>CM060916.1:1014329117-1016829117 GCA_030737875.1 Allium sativum
CACCACTCCTAACTAGAAAGAAATGCATGCCTTCCCTGCAGTCCTCTCCCATTTCTGGTTCATACCGGTGTGTGAGGTTCGCGAATTAACGCTACACAAAGCTACGCCATAAAGGCCGTGCTTTGATCATAAACCACAAGACTCTGCTTTTCAACAGAAGCCTTGATCATTTGCATCTCAGCATGCCACACAGGCAATTCATGCCATGCGACTGATATCTATCGATATATAACCTCTGAGCTCGTACGTCTCAGAGAAGGGCGTTAAGCAAGAGAATAAATTTTCCACTGCCAAACAGATATATATTTAATAGAAATCAATCAACACAGAATAAAATCCAATGTCAGATACACAATCCATTTACAAGTCCGATCTGGGTCTGAACGAAACTGGAGGAACCTTATTCCTCGCATATCCATCGATCTCCAAGTACGTTTGGACGATCACCAACTGATTCCCTCTCTTGGGTGTGCCCAATCAAGATCATCAGTAATTATCCAAACGATGTGAAGACCTCCGGTCTTCAACCACCGTCTTCACCTTCGTTTTATCGTTGAATCAGTTATTCAGAATGGGTATAAACCCGGTCTTTCCGAATAACTCGCGCATATAATAAACAAGTGTTATAAAACACAACATACGGCTCATTCCAATCCAGAATATTCCTTTATTCAAATATTCACATCTTTAGGGAAAGGTTCCCATTAATTTTATCAAAGATAAATTCTTTTAAATTTATTCTTTAATCTTCCTTTGGATATCGTTCCAAACCAAATTAAGGTTTTCCAAACTAGTCGGGATTAGCGCACTTTACCGAAGTAATCATTTATTAAATTTCCCAATCCCAACCTATTCATCCCATGAAGTAAAACTGGTAATACTTCATATCTAACACCACAGTGTTATCGGTAAATTAAATTACCATTTCACGTTCAAATCTAATTAAAGATTGAACTATCGCCTAGAGCAAAACTAGTGATACTCCATTCTCGATCATTTCTTGAATTTGATAATTTTAGTTGTCAAATTCACATTTCAATCTATTTAAAGATTCATTAAAACTCTTATTCAATTTTAATTTCCAAAAATCATTACTTAATGATTATTCAAATCTAGGAAATAAATCCTGTCATTAACTGGGTTAAAGAACTAATGTCATTTAAAACATAGCTCACGATAAAACCAAAATCACATTCCATTATTTATGGAATCTTCATGGAAAACAGATCAATATATATAATTGATATAAACTTCCATATCCAACCGATACTACAAAATGGAATAACGGCCAAGCCTCTTAAATTCGATATATAGTAACAGTCTTCCTCCACAGAAGTCCACTTCGATTATTACCAAATCCAATTCCATTCCATTCCAATTTATTTTATTAAATTGGAAAACTTTACTTTGGAAAATCTTCTTTAAATCTTATCAAAAAGATTTATAAATTCCAAATCCCATTTCACTATAAATCGGGTTAAAGAACGAATGTCGTTAAAATACAGTTCACAACAAACCCAATTCACATTCCATTAATTGTCGGGTTAAAGAACAAATGTTATTTAAGACACCGTTCACGATAAACCCAAAAATCAATTCCCATTTCAATTCCAATTAAATATTAATTAATTGGTATATTTCATTAAATCTAAATAAAAAGATTTAATCTTTTTCTCAACTGGGTTTAAGAACAGTGTTAATGAAAACACCATTCACGACAAACCCAAATCCCATTTGATATTGAATACAAGGCTCTGAGTAGAAAATATACCGGCATATATTCAATATCAAATTCTACGACCAACAAATATTGTATTGGAAATAACGATATAAATTTATCTTTCAAATTTCCATAATAATATCTGTACAATCACGAAATCCAACATCGAAATATTCCGAAGACAATTTCGATTCAAATCCATTTCCAAATTTATTTATTGGAAATTCTGGTTATTTTTTTTAAAACCATTTCAAATCCAATTTATTTATTTTAAAAATAAATGGATTATAATTCTAGTTCAAAACTAGTTCATTTCGATAAAAATCTGTTTTTATCTTTTCAAATATGGAGTTTTTCATCCCAATTCTTTCCAAATCATTTCTTATGATTTTACACTAATTATTGATATTTTTAATAATTTTATCAAGGCCCGTACAGTCGATTTCCATAAACGGCCATCGAACTGCACTTACAACGACCTTTTCCAAATTCGATTTGGACATAATTCCAAATCCAACCGTTAGATTTCAAATCTCTAATGTTCATTAGAAAGCTCCTTTCGATACGAACCCAACGGTTCCGGTTTTAGGAGAATCCGACGGTCGGATCTCCCGTAATGTTCATTCGAAGTCAATGGTCGAAATTCGCGAACTGCTGCAGCGCGGTGCATTCTATTCATGCCATTATATTATATTTATAATATATATTTCGTCGATTTCCATTTAAAACGTATTTTATAAATCGTTTCAAAAACAATTTCAACTTCCATTTCAAATTAAAATCAAAATTTCAAATTCATTTCAATTCAATTCGAATTTCAAATCCATTTCAATTCAATTCGAATTTAATTCGAATTCTAATTCTACTTCAATTTAATTCGAATTTCAATTCTATTTCAATTTAATTCGAATTTCAATTCTATTTCAATTTAATTCGAATTTCAATTCTATTTCAATTTCATTCGAATTTCAATTCATTTCAATTTGATTCGAATTTCAAAACATTTCAATTTAATTCGAATTTCAAATCATTTCAATTTAACTCGAATTTTAAATCATTTCAATTTAATTCTCATTTCAAATCATTTCAATTTAATTCGAATTTCCAATCATTTCAATTTAATTCAAATTTCAAATCATTTCAGTATATCAGATTTTGAAATCACTTTTCGATATTCATTGTAAAGTGAATAGAATCGACAAAATTCCCGTTCGTGTTAAAATGGAGTTTAACTACTTAACACGGCTTCACATTTCAATATTCACTGAATATTATTTTAAAATATTCGATAATTCTAAACGAGAATCAGGCACAGTCAATTACCATATAATTTGATTATATGGATTTCATACAATACATGTAACACAACAACAATCAAACACAGTCGACCATCATCCAAAGTGCATTCTACACTGCATAAGCATCAAATATTAATATTTAACGCTTACAACAGCCTGTCAATCGATCGATTGACATACAACTAATTATTGGGATTAGTGTATGTCCAATTTCATCGCAACACATGTGTGGGGTTTTCAAACAACACAGATTTATTTGTGCAGTTGGGCGGTGTGTAAAATTTATCATCCCAATCAATATCGGTCAAATGTGTGTACATAAACAAATCGTCTGATTTGTAAATGAATATTTATTTTATTCACATACACGTTAAAAATTATATTTTTAACGATAAAATATTTATTCAGTTCATTTACACAATAAAAATGGTATTTTTATTTTTCTAATATATTTTAGAAAATTTCGGTGGCGTAACGGCACGATACTAGAAACAGGATAAGGCTTAGCCTTATCCCCAGTCTAATAATGGCCTACGCCATACACATACCAATCTAATCACTTCCATTTCACCCAAACAACCAAATTCAAACCAATAATCCAATCAACTACACAACCAAACAAACAAGTCGTCCTTGGTCTGTGGACGACGGGGAAGAGTTCATATATACGGTTATAAAATAAATAACTGTATAATAAAAATTATAGTGAGAAGTTCTCACCTCTGGGATCCACTCCACCATGCTTTGATTGTCGATCTATGTAGCATACCTACGTTAAAATTTATATGTAACCCATTAATAATTATTTTCTTCCATATGATAAAATTCTATTTTTATCTAACTATAAATCATATCATACATACGATAAGAATAATATTTTTTTTATCGAACTAAAAATCGTAATTTTCATAACAAAGAAAATAGATTTTTTTTCATATCAAAGAAAATTATATTTTTACATTTCTAATTCCTATACAAACATTACATTTTTATAGCTTAACTATTTTATCTCAATGAAAGAATATGTATATAAAGATCACATCTTTCCCTCGCCATTCTTTATATAAAAATCATATTTTTATTGCTTCTATAATATAAAAATTATATTTTTATTTCTTTATTTCAAAACCTATATGTTATTTATATTTTTATATAATTAAAAATTATATTTTGATCAAACTAAAAATCTCTTCTTTATCTAAATAAAAATTATTTCTTTATCTAAATAAAATCATTTCTTTATCTATATAAAAATCTCAGCTTTTCTATGATAAAAATCTCAACTTTTCTATGAATATGAATAAAACTGATAAAATAAAATAAAAAATGTTATTTAAAAACATAAAAGAAAAATAAACTCATAGTTTTCAGTCTTTTTACTGAGGAGGGGGAAAGTGCGGTGATCAACCGCTGGTGAACTAACGGGAAGTGGGGCTGAACCCTTTCCTTTATTCTTTCACGTGTTCCAGGTTTTTTTTTGACGAGGCGGAAGAGGTGAGTTTTGAAATGGCCGGAGCAAGGAGGGCTTGGTCGGAATCGCGGTTGGTGGCGCGTCGAGGTGGACCTATCTCGAATCTCGATCGATAAGAGGCGGCGCTCCTGGGTTTGAAGCTGCTGGCTTCAACCGACGCAGGTAACCATGGAAGACGGAGTACGATGGAGCAGAGTGGAAATGGTCGGAGCTGCTGTGAAGGAGCGATGGGCGCAGGCAGGTTTGAAGAGGTAGCGCCATTTTTATTTTCTGAAATAGATTTTGAATTGGGAGAATATGATTTAGGTTTAGAAAATATAAGTTTATATATATATATTATTTTAATTTTATTTAATTCCCCTATAAGTTGACTTTTCATTCTAACTCCAATCAAGACCCAACGACTGTCGCCCTAGCTAAACACCCCCATTCTGAACACAATGGGATATGTTTCGTAAGCCAATTCTAATGTTTTGATCAGTTTTCATCAAAATTAAAATATAAATCATTATATATTCACTTAAACGTACATTTCAATTTACTAGGGCCAAATACGAACTTTAAAATTTCCCGTAAAATATTTTCTAGCTTTATATTGACGATATAGTCCTCCTAACAAAACTAATTTCGTCCAATTCTGAGACCGTTCGAAAAATGGCCATTTTCTAGTCGATCGAAATTGATAGAAAATGTCAAAACACGTTTCACTTCGCCAGCTCACATATTGATTCAGAAAATTACGAATTTTGGAATCTAGCCATAACTTGACATCCTGGATCCAACAAAGGTGGTTTTGTCGAAAACAGAGATCATTTGCAAAATTTCAATTTTTAAGGGCTAAATTTTCCATAGCGACTATTCTGAATTTTCACTGGGCATAACTTTTTATTCCCGCTATGAAATTTCAATTTTTTAGATTCATTGGAAAGATATTTTCAAATAGATTCAAATATTTTTGGTTTCGCTAAAATACGGTTTATTTTGAATCATGTACATTCATTTGAAATTTGAAATCGAATTTTCAAACTACCGCGCCATTTTCAATTCCTTTATAATTTAAAATAAATATTTATATTCTACGATGATTCAAATAAATATATACATTCAAATTTTATTCAAAATAAATTTCTCGTCATTATTATTTAAAATAATTCATTTTAAATATTCAAAATTCATTAAAATTGCCAAAATAAAAATTTTAAATTGGTTCGGATTTCCGGGTTATTACAATCTCCCCCACTTGAAACTTTTCGTCTCCGAAAAGGAACGAAGCTGAAAGTTGTTTAACTAATCAACTCAACTTTCATTATTTTCATTATGGCTTAAGTTCTTTAACTTTTCAGTTTCTAAGAACTTTTCAAATTTTTCAAAAATTTGGCTAACACCCTAAATTTTCAAAAAAATTCGCCATAACCTCCCCTGCACGGGATCACCGGGAAAATCCCGAAATTGCCATACAGGCCTTTCCAATCCAAAAAGAAAAAGAAACAGCCAAGCGGCTGACCAATCGGCTCATAAAATCATCAAAACCCCCCAATAAATACAATAAACATGTACCTATTTGTCGGACAAACAATTTTATTCCTTTGCTTAGCTTCCCTGCTATGACCTGTTCAATGTATATACATGTACTTGTATGCCATTCCAAACAATTTTTAATATAGTTCAATATTTTGTACAATTTGGCTAAATGGTTCCAAATTTTAAATAATCAAAACAATAATCAAACAACACAATCAACAATCAATTAGTTGATTAACGTTTCAAATTCATAATTTTGATATATATACAAAAAATCATGTTTTTGATGCCAATTCACAACAATAAGCCCTATCTAGTTTTGGTTTTCACACCAGTCAATTGGAATCATATAGAAATCCCACTTTCGAAACATGAACATAAATCCGGATGATGGAGCTCCATCATCAAAATCATCTCCGGGCGACTAGAGTGTGATTATATATCCATTCGGTATATTTGAGACTTCAATACATGTGGATCAGACGTATATTCAAATCTCTATATACCTGATTGTCTAAATCAATATAAAATAAATATTCAGATACATATAATTGATTTAAATTTTCAAAACAAAACTTGTTTTCAATTTTATTTTGAAAAGTGAACACTCTTCACACTCGTTCTAGGATACTACTG
Source organism: Allium sativum (assembly GCA_030737875.1). NCBI lineage: Eukaryota > Viridiplantae > Streptophyta > Magnoliopsida > Asparagales > Amaryllidaceae > Allium > Allium sativum. The sequence continues at coordinate 1,014,335,764 of CM060916.1, forward strand.
ATCCTATCTCTAACGAGTCATTCTCATTGGATATTACTAATCCAATCTCTGATGAATCCTCTCGTTTGGTTCTAACGTGTCTTGTTCTCCGAGCTCTGTAAACCAAAGCTCTAATACCTGCTATAACGACCCGTAACTTCCCCGCGAAGGAAAGAACAGATTGCTTTGAGAACAAGCCACATCGGGACACAAACAGAAGAACATTTCTTTGTTAATTACAACAATTCCATCATAATACAAGAATATACAGAGTACGAATAAATATTACACACTAAATATCAGAGATTTATAATACATTACATAGCAGCGGAAAAATAATACAAAACACAACTAAAAAGAATATACGGATACAGAGCTTTCTAAGTATCATTCCAGCTAAAAACTAAGATCCTATGAACATAAATCTGCAAAACCTAAACTACTAGTTGCCCGTGTAGAAAATAGGGGCACCCAGAGTTTAGGTTAAAACAATAAACTCCAGGTTAGTCATGTGACTGGTGTGTGAGCTAAAACAGTTATTAATCTTTATTTTAAAGTTAGGTAAATCAAGGGACCACGCCGTATAACACGGAACGGGTTTCCTCCCAAGAATGTCAGTGCATAAAACAACAACACAATGCTAAACAAAGAACAATGAAGCTATTATAAGACCCAGGTCCCATCACACAATGCAACACAAGCCGGAGGATAGGATTTTACCTTATAATAGCCAAAGAATGCTTGATACGCTAAATTTCATCTTTTATTATTACTATAAGTGTATAGTGTCAAACAATTTCAATCATAAGTATCAATCATAGACGGCATAAGTGCCCCATACCACTATGTCGCCATATATAGGTTCACAATTAAAACCGCAAAATGTCATATTGGAAGTTGGATTTCCATCTGTGAGCCAAGGCAAGGGATCGTCCTTACCGCTTCGAGACGCTCTAGCCTGTGTCTCAGGATCAGAGCACGAGTGACCCTTGGATCTTCAGGGCCGGTCCACTCGATGTGGATTAAACTTAAACCCTGAACAATGTGTTTCCCCGCCCTATGGAGAGTCAATGAGCCAAATGACTCCATCGGTCCCGGATCGACCGATATAACTGAGGCGCCTCGCTATCCATCATCCACATAAGTAAAATGCCAGGGCATGTAAAACCACTAACACCACTCCTAACTAGAAAGAAATGTGGATTAAACTTAAACCCTGAACAATACGTCTCAGAGAAAGGCGTTAAGCAAGAGAATAAATTCTCCATCGCAATACAGATATATATTTAATAGAAATCAATCAACATAGAATAAAATCCAATGTCTGACACACAATCCATTTACAAGTCCGTTCTGGGTCTGAACGAAACTGGAGGAACCTTATTCCTCGCATATCCATCGATCTCCAAGTACGTCTGGACGATCACTAACTGATTCCCTCCTCTTGGGTGTGTCCAATCAAGATCATCAGTAATTATACAAACGATGTGAAGACTTCCGGTCTTCAACCACCGTCTTCACCTTCCATTTATCGTTGAATCAGTTATTCAGAATGGGTATAAACCCGATCTTTCCGAATAACTCGCATAAGTGTTATAAAACACAACATACGGCTCATTCCAATCTAGAATATTCCTTTATTCAAATATTCACATCTTTAGGGAATGGTTCCCATTAATTTTATCAAAGATAAATTCTTTTAAATTTATTCTTTAATCTTCCTTTGGATATCGTTCCAAACCAAATTAATGTTTTTCAAACTAGTCGGGATTAGCGCACTTTACCGAAGTAATCATTTATTAAATTTCCCAATCCCAACCTATTCATCCCATGAAGTAAAACTGGTAATACTTCATATCTAACACCACAGTGTTATCGGTAAATTAAATTACCATTTCACGTTCAAATCTAATTAAAGATTGAACTATCGCCTGGAGTAAAACTGGCGATACTCCATTCTCGATCATTTCTTGAATTTGATAATTTTAGTTATCAAATTCACATTTCAATCTATTTAAAGATTCATTAAAACTCTAATTCAGTTTAAATTTCCAAAAATCTTTACTTAATGATTATTCAAATCCAGGAAATAAATCCTATCTTTAATTGGGTTAAAGAACTAATGTCATTTAAAACACAGCTCACGATAAATCCAAAATCACATTCCATTAATTATGGAATCTTCACTGAAAACAGATCAATATATATAATCGATATAAACTTCCATATCCAATCGATAATTTAAATGGAATAACGGCCAAGCCTCTTGAATTCCATATATAGTAATAGTCTTCCTCCACAGAAGTCCACTTCGATTATTACCAAATCGAATTCCATTCCAATTTATTTTATTAAATTGGAAAACTTTACTTTGGAAAATCTTCTTTAAATCTTATCAAAAAGATTTATAAATTCCAAATCCCATTTCACTGTAAATCGGGTTAAAGAACGAATGTCGTTAAAACACAGTTCACAACAAACCCAATTCACATTCCATTTATTATCGGGTTAAAGAAAAAAATGTTATTTAAGACACCATTTACGATAAACCCAAAAATCAATTCCCATTTCAATTCCAATTAAATATTAGTTAATTAGTATACTTCATTAAATCTAAATAAAAAGATTTAATCTTTTTCTCAACTAGGTTTAAGAACAGTGTTAATGAAGACACCATTCACGACAAACCCAAATCCCATTTGATATTGAATATAAGGCTCTGAATAGAAAATATATCGGCTTATATTCAATATCAAATTCTACGACCAACAAATATTGTATTGGAAATTACGATATAAATTTATCATTTAAATTTCCATAACAATATCTGTATAAACACGAAATCCAACATCGAAATATTCCGAAGACAATTTCGATTCAAATCCATTTCCAATTTATTTATTGGAAATTCTAGTTATTTTTTTTAAAACCATTTCAAATCCAATTTATTTATTTTAAAAATAAATGGATTATAATTCTAGTTCAAAACTTGTTCATTTCGATAAAAATCTATTTTTATCTTTTCAAATATGGAGTTTTTCATCCCAATTCTTTCCAAATCATTTCTTATGATCCTACACTAATTATTGATATTTTTAATAATTTTATCAAGGCCCGTACAGTCAATTTCCATAAACGGCCATCGAACTGCACTTACAGCGACCTTTCCTAAATTTGATTTGGACATAATTCCAAATCCAACCGTTAGATTTCAAATCTCTAATGTTCTTCAGAAAGCTCATTTTGATATGAACCCAACGGTTCTGGTTTTAGGAGAATTCGACGGTCGGATCTCCCATAATGTTCATTCGAAGTAAATGGTCGAAATTCGCGAACTGCCACAACGCGGCGCGTTCTATTCAGGCCATTATATTATATATATATAATATATTTCATCGATTTCCATTTAAAACATATTTTATAAATCGTTTTAAATTCATTTCAAAAAAAATTTCAACTTCCATTTCAAATTCATTTCAATTCAATTCGAATTTCAAATCCATTTCAATTCAATTCGAATTTAATTCGAATTTCAATTCTATTTCAATTTAATTCGAATTTCAATTCTATTTCAAATTAATTCGAATTTCAATTCTATTTCAATTTAATTCGAATTCAAATCATTTCAATTTAATTCCAATTTCAAATCATTTCAATTTAATTCGAATTTCAAATCATTTCAATTTAATTCGAATTTCAAATCATTTCAATTTAATTCGAATTTCAAATCATTTCAATTTAATTCGAATTTCAAATCATTTCAATATATCAGATTTTGAAATCACTTTTCGATATTCATTGTAAAATGAATAAAATCAACAAAATTCCTGTTCGTGTTAAAATGGCGTTTAACTACTTAACACGGCTTCACATTTCAATATTCACTGAATATTATTTTAAAATATTCGATAATTCTAAACTGGAATCAGACACAGTCAATTACCATATAATTTGATTATATGGATTTCATACAATACATGTACACAACAACAGTCAAACACAATCGACCATCATCCAAAGTGCATTCTACACTGCATAAGCATCAAATATTAATATTTAACGCTTACAACAGCCTATCAATCGATCGATTGACATACAGCTAATTATTGGGATTAGTGTATGTCCAATTTCATCCCAACACCCGTGTGGGGTTTTCAAACAACACAGATTTATTTGTGCAGTTGGGTGATGTGTAAAATTTATCATCCCAATCAATATCAGTCAAATGTGTGTACATAAACAAATCGTCTGATTTGTAAATGAATATTTATTTTATTCACATACACGTTAAAAATTATATTTTTAATGATAAAATATTTATTCGGTTCATTTACACAATAAAAATGATATTTTTATTTTTCTAATATATTTTAGAAAATTTCGGCGGCATAACGGCACGATACTAGAAACGGGATAAGGCTTAGCCTTATCCCCAGTCTAATAATGGCTCACGCCATACACATACCAATCTAATCACTTCCATTTCACCCAAAAAACCAAATTCAAACCAATAATCCAATCAACTACACAACCAAACAAACAAGCCGTCCATGGTCTGTGGACGACGGGGAACAGTTCATATATGAAGTTATAAAATAAATAACTGTATAAGAAAATTATAGTGAGAAGTTCTCACCTCTGGGATTACTTTCTCATATCAATGAAAATAGATTTTTTTTTCTTATCGAAGAAAATTATATTTTTACATTTCTAATTCCTATACAAAGATTACTTTTTTATAGCTTAACTATTTTATCTCAATGAAAGAATATATACATATAGATCACATCTTTCCCTCACCATTCTTTATATAAAAATCATATTTTTTTGCTTCTATAATATAAAAATTATATTTTTATTTCTTTATTTCAAAACCTATATGTTATTTATATTTTTATATAATTAAAAATTATATTTTGGTCAAACTAAAAATCTCTTCTTTATCTAAATAAAAATTATTTCTTCATCTAAATAAAATCATTTCTTTATCTATATAAAAATCTCAGCTTTTCTATGATAAAAATCTCAACTTTTCTATGAATATAAATAAAACTGATAAAATAAAATAAAAAATGTTATTTAAAAACATAAAAGAAAAATAAACTCACAGCTTTCAGTCTTTTTACTGAGGAGGGGGAAAGTGCGGTGATCAACCGCTGGTGAACTAACGGGAAGTGGGGCCGAAACCTTTCCTTTATTCTTTCACGTGTTCCAGGTTTTTCTTTGACGAGGCGGAAGAGGTGAGTTTTGAGGTGGCCGAAGCAAGAGGGGCTTGGTCGGAATCGCGGCTGGTGCGCGTCGGGGTGGACCTATCTCGGATCTCGATCGACAAGAGGCGACGCTCCTGGGTTTGAACCTCCCGGCTTCAGCCGAGGCAGGTGACCATAGAAGACGGAGTACGATGGAGCGGAGTGGAGATGTTCGGAGCTGCGGTGAACGAGCGACGTGTAACGACCCAGATTTTTCAGCCGTTGAATTCTGAATATTTAAATTTGTTTTAAATATTTTATTTGAATTATATATAGGAATTAATTTAATAAAATGAAGTTTGAACGTATAATTTATAAAATATTTTAAAACGAGCTCGAAATAGTCGCGGTAGTTCGTAATTTACGTTTTGAACTTCAATTGAATATACAGAATCCAAAATAAGTCGGATTTCTTTGAAACAAGAAATGTACAGATCTATTTGATTATATTTTTCTAATGAAGAAGAAAAATCGAGATTTCGTATTGTATATTTTGTTTTACATCCAAATCAAATTTTCAGAAAGTCACTGTGGAATCGTATATGAGCCATAACGGTTATTTAAAAATAATTAAATATTGGTTTCGAATTTGAACAAGGTTCTTTTGAGACGTAGTTATAATTTAATTTTTAGAATTTTACTGTAATTTTTAATTAATTAAATACGCAACTTTTTATTTAGAGTATTTTGCACCCTATATCAATATTTTGGGGTTTCATAATATAAATTAAACTACCGATGTTATTATATTTTTGGGATCGTGGCGTATTCCTTGCCACGATCATATTTGTATTTCTGTCTGGAGCGATCGATAAAGTAGAGAAAATAAAATACAAACAACTACCCATGTTATCTACCTGCCTACTCATGTTACGTCTACTCAAATATCACATTCTATGATCCTTCACATGGCTACATGCCTACAAAATAAAGCCACATAATGTTATTGTTGTTGCATGATATCTGGCAAGATCGAATTTCCCATCTAGATCTTCATAAATCTTCAAAATTCCCATCTATATCTTCATAAGTCTTCAAAATATTTGCTGCCGTTTTCATCCTATCGAATCATATTAAAGCCAGGTTACCTTGTTACCATGGTCAAGGATTTGAAGGCTAAGACTAAACAAAAGATGATATATTATTTTCAGGTCTATAGGATCTTTGCAAATCCGTCGAACGTGTGAAAATCTTGTTCATATCTTAAAACAGTCTAACCAAATATTACGAAATCAAAACAAAATCTGATCAAAATTCCTATGCATGACCTCTGAAAAGAAAATTCGAGCTGCTGCTCTACAACCTGCCTGCAAAAGCTAAAAGCTTACCATATGTTTTCACTATCACATTGTTAAATCAGACAGAACTGAAATAAAGACACAACACAGACTTCGCTCAACTACGGTGTCTACCTAATATGCTATGCTGAAACCGTTTCATGCTTAAGCAACCAAAACCGTGCACAGCTACTCGTGAGCAGGCGAAGACCTACATACTTTGTACCCGCGTGTGATGGACGTTGGTATTATCTTCTTAGTCCTTGCCTATATATACTCGGTGGCATTTCATATGTTTGTTTCAGTCACAAGAACCAACTTCCATTTCTCTATAAATTGAAAAGCTCCACCGAAAAATAAAAAGGCAGACAAACGAAACCATTGATATAAGGAACCAAAGTAAGACCGCGAGCGTCCATACGAACCAACATCTCAAGACCCTGGAGTGAACTGTAACGTGTTAATGGAGGAACAGAGGCACAACAGTGGTGAACTAGCTGGGAGCCGTGGGTCTGTTGGTGGGTTCTGGGCGGTGGCACTGTAGCTTGCAGTGGTAAGTCACTACGTAGGGAAGCAGTTCAAAACCTTGGCAAGACGTGGGGTCAGTTTGGGGGTGGGAGTTGTTCCAAGGTGAAGCAGGAGCTTCGAATGAGGGTCACCAGGGCTCAGGCGAGGGAAAGGTATAGGAGAGAGAGAAGAATTCGGTTGGTGGGTTCTTTTACAGAATTTGCGAGTGGAAACTGATGTTAATGGTGGACGCGGGGGTAGTTTTCATGAAATACGGTGAAGGGGAGAAAGGATAAATGGAGCAGTTTGTCACAAAGTAGAAGGAGGTCTCGTGGGGTCAGTTTCATCGGCAAAGTGGTAAATGTTTAAACGTTTCCTAATATATTATTTTACGGATAACCTTTGTGCATATTAAAGTTGCCATGACTAATAAAAAGGCTGAATACCGAATATGGTATCAAAGCTATGGGTTTTTAAAGAACCGAAGATAAGGTTTGTTCATATGTTTAGTGATTTCCAGTGGGTGGTCTATCAAGTAAGGATAGAATATTAGCAAGGAAGAAACTCTATATGGGGATTTGTTTTCGTACATAAACTCTTGTCCTATGAGGTGGCATGTTTGAAAAAAAAAGAATGGTAAGGAAAACGTTGATGCCTTTCTGCTCGTGAGCAAAGCCCATACGCTACAGTTTCGCATGGTTTATCCTTTATAAGTCAATAAGCTATTTGAACCATGAACCACCGTGACTAAGTATCCTTTTTGGGTAGCAGGCTGAGGTTGATAGTGGCGAGGTAAAGAGGGGGCAGTTTACTGGTGGGATCCGTTCAGGGTAGTGAAAAGGGAAGGCGGTAGTTGATGAAGGGCACGATAATGGGTGAATGGCTTCAGCAAATGCGGACTGGTAATTTGGAAGGAAGAGACACGTGGAGTGATTAGTGAATAGGATGAAACCGGTCATCTTGAAACCGTAGTGGTGAAATCTACACTGTGGAACAGATTTTGTTGAGAACAGAGCAATAGAAATTTTGTGATAAAATCAAACGCTTGTTTGATTATAAACGAAATCAAAAGCAAAACCGACAACTGCAAACCAAAGTGAGTAAACTCACTAACTCTGGCTCGTTTATATTTTTATATAAACGAGTTTTAAATTTATTTCTAGAAATTTTATACTGTGTGATGGTTGTTGAATGAATGGTTGATAAAATTGGTCGAATAGTTGATATAGTTAGACCATTGATCAATTATTAGTGCTATTTAATATGATTAATGTTGGCTGACATCTGTGGATGCAGGGAAACAGGTTGGAGGGACCCAACTAGGTCCCTCAATATTTATATTACTGTTTTTCCTAGATTTTGATGTGCGGTGTGGTATATATAGTCAGTGATTGACTTTGTTGTGTTTGAGCTACCCTGGCCCTAGAATTTTAGTATTTAAATACCGTAAAATATTCTCGTATAGAAAATGAAATTTGATATTTAAAAAGAAAAATATATTTTTCCAAAAATTGAAGTTTTATTTCGAATATAGTAAAAAGGTAGAAACTTTTTTTATTAAACCAAGAAGTTGATTTTAAACGGGTGTATAAATTAAGTAAATTAGTTATCGTTGGATAATTTGAAATATAAATCCAAATATGTATTTATATTGAACTTAGAAAATTATAAAGGAAGTTTTGAAGGAGGTTTTTAAATGATTGGAATAAAAAAATGAGATTTTAAATATTTGGAAATAAAAAGAGATTGTGTATGAAAGGTTAAAAATGTATATATAAAGTAAGAAAGGAAATTTGATCGTAATATCATCCACTGATTTGATTTTATAAAAGAAAGGATATTCACGTTTGAAGTGAATAAGGATATAAAGCAAGTATTTCGTGAATGAGTATATTTATATGAAAAAATTGGAGAATTTGAAATATGAATTCAAAAAGGAAATTGAATGAGAAAGGAAGTGGGAGATTGTTTCAAAAGGGAAACGATGGGTTTTATCCCAAAGATTGGAATCTAAATAAATTAAGCTAAATCCAAGGGCATACTTAGAATTCGACAATGTCGAACTTTATTAAATGTTTGTAAAATCTAAACAGCGATTGTAATGCTACAATCATAATAAACGTTTTATATATCCAAACAGCGATATTAACGCTGTCGTTATAATAACTGTTTTAACAGCGATCTTAACGCTACTGTTATAATAAGTGTTCTATAATTCTAAACAGCGATTGTAATGATGTTGTTAAAAGTAATGTTTTATAAATCAAATATTTGGAAACAGCAATTGTAACGCTGTTGTTAAAATGAAATGAATTGGTCAACGACGAATTAAGTAAGGGAATTCAGAAATATTTTCCGATATTAATAATGTATATTTTTTGAATATAGAAAATAAGGATTCGTGAATAATAGAAATGTTTTATAACTGGAATAAGAGATATTTTCTCGAATAAAGGAATTATAATATTGAAAAGGTTTTTCAAAGAATCGAGAGGGGAAATCAAGCTTCAAAAGAGTACGAAAGATAAGAAATGAGAATTGTAAATGAAAATATAGTAAGGAATTGATTTAAAGGGGCCAATGTTGATTGATGATCGATCGATCGAATTCCTACCTGGAAATAAGATCGTTGGTTGTACACTTATTTTTCTTTGATAGTTAAATCACCGACTATCGAAGTTTTTGACCATTTTTCTGTCGTCAATACGGAGAGACCGAGATCAATTCATTATCTGGAAACCACTCTGTATAGACGTTAGCATTGCGATCGAATATGATTGAAGGCGAAGTTATGCAAGGGCTATCTTGTTCACGGGATAGTGCCTTCGGTTTGTCCAGTCTCAGGACAACGTGAATGGACGAATGTCTGACAGAGCATATCTAACGGATCGCGTAAGTTGATCTCTTCAAACATACTTACGTTTGGTGATGGAGGAATTCGTTTCTCTTAGCTTTATACCCATGGTATTTTTTGGGAAATCAATTTGTGATTTGGCGGGTATGACGATGTGGCATTCAAAGTGAATAGTGGCCAGATATGCTGGAAGATAATTCAAACCTCAAGCCTCACAACCCGGGAATTGACAAAATCGAGCAGGCAGCATGGCTATATGGGTCTCTCCCATTAGGATGTATAATCACCTATCTAGAGAAATTCCAATTGCTTCTTTAATCTATCAATGTTGTCCTTTTCGGGAAACGATTGCTGATCCCAACTGTTGGTGATATACATTCGATACACTCAAGCGAAATGAGTGGTCGGTCATGTATGGGCCGGGTTGCAAGACGTTCTTGTTGAACCCAGTGTATTCGCCTCTAGAGATACACTATCAGTAGGTGGTCCCATACCTTGTCATGTTAGAAATCCAATCTCTAATAAGCGCCTTGCGGTTTTTGATTTTATATTATATATGGAGCGTGAGATGCAAGCGTTCCACTAGATTCTATTTATTTGATTTAGACACTATTGTAATATCACCAGATTTTGATATCAAAATGTTTTGGGTTACCGTAAGGTAAAAACCATCTGTGTTTATGTGTGGATTGGTCTTACGATTATCATTTCTTTCGAAAGGATTTTTGAAAGTAAACCGATGGTTGGAGTTTACTCACACCAGTCCTATTACTGACCTTGAGTTTATTTTGTTTTGTTTTCCCTAAACTCTTGGGTGCCCAAATTTGTACGGGCAGTCAAGTAAATGGGATTTTACAGATTTACTTGGAGGAGCTCGAAGCAGGAGGCTTCACCAGTTAGCTATAGACTATTATATTTCCGCTGTGTACTATGTTGTATCTGGAAACAGGAGTTTATTAATGTTCCAGAAATAGCTGTTGTGCTTTGATGATGGTATGTATATACAAATACTGATTTGTGTTTCAAAGTTTATGTTATCTAATATATTTTATTTGTTCCGCTGTGAGTTTGTGATCTTCGTTTTCTTCTTTTCTAATATTTCTTTCTTCTTAATTCTCATCCTCTAACTTCTTTCTAAAAATAACTCGTATTTCTGTGCAGTTTGGGTTGGACGTGTGTTGTTATTAGTCGACCCAAAGGGTACGAAAATTCGGGCCATTACACGACGGGCGCAGGCGGGTTTGAAGAGGTAGCCACCATTTTTATTTTCTGAAATCGATTTTGAATTAGGAGAATATGATTTAGGTTTAGAAAATATAAGTTTATATATATATATATATATATATATTATTTTAATTTTATTTTATTCGCCTATAAGTTGACTTTCCATTCTAACTCAAATCAAGACCCAACGACTGTTGCCCCTAGCTAAACACCCCCATTCTGAATACAATGGGATATGTTTCGTAAGCCAATTCTAATGTTTTGATCAGTTTTCATCAAAATTAAAACATAAATCATTATATATTCACTTAAACGTACATTTCAATTTACTGGGGCCACATACGAACTCTAAAAGTTCCCGAAAAATATTTTCTAGCTTTGTATTGACGATACGGTCCTAACAAAACTAGTTTCGTCAAATTTTGAGACCGTTTGAAAAATGGCCATTTTCTAGTCGATCAAAATTGACAGAAACTGTCAAAACACATTTCACTTCGCCACGCTCACATATTGATTCAGAAAATTACGAATTTTGGAATCTAGCCATAACTTGACATCTCAGATCCAACAAAAGTGGTTTCGTCAAAAACAGAGATCTTTTGCAAAATTTCCATTTTTAAGGGCTATATTTTCCATAGCGACTATTTTGAATTTTCAACTGGGCATAATTTTTTATTCCCGCTATGAAATTTCAATTTTTCAGATTCGTTGGAAAGATATTTTCAAATTAATTCAAATATTTCTGGTTCCTCTAAAATCCGGTTTATTTTGAATCCTGTACATTCATTTGAAATTTGAAATCGAATTTTCAAACTACCGCGCCATTTTCAATTCCTTTTATAATTTAAAATAAATAATTATATTCTACGATGATTCAAATAAATATATACATTCAAATTTTATTCAAAATAAATTTCTCGTCATTATTATTTAAAATAATTCATTTTAAATATTCAAAATTCATTAAAATTGACAAAATAAAAATTTTAAATTGGTTTGAATTTCCAGGTTATTACACATGAAAATACTTACAATCATCAGAGTACATCAATACATCTGGACAATATAATATGCTGTCCTTATATACATCACACAGCGGAATAAATATCAAATATCATACGTCTGAACTTCTCCGGTTCGTCACAGAAATCTATAGCATCTTAACCTGAACCTATAAGTCCCGAGCTAACCCGAGCATTACAAACGATGGGTCAGTCTGGTGAACTAGAGTAAGAAAAACTCGCTAAGTTTAAATAACAACCATGTTGATTTTAAAGCTCAAAAACTCTTTTGAAATAAAGAATAATAGTAAGACCGGTCCACACATAAACACAGACGGTTTTTACCTTACTATAACCCAAACTAGTTTGTGAAATCATATCTTGTCTGATATCATAATAGTGTCTAAATACAAATAAATAACAATCTAGAGGAACACTTGCATCTCACGCTCCACATATATAGTATACAATCAAAACTACGGGGGCTTATTGGGTTCCGACTATAACAAGGTACGGAACCACCTTCTGATAGTGTATCTCTAGAAGGGAATACACTGGGTTCAACAAGAACGTGTTGCAACCCGGCTCATACATGACCGACCACTCATTTCGCTTGAGTGCATCGAACGTATATCACCAACGGTTGGGAGCTACCCACTGTTTCCCGAAAAGGGACAACATCGAAATAGAATAAAGAAGGAAATGAAATTTCTCCAAATAGGTGATTATACACCGTAATGGGAGCGACTCGCATAGCCATGCTGCCTCCCGATTTTTGTCATTTCCCGGTTGATGAGGCTTGAGGTTATAACTATCTTTTAATCATCTGGTCGCCATTGACTTTGAATGCCACATCGTCAGATCCGCCAGAAATCACTAATTTATTTACACAAAAATACTCTACTTGTCAAGCTAAGAGAAGGTGTCTTCTCTGTCACCTACTGTAGTACTTTTGAAGAAGTCAATGTACGTGATCCACTTGGAAATACTCTATCAGACACTCGTCCGTACAAGTCACCTAGGAACAGGATGAACCGAAGGCACCCTCCTACCGCATCCAAAGGATCAGTAGCGAGTAGTCCTTGCAGTCCGTAAAATCTAAACCACGACCGAATCACGTCAGAAAACCTCTGGTTTCAAGTCAGAGAAATTCGACAGCAATCCTTCCACTTATGAATATCCACAGCCTTCAATTACTCCATCTCGATCAGCTTCTGAATATCTTCAACGTTTACGTATTTGCTAGTCGAATTGGTTTTCAAATTTTAAATTTGATCCCGGTCTTTCCTTACCAACAATCGATTTGGCCAGATTTTGATAATCGGTGATTTAACTATCAAAACAAACAACCATCATCCATAGAAAAATAAAATAGATTCATTAATTCAGTAACGACGTCACTTGGCATTTTAAGTTAAACAATTGTTAATTAAATTTCTAAATTTCTCAACATTTGGAATACCGCTTTTCAATTCTTCTTTCCAAATCACTAGCTTATAATTCTTCGAATTATAACATATAATATCCTTTACGGAAAGATTATTTAAATCCCCTCAACTACTCTCGTTTCTAAACTAACATCACCCTTTGATAATTATGAAGACGTTACAAGTTGGGGTATTTTATTTACCTCTCAAACCTTGAGTCGCCAACATTCTTATCGTTATGATAGACATGAGTTTATCAACGAAATCCTACTCCAATAAATATTCCAACACTATTTACCATACACTTTTAAACATGAGTTTTAACTCCATCTATTCTCTTTTGAAAAACTCTTCTTTAATTCCAAAATCACGCTTTCTAAAATATTTCTATTTCCAGGTCTTTAGACTTTTAAATTCCTTTTAGCATTCTACGAATTACTAATCCCATTTTGGACTAGTTTCGACTCTTTAAATCCTTAATCCATTTATAACTGGCCTTTCTAATTTCCCAATTTGGATTTTATATAAATCTGACCAATAGAATCTCTTAAAAGGAGTTCATAAAAATTCTCTTACAATTTCATTTAACTACACATAAGGTTTTACGACTTCATGACTTCCATTAACGAACTAAATGTCAAGATTTATCACTTTGATTATTATTAAATAAATAATAATCAATTCCAACATTTTAGAAATCAATTGGCTTTCTCAAACATTAATAGTTAATCTTCCTTTCAAATAATTAAAATAATAATCAATTAGAAATAATTTATGATTCAATAATTTTATTTAATAACCTATCTAAGTTTAAAATAGTTGACTTAGTCAAGTAAAAACAAGGTTAATCTGTTAATTAATTCCATTAGTCCTTTCTTTTAATCACTTTAAATAATCCCCTTTAATTTTATCAATAATCTAATTAAATTAAATTTATTAATCACAATTAATTGTTGTTTAAAACAATTAATTAAATCCTTAACCTTCGGTTAATCTCTGCTCACCACTTATAAAACTCATTAACATAAGAAATCTCTTTGTACACTCGATTTATAATTACTAGATAAAAATAACCATTTCTTTCTTTTAATAAACCTCTATTCAAATAATATATATAAATAGATTTCAAAATCCATTTTCGTTATAAAATAAATTCTTATAACCTTATTTCTATTAATTTGCCTGACAACAAATCAACATTCGTAAAATGATTCATTTTTAGGCCAACTGTTGCCAATCCCTCAACCAATATCATCCATTAGTTAATACCAAACAAATATTGAATTTTAATTCAACGATCCACAGTAAATCAATCATTCAGTTCATTCAATCATATTGGTTAAATAATTTATGAATATAAACAATCATATATAAGGAATCTGGTTGGATCTCTCCTACCTGTCCTCCCCTGCATCCAAAGTGGGTTACTTTAAATTCAACACGACAAATCACGGTAAACAGAAATATGTTGAATCTCACTACATAGCGTTTTGACTATGACAACTATACATAAGCATATAAATTATTATCTAACCTTGTTTTGCAAGAAGATATCCGACGAACAGATTCAAGAACACCAAATTGAAGATTGAATATGTTATAAAGGTCTATTAGTCCTAGATATTCATGTTAAAGTCTTCCTTGATGATTACACACACACACATATCACATATATATGTTTTCATATTAAAAAGAGGCAAAGAATATATGTTACCCAGAAAACAGACGTCTGATTTAATTCAGACAGACGTCTGTTTGCTAAGACAAAATTCAAATTTAACATAATATTCAGACGTCTGTTCTGAATATTTCAGACATTTGAATCTGCTACGAAATGTACTATTTCTTTGTTGTTCCACTTTTCAAAACAAAACAGACATCTGAATAATATTTTCAGACATTTGAAGTACGAAAGGTTGCAACTTATTATGAACAGTCATGACTCTAAATCATTTCTCTTGATGAATTCTCTTCATAATAAGTTACAACTTTTTGTACATTATAAATAGAGACTTGATTTACTTCTCAAATTACCGAATTTCATTCTATCATTCTCTATATTAATCAAAGCTCTCTAGTTTTCAAAAAGCATACTATAATCAATATTATTTTCTATAATCTTTCACAAGCCACAAGTATATCCTCAAGGAAAGACTATAGGAAGGGTGTACTATTTATCGACATATCAGTGTTAACAAGAACACAAACAAGTCTTTAAATGTTCTGTATTGTAAAAGACCTCTTCAGTGGTTGAGGCAAGAAATCCCGTTTAGTAATTCGGGTAATTGTGAACCTATTCCTCTGGGTGAAGTGAGGGTTTTAGTGTTAGTGAAATACCAGAAGTGAGTCTGGGACTGGACGTAGGACAGTGGTCCGAACCAATATAAATCGACTGTGTGATTTACTGCTCTCTACTCTAATACGTACACTACATCCCATTCTCCATTCTACATGATCCTACTATTATATAGCCTCTTTCAATTGGTATCAGAGCAAGGCCATCCTATAACCTTAACACCGTTATTCGATACTTTGATAAAATGGAGAATAACCCAAGTACTAGCTCAACTACTTTTGTCAAAGGACAATCTACTCAGAGACCACCTTTATTCAATGGACTACACCACAACTACTGGGCCTTAAGGACGAGGATTTATATGCAAGCAAGTGGTTTTAGAGCATGGAATGCAACTCAAAAAGAATTTACGGCACCTACTACTGAATATTCAACTTGGACAATAATTCAAAAAGAAGAAGCCAATGCAAATGCAAATGCAAAAGCTATGAACATGCTATACTGTGCGCTAGATAGAAATGAATTCAATCATGTTAGTATTTGTACATCAGCATATCAAATATAGGAAACACTCAAGACCATCCATGAAGGAACAAACAAAGTCAAGCAAACTAAAATTTCGATGCTCAAAAATTAGTTCCAGAACTTCAAGATGAAACAAAATTAAACTATCAATGAAATGTACTCAAGATTCCAAGGCATTTTACATGCATTGATAGGACTTGGAGAAAAGTATAGTGACTTTGACATCATTTCAAAAGTACTAAAATCTCTTACTGACGACTGGGAAAGAAAAGTACTAGATATTGAAGAAGCAAATGACTTATCAACTATGAAACCAGAAGAGATAATAGGAAATCTTATGTCTTATGAAGTAAATCTTCAAGCAAAGAAGGATTTAGCTCAAGAAAAGAAAAATGTAGCCTTTCATGCTGATAAAGAGGAATCTGAATCAAAAGGCGAAGATATAGCTTTTATTGCCAAAAAATTTAAGAAATTTCTAAAATATAGAAAAGGAAATTTCAAAAAGAATATCTCAAACAAACCTTCATCCTCAAAATTGGAATGTTTCAATTGTCATAAGAAGGGTCATATAGTAAAAGATTGTCCAGAAATTAAAGAAAATCAGAAGACCTTCAACAAAAGCAAGAAAGAAAAATTCAAGAAGAAAGCTTTTTCTGTTACATGGGACGACTTAGACTTAGATTCATCAAGTAGTGACAATGAAAGCGAAAATGAACAAGCAAATGTGTGTTTCATGGCATAAGAATCTGAAGTATGTGAATTATCTTATCAAGAATTAATAGATGTTAATGTTGAACTTTTAAATATTATAAAAACTCTTAAGAAAAAGATTAAAGAAAATCGTGAAAATCAGAATAAAGCTGAATTTGACAGAGACATATTGAAAGACGAAAAAATAATTCTGGAAGAAGAACCTGAAAAGGTTCAAGACACTCTTACAAGTTAAGATAGTCAACTTTCTCTTTTGAGTCAAGAAATTGAAACTCAAAAGACAAAGAATGAGGAAATTAGTTCTGAAAATCACATGTTGAAATCTAAAGTAAAAGAATTAGAATTAGAAAATAAAAGTATTCAAACTAAGTTAGAAAACATTTCTAAAAATGTTTCAAATTTTAATAAGGGAAGAGAGAATTTGTCAAGAATCATAGAAAACTCTCGACCTTCTTCAAACAAAAAATGGTTTAGGATTTAAAAAGGAATCAAAATTTCCTCTAAAGAAAATTACAAAGCTAGAGAGAAAAATTGATTCAAAAATTAATGATAAACCAAAATCTATATAAAAAAAAGATAAATAGAATTAAGATATGGGTTCCAAAAACTAACAATAGTTTGATTAGGAACAAGCACATTAATTCATTTATGAAATCTGTGCATAATAATGAGAATTATTTATATAAAAGGGGTACTAAACCCATTTGGGTTTGGCTTCCTAAGACCTAACTATTAGGACCCTATAAAAAGGTGGGTACCAATGTGCTTATTAATCTTTTTTGCATGTCCCATTCAAAAAGAAAAAATGGATATTAGACAGTGGTTGCTAAAAACACATGACCGGAGATAAAGATATGCTAACCAGTACTTTGATGGTGGCTCAATTACCTTCGGAGATAATTCAAAAGGATTTATTATTGGCAAAGGAGATGTGTGCAACTATGGTATTTTAAATCTACCTCTTATTACTAATGTTTCTTTAGTTAAAAATTTAAAACATATAAGTATTAGTCAATTATGTGACATAGGTTTTAAAATAACGTTTTCTGAAAACAAATGTAGTATTTTTGATAAAGATCAAAATATTATTTTTGAAGGAAATAGAGATAGAAATATTATGTTTTAAGTATGAAAGTAAATAATAGTAAAGAAATGTGTTTAATTGCCAATAACAACGATTCTTGGTTATGACACAAGCGTTTTTGTCACATAAATTTCAAAACTATACAAAAACTTTCGAAACATGAGTTAATAAATGGTCTACCTAAAATAAATTTTAAAGTAAATAATCTATGTGAAGATTGTAAAATAGGAAAACTAACCAAATCTTCTTTTAAATCGAAAAAAGTTATTTCAACTTTACATCTGTTAGAACTATTACATATGAACTTATTTGGTCCTACTCAAGTTCAATCATTAAATCATAATCGTTATGTTTTTGTAATAATTGATGATTTCTCAAGATATACATGGACTATTTTTATGAAAAATAAAAGTGATACTTTTGGGCATTTCAAAAATTTCATCAAAAAGATTCAAAACTCCAAAGATTTAAAAGTTAAAAAAATTGAAGTGATCATGGTGGAGAATTCGAGAATGAATCTTTTGAACATTTTTGTAAAAATAATGGAATAAATCATAATCTCTCTTTTCCTAGAACTCCACAACAAAATGGAGTTGTAGAAAGAAAGAATATAACTTTACAAGAATGTGCAAGAACTCTACTTAATGGAAGTACTTTACCTAAACAATTTTGGGCAGAAACTGTAGCAACTACTTGATATGTATTAAATAGAATTTCTATTCGACCATTAACTAAATATACAGCTTACGAAATTTTTAATGGAAGAAAACTAAATATTTCATATTTTAAAATTTTTGGTTCTAAATGTTTCATTCTTAACGCTAAAGATCAACTTGGAAAATTTTATGCAAAAGTTGATCACGGAATTTTTGTTGGATATTCAGAACGTAGTAAAGCATATCGTATTCTCAACAAACGTACTAATGTTATAGAAGAATCCTTACACGTATCTTTTGATGAAAATTTTAATAAAAATATAAAGAACAAAGTTGATGACAAACTCATTGAAAATATAAGTCTTGAAAATACGGAAAATAATACCTTAGAACGTATTAGATCACCTCCCAGAATCTTAAGAGATCATCCTACACAAAACATTATTGGTGAAATTGACACGCACGTTCGAACAAGAAGTCAATCAAATCAAATAGGCCATGTAGCTTTTCTGTAACAGCCCGCACCTCCATTCACGCAAGATATTGTCCCCAACTTAGCCACCGTATAGGTGTGGGGTTTTGTTCCTCAAAAGGCCTCGGCGTTAGTAAGAGATGAGATCTACTATATAAGTACCCACTTCACACAGGCTTCCACGATGTGGGACTTAGGGGTGTTACATTCTCCCCTCCTACAGAGCCTAACGTCCCCGTTGGCTCACAAACACCTCACCCAGGCGCTGTGGTCCACACGGGAGCCACAATTCCGGCTGGGTATTGGCTCTGATACCACTGTAACAGCCCGCATTTCCGTTCACGCAAGATATTGTCCCCAACTTAGCCACCGTATAGGTGTGGGGTTTTGTTCCTCAAAAGGCCTCGGCGTTAGTAAGAAATGAGATCTACTATATAAGTACCCACTTCACACAGGCTTCCACGATGTAAGACTTAGGGGGTTACATTTTCTTTCAACTATTGAACCCAAAAATCCAAAAGAAGCTTCTACAGATGATTACTGGATTATTGCTATGCAAGAAGAGCTAAACCAATTCGAACACAATGATGTCTGGGAGCTAGTAACTCAACCAAACGATCAATCGGTTATTGGTACAAAATGGGTATATAAAAACAAGGCGGATGAACTTCGAAATATCACAAGAAATAAAGCTAGATTAGTTGCTCAAGGGTACAATCAAGAAGAAGGGATCGATTACGAAGAAACTTTTGCACCTATAGCAAGACTAGAAGCCA
Source organism: Allium sativum (assembly GCA_030737875.1). NCBI lineage: Eukaryota > Viridiplantae > Streptophyta > Magnoliopsida > Asparagales > Amaryllidaceae > Allium > Allium sativum. The sequence continues at coordinate 1,014,355,802 of CM060916.1, forward strand.
TACGAATTTTATTAGCATATGCAAGTTTTCATAACTTCAAACTTTATTAAATGGACGTTAAAAGCGCCTTCTTGAATGGCTTTATTAAAGAAAATGTTTATGTAGAACAACCTCCGCTATTCATACATGAAAAATATCCAAATTACGTTTATAAACTTAAAAAGGCATTGTATGGTTTAAAACAAGCACCTCGTGCTTGGTATGAAAGACTTAAAAGTTAATAAATTCTGGTTTTCGAGTAGGAAAAGCAGATCAAACTCTATTTATTAAGAATACAAATAAAGATATTTTAATTATACAAATCTATGTAGATGATATCATTTTCGGTTCAACTAATGAAAAATTATGTAAAGAATTTTCTACAATAATGACAAATGAGTTTGAAATGTCTCATATGGGAGAATTATCATATTTTCTAGGATTACAAATTAAACAAACTAAAAATGGTATTTTTATTTTTCAAGAAAAATATTGTAATAACTTAATTAAACGTTTTGGTCTAGACAACACTTTGGGAAAATCAACTCCAATGAGTACGTCTGTTCATCTTGAAAAAGATTAAAAAGGTAAAAGTATTGATAAAAAATTATATCGAAGTATGATCGGTTCGTTACTTTACTTAACCGCAAGTCGTCCTGACATTATGATGAGTGTATGCTTGTGTGCACGATTTCAATCAAATCCCAAAAAGTCACATCTAAGAGCAGTAAAAAGAATTTTAAGGTATCTTAATAATACTAAGGACTTCGTTCTTTTTTATCTGAAAGGATGTCCATTCGAATTAGTGTCTTACAGTGATGCTGATTTTGGTGGATCCCGGACAGATAGAAAAAGTACAAGTGGTACGTGCCATTTCATTGGAAAATCACTTGTATCTTGGTTTAGTAAGAAACAAAATTGTGTGTCACTCTCTACATGTGAAGTAGAATATATATCTGCTGCTTTAGCATGTGCACAAGTAATTTATATACAACAAACACTCAGAGATTTTGGAGTTAATTTAAATAAATCAACAATATATTGTGATAATACTAGTGCTATAAATTTATCTAAAAATCCAATAAATCACTCTAGAACTAGCATATAGATATCCGACATCATTTCTTACGTGACAATATAGAAAAAGATATTATTAACTTAGAATATGTTTCAACCAAAAACCAAATTGCAGATATTTTTACTAAACCATTATTAGAAAATTCTTTTATTAAATTACAACGAGAATTAGGGATAGTTTCAGTAAAAGACATATAACTCAACATAATCTTCTCTTTTAAAATCAAGTACGTTGTTATTTTTAACTTACTACCTATTATTAGCCATTTCCTAAAAAACCTCTCAACACTCAAGTTCTTTTATAGCTAGAGACTTCTGAAATTTTAAACCATAAACACCTTAATTGTTTTTCGTATATAAACCTATGGATTAATACAAACTTCGACAATAAAACAAGCTCAAATTAGGAAAACTATGTCTTCAAGTAACTCCAACTCTTCAATCAATATTACCTTTTCCTCGGATAACTCTTCCGATTCTACTCAACTTCCAACACCACCACCTAGGTACGAACCGCAATACCGTTGGGGGAACTATCATACTGGATTTACTCCTGAAGCAAAGAAAGCTAAAAGAGCTGTATTCTCATCTCCAGATACAAAATGAAAAATAGACGATCTCCATCATTATCAGACAGAACAGATAGCACTACAGAAAGAGTTATATTTCGAACAAAAAGTAACATCGACTCGCTTAAGCCTTCTCAAAGAGATGATTTATAAATTTTGTGGTCCAAAACCAAGGATGTTACTTCACCACTTCCAATTCCTCCAAATCCTATTGATCTGTCTTCCTCTTATCGTACTGCGAACAATCCAGTGAATCCCACGATAAAATACTATACCTTTTCTCCACAACGACCATCTTATACTCCAAACTCGTGGGAAAAGAATTACAAAAACAATGAAGGAACAAGTTCATCAACACCAAAGAAGACTCCATCCTCCAAAAATTAATGTTTCAATTCCTTTATTCTGGTTTTGTATTTTATTTACATATTATTTACTTCTTATTTATGAAATAAAAATTTGATTTTGCAAATATCACATAAAACAGATGTCTGAGAAAAACAGATCAGATGTCTGACTAAGCAGGAGAAATAAAATATATACTCAAACCAGACGTCTGAAGTACATAAAATAGACGTCTGAAAACACTATAAAATGAACTAGTTTCTTGCGGGTTAAAAATTTCTCAAAATCAGACGTCTGGTAGAAAATTTTAGATGTCTGAACTGAATTAGGCTAATTATTCTACTCCCAGAATTAGACGTCTGAAATGAAAATACCAGACGTCTGAAATACCCCAAATTTTAACTGATTCTTCTCGGGTTCAACACTGCTTAAAAACAGACGTCTATTTTAAATCATTCAGACGTATGAAATATGGCTGACGTGTTTTTTATATAGCCATGTGACTTTCACCAACCATCACAACCATTCATTATTTTCATCCTTTCACTTTTTACCTCTTCATCTTTTTTGCTCCCTTTATAAACCCTAGCCCCCAAAACAATTAATTACCACAACACTTCATTATTTCAAAATCAATTCATGGCAAATCGTAGAAAAAGAACAAGAGAAGAAGAAGCACTTCCTCCCTCCGAAGAATTGATCCAACGATGGCTTTGGGATGATACCGCAAAAGCTAGGTATAAAGCAATGAAGGATTCAAAGTTCTTTGAAGGTGCTTTTGTCAAATTTGATGTTTTTCAAATTATCGCATCCTACACTATGCTAGACATTTCCACTTTGAATCACTTGTTCATTATAACAAAAACAATGTCAAAATCTACCCTCTTTTAGTCAAGTTGTTTATAACAAATCTAAATCTTGATCATACCAAGCCTCAAGTTAAAAAGGATACGATTTGGTCATGGGTATGTGGAAAACGTGTGCTTATAACATTGCAACGGTTAGGCCAAATTCTAGAATGTGCATGGCAAGGATTGGATATAGACACAATAGAAGTAGATATGTCTACATGAGACGAGGTTTCACATCAATTTCTATCCGATAATCTCATTAATATACAAGAACTTACCTCGACTCATCTCCGACCACAAGCTCGTATACTTAATTGCATTCTTGTACACACCATCCAATCTCGGAAAGGTAGTTATGAAAAAGTTTATAAAAGGGATTTTCAAGCTCTCTATGCTTTATACTCCAACAAACAAATCAGTTGGGCCAAAATTATCATGGACGAATGGACTGACATCACGTATAAGCACAAGTACAAGACTATACACTATGGCGCAAACATTAGACGCATTCTTGCCGCTTGTGAAATCAACATACCAAACATCCCTTCCTTATCCATAAAAAAAATTGGCCCCAAAACCTTGAAGCTTATGGATATCCCTCAAAGACCTGCAACTTTAAACTTTATGTTATTCGAGACTTGGACTGAACATGTAGCCACCAATCCAGAAACAATTATTTCTGAACCTTCTCACCGTCGCCAAGTAGAGAAGAAGAAGATAATGATATTTATATAATTTCTCCTGAAACTTCTTTTAAACAAGCTGTCATAATACTGTCCCAAAACCAAGCCAAACTTCATAAAGAATTAAAAAATTATCAGAAACAAACAACTACGAAGTTTGAGTCTATCAAAGGATTCTTGAATAAAATTTGGGAAAAAGTCTCTTGCACTTCTTCGAGCCAAGCTCAAGCTCCATCTCCATTTCAATGGTCCTCAAGCTCCGAAGAAGTTCCCGATTATGAAGAAGGCTCTCACAAGGATGGTAGGACGACTATCGAGGCATCTACTTCAGAAGGATGGTAAGCGTGGTTGACGACATGCTAGTCTAAGTATTTTGCTTAAAAAACTCTTTAACTAACTCAATGGTTTGTAATATTCTTTTGGTACTTCTCTTTATATTTCGCATGAAAACTCTAAGTATGTGCTATTCTATGTTATGTACGATGGTATGCTTATCTATGTTTGCTTGTCTGTTTCTGTGTATGTTTGTGTATGTACTTAAGCTCGTTCATAAGTATTCCTTTTTGTCAAATGACAAAGGGGGAGAAATAAGTGACATTATACGCATATTGACAGGGGGAGCTTTTATAGTTGTCATTAGTCAAAAAGGGGTAGAATGTTGAATCTCGCTACATAGCGTTTTGACTATGACAACTATACATAAGCATATAAATTATTATCTAACCTTGCTTTGCAGGAAGATATCCGACGAACATATTCAAGAACACCAAATTGAAGATTGAATACATTATAAAGGTCTGTTAGTCCTAGATATTCATGTTAAAGTCTTCTTTGATGATTACACACACATATATAACATATATATGTTTTCATATTAAAAGAGGCAAAGAAAATATTTTGCCCAGAAAACAGACGTCTGTTTTAATTCAGACAGATGTCTGTTTGCGGAGACAAAATTCAAATTTAATAAAATATTCAAACGTCTGTTCTGAATATTTCAAACGGCTGAATCTGCTACAAAATGTACTATTTCTTTGTTGTTCCACTTTTCAAAATAAAATAGACATCTGAATAATATTTTCAGACATCTGAAGTACGAAAGGTTGCAACTTATTATGAATAGTTATGACTCTAAACCATTTCTCTTGATGAATTCTCTTCATAATAAGTTACAACATTTTGTACATTATAAATAGAGACTTGATTTACTTCTCAAATTACCGAATTTCATTCTACCTTTCTCTATATTAACAAAGCTCTTGTAACACCCGTATTTTTAAGATAATAAAATAAGAATAACTTAATTAAATAATGAGAATTAAGTAAAACGGACTGCGACATTACGTCCCTCTCGGAATTCTGGTCAAGATAGACACCTGGTTTGCATAAAACGGACATCATATGAAGAAGTTATTAAGCCTACAAGTTTGTATACGCACAAGTGAAATATATATATATATATATATACACAACAAATTTAAAATATAAAATAAAGAATAAAATAAGGATTGCATGTAATAAATACATGCACTGGAAAAAAAATGTAATGCTTGCATTGAAAAAAAGAAAGGATTGGTTGCATGCAATGTAAATATGTTGCATGCACTGATTTGCAAACATAATGCATTAACATTAAAAGAAAAAGATTCATGCAATGGTTTAATTTAAGTATTGTAACTAACATGAAAAAGAGAAGTAAGGAGAGAACAATAATTATCATTGTTCTAAGACTTATTAACAAAAAACTTCATAGCTCAGTTGGTTAAGGCATTGGATTTGTAACATGGAGGTCGGGGGTTCGAACCCCGGCGACGGCATAATTTTTATCTTTGTTTTAGAGAGGGCCAACTGAACATGCAAATATATATACGTACACAAATTCAAAATTTGAAAGGATAAGAATGTACATATAAGGAAATAAAGAAAATATATGTATATATATGAGAGAGTGCGTATATATATGCATAAATATATATATACAAAAGATAAAATTCAAGATAAGGTTATAGTCAATGAAATATGGCAAGAATCAAATATTGGTGCAACATTGTTTGAATTTTGAAAATAAAATGAAAATTGTGCGTATATATATATACGCGTAAAATGGTCGATAGAGGAATTGTATACATATAAGAATATTTCATGTGAATAAAACAGTTAAATAAATTCCAGAAATTCAAAAGTTCGAAAATCGAATTTCTATGCCAAAGCAATTCAAACATTCGAAATTCAAATTTCTGCGCTAAAACAGCTTGCAGGACCCAATGCTGACTCAGCACTGAATGTATGATAAGATTTGGCTAGATTCATCTGCGAACCTGGACTATTTTCTTAACTGGGTTCAATGCAGACTCAGCGCTGCGTGTACGATAATGTCTTGAGCACCTATAAATACGATCCTAGACCTAACCCTAAACATCATAATTAAGCAGCTACGCTGAAACACTGCCATGGCTCCCTCTCTCTCTCTTTTCTGAAATCTATTCTGAAATTAAAATGTTAGCCTTGGAGGATTATGAATTCAGATCTGGAAGAGGGAATCAACGTTATTAAAAAAGATTATTGAATCATAAAAGCAAGGTAAACCTCTAAGAATCAATCTATTTAAATTATTTCTCTTACCTTCTCTTTTCATGAAATAATAAATCTATGGTCGTTAGGTCGTGAATCAAGTTAAAGGGAAAAGGAAAACCATGGATGATAGAACGGATCAGATCCAAAATTTGGGGAAAGCTTAAAGGTGAGTAGGTTTAAGCTATAGCCTTTAGATAATGTTATGAATATCGTTTAGCATTCCCCTTTTAATAAATTGTGAAATGACCAGTTTAATTATAAACTGTTGTTGTAACGAATTGAAATGTTGATATGAATATGTCAGGAAATTCCTATGTTGAATTGGCTAAGTTATTGAATATTTACATGTTGGAGAAAATAAACTTGTTAGGATATGAATAGCCAATTCAGTGATTGTAATTACATGCTTTACTTGGGACGTGTTATTGATTGAACGATATGTTAAAATAATTACCCGATTGAATGTTTACATGTCCTAGTAGAATTAAACATATGTTGAAAATGACATGCGACAAAATATAGGCAAAAATTGGATGACATGTAAATTAGATTACTGTAAAATATATTATAGTAAAAAGGATAATATGTCTAAAATTTTCATGTAATGAAATAACATGTATTATGTTTTGAGATTTTAATTTAGAAGCGCAATTTGATATGAACATAAGTGATTGAATGAAAATGAATATGCCTAGGATTACAATTAGAAATTATAAATACACTTATGGCATGAGGTTAGGTTTCATTAGTAGCGAATGTCTGCCCAGACCCGACCGGCATATCCAGCAGCCACTAATGTTGAACATAATGTGAGAGGCCTAAGCGCAAGAATTAACAACATGTGCTAAGACACGAGGTTAAGTCAGCTTGTGGTAGAAGTCTGCCCAGACCCGCCCGACAAATCCAACGTCCACAAGTGTAGGCTTAACGTGAGAGTTCTAATGCTTATATATATATATATGTATATAACAAGATATGAATAAATGGCAAGGATGACAATTAAATGTCTAACTCAGAAAATAAGAAAGGAAGGGAAATGAGTTAGTGTGATAAGGGGAAAACTGATGTATTTCCCTATATGACTTATTTCTGAAAACGTTGTTGCAAGTAAGCCACAATAAATATAGAAAAGTAAAGAAATTACTTGCTACCACAAATTTAGATGGGAAAGCGTTATGAAAATAAATCATTGATTTCTTCTATCAAACTGATAAGGTGCATGAAGTGTTTTTCTTAATATAATAAGGAACATATATTACAGAGAATGAAGAATAGTGGTTTACAACAGTAAATGGTTTAAAAGGGGAATGATAATAACCTATTATAAATAAATAACATTAATGAAAATGTTGTATAATAAGTAGACTTGTCCTAGGGACAAGTGAATATTATAACTTAGGTTATAATAAACTAGTAAGGGAATGGGATAACTGGTGAATTAAGTTAAGTGACACTTAATTGTAAATTAAGTAATCAAAAAAGGGGAAAACCTAAAACCAGTTAAGAAAAGGGGGGAAAATATATTGTACTTAATTATAAATTAAGTAGTCTGGGAGTCTGAAACCCGTTGGTAAGAATAACATGTTTAGACTTGTCCTAGGGACAAGGAGAAATTATAACATAGGTTATAATAAATGGGTAGAGAAACTTATCAATGGCCTTAGTTAATAGAACTAAGTTAATAAGTAAACAACGGTAAGTCGTATTGACGACGTAAAGTGGGATTATAATTAAATGAGAAAGGATGAGGAAAACTTATGAAATGAAATAAGTTATATTTAATCATAAATGGTAAGTGACATGTTAATTGGGAACATGCGAATTAGATATACTTAATTACGTATTAAGTAAAACATGTTATTGAAATCAAACAAGAATATAAAATGGATTGCGGATCACAGACCTTGAGCCACAATCTAGAGAATAACATGTTGTAAGCTTATTAATAAACTTAAATGAATTAAGTTGTATGACTAAAATTAATAAGCAAGAGAAACTTGGTAATTTCAATAAGAATTCAATATGAATTGGAATAACCAAGTTAACTGGAAACCTGGTGAGGTGAGATAAGCGCGTAAAAGAATGTTTAGACATAGGATCTAACAACATGCTAAAGTAAGGCGCTTAGACCAGTCCGTACGGTTGAGGGTGAATAACCCAAAAGGGTAGATCATCAAGGTGTTATAAGGCACGAGGGAAGCGCACATTCATCTGATTGTTTGACAGCTCCAAAGGAATGGAATGGGAACATGAGGCTTCTGGGAACGTAGGGTACTCTTGGTATTCCTCTGTGAGTGGCAGATGATCCGCCTGTACTGACAGAGGTTAGGTCTGCGTAGGTGAACCAATGAGTATGCCTTGTGTAACGACCCGCATTCTACGCATCGGAGGATCGTAGAATATTTATTTCTTTTTCATGTGAAGTCATATGGTCGTGTAACTTTAGGAGACGACTATTGGGGTCATTTCCCATGTTCATGATTTTTGCCGATTTTTAAATGACCATTTTACCCCTGGTTGATCTTGTTTTGGCCATAACTTTTGATTGGTAAGGAGTTTTGACCTGAAACCACTTCCATTAGATCCGGATGATAGTTTACATTTTCGTAGAGTGGCCACATTGGCCAAACGGACTTACCGTTTGGGAGATATGGCTGAATTAAGGTTTAGAAGGTGAAAAACAGCTTAATCGAGCTTAATTGGGTAGTTAACAGCAGGCCCAGTGGGGGATTTCGGGATTTGGGGTATTTAAGGGCTGTTAGGGTTAGGGATTTTGGTTTTTAGTCACATTCCAGCCACCACATACATCATAGAATCCCTAACAATGGCCTCCAACATATAGAATCATCTCTAATCACCGTTTAATCAAGGATTAGCCTAACCTACACCAAATTAAGGAGGAATAACACTAAAGCAAGGTTTGAGCTGCTGTTAGACATCGGTATTCACCCAAATCAGTGGAGTTTCAGTTCTGAAAGTTTTATTTGTGGCAAAGGTGAGTGATTTGCATAGTTCCTCACTAAGTACAGTTATTTAGGGTGATTAGTGATAATTAGCGAAATCTTACATGATTAAATTCTAGAAAAATGTTTAGAAATTCTTAAATATTATTATAAACCTCTGTTAGAAGTTTTGGTTGGTTTGGTTAAGTTTTGCTAATCCTACCATTAGATTTGCTTAAACATGCTTAACGGGAAAATATGAGTTTTTGGGTATGTTTGATTCATCTTAACATATCAAATTGTGGTTTTGGTGTTTGTGGTCAATTCTACATGTTTCTATGACTGTATGGTATGCTTGGTGATTGTTTAGAACAGTTAGAATGGTCGAAAACGCCGTCGTGTGGCATAAAAATAGTCGTTGGAAAAAGTTGCAGGAAATGACCCAGAACCGGATCGGATCTCCCCTACCCGACCCCGATCGATCGTGAATGGTGGCCATGACCCCGATCCGCTTGCATTAGATTACACGAACCGACTTGCCTACGTGGATAGCTCCACGACCCGAACCGCTAGTCACGATCCGCTCGCATTTGAAGATCTCTGACCCGAACTGAAGTGCTAGCCACGAACCAGAAGCTCCGATCCGATGTACCACGAGCCAACTGAAGACTCACGAGCCTGGAGCATTGTCAGGATCTAGTGCAGGGAAGGAGGATCACGACTAGGAGTTGGACCAAGCCGACATGGGTGGAGTGTCACGATCCAAACCGAAGAGTGTGGACTTGAGCCGTGAACCACGAACCGAACCGGGCGTACGATCTGAAGCGAAGAGAAGTGGAGAACCGAACCGATCCGGAGGAGACAAAACCCGAGATGCAAAGGTAGTCCGAATGGGAAGTTGTAACTCAGGATCTAGATGGGAACCAATGAGTGAACTTCATGAGTTGGACTTTGTTGCGGGACGTGTGCTAAGGGGTTATCGATGTCCATAACTTTGACTAACCACCAAGACGGATGTTAGGCTACGTTTCAGTGCAGTGGGGTAGTTATTACTCCATGGGGAAGAGTGATCGTAGCATGGCTATGAGCCAGTGCAGTGGAGTTATCATGACTCCATGGGGGCAGAGTGGACATAGCAAAGTATGAGTGGTTATGGATCAGTGCAGTGGAGCCGTCACGACTCCGTGGGGGCAGAGTGATTGTAACAAAGTATTGGGTGATCAAAGCGGTATATATCTTATGCTTTACGCACTGAGTGGGAGATGTGATCATGGTTGCTATGCTTGATTGTTTTCCATCACCATGTCATGCACACCCCCACCCCCATATCCTTTACACCATATGTTAGTGGCACCTTAGAGTATTATATGGTATGTTGTGCTAACTCTTTGGTTGCAGGTTCAGGTTCAGGTATGGTTTAGTATACCTGTTATTGTTCTGTTTTGATGCTTATCGTTCATACCAGACTTTTGTCTGACCCAGAATTTTATGTCTCTTCTTATTACTCTGGGTGCTCTTAAACGGGCAGACTAGAGACATGTTAGTTGGTTGTGCACGCGTAGCTGTCCGGAGATGAGCATGAGGCTTACACATACTACTCTCTATATATTCTCCCTGTGTCGCTGTTGGTCACTACTTTGGGCATTAGTAGTGTACCTTTTCTTTCTTTTGCTTTAGATATAGTTTTTAAATTGTAATACTGATGAAGTGGAACATAAGCTGTATTTGGATTTTCCGCTTCTATGATGTTAGTTTTCAGCTTATGCACTGTCTCACCTGTTTTTATGTCAAAGTATGTTAGTATTAAATTTTACTCCATGCGTTGTGAGACATTCTACAGGTTCTTTATTAGTCCACTGTTAAGTTTCCTTCCCTTTCCTTTCTTCAGCGACCGTCCCGTGCTAGTTGGACATTGGAACAACGCACTTTCCTTGGAAATGTCGGCTAGTGTGGATCGGGCTGTCACATTTGGTTTCAGAGCTCTAGGTTGCGTAGTTGACCTAGGGAAAGACACCAGAGAGAGATAGTACGTATATGATAGCGCGTATTTGTGATATTTTGGTTTCCAAAAGCTATATGTATATATATACTATTAGTATATTTAAGGATGAAGTCGCATTGCACTGGCGCCACTAAAGAGATGATTAATCGTTTTCTCCTTACAGATCGAACGATGAGCCGATATACTAGGGTACTAGTAGAGGAGCTAATAATGGGAATGCTCCTAATATGAGGACGATGTTCACTGACTTCATGAGAGAGATTCTTAGAAATGTGCAAGGAGCAGTTCCTAATGCTGCTAACGGTGGTGGTGCAGCGATGCAGGCGCCTAGGGCCGATTTCGCCAAGCTTTGTAAAGACTACACTAGCCTTGGTGGGAAACCGTTCCACGGAACGGAGTCGGCTACGGATGTTCAGGATTGGTTGGATAGCTGTGAGCGTATCTTCGAGGATTTGGGTATCGAGGATGCGACGAAGAGAAAGCTAGCATCCCGTCAGTTGCAAGGACGGGCGATGAATTGGTGGAATGCTATTAAGGCAGCTACTCCATAGGATCACGTTACTTGGGATCAGTTCAAGATCCGCTTTAGTGATAAGTTTATCCCAGCTGCTCAGAAATCAGAATTGTTTAGGAAGTTCTTGGAGCTTAAGCAGAATGCTAGGGCAGTCTCGGAATATATTGCTGAGTTTGATACTTTATCGAAGTATGAATTATCTCTTATTGACAATGCCGAGAAGAAGAACGAAAAGTTCATAACTGGCTTGGATGGGTACTTGGGGGAAAGGCTTATTAACCACATCAATGAGACGTTTGAATCGATTATGGGAAAGCTTTGAGATCAGAGAGTCTATACCCTAAGTCGAAGACTGAGGTTGCATCTACAGAAGAGCCAAAGCTGCAAGCAAGCGGTGGGGGCAAGAATGGTTCTCAGAATAAGAGAAAGAAGACTCAGACCAAGGATGGCAAGAAGAAGAAGAATAAGAAAGAGGTTGAGTGCTTTAGCTGTGGCAAGAAGGGCCATTATGCTAAAGAATGTCGAGCAAAGCCAGCAGACATGAAGTGCTTCAACTGTGGCCAAGTGGGACATCACAAGGATAAGTATCTGCAACCCCCTAAAGAAAAGCAGATCGTGAAAGCATATGCTATTAATGATGTTCCTTCTTCGTCGAATGGCCCAACCGCGGCAGAGAAAGGAAAGAATGTTGTCATTCAAGGAACGCTTTCTGTTTATGATATTCCTGTTCGAGTATTGTCTGATACCGGAGCTTCCCGTTCCTTCATATCTAGTGATTTGGTAGATAGGTTGGGATTGGAACCCGAGATAGTCGATAGACTTTTAGTAGTGACAAACCCGATAGGTGGTTCAACTAGCCTTAGCATGATTTGTCATAATGTGGTCTTATCGAGTCATGGATGCATGTTTGTTTGTGATTGCTTTGTTTTGGGCTTTACTAGGTTTGGCATTATTTTGGGAGTCGATTGGCTCCAAAGATACGGGGTGGTGGTAGACTGTGAGGGCTTTTTGGTGACAGTTAGAGCGGATGATGGGCGGATGGTAGTGTTTGGTGGTCTACCTAGTAATGGGGTAATGACTAGTTTTCTAAATTCCCTCGACATCCCGCATGATGAGTTGTCAGATGTGCCGGTGGCTGGCCAGTATCCGGACGTCTTCGAGGAAGTGACCAGACTTCCACCACACTGAGAGATTGAGTTTCGTATTGATTTAGTGAAAGATGCTAGACCTATAGTGATTCCACTTCGTCGTATGGCACCAAGGGAGCAGCGAGAGCTCGGGGTGCAAGTAAGCGATCTGTTGAAAAAGGGATTTATTAGAAGAAGTGTCTCCGAGTGGGGAGCACCAGTCGTGTTTGCTACCAAGGCAGATGGTTCCCTTCGTGTGTGTGGACTACCGCGAGTTGAATAAGGTGACGAGGAAGAATAAGTATCCTCTACCGTAGATAGATGATTTGTTTGATCAGTTGAGTGGCGTGAGAGTGTTCTCCGAGTTGGATCTTGCGATAGCTTTTCATCAGCTTAGAGTGGAAGCTGAGAGTATAGCTAAAACGGAATTTCGGACGCCGTCTGGATTTTTTGAGTGGTTGGTCGGGGTGACCAATGCACCAGCATATTTTGTGGATCTTATGAATAGGGTATTCAGAGATCATTTGAATAAGTTTGTTCTTGTGTTCGTAGACGATATCTTGGTTTATTCAAGGACAGAGAAAGAACACAAGGAACATTTGAGGATAGTGATGGAGGTGTTGAGAAAACACCAATTGAGAGCGAAGTTTTCTAAGTGTCACTTCTGGAGAAGGGAAGTGAGATTCTTGGGCCATGTTGTTTCAGAGAATGGTATTGCCGTGGACCCTGCGAAGGTGGCTACGGTACAGGATTGGTCTATGCCCAAGAATGCAACAGACGTAAGAAGTTTCTTGGGATTGGCTGGATATTATCGCAAGTTTATTCAAGACTTCTCCAAGATAGCAGCACCAATGACTCAGTTGACCAAGAAAAATCAAGCTTTCGTCTGGGACGAAAAGTGCTAGAATGCATTCAAGAGTCTAAAGGAAAAGTTGACATGTGCACCAGTGTTAGTCATTCCTAAGGGGAATGAAGAGATGACAGTATATACAGATGCATGTAGTACCGAGCTAGGTGTTGTACTAATGCAAGGAGGTAGGGTTGTAGCTTATGCAAGTCGGCAACTGAAACCGCACGAGAAAATATATCCTACCCACGATTTGGAATTGGCAGCGATCGTGTTCGTGTTGAAGATGTGGAGACATTATCTCTTGGGAAAAAGATTCGAGTTGTTTACTAACCATAAGTCGTTTAAGTATCTTTTCTCTTAGAAGGATCTAAATCTTCGACAACAAAGATGGTTAGAATTCTTGGCGTCATATGATTTTGATATCGCATATACACCAGGAAAAGGCAATGCATTAGCTGATGCCTTGAGTAGGAGACATGCCAGTTTAGGGGCTATGTTTCTGGAATGGAAGCAACTGGAGTATATCGCTGGTATTATTTCAGACCAAAGTGTGGATTGGATCCAGAAATGTTAGCAAGTTTGACGATCAAACCCACTTTGATTGAGCGGATTGGTTTCAGCCAGAGGGATGATCCTAACCTATTGGAAATCATCTCAAAGTTAGAGATGGGAATCGACGAAGAGATGAACAAGTATAGGCTTGATCGAGATGGATGGCTTAGAAAGAATGGAAGACTGGTTGTACCTAACGTGAATGGATTGAGAGATGAAGTGCTTAGAGAATATCATCACTCAAAACTGACTATACATCCCGGTGGTAACAAAATGTATCGAGACATGAAGCAGACCTACTACTGGGAAGGGATGAAAAGAGAAGTTGGGAAGTTTATATCCAAATGCATGAACTGCCAGCTAGTTAAAGCTGAACAAAAGAAGCCTAGTGGTTTGTTACAACCATTAGAAATTCCAGAATGGAAATGGGAACAAGTCTCAATGGATTTCATTGATGGGTTACCAAGAACTAGATCGGGCCATGATAGCATTTGGGGGATTGTGGACCAATTGACTAAGTGTGCAAGGGTTATACCTATCAAGTCGAACAGAGTAGCAGCTATGTTAGCGGAACTATATATGAAGTGGGTAGTGAGATTTCATGGAATACCCAAAGGCATTGTGAGTGACCGAGATCCGTTGTTCACTAGTGGATTTTGGAAGAGCTTACAAGAGGCGTTAGGATCAAAATTACATCTCAGTACCGCGTATCATCCTCAAACCGACGGTCAGACAGAGAGGGTGAATCATATATTAGAAGACCTCTTAAGAGCTTGTATATTGGATTTGGGAGGATCATGGGATGACCATTTACATCTAGTGGAGTTCGCATATATTAATAGTTATCAATCCAGTATTGGTATAGCTCCATTTGAAGCTTTGTACGGAAGACCGTGCAACTCACCGTCATGTTGGTTAGAAATAGGTGAGAAATTTGTGCTTGGGCCAGATGTGATAAGAGAAACCTCAGATAAGATCAAAGTTATCCGACAACGAATGAAGGCTGCCCAAGATAGGTAAAAGAGTTATGCTGATAAGAGGAGAAGAGATTTAAAGTTCTCCATTGGCGACTTGGTGTTTGTCAAGATTTCTCCGTTAAAGAGCGTGATACGATTTGGCAGGAGAGGCAAGTTAAAACCAAGATTTGTTGGTCCATTCCCAATTCTCGAGCAAGTTGGGAATTTGGCGTATAAAGTTGAATTACCAGAGAAGATGGCTGGAGTTCATAACGTATTTCATGTTTCCCAGTTAAGAAAATTCATGCACGACCCTGATATGACTATTTCATCGGATCAGTTGGACGATATCGAGGTTGAACCCGAGGCCGTTGGGAATCGCAGTCCTATGCGTATTGTTGGGAACGATACGAAGCAGCTTCGAAGGAAGGCGGTGAAACTAGTCAAAGTCTAGTGGGGTGATGATGAGGAAGACTGTACTTGGGAAACAGAGGAGAACAGAAGGAAGAAGTATCCAGAACTCTTTGCCTGGTAAGGTTTTTATATCAGTATAGTACTCCCTTGTTAGTAAACCGCATGCTAGGATAGGCCTGTTGTGTTTTTTTATTCTTTATTGTTTTGTTAATGATTGGTAGGCATGCGGGATCCTTTGTATGTTTTGGGTTAAGGAATTTCGGGGATGAAATTTCTTAAGGGAGGGGGGGGGGGGGGAATGTAACGACCCGCATTCTACGCATCGGAGGATCATAGAATATTTATTTCTTTTTCATGTGAAGTCGTATGGTCGTGTAACTTTGGGAGACGACTATTGGGGTCATTTCCCATGTTCATGATTTTTTGCCGAGTTTTAAATGACCGTTTTGCCCCTGGCTGATCTTGTTTCGACCATAATTTTTGATTGGTAAAGAGTTTTGACTTGAAACCACTTCCATTAGATCCCGTTGATGGTTTACCTTTCCGAAGAGTGGTCACATTAGCCATATGGACTTACGTTTAGGAGATATGGCCGAATTAAGGTTTAGAAGGTGAAAAACAGCTTAATCGGGCTTAATTGGGTAATTAACAGCTAGGCCCAGTGGGGGATTTCGGGATTTGGGGTATTTAAGGGCTGTTAGGGATTTTGGTTTTTAGTCACTTTCCAGCCGCCACATATATCATAGAAACCCTAACAATGGCCTCCAACATCAGAATCATCCCTAATCACCGTTTAATTAAGGAGTAGCCTAACCGACATCAAATTAAGGAGGAATAACACCAAAGCAAGATTAGAGCTGCTGTTAGACATCAGTATTCACCCTAATCAGTGGAGTTTCAGTTCTGAAAGTTTTATTTGTGGCAAAGGTGAGTGATTTGTATAGTTCCTCACTAATTACAGTTAATTAGGGTGACTAGTGATAATTAGCGAAATCTTACATGATTGAATTCTGGAAAAATGTTTAGAAATTCTTAGCTATTATTATAGACCTCTGTTAGAAGTTTTGGTTGGTTTGGTTAAGTTTTTCTAATCCTACCATTAGATTTGCTTAAACATGCTTAAGGGGAAAATATGGGTTTTTGGGTATGTTTGATTCATCTTAACATATCAAATTGTGGTTTTGGTGTTTGTGGCCAATTCTACATGTTGCTATGACTGTATGGTATGTTTGGTGATTGTTTAGAATAGTTAGAATGTTTGAAAACGCCGTCGTGTGGCGTAAAAACAGTCGCTGAAAAAAGTTGTAGGAAATGACCCAGAACCGGATCGGATCGCCCCTACCCAACCCCGACCGATCGTGAATGGTGGCCACGACCCCGATTCGCTCGTATTAGAGTACATGAACTGACTCGACCACCTGGATAGCTCCGCGACCCGAATCGCTAGTCATGATCCGCTCGCATTTGAAGATCTCTGACCCGAACTGAACTGCCAACCACGAACCAGAAGCTCCGATCCGATGCACCGCGAGCCAACTGAAGACTCACGAGCCTGGAGCATTGTCACAATCCAGTGCAGGGAAGGAGGATCACGACTAGGAGTTGGAATCACAAACCGAGCCGACATGGGTGGAGTGTCACGATTCGAACCGAAGAGCGTGGACTTAAGGCGTGAACCACGAACCGAACCGGAAGTACGATCTGAAGCGAAGAGAAGTAGAGAACCGAACCGATCCGGAGGAGACCAATACCCGATATGCAAAGGTAGTCCGAATGGGAAGTTGTAACTCAGGATCTAGATGGGAAGAGTTGGACTTTGCTACGAGACGTGTGCTAAGGGGTTATCGACATCCATAACTTTGACTCACCACCAAGACGGATGTTAGGCTACGTATCAGTGCAGTGAGATAGTTATTACTCCATAGGGCAGAGTGATCATAACATGGGTATGAGCCAGTGCAATGGAGTTATCATGACTCCATGGGGCAGAGTGGACATAGCAAAGTATGAGTGGTTACAGATCAGTGCAGTGGAGCCGTCACGACTCCATGGGGCAGAGTGGTCGTAACAAAGTATTGGGTGATCAAAGCGGTGGATATCGTATGCTTTACGCACTGAGTGAGAGATGTGAGGATGGTTGCTAAGCTTGATTGTTTGCCATCACCATGACATGCACACCCCCACCCCCGTATCCTTTACACCATACGTTAGTGAAACCTTAGATTATTGTATGGTATGTTGTGCTAACTCTTTGGTTGCAGGTCCAGGTTCAGGTATGGTTTAGTATACCTGTTATTGTTCTGTTTTGCTGCTTATCGCTCATACCAAACTTTTATCTGACCCAGAGTTTAATGTCTCTTCTTATTACTCTGGGTCCTATAAAACGGGCAGACTAGAGACAGATTAGCTGGTTATGCACGAGTAGCTGTCCGGAGACGAGCAGGAGGCTTACACGTACTATTCTCTAATATTATCCCTGTGTCACTGCTGGTCACTTCTTTGGGCATTAGTAGTGTACTTTTTCTTTCTTTTTCTTTAGAGACAGTTTTAAATTGTAATAATGATGAAGTGGAACATAAGATGTATTTGGATTTTCCGCTGCTATGATGTTAGTTTTCAGCTTATGCACTGTCTAGCCTGTTTTTATGTCAAAGTATGTTATTATTATATTTTACTTCATGCGCTGTGAGGCATTCTACAGGTTCTTTATTAGTCCACTGTTAAGTTTCCTTCCCTTTCATTTTTTGGTGACCGTCCCGTGCGAGTTGGCCATTGGCACAACGCCCTTTCCTTGGAAATATCGGCTGGTGCGGGGCAGGCCATCACACCTTGGTTGCAATAATAAGGGGCAGTCAAAAGACTAAGATGGACTAACGTGATTTGGCGAGACCAGTAAGTACCCTGTGATAGCAACTCGTCGTCTACCTACCATCTTCAGTCAGTACGTAAAGCGGAAAGGCGGAGAACTCCAAAAGACCATATACTTTCCTATCTAGTTATGGGTGAGGTTGGCCAATAGGTTTGAAGGGCATAGGGGGCCGGGGTTAAGATCTCATTCTTGATATTCTTGGGTGCCTTTCATTAGTTGAGGGAGGGGTATAGTAGGACCATAGCCACTGTAAAAGAAGACCTTAGCATCTGCAATCGGCAGATATCTGAAAGCTCCCGACCGAGTTCCGTGTTTCTTGATTAGCCCTGCCACGGGACTCAGGCGCACATATAGAGAACATGTGCAATAGACATCGAGAACGATTGACGATACGTACGTGGGAAAGTCTAGGTACGCTCATGTCGCTCTAGGTGGTGTATCATAAGACTAGAGGACATTATTTGAGGATGGAACCTAATTCGATCGAATGGTTCAAAGATGGCAGTCTGAACGCTTACGTAATATAGAATTAGTGGTTCTTTGCAGATGTAGCATTGACATATATACAAAAATCCATACGACATTCGGGCATAGGATTAGGGACTGCTATATTCCTGCGATGATATGGTGGAGACCGTGCAAGTGGGGTACCATGGGGTGCATCTCAATATTGAGAGATAGCTACATATACTGTATTAGGTTAATTCACTGGGAAGTAAATGGGTACGACGTGTGTGTAAGCCTTGAGTGCTGTTAACCCGAGTAACCTAATTAATAAGAAAATATGATTGAATGGTATCTGTAAGATTATCCAAAGTGTATAGTTTAAATCCAGTCACCGGAACTTGTGTTCAGACACCCTCCTCGTAAAAAAAATAAAAAAATAAAAAAAGTAATGCATGCATTGAAAGAAAGAATAAAAATAAGGATTGTATGTAATAAATACATGCACTGAAAAAAAAATGTAATTTATGCATTGAAAGAAAGAAAGAATTGGTTGCATGTAATGTAAATATGTTGCATGCACTAATTTGCAAACATAATGCATTAACATTAAAAGAAAAAGATTCATGCAATGGTTTAATTTAAATATTGTAACTAACATGAAAACGAGAAGTAAGAAGAGAACAGCATTTTAAGACTTATTAACAAAAGACTTCATAGCTTAGTTGGTTAAGGCATTGAATTTGTAACATAGAGGTCGGGGGTTCGAACCTTGGCGGTGACATAATTATTATCTTTGTTTTAGAGATGGCCCAAAGAACATGCAAATATATGTACGTATACAAATTCAAAATTTGAAAGGATAAGAACGTACATATAAGGAAATAAAAAAATATATGTATATATATATGAGAATATATATATATATATATATATATATATATATATGCATAAATATATGCATACAAAAGATAAAATTCAAGATAAGGCTATAGTCAATGAAATATGGTAAAAATCAAATAATGGTGCAACATCATTTGAATTTTGAAAATAAAATGAAAATTGTGTGCATATATATACGCGTAAAATGGTCGGTAGAGGAATTGTATACATATAAGAATATTTCATGTGAATAAAATAGTTAAATAAATTACAGAAATTCAAAAGTTCGAAAATCAAATTTCTACGCCAAAACAATTCAAACATTCGAAATTCAAATTTCTACGCCAAAACAGCCTGCGGGACCCAATGCTGACTCAGCACTGCGTGTACGATAAGATTTGGCAAGATTCATATGTGAACCTGGATTATTTTCTTAACTGGGTTCAATGCTGACTCAGCGCTGCGTGTACGATAAGGTCTTGAGCACCTATAAATAAGATCCTAGACCTAGCCCTAAACATCATAATTCAGCCGCTACGATGGAGCTCTTCCATGGCTCCCTCTCTCTCTCTTCTCATATTTATTTTGAAATTAAAATGTTACCCTTGGAGGATTATGAATTCAGATCTGGAAGAGGGAATCAACGTTAATAAAAAAGATTATTGAATCATAAAAGCAAGGTAAACCTCTAAGAACCAATGTATTTAAATTATTTCTCTTTCCCTTCTCTTTTCATGAAATAATAAATTCATGGTCGTTAGGACGTGAATCAAATTAAAGGGAAAAGGAAAATCATGGATGATAGAACGGATCAAATCCAAAATTTGGAGAAAGCTTAAAGGTGAGTGGGTTTAAGCTATAGCCTTTAGACAATGTTATGACTATCGTTTAGCATTCCCCTTTTAATAAATTGTGAAATGACCAGTTTAATTATAAACTGCTGTTGTAACGAATTGAAATGTTGATATGAATATGTCAGGAAATTCCTATGTTGAATTGGCTAAGTTATTGAATATTTACATGTTGGAGAAAATAAACTTGTTAGGATATGAATAGCCAATTTAGTGATTGTAATTACATTCTTTACTTGGGACATATTATTAATTGAAAGACATGTTAAAATAATTACCCGATTGAATGTTTACATGTCCTAGTAGAATTGAACATATGTTGAAAATGACATGTAACAAAATATAGGCAAAAATTGGACGACATGTAAATTAGATTACTGTAAACTATATTACAGTAAAAAGGATAATCTGTCTAAAATTTTCATGTAATGAACATAACATATATTATGTTCTGAGGTTTTAATTTGGAAGCGCAATTTGATATGAACATAAGTGATTGAATGCAAATTAATATGCCTAGGATTACAATTATAAATTGTAAATACACTTATGGCACGAGGTTAGGTTGCATTAGTGGTGGAAGTCTGCCCGGACCCGACCGGCATATCCAGCAACCACTAATGTTGAACCTAATGTGAGAGACCTAAGTGCAAGAATTAACAACATGTGCTAAGACACGAGGTTAAGTCAGCTTGTGGTAGAAGTCTGCCCGGACTCGCCCGACAAATCCAGCGTCCACAAGTGTAGGCTTAATGTGAGAGGTCTAATGCTTATATATATAAATACATATATGTATATAATAAGATATGAATAAATGGAAAGGATGATAATTAAATGTCTAACTCAGAAAATAATAAATGAAGGAATGTAATGAACTTAGTTAGTGTGATAAGAGGGAAAAGTGATGTATTTCCCTAAATGGCTTATTTCTGAAAACGTTGTTGCAAGTAAGCCATAATAAATATAGAAAAGTAAAGAAACTACTTGCAACCACGAATTTAGATGGGAAAACATTATGAAAATAAAACATTGATTCCTTCTATCAAACTGGTAAGGTGCATGAAGCGTTTTCCTTAATATAATAAGGAACTTATATTGCAGAGAATGAAGAATAATGGTTTACAACAGTAAATGGTTTAAAAGGGGAATGATAATAACCTATTATAAATAAGTAACATTAATGGAAATGATGTATAATAGGTAGACTTATCCTAGGGACAAGTGAATATTATAACTTAGGTTATATTAAACTAGTAAGGGAATGGGATAACTGGTGAATGAAGTTAAGTGACACTTAACTGTAAATTAAGTAATCAGAAAAGGGGAAACTCTAAAACTAGTTAAGAAAGGGGGAAAATATACTGTACTTAATTATAAATTAAGTAGTCTGGGAGTCTGAAACCCGTTGGTAAGAAAAACATGTTTAGACTTGTCCTAGGGACAAGGGGAAATTATAACATAGGTTATAATAAATGGGTAGAGAAACTTATTAATGGGCCTTAGTTAATAGAACTAAGTTAATAAGTAAACAACGGTAAGTCGTATTGACGAAGTAAAGTGGAATTATGATTAAATGAGAAAGGATGAGGAAAACTTATGAAATGAAATAAGTTATATTTAATCTTAAATGGTAAGTGACATGTTAATTGGAAACATGTGAATTAGATAAACTTAATTACATATTAAGTAAAACATGTTATTGAAATTAAACAAGAATATAAAAGGGATTGTGGATCACGGACCTTGGGCCACAATCTAGAGAATAACATGTTGTAAGCTTATTAATAAACTTAAATGAATTAAGTTTTATGACTGAAATTAATAAGCAAGAGAAACTTGGTAATTTCAATAAGAATTCAATATGAATTGGAATAACTAAGTTAACTGGAAACCGGGTGAGGTGAGACAAGCGCGTAAAAGAATGTTTAGACATAGGGTCTAACAACATGCTAAAGTAAGGCGCTTAGACCAGTTCGTACGGTTGAGGGTGAATAACCGAAAGGGGTAGATCATCGAGGTGTTATAAGGCACGAGGGGAGCGCACATTTATCTGATTATTTGACAGCTCCAAAATACTGAAAGGGGAAGCACGCGGCTTCCGGGGACGTAGGGTGCTCTTGGTATTCCTCTGTGAGTGGCAGATGATCCGCCTGTACTCACAGAGTTTAGTTCTGCGTAGGTGAACCAATGAGTATGCCTTGATTGCAACAATAAAGGGCAATCAAAAGACTAAGATGGACTATCTAGATTTGGCGAGACAAGTTAGTGCCCTATGAGAGCAAATCGTCATCTACCTACCATCTTCATTCAGTATGTAAAGAGAAAAGGCAGAGAACTCCAAAAGACCATATACTTTGCTATCTAGTTATGGGTGAGGTTGACCAATAGGTTTGAAGGGCATAGGGGGTCGGTTTTAAGTTCTCATTCTTGATATTCTTGGGTGCCTTTCATTAGTTGAGGGAGGGGTCTAGTGGGACCATAGCCATTATAAAAGCAGACCATAGCATCTGCAATCGGCAGATATCTGAAAGTTCCCGATCGAGTTCCGTGTTTCTTGATTATCCCTGCCATGGGACTCGGGCGCACATATAGAGAACATGTGCAATAGACATCGAGAACGATTGACGATACATACATGGGAAAGTCTAGGTACACTCATGTCGCTCTGGGTGGTGTATCACAAGACTAGAGGGCATTATTCGAGGATGGAACCTAATTCTATTGAATGGTTCAAAGATGGCAGTCCGAACGCTTACTAATATAGAATTAGTGGTTCTTTGCAGATGTAGCATTGACATATATACAGAAGCCCGTACGACATTCGGGCGTAGGATTAGGGACTGCTATATTCCTGCGATGATACGGTGGAGACCGTGCGAGTGAGTACCATGGGGTGTATCTTAATATTGAGAGATAGATACATAAACTGTATTAGGTTAATTCACTGGGAAGTAAATGGGTACGACGTGTGTGTAAGCCTTGAGTACTATTAACCCAAGTAACCTAATAAATAAGAAAATATGATTGAACATTATATGTAAGATTATCCAAAGTGTATAGTTTAAATCCAGTCACCAGAACTTGTGTTCGGACCCCCTCCTCATAACACACTCGCAGGTTAGATTGTGGCAGAGACATGATAGCTTTGGATACTGGTTAGGCAGTATTAATAATACAGTAAGGCTATGTTTTGATTATACTACATTTTATCCTTTCTGCTGTGGGATATTTTTCTGAGCTCTAACATGTTTTATGTCTCTATCTTTTCTGCAGGATACCAGAGCAAACCAATTCGAGTTTCGATAGATTGGAATTTTGAAAAAAAAAATTGGTTTGTCGAAATTGGGGTTGTCACAGCTCTCTAGTTTTCAAAAAGCATACTATACTCAATATTATTTTCTATAATATTCCACAAGCCACATGTATATCTTCAAGGAAAGAATATAGGAAAGGTGTACTATATATCGACATATCAGTGTTAACAAGAACACAAACAAGTCTTCAAATATTTTGTATTATAAAAGACCTCTTCAGTGGTTGAGGCAAGAAATCCTGTTCAGTAGTTCAGGTAATTGCGAACCTATTCCTCGGGGTGACATGAGGGTTTTAGTGTTAGTGAAATAACAGAAGTGGGTCGGGGATTGGACGTAGGACAGTGGTCCGAACCAGTATAAATCGACTGTATGATTTACTGCTCTCTACTCTAATACATATGCTATATCCCATTCTCCATTCTACACGATCCTACTATTATATAGCCTCTTTCAAAATAAACAGTTTAACTAATAACAGTCAACCATCAATTTATATTGTCCATTCAAACACTCAATAATTTATTTAATACGTTTATATTATTATAACCGTAACCAATAAGGGAAGTTACCTCGTTGGAATCTAGTCGTTAAAATAACGATTTAATTTGATTAAACTAAACAATGTTTAATTTAATCCATGAATATTGAAAATATTCAACACACATGCAAACAGTCATCTAACCATCAACCATTAACAAACATTGCACACAAAATAAAAACCCGGTTTCGTTACTGTAAGATCAGGTTATAAATTTAAACGTTACTCTCTATTTAAATATTATTAATAAACCTAAAAAATAATTTGTAATTTAATTTTCTCCTTATATTAATTTAAACCTTCATTAGACCTAATTAAACGTGATTAGGCACACAGGAAAACATGTTTAGGCATATCCGATATTCACGTCACTTCAACATTTCTTATCTTTAGGCCATTTCCACTTTATTATCCTTATTTCAATACACTTATTCGATAATTTCCTACTTCCATGTTATGAACAGCTATTTATTTCTATACAGCTACAGTTTCGAATTATTTACCCTGTTAAGTTACTCATTAAGTTCACTTACTGCTTCCAGTTAGTTCTAAATAGGTTTTTCACTGCTCAAAAGTTTGTACCAGCTAACTTTGGAATTAGTATATACTGCGTATGCTACTTAAACCAACGAACTTTACCCCATCACAGTATATAACCTAATTTTCTCTTGGTCGTAACAAAACCTATTTTTGATTAAGCACATTACTAAATTTGATCATGGTATGTATGGATTAGGCTAATGTGCATTAACCCTTTAAAGGCATGGGCCTCGTAACTCCTATATTAGGCATGATTAAATCTACATTCTTCTTTCAAATGTTACTATAACTAAATTTAAGGGCCACGTTAGAATTTAATTAGACATTATATTAAGCATACTAACCACCTTGATACACAATTAGGTAGGAAAAAGGATTAGACAGGTCACCTTACTGTATATCCCTTTTGGATCATGCTAGATCAACCAGTGAAAAAGCGGTGAAAACAACCAGATCTAAAAAGGAACGGAGCGCAATTCAGGAGGAGAAGAAACGCAATTCAAGGAGGAATGTTGACACTTCCTTCGTTAAAATTAACTCCCTAATTCCCGGTCGAAACAACACTGTCTATCCCTTTTTTTCCTTTATCTTCTTTACCGCAGTTATTCGAACCCATTCGAAGGTCCATCTTCTTCTCGTTTATCCTCATGTGAAACAAGAACCTGATACCGGTTATTCATACCCATGCCGCAACCCACTGTTGTCCTCCATACTCACATTGTTCCTCTCTCGTTACTGTCTCCCCCATGCATCCCTTTCCACCGCAACCATGCTTCACGTTCAAACCATTATCTGCTCCTTCCCACTCTCCTATTACGCGAACCCATACGCAAGGACAACGCCTTCTGCCATCATCCTCTAGTCCTAGCATAAGAACCCACGCAACCTCATGCATTCCTTTCGTTGCCGCTTATTTCTCACCTCCTATCACCACCGCAACAGTATGAACCCAAGAAAATGCCTTGTACCCCCATCCTTTACTCACTCAACGTCCCGCCACTTACCCATTTTATACCCAGTTTTCACATCCGCCACACCTCTTCATTATTTATAAATAACTGGAGCTTTTGTTTTGTACCACCTTCTTCATTCATTTATTTTTTCCATTTACTTATATTTTAATGTGTTCATTTTTGTTTGCTGGAAGGTAAGAACGGAAAGTTGGGTTTTCTTGCGTGCTGATTTCGAAACAAAATGGTGTGGTATATATAGTGAAGGATTCAAGGGATATAAACGATGTCTTTCGAATGTATATTCATAGCTATATTAAAAAATATAGTAGGTGTGTTGAAATCTCTCGTCAAATGGTACACTGTAGGGACATGTACACGCCAAACTAGGGTGATAGTTCAGCGATGGTTCACATCGGTAAGGTGATGAAAAGAAAACATAGGCCATTAGTTTGAAAAAAAAAAGATAGCATAGACTTTGTAGGATAGAAGAAGAAAAATCTTTCTTATGTCAGCTGAAAGGTGAAAATTCACCGGTGTTCTAGTATTTCATTAGTGTTGATGAGGAAATGATGAGGTAGTTGCGTGTTTTCTTTACAATATAGTACATAACGCTTGGCTGTCTAATTTTAAGCAGCATGTTTATTTCATGGAACTTAAGCATAGAGTAGCATTGCCTGTGCGTGCGTAAGCAAAAATAAGAGTAGTTGTAATGTTTTGAAATGAAAAGGGAAGGGTAGGCATTGCAAGCTTGGTCGGCTAGGCACAAAGATTTTTTTCTGAAATGACGGAGGATTTTTGTTTATATTCTAGTGAAACTGCTGACGACATTTTAGGGTAAGTTTAATTCAACGTACTGCCATTTAACATTTCCGGCTTAGTATTCGCATCGGTAACACAAATTCCAAAAACAACAGAAATGAATATTATGGCATAATTTGACGTTACGGTCCTAATGGAACAAATTTTGTCGAAAACGGACCCCGTTTGCACAACGGTGATAATTTAATTTATCAGTTCACATCTAAATACCATGTGCCGATAAAATGACTCCGATTGGCTCCAAACTGGAAATTTAGCAATAATTAATTATACGCATTCCAATAAAATTTGTTTCGTTGAAAACGGTAGTCGTTTGAAATGAAAACTATTTTTTAACGCCTGAAATATCGATAATATATTTAAATTCAAAACAAATTCTATTTAAATAAATAATAAATTATTATTATCGTATTTACCCAAATGGAATAACCAACATATATTTTAACTCAATATTCATAAATTCAGTTTAAACCGAAATCCAATTATATAAAAATCCCATTATATTTATTAAATAAACAATATCGTTTATTAACGAAATTCCATAGCGACTATTTGAAAATTTGAATTGGACATAATTTACAATCTATAATATAAAATTTTCATTTTTCTCTTTCGTTAGAAAAATATAATCAAATCGATTCAAATGTTTCTTGTTTCACAGAATTCCGATTTATATCAGATCCAGTATATTCAATTAAAGTTAAAATCGAAAATTATGAACTACCATGGCGTTCCGAGCTCGTTTTAATTAATTTATAATTTATATACATTTGAACTCCATTTTAATAAATAAAATTCAATATAAAATTCATTATATCTCCAGGTTACATGAGTATTATCACTGAAAGTCTTCCAAACTGACAATCCATGTGATCTTGTGTATTGCAAAATGGGCTCGGTCAGGCCGAATGCATTTCCAGGTTACATTGGGATTTTCTTGGAGCTTCAGGAGAGGAGTTGGAGTCGAGACGTAATTTCGTATTTTCTGGTAATAAATTATTCTATTATGTGAGTTGTATGGATCTAATGTGTACTCTAATATTGTAATCATATATATATATATATATATATATATATACGGCTTTTTTTGGAGTAAATAATTGTTTATATATTATACTTTGACCATTCTGCTGTGTGGTTCTATTTCTACTATGATTCTATGTTGTTGGTCTTCTAGTTATTCTTCTATTCTAATATTTATTTATTTCTTTTTTATCACCCTCTAATTTCTTTCTCCTAACTATATGCTTTTCTGTGCATTTTGAGTTGGCATGTGTTGTTGAATGTCGGCTTAAACTATTCGGAAAAAGTGGGTCGTTACGCTCACCTCCCTAATGTGATGCTTTGTCTTTCCTTTAGGCCACAACGATAGTGAAAGTTATGGTGGTATCAGGTGTTGTCAACAGTATTTTTTCTACAGTTGTTTTCTTTTTATTGAACTCATCTGGACTTTGATTAAATAGCTTAGGCAGCTGAAGTGAGTTTGTGATTGTTTTTAGTAAAGGTGCTTGCGTCCCCTCTGCTGCAAGAATTGAGTTTGTTGCTGTAGGCTAGTGAGTGTTTGGTGAGACTGCTTATGCAGCTGAAAGTGTATATTTTCTTAGTGGTGAGCGCAGTGTTGTAACTGCTTTGGAAACTAATCATGTGATTTTTCTTAGTGATGTTTGTGTCTATCTCAGCAGCAAGTCACCTGATTTGTAATAGGTTCAATTGGTGTAATAGGCGATAGGTCACTTTCTGTATTTTTACAGTTCTATCATTGCACCCTTCATGATATCAAATTTTGAACTGTAAAATGACTATAGCAGATAGGAAATCTGCCTATCTCGTGTATAGTGTTGTAATCATTATTTGTTGTAACGAAAAACTGTTATGGGTCACTTTAAAAACCGGTTGGCCTTGCCTTGCTAAAAAAAATAGGATTGATTATATATGTTATATTTTCCACAATATTGCATCTTGTTTAAACTATTCTAAGGTATTTACAAAAAGCTAGTGAATTATTTATAGAAACAATGAATTCCTTGTAAAGGAGTGTTAGGACTTGAAATTTATAATCCTGTCAAGTATTGTATGTCAATACTCAATTCATGTCCAAACTTTAATCAAGTTACTTTAAGATGGAATTGTTCCAAATAATAAGTAATAGCTAATTTACCCAAAGTATATTCCAATATAAGAAGGCCAAATAAATACAAAATTTATCGCGGAGCTAAAACTAGTTTCAGATGTTATGCATCTCACATATGTTACATTATGACTACGTCATGGTACGGTTCACTAAAGTACCTATAGTTCATTAGATGTCAAGGGACATACTCTGAATAGTTCCGATTAATAAAATAAATTTATCAACATTAGAGAGAGCTAATTGTAATCAACATAGGATGCTTATTTAATGTGGGTTTGACCCCTTTCTTTTGATGAAGTTGTATTAAGATTCTACAATTGTTCCCTAGTGCAAGTGGGAGACTAATAGAGGCAAGGGATGCCCTAAGAGAAACTATGTAGTTTCATATATATATATATATATATATATATATATATATATATATGTGTGTGTGTGTGTGTGTGTGTGTATGTGTGTGTATTATGGCTAGGTAACCAAAAAATTCAAAATAAAAGGTGTTTCTTTTCTATTATATACTTAACATATTCTATTTGCATTAATTATTTACTCAGTTAAACGTCTATATAATTAGGAAATCCATAAATAATTTTTTTGTGATAGTAGTTACAAGTTTTTGCAATTGTGAGTGGTTTATCACAATAAACTAAATATTCCTAATCAAGATGAATTGAGACATAGTATTGCTATATCTATTCGCTCCCTAAACATTAGACGGTTTATTACTTATGGCTACTGGGTATCGAGGGTTTACATACTGATATTTATTGAATAAACATTTAACGACTCATTTGATAGTTTTTATGTTGCTTAACATAATTAAGGTCAACAGAAAATATTGATGAAATAATTCTACATAATTCCATAACTTGAGAATACTATCAAGCTTCAATGTGGAATCTCCACTTTGATTATAATTGAATCATGACAGAACGTCCATTAAATGACTACAGCATGGCTAAGTGAAAATATTGGAACTGAAATACTATCCAAAAGAGAAACTTTCCCTTAGTCATATGTGACTAATTTCATGATGTAATCTAAGTCATGTCAAAATCTCTGGTCATAGATAAATGCTTAGGAATAGTTTTTGTTGTTGAACCAATGATTTTTGTTGGCACTTACAACATTGAATGTGGTCGATGTTTGAATTTGGACCAAAACCAAATTTCATAAGTCCAATTGTGACATAGTTTTATCAAAAAGAAATGGTGTAAATAAACATCACAAGCAGGTACCTCTTATAATAAGTAAAACCAGCTTTTACCAAAATATATGTAAGCACTGAGCTGAAATGTTATCGCTGGCTAAAGTGACTTGTGAATGTTGATATTTAAATAGTTCGATATTAGTCACATACTAAATGTATAACTTTTAGTCACACAGTCGTAATGGTGAATTCTCCGATTAACCACATGAATTACTTGATTTATAATATATTATAAAGTAATAAACTTAATTAATATTTAGGAATTATTAATTTTTTTAATGGATGCTAGGGAATGTCTGCAGTTATTTGAATGCATTTATAAAGTTATATTTTTACGCATCGATATACGATATCAATGTAATTTTAAACTAGTTTAAGTTTGTGATTTCTTGAAGGGATTTAAGATAATTTTATATTATTTGATTTGAAGTTGAGTTATATCATATGAAAAAAGAGGAGTAGAGAGAGGGAGAGATAATTAAGGGAACCGACTAGGGGAATTTTTAACTAAAGATTGCATAATGCTTTGTTTTTTAAATTAAAACAGAATAAGTATTTATCTACATACATTCGTTCTTTTTCTCTCATTTTCCTTTCTCACCTCCTAACCTTCCATGGTAGGAAAAAATCCATAATTTTTAAACTCTAAATCAAATGCAAATATCAAAATAATAAACATAATTGGTGCATCCACCACGTTCATGGTTAGGGAATTGGCCTTTGGAAATCTACAGAGATAACTTCATTTAAGTTTAGATTTTCTACAACAACCATGGGTAAAAATCAGATTCAATTCAATTTTTACTTGTTTGTTTTGATCTCATATGATTCATATGTAGTTTTATGGGTCATCTTATAATAAGATATTTAAAAACCTTTAGTTGTATGATTATTCAATGTATGTTAATTAAGTTGATTTGATTAAGATTTGGCTTTTTCATATTTACCACACCTTAAAATACATTAATTATTAATGTTTTTGTTTTTCATTTTCTCTTTTAGTTTCCTGACTTTTTATGAGTAATTTGGACTTGTATGTTCCTATCGCGAATCATATGCCTAACTTGTCTAATTCCTTCTTTAATGCATTAGAAGTTTCTAAATAACAAAAACTAATTTTGATAGAAACATAAACATAAATAGCTTGTTGATGTTAATTAATTAACTTTTACCTTGAAAATTTATTGTCTTTTCAGTGGTAGATATTTTTAAGTATGAATGTTATTTTATTGTTTGAAAATAATTCCTTTTCATGTAGGATTTGTGAATTTTTGTTTAAATTCTAAATCCTTCATGTTTGCGAACAAATTAAACAATTGTAAACAACTGTAAAATCCGTTCGGCTTTCCTAAACAACAAGGATTGTTGCAGAGGGTGTTGAACTATAGGACCAAAAATATTTAAACTAGTAAATCCAATCAAGTTTTTCCAGAATTTTGATTGGTTGAAAACACATAAAATAACAGAAATTAAATAAAAGAGAATTTTATATGATTAAAGAAACCAATTAGGGAGCAATGACATAGATTAAATTAACATGAATTAATAACCAAACAAATTATTCAGATCTAATTCATGTTTCTATCACAAACATGAATCAACACTTATTAGGTTTTTAGAAACAAATATGTGAATAACGACAAGTATAACCTATACAGGAGCTAAGCTCTTAAACAACCATAGGCTATCAGGACAGATTCACTATTATTTCTAAAACCCTAAATGTTAGATCTAAATCTGATAAACGTTAGATCGAACTCGAATATGCCCTATGAAGGAGCATAGCTCTTAAAGACGCAGAGTATGAAGGTTCAGATCCAACCCTTGGTTCAGATCTAGATCTACATACATGAAGTTCTAATCTCTTTGGCTATGTGATTCATATTGAATCTAATCTAGCGTCATCACCTCCTAATTAAAGGAGATTAGCTAGACATAGCTAAAGAAGAAGAGAAAAAGAAAATAAAGAACATAAATAAAAATACAATAAAAAGTAAAGAGAAAGGAAGAAGAATGATTTTATTCCAATAGAAGGATTGCAAGAATAAAACCTAATGTAATTACAAATGAAGGAGATACAGTGTATTTATAGCTGATAGACAAAGACTAATTGGCTAATCACACAATGTAGGACTAAAGATTTAACCCAAATAACACATAAGCCAATGTGAATGCAGCTGTAGAGTGAGTGGCCTTGCAAATGAGCCAATGTGAACGCAACATGAGTAAGAGGCCTTGCAAATGAGCCAAATCTACCTAACTGAACTCTATTTGCAACCATTCTTCAAACTTTAAACTCTTCAAGCTTTAGTAATTTCAAACTTCACTCTTTTTAAGCAAATTCTTCATGCTTTATCCATCAAATGATCTAAACCATGCTTTTTATCAAAAATCTGAAAACATAACTATAAATACACAATATCAATTATTTTAAAAAGAAAACAATATAAATAAGCGGATAAAATATACACATTTACGTGTATGTCAAATACCCCCACACTTATCTTTTTATTCGTCCTCGAATAAACTAAACTAAGATATGTCACACTTTCATAGAAACACGATTGCATTTAGCGTATGTAACAAGCCGTTAAACCCCTAAATGTCCCTAGTAAGATGAGTGTTGTCTCGTGAGGGTTTTCAGTGGATACTACCCACAAAATCTAAAGCGTCTTATGTACGCAGATTAATCAAACAATATATTTAAGGTCTTTTACATTACAAGGATTTCACCTAACTTCAATAATAACGGTTTAGCCCTAAATTGTCCATCGCATAATTGGTGCAAAAATGAATATATTTTTTCAAGCTGAATCGTAATTCCTTGATAGCACTATAATTGTCTTATAGGTTAAGAGCGTGGTGTCAACCAAAGTTCTACACATCGACAATGTGCACCTAATCATTTATTCATTCTTTTTTCTTCTTTTTTTGAATAATTTTGCACCAGTGTAACTGTAATGTATTGGATGTGAGTTATGCATAGATAAAGGAGAATTTTGTAAGTTCTAAAAATATTATAGATAGAGGGCAAGCGTATTAGCTGAACTTCAAGCTACAAAAGATAAACTAATACTAAGGCAAATATGGACGTTTTGTTTCCTTTCATCTCCTCTACTACAATCCTCGCTTCCAAGTACGGTATGATGGATGTGGATGGGGAATGGATGCTTTACAGTCAAGAATGATAAATGACTATTTTATTCTCAGAGATTTTCTCTTTATTGCATTTTTTTCTTCTTTTTTCTATTTGCATGATGAATGATGAGTGGAGATGGAATGGAATGATACCTTGTATTATTTCATTTGATTCCTCCTTTACTAAGCGAATCATAACTAACACTTCATGAAAGGAAAGTTTTGTGCCCTAGTTACTTTACTTCTATAACCCTAATTCAGCACACAAGTCTATATTGATATTATAAAAAGATGAAAGGAAAGATAAGCAATGTTTCGTAAGATAGATAACCCATATAAAATAAGATGTGGTATATGGTTATCCTACCTTAAAACAAGTATGGAGTGGTTAGTGTAATATTAGTATAAAAGTGACATTTTGAACCCTTGAAAATAATTCAGTAAAGAAGTTCTTGAGTATACCAATATAAGAAAAAACTTGTCGAAACATGAAATGTAAATCGACTAAAACTTGGGTTTGAATACTGTGGGGTATCGAAGAAGAACGCTACAATGAGTCATTTCTCCTTAATTGGGCCAAGTGGAATTTATAACTTACAAATTGAAAATTTTGAGTGAAAAATATTATGCATGAAAAAGAACTCCGAAAATCCAACAAATGTAGGTGCAAAATCATTTTTGTTTGATTTTTTTGGATTATTTTTACTTGCACATTCTAACATGTATAACAAGGTTTGACACGCTTACTCCAGAACACGACTAACGTCGACACATTCTCAAGCTAGCATCATAAAAAGACACATTACGACTCAATGAATAAATAATATTCATTCCCATCACCCAACAATTCAACTTATCAAACAAGAACCAAGGTGTTATATATGAATTTGAGTTAATCCTTGTTCAATGAATGACCTAGTTCATAAAATTTGATTGTTGATGTAATGTAAATCCCCCCCCCCCTCCACACTTGAGTTTGACTGTGTCCTCATAGTCATTAATCAGACATATCTTAGCGAAAGGGAAATAAAATAAGAGGGTCAGCACGGCTTAACAGATGCATGTGCAGAAAATACGCAGTCATCGAATAGATTAACCGGTCCATAATGGACCAATGGATCAGCCTCATTATTATGAGACACAGCTGAAGCATAGAAAACCAAATCATAAACGATTTTATATTATGTGTTAGATTTGGAAAAACATAATTTGTTTTTTCAAAAGCTTGAGTTGCTAATTTTAAAATTTTGAGCTTACAATTGATCCTAAAATCGAATTGAATTTCTGTAGCAACTAAGGAGAAGTCATCGAGCTGGGGTTCAGTAAAAGTTTCAAAAACAAAGTTTGATTTGTTCAGATGATGTATAAATTGAGAGACGTGTGCATCACTCTCACCCCTACACTTGTTTTGAGAAATATTGTTCGGTTTTGCTTTGATATTTGAAATTTTGTTGACCAAAGGTTCATTCGTAAACTTGAATTTAAAACCGAACAAATGATTTTTTAGTAAATTTCGAAATCGTGTTTTCTCAAAAACAGTGTTATTCCAGAAAGAGTTTATATACTGCAGAAATTTATCATCGAAAAACAAGTGAAACAGATTCACAGTGAGGTTCAGTTGAAACGATCAAGTCGCAAGGGGTTTCAACATTTTTAGAAAAATCATCATTGTGTTTAAGATTTCTTTCAGTAGTTTAGTTGTTGTCAACCTTAAGAATTTCAAGATTTTCAAATGTTTCATTTTCAATTTCATACCTAACAACATTATCGTCAATTAGTTTAAGAAGTTTTCGCTCATCAAAGTCGTCCTTACCCTAAGCAGTTGTTACCAACTTCATCATTTCTTTCAAGTTGACAATCTAAAGTTTCTAAATTTAAAAAAAATTCAGAATCTGAGAAAGGATGATCAAATCGAAGATTGACGTCTTTGTTTTCAAGAGAATTTAAATTCAAATCAATTACATAGATTTTAACAACTTCATTAAGATTTTCATCAATTTCTAAAGTTGTTAGTTGAAAATTTTCGATTTCAGCCAGAGTTAAATTTTCAGAAGAAGTATCAATTTGAGTTTGAAATTCAGTTTTACAGAAATCAATGTTTTGAACCAGAGATTTTTCAAAATTTTCATTTTCATCAACATTCATATTGTCAGAATCATCAATAATCATTATATAATGTTGTGACGAAGTTAATGCCTGATTATTTGTTTTAAAAGAAGCATAGGCAGAAACTTGTTTGTCACTAAATTGGGATTTATAGTTGTTGAAAAATTCGTAACTTCAGTTTGAAGAAGAGAAATTTTTGATAAACAATCCTATAAGATACACTTAACTTGCTATCGTCCATTCTTTGAGCCATTTCTTCGATATAAGTCAAGCCAAGTTTCATGGAATCCTCAAAGTCATCAACATCATCAATTCCCTCAAGTAATAAATTTTCTAGATTTAGCCAAAATTCAACAGTGTATTGAGCCTGTTGTTCAATGATACGCATGTTTTCGATATCTTTATTTTCAGAAGCTTGATTTTCCATTTAAAGTTTTTGCCCATTCCTTGATGTCCTCGTGACAATTCCAAATGTCATGCGTTAATTGATCAATTTCACTCAGGCTCTCTTCAATAAAATTGGTAGACACACCAGACTTCAAAATGTTGTTTTTTAGATTTGTCGTTTCTATGTGTTCCTCACTAGTTGACCTAAAAATTCATCAACCTCATCTCTCAGAAGTCGTTCATTATTTAATTTCCACCACCAACATCGCCAAAAATTTAGTTTGTTCACAACACATTTTTCATATTCGATAACCTCGTATTATGAAAATCATTTTGGTGTTCAAAAAAATTCATTGAAACCCATGATGAAATTGTTTTGAAATTCAACACTTTGCTTATCCATTTGTGCTAATAGTTGACTCACCTTGGATAAATTCACCTTAATCGTAGAATGGTAGTTTTCATATTGGGCAGCAATCATTTGATTAGATTAGTGGAAATTATTCGAAAAGCTTTCAGCTTGAAATTCATTCTGATTTGAATTGAAACCAAAATCATTTAAATTTTGAAAAGAATTGCAATTTTGGCTGTACATGGGGCAAGCGTGCATGCACTAGAAGAAAGTTATTCATCGAAAAATTAGTTACAAGACTTGTGGCTCAAAAGAAGCTTTTAAAAAAATACGTTAAATTTCATAACTTCGGATTTTATGAATATAAGTCCAGGCCAGGTTCAGACAGGAATTATAAGTGTGCCACGAATCACCGTAGAAACACGACTGAATATTTAAGAACCTGTTTGAGTTCTAGAGTTCACCGTTCCTTAGACACCTTGAGAGTATCAATCCTAATTGTCAATTTAATGAATATTTTGTCCTATGAGCTTTGGGGAATTCTCGATTCGATTTCAAAAATAATTTATTCCACATTTGTTTAAAAATTTCAAACCACACATCAACTGGCATAATATTCAGTCACAGAATAGTCACAAAATAAGAAATTGCAGAAATAAAATTTTACGAGCAAGCCACGACCCCTGCAGAAGATTTTTACAAGCGATTTCTATATATTTTTCTTTGCAGCGAAGCACCTGTAGAGTTTAGAAAATTTTACAGTGATCGGCAGTCCGTCTAGTGCAACTGAGTAGTGCTAGCGCGTTCACACCCCACTTGGTGTGCAACCGCTCCAACAATTCAAATTCTGTTTATTGAAGATTGCTTGATCTTTGAACTCTTTGAGTTGTTGATTGAATTCTCTGTTCGATTGCTTGAACACTATCTTTTTCTTTGGTTTTCAAATTTGTTTGTTTGTTTGTTTTTTTAGAGAGAATAAAATAAAACAAATGAGATGAAAATTGAAACTAACTCAACTAAAAAAAGGAAACAAAACTTAATGGAACTAAGAAAGGAAAGAACAAAACTAGAAGGATTTTTTTATTTTTGTTTGGAAGCTATTTAAAAAAAACAAAAAAATAATAATAAGAAAATAAAAGAAATGAAATCTAAGAACCCACACCAAAGTAAAAAAATAAAAGCTCACACACTAATTAAGGGCCCACGCACCCAATGGGAAACAGATCGCGCCCCTATAGTCTTTCAGAAACCAAAATCACAAATAACAAATCCATTTCCCTATGGAAATACTTGAAATTGAAATCACAAAACTAAAATTATTTGTCTAAGAATACTCATAGTAAACGTCGAGCCATTATAAACTAAAAGCCCAACTTTTCCAAGCCCGAAAGTTTAGAACTCCTTTTCAATCTGCTCAAAATAAACTCGATCCCTCTTTTTTTCTTTCTAATTTACTCACTTAACTTCCCTAAATCAGACACTCTCGACCCCAATACGAAATAAAGAATTGGCGCATCCCCTTCTTACTCTTCTAAAATCACTCCAAACGGTGTTTTCAAATCGAAAGTCTCGAATCGGATTTCGCCTTTTTGGGTGCAATTTGTTGTATGATGAGCAGGTGATGGTTTTCTCAAGTTCGAGGGGTTTCGTGATGTTGGTGAAGGTTTTTATGGTGGTTTAGGGTTCGTGGAATTTGTGATTTGGGGTTCGCAGGTTTGGGAATTGATGGTGA
This sequence comes from Allium sativum, assembly GCA_030737875.1. Taxonomy (NCBI): domain Eukaryota; kingdom Viridiplantae; phylum Streptophyta; class Magnoliopsida; order Asparagales; family Amaryllidaceae; genus Allium; species Allium sativum. Next base: position 1,014,393,500 of record CM060916.1, read on the forward strand.
TTTTGTGAATCGCGATTTAAAGCACACGGAGGGGTTGTAGATTGTGATGGGTTGACAGATGACGCGATGGTTGTTGATACGAGGGTAGAGGTGGAGGATTCAGATGTAGGATATTTGAGCGAGGGTTGGAGTACGTGAATTGCGATGGTTTCTGGGTTTGGATTGGTGATGAATCGGAGTTGCATTCCGATGGTGCGAGTCTGGCTATTGACGTGGTGGTACAGGGCTGCCTTTTTAGACCATGTGTGGAAGAACTATTTTGCGAAATTGCGGTTTGTATGGAAGGCTTGAACAACGGCTTGTGGTGATGAATGAATTTCCGGGGTATGTGGAGTTATTGTCGGTCTGTTGGGTGTGGCGTAAGACAAGGGCTTGTTGATAGTGGAAGAGCGTTTGCTGTTGCTTTAGGTTGGGTTCGATTTGGGGTAGATGGAGGTTGGTTGTCGGGTCTTTGCTGTGGTAGAAGGTCAGGGTAGCGATGGATAATGAAGTGGTATTGCGGCGTTTCTTGTTGGAGGAGCAGCAACGAGTTGGTTTAGTAGTGATCTTGGGTCTGTTTGATTTGACTTGCAATGCTTTTGCAAGTGGAGGTGCAGTATGGCTTGTGGAAGATGGTGTTTGTTGAAGTGGTGGCAGGGATTGTTGAACGAGTTTAGCTTAGGTTTTTGCAAGAGGTTTGAAATTTGAACTGGTGTGATTGATGGGTGTGGTTGCGCAGTTTCAGGTGTATAGAAGCTTGGGGGTGGTTATGTGAACTGACGTGAACGGTCGTGGTGACTGGTATTTCTGAAGGGAACCAAGCTTGGTTCGACTATTCAGGGAAGTGAACGATGTTTGGAATTTGAATATCGGTTTGAATACTGCAGCAAGAGATTGATGACTAGGTTTTAGCTAGGTTTTTGTGAATTTGTGATGATCGATGTCTGCTCTAAAGTGGATGTATAGTTGCGGATGAAGTAGTGTGCAAGAGTGGGATGGAAAATTGGTTCTTTGAAGCAATGAAGGGGAGATTGTTGCTGTTGTGGCGATGAGAGTTTATGGCAGGCAGATGATGTGAAGAGGAGAGGGTTGAGTTTTGTATGTGGGGATGGTGTATATGGTAAGGCAGTGATGAAGGGGGAAGTTTGATCAGAGAAGTGGTGAGAGAGGGCAGTCAAGAAGAAAATAGGGAAAAAAAAGGAAATTTTGTATTTTTTTTATTATAAAGAAGAAAAGAATAGTACAAAGAGAGAAGGAAATAAATGGGAAAAAGGAAAGAAAGTGAAACAAAAATTAGCAAGAAAATTTTTGGAGCAAAAAAGGGAAAAAAATTGTAAAAAGGGATATTTTTTTTATATATAAGGAAATTGTAAATAGAAGGAAGTAAAGATTATGTAGAAGAAAAATCGGGAAAAGTAAATGAAAGATAGGGAAAGAAATAGATGAAAAGAAATTGAAAACAAAATCTGGTAAAAATATTTTTTTCTTTTATTTGGTAGATTACGTTATCACATATCAAATACCGAATCAACTAACAAGATTTTTTTTCTATCTATGCTAGAAAACAAAAGGGAACAAAATAATATAAAAATATTTTTGTGTTTTTTTATATGAAAATAAAAAATAAAAAATACGAAAATAAAATTATAACCTGAAGGATTTACTAATAAAAATTATTTTGATCCCCGGCAACGGCGCCAAAATTTGTTTGTGAACAAATTAAACAATTGTAAACAACTGTTAAATTTCTTTGGCTTTCCTAAACAACAAGGATTGTTGTAGAGGGTGTCGAACTCTAGAACCAAAAATATTTAAACTAGTAAATCCAATCAAGTTATTCCAGAATTTTGATTGGTTGAAAACACAGAAAATAAAAGAAATTAAATAACATAGAGTTTTATATGATTAAAGAAAGCAATTAGGGAGCAATGACATAGATTAAATTAACATGAATTAATAACTAAATTGATTATTTAGATCTAATTCATGTTTTTGTCACAAACATGAATCAATGCTTATTAGGTTTCTAGAAACAAATATGTGAATAACGACAAGTATAACCTATACAGGAGCTAAGCTCTTAAATAACCATAGGTTATCAGGACAGATTCACTATTATTTCTAAAACCTTAAATGTTAGATCTAAATCTGATAAACGTTAGATTGAACTCGAATATGCCCTGTGAAGGAGCATAGCTCTTAAGCGACATAGAGTATGAAGGTTCGGATTCAATCATTGGTTCAGATCTAGATCTACATACATGAAGTTCTAATCTCTTTGGCTATGTGATTCATATTGAATCTAATCCAGCATCATCACCCCCTAATTAAAGGAGATTAGCTAGACATAGCTAAAGAAGAAGAGAAAAAGAAAATAAAGAACATAAATAAAATACAATAAAAAGTGAAGAGAAAGGAAGAAGAATGATTTTATTCCAATAGAAGGATTACAGAACAAAACCTAATGTAATTACAGATGAAGAAGATACTGTGTATTTATAGCTGATATAACAAAGACTAATTGGTTAATCACACAATGTGGGACTAAAGATTTAGCCAAAATAACACATAAGCTAGTGTGAATGGTGATGTAGAGTGAGTGGCCTTGCAAATGAGCCAATGTGAACGCAACATGAGTAAGAGGCCCTGCAAATGAGCCAAATCAACCTAAATGAACTCTATTTGCAACCGTTCTTCAAACTTTAAACTCTTCAAGCTTTAGTAATTTCAAACTTCACTCTTTTTAAGCAAATTCTTCATGCTTTATCCATCAAATGCTCTAAACCATGCTTTTTATCAAAAATCTGACAACACAGCTATAAATACACAATATCAATTATTTAAAAAAGAAAACAAGATAAATAATCAGATAAAATATACACATTTACGTGTATATCACTTCGCTTCTTTTCAACTTTGAAGTTTTTTTCTTTATAAACTAATGGAATATTTTAAATGCTAAACTTTAATTTATAATATATCAGAGATGATCTTTGGGTATGCCTCATTCTTTTAGATCAAGCTGATAATCATGTAGAGCATAGTAAATAATCACGCTGACCCAACCTTGTATGCTACTTTTCTAGACACTCTATTGCATTGGTTGGCTCTGATGTGTCCTAATACTACCAATTTAGAAAGCATATGATATTTGGCTCTAATATCATTATTTGATCTAGGCTAACATGTTATAGGGTAAAAGGCTAATTTTTTATTAAAAGGAAATTAAATATCATACCTTATAGGGTTGTGAAGTTAAATTATTTTAAAATAAAATTGATATTTTATTTAATTTATAATAAAGGTTTGTTATATTAATATATGATTAATATATAGTACACTGTGTGTATCATGAACTCGTATGTGTATGCACATGCAACATAAAATTTTTAATTATTTAACGTGTGCATATTAATATTTGGATTCATATCACAACAGACTTATTTGTCCCTTCTTGTGCGTACCTATCATCTAAGGTGTAATTGTATATATGTGCGAATTTTCACATATAAATATTTATTATAAAGATGATTATGAAACAAATAAATTATATATAATACTGTAATATACTGTATTTAGATCTTATAAATATTAGAAATTGATATTTTTTAAGTGTATACATATACATATCCATGTTTAAATATTAGAATTATATGTGTAAATGATAAAATATATTTTACTGTGTGTGTTTGTATTCATAAGTTCATTTTGATATAAATTTAAAATTATATATGTAGAATAAATTATAAATAATCGACAAACAAATGTACTTTTTCAGTTTTAACTGATAAAAATGTTCTTTTTTAATTATGATTTTGAAATAGAAACCAATTGAATTTATTTTTGAAAGTAACAACGAAGATGTATAAATTTTAATATTAATTTTTTTTCATATTTATATTTACTTTACAGATATATAAAAATGTTTCAAAATATAAATGTTGTGTTTATGTTTACATATTATATACACATATATAGTTACAAAATATATTTCTGAAATCCAAAAACAAGTTACAAAATTTTTAGAATGAATTCATATGTATGTATGTATTTATATGTGTTATGTATATTTTTTTAACTAACCATTTTTAAATAATATATAATTTTTACCTCTAAAATCAAAACAAAAGAATAATAATTTTATTTACTTATGCAATATGTATGAATATATTTTCAATTTTTTAAGTATATATAACAAAACACATTCATCCAAATGTTGATAGTAGTGACCTGTATGGATGTGTTATATATTCAAAGATATTTAATGTTATATATATGGCATAATAAATATTATATGTACATTAATGTATATTGTTAGCTTTCACCAAAGCCTAATTGATACGTCCATAAGTGTTGAATCTATTCACCCTTTGATCGAATCTTGAATTTGGAAAACGCTACCTTCCGATTGCATCTAGCACAAACATACAAATTGAATTTTATTTTTTAAAGCTTAAATATTTTTATATGAGTGGTTGTCTTGATCGAGTCTTGGAAAAATAAAGTAAATTAAGTGAGATTTAGAGAGCCTTAAATAAAGGAGATAATAAGGAGATAAATGTGGATACATATCTCTATTTTTATCATACATTGTCTTGCTTTTTTCACTCAAAATCTAACCTAGCCTTAGCCATCGTATTGCTGGTTTTTCCTCGGAAATAGTGGTCGCACTCAAATAATCCCTATATGGGCCTAAAATCATTATATGGTCGATAAACAATTAACACATTTATATCCAATTTAAAAGCGTATTGGTATCATATATCGATTGGCGTACTTATAACTATTATACATGCATATTTAATATTGATCAATAAATGTCAAACGAAAATTTGTAATTGATATATCAAAAATATTAATTAATTTATAAGATTTATAGATTAATTAAATCGTAAGGTAATAGGAGTATTCAACCAGAGATTGATATTAAATAGTTTGAATATTAATGTTCACATGTCACTTAATATGTGTTGTGACATTATGATTATAAATTTTAGATGTAAATTCGACTAGAGAATGATATTAAATAGTTTGAATATTAATGTTCACATGTCACTTAATATGTGTTGTGACATTATGATCAAATTTATCATTATCCAATTTCACTTTATTAAGCATTATCTAGTATTGACGATTATTTACATCAATTCTTTTGGTCAAAACTATATCACATTAATACGTATGGAATTTGGTAATGGTTTAAATTTCAATATCGTTCATATTTAGTAGTTTAATTCGAGCACAAAAACTTCAATTTAATAATAGCAGTGGTTCTGATTGAATGACTTAGGTTAGAAACTTTAGCATTGAGTTGATCGTGATACCAATTTCATATAATGAGAAGACAAATTTTCTATTAAATAGCACCTTACTTTCATTGCTTCCAATTGACACAACTATTGTTGTTCGACAAACATCATGTCACAAATTAACTATAATTAAAACGAAGTTTCACATTAAATCTCGACGCTATTCTCAAGTCAAAGGAATTGTTCAATATTATCACCTCAATATTTTTTGTGTGACATTGATATATCAACTAACAGAAAACTATTGAGTGAGTCGTTTCATAGTGCAGATGTATCGATATTCATCTCGTACATCATAGATAGGAATATTCAAAACAATATGCTTAGTTTACTATGGTAAATAAATCATTGATTACAACAAATTATAACTACTATCACAAAAAAAAAGATTGGTTATCGAGGTAAATGTATTCAACAATTATATAATTAATTGTAAAGCATACTCTAGTCTCAACAAGTGTATTGATAATTAATGTTGATGCATCTAAAGTATGAACATTTAAAACAATATGATTATTTTATTATGATAAGTCACCTACTAGTTACAACATATTATAACTACTATCACAAAACATATTTATTTCAAACAATATCGAGGTAAATATATGTAACAATTATATAATTTTTTATAAGGCATTCTCTAACCTCAGCAGATGCATTAATATTCGGCCTTGATACATTAAGTATGAATATTTAAAAAAAAACAGGATAATAGTGTGAATGACAAAATTTAGGCACAAGGACATGAGGCCGAAAATTTAGCCACAAGGACACCTTTTAGTGTAAAATAGAAAATGATGGTGGACCCCTGAATTCCTTGATTTATGCTAAAAAGTGTCCTTGTTGCCAAATATTTGGCCTCTTGTCCTTGTAGCTAAATTTTTCTCTAATTTTGTCCTTGTACCTAAAAGCCCTATTTAAAGTAATATGTTTATTTAATTATGATAAATCGCTCATTGGTTACACCACATTATAACTACCATCATTAAACATATTCTATTTCAAATATGATTGGTTACCAAGATAAATATATGTGAGAATATATATTTACTTGTAGGACATACCTATAACTCTATCATATTGCTTTATTTTTTGTTTTTATATTGACCTAACTTACCTTTATATTTATCTTTGAATTTTCATTTTCAATGATTGTTTTTTATATTTGTTAATTACAAGATAGTATGAGAACTAAAGTCAGAAGGCAATGATTCAACAATTGCTTTGGCAAAGCCAACCAGTTTTTAGAGTGGACCATACCACTTTTTCATTATAGCAAATAATGAGTACAAAATATAATAGGAGATAAGCTAACTGCTTATCTGCTATATACATACTGACTCTACTAACAATAGAGAACTATAAGCAAAACACCACACAAGGTGCAATCAATTACAATGTAGACATAGTCAGATACATTAAAACCCAGTATATTACAATATCTATTATATTACTCTCAGGGCAGTTACTTTAAGACTTCATATACTTGCCAAACAGCATATAGGGCAAGGAAAGAAAATCAATATAATACTCCAAGCCAGTAGCAGAAATAATAGCATACATACACCCGAAAAAACAATACAGACTGGGCTGAAAAATCAAGCAGAGTATAAAGTGAAGCAGAACTCCAAATTCGTACATGAAAAGAACTAATGAGCAGCTATTACTACAAGCACATGAACATATGCAGAAGATTGAAATGGAGGCAGAAGTTGAATACAGGTGCAAAGAAGAAAGTTGGATGCAGAGTGAAGAATTCACAGTAAATCAGGAACTGGTATGCAAGGCTCGAACCACATCAACAAACATGTAGAATTAGAAGCTACAAAAATTCTACAATGGAATTCATCATTTTATAAACTTCCATTTAGATCCGGAAACCAAAAGAAAAAGAAAACCAAGCTACACCTAAACTACTACACAACACAACCGTAAACTCCAAGTCAACACGCAAGAAAGGTAACACCGCTCACAGGCAGCCGAAGACACGATACCAATAGTCTCAACTCATCATACAAAACCAACCAAGATTGCAAGCCTAACCAAAACCAGCATAAGCTAGTGTTCCAACAACTTCAACACAGAAACAAACCACCAATAAAACAAGACAACATACACAAACGGGTATGATAAACACATGCAATCTTGATCATTCCTATTAGACTCAACCTCCTCAATACAAACCAAAAAAAAACATACCTGATTCAACGAACTTGCACCCCCCTCTGAAGAAGCTTGTTGTAAATAAGGAAGGCTAGTTGGTTTGGAGACAGGCTATTTAGGTGGAGGAGGACTGAACAAGAATGCAGATCAAGGAAAACTAGGGAAGAGATCCACTACTACAAAATTGGGCATATACAACACAAATTTTATGTAACCGTATATCAAAAAAGCGTTGTCATAGGCCATTTTTTCAAATAGGCAACACAGATGGCCGTGGCATCCACAGCCCTTGCCTTATCCCTTTAAGGCAACGTTTTTGCCCATCTACTGCCATAGAAATAAAGTGTTGCATTATAACCCTATTGCAACAGTATATGCAAGTAATGCAATAATATACAGCGTTGCCTTAAGCAGAAGCTAGGGCCTGGCTTGCAGGTCATGGTAGTAGGGCCCATATGAACTTTCCATGTCAGCTGCTAACGTGTCACATGACACATCAGCTCTCCACGTCAGCTGTCCATGTGTCACATGTCACGTCAGCTATCCATGTGGCAATACATAAGTTGTGGGTCCCACATGTCGTACCATAGTGGAATTAATAATATTGTACTTAATGCAACACCACAACACCATCAAATGCAACACAACACTATAGTGAAACACCAAAAAAAATAACCTGCAATAGTAAAGAAGGCAAATGCTACATTGTAAGTAGGAAAATACAACGTTGTAATTACAAATTCTATAGTATCATCTTTGTACATACAATAAGCCAATTTAAAACATTGTACATAGAATAAATCCACCCAAAACGTTCATCAACACATTCAAACAAACCAAAATATTCTACATACTAAACAACATCTTCAAATTGAATTTTCCTTCTCGCTTCAAAATCACTGGTTTCAGGTTGCTTCTTGTTGTTGCTTCAAGTACGATCTTTTCTATCCGCGTTGACCTAGTAAATGCTGAGCTACAAAAACAAATGTCATACATTTATTTATCATAATAGGATCAGACAGACATCATTGACATTGTTAAATTGCATAGTAAGCCATTAGCATCCAACCTATTGCACTAAGCCATTAGAAATTCCATACACAACAGCTTTCATGATATAGCTTTTATCAAATAATTAAAAGAACCATGGAAAAGATATGACATGTATATACCATTTATCTACCCTAGATTGTACATATTATAAAAGAAGGAGGGGATTACATGAAATAACAAAAATATTTAACCACAATTGCTAAATTATAAAAGCAAATAAAGTAGATCATATATATGTTAAGTTCAAAATACAAACGTAGAAGATAGTGCCTTCATAAGTAGTTGTGATGATGTCAACTGGGAATACATACTATACCATTAGCTATCATAATATTCACAAAAAGTATGCATACACACACATCACTCACTAATATGTGAAACTTTAACATAAAGGAAGCACATAGCAAGGTGAACACTAGAATCAGATAATCTTCTGATACAACATAATTTTTTGCTTTTTACAACTGAAAAAATAACAAGACAGACAAAGGATAAGAGCATACCAGTCTTTAATATGTGTGGCCATGAGAAAGCTAAGTAGAAATTGAAGGATGATGCCGTCCTTCGGCAATTCCCAGGAGGGTTTTCGGTCCTGCTTCAAGGTATTGATGGTCGTAGTTTAAGTCGGCTAGTGGACCTATGTAGCCTACTTTTACTTGATTTGCTCGGACGATTTTTCATATTCTTGAATTCACTATTGGTGCTTTAACTCTAGGTTGTATGATGCACATACGTTTTAGGTACGAAAAATAGTAGACAAGTATGAACTAGTAACATCTCCAATCCATATATCATGCTATGATATGCATCAAAAATAGTCGTGGCATAAGTTACTGAACATTTATAAGTAGGAAATATGTTACATTAATGCCTAATGATCTTATCCAATGCAAAAGTTTGAAATGTCCTACATATGCTTAAGTGTAACATTTTAGAAGCCAAAAGGAAAAATATTTCAGTTTAAAGCTGACTAGTGTTGAAAAATGGCTGATGTATCCGGTCTTTTTTACAACATCAACATGTTATTTTAGTATTGAAGTTATTTTCCCCGGTTCTACCAATTATTTAAAAAAAATCAATAATTTATAAGTCATGGGTTGATTTATAGCAATCCAGGTGGTTGTAATTATTGTCCATGCTTTACATGTCAACTTACTCAGTTTATGTATATAGATATACTCAGATAACACAATATTACAATTTGTGCACACCTGGCTACTAACAATAAGGAAAAGATCAGTCTTCTCAAGGCCAAAAACATGTAAATTCATAAGGTAACTTGAACGCAGACCAGCTTGAGGGTTTGGACCATTTCCTTCGCATAAAACATTATTTGATCCCAATCTGTTTAAATAATCTTTTTGTGCCATCAATGACTGAACATCAGAGAGCTTTCCTGCTACTCCTATGTCTCTTCAGGCTTAACTTGATGTGACACCTCAACAACAATAGTAAGAGCATCACGCCATGACACAGACTTAAATCTTCCATCGGGTCCAAAATCATGGGATCATTTAGCCTTTGCACCATAATTATAGAAATACGAAATTCCTGCTTCCACCACAATTACGTTCAGTCCCCATTCGAAACACTTATTAATTTCCACCACTCAAAAATTAATGCATATCACTAAGACAGAGGCAATTGCATAAACTTATTAGGTTATACTTCATTCTTTTCCTTTTAATAATTACATGAATCAACAAACGGTGCCAATGGTGTTACTATTTGTGGGTGTATTTTGTTTTTTCAAAGTACTCAGAACGCTAAGTTATAAACTGACCTAACAGTATTTTATAAGACAGTAATTGTTTGCTCTGGAGATGCTAATAAATCGTTGTAATGCTTGCTAAGCGTAACTTGTATGTACTATGAAATAAAATAATCGATCGTTATCACCTCAACACTATCTTTTAACATAAAATACACAGTTTAATTTAGTTTAACCTTTGATGTCATTATCAGATCTTGAATACTTCTAAACCTTCACTTTAAATCCTTAGGTATAGATATAAATAATGTAAAGAAAAATATATGGAAGAAAATCTTAACATACTAGGCAACTCATAAATGCATCAGCCCTGCAATCCCAATAGAGTTGATAAGCGCATGTATCATATAAATATATCATAGCAATGAAATGGAAATTCTGTAAACAATTACCAGTGGTGGCATAATGTGCTCCAAGGTTTGCTGAGGTAGAACTCGACACTTTTCTCTATCTATGTAGACTGAATCTTAATGGAAATCGCATATCAGGCTCCATTCCATCTCAATTATTCCACGCTTCACCCTGCACTCCATCTTATTATACAACAACAATCGTTCAAGCTCATTGCCTAAATAAATTTGCAACCTTACCAGAATTCATATAGTTTGAACCGTTTGATTAATGATGCATCTACGGTTGCAGTTTTGTTTACGTTGATAACACAGATCGATGAGTTGGATTGTATATATATAACGCAATGCTCCTAACAGGCGTTGCACGTCACAACACTATAATTCTCAATGCAACAGTACATTCACGTCTAATGCAACAACATTTTAGTATTGTTGCATAAGATCAAAAGAAGCATGGCTTTTGCAATATTTTTCTTGCAACAAACATAAATTAGTGTCAAATGTGCCAACTTTTGTAGTAGTGAGGGTATCAAGTGCTGAGGGATTTGTAAGGAAGGCACAAAGGAAGGAGACCATAGATCGGTGCCAGAGATAGTACAAAGAGGGGACAAGGTAAAAGGACTTAGGAATGTGGAAAAAATAGAAGGGCAAGCAGCGTCGATGCTATAAGAAAAGAGAAAAGAGAAGGTAAAGGCAAAGGAACAGCCGAGGATGAAGGTAGAAGTTGTTGTATATAACGTTGTTGTATGCACAATTATATGATTTTTGTTTGATGACAACAACCAAATATATATTCTTATAAATGTGTTTGTTATTGTATTGTTTCATATATATATATATATATATATATATATATCACAGACAGGAATATAATATTTATATTTAAATAAAATACGACTGTACAAAAATTCAAATATTCATAGTATTTTATTTTAATATAATATTTTATTTCAACATTAAAACAGTACAAATTTACAACTCCACTATTTGAACACATCACTGATGTATAATTCATTTCATATTCAATTTCATTTTCATATACAAAACTCCTCACTACAACTCTCTATCACTCAGTCACTCTTTGTAAAATTTCATATATACAGACACTCACTGGTACATAGACTCACTATTGCTTCATCTTCTGTCTCCTGTCTTCACAGCTTTCAGCCAGTCCAGTCATCTACACCTGTCACGTACAGAAACACGTACACAGTATCTGGAACAGAAATATTTTTAAATCCCAGCAGATATAATTTTTATTTTAAAAAATTATTTTCCTCATAATTTTGGTGTGTTTCTCATCATTTTTCATGACTTGATCTGATATATATATATATATATATATATATATATATATATATATATATATATATATATATTCATCCATGTCCAGACAGCTCGTGATATTCACAGTGATTCACTGTAAATACCACAAGGTAGACAAATCATTTGTAGTTCTCAAATATATATAAGCTGCACGTGCACTATACATGTGTACACATACATATGTATGTATATATACATATTTCTGTGCAGGGACAAACATATCAAATATGATGTATCTGGTAAAGCTTGACAAAACAGATGTGCCGCAAGTATCCATGAACACACAACAATGTAACCACACGCACACACACACAGATATATATATATATATATATATATATATATATATATGCACACACATACATAGGTGTATATATATACACATATATGTTTACATGCAGTCTATACAATGTTAATCTCAAAGCCATCATGAATAAAGGTCAAAGCAACTCAAATTCAACTATACACAAATAAGAACAGCCCAGACTAGAGTTCAAACTCAAACATGATAATCATGCTAGGCCAGAACTCAAGTACAAGCCAGTTCAAGTTTTCCAAGTCAGCATCAAAATCAACAAGCAAGATAACATGTGATCAAAGAATTTCAGCATGAACCAAGGGGCTAGCACAATACACATGGGTGGAGCAGTTCAGTTTTCATTTACAAAGAAGCAAAATCGCAACTTGTATATGTGCAGCAACAAATAGCTACAAAATGGTGTAGCAGCAACTCATGTGTGGTGAAGAAGCATTATGCATGGTGATGAAATGTACAAGGTCTGTGTACATGTGTAAGCGACCTTCAGAAATAGGGCAGCAACTACAAGTATGTTCAGTGTCAAATGAGCACTGATCAAGACTAGGTGCCACAAGAAAACAAGAAAACACAGTGAAGCATATGAATATGCAGCACTAGCCAGAGCATAGATGAACCAGTTGTCGAGCACAAACACAAGCAGGGGATAAGTCAACAGCAAGCAAGTGGATGCAACATACAAGGCATATTAATGATCACATGAATGCAGATGTGAGTACACAGTAACAATATGTGGACATAGCAGTATTGTACATGTGCCAATGCAACAAGACACAAGTGTCAAGCACAACACTGTTCAACTTGGAACACAAAACTGGATAACAGCTACAATATGATTCATGTAACATGCAAATAGTAAATCACACAAGCTCAAGCAAATACACATGCACAAGTATAGTCTACAAGTTAGAGAACATGTGATGCATGATGGAACAACAAGTAATATACAAGCATGGATGGAGCAAGCATGGCTGGTTCAATGAAATGGTCAAGGATATCTTTTGACTTTTGGCAAAGTCTTTGCCAAAGCAAGAAATCATTTCTAGTTATGTATTTCCAGAAATAATATTTTTGGCAGGAAATCAAATTGAATTATCAATTCTAGTATGTATAAACATATATGGGAGCATGTAAAATTTTGGCAAGGAGGTTTAACAAATCATTTCAATATGGGACCAGAGTTGTTATTCATGACAGGGCAGAAATCTCGTAAGGGCCAATTGTATTTTCAGGGATTTATGAAATCCATCTTTGGCAAGTTTTCATTCCAGATTTAAAACAAATCAATATGCATTTGTTTGGAAGTATTTTAAAGGGGACAACAAATGAAATACCTTTTCCAAAATTACCAAGTCGATCAATCATGCAAAGGGTAAACTAAATTTCCAGATTTTCATCACATTTAAGGCAGCTTTTTTTAATGCATGGAAAGTTTTTTTCTAGCAATTCGAAGAGCATATATTTTGGAAATCAATCAATTTGGTAAATACATTGAAGGCTAAGAATAATACCAGGCTCATCAAACAGTTTCTAGAGTCTGTAAAATTCTAGGGGATCCAGTTAGGTGCTTAATTGGCAGTTTCTAGAGTCTGTAAAAATCTAGGTGGTTTTCTAATTTCGTCTGCAAAACTAGACAGTTTACTAGAGTCTATAAAACTAGGGAAAAATCTGATCTAAGGGATTTAGATCAGTCTAGGGTTTTGAGCGTAGGATTAGAATAGGAGCGAGGGGTTCGCAAGTTTACGTGATCTTGTAAGCTGGATCCGTTCTATTACCTAGTAGAAACCTTAGGAATGCAGCAGTAGCAGGATTTTTTCGAAGCTGGGTATATCTTGTGTCATCTACCTTTCTGCATTTATTTTCCGCTGCATTCTGTGATCTGATATTTTTATTATCTCGCTTAATTTTCAATAAACCCTATTCACCCCCATCTAGGGTTAATCTAGATCCAACAAGTGATATCAGAGCACGTATTTTGTTAACTCTAGAGTAAATGGTGATCCCTAGTTGTCAGTCTAGTCGTATTCCAACTATTTTTAATGGTATAGATTTTTTGAATTGGAAATCAGAAATGGAATCCTATTTAAAATTTGTTGATATTAAATGTTGGAATAACATTATAGATGGGTATGATATGGTCAGTAGGAACGATATTTGATTTAATTCTCGTGCTATTCACATTTTGTATTCTTATATTGATGATGTCCAATGTAACCTTATCTCTCATTGCTTGACTGCGTAGGAAATCTGGAATACTCTCAATACGAAGTATGGACAAATTGACAACAGCAGCTCAAAATCCAAAATGGTCAATTTGTATTTAGATCTATGCTCGGGAGAAGAAACAAATGAAAACTCAAGTAGATCAGACAATGGAGACTAAACAGACAATGAGACTAAAAGCTTCTTATATGAAGATTTGGTTTATATGTGTACTGATTTAACAAAAATCATTGATAAACTCCATCGTAAAAACAAATCTTTAAAATCTAAAAATCACAAGTTGAATAGCAAAATTAACTGTTTGGAATCAGAATTTACAAACGTCATAAAATTAGATAATTATGATTGTGAAAATTGTTTGAAATTGAAAACTGATCTCGGTCATCTCAATAATAACATTCAAAAGCTTCTTATTTTAAAAGATAACGAGATTGAGTTGAAAGGTACAAACAATTCTTTGCAAAAAGAATTTAATAATTTTAAGGCCATCAAAAATTCCAAACATGAAATTGCTGAAAAAGAAAGCTTGTTGAAAAGTGATTTGATTTTAAATGAGCTTGAAAAGGAGATTGAAAATTTCAAGAAACTTGAATTTGAAAAACAAATTAACTTTGAATCTGAAATCATTGAGTCCAAGACCAAAATCAAACCACTTGAAAATGAAAATTTGTTTTTGAAACAAAACGATACTGAAAGGAGAAAGATCAACATTAATCGTTGTTCAAATCTGATAATAGAAAATTCTGATCTTAAATCCAAAATTCAATGATTAGAATCAACTTTGGACAAATTTTCTAATGGGGAAAAATCGTTGAATTACAAAACCAATTTTTAGTTGGACATAAACGAGGTCTTGGTTTTGGGAAAACAAATGTTTTTGCAAACTTGAATTCGTGTGATTTTGCAAACTGCTTCAAGAAGGGTCATTCTGAAAATTTGAATTTTGAAAATTCCAAAAGGTTTTTGAATCACAAACAAGATAAGAATTGGTTTGATAACAATTCATTTAATTCATTTTGGACCCCAAAAAGAAATAGAATGATTTTTGGAAAAACTAAACAAATTTGGGTTCCAAAGGGTACTTTTGTTAATTCTAATGAATTTTTATACAAACAGATTTGGGTACCAAAATATGTGAACAAAACTATGAGTGGTTTTACAACCTTTGTTAGACCACTTGATTCTACAAACTGTTAGGTACCAGTGGAGGCTGAGGAACTGGTGTGCAAAAAGGAATTTGAAATCAAGCTGGTTTATACTTCTGTATCATTCACAGTTCCTCCAGCCAGGATTTGCTGAGTCGGAGATTCTGGTTTACATCGATTTCAGGTATGATCTCTGAACTCACCTTCGTAAATTTTTATTTTCTTTGTTTATTCCTCCTTCTACCTCTTGTATTATTATTATTTTGTCACTGCTATATATTTTTGTCTTTCTTTTGTACTTTCTTAAACTTCGAATTGTAGAATTCATATTTTCTGGAAATTCACTTCATTTGTATAAAACTCTAATGTTTTAATCATTTCCAGATCTTGAATTTAAACTTGTAAATTTTTGCAATTTTTTTTAGGTTTATTTTCTGTTTTCTGAATTCCTAATAGTGTTGATATATTCTTGTCATATCTTGAACACTGTTTATTCGAATTCTAAATTTTCGAAGATCTGAAAATTTGATGGGATTTCACACACCTCTGCTGTTTTGAGTTTTCTTCTAATACATTTTAGAAAAGCTTGAAATGTTATACTCATTACAGCACACTGCTATTTTTCAGTCGTGTTAATTTCATTATTTTTGTGACGGCCCGCCCCGCACCAGCCGACATTTCCTCCGAAAGTGCGCTGTACACTTGCCAACTAGCATGGAACAGTCGCCAAAGAAAGGAAAGAAGAGAATGGACTAATCGAAAACATGTTGAATGTCTCACAGTGCATGGAACAAAATATAATAATAATATACTTGACATAAAACAGGCGAGACAGTGCATAAGCTAATAACTAAAACCAACATCAACATCAGAGTAGCGGAAGTCTAAATACAGCTTATTACAACTTTTCAAATTACTGTCTCTAAGCAAAAGAAAGCTAAAGTAGAATATGCACTACTAATGCCCAAGCAGTGATCTTCAACAACACGGGGAATATCTATATGTATCATACATGGAAGCCTCCTACTCGTCTCCGGATCAGCTACTCGTGCACACCCGGCTAACTTGTCTCTAGTCTGCTCGTGAGAGCACCCAGAGTAATAAGAAGAGACATAAAACTGTGGGTCAGACAAAAAGTTTGGTATGAGCGATAAGCAGCTAAACAGAACAATAACAGGTATACTAAACCATACTTGAACCTGGACCTGCAACCAAAGAGTTAGCACTACATACCGTACAATACTCTAAGGTGCCACTGAACAGATGATGTAAAGATAACGGGGGTGGGGGTGTGCATGTCACAGTGATGGAAAACAAATCAAACATAACAACCATCCTCACATCTCTCACTCAGTGCGTAAAGCATATGATGTCCACCACTGTCACTAGACCCATCGAAGTAGTGACGGGGTTCGACTTGTACAACTACTGCTACTACCAAGCTTACCACATGGAGTCATGACCAAACCTTTACAAATGACCCCACTTCATTGGTCTATAGCTCTTTAGTCGTGCCTAGGCTACTGTGGCCCTGAATCCGTTCACATACTCCCTACACATAGTGATTCAAAGTTACAGACATCGACAACCCCTTAGCACACGCTCCGCAGCAAAGACCAACTCATGAGGTCGACTCATTGGTTCCCAACTGGATCCTGAGTACAAATTTCCCATTGGACTATCTTTGCATCTCGGGTTCTGGTTGTCACCTTCTTCTCCGGAATGGTCTCCATTTCTTTGCTTCACTTGCTTCAAGTCGTGGTCATCAGCTCCTCGGTTCGGATCGTGAGTCAGCCCCCATCGGTTCGGTTCATGCCCAAGTTCCATCGGGTCGTGCTTCCTCACCTGGGTCGGTTCGTAACAATGCTACAGGCTCGTGCTCGTCATGTCAGGTGGAAGGCTCCCTGGTCGGGTCGGGTCGGGCCTTCATTACCAATTCGGATCGGGGATCCTCAGATCCGAGCGGATCGGTCTTGGTCACCCCTGGCGGATCGGATCAGGTTCCTCAAGCTTCTCCATGGTGCATCGGTTCGAGTCAGAGTGGCACACGAGAGGCGGATCAGGTCGGAAGCTCCTAGTGTGGGCGGTTCGGTTCGTGCTTCCATCCGATCCGATCGGTTCGGGTACTTTCCTGCACTTTGTCCAGCAAGCTGTTTACGCCATTCGATGGCATTTCGACCAATCTATCACTTCTAGACAATCACAAATCATACCATACAGTCATAGCAACATGTATAATCATCCACAAACAACAAAACAACAATCGTAGCATGTAAAATGGATCAAACATACCCAAAACCCCATATTTTCCCTTAAACATGTTTAGGCAAAACTAATGATATGATTAGTAAAACTTAGCCAAATCAAACCAAATTTCTAATAGAGGTCTAAAACATTATTTTCGAATTTATAAATATTTTTCCAGAATTTAATCATGTCTAATTTCGTTAATCTTCACTAATTACCCTTAATTAACCATACTTAGTGAGGAACTATGCAAATCACTCACCTTGGCCACAAATAAAACCTCTAGAACTGAAACTCTACTATTTGGGCGCGAATACCAATGCAACAAAGCATCTCTACCTCGATTCTTGTGCTAATCCGCCTTGATTTGATGTTGCTAAGCCTAATCCTTGATTAGAAAGTGATTTGGAGGTGTTTTAGAGGTTGGAGGCCATTGTTAGGTTGAAGAGAGGGTTTGTGGCGGCTGGAAAATGAGTGAAAAACTGAAATACTAACCCTAGCACCCCTCAAATACCTCTAATCCCGAAATCCCCCATTGGGCTTAGTTGTTAATCACCCGGTTAAGCCCAATTAAGCTGTTTTTCACTATCTGAAACTTGTTTCAGCCATATCTCCCAAACGGTAAGTCCATTTGGCTAATGTGACCACTCTACGGAATTGTAATCCATCATCCAGAGCCAATGGAAGTGGTTTTAAGTCAAAATTCCTTTCCAATCAAAAGTTATGGCCAAAACAAGATTAGCTAGGGGCAAAACGGTCATTTAAAAATCGGGAAAAATCATGAACATGGGAAATGGCCTCAATAGTCGTCTCCCAAAGTTACATGACCATACGACTTCGTACGTGAAAGAAAGAAATATTCTACGATCCTTCGATGCGTAAAATGCGGGTCGTTACACTCTCCCTCCCTTAAGAAATTTTGTCCCCGAAATTCCTTAACGCAAAACATACAAAGGATCCCGCATGCCTACCAGCCACATACAACAATCAAACATGCAAAACAAACAAACCTATCCTAGCATGCGGAAAGGCTAAATCGAAATTGAAATCTTACCAGGCGAAGAGTTCTGGATACGTCTTCCTAATGCTCTCCTCTGTCTCCCAAGTACAGTCATTCTCGCCCCACTGAACTTTGACTAATTTCACCGCTTTCCTTCGAAATTGCTTCGTATCGTTCCCAACAATACGCATAGGCTTGCGGTTCCCAACCGCCTCGGGTTCAAATTCGATATCATCCAACTGATCAGGTGAAATAGTCACATCTGGGTCATGCACGAACTTCCTTAACTGGGAAACATGAAATACGTTGTGAACTCCTGCCATCTTCTCTGGTAATTCAACTTTGTATGCCAAATTCCCAATTTGCTCAAGAACTGGGAATGGACCAACAAATCTTGGTGCTAACTTGCCTCTCCTGCCAAATCGTATCACACTCTTGAAGGGAGAAATCTTGATAAACACCAAGTCGCCAATGGAGAATTTTAATTCCTTTCTCCTCTTATCAACATAACTCTTCTGCCTATCTTGGGCAGCCTTCATTCACTGTTGGATAACCTTAATCTTAGCTGAAGTTTCTCTTATCACATCGGGTCCAAGTACAAACTTCTCACCAGTTTCTACCCAACATGACGGTGAGTTGCACGGTCTTCCGTACAAAGCTTCAAATGGAGCCATACCGATACTGGATTGATAGCTATTATTATATGCAAACTCTACTAGATGTAAATGGTCATCCCATGATCCACCAAAATCCAGTACACAAGCTCTCAAGAGGTCTTCTAACACTCGATTCACCCTCTCTGTCTGTCCGTCCGTCAGTTTGAGGATGATACGCGGTACTGAGATGTAATTCTGATCCTAACGCCTCTTGTAAGCTCTTCCAAAATCCACTAGTGAACAACGGATCTCGGTCACTCACAATGCCTTTGGGTATTTCGTGAAATCTCACTACCCACTTTATATATAGTTCAGCTAACTTAGCTGCTGTCCTGTTCGATTTAACGGGTATAAATCTTGCACTCTTAGTCAATCGTTCCACAATCACCCAAATGCTATCATGGCCCGATCTAGTCCTTGGTAACCCAACAATGAAATACATCGAGATTTGTTCCCATTTCCATTCTGGAACTTCTAATGGTTGCAACAAACCACTAGGCTTCTTTTGCTCAGCTTTAACTAGCTGGCAATTCATGCATTTGGATATAAACTTCCCAACGTCTCTTTTCATCCCTTCCCAGTAGTAGGTCCGCTTCATGTCTCGGTACATCTTGTTACCACCGGGGTGTATAGTTAGTTTTGAGTGATGACATTCTCTAAGCACTTCATCTCTCAATCCATTGACATTGGGTACAACTAGTCTTCCATTCTTTCTAAGCCATCCATCTCGATCAAGCCCATACTTGTTCATCTCCTCATCGATACCCATCTCTAACTTGGAGATGATTTCCAATAGGTTAGGATTGTTCCTCTGACCCGAAACAATCCGCTCAATCAAAGTGGGTCTGATCGTCAAACTTGCTAACATTTCTGGATCCAATTCGCACTTTGGTCTTAAATCATACCTAGCGATGTACTCCAGTTGCTTCCATTCTAGAAACATAGCCCCTAAACTGGCATGTCTTCTACTTAATGCATCAGCCACCACATTGCCCTTTCCTGGTGTATATGCGATGTCGAAATCATAGGAAGCTAAGAATTCTAACCATCTTTGTTGTCGGAGATTTAGATCCTTCTGAGATAAGAGATACTTTAACGATTTATAATCGGTAAACAACTCGAATCTTTCTCTCAAGAGATAATGTCTCCACATCTTCAGTGCAAACACGATCGCTGCCAATTCCAAATCATGGGTAGAGTATCTTTTCTCATGCGGTTTCAGTTGCCGACTTGCATAAGCTACAGCCCTACCTCCTTGCATCTATACAGCACCTAGACCTATGCCACATGCATCCGTATATACTGTCATTTCTTCATTCCCCTTAGGAATGACTAACACTGGTGCACATGTCAACTTTTCCTTTAGGCTCTTGAATGCATTCTCGCACTTTTCGTCCCAGACAAAAGCTTGATTCTTCTTGGTCAACTGAGTCAACGGTGATGCTATCATGGAGAAGTCTTGGATAAACTTATGATAATGTAATAACCCGTAAAATACGGGCCAGTTTAAAATTTTTATTTTGGCAATTTTAGCGAATTTTGAATATTTAAAATAGATTATTTTAAATAATATCGACGAGAAAATTTGTTTTGAATAGAATTCGACGTATATATTATATACGTCGTCGTTAGAATATAAATATTTATATATAATTATAAATTGAATTGAAAATGGCGCGGTAGTTCGATAATTCGATTTCAAACTTCAATTGAATGTACCGGGAGCAAAACAATCCGGATTTTAGCGAAACCAAAAATAATGGAATCTAATTGTGGATATCTTTCCAACGAATCCGACCAATCGAGATTTCATATCGGGAATCAAAAGATATGTCCAGTTGAAATTTCTGAATAGTCGCTATGGAATTCAGGCCCTTAAAAATGGACATTTTGCAAATGACCTCGGATTTCGACGAAACCACTTTTGTTGGGTCCGTGATGTCGAATTATTGCTAGATTCCAAATTTCATAATTTTTCGAATCAATATGTGAGCGTGGCAAAGGAAAACGCGTTTGACCAGTTTCAGTTGATTTTAATCGACTGGAAATTGGCCATTTTTCCAACGGTCTCAGAATTCGACGAAACTAGTTTTGTTAGGACCGTATCGTCAATACGAAGCTAGAAAATATTTTTCGGGAATTTTTAGAGTTAGTATGTGACCCCGGTAATTCGAAATGTACGTTTAAAATTCAATATAAGGATTTAAATGTAAATTCAACGGAAACAAATTGTAACGATCAAATCAGCTTGCGATACATATCCCATTGTGTTCGGAACGGGGGTAAAACGCTAGGGACGACAGTCGTTGGGTCTGATTTAGGGTTCGTTAGAAGATCGAAGACTAAAGAAAAAAAAATTAAATAAAATATTATTAAAATAATTATATAACTCTCACTTTCCCCTCTCTCTTTTCTTTCAGTCAAACCCGAATAAAAAAAAAAAAAAAGGGGCAGCAGCCCTTCGATCTACGTCGCCGCCCAAGGGGGCCATCACCGCCGCCGGAGATTCCTCCTCCCCCGTCGATCTTGCCTCACCTTCACCTCCTTCCTCGATAGCCTGGCGCGAGCTCCCTCCTCCAACCAGAATCCACATCGCCCCACATCCCCAAACCGACCACCGCACTAAACCCTAACCGCCGCGCCTTTGACCGGACACCCATCCGACTTCCACCGCCACCTGTCCACCCTCGCCGAACCCCTCCGAGCCGCCGATGAACGCGACCCCCTCCTGAACCCGAGCGCATCTCCCCCCCCCTTTATCGAGCACTGTAAGTTTTTTTTTGTTTTTTTTTATTTGATTTTATTTTTATTTATTTGGTTTTTTATTTTATACAATTAGAATATTAAAACTGATTTTTTTTTTAGGAATATTAAAACTGATTTTTTAGGAATTTTAAAACTGATTTAAAAAAAAAAGAATTTAAAATAGAAAAGGTTTGAATTTTAAATGGAAAAAGATTAGAACTTTGAAAGGTGAAAAGATAGGATTTTTATTTGGTAAAAGATACGATCTTTATATTTTTAAAGTGATAAAAATATGATTTTTATATTTTTAAAGTATTAAAAATATAGTCTTTACTATATAGAAATATAAAAATATGATTTTTATATTTTTAAAGTATTAAAAATATAATCTTTATAGGATAGAGAATATAAAAATATCATCTTTGTATATGTAGTGAAATAAAAATCTGATTTTTATTTTATATACGTTGAGATAAAGTGGTAATTTTTATAATGATGAAATCTATATTTTTGGAAGGCGAAAACTTTATTTTTATAAAGGCGAAAACTTCATATTAGAAAAGGAGAAATCTATATTTTTATAGGGGCGAAATCTATATTTTTGAAATAGAATTTTTATCTATATATTAGCGGGAAGGAAATGTGATTTTTATATATATTGAACATCATAGTAAAAATTCGATTTTTATATATTGAATAGCAAAGTAAAAATTCGATTTTTATATATTGAATAGCGAAGTAAAAATTCGATTTTTATATATATTGAACATCATAGTAAAAATTCGATTTTTGAATATATAAAGTGATTATAAAAATATGACTTTTAGATTTAAAGTGAATAAATAAAAATGTGATTTTTATTTTAAAGACATCAAAATATAAAAATGTGATTTTTATATATATAGTGACTACGGGCAACGAAGATGACGAAGATGCGATGAAGATGAAGATTTATATCAATGAAGTGCCGTGGAGCTAGGATAGCTATATGTGAGAACTCCTCACCTTTCAATTTAATCTTTCTAGTTATATATATATACTAGGATGCAGACGGTGTTTAGTAGCACCCGACACCCGTCATCCACAGACCATGGATGGCTTGTTTGAAAATTGTTTGGTTGTGTAGTTGGTTAGAGAAATTGAATTGTTTGGTAAATTAGAAATGGATTTGATGGATGTGTGAATGGCGTGGGCCTTCACTAGACCGGGGATAAGGCTAGGCCTCGTCCCGTTTCTAGTATCGTGCCGTTATGCCGCCGAAATTTTCTAAAATAAGTTAGAAAAATAAAAATATCATTTTATTTAAAGAATGAACTGAATAAATATTCATATGTTAAAATAAAATGTTTTATCGTTAAAAATATAATTTTTAACGTGAAGTGAATAAATAAAATATTCATTTACAAACCGGACGGTTTGTTTATGTACACTAATTTGACTGACATTGATTGGGTCGATAAATTTTACACATCGCCCAACTGCACAAATAAAATCTGTGTTTGATTGTTTGAAACCCCACACGGGTGTTGGGATGAAATTTGAAGTTCACTCATCCTGATTGATTAAATATGTCGATCGATTGATTGACAGGCTGTTATGAGCATTAGATATCTACATTTGATGCTTATACAGTGTAGTGCACTTTGGTTGATGGTTGATTATCTTTCAATGCTATTATATACATGTGTTGTATGAAAATCCATATAATTAACCTTATATGGTAATTGATTGGGCCTCATTCCAATTTAGAAGATAAAGAATAATATAATATAAAGGTTCATGTGTTGACTATACTCATCCGTTGAGGATAGTCATGTGTTGAACAAAATATTTTTATAAAAAAAACTATATCTTTATCAATATATAATAAAGGTTCATGTGTTGACTGTACTCATCCGTTGAGATTAGTCATGTGTTGAACGAAATATTTTTATAATAAAAATTGCATCTTTATCAATATAAAATAAAGGTTCATGTGTTGACTGTACTCATCCGTTGAGAATAGTCATGTGTTGAACGAAATATTTTAACAAAAGTAGTCACACGTGGACGGTACTCATTCATTGAGATTAGTCGTGTGTTGACAAAAAGCAATATTTGAAAAGAAATATTTGAAATGAAATATTTGCAATAGAATATTTAAAAATAGAAATATATGAAGCCGTGTTGATTAGATTGACGCCATTTTGACGTGAACGATTTATATCGATTTTATTCCTTTAGAATTGAATATATAACGATTTCGAAATGAATTGAATATATAACGATTTCGAAATGAATTGAATATATAACGATTTCGAAATGAATTGAATATATAACGATTTCGAAATGAATTGAATATATAACGATTTCGAAATGAATTGAATATATAACGATTTCGAAATGAATTGAATATATAACGATTTCGAAATGAATTGAATATATAACGATTTCGAAATGAATTGAATATATAACGATTTCGAAATGAATTGAATATATAACGATTTGGAAATGAATTGAATATATAACGATTTCGAAATGAATTGAATATATAACGATTTCGAAATGAATTGAATATATAACGATTTCGAAATGAATTGAATATATAACGATTTCGAAATGAATTGAATATATAACGATTTCGAAATGAATTGAATATATAACGATTTCGAAATGAATTGAATATATAACGATTTCGAAATGAATTGAATATATAACGATTTCGAAATGAATTGAATATATAACGATTTCGAAATGAATTGAATATATAACGATTTCGAAATGAATTGAATAGAAAACGATTTCGAAATGAATGGAATAGAAAACGATTTCGAAATGGATTGAGTAGAAAACGAATTGAATTTGAATAGAAAACCACTTTGAATTGAATCGAATTGAAACCGAATTCGAATTGAATTTAAAACGAATTCGAATTGAATTTAAAACGAATTGAATTGAATTCAAATTGAATTGAAATTGAATTGAAATTTGAAGTGAATAGAAATGAATTTTTAAAACGAATTTATAAAGAAGAATTCAATTTTGATTTGAATTGAAACGGAAGTTGAAATTGTTTTTGAAACAAATTCAAAACTATTTATAAAATTCGTTTAAAAATAGAATCGACGAAATATATATTATATATATAATATAATGGCCTGAATAGAACGCGCCGCGCCGCGGCAGTTCGTGAATTTCGACCATTTATTTCAAACGGACATTACGGGAGATCCGACCGTCGGATTCTCCTAAAACCGGAACCGTTGGGTTCGTATCGAAAAGAGCTTTCTAACGAATATTAGAAATTCAAAATCTAACGGTTGGATTTGGAGATACGTCCAAATCAAATTCGAAAAAGGTCGCTGTAAGTGCAGTTCGATGGCCATTGTTGGAAATCGACTGTACGGGCCTTGATAAAATTATTAAAAATATCAATAATTTGTGTAAAATCATAAGAAATGATTTGGGAAAAATTGGGGTGAAAAACTCCATATTTGAAAAGATAAAAAAAGGATTTTTATTGAAATGAACTAGTTTTGAACTAAATTTAAAACCCAATTATTTTTAAATAAATGAATTAGATTTAAAAAGGAGTTTTAAATAATCGAATTTCTAATATATTTGATTGAATTTGAAATGGGTTTATCGTGAACAGTGTTTTAAATAACACTAGTTCTTTAACCCGATAATAAATAGAATTTAATTTGGGTTTGTCGTGAACTGTGTTTTAAATAACACCTAGTTCTTTAACCCAGAAAAAGGAGTTCTAACGAATTTGCAATTAGATTGAAATTCGAATTGATAATCTAAATTATCAAATTTAGAATTGAGCGAGAATGGAGTATCGCCAGTTTTGCTCCAAAGCGATAGTCAAAATCTTTAATTAGATTTGAACGTGAAATGGTAATTAATTTTACCGATAACACCACGGTGTTAGATATGGAGTATTACCAGTTTTGCTTCATGGGATGAATAGGTCGGGATTGGGAAATAAAATAAATAATTACTTCGTAACGGTTCGCTAATCTCGACTAGTTGGAAAAACCATAATTTGGTTTTAAATGACATCCAAAGGAAGATTACAGGATAAATTTTAAAGAATTTATCTTGGATAAAATTAATGGGAATCTTTCCCTAAGAATGTGAATTTAGAAACTAGCTGTAGGTTGGTTAAAAAGGATGGTTTCCTGGATATTGATCTGATGTTGGTTTCGGCCTTCGGGGTTAATATTTGGGAAATTGTTCTCTTGCTAATTTGCGGTTCGTGACTAATGAATTGGAATGAGGCGTATGTTGTGTTTGCGTAACATTTGTTTTAATATACGCGGGTTGTTCGGAAAGTCCGGGTTTATACCCATTCTGAATAACCAATTCGACGATAAGTCGAAGATGAAGACGGTGGTCGAAGACCGGAAGTTTTCACATCGTTTGGATAATTACTGACGATCCTGATTGGGCTGTACACCCAAGAGGATGGAAATAGTTGGTGGTCGTCCAGACGTACTTGGAGATGGAT
Organism: Allium sativum; assembly: GCA_030737875.1. NCBI lineage: Eukaryota > Viridiplantae > Streptophyta > Magnoliopsida > Asparagales > Amaryllidaceae > Allium > Allium sativum. The sequence goes on from CM060916.1 coordinate 1,014,420,281, forward strand.
GGATATGCAAGGAAAGTGCCTCCGGTTTCGTTCAGACCCAGAACGGACTTGTAAATGGATTGTGTGTCTGACACTGGATTTTATTCTGTGTTGATTGATTTCTATTAAATATACATCTGTTTGGCGGCGGAGAATTTATTCTTTTGCTTAACGCCCTTCTCTGAGACGTACGAGCTCAGAGGTTGTATATCGATGGACATCAGTCGCATGGCATGAATTGCCTGTGTGGCATGCTAAGATGCAATGATCAAGGCTTCTGTTGAAAAGCAAAGTCTTGTGGTTGATGATCAAAGCACAGCCTACGTGGCAGCTTTGTGTATAACGTGAATTCGCGAGCCTCACACCTCGGTATGAGTTAAAAACGGGATACGGACTGCAGGGAGAGCACGACGTTTCTTTCTAGCTTTGGTGGTGTCAGTGACTTACCAGCCCTGACATTATATACTTTTCACCTTTGTGGTTGTTGGATGAGGCGCCTCGATTATAGGTCTGTAAGGACCGGGAAACGTGTGTTCAGGAATACTAATCCTCTAACGTAAGTGAGGACCAGCCCTGAAGCATCCAGGGGTTACCCAGTGTGCGTAATCCTGAGGCATTTGCTAGAGTGTCTCGAACGCAGAGAGGATCTTGCCCCTTGCCTCGACTCATGACGGAAATCCAATTTCCAATACGTGTATTGCGGCTTTATTTGTAGAGCCTAGTATGGCGACATAGTAGCATGGGATACTATGCCGTCTATGATTTATATTTATGATTGAAATGTTTTGACACTATACACTTATTATAGTATCAAATGATTTGTTTTAAACGTATCAAGCATGTTTGGCTGTTATAAGGTAAAACCCTATCCTCCGGCTTGCGTTGCATTGTGTGATGGGACCTGGGTCTTATAATAGCTTCATTTTTCGAAAAAGCATTGCGTCGTTTATTCTATGCACTAGTATTCTTGGGAGGAAACCCATTCCGTGTTATACGGCGTGGTCCCTTGAATTACTCTCTTTTAAAGTAAAGCTTTAAATAACTGTTTTAGTTCTCACACCAGTCACATGACTGACCTGGAGTTTATTGTTTTAACCTAAACTCTGGGTGCCCCTATTTTCCGCACGGGCAGCTAGTAGTTTTGGTTTTGCAGATTTATATTCACAGGATCCTGGTTTACAGCTGGGATGATATCCGGAAAGCTCTGTATCCGTATATCACCTTCAGTTGTGCTTTGTATTATTTTCCGCTGTTATGTAATTTATTGTAATCTCTGATATTTATCGAATGTAATTTATTCATTTATGCTCTGTATATTCTTGTATATGATGGAATTGTTGTAATAGCAATGAAATGTTCTTCTGTTTGTGTCCTGATTTGTCCTGTTCTCAACGACAGGGGTTTCGAACGGTCTAGATTGGTTTAACGACTGATTCGGATCGAGCGAAATTCCAGGCCGTCACATTTGGTATCAGAGCTTTGGTTTACAGAGCTCGAGAACAAGACACATTAGAACCATACGAAAGAATTCATCAGATATTGGATTAGTAATATCCAATTAGAATGACTCGTTAGAGATAGGATCAGTAGTATCCTAGAACGAGTGTGAAGATTATATTTTTCAAATGAAAACAATTTAGTTTTGAAAATTTAAATCGTTTTAAACGTATTTGATTATTTATTTATTTTGAATATGGACATTCCAGTATATAAAGGTTTTGTATATACGCGTTATGAACGTATATTCGAAGTTTTAATATACTGGATAGATATAGAATCATACTCTAGTCGCCCGGACCTGATTCTGATGATTGACGCGTCATCATTAGTAATTAGTTTCGTGTTTCGAAGGTGTGATACCTATATATTTCCATTAGACTGGTGTGAGAACCAAAACTTATATAGCTAGAACACATTGTTGTGAATTGGCATCAAAACATGATTTTTTGTATATATATCAAAATTTATGAATTTGAAACTCTAATCCACTAATTGATTGTTGTTTGCTTATTTGTTTGCTAATTTTTAACCACTTATGCCTAATTTAACCAAATTTTGAACCATATTGAAAATTGGTCGCATTTGCTTGCATATACATATACTTATATTGAACAGGTCATAGCATGGAGGCTAGAGCCGAAGAATAAAATTTGTTTGCCCGACATATAGGTACATGTTTACTACATAATTTACTGTTTTGTTTGGGTGATGATGATTTTATGAGCCTATTGGCTAGCCGCTTGGCTTTTTCTTTTTCTTTTTGAGATCTGAAGGACCGGGGAAGCTATTTGAAATTCCCCGATGCTCCCATTGCAGGGGAGGTTATGGCGAAATTTTTCGAAAATTTAGGGTGTTAGCCAAATTTTTGAAATTTTGAAAATTCTCAGAAACTGAAAAGTTGGAGAATGCAAGCCAGATTGAACGTAGAGCTGATTAGTCAAACCACTTTCGACTTTGTTCCTTTTCGGGGACGAAAAGTTTTAAGTGGGGGAGATTGTAATAACCCGTAAAATGCGGGCCAGTTTAAAATTTTTATTTTGGCAATTTTAGCGAATTTTGAATATTTAAAATAAATTATTTTAAATAATATCGACGAGAAAATTTGTTTTGAATAGAATTCGACGTATATATTATATACGTCGTCGTTAGAATATAAATATTTATATATAATTATAAATAGAATTGAAAATGGCGCGGTAGTTCGATAATTCGATTTCAAACTTCAATTGAATGTACCGGGAGCAAAACAATCCGGATTTTAGCGAAACCAAAAATAATGGAATCTAATTGTGGATATCTTTCCAACGAATCCGACCAATCGAGATTTCATATCGGGAATCAAAAGATATGTCTAGTTGAAATTTCTGAATAGTCGCTATGGAATTCAGGCCCTTAAAAATGGACATTTTGCAAATGACCTCGGATTTCGACGAAACCACTTTTGTTGGGTCCGTGATGTCGAATTATTGCTAGATTCCAAATTTCATAATTTTTCGAATCAATATGTGAGCGTGGCAAAGGAAAACGCGTTTGACCAGTTTCAGTTGATTTTAATCGACTGGAAATTGGCCATTTTTCCAACGGTCTCAGAATTCGACGAAACTAGTTTTGTTAGGATCGTATCGTCAATACGAAGCTAGAAAATATTTTTCGGGAATTTTTAGAGTTAGTATGTGACCCCGGTAATTCGAAATGTACGTTTAAAATTCAATATAAGGATTTAAATGTAAATTCAACGGAAACAAATTGTAACGATCAAATCAGCTTGCGATACATATCCCATTGTGTTCGGAACGGGGGTAAAACGCTACGGACGACAGTCGTTGGGTCTGATTTAGGGTTCGTTAGAAGATCGAAGACTAAAGAAAAAAAATGAAATAAAATATTATTAAAATAATTATATAACTCTCACTTTCCCCTCTCTCTTTTCTTTCAGTCAAACCCGAATAAAAAAAAAAAAAAAAAGGGGCAGCAGCCCTTCGATCTACGTCGCCGCCCAAGGGGGCCATCACCGCCGCCGGAGATTCCTCCTCCCCCGTCGATCTTGCCTCACCTTCACCTCCTTCCTCGATAGCCTGGCGCGAGCTCCCTCCTCCAACCAGAATCCACATCGCCCCACATCCCCAAACCGACCACCGCACTAAACCCTAGCCGCCGCGCCTTTGACCGGACACCCACCCGACTTCCACCGCCACCTGTCCACCCTCGCCGAACCCCTCCGAGCCGCCGATGAACGCGACCCCCTCCTGAACCCGAGCGCATCTCCCCCCCCCCCTTTATCGAGCACTGTAAGTTTTTTTTTGTTTTTTTTTTGATTTGATTTTATTTTTATTTATTTGTTTTTTTATTTTATACAATTAGAATATTAAAACTGATTTTTTTTTAGGAATATTAAAACTGATTTTTTAGGAATTTTAAAACTGATTTAAAAAAAAAAGAATTTAAAATAGAAAAGGTTTGAATTTTAAATGGAAAAAGATTAGAACTTTGAAAGGTGAAAAGATAGGATTTTTATTTGGTAAAAGATACGATCTTTATATTTTTAAAGTGATAAAAATATGATTTTTATATTTTTAAAGTATTAAAAATATAGTCTTTACTATATAGAAATATAAAAATATGATTTTTATATTTTTAAAGTATTAAAAATATAATCTTTATAGGATAGAGAATATAAAAATATCATCTTTGTATATGTAGTGAAATAAAAATCTGATTTTTATTTTATATACGTTGAGATAAAGTGGTAATTTTTATAATGATGAAATCTATATTTTTGGAAGGCGAAAACTTTATTTTTATAAAGGCGAAAACTTCATATTAGAAAAGGAGAAATCTATATTTTTATAGGGGCGAAATCTATATTTTTGAAATAGAATTTTTATCTATATATTAGCGGGAAGGAAATGTGATTTTTATATATATTGAACATCATAGTAAAAATTCGATTTTTATATATTGAATAGCAAAGTAAAAATTCGATTTTTATATATTGAATAGCGAAGTAAAAATTCGATTTTTATATATATTGAACATCATAGTAAAAATTCGATTTTTGAATATATAAAGTGATTATAAAAATATGACTTTTAGATTTAAAGTGAATAAATAAAAATGTGATTTTTATTTTAAAGACATCAAAATATAAAAATGTGATTTTTATATATATAGTGACTACGGGCAACGAAGATGACGAAGATGCGATGAAGATGAAGATTTATATCAATGAAGTGCCGTGGAGCTAGGATAGCTATATGTGAGAACTCCTCACCTTTCAATTTAATCTTTCTAGTTATATATTTATATATACTAGGATGCAGATGGTGTTTAGTAGCACCCGACACCCGTCATCCACAGACCATGGATGGCTTGTTTGAAAATTGTTTGGTTGTGTAGTTGGTTAGAGAAATTGAATTGTTTGGTAAATTAGAAATGGATTTGATGGATGTGTGAATGGCGTGGGCCTTCACTAGACCGGGGATAAGGCTAGGCCTCGTCCCGTTTCTAGTATCGTGCCGTTATGCCGCCGAAATTTTCTAAAATAAGTTAGAAAAATAAAAATATCATTTTATTTAAAGAATGAACTGAATAGATATTCATATGTTAAAATAAAATGTTTTATCGTTAAAAATATAATTTTTAACGTGAAGTGAATAAATAAAATATTCATTTACAAACCGGACGGTTTGTTTATGTACACTGATTTGACTGACATTGATTGGGTCGATAAATTTTACACATCGCCCAACTGCACAAATAAAATCTGTGTTTGATTGTTTGAAACCCCACACGGGTGTTGGGATGAAATTTGAAGTTCACTCATCCTGATTGATTAAATATGTCGATCGATTGATTGACAGGCTGTTATGAGCATTAGATATCTACATTTGATGCTTATACAGTGTAGTGCACTTTGGTTGATGGTTGATTATCTTTCAATGCTATTATATACGTGTGTTGTATGAAAATCCATATAATTAACCTTATATGGTAATTGATTGGGCCTCATTCCAATTTAGAAGATAAAGAATAATATAATATAAAGGTTCATGTGTTGACTATACTCATCCGTTGAGGATAGTCATGTGTTGAACGAAATATTTTTATAAAAAAAACTATATCTTTATCAATATATAATAAAGGTTCATGTGTTGACTGTACTCATCCGTTGAGATTAGTCATGTGTTGAACGAAATATTTTTATAATAAAAATTGCATCTTTATCAATATAAAATAAAGGTTCATGTGTTGACTGTACTCATCCGTTGAGAATAGTCACGTGTTGAACGAAATATTTTAACAAAAGTAGTCACACGTGGACGGTACTCATTCATTGAGATTAGTCGTGTGTTGACAAAAAGCAATATTTGAAATGAAATATTTGCAATAGAATATTTAAAAATAGAAATATATGAAGCCGTGTTGATTAGATTGACGCCATTTTGACGTGAACGATTTATATCGATTTTATTCCTTTAGAATTGAATATAAAACGATTTCGAAATGAATTGAATATATAACGATTTCGAAATGAATTGAATATATAACGATTTCGAAATGAATTGAATATATAACGATTTCGAAATGAATTGAATATATAACGATTTCGAAATGAATTGAATATATAACGATTTCGAAATGAATTGAATATATAACGATTTCGAAATGAATTGAATATATAACGATTTCGAAATGAATTGAATATATAACGATTTCGAAATGAATTGAATATATAACGATTTCGAAATGAATTGAATATATAACGATTTCGAAATGAATTGAATATATAACGATTTCGAAATGAATTGAATATATAACGATTTCGAAATGAATTGAATATATAACGATTTCGAAATGAATTGAATATATAACGATTTCGAAATGAATTGAATATATAACGATTTCGAAATGAATTGAATATATAACGATTTCGAAATGAATTGAATATATAACGATTTCGAAATGAATTGAATATATAACGATTTCGAAATGAATTGAATATATAACGATTTCGAAATGAATTGAATAGAAAACGATTTCGAAATGAATGGAATAGAAAACGATTTCGAAATGGATTGAGTAGAAAACGAATTGAATTTGAATAGAAAACCACTTTGAATTGAATCGAATTGAAACCGAATTCGAATTGAATTTAAAACGAATTCGAATTGAATTTAAAACGAATTGAATTGAATTCAAATTGAATTGAAATTGAATTGAAATTTGAAGTGAATAGAAATGAATTTTTAAAACGAATTTATAAAGAAGAATTCAATTTTGATTTGAATTGAAACGGAAGTTGAAATTGTTTTTGAAACAAATTCAAAACTATTTATAAAATTCGTTTAAAAATAGAATCGACGAAATATATATTATATATATTATATATATAATATAATGGCCTGAATAGAACGCGCCGCGGCAGTTCGTGAATTTCGACCATTTATTTCAAACGGACATTACGGGAGATCCGACCGTCGGATTCTCCTAAAACCGGAACCGTTGGGTTCGTATCGAAAAGAGCTTTCTAACGAATATTAGAAATTCAAAATCTAACGGTTGGATTTGGAGATACGTCCAAATCAAATTCGAAAAAGGTCGCTGTAGTGCAGTTCGATGGCCATTGTTGGAAATCGACTGTACGGGCCTTGATAAAATTATTAAAAATATCAATAATTTGTGTAAAATCATAAGAAATGATTTGGGAAAAATTGGGGTGAAAAACTCCATATTTGAAAAGATAAAAAAAGGGTTTTTATCGAAATGAACTAGTTTTGAACTAAATTTAAAACCCAATTATTTTTAAATAAATGAATTAGATTTAAAAAGGGGTTTTAAATAATCGAATTTCTAATATATTTGATTGAATTTGAAATGGGTTTATCGTGAACAGTGTTTTAAATAACACTAGTTCTTTAACCCGATAATAAATAGAATTTAATTTGGGTTTGTCGTGAACTGTGTTTTAAATAACACCTAGTTCTTTAACCCAGAAAAAGGAGTTCTAACGAATTTGCAATTAGATTGAAATTCGAATTGATAATCTAAATTATCAAATTTAGAATTGAGCGAGAATGGAGTATCGCCAGTTTTGCTCCAAAGCGATAGTCAAAATCTTTAATTAGATTTGAACGTGAAATGGTAATTAATTTTACCGATAACACCACGGTGTTAGATATGGAGTATTACCAGTTTTGCTTCATGGGATGAATAGGTCGGGATTGAGAAATAAAATAAATAATTACTTCGTAACGGTTCGCTAATCTCGACTAGTTGGAAAAACCATAATTTGGTTTTAAATGACATCCAAAGGAAGATTACAGGATAAATTTTAAAGAATTTATCTTGGATAAAATTAATGGGAATCTTTCCCTAAGAATGTGAATTTAGAAACTAGCTGTAGGTTGGTTAAAAAGGATGGTTTCCTGGATATTGATCTGATGTTGGTTTCGGCCTTCGGGGTTAATATTTGGGAAATTGTTCTCTTGCTAATTTGCGGTTCGTGACTAATGAATTGGAATGAGGCGTATGTTGTGTTTGCGTAACATTTGTTTTAATATACGCGGGTTGTTCGGAAAGTCCGGGTTTATACCCATTCTGAATAACCAATTCGACGATAAGTCGAAGATGAAGACGGTGGTCGAAGACCGGAAGTTTTCACATCGTTTGGATAATTACTGACGATCCTGATTGGGCTGTACACCCAAGAGGATGGAAATAGTTGGTGGTCGTCCAGACGTACTTGGAGATGGATGGATATGCGAGGAAAGTGCCTCCGGTTTCGTTCAGACCCAGAACGGACTTGTAAATGGATTGTGTGTCTGACACTGGATTTTATTCTGTGTTGATTGATTTCTATTAAATATACATCTGTTTGGCGGCGGAGAATTTATTCTTTTGCTTAACGCCCTTCTCTGAGACGTACGAGCTCAGAGGTTGTATATCGATGGACATCAGTCGCATGGCATGAATTGCCTGTGTGGCATGCTAAGATGCAATGATCAAGGCTTCTGTTGAAAAGCAAAGTCTTGTGGTTGATGATCAAAGCACAGCCTACGTGGCAGCTTTGTGTATAACGTGAATTCGCGAGCCTCACACCTCGGTATGAGTTAAAAACGGGATACGGACTGCAGGGAGAGCACGACGTTTCTTTCTAGCTTTGGTGGTGTCAGTGACTTACCAGCCCTGACATTATATACTTTTCACCTTTGTGGTTGTTGGATGAGGCGCCTCGATTATAGGTCTGTAAGGACCGGGAAACGTGTGTTCAGGAATACTAATCCTCTAACGTAAGTGAGGACCGGCCCTGAAGCATCCAGGGGTTACCCAGTGTGCGTAATCCTGAGGCATTTGCTAGAGTGTCTCGAACGCGGAGAGGATCTTGCCCCTTGCCTCGACTCATGACGGAAATCCAATTTCCAATACGTGTATTGCGGCTTTATTTGTAGAGCCTAGTATGGCGACATAGTAGCATGGGATACTATGCCGTCTATGATTTATATTTATGATTGAAATGTTTTGACACTATACACTTATTATAGTATCAAATGATTTGTTTTAAACGTATCAAGCATGTTTGGCTGTTATAAGGTAAAACCCTATCCTCCGGCTTGCGTTGCATTGTGTGATGGGACCTGGGTCTTATAATAGCTTCATTTTTCGAAAAAGCATTGCGTCGTTTATTCTATGCACTAGTATTCTTGGGAGGAAACCCGTTCCGTGTTATACGGCGTGGTCCCTTGAATTACTCTCTTTTAAAGTAAAGCTTTAAATAACTGTTTTAGTTCTCACACCAGTCACATGACTGACCTGGAGTTTATTGTTTTAACCTAAACTCTGGGTGCCCCTATTTTCCGCACGGGCAGCTAGTAGTTTTGGTTTTGCAGATTTATATTCACAGGATCCTGGTTTACAGCTGGGATGATATCCGGAAAGCTCTGTATCCGTATATCACCTTCAGTTGTGCTTTGTATTATTTTCCGCTGTTATGTAATTTATTGTAATCTCTGATATTTATCGAATGTAATTTATTCATTTATACTCTGTATATTCTTGTATCTGATGGAATTGTTGTAATAGCAATGAAATGTTCTTCTGTTTGTGTCCTGATTTGTCCTGTTCTCAACGACAGGGGTTTCGAACGGTCTAGATTGGTTTAACGACTGATTCGGATCGAGCGAAATTCCAGGCCGTCACAAATAATATCCAGCTAATCCCAAGAAACTTCTTATGCCTGTTGCATTCTTGGGCGTAGACCAATCTTGTACCGTGGCTACCTTCGCAGGATCCACGGCAATACCACTCTCTGAAACAACATGGCCCAAGAATCTCACTTCTCTCCTCCAGAAGTGACACTTAGAAAACTTTGCTTTCAATTGGTGTTTTCTCAACACCTCCATCACTATTCTTAAATGTTCCTTGTGTTCTTCCTCTGTCCTCGAATAGACCAAAATATCATCCACGAACACAAGGACAAACTTATTCAACTGATCTTTGAATACCCTATTCATAAGATCCACAAAGTATGTTGGGGCATTGGTCAGCCCGAATGGCATGACCAACCACTCATAAAATCCAGACGGCGTCCGAAATGTCGTTTTAGCTATACTCTCAGCTTCCACTCTAAGCTGATGAAAACCTGTAGCGAGATTCAACTGAGAGAATACTCTCGCGCCACTCAACTGATCAAACAAATCATCTATCCGCGGTAGAGGATACTTATTCTTCCTCGTCCCTTTATTCAACTCGCGGTAGTCTACACACAAACGAAGGGAACCATCTGCCTTTGTAGCAAACACAACTGGTGCTCCTCATTCAGAAACACTCCTACTGATAAATCCCTTCTTCAAAAGATCGCTGACTTGCACCTCGAGCTCTCGCTGCTCCCTTGGTGTCATACGATGAAGTGGCATCCCTATAGGTCTGGCATCTTTCACTAAATCAATACAGAACTCAATCTCTCGGTCTGGTGGAAGCCCGGTCACTTCCTTGAAAACGTCCGGATACTGGCCAACCACGGGCAAACCTGACAACTCATTATGCGGAATATCGAGAGAATTCAGAAAACTAGCCATTACCCCATCAACGGGTAGACCACCAAACATTACCCTCTGCCCATCATCCGCTCTAGCTGTCACCAAAAAGCCCTCACAGTCTACCACCACCCCTTATCTTTGGAGCCAATCGACTCCCAAAATAATGCCAAACCCATTAAAGCCCAAAACACAGCAATTACAAACAAACATGCATCCATGACTTGATAGGACCACATTACGACAAATCATGCTAAGGTTAGTTGAACCACCAATCGGGTTCGTCACTACTAAACGCCTATCGACAATCTCGGGCTCCAATCCCAACCTATCTACCAGGTCACTAGATATAAAAGAACTGGAAGCTCCGGTATCAAACAAAACTCTAACAGGAACATCATAAACAGAAAGCATACCTTGAATAACAACATTCTTTCCTTTCTCCGCCGCAGTTGGGGCATTCGACGAAGAAGGAATAGCATTAAGGGCATATGCTTTTACCATCTGCTTTTCTTTAGGGGGTTGCGGACACTTGTCCTTGTGATGTCCCATTGGCCACAGTTGAAGCACTTCCTATCCGCTGGCTTGGCCCGACACTCTTTGGCATAGTGGCCCTTCTTACCACAACTGAAGCACTCAACATCTTGCTTATTCTTTTTCTTCTGGCCATCCTTGGTCTGATTCTGCTTTCTCTTATTCTGAGAACCATTCTTGCCTCCACCGCTTGCTTGCGGCTTTGGCTCCTCTGCAGATGCAACCTCAATCTTCGACTTAGGGTAAAGGCTCTCGGACCTCAATGCTTTCCCCACAATCGATTCAAATGTCTCATCAATGTGGTTGATAAGCCTTTCCCACAAGTAGTGATCCAGGCCAGTTATGAACTTCTCATTCTTCTTCTCGGCAGTATCAATAAGAGATAGTCCATACTTTGATAAAGTATTGAATTCTGCAATATACTCCGAGACAGCTCTGCCATTCTGCTTGAGCTCCAAGAATTTCTTAAACAGCACTGACTTCTGAGCAGCCGGAATGAACTTATCACTAAAGCGAACCTTAAACTTCTCCCAAGTAATCTGATCCTCGGGAGTAGCTGCCTTTATAGCATTCCACCAATTCATTGCCCGTCCTTGCAGCTGACGGGATGCTATCCTTCTCTTCATCGCATCCTCGATACCCAAGTCTTCGAAGATACGCTCGCAGCTATCCAACCAATCCTGAACATCCATAGCCGACTCCGTTCCATGGAACGGCTTCCCACCAAGACTAGTATAATCCTTGTTCAGCTTGGCGAAATCGGCCCTAGGCGCCTGCACTATTGGACCACCACCATTACCATTATTGGGAGCTTCCCTCTGCACATTCCTAAGCATCTCTCTCTTGAGGTCGGTAAACATCGTCCTCATGTCAGCAACATTCCCATTATTGGCTCCTCTGCCAGCACCTCTTGCGTATCGGCTCATCGTTCAATCTGCAAAGAGAAAACGATTAACCATCTCCATAGTGGTGCTAGTGCAGTGCGACTTCATCCTTAGCTATACTAATAGTATATATATAGCTTTTAAGAAACCAAAATAATCACAAACACGTGCTCTCATATGCGTATACTATCTCTCCTTGATGACTTCCCTAGGTTAACTACACAACCTAGATCTCTGATACCAAGTGTGACGGCCCGCCCCGCACCAGCCGACATTTCCTCCGAAAGTGCGCTGTACACATGCCAACTAGCACAGAACGGTCACCAAAGAAAGGAAAGAAGAGAATGGACTAATCGAAAACTTGTAGAATGTATCATAACTCATGGAACAAAATATATCAATAATATACTTGACATAAAACATGCGAGACAGTGCATAAGCTGATAACTAAAACCAACATCAACATCAAAGTAGCGGAAGTCTAAACAAAGCTTATTACAACTTTTCAAATTACTATATCTAAACAAAAGAAAGCTAAAGTAGAAGATGCACTACTAATGCGCAAGCAGTGATCTTCAACAACACAGGGGGAATATCTATATGTATCATACGTGGAAGCCTCCTGCTCGTCTCCGGATCAACTACTCGTGCACACCTAGCTAACCTGTCTCTAGTCTGCTCGTGAGAGCACCAAGAGTAATAAGAAGAGACACAAAACTCTGGGTCAGACAAAAAGTCTGGTATGAGCGATAAGCAGCTAAATAGAACAATAACAGGTATACTAAACCATACCTGAACCTGCAACCAAAGAGTTAGCACTACATACCGTACAATACTCTAAGGTCCCACTGAACAGATGGTGTAAAGATAACGGGGGTGGGGGTGTGCATGTCATAGTGATGGCAAGCAAATCAAACATAACAACCATCCTCATATCTCTCACTCAGTGCGTAAAGCATACGATGTCCAACACTGTCAATCACTAGACCCATCGAATTAGTGACAGAGTACGACTTGTACAACTACTGCTACTACCAAGCTTACCACATGGAGTCATGACTAAACCTTTACAAATGACCCCACTTCATTGGTCTATAGCTCTTTAGTGGTGCCTAGGACACTGTGGCCCTGAATCCGTTCACATACTCCCTACACATAGTGATTCAAAGTTACAGACATCGACAACCCGTTAGCACATGCCCCGCAGCAAAGCCCAACTCATGAGGTCGACTCGTTGGTTCCCAACTGGATCCTGAGTACAAACTTCCCATTGGACTACCTTTGCATCTTGGGTTCTGGTCGTCACCTTCTTCTCCGGATCGGTCTCCATTTCTTTGCTTCACTTTGCTTCAAGTTGTGGTCATCATCTCCTCGGTTCGGATTGTGAGTCAGCCCCCATCGGTTTGGTTTGGTGCCCAAGTTCCATTGGGTCGTGCTCCCTCACCTGGGTCGGTTCGTAACAATGCTCCAGGCTCATGCTCGTCATGTCAGGTGGAAGGCTCCCTGGTCGGATCGGGTCGGTCCTTCATTACCAATTCGGATCGGGGATCCTCATATGCGAGCGGATTGGTCTTGGTCACCCCTGGCGGATCGGGTCGGGTTCCTCAAGCTTCTCCATGGTGCATCGGTTCAAGTCGTAGTGGCACACGAGAGGCAAATCGGGTCGGAAGCTCCTAGTGTGGGCGATTCAGTTCGTGCTTCTATCCGATCTGATCGGTTCGGGTACTTTCCTGCACTTTGTCCAACAAGCTGTTTATGCCATTCAACGGCGTTTTCGACCAATCTAACACTTCTAGACAATCACAAATCATACCATACAGTCATAGCAACATGTATAATCATCCACAAACAGCAAAACAACAACGTAGCATGTAAAATGGATCAAATATACCCAAAACCCCATATTTTCTTTTAAACATGTTTAGGAAAAACTAATGATATGATTAGTAAAACTTAGCCAAATCAAACCAAATTTCTAACAGAGGTCTAAAGCATTATTTTCGAATTTATAAATATTTTTCCAGAATTTAATCATGTCTAATTTCGTTAATCTTCACTAATTACCCTTAATTAACCATAATTAGTGAGGAACTATGCAAATCACTCAACTTGGCCACAAATAAAACCTCTAGAACTGAAACTTTACTGTTTAGGCGCGAATACCAATGCAACACAGCAGCTCTACCTCGATTCTTGTGCTAATCCGCCTTGATTTGATGTTGCCAAGCCTAATCCTTGATTAGAAAGTGATTTGGAGGTGTTTTAAAGGTTGGAGGCCATTGTTAGGTTGAAGAGAGGGTTTGTGGCGGCTGAAAAATGAGTGAAAAACTGAAATCCTAACCCAAGCACCCCTCAAATACCTCTAATCCCGAAATCCCCCATTGGGCTTATGTGATGGCCCACCCCGCACCAGTCGACATTTCCTCCGATAATGCGCTGTACACATGCCCGACTAGCACGGAACGGTCGCCAAAGAAAGGAAAGAAGAGGAAGGAACTAACAAAGAAACCTGTAGAATGTCTCACAGCGCATAGAACAAAATATAATAACAACATACTTGACATAAAACAGGTGAGACAGTGCTTAAGCTGAAAACAAACTATCATAGCAGCGGAAAATCCAAATACAGCTTATGTTCCACATCATCATTATTACAACTTTTCAAACTGTCTCTAAAAGTAAAAGCAAGATGAGGGAGGTACACTACTAATACCCAAGTAGTGACCACCAACGACACAGGGAGAATATCTATCTATATATATATATCATACGTGGAAGCCTCCTGCTCGCCTCCGGATCAGCTACTCGTGCATCACCAGCAAACCTGTCTCTAGTATACTCGTGAGAGCACCCAGAGTAATAAGAAGAGACATAAAACTCTGGGTCAGACAAAAAGTCTGGTATGAGCGATAAGCAAAAAAACAGAACAATAACAGGTATAATCCAATCATACTTGAACCTGGACCTGCAAACCAAAGAGTTAGCACTACATACCGTACAATACTCTAAGGTGCCACTAACATATGGTGTACAAGCATACAGGGGTGGGGGTGTGCATGTCATAGTGATGGCAAACAATCAAGCATAGCAACCATCCTCACATCTCTCACTCGGCGCGTAAAGCATGCGATATCTACTACCCTGTTCACCTATCCATTGGGCCATGACGGAATCCAATCCCGTACAACTATCACTACAAGCCCACTATCTGTTTCTCAGTGGTGAACCAAAGTTATGAATACCGACAACCCCTTTGCACCCGTTCCGCAGCAAAGCCCAACTCATGAAGTCAACTCGTTGGTTCCCAACTGGATCCTGAGCACTAACTTCCGTTTGGACTACCTTTGCATCTCGGGTTATTGGTCATCACTGGATCGGTTCAGTTCTCAGCCCTTCTTCTCTGTCGGTTCGGATCGGTCTTCATTTAGTTCCTGATCATCATACAGGCTCGGGTTCATCTCAGTTCGTAGCACCCTCTTCAGATCAGTTCGGATCAGATGACTGCCCCCATCGGTTCAAATCGGCCTCGTTCCAAGTGCTCTGGATCGGGTCATGGCCTCCAAGCCCCTTCGTAGTACGTCGGTTCGGTTCGGGTGCTCTCTGGCGGGTCGGATCGGTGTACCCTTTCCACTTCCCCTTTCTCTTCCGTTCCGATCCCTTTCTTAGCTCGATCCGATCCCAGTTCAACCAATTTGGCCTTCCTTTTTGCCATACTTTCCCTTGTGCCAAACCTCGGTTCGGTTCGGTGATCCCTTGCCCAGTCCACTATCCGGTCCGAGCCCATCCCTCCGATCCGATCCGAAAACTTGCACCATTTTCTGCAACTTTTTCCAGCAAGTGTTTTACGTCATCCGACGACGTTTTCGACCATTCTAACTATTCTAATAAATCACAAAGCATACCACAAAGTCATAGCAACAAATAGAAGTGACCCCAAATGCCAAAACATCAATATGATAGATTAAAATGGATCAAACATAGCCAAAACCCATATTTTCCTTTAAGTGTGCTTAAGCAAAACTAATGGTATGATTAGCAAAACTTAATCAAATTAACCCAAATTTCTAATAGAGGTCTAAAACATTATTTAAGAATTTATAAATATTTTTCCAGAATTTATTAGTGTATAAATTCGCTAATCATCACTAATTACCCTTAATTAACCATAATTAGTGAGAAACTATGCAAATCACTCACCTTAGCCATAAATAAACCTTAGATCTGAGATAAATCTCTGATATGGCGCGAATACCAATGCCAAACAACAGCTCTAATCTTGATTTGGTGAAGATCTCCCTTGATTTGATGTTGCTAAGCTTAATCCTTGATTAGAAAGTGATTTAGAGGTGATTTAGAGGTTGGAGGCCATTTTTAGGGTCTCTAAGAGGTAAGTGGAGGCTAGAAAACTGAAATGGAATGAAACCCTAAGTCTTTTCAGCCTCCCCATAACCCTATTCCCGAAATGGGTTATGAGCCCATTCACTAACCACCCTATTTGGCCCGGTTAAGCAGTTTTTCACCTTCCAAATCTTATTTCAGCCATATCTCCCAAACGGTAAGTCCGTTTAGCTATTATGACAATCTACGGAAAGGTAAACCATCAAACGAATCTAGTGGAAGTGGTTTCAGGTCAAAATTCCTTTCCAGTCAAAAGTTATGGCCAAAACAGTATCAGCTAGGGGCAAAACGGTCATTTAAAAATTGACAAAAATCATGAACATGGGAAATGACCCCAATGGTCGTTTCCCAAATTCATATGACCATACGGCTTCATATAAGAAAGAATTAAATATTCTACGATCCTCCGATGCGTAGAATGCGGGTTGTTACATTTTCCCCCCTTAAGAAATTTCGTCCCCGAAATTCCCTAACCAAAACACAAAAAGGGTTTCGCATGCCTTTCAGCCGTAAAATAACAATCAAACATGCAAAACAAGTCTATCCTAGCATGCGAAATAACTAAATTGCAAAGTAAATCTTACCAGACAAAGAGTTTTGGATACGACTTTCTTATGTCATTCTCTACTTCCCAAGTACAGTCGTTCTCTCGCCATCGATTCCCATCTCTACCCTAGAGGTAATTTCTAATTGGTTGGGATCGTCCCTCTGACTGGAACCGATCCACTTAATCTAGATCGATCTAATTGTCAAGCTTACTAGCATTTCTGAATCCAATTCACATTTAGGTCTGAAGTCATATCCCGTGATATACTCTAGTTGCTCCCATTCCAGAAAAATAGCCTCTAAACTGGCATGTCTCCTACCCAAATATATCAGCTATCGCATCCAGTCCGGTACTATGGCATTTGTCTACTGTCATCTTCTTAGGTAATCCAACCCTATATGCCAAATTTTCAACTACATTCCAAATGTCCTTTCAAGTCCAACTTGAGTCCTTCCTACATTCGTACTGCACGTCCAACGTACATTCACCTCCTAGAGGCAAACTAGACTCATCCAATGAATCTAGGTACTCCACTTATACTCATACTGCACGTCCAACGTACATTCACCTTCTAAAGGTGAACTAGACTCATCCAATGAATCTAGGTACTCTACCTTCGAGTCCAAGTCCAACTTGAAGCTCCTATATCTGCTGAATCTTCAAGGTCAACGGACGCTCCACAATGCCTAACATACTTCAAGTCTAACGTAAAGTATCTTACACCCGTCATATCACCATGATCAACGAACTTATACTATTTCCATTCAACAGGATCCTGCAGGTGATACTCAAGAGAAGAAAGGTAGGAGCAAACACAACAACCATAGCATCCATCAAACAAATCCTATCTATCACCTGCTAAAGCCATGAATACGTAGATACCTGTATGTCTGGTCCAACCAACATCAATAACTAATGGAAACTCTACCTCCAAACGGACTACCGTACGTCCAACGTACGTTTATCCTCCAAGGATAACTTGATCACGTCCAACGGATCCAAGGTAAGTGGGCGTCCCCAGATACCCCTGCTTTTAGTCCACCTGAAAAACTCGAGTCCCACCCAAGTCTATCCATTATCTTGCTGCCTCTCGAGTCCAACTCGAGCCATTCTAATTCCTTGCAGCCTTCTCGATTCCAACTCGAGTTAATGTATTACCTATAAACTCAGACCCAGTCTTGAGTATCCATTACCTACAGACCCTAGTCCAACGTGAGTCGTCTCCCTATTCGTTGCATCTCCAAGATCAATGAATACCCATTTTCTTTTACGAGTTCAAGTCCAACTTGAATCGTCCTAATCTTCATTGCATCTTCCATGACCGACGAATACATCCTATTTCTTCAAAAAGAACATCAACATAAGGTCTTAACCAATCCATTACTTTGCATCTTTCTCGAGTCCCACTCGGGTCATCTCATAACCCTATCGAGTCTAACTCGGGGCAGTCCATACCATCGAATAGTCTTATCCTATCACAGCTGCCCATTACTCCTCGAGTAAACCAAAATATTATCCAATGAAAAGCACAACAACTACTTATCTCTCACGCAAACCATCCTAGTCGAACTCGACATTCCCCAAGCACAAGGCCCAAAGGCCTAAACCAATATCAGACAAGAACCCAAGGAACATCTCCTACGAATTCGGACAATCCACGTGAAGTGATACTAGCAAAACAACTAAGCACTGGAGCACTCATTTGCCTCCCAGAGACAACTAGAACTTAATACAATGATAACCTCTCAGCTTCCTTAACTCCAGTTATTATCACCATCACTAGGTAGGTACCTAATACCACCCTATTCCTTTAGAGTAGATTGACTCCCAAAAGTAATGCTAAACCCAGTAAATCCCAAAAAAAAGTAATTACAAACAAGCATACATCCACAACTCGATAAGACCACATTACAACAAATCATACTGAGGCTAGTCGAACCACCAATCGGGTTTGTCACTACTAAAGGTCTATCGACTAACTCAGATTTGTCAAACAAAACTTGATCAAAAGCATCTTAAATAGAAAGCATACCTCGAATAACGACACCTTTTTCCTTCTTCGCCGCAGTTGGGGCATTCGACGAAGAAGGAACGGCGTTGATAGCATACGCTTTCACAATCTACTTCTCCCTAGGAGGTTGTGGACAATCATTCTTGTGGTGTCCCGCCTGGCCACAATTAAAGCACTTCCTTTCCCCGGGCTTTTCTCGGCAGTCTCTGGCAAAGTGGCCCTTCTTGCCACAGCTAAAGCACTCGCCATCTTTCTTATTCTTCTTATTCTGACCATCCTTGGTTTGGTCTTGTTTCCTCTTATCCTAAGAATTATTCTTGCCTCCACCGCTTGCTTGCGACTTTGGATCCTCTGCAGATGCAATAGCAACCTCAGTCCTCGGCTTAGGGTAAAGACTCTCTGACCTCAATGCTTTCCCCACAATCGATTCAAACGTCTCATCGATGTGGTTAATAAGTTTTTCCCCCAAGTACTGATGCAAACCTGTTATAAACTTCTCGTTCTTCTTCTTGGCAGTATCTATTAGGGATAACCCATATTTCGACAAAGTGTCGAACTCAGCAATATACTCCGAGACTGCCCTACCATTCTGCTTAAGCTCCAAGAACTTCCTAAACAATTCTGACTTCTGAGCAGCTGAAATAAACTTATCACTGAAACGAGTTCTAAACTGATCCCAAGTGACTTGATCCTCTGGAGTTGCTGCCTTAATAGCATTCCACCAATTCATTGCCCGTCCTTGCAGCTGACGGGATGCTAACCTTCTCTTCATCGCATCCTCAATACCCAAGTCTTCGAAGATACGCTCGCAGTTATCCAACCAATCCTGAACATCCGTAGCTGACTCCGTTCCGTGGAACGACTTCCCACCAAGACTAGTATAATCCTTATTCAGCTTGGCGAAATCGGCCCTGGGCGCCTGCACTATTGGACCACCACCATTACCACCATTGGGAGCTTCCCTCTGCACATCCCTAAGCATTTCTCTCATGAGGTCAGTAAACATCGTCCTCATTTAGCAGCATTCCCATTATTGGCTCCTCTACCAGCACCTCTTGCGTATCGGCTCATCGTTCAATCTATAAAGAGAAAATGATTAACCATCTCCATAATGGTGCTAGTGCAGTGCGACTTCATCCTTAGCTATACTAATAATATATATATATACCTTTTGAAAACCAAAATAATCACAAATAGGTGCTCTCATATACGTATACTATCTCTCCCTGGTGTCTTTCCCTAGGTTAACTACGCAACCTAGAGCTCTGATACCAAATGTGACGGCCCGCCCCGCACCAGTCGACATTTCCTCCGATAGTGCGTTGTACACATGCCCGACTAGCACGGAACGGTCGCCAAAGAAAGGAAAGAAGAGGAAAGAACTAACAAAGAAACCTGTAGAATGTCTCACAGCGCATAGAACAAAATATAATAACAACATACTTGACGTAAAACAGGTGAGACAGTGCATAAGCTGAAAACAAACTATCATAGCAGCGGAAAATCCAAATGCAGCTTATGTCCCACATCATCATTATTACAACTTTTCAAACTGTCTCTAAAGTTAAAAGCAAGATAAGGAAGGTACACTACTAATGCCCAAGTAGTGACCACCAACGACACAGGGAGAATATCTATATATATATCATACGTGGAAGCCTCCTGCTCGTCTCCGGATCAGCTACTCGTGCATCACCAGCTAATCTGTCTCTAGTCTGCTCGTGAGAGCACCCAGAGCAATAAGAAGAGACATAAAACTCTGGGTCAGACAAAAAGTCTGGTATGAGCGATAAGCAACAAAACAGAACAATAACAGGTATAATCCAATCATACCTGAACCTGGACCTGCAACCAAAGAGTTAGCACTACATACCGTACAATACTCTAAGGTGCCACTAACATATGGTGTACAAGCATACAGGGGTGGGGGTGTGCATGTCATAGTGATGGAAAACAATCAAGCATAGCAACCATTCTCACATCTCTCACTCGGTGCGTAAAGCATACGATATCCACTACCCTGGTCACCTATCCATCGCGCCATGACGGAATCCAATCCTGTACAACTATCACTACAAGCCCACTATCCGTTTCTCAGTGGTGAACCAAAGTTATGGATACCGACTACCCCTTTGCACCCGTTCCGCAGCAAAGCCCAACTCGTGAAGTTGACTCGTTGGTTCCCAACTGGATCCTGAGCTCTAACTTCCATTTGGACTACCTTTGCATCTCGGGTTATTGGTCATCACTGGATCGGTTCGGTTCTCAGCCCTTCTTCTCTGTCGGTTCGGATCGGTCTTCATTCAGTTCATGATCATCATACAGGCTCGGGTTCATCTCAGTTCGTAGCACCCTCTTCAGATCGGTTCGGATCGGATGACCTTCCCCCATCGGTTCGGATCGGCCTCCTTCCAAGTGTTCCGGATCGGGTCACGGCCTCCAAGCCCCTTCGTAGTACGTCGGTTCAGTTCGGGTGCTCTCTGGCGGGTCAGATCGGTGTACCCTTTCCACTTCCCCTTTCTCTTCCGTTCTGATCCCCTTCTTTAGCTCGATCCGATCCCAGTTCAACCAATTTGGCCTTCCTTTTTGCCATACTTTCCCTTGTGCCAAGCCTCGGTTCAGTTCAGCGATCCCTTGCCCAGTCCACTATCCGGTCCGAGCCCATCCCTCCGATCCGATCCGAAATCCTACACCATTTTCTGCAACTTTTTCCAGCAAGTGTTTTACGCCATCCGACGACGTTTTCGACCATTCTAACTATTCTAATAAATCACAAAGCATACCACAAAGTCATAGCAACAAATAGAAGTGAACCTATACACCAAAACATCAATATGATAGATTAAAATGGATCAAACATAGCCAAAACCCATATTTTCCTTTAAGTGTGCTTAAGCAAAACTAATGGTATGATTAGCAAAACTTAATCGAATTAACTCAAATTTCTAACAGAGGTCTAAGACATTATTTAAGAATTTATAAATATTTTTCCAGAATTTATTAGTGTATAAATTCGCTAATCATCACTAATTACCCTTAATTAACCATAATTAGTGAGAAACTATGCAAATCACTCACCTTAGCCATAAATAAACCTTAGATCTGAGATAAATCTCTAATATGGCACGAATACCAATGCCAAACAGCAGCTCTAATCTTGATTTGGTGAAGATCTCCCTTGATTTGATGTTGCTAAGCTTAATCCTTGATTAGAAAGTGATTTGGAGGTGATTTAGAGGTTGGAGGCCATTTTTAGGGTTTTTAAGAGGTAAGTGGAGGCTAGAAAACTGAAATGGAATGAAACCCTAACTCTTTTCAGCCTCCCCATAACCCTATTCCCGAAATGGGTTATGGGCCCATTCACTAATCACCCTATTTGGCCCGGTTAAGCAGTTTTTCACATTCCAAATCTTACTTCAGCCATATCTCCCAAACGGTAAGTCCGTTTAGCTATTATGACCACACTACGGAAAGGTAAACCATCAAACGAATCTAATGTAAGTGGTTTCAGGTCAAAATTCCTTTCCAGTCAAAAGTTATGGCCAAAACAGTATCAGCTAGGGGCAAAACGGTCATTTAAAAATCGGCAA
Organism: Allium sativum; assembly: GCA_030737875.1. Classification (NCBI taxonomy): domain Eukaryota; kingdom Viridiplantae; phylum Streptophyta; class Magnoliopsida; order Asparagales; family Amaryllidaceae; genus Allium; species Allium sativum. The sequence continues at coordinate 1,014,442,756 of CM060916.1, forward strand.
AAATCATGAACATGGGAAATGACCCCAATGGTCGTTTCCCAAGCCACATGACCATACGGCTTCATATAAGAAAGAATTAAATATTCTACGATCCTCCGATGCGTAGAATGCGAGTTGTTACAGCTTAGTTGTTAATCACCCGGTTAAGCCCAATTAAGCTGTTTTTCACTATCTGAAACTTGTTCCAACCATATCTCCCAAACGATAAGTCCGTTTGGCTAGTGTGACCACTCTACGGAATTGTAAACCATCATCCGGAGCCAATGGAAGTGGTTTCAAGTCAAAACTCCTTTCCAATCAAAAGTTATGGCCAAAATAAGATTAGCTAGGGGCAAAACGGTCATTTAAAAATCGGGAAAAATCATGAACATGGGAAATGACGTCAATAGTCGTCGCCAAAAGTTACATGACCATACGACTTCGTTTGTGAAAGAAATAAATATTCTACGATCCTTCGATGCGTAAAATGCGGGTCATTACAATTTTTAAGATTGGCTTTGGATATTTTTGAATTATCTTGAATCAGTGATACATCTTGAAATTCATCTTTATTCATGATCATTTTGGTTGAAATTTGTTTGTTTGAAATCATATTAAATTCTTGATATTTTGAATATCACACACCTCTTAAATTTGAAATTATCAATCTTATGTGACTGATTCATTATATCTCAAAACTTGACATTGATTCAAGTGATTTCAAATAAATTATTGTTTAATTTTCAAGATCATGAATATCTCTCAAGTCTGATGTAAATGATCTGAAATTACTCTTGTGCTTGTCAGAAATTCTTGTGAAAAATTCTTTGAAAATCCGGTCTTAAATCTCTCTGTTATTTCATGGTTATTTGATTTAAATATGTGTTTGTTTAAAATCATTTGGAACTATTGATTTGTTGAATCTCACACATATCTTGAATCTAAAATTAATAATCTGGTGTGATCGATTCATTGAATCTTGAGTTTTTCATATTCCTCAAATGATTTCAAATAAACGGTATTTTTGATCTTGACTTATGAATCATCTTTTGTGACCATCGAGAATATCTATGAAACATCTTCTAGACAAGTCTGCTTTGAACTATTTTTTGTACTGCTCTGATACTGCTTTGAAAAATGTTTGTTTTTGGAATCATATGTTTGCTGCTCTGATATATGTGCATAATCTGTTATCTTGTCTTCTTGGGCTTTGTACTTATAATTCTTTTGTTTATGATATTCTTGTTCGTCTCTAGTATCATGTCAAAATTCTCATTAATTGAGACATCAAGTGGCCTCAGTTTAGATGTGTTATTGTTGTGTTGCTGTATATATTTTAGTTCCCTCTTACTTTGTATAACTCTTCATATCCCTCTTGTAATTGATTTTCAGTTTTAAAATTATTTATTGATTATTCATTTAGAAATTGAAATCAATATCCAAATTGAACTGTATTTATAATTCATCAAAATTATTATCAGATTTTGAAACTGTGATGAATTGTGACTGCAGTATATTTCACAATAAGAGGAGATTTTGTTTAATTTTCATGACGGTTGAACATTTATTATAATATCTTTGAATTGACAATTATTTTACGACCATCTTCATTATCTATCATCCTTCTACCATCCATCATGATTTTATACTAATGTGGAGAGTTAATAATTTAAAAAAAATTGTAACACCCCGTAATTTTAAAACAGGACATAAGAGATAATTAAATAATAATTAATCTTTAAATGAAGAACTAAGGGAAACGGGTTGCGCCATTGCATTCGTCTCGGAATTCTGCTTGATATAGAGTCCGAGTTTGCAGGAATTGGACTCCGCATGAAGAAGTTATGGAGTTCAGAATATTTCAAGTTTAAACGAAAATTAAATATAAATAATAATTAAATTAAAAAACATTTCAAATCCAAAAATTCCGAGAGAAGCGGCTGGGCGGAAAAATTCCCGCCCATAGGTGTCGACTCCCCCCAGGGGGTCGACATAGGTGTCGACTCCCCAAGAGGGGTGTCGACTGGGGTGTTGACCCCCCACACTGTAGGGTTCGACCCACTCGCCTAGATCTGGTCTGTTTTGTCCAGTGACGTTTTCTGAGTCATTAGGGCATATGTGGCGACTTCCGGTTGGCTCTATTTGGTCTGGATGGCTCTGATTTCTCCTAGGATGATCTAACGGCTCTCATTAATCTAAACTTCTATATAAACAACCCCAACTCTCAACCCTAAAACCACATAAAATTGCTCTCTGAAGCCGTTATGCTGTCCATGGCCAAACTAGCGTAGCCTCCATTTTTCTCTAAACTAGAAAGCAAGTTAGGAAGTCCCAAATCAATTCAAAACTAGAGAATCAATAGTCTACATCAAAGGATAGCTTTTCAGTTTCAGAAATTAGATCCTAGAAAACAAGATTTGTTCTTTTGTTTGTAAGTTCAGTTATTCTTAGATTTGAACAAATAAAAGTCATGATTTGTAATGATGCGGAACTAGAACTGTGCCTAGTTGTAAGATAATAGTATTCTGATTCATGTAGCAATTCTGAAATTACCTATGTCTACGTGACTATTGTGATTGATACAACCTATCATGTTGTATATTAATTTGGTGATGAACCAATCATGTTGTATATATTTGGTGATGAACCTATCATTTTGTATATTAAATTGGTGATGGACTTATCATGTTGTATGTTAAATTGGTGATGAACTTACCATGTTGGATAATAATTTGGCAATGATCCTATCATGTTGTATATAAATTTGGTGATTCCTTATGTTATGTTATATGCAAGATCATAAGCTAAGTCATGTTCATATATGCTTATATGTCTAGATCTACATGCTTAGATGTTTAGATCTATGTTAATTTGATCCAACTCAAATGCAAGTTCACATTTACATGCTTAACTAAATTTGTGTAGTACTATGCCAAATTTATATTACACATTCTTAGTTGATCTAAACTATTTTATGCCGTTGGAATGTTACATGTTCCTTTTCTTTTTCCCTCTCTATTTTATGAGTTAGGCTAATTTGCAAGCCCAACGTTCTATGTAATTTATGCAAACGAATAACGGGGGATACGTTGGAAAATTATTAAAGTATATGCTATTGGCATATGTTGGCTCATAATCATGTAAATGATTAATGGTATGAAATGGTATAATTTGTATACTTAAGAATTATGGACAAAATGGGACAAGACATGGGTTGACAATATTGGTGGATAATTTACATATAAACATAAATAGTAAATATGTAAATTAATTAAAAGATGATTGTGCCTAACCCGAGATTAGATTGAGATACGGTGTAAGACTGCCCGGAACCGCCCGACACATCCAGCAACCGTAATAATATAGATCTAATATGAGAGGTTAGCGCATTAAGCCCGAAAAATCCGAGGTTAGATTGAGTTGCGGTGTAAGACTGCCCGAAACCGCCCAACACATTCAACGACCGCAACAATACATATCTAATGTGAGTGGTTGGTGCTTTAATGAATGAGTTAAAGCTAAGACAGGCTAAGAATGGTAGGGTTAAGTTAATTAAGGAAACACTTAACCAATACAACATGTTAACTAAACTGATGGGTGGGGTTAGGTTAATTTGAGAACACTTAACCATTTTAACATGCTGATTAGGAAACTCTAGTAACGAGGACCCGTTTCAGCAGTAACCCACATAGATGTATCATGGTACCCTGAACTAGGCAGGGTGGGGCACGATTACTGGGCTGATTATAAGCGGTCAAAATAGTGGCGGGTGGTGCAACAGTGTAGGTTCCAATGGAATATGGGCGTGCACGTACTCCGGCATAGGCACATCAGTCACTGGGCATCAGTGCTATACACTGTGCATCTTGAATTTGTGTCGGGTCGCCACCATAGGAATTGATACACCCCATGGTGAGACCAGCACAAGTATCTACAATCAAGCGGGGCCGAATGACACGAGTCATAAATGCATGCGAGTATAAGCCGATCGATAAAGGGTATCATTTTATCACGAACACATGGTGCTAGTTGAAACACTTGTTAGTAGGTGCAGAGAAATAGAAATGAGTGCGATAGTATACTCACCTTGCCTTATTTATCGTTATCTTATTTCTAGGGTATTGTCCGAGGTTCAGTTTATTCATGTCATGATCCTTTTACCTATTTACATGCTAAATAATCACTGGACTTACCAGGCTTATGTCTGACCCGTTTTATTTCGTCTTCTTGTCTTCCGTTTCCCCCCCTTCCCCAGGTCCGCAGGGAGGGAATACTTCAACTTAGTCCATACCTTTTCCAGTTTGAAGAAAGTAGACGTATTGCTTAGACTCTCTTTTCCTGGGCTATGGCTGTGGTTACACTCTTAATTGGGGATTTATGCTGCTTTATTATTGTTTATGCTTCTTTATTTTTAGTCAAGACAGAGGCTTTACTGTAATGATTTTGGAAGTTGGTTTTTAAGACAGTTGTTGTATTGTTTTGACTGAACCACGTGCTTATGAAATAAAATTTTAGTCTTTTCCGCTTTTTATATGTCTGTCTTGTAAATTACTTGTACCTTTTACCTATAGTACTCCACCAAAGTTAATGCATTCCCTTTATGAGTGACCTTAACGGAGGTGGGGTGTTTACACTTGGTATCAGAGATGAAGGTTACCGGATCAGATGATTTGAAAAATTATTTTCAAAAAGGTTTTAAAAGAAGCATTTTCTAAAGAAAAGTTTTGCTTTAAAGGCATATTCCCCAAAGCCATATGCATTATCTTTTGATCCTCTGTTTGAATCCTTTATTTCCTTCTTTACTGAGTCTCCGGGGATCCTGGCTTTCTGGGAGGTAACCTCATCGCGACATGGTTCCGTAGGCTTGATGAGACTACGACACCTGTCGAAAGGCAAAGAAGTGCCCAACTTCCATCTATAGCCGCAGTAGTTTCACCTGCTGCTAATTTTCTTTCAATCTTTGTAGGGTTTTCCGTGCGATGGAGGCAGCTTTCGAGAGACTTGTCAACATGTTACACAAGGATGGCAAAGATGAGAATGAGGGAGTTTGGCTAAGGAGCATAACCTAAGGATGAGAAACTCATGGATATGGACTTGGTTCACAAAGGAGGTAAAAAGAAAGAGGTGTAAGTGGAAGAATCACAGGACAAGAAGGGAAGAGAGAATAATAAAATCTAAGATCAGAGGAAGTGTCTTTATCATGGTATAATGGGTCATATAATTAAGGACAAGGGCAATAACAAAGGACAGGATTTTCAGGAGGGCAGTTGCTTGCTCTCACCGCCAGCGTACCTGAGAGAGAGGTAGTAAAGTTTCTATTGAAAAAGTCTAGTTTTTCTTTTTGATCATCCTGTTAGTACTCTTTTTGATGTTAGCACTTCACATTCATTTATATCTGCTTCCATTGTTGAGTCTCTGCACCATAGTGCTTGTATAGTAGAAGATCCCATTATTGTCTCAAATCCAATCGGTGGTTCAGCTCATTTATCTTTGGTTTGTGAGGATTTGAGAATAGTTATATTAAGTACTGAGTTTAAGTGTAATGCTTATGTTTTTTTGGTTTCATGGTCTATGGGTTGATTTTAGGCATGGATTGGTTAGCTAGTAATTATGAAAGGAGGGCAGTTAGACTTTTGACTTGCCTCGGGAATACCCTCGAGATTTCATGCGATCCTAAGGGATCAGTTTGGCTTAGTACCTAGAATCACTTGATGCATCTATCGACGATTTGCGATCCATTAGAATAGTCCATGAGTACGCAGATGTTTTTAATCAAGTTAGGGGTTTATCCCCTAAAACGTGAGATAGACTTCTACATATATCTAGTTGACAATGCAAAGCCAGTTGCATTACCTATACGACACATGGCTCCAAGGGAAAGTAAGGTCTCAGTAAACAAGTAAAAAAGTAACTTGGGAAAGGGTTCATAAGGCGAAGTATTTCTGAATAGGGGTGCTCCAGTTGTTTTTTCTACAAAGGCAGATGGTTCACTTCGCTTGTGCATAGATGATATTTTGGTTTTCTCTAAGAGTGAGGAAGAACATGCTTTGCATCTAAGGGAATTCTCGGATACCCTCCGAGCACATCAACTCAAATCTAAGTTCTCCAAATGTCATTTTTGGAGGAAAGAGGTGAGGCTCTTAAGACACGCGGTCTCTAAGGAAGGGATAGTAGTGGATCCTGAAAAGGTGGTGGCAATCCAAGATTGGAAGATTCCTAAGAATGCAACGGAAGTAAGAAGTTTTCTAGGACTAGCGGGCTAATATAGGAAGTTCATTAAGGACTTTGCGATGGTATTAGCCCCACTTACAAGATTGACGAAGAAGAATCTAACCTTTGCTCGGGATATTGGTTGTGATGTCGCTTTCCAACAATCGAAGAGGGTCTTACAACGGCCCCAGTTTTAACTTTTACCTTACGGTAGTAACAGGTTTACGGTATACACGGATGCATGCGGCGAGGGGACTAGGCGCCATTTTGATGTTAGGGTAAGGTCGTAGCAGATGCCTTAAGAAGAAAAAGGTTGACTTCAAGTCCTCTTTATGTGAAAAGGAAAAGTTCAGAATACATATCAAACTTTGATTTTAAAACCTTCGGTTAAGTTGGTAGTCAGCGTCACTAGGAGTAAGACCTACTCTTTTGAATTAAATAGGGACTTCACAAAGAAAAGACTCTCAAATAGCTGACGCAATGGATAAGTTAAGTAGAGAAGAGACCTCTAATCACCTTAACAACTAAACCTGGTAAAATGGTTAGCATCTATTTATTTTCAAGAGATAGTTCTTCCACATGGAATACCCTCTAGTGAATTTTGGAAGACCTTTTTAGCATGACACAGCAGAAGTTGTAGTGCCGAGTATACTAGATGGAGAAGGGGTGGAACGAGAGGTGACAGTGAAATGAGTTCCAACTCATATTTTGGAAATAGAAATTAAGAAGCTACGCAATTGTGAAGTTAAGACAGTCAGAGCACAATGGGGTGAAGCTCAAAAAATGCGACTTAAAAGGCTAAAGACTAGATATGCGTATCATACCCTTTTTGAGGGTATGTCCTTGATCTCTCTTTTTCTATAAAGTTTATTTGCTAGTCTTTATCTTTTAAGTATATCCTTTCGGTCCTATCCTCGATCCTTAGGTAGAAGCCAATGGATGTAAACATGTGTTTGAGACATGTTATGTTTGGTGGATGCAAGTGGATGTAAGTGTTTGCTAGTGGTTGCTCGTGGATGCATATACACACACATTAGGTACTAGATCGGCTCAGTCACTTTCATATTGCATATGCACATATGTATTTGTATATGGATTGAAACTTGATGTGTTATCATATGGAAGTTGCATTTGTATGAATGATTTTGCACTCATGTAGAAATAATGATTAGGAATAATTGCATACATAATGGACTTATGGCACTATCATGATTTGCATTAAGGAGGTCAACTGAATCAGTAGACCGCCTGATTTTGCATTAGATAAGGACATATACACACACTATGCATATAGTCATGAAAGCATTAGAAATCTATTTAAGGACAATGGATGCATGTGTTGAATGGTTGAGTAGATGGATGTTGGATGGTAGGATATAGATTATTCTTGACTTGGAGATTTCGGGGACGAAATCTCTAAGGAGGGGAGAATGTAACACCCCGTAATTTTAAAACGGGACGTAAGAGATAATTAAAGAATAATTAATCTTTAAAAGAAGAATTAAGGGAAATGGGTTGCGCCATTGCGTTCGTCTCGGAATTTTGCTTGAGATAGAGTCCGAGTTTGCGTGAATCGGACTCCGTATAAAGAAGTTATGGAGTTTAGAAGATTTCAAGTTTAAATGGAAATTAAATATAAATAATAATTAAATTAAAAAGCGGTTCAAATTCAAAAATTCCGAGAGAAGCGGTTGGGCGGGAAAATTCCCGCCCATAGGGGTGGACTCCCCCCAGGGGGGTCGACATAGGTGTCGACTCCCCCCAGGGGGGTCGACACAGGTGTCGACTCCCCCAGGGCGGTGGACATAGGTGTCGACCCTCGGGTTATCGAGTGGGGTGTCGACCCCCCACCACTGTAGGGTTCGACCCCCTCGCCTAGATCTGGACTGTTTTGCCCAGTGACGTTTTCTGAGTCATTAGGGCATATGTGGCGACTTCCGGTTGGCTCTATTTGGTCTGGATGGCTCTGATTTCTCCTAGGATGATCTAACGACTCTCATTAATCTAAACTTCTATATAAACAACCCCAACCCTAAAACCACATAAAATTGCTCTCTGAAGTCGTCATGCAGTCCATGGCCAAACTAGCTTAGCCTCCATTTTTCTCTAAGCTAGAAAGCAAGTTAGGAAGTCCCAAATCAAATCAAAATTAGAGAATCAGTAGTCTACATCAAAGGATAGCTTTTCAGTTTCAGAAATCAGATCCAAGAAAACAAGATTTGTTCTTTTGTTTGTAAGTTCAGTTATTCTTTAGATTTGAACAAATAAAAGTCATGACTTGTAATGATGCAGAACTAGAACTGTGCCTAGTTGTAAGATAATATATTCTGATTCATGTAGCAATTCTGAAATTACCTATGCCTACATGACTATTGTGATTGATACAACCTATCATGTTGTATATTAATTTGGTGATGAACCAATCATGTTGTATATAAATTTGATGATGAACCTATCATGTTGTATATTAAATTGGTGATGGACTTATCATGTTGTATGTTAAATTGGTGATGAACCTACCATGTTATAATAATTTGGCAATGAACCTATCATGTTGTATATAAATTTGGTGATTTCTTATGTTATGTTATATGCAAGATCATAAGCTAAGTCATGTTCATATATGCTTATATGTCTAGATCTACATGCTTAGATGTTTAGATCTATGTTAATTTGATACAACTCAAATGCAAGTTCACATTTACACACTTAACTAAATTTGTGTAGTACTATGCCAAATTTATATTACACATGCTTAGTTGATCTAAACTATTTTATGCCGTTGGAATGTTACATGTTCCTTTTCTTTTTCCCTCTCTATTTATGAGTTAGGCTAATTTGCGAGCCCAACGTTCTATGTAATTTATGTGAACGAATAACGGGGGATACGTTTGAAAAAATATTAAATTATATGCTATTGGCATAGGTTGACTCATAATCATGTAAATGATTAATGGTATGAAATGGTATAATTTGTATACCTAAGAATTATGAACAAAATGGGACATGACTTAAGTTGACAACATTAGTGGATAATTTACATATGAACATAAATAGTAAATATGTAAATTAATTAAAAGATGACTGTGCCTAACTCGAGGTTATATTGAGTTACGGTGTAAGACTGCCCGGAACTACCCGGCACATTCAGCAACCGTAACAATATAGATCCAATGTGAGAGGTTAGCGCATTAAGCCCAAAAAATCCGAGGTTAGATTGAGTTGCGGTGTAAGATTGCCCGGAACATCCAGCAACCTCAACAATACATATCTAATTTGAGTGGTTGGTGCTTTAATGAATGAATTAATGCTAAGACAGGCTAAGAATGGTAGGGTTAAGCTAATTAAGGCAACACTTAACCAATACAACGTGTTAACTAAACTGATGGGTGGGGTTAGGTTAATTTGAGAACACTTTACCATTTTAACATGTTGATTAGTAAACCCTAGTAACGGGGACCCATTTCAGCAGTAACCCACATAGATGTATCATGGTACCCTGAACTAGGCAGGGTGGGGCACGATTACTGGGCTGATTATAAGCAGTCAAAATAATGGCGGGTGGTGCAGTAGTCTAGGTTCCAACGGAATATGGCCGTGCACACACTCCAGCATGGACAAATCAGGCACTGGGCATCAGTAGTATACACTGTGCATCTTAAATTTGTGTCTGGTCGCTACCATAGGAATTGATACACCCCATGGTGGGACCAGCACAGGTATCTACAATCAAGCGGGGCCAAATGACACAAGTCATAAATGCATGCGAGTATAAGTCGATCGATAAAGGGGATCATTTTATCATGAACACATGGTGCTAGTTGAAACACTTGTTAGTAGGTGTAGAGAAATAGAAATGAGTGCGATAGTATACTCACCTTGCCTTATTTATCGTTATCTTATTTCTAGGGTATTGTCCTAGGTTCAGTTTATTCATGTCATGGTCCTTTTACCTGTTTACATGCTAAATAATCACTGGACTTACCAGGCTTATGTCTGACCCGTTTTCTTTCGTCTTCTTGTCTTCCGTCCTCCCCCCCTCCGTTTCGCAGGGAGGGAATACTTCAACTTAGTCCAGACCTTTTCCAGTTTGAAGAAAGTAGACGTATTGCTTGGACTCTCTTTTCCTGGGCTATGGCTGTGGTTACACTCTTAATTGGGGATTTATGATGCTTTATTATTATTTATGCTTCTTTATGTTTTAGTCAAGACAGAGGCTTTACTGTAATGATTTTGGAAGTTGGTTTTTAAGACAGTTGTTGTAATGTTTTGACTGAACCATGTGCTTATGAAATAAAATTTTAGTCTTTTCCGCTGTTTATATGTCTGTCTTGTAAATTACTTGTACTTTTTACCTATAATAATCCACCAAAGTTAATGCATTCCCTTTGTGAGTGACCTTAACGGAGGTGGGGTGTTTACAAAAATATTTTTGAATAAACAGTGGAAATATTTTGTGATGGAAATGTGACTGTATTATTTTTTCAGAATTAGTGATAATTGAAAATTTTCAATGATTCCAGTACAGTTGAACATATTTCATAATATGATTAATTTAGAAATGTATTTCACGAACTATTTTTGTACCTACTGCATTTCTATCATCCATATTGGTTTTATATATTGAGGAGTTTTTCTTTTGGAGCTGAAAACGATAAATATAATTAATACATAAGTGTTTCTCTAACCTCATTTAAAAATCCAAGCTCTGGTCATGCATGGTTAATAGATTACTTATATTTAAGTTGTAGCTAATCTCATTTAAAAATCCAAGATCTGGCTATGCGTGGTTAGTGTGCTCTTAAATCAAAAGAAAAGAAAATTAATAATTTTTATATGAAATTCTCCTTGGTATGGAAAAATCAGTCTACCAATCCATTTTCTAATTAGTGAAATGTGTTAATATTTTATGAAATATTATGATTTGTTGATTGATAGCTATTGGGATTTGAGATTATTTAATTTTGTCACTTAAGTTGGATTTATAGTCCAAATCCATTACTGTTTTCTACTTCATTTTATAAAATTCTTTTAAAAAAAATTTGGAATCATATTTTTTTATTAAATTCTCTCCATTTATATAAATTTCATCGTAAATCTGTCATACTATACAATGTGAAATATGCCACTATTTCCTAGAATATTATGATTTTTGTTTGACTTATTGAGATTTAAGATGATCGTTCTTCCTCTTAAGCTGAGATTATATTTTTAGTCATTTTTCATCTATATTTTAATTTTTGTATCATTTTGATGATAACAAAAGGGGGAGAATGGGTTGAGATTTTGATTTATGAGTTAACATTTTATAAATGTTTTTACTATTGAAAATTCCATTCAATTTGTATTCACTCATGCACAGTTATAGGGGAATTTCTGTTGTAGGGGAGCTTTCAAATAGGGGGAGTTCAGTTTTTCACTGTCAAACACATTTACTATACTCGAAATCTTAATATTTGTTTGTCATCATCAAAAAGGGAAGATTGTTGTTTATAATGTTGTTGTATGCACAACAATATGATTTTTGTTTGATGATAACAACCAAATATATATTATTATAAATGTATTTATTAATGTATTGTTTCATATATACATCACAGACAGGAATATAATATTTATATTTAAATAAAATACGACTGTACAGAAATTCAAATATTCACAGTATTTTATTTGAATATAATATTTTATTTCAACATTTAAATAGTACAAATTTACAACTCCACTATTTGAACACATCACTAATATATATTTCATTTCATATTCAATTTCATTTTCATATACAAAACTCCTCACTACAGCTCTCTATCACTCAGTCACTCTTTGTACTATTTCATATATACAGACACTTACTGGTACATACACTCGCTACTGCTTCATCTTCTGTCTCTTGCCTTCACAGCTCTCAGCCAGTCCAGTCATCCACACCTGTCACGTACAGAAACACATACACAGTATCTGGAACATAAATATTTTTAAACCCTAGCAGATATAATTTTTATTTTAAAAATTTATTTGCCTCAGAATTTTGGTATGTTACTCATCATTTTTCATGACTTGATCTTATATATATATCCATCCGTGTCCAGACAGATTGTGATATTCACAGTGATTCACGGTAAATACCATAAGGTTGAAAAATAATCTGTAGTGCTCAAATATATATAATCTGCACATGCACTATACACATACATGTGTATGTATATACAAATATTTCTGTGCAGGGACAAATATATCAAATATGATGTGTCAGGAGAAGCTTGACAACACAGATGTGCCGCAAGTATCCATGAACACACAACAATGTAACCACACACACACACACACACATATATATATATATATATATACACACACACATAGGTGTGTGTATATATATATATATGTATACATGCAGTCTATACATTGTCAATCTCAAAGCCCTCATGAATAAAGGTCAAAGCAGCTCAAATTCAAGTACACTGTGACGGCCCGCCTCGCACCAGCCGACATTTCCCTCGAAATGCATTATACTAATGTCCAACTAGCCCGGGACGGTCGCCAAAGAAAGGAAAAGAAGGAATTTGAACTAACAAGGAACCTGTAGAGTATCTCACATCGTATGGGATAAAATATAATAATAACATAACTTTGACATAAGACAGGCGAGACAGTGCATAAGCTGAAAAACTAAACATCATAGCAACGGAAAATCCAAAATACAGCTTATGTCCCACATCAACATTATTACAACTTTTAAAACTGTCTCTAAAACAAAGTAAGGAAAGGTACACTACTAGTGCCCAAAGTAGTGACCAGCAGCGACACAGGGAGAATATGCATATAGAGAATAGTACGTGTAAGCCTCCTGCTCATCCCCGGACCGCTACTCGGGCACAACCAGCTAACCTTTTTCTAGTCTGCCCGTTTAAGAGCACCCACAGTAATAAGAAGAGACATAAAACTTTGGGTCAGACAAAAGTCTGGTATGAACGATAAGCAGCAAAACATAATAATAACAGGTATACTAAACCATACCTGGACCTGGACCTGCAACCAAAGAGTTAGCACAACAAGATGCGCAATACTCTAAGGTGACACTAACATATGGTGTAAAGATACGGGGGAGGGGTGTGCATGTCATTGTGATATCAAACAATCAAGCATAGCATTCATCCTCACATCTCTCACTCAGTGTGTAAAGCATACGATATCCACTGCTTTGACCACCCAAATCCTTTTCTATGATCACTATGCCCCATGGAGTCATGATGGCTCCACAGCACTGATCCATAGCCACTAATCCCTTGCTATGTCCACTCTGCCCCATAGAGTCATAACAACCCCACTGCACTGGCTCATAGCCTTGCTACGATCACTCTGCCCCATGGAGTAATAACTATCCCACTGCACTGATCCGTAGCCTAACATCTGTCTTGGTGGTGAATCAAAGTTATGGACGTCGATAACCCCTTAGCACACGTCCCACAGCAAAGCCCAACTCATGAAGTTAACTCATTGGTTCCCAACTGGATCCTTAGTTACAACTTCCTATTTTGACTACCTTTGCGTCTCGGGTTATTGGTCTTCTCCGGATCGGTTCGGTCCTTTTTCTTCACTTTGCTTCGGCCCGGACTACCTGAAGTGGCTCGGTTCGGATACTCCTGCCTAAGCATCGGGTCGGTCGTGACAGTCCACTTGTGGTGCATTGGTTCGGTCGCGCGCTCCGTTTCGGGTCGTGATCCCCATACAGTTCGTGGGTGTGCTCTGGTTTGTGACTCCAACTCGACTCGGTTCGGAGGAGGCGGCTCGTGATGCATCTCCAACGGTTCGGGTCCCCACTGATTCGAGGCAAGTGGTTCAGAGGCAGACGGTTCGGGTTGGGGAACTTCTGACATGAGAAGGTCGGAGAACTTTAGATGTAAGTGGATCGGCTTGTGAGCTCCTGGAAGTCGGTTCGTATCATCTTCGTGAATCACAAACGGTTCGGTTCGGAGAGGGCGGCGATCCGATCCAGTTCCTGCACAATTTCCTATAACTCTTCCAGCGACTGTTTTACGCCATACGACAACGTTTTCGATCTTCTAACTTTTCTAATTAATCACAAAGCATACCATATAGTCATAGCAACATGTATAACCAACCACAAACACCAAAACAACAATATGATATGTTAAAATGGATCAAACATACCCAAAACCCATATTTTCCCCTTAATCCCCCTTAAACATGTTTAAGCATACAATTAGCAAAACTTATCCAAATTAGCCCAAATTTCTATCAGAGCCCTAAAACAATATTTTAGAATTTTACAATTTTTTTCCAGATTTTTCTGAGTTATAATTTCGCTAATTATCACTAATCACCCCTAATTAGCCATAATTAGTGAAAAACAATGCAAATCACTTACCTTAGCCACAAATAAAACTTAGATCTAAAACTATCTCTGATTAGGGCGTTTTTCTATGCAACACAGCAGCTCCAACTCTGATTTGGTGTTGATTTGTCTTGATTTGATGTTGATTAGCTTAATCCTTGATTAGAGAGCGATTTGGATGAAATTAGAAGGTGGAGGCTATTGTTAGGGTTTCTAAGAGGTAAATGACAGCTAGAAAACTAAAATAGAATGAACACCTAACTCATTTCAGCCTCTCCATGACCCTAATCCCGAAATGGGTGATGGACCCATTTGCTAATTACCCTAATCAGCCCATTTAAGAAGTTTTTCACCTTCTAAACCTTGTTTCAGCCATATCTCCCAAATGGTGAGTCCGTTTGGCTACTGTGACCACCCTACGGAAATGTAAACCATCATCCGAATCCAATGGAAGTGGCTTCAGGTCAAAACTCCTTACCAATCAAAAGTTATGGCCGAAACAAGATCATCCAGGGGCAAAACGGTCATTAAAAAATCGGCAAAAATCATCAACATGGGAAATGACCCCAATAATCGTCCCCCAAAGTTACACAACCATACGACCTCATATGAAAAAGAAATAAATATTCTATGATCCTTTGATACGTATAATGCGAGTCATTACACTCTCCCCCCTTAAGAAATTTCACCCTCGAAATTCCTCAACTAAGAAACGAACAATGGATCCCGCATGCCTATCAGCCATATACAACAATCAAACATGCAAAACAAACAAAACAAATCTATCCTAGCATGCGAAAAGACTAAATCGAAATGAAAACCTCACTAGATAAAGAGTTCTGGATATGTCTCCTTAATGCTCTCCTTTGTCTCCCAAGTACAGTCATTCTCATCCTCGCCCCACTGAACCTTGACTAGATTCACTGCTTTCCTTCGAAGTTTCTTCGTATCGTGCTCGACAATACGAATCAGCCTACGGTTCCCAACCGCCTTGGGTTCTACTTCGATATCATCCAACTGATCAGGTGAAATAGCAACATCGGGGTCGTGCACGAATTTCCTTAACTGGGAAACATGAAATACGTTACGAACTCCCGTCATCTTGTCTGGCAACTCTACTTTATATGCCAAATTCCCAACTTGTTCGAGAACTGGGAATGGACCAACAAATCTTGGTGTTAACTTGCCTCTCCTACCAAATCGAATCATGCACTTTAACGGAGAAATCTTGATAAACACCAAGTCGCAAATAGAGAATTTTAAATCTCTTCTCCTCTTATCGGCATAACTCTTCTGCCTATCTCGGGCAGCCTTCATCCGTTGTCGGATAACTTTGATCTTATCTGAGGTTTCTCTTATCACATATGGCCCAAGCACAAATTTCCCACCAGTTTCTAACCAACATGACGGTGAGTTGCACGGTCTTCCGTACAAACCTTCAAATGGAGCCATACCAATACTGGATTGATAATTATTGTTATATGCGAACACCACTAGATGCAAATGGTTATCCCATGATCTGCCAAAATCTAATATGCAAGCTCTTAAGAGATCTTCTAATACTCGATTCACCCTTTTTGTCTGACCGTCGGTTTGAGGATGGTACGCGGTACTAAGATATAATTCAGATCCTAATGCCTCTTGTAAGCTCTTCCAAAATCCACTAGTGAACAACGGATCTCGGTCACTTACAATGCCTTGGGTACTCCATGAAATCTCACTACCCATTTCATATACAGTTCAGCTAACTTAGCTGTCGTTCTATTCGACTTGACGGATATAAACAGTAACAACCCGGAAAATCTGAACCAATTTAAATTTTTTATTTTGGCTATTTCAGTAAATTTTGAATAGTTAAAATAATTTATTTTAAATAATAGCGATTAAAAATTTATTTTAATCGAAGTTAGAGCGAATATATTTATTTTAATTTCAAAAGGAATTAAAAATAGTACGGTAGTTTAAAAAGTCAAACCTGAACTTTGACTGACTGTACCAGATTCCAAATTTTAGCTAATTTGGGTGAAACCAAAAATATCTAAATCTGTTTGAAAATATCTTTCCAACGAATCCGAAAAATCGAAATTTCATAGCGGAAATCAAAAGTTATGGCCAGATGAATATTCAGAATAGTCGTTATAGTATAATTTGTAGCCCGTATAAAAGGCCATTTTTCAAATGACCTCCATTTTCGACGAAACCTCTTTTGTCGGATCCGGAATATCAAATTATTGTTAAGTTTAATTTTCCAGAATTTTTGGATTTAGTATATGAGCGTGGAAAACGAAAATGTGTTTTGTCGATTTCAGTCAAATTTAATCGACTTGAAAATGACCGTTTTTCAAAGGGTCTCCGAATTCGAAAAATTAATTTTGTTAGGACTGTATCGTCAAAGAAAAGCCAGAAATAATTTTTATGGAATTTTCAGAGTCCGTATGTGGCCCAGGTGAATTTAAACGTATGATCAAATTAATTAAATAAATGAATTGATTTTTAAATTAAATAAAACAGGCTAAAGACGATCGTTTGGGCTGATGGGACCTAGCCCATTGGATCCGGAACGGGGGCTATTGGGTTGGATCAACTCCCGTTGGACTAAAATTGGAGTTGTTTAGAACTTATGGTTTTTTTTTGTAAAATTAACAATAAAATACTATAAAAACAAATTCATCTTTCAAAACCCTAGAGCTACAGTACAGCTGCCACCCCCTTTTTTCCTTGGCTGTGATTCTTCCAACCTTCCCCCACTAATTTCCATCGATCCACTCACCAAAACCGATCAGTCCTTTAGGCTTTATAGAAGAGATTTTCGTCCTCTCTCCATCCATATCGACATTAGCACCTATAGTGAGGTATTCCGAGAGCTCCAGGCCCCTAAACCCAGGGGGTTTCGACCGTCGCCGCCCCCTATAGTTGCCATCGCGACTGTCGCAGGTTGGACCCCCTTATGCGCCTCACTCCCCTCTTCATCGTGCCAGTGTCTAATCAACTCCAGCACCTCGATCCGCATGTAAACCCGAACCCTGGGTTCGAAGTAGTATAAGAACCCATCGGCCAAGATCTGTAACTAGTGGAAGAAGGTGAAATCCTTTTTATTTATTTTATTAATTTAATTTAAAAAGTTATCGATATAAAATAAATCATAAATCATCCGTACTGACTCAGAATAATACAATTTTTGAAGCGTTGCGATCGTAGAGACGAGATCTAAAATTCTAGACTGAAAAGAAGCAATTCTGAGCTGGCTGAATTTTGGACCAAATTTTCAGATCTGAACTATTAAGATTCAAAAGAACTGCAAGAAATCCTATTTTATTTTTATTATTATTTATTTTAAAATAATTAGAATAAATCGTAATTGTGTTCTCATTGATTCGCTGTATATGTTATGCTGCGTGATTTAATTTGTATGTGATGTGTTAATATAGATCTGTTAGTTTAGATATTTTGTTAATATAGATCTGTATGTGATGTGTTAATTAGAATAAATCATTTTTGTTGATATTTTGTTGAATCATATATATTCAACAAAAATGGAGCATCATGCATATTTATTGAATTGAATTAGAATTTTCAATTCAAAAAAAAAATTCACCTTTGTATATTTATTGAATTGAATTAGAATTTTGAATTCAATAAAAAAATTCACCTTTGTCTATTTTATTGAATTGAATTAGAACTTTCAATTCAATATATTAAATATCACTTTGTTTATTTTATTGAATTGAATTAGAACTTTCCATTCAATAAAAAAATATCATTTTGTTTATTTTATTGAATTGAATTATTTTGTTGAATTGAATTAGAACTTTCAATTCAATAAAAAAGAAATCACTTTTTCTATTTTGTTGGATTGAATTAGAACTTTCAAGTCAACTAAAAATATCAATTTGTTTATTTTATTGAATTGAATTAGAACTTTCACTTCAATAAAAAAAATCACCTTATTTATTTTGTTGAATTGAATTAGAATTTTCAATTCAATAAAAATATCACTTTGTTTATTTGTTGACTGAACTAGAGTTTTCAACTAAAATAAAATGTCACTTTTAGAATTTTCAATTTTGATTGATCTAGAATTTTCAATCAAAATAAAATTACCACTTTTATTATTGTTTGATTGAATTAGAATTTTCAATCAAAACAAAGAAATATCACTTTTGTTTGTTATTTGATTTGGTTGGAATTTTCAATCAAAAAGGAAATATCAAATCTTGTCATTTTGTTGAATTAGAATATTCAACAAAAATGAAATGTATATTTCTATCATATTATGGAATCACTATCAAAAAGGAAATGCTCATGTCTTAGATAAAAATAAGGACATTACATTAAAAAGTTTACATTTTAATGTAATGTTAAAAGTAAAGAAAATGTTCATGTTTTAAACCAAAATATGAATTCATTAAAAATATACAATTTTAAGGAAATATTAAGAATAGAGGAAAATGTACATGTTTAGAAATAAAAACGTGTAGTCATTAAAAACCATACTTTAATGTCATTGAGGAAATTAGCAAAATGCTCATAGTTTGAACAAAAACATGATTTTCATATAAAATGTACATTTTAACGAAATGGTTGGGAAATAAAGAAAATGTTCATGTTTTTGTACAAAAACATGAATTCATTAAAAGTATACATTTTTAATGTAAAGTTAAAAAATAAGAAAGGTGTTTACGTTTTAAGGTCAAACATTTACTAAACTAAAAATGTACTTTTTAATGTAATAGTAGGTAATAAGAAAAATGTTCTTGTTTTTAATCAAAATATAATTTCATTAAAAATATACATTTTTAATGAAATGTTGAAAATAGGAAAAATGTACATGTTTTCAATCCAACATAATTCCATGTAAAAGTTCACATTTTTAATATAATATTGAATAAAATAGAAATTACACATATTTTAAAAGAAAATATGCTTTCATTAAAAATTTCATATTTTAGTATCAAGAATGAATGTACAGAAAAAAATCATATTTTAAAAAAAAACATGATTTCATTCGAAATATACATTTTAATGTAATATTAAAATAGAGAAACTGTACATGTTTTAAATGCAAAACATGTTATACATTAAAATTTTACTTTTTAATGTAATTATAAAAATGCAGAAAAGAAACATGTTTTAAAATGAAAATAGGTTCTACATAAAAAATTTATTTTTAATGTAATAATAGAAATGGTAAAAATATGAAAGTTGTTCATGTTTTAAATAGAAAACATAATTTCATTAAATGCATTTTTAATGTAAAAAGACAAACATGCAAGTTTTCAAAATAAAACATGTTTTCGTTAAAAACTTTGTTTTTAATGAAATGGTTAAAATCATATTTATAATTGCATCGCATATATTAGAATTTATATGCACTGTTAAAATCTCATTTATATTACACCGCATATATTAGAATTTATATGCTCTGTTAACATCACATTTATATTATATCGCATATATTAGAATTTATATGCATTGTTAAATTTGCATTTTTAATTACATCGCTTATATTAGAATTTACATGTATTGTTAAAATTTATTTATAATATCTTAGAATTATATGCACTGTCAAAAATTACATTTATATTTACCTTTGCATATATTACCTTTATATGCAAAGTTGGCTTGTCATTGGATAAAATTTCATGTGAATAAAATATACTTTGTTTGATAGTACATGGTTATGATATGCCAATTAAAATGTTCTTTTAATTGGTATGTTAAATATGTTAGCGAAATCGTCGGAGAGTTTATATTTATAAATATATAATTACATATATATATATATTAAAATTAAACGAATCGCGCGCAGTAGTTCGCGTTTCGAAATCGTAACTTTAAATGATTTTACTGAAAGATCCAACCGTTGGATTTTCCCAAAACTGGAACCGCTAGGACCACTTTGGGAAGATCTTTCCAATGATATAAATTTTGTTAAAATCCAACGGTTAGATTTTGAGATAAGTGTAAATCAAAATTTGATAAAACCAGCGCTAGGGTCGCCCATCGACCCGAAGCGTCGTTAAATAGATTTGGCTATTTTTATATAAATAAAAATAGCGATTAATCGTTATTAAATACTATTAACGATATGAAATGATTTTAAACTATATATATGCGAGAATCATTTGCAAAGGCCAAGTTAAATCTCATTTCAAACGATTATACGACGATCTATATTGAAGATCTTAAGGACGACGATTGAAGACCGGCGATCTTCACATCGAAAGGATAGCTACTGATGCCTGGCATTGGCTAGCTACCAATAAAGGGTTAAAGTGGTAGTTGTCCGGACGTACTTGTTGATTGTCCGGATATGCGAGCGCCTCTCTTCCGTATTGGACATACGAGATGAGGAATAAGGTGGCTCCGGTTTTGTTCATACCCAGAACAGACTTGTAAATGGATGCGTGTCTGACATTGAATTTCATTCTGTGTAATTAAATTGATTTCTATTGATATATATCTATGGTGGCGGAGAATTTACTCTCTTTCTTAACACCCTTCTTTCAAACACACGAGCACAAAGGTTATATATTGGTAGTTATCAATCGCATGGTGTGAATTGTCGATGTGACATGCCAAGATGCAATAGATCATGGCATTTGTTGAAAAGCAGAGCCTTGTGGTTGATGATCAATGTAACAACTCGTATTTTAATAACGTGTTATAACCATAAATCAAGGCAGAATTAAATTTTAAGATAAGAATCAAGGGCAACGGGTTACGCCATTACGTTCGTCTCGAAATTCTGCTTGGAAACGAGTCCGAGTTTTCGAAAATCGAAGTTCGTATGACCAAGTTATGACCCTTTAAAGTTTCAGAAATTTCAAGTTCAAAAACAGCTCAGAATTCGAATTCAAATTACGAATTCAAACCCCAGAACGGACTGGGCGGGAAATTTCCCGCCCAGGACCAGGTCGACCATAGAGTCGACCTGGTTGCCGAGCCCATTTTTGAGTCAGAATCCACTCTGATGTTTCTGGTCCGATTTCTGTCTAAATTCGTTGGCCAGACCCTATATAAACAGCCCCTAACTCTAGTCTTTCTACACAAATTCTCTCTGACCTTATGCTGCTAAAACTCTGGTTGAAAAGTTAGAGAAAAGGGATTGCTTCTTCTCCAACATGGCTACGTGTAGAGTATTGCTGTTTGGGGGATTTCTGTTAGACT
This sequence comes from Allium sativum, assembly GCA_030737875.1. Lineage (NCBI taxonomy): Eukaryota > Viridiplantae > Streptophyta > Magnoliopsida > Asparagales > Amaryllidaceae > Allium > Allium sativum. Next base: position 1,014,464,468 of record CM060916.1, read on the forward strand.
CGAGATTCAACATCGCCTCTTTGTTTTCTAATTCTCTAACCACGATCTGTAAGCCCCAGTTACTTTTAGATCTAAACTTTAAACTTAATATGGACATGTTGTAAATCAAGATTGAACCTAAGTATGATAATTATCTTGGATCTATCATTGTATATCTTGGATCTATCATTGTTCATTTTGGATCTATTATTTCGGATCTACTATTTGTTCACCTTGGATCTATTCATCTTGAATCTTGACTTGTAGGAATATTTGCATGAAATTGATTTGGGGCCTATACATGTTGTAGATCTAAAACCCTTAATGTCCATAATATTCATGCCTGTGATGTTGAAACAATTGTTATTCAAAGTTTGGGGTTATTATCTTATGTCAACTGTTACCATGACTATCACCCTACTTTGCTAGATTTGATATTTGAGACCACTATTCCATATGCCAGTATTGTTGTAATCATTTATCTCAAGTTATACCATGCTTGACTTGTAATCACTTTTGCCACCTTATGCCAGTTCTTTCTATGTTATTTCCTAATTAGATTCGTTTGTATCGATTCGAGTTTATGTGCGATAGGAATGCGATTGGGTAGATTAGGCAAAACCTTAATTTACTATGAACTTGAAACATGAACATTGTTATAACTTGAACCTGGATATGGACATGAACTTGACATGAAAACTTGAACATGGACATGACGCTAGAATGAATTTGAAAATGGCCAACTCGAGGTTGGGTTGAGTTTGCAGTGTAAATCTGCCCGGAACCGCCCGGCGAATCCAGTGACTGCAAACAATAGGATCCAATGTGGGTGGTTGGTCATATCGCACATAAAACCCGAGGTTAGACTATGTTGTGGTGTAAATCTGCCCGGAACCGCCCGGCAAATCCAGTGACCACCACAACTAGTCTAATGTGAGAGGTTGGGTGCATTAATGAATTAATGCCACATGATAGGGTTAAGTCATGAACCACTTGAATATACTTAACCAATTTGACACGATGATTTGATAGGGTTAAGTCATGAACCGCTTGAACACACTTAACCAACTTGATACATGATTTGGTAGGGTTAAGTCACGAATTTGACTGACAACACTTAACCCATTAGAAACCCTAGTTACGCGGTCCTTTTCAGCAGCAACCCACTTAGATGCATCACGATACCCTGGAACTAGGCAGGGTGGGGCACGAGTACTGGGCTGATTGTAAGCGACCAGAACAACGGCTGAGTAGGTGCGCCATTGTAGGTTCAGGCGGACTATGGTCGTGCACGTAGTCCGGAGTTGAAAAAGCAGGCATTGGGCACCCGTAGGTTTACACTGTGCGTTCTTGATTCGTGTCGGTGGTTGGCACAATAGGACTTGATACACCCTATGGTGGACCTAGCACAGGTGACTACATTTCGTGATTGGGCCGCATGACACAGACACATGACGAGCTTGAACTTGTAGGGAGCCGATCGATTAGTAGATCGTACTGTAGGACCCCGTAATGGGTTATTTCATGATATTGGGCCAAGGGATCATTTCATGGTTAATACTTGACATTGGTTAGAATACTAGTACAGTTGGTGCAGTGAATCCTGAATATGCGATGCTAGACTTGATTTATCTTGTTATCTTAGTTATCATGCCAGACTTATCATCATCCTTATGTTTACTCTCCGTTTATTCATGTCTTGTTAACTTTACTAGTTTTTATACTGAAAGTCACTAGGGCTTACCAGTCTTTATGACTGACCCTTTTTCTTTCGCCCCTTTTTCTTTCGTCCCCCCCCCTCTAGGTTCTCAGGGAGGAAACGCTAGCTCTTAGCTTGGATTTAGCTTGTTTCTGTCAGCTCATGTACGGTTTGGTCTTGAGCTATGCTATGGTTGCACTTCTTCTATTTTTGGGGAATAATTTACTTTGGTTATCTTAAGTTTATGCTTCTTTATCTAGAACTTGATGTAATGGAATAATGACAATTTGTACTTTGGATTTATAAGGTTTTGACCCTTTTCTTGAAAGTAATGAGATTTGGTTTTTAATTTCTACCGCTGCTTTATTTATGTTCTGTCTTGTGATATCTCTGTGCATGTTTACCTAGATAATGCTTCACCAAAACTAGTGCATTCCCTTTGTGAGTGACCCTAGCGGAGGTGGGGTGTAACATTTGATATCAGAGCAGAAGGTTACTAGACTGGGAAAAAGTTTCAAAAACCTTCTGAAACTATTTTCAGAACCATTTATAAAGAAGCATTTTTCAAGAAAAGTTTTATTTTTAAGAAAAGGCTATTCCCCAAAAGCCATTAGCACTTTCCTTTGTTTCCTCGTTTGAATCTTTTTCTTTTCGTTTTTCAGCATGTCTGACCTTAACCTTCCTGAGGGAGTACCCGTACCTGGATGGTTCTGAAGGTACTTGGAAGCTAGGGCCAACGGTGCGGGCCCGACAGACATCGCTCCTCCTTCTTCCCCAATGGCCGCGGTTCCTCCTCCTCCTCCTGGTACCGTCTTTGCCAAAATATGCAAAGACTTTAAAGCAATGGGTGGCAAGAACTTCATTGGAACTGAAACCTTCGTTGAGGCACGAAACTGGCTAAAGGAGACAGAAGACTTGTTTGTTATCTTCGATGTGGAGGATCATAGGAAAGTTCAGTTGGCAGCATGGTTGTTGAAAGAGGAAGCTGCATTTTGGTGGGAAGTCACCAACGCTACCAGGCCAGTTGAGACTTTGGCAGACTTTAGAGAGAGGTTTGGACTTAAATTATTATCGTCAGCAGAAGAGAACCTTCAGATGGAGAGGTTCCTAGCACTCAAGCAAGGGGACATGTCTGTTAGGGAGTACGTGAATAGGTTTAATCAACTTGCTCGGTTCGGTTTGGACTTGGTCAATACGGCCCAGAAGAAGGCTGTACGCTTTGCTCGAGGATTGAACGAGCCACTACACAGTTTGGCCATAACTCATATACCCATCGGGGCGACCTTTGAAAGCTTGGTGGATATGGCCCTACTTCATGAGGAAGACAAGAATAGCAAGAAGGAGGTTAAGCTTAATGAGACTCAGAATAAGAAGGTTGACTTCAAGAAGGGAGGCAACAAGAATAACAAGAACAACAAGAACAATGCTAACAAACCACGTGAGACAAGGAAGTGCAACTTCTGTGGTATTACAGGACATCTAGTTAAAGACTGTAGAAGGAAGAAGAGAAAGTTGGGTGAATGCTTCCATTGTGGGGATACTGGACACTTCAGTAAGGATTGCCCTAAGAAGGAAGGACAAGAGCAAGGGAAGACCCAACGAGCAGGACCTTCTGGAGGGCAGTTGCATGCTCTTAACACCACTCCAGCTCTTGACCGAGGTAGAAATATTTCTGTAGAAAGCCTTGTTTACATTTCTGAATTTCCTGTTCGAACCTTATTTGACTTTGGCGCATCGTATACTTTTATTTCTTCTGATATTGTTAAAAATTTGCACCTAAGTACTAGTCTTGTTGAGGATCCCGTTAGTGTTTCAAATCCAATTGGGGGCTCCACTCATTTATCTATGATTTGTGTGGATTTGAGGATTTTTATCTTAAGCATAGAATTCACATGTAATGCTTATGTTCTCGGATTTATTGGATACGGTTTGATCCTAGGTATGGATTGGATGTCCAATTATGGAGCCATTCTTGATTGTGAACGAAGGGTAGTGAGGCTCATGACTCGCCTTGGTAATACCCTTGAAATTTCTTGTAACCCGAAGGGTCCGGTCATGTTGTGTTATCTAGAATCCCTTGACTCGTCCATCGACAATTTGCAATCTGTAAGAGTGGTCCGTGAATATCCAGATGTCTTTAATGAGGTGAAGGGGTTACCCCCTAAATGCGAGATAGACTTCCGAATTTATCTTGTTGATATTGCCAAGCCAGTTTCATTGCCCGTTAGGCACATGGCCCTGCGAGAAAGAAGAGAGCTCAGTAAACAAAATAAGGAGTTGCTTGAGAAAAATTTCATAAGACGAAGCATTTCTGAGTGGGGTGCTCTGGTGGTATTCGCTACTAAGGTGGATGGTTCGCTTCGTCTGTGCGTAGATTATCGTGAGTTAAACAAGCTGACGAAGAAGAATAGGCACCCACTGCCAAGAATCGACGATTTGTTTGACCAGCTTGTGGGAGCATCTGTTTTCTCTCAACTTGATCTAGCCACAGGATTCCATCAGCTTAGAATGGCTGAGGATAGCATTGACAAAACTGCGTTTAGGACTCCAGATGGGTTCTTCGAATGGCTCGTCGTGCCGTTTGGGTTAACGAATGCACCCGCGTACTTTGTAGATTTGATGAGTAGGGTGTTTCGGGAGTTCCTTATCAAGTTTGTGGTGGTTTTTGTGGACGATATTTTGATCTTCTCAAAAGATGAAGAAGAGCATGCTAGGCATCTCAAGGAAGTCATGGATACGCTTAGAGCACGCCAGTTAAAGGCTAAGTTCTCCAAATGCCATTTTTGGAGGAAGGAAGTTCGGTTTCTTGGACATGTAGTTTCTAAGCAAGGCATAGCCGTGGACCCTGCGAAGGTAGTTACGGTGCAAGACTGGAAAATTCCTAAGAACGCAACGGAGGTGAGAAGCTTTCTCGGTTTGGTAGGCTATTATAGGAAGTTCATTAAGGACTTCGCTAAGATTTCAGCCCCTCTTACTAGGTTAACGAAGAAAAACCTAGCGTTTGCATGGGACATAGAATGTGAGATTGCTTTTCAGAGACTCAAGAGAGCCCTCACCACAGCTCCAGTTTTGGCATTACCCGACGGAAGTAAGATGTTTAGGGTATACACAGATGCATGTGGCACAGGATTAGGCGTTGTCCCAATGCAAGAAGGGAAAGTGATATGCTATGAGGGCAGACAACTTAAAGTTCATGAGAAGAACTATCCCACACATGACTTGGAGTTGGCGGCAATTGTTTTTGCGCTTAAGGCTTGGCGCCACTATCTTCTAGGTGAAAAGTTCGAGTTATACACTGATCACAAATCACTTAAGTACCTCTTTTCGCAAAAAGATTTGAATCTAAGGCAGCAGAGGTGGATGGAATTCTTGGCATCATATGACTTCGATATAGCTTATACCCCTGGCAAGGGTAACGTGGTGGCGGACGCGCTAAGTAGAAAAAGGTTGACTTTGAGCCCCTTGTTTGTTGAAAGGAAAAGCCTTGAGTTTATAGCAACCTTTGATTTTACACCTGCCGTTGATTCATTGGCTGTTACGCTAGCATCTCTTGAGTTAAGACCTACACTCCTAGATCAAGTAGGGACTTCATAGAAGGAAGACCCACAGATAGTCGAAATCATGGACAAACTGATTAGTGGTGAGACGTCAAGTCATCTTGGTAGGTATGCCATAGATGACAAGGGATGGCTAAGGCGTGGTGGAAGGCTATGTGTCCCACAAGTGGGAGACTTAGTAAGGAAAGTCCTCGAGGAGGCGCATCACTCGAAGATGACCATACATCCCGGTGGGGATAAGAGGTACAGGGATATGAAACACAATTTCTTTTGGCTGGAATGAAAAAGGACGTGGAAGAGTTTGTTTCGAAGTGCATGGTGTGCCAACAAGTAAAGGCCGAGTCGAAGAAGCCCGGTGGGCTATTACATCCTTTGGAGGTTCCGCAATGGAAATGGGAGAGTATCTCGATGGATTTCGTGGATGGACTGCCTAGGTCAAGGAAAGGAAATACTAGCATATGGGTCATAGTTGATAGACTCACGAAAAGTGCTCACTTCATTCCGGTGAAAAGCAAGAGGACCGCATCATGGCTAGCGTCTACTTACCTTCGAGGGATAGTACGGTTGCACGGGGTTCCTTCTAGTATATTTAGTGATCGTGACCCGATTTTCACTAGCCAGTTTTGGAATAGTCTGCAAGAAGCAATGGGTACGCGACTGAGTTTAAGCACGGCCTATCACCCATAGACGGATGGTCAAACCGAAAGGGTAAATAGGGTACTAGAGGATCTTTTGAGGCTATGCATTCTTGACTTTGATGGTACTTGGGAAGACCGTCTTCCTCTCGTGGAGTTTGCATACAATAATAGCTACCAAGCTAGCATAGGAATGGCAACGTTCGAAGCCTTGTATGGAAGACCGTGCAAGTCACCAACTTGTTGGTGGGAGACAACAGACAGGCTTATACTTGGGCCCGACATGATAAGGGACACTTCTGAGAAGGTTGAGTTAATACGAAGACGAATGAAAACGGCCTAAGATAGACAGAAATCTTATGCGGACAAGAGAAGGACAGACCTAGAGTTCGAAGTCGGAGATATGGTCTTTATAAAAGTTTCTCCTTTACGCAATGTGCTTCGTTTTGGAGCGGTTGGAAAGCTAACACCAAGGTTCATAGGACCATTCCCTATCACTGAGAGGATTGGGTAGATGGCTTATAAGGTAGACTTACCCGAGAAGCTGACCGGAGTACACAATGTCTTTCACGTCTCACATCTCCGAAAGTGCTTACATGAGTCGGCCGAAGTGGTTGAGCCAAGCATCCTTGAAGGCGTAGAAGTGGAAAAAGAAGCAACATTGAGGCGAGTTTCGATTCGTATCTTAGGAACGGAGATCAAGAAGCTAAGGAATCGAGAAGTCAAGCTAGTTAAAGTGCAGTGGGGTGAAGCCCAAGAAGACGCAACTTGGGAAACCGAAGAGAAGATACACGCACTTTACCCATTTCTTTTTGAGGGTACATTCTCGATCTCTTTTCCTATAAACTTGAAAACCTTTCGTATCATGCTTTTACTACCTATGTTTGCCTTGTTATCTTCTCGATCTTATCTTGAGAACCTTAGGTAGAACCATATGGATGTAAACATGTGATTGAAACATGTTATGGTTAATGTTTGCAAATGGTTGCAAGTGTTTGCAAGTGATTGCTAGTGGATGCATGACACACATTAGGCACTAGATCGGCTCAGCCACCTTTTCATGTTGCATATGCAAGAGTGCTTATACTTGTACATGGATGAAACTTGTTATGCTATCACTTGGATGTTGCATATGAATGAATGTTATGTTCACTCATGTAGAGATTATAAATTATGTTAGGAGTTTGCATACATATTGGACTCATTACACCAACATATTTTGCATTAAGGAGGTTTACTGAATCAGTAACCGCCTGATCTTTTTACATTAGATAAGTACATATACACACACTTACTGCATATGTTCATACAACACTAGAAATCTTTTAAGGACAATGGTTGCCTGTGGATGATGTTTTGAGTAGATGGATGATTGTATGGTAGGATATATTCTTTCTAACTTAGAGATTTCGGGGACGAAATCCTTTAAGGAGGGGAGAAAGTAACAACCCGTATTTTAATAACTTGTTATAACCATAAATCAAGGCAGAATTAATTTTTAAGATAAGAATCATGGGCAATGGGTTACGCCATTACGTTCGTCTCGAAATTCTTCTTGGAAACGAGTCCGAGTTTTCGAAAATCGGAGTCTGTATGACCAAGTTATGACCCTTCAAAGTTTCAGAAATTTCAAGTTCAAAAACAGCTTAGAATTCGAATTCAAATTTCGAATTCAAACCCCAGAACGGACTGGGCGGGAAATTTCCCACCCAGGACCAGGTCGACCTGGGGGTCGACTATAGTGTCGACCTGCCCAGGGCCAGGTCGACCATAGAGTCGACCTGGTTGCCGAGCCCATTTTTGAGTCAGAATTCACTCTGATGTTTCTGGTCTGATTTCTGTCTAAATTCGTTGGCCAGACCCTATATAAACAGCCCCTAACTCTAGTCTTTCTACACAAATTCTCTCTGACCTTATGCTGCTAAAACTCTAGTTGAAAAGTTAGAGAAAAGGGATTGCTTCTTCTCCAACAAGGCTACGTGTAGTGTATTGCTGTTTGGGGGATTTCTTTTAGACTCGAGATTCAGCATCACCTCTTTGTTTTCTAATTCTCTAACCACGATCTGTAAGCCCCACTTACTTTTAGATCTAAACTTTAAACTTAATATGGACATGTTGTAAATCAAGATTGAACCTAAGTATGATAATTATCTTGGATCTATCATTGTATATCTTGGATCTATCATTGTTCATTTTGGATCTATTATTTTGGATCTACTATTTGTTCACCTTGGATCTATTCATCTTGAATCTTGACTTGTAGGAATATTTGCATGAAATTGATTTGGGGCCTATACATGTCGTAGATCTAAAACCCTTAATGTCCATAATATTCATGCCTGTGATGTTGAAACAATTGTTATTCAAAGTTTGAGGTTATTTTCTTATGTCAACTGTTACCATGACTATCACCCTATTTTGCAAGATTTGATATTTGAGACCACTATTCCATATGCCAGTATTGTTGTAATCATTTATCTCAAGTTATACCATGCTTGACTTGTAATCACTTTTGCCACCTTAGGTCAATTCTTTCTATGTTATTTCCTAATTAGATTCATTTGTATCGATTCAAGTTTACGTGCGATGGGAATGCGATTGGGTAGATTAGGCAAAACCTGAATTTACTATGAACTTGAAACATGAACATTGTTATAACTTGAACCTGGATATGGACATGAACTTGAAATGAAAACTTGAACATGGACATGACGCTAGAATGAATTTGAAAATGGACAACTCGAGGTTGGGTTGAGTTTGCAGTGTAAATCTGCCCGGAACTGCTCGGCGAATCCAGTGACTGCAAACAATAGGATCCAATGTGGGTAGTTGGTCATATCGCACGTAAAACCCGAGGTTAGACTATGTTGTGGTGTAAATCTGCCCGGAACCGCCCGGCAAATCCAGTGACCAAAACATCTAGTCTAATGTGAGAGGTTTGGGGTGCATTAATGAATTAGTGCCACATGATAGGGTTAAGTCATGAACCACTTGAATATACTTAACTAATTTGAGACGATGATTTGATATGGTTAAGTCATGAACCGCTTGAACACACTTAACCAACTTGATACATGATTTGGTAGAGTTAAGTCATGAATTTTAATGACAACACTTAACCCATTAGAAACCCTAGGTGAGCCATTATAGGATCAGGCGGACTATGGTCGTGCACGTAGTCTGGAGTTGAAAAAGCAGGCATTGGGCACCCGTAGGTTTACACTGTGCATGCTTGATTCGTGTCGGTGGTTGGCACCATAGGACTTGATACACCCTATGGTGGACCTAACACAGGTGACTACATTTCGTGATTGGGTCATATGACACAGACACATGACGAGCTAGAACTTGTAGGGAGCCGATCGATTAGTAGATCGTACTGTAGGACCCCGTAGTGGGTCATGTCATGATATTGGGCCAAGGGATCATTTCATGGTTAATACTTGACATGGGTTAGAATACTAGTACAGTTGGTGCAGCGAATCTTCAATATGCGATGCTAGACTTGATTTATCTTGTTATCTTAGTTATCGTGCCAGACTTTTCATCATCCTTATGTTTACTCTCCGTTTATTCATGTCTTGTTAATTTTACTAGTTTTTATACTGAAAGTCACTAGGGCTTACCAGTCTTTATGACTGACCCTTTTTCTTTCGTCCCCCCCTCCAGGTTCTCAGGGAGGAAACGCTAGCTCTTAGCTTGGATTTAGCTTGCTTTCTGTCAGCTCTTGTACGGTTTGGTCTTGAGCTATGCTATGGCTGCACTTCTGCTATTTTTGGGGAATAATTTACTTTGGTTATCTTAAGTTTATGCTTCTTTATCTAGAACTTGATGTAATGGAATAATGACAATTTGTACTTTGGATATATAAGGTTTTGACTCTTTTCTTGAAAGTAATGAGATTTGGTTTTTAATTTCTACCGCTGCTTTATTTATGTTCTGTCTTATGATATCTCTGTGTATGTTTACCCAGATAATGCTCCACCAAAACTAGTGCATTCCCTTTGTGAGTGACCCTAGCGGAGGTGGGTGTTACAACCAAAGCATAGCCTATTTCGGCATAGCTTTGTGTATTACGTTACCTCGCAAGCCTCACACCCCGGTAGAGTCAAAAACGGGACAAGGGAACGCTACGAGTGCACACGTTTCTTTCTAGCTAGAAGTGGTGTTTGGGTTTTTACAAGGTCCGACATTTTTACTTATGTGGTTGATGGAATGAGGCGCCTTGGATTATTGGTCGCCAATGGCCAAATTATAGGTCCAATAGGATCGGGGAGCGTGTGTTCATGAATTTCCAATCCACTAACGTTATTTGTGGACCGGCCCTATAGGATCCAAGGGTTGCTCGTAGGTGTGATCCTGAGACATTGCTAGAGTGTCTCGAATCGGTTAGGAGATCGTCCCTAGCCTTGACTCAAGATGGAAAACCAATCTCCTATACGACATTACGGTTTTGATTGTAAACCTATATATGGCGACATAGTAGGATGGGGTACTATGTTGTCTAGCATTGATACATTTACTTTGAAGTATTTTAATACCGATTAGACACTAATAATAATATTAAAAATATTATTTTCTACATATTAAGCATTTTTGACCATTATAAGGTAAAACTCTATCCTCCATTTTGCGTTGCATTGTGTGATGGGACTTGAGTCTTATAATGATTTCATTTTCTAAAAAAACATTGCGTTGTTTTTAAATAAAGTTCTTAAACATATGCACTGACAATCCAATGGAATAAACCCGTTCCGCGATAGCGGCGTGGTCCTGTGATTAGCCATATTGTTAGTTAGGAAAGATTTCTCATACCAGTCCCATGACTGAATCGTAGTTTGTTTCACTTTGAAAACTCGGGTGCCCTCTTCCCACACGGGCAGCCAAATGACAGGTTTTAGGTATGGACACATTCTGGACTGGAGCTTTCTTATGGAGAAGATGAAGAACCCTTCTCTTTTATCTTTTTATTTACTTCTTGATACATTTAGACAGTATTGAGTATTGATGTATTTTGGTGGAGATTGAGACTTTATTTCTTTCCTTGTTTTAGACATCTATTTTGCTAAGTGTACCTTGTACTGCGTACTCTGATGTTTGTGATGATATGTTGTGATGACATTTCCATTTCCGCTGCAATGATTTATATGTTATGCTATTATCTGAGATCTGTTATTGTTTTAATTATGTTAGCTCCTATGATTATCCTTACTTTCGCACTATAGAAGTTTAAGGTCGTCACATAAACCTTGCACTCTTTTTCAATCGGTCCACAATCACCCAAATGCTATCATGGTCCGATCTAGTCCTTGGTAACCCATCAATGAAATCCATTGAGATTTGTTCCCAATTCCATTCGAGGATTTCTAATGGTTGCAATAAACCACTAGGTTTCATTTGCTCAGCTTTAACTAGCTGGCAGTTCATGCATTTGGATATAAACTTCCCAACGTCTCTTTTCATACCTTCCCAGTAGTAGGTCTGCTTCATGTCTCGATACTTCTTATTGCCACCGGGGTGTATAGTCAGTTTTGAGTGATGATATTCTCTAAGCACTTCATCTCTCAATCCATTGACATTGGGTACAACTAGTCTCCCATTCTTTCTAAGCCATCCATCTCGATCAAGCCCATACTTGTTCATCTCCTCATCGATACCCATCTCTAACTTGGAAATGATTTCCAATAAGTTAGGATCGTACTTCTGACAGAAACCAGTCCGCTCAATCAAAGTGGGTCTGATCGTCAAACTTGCTAACATTTTTGGGTCCAATTTTCACTTTGCTCTGAAATCATACCCTGTGATATACTCTAGTTGTTTCCATTCAAGAAACATAGCCCCTAAACTGGCATGTCTCCTACTCAATGCATCAGCTATCGCATTGCCCGTTCCTGGTGTATATGTGATATCGAAATCATAGGAATCCAAGAATTCTAACCATCTTTGCTATCGGAGATTTAGATCCTTCTAAGAGAAGAGATACTTTAATGATTTATGATCGATAAACAACTCGAATCTTTCTCCCAAGAGATAATGTTTCCACATCTTCAACGCGAACACGATCGCCGCCAATTCTAAATCATTGGTAGCATATTTTTTCTCATGCGGTTTCAGTTGCCGACTTGCATAAGCTACAAACCTACCTCTTTGCATCAATACAGCACCTAGTCCGGTACCACATGCGTCCATGTATACTGTCATTTCTTCATTCCCCTTAGGAATGACTAACACTGGCGCATGCGCCAACTTTTCCTTTAGACTCTTAAATGCATTTTCATAATTTCCATCCCAGACGAAAGCTTGATTCTTCTTGGTCAATTGAGTTAGCGGTGTCGCTATATTGGAGAAGTCTTGGATAAACTTCCGATAATGTCTAGCTAATCCCAAGAAACTTCTTACCTCTGTTGCATTCTTGGGCATAGACCAATCTCGTACCATAGCCATCTTCGCAGGATCCACGGCAATACCATTCTCTGAAACAACATGGCCCAAGAATCTCACTTCTCTCCTCCAGATGTGACATTTAGAAAATTTCGCCTTCAATTGGTGTTTTCTCAACACCTCCATCACTATCCTCAAATGTTCCTTGTGTTCTTCCTCTGTCCTCGAGTAAACCAAGATATCGTCTACAAACACAAGAACAAACTTATTCAATTGATCCCTGAATACCCTATTCATAAGATCCGCAAAATATGCTGGTGCATTGGTCAACCCGAATGGCATGACCAACCACTCATAGAACCTAGATGGCGTCCGGAAGGCCGTTTTAGCTATACTCTCAGCTTCCACCTTAAGCTGATGAAAACCTGTCGCGAGATCCAATTGGGAGAACACTCTTGCTCCCTCCAGTTGATCAAACAAATCATCTATTCGCAGTAGAGGATACTTATTCTTCCTCGTCACCTTATTCAACTCGCGGTAGTCCACACACAATCGAAGGGAACCATCTGCCTTGGTAGCAAACACAAATGGTGCTCCCCACTCAGAAACACTTCTTCTGATAAATCCCTTATTTAAAAGATCGCTCACTTGCACCCTGAGCTCTCGCTGCTCCCTTGGTTCCATACGACGAAGTGGCATCACTATAGGTCTGGCATCTTTCACTAATTTAATCCGAAACTCAATCTCTCGGTGTGGTGGAAGCCCGATCACTACCTCGAAGACGTCCGGATACTGGCCAACCACTTGCCCATCTGACAACTCATCATGCGGGATGTCGAGGGAATTTAGAAAACTAGCCATTACCCCATCACCAGGTAGACCACCAAACACTACCCTCCGCCCATCATCCGCACTAACTGTCACCAAAAAGCCCTCACAATCTACCACCAACCCATACCTTTGGAGTCAATCGACTCCCAAAATAATGCCAAACCTAGTAAAGCCCAAAACAAAGCAATCACAAGCAAACATACATCCATGACTCGATAAGACCACATTACAACAATCATACTAAGGCTAGTCGAAATGCTAATCGGGTTCGTCACCGCTAATGGTCTATCGACTATCTCGGGTTCCAATCCCAACCTATCTACCAGGTCACTAGATATGAAGGAACGGGAAGCTCCGGTATCAAACAATACTCAAATAGGAACATCATAAACAAAAATCATACCTTGAATGACGACATTCTTTCCTTTCTCCACCGCAGTTGGGGCATTCGACGAAGAAGGAACAACATTAAGTGCATATGCTTTCACAATCTGCTTCTCTTTAGGGGGTTGCAGTCATTTATCCTTGTGATGTCCCACTTGGCCGCAATTGAAGCACTTCCTGTCCACAGGCTTTGCTTGACATTCTTTAGCATAATGGCCCTTCTTGCCACAGCTAAAGCACTCAACATCTTTCTTACTCTTTTTCTGACCATCCATAGTTTGGTTCTGTTTCCTCTTAATCTGAGAATTATTCTTGCTTCCACCGCTTGCTTGCGGCCTTGGCCCCTCTGCAGATACAACAACGACTTCAATCTTGGGCTTAGAATAAAGGCTCTCTGACCTTAATGCTTTCTCAATAATTGATTCAAAAGTCTCATCGATATGGTTTATAAGCCTTTCTCCAAAATACTGATCTAAACCAGTTATGAACTTCTCATTCTTCTTCTCGGGAGTGTCAATAAGGAATAACCTATACTTCGATAAAGTATCGAACTTGGCAATATACTCCGGGACTGCCCTACCATTCTGTTTAAGCTCCAAGAACTTCCTAAACAATTCTGATTTCTGAGCAGCTGGGATAAACTTATCACTAAATCGGGCCTTAAATTAATCCCAAGTAACTTGATCGTTAGAGGTAGCTGCCTTAATAGCATTCCACCAAATCATAGCCCGTCCTTGCAGCTGACGAGACGCTAGCTTCCTCTTCATCGCATCATCGATCCCTAAGTCCTAGAAGATGCACTCACAACTATCGAGCCAATCCTGAACTTCTGTAGCCAATTCCGTTCCGTGGAACGCTTCCCACTAAGACTAGTGTAATCCTTGCCAAGCTTGGCGAAATCGGCCCTAGGCGCCTGCACCACTGCACCACCACCATTTGCAGCATTAGGAGCTGCCCCCTGAACATCCAAAAGCATCTCTCTCATGAAGTCAGTGAAGATCGTCCTCATATCAGGAGCATTCCCATTATTAGCTCCTCTACCAGTACCCCTCGTATGTCGGCACATCGTTCAATCTGTAAGGAGACAACGATTAACCATCTCTCCAATGGTGCCAGTGCAGTCCGACTCCATCCTTAGATATACTAATAGTATATATATAGCTTTCGAAAACCAAAATATCACAAATATGCGCTATCATATATGTACTATCTCTCCCTGGTGTCTTTCCCTAGGTCAACTACGCAACCTAGAGCTCTGATACCAAGTATGACGGCCTGCCCCGCACCAACCGACATTTCCCTCGAAATGCACTGTACCAATGTCCAACTAGCCCGGGACGGTCGCCAAAGAAAGGAAAGGAAGGAATTTGAACTAACAAGGAACTTGTAGAGTATCTCACAGCGCATGGGATAAAATATAATAATAACATAACTTTGACATAAGACAGGCGACACAGTGCACAAGCTGAAAAACTAAACATCATAGCAGCGGAAATCCAAAATACAGCTTATGTCCCACGTCAACATTATTACAACTTTAAAAACTATCTCTAAAACAAAGTAAGGAAAGGTACACTACTAATGCCCAAAGTAGTGACCAGCAGCGACACAAAGAGAATATGTATATAGAGAATACTACGTGTAAGCCTCCTGCTCGTCTCCAGACAGCTACTCGTGCACAACCAGCTAACATGTCTCTAGTCTGCCCGTATAAGAGCACCCAGAGTAATAAGAAGAGACATAATACTATGGGTCAGACAAAAGTCTGGTATGAGTGATAAGCAGCAAAACAGAACAATAACAGGTATACTAAACCATACCTGAACCGGGACCTGCAACCAAAGAGTTAGCACAACAAGATGTACAATACTCTAAGGTGACACTAACATATAGTGTAAAGATATGGGGGAGGGGTGTGCATGTCATAGTGATATCAAACAATCAAGCATAGCATCCATCCTCACATCTCTCATTCAGTGCGTAAAGCATACGATATTCACTGCTTTGACCACCCAAATCCTTTGCTATGATCACTCTACCCCCATGGAGCCATGATGGCTCCACTGCACCGATCCATAGCCACTAATCCCTTGCTATGTCTACTCTGCCCCATGGAGTCATAACAACCCATTGCACTTGCTTATAGCCTTGCTACGATCACTCTGCCCCATGGAGTAATAACTACCCCACTGCACTGATTTGTAGCCTAACATCTGTCTTGGTGGTGAATCAAAGCTATGGACATCGATAACCCCTTAGCACACGTCCGGCAGCAAAGCCCAACTCATGAAGTTAACTCGTTGGTTCCCAACTGGATCCTGAGTTACAACTTCCTATTTGGACTACCTTTGTGTCTCGGGTTATTGGTCTTCTCCAGATCAGTTCAGTCCTTTTTCTTCACTTTGCTTCGGATCAGACTCCCTGAAGTGGCTCGGTTCGGATACTCCTCCCTAAGCATTGGGTCGGTCATGACAGTCCACTCGTGGTGCATTGGTTCGGTCATGCGCTCCGGTTCGGGTCGTGACCCCCATACAGTTCGTGGATGTGCTCTGGTTTGTGACTCTAACTCGACTCGGTTCGGAGGAGGCGGCTCGTGATGCATCTCCAACGGTTCGGGTCCCCACCGGTTCGAGGCAAGTGGTTCGGAGGTAGACGGTTCGGGTCGGGGAACTTCTGACATGAGCGGGTCGGAGAACTTCACATGTAAGTGGATCGGCTTGTGAGCTCCTGGAGGTCGGTTCGTATTATCTTCGTGAATCACGAACGGTTCAGTTCGGAGAGGGGGGCGATCTGATCCGATTCCTGCACAATTTTCCTGTAATTCTTCCGGCGACTGTTTTATGCCATACGACGGCGTTTTCGACCATTATAAATTTTCTAATCAATAACAAAGCATACCATATAGTCATAGCAACATGTATAACCAACCACAAACACCAAAACAACAGTATGATATGTTAAAGTGGATCAAACATACCAAAAACCCACATTTTCCCCTTAATTCCCCTTAAACATGTTTAAGCATACAATAGCAAAACTTATCCAAATTAGCCCAAATTTCTATCAAAGTCCTAAATAATATTTTAGAATTCTACAATTTTTTTTCCAGATTTTTCTGAGTTACAATTTTGCTATTTATCACTAATCACCCCTAATTAGCCGTAATTAGTGAAAAACAATGCAAATCACTCACCTTAGCCACAAATAAAACTTAGATCTGAAACTATCTATGATTTGGAGCATTTTCCTATGCAACATAGCAGCTCCAACTTTGATTTGATGTTGATTAGCTTAATCCTTGATTAGAGAGCGATTTGGGATGAAATTAGAAGGTGGAGGCCATTGTTAGGGTTTCTAAGCGGAAAATGGCGACTAGAAAACTAAAATTGAATGAAAACCTAACTCATTTCAGCCTCCCCATAACCCTAATCCCGAAATGGGTTATGGCCCCATTTGCTTATTACCTTGATCAGCTCACTTAAGCAGTTTTTCACCTTCTAAACCTTGTTTCAGCCATATCTCCCAAATGGTGAGACCGTTTGGCTAATGTGGCCACTCTACGAAATTGTAAACCATCATCCAAATCCAATGGAAATGGTTTCAGGTCAACAATTCTTACCAATCAAAAGTTATGGCCGAAACAAGATCAGCTAGGGGCAAAACGGTCATTTAAAAACCGGAAAAATCATGAACATGAGAAATGACCCCAATAGTCGTCCCCCAAAGTTACACGACCGTACGACCTCATATGAAAAAGAAATAAATATTATAATATCCTTCGATACGTAGAATGCGGGTCGTTACTTACACACAAATAAGAACAGCCCAGACCAGAGTTCAAGCTCAAACATGATAATCAAGCAAGGCCAGAACTCAAGTACAAGCCAATTCAATTTTTTCAAGTCAGCATCAAAATCAACAAGCAAGAAAACATGTGATCAAGAGAATTTCAGCATGAACCAAGGGGCTAACACAATATACATGGATGGAGCAGTTCAGTTTTCATTTACAAAGAAGCAAAATAGCAACTTGTATATGTGCAGCAACAAACAGATACAAAATAGTGCAGCATCAGCTCATGTGTGGTGAAGAAGCATTGTGCATGGTGATGAAATGTACAAGGTCAGTGTACATGTGCAAGTGACCTTCAGAATTAGGGCAGCAGCTACAAGTATGTTTAGTGGCAAATGAGCACTGATCAAGACTGGGTACCACAACAAATCAAGAAAACACGGTGAAGCATATGTATATGCAGAACTAGCCAGAGCATAGATGAACCAGTTGCCGAGCACAAACACAAGTAGGGGATAAGTCAACAGCAAGCAAGTGGATGCAACATACAAGGCATATTAATGATCACATGAATGCAGGTTTGAGTACATAGTAACAATATATGGACATAGCAGTATTGTACATCTGCCAATGCAACAAGACACAAGTGTCAAGCACAACACTGTTCAACTTGGAACACAAAACTGGATAACAACTACAATATGATCCATGTAACATGCAAACAGTAAAGCACACAAGCTCAAGCAAATACACATGCACAAGTATAGTCTAGAAGTTAGAGAACATGTGATGCATGATGGAACAACAAGTAACATACAAGCATGGATGGAGCAAGCATGGTTAGTTCAATGAAATGGTCAAGGACGTCTTTTGATTTATGGAAAAGTCTTTGCCAAAGCAAGAAATCATTTCTATTTATGTATTTCCAAAAATAATCTTTTTGGCAGGAAATCAAATTGAATTATCAATTCAAGTGTGTATAAACATATATGGGAGCATGCAAAATTTTGGCAAGGAGATTTAACAAATAATTTCAATATGGGACAAGAGTTGTTATTCATGGCAGGGCAGAAATCTCGCAAGGCCAATTGTATTTTCAGAGATTTATGAAATCCATCTTTGGCAAGTTTTCATTCCAGATTTAAAACAAATCAATATGCCTTTGTTTGGAAATATTTTAAACGGGACAACAAATGAAATATCTTTTCCAGAATTACCAAGTCAATTAAAGTCGATCAATCATGTAAAGGGGAAGCTGAATTTCCAGATTTTCATCCCACATTCAAGGCAGTTTTTTTAATGCATGGAAAGTTTTTTTCCAGCAATTCGAAAAGCATATATTTTGGAAATCAATCAATTTGGTAAATACATTGAAGGCCAAGAACAATACCAGGCTCATCAGCAAATAAAGGAAATTTTTCGAAATCATTCTAAGCCGATTATTCAAGGCATCTATTGACACACTTTTTGGTCAAAGCTGTCAGACATGGAATTCCAGAATGATAGCACGCTCAAGCGATGGAAACAATGCCAGAAGACATATAGCAATTTAGTCGAAATTGCAACATCAACATAAACAGGCCCGAAACTCCTATCAGATGACCTCTTTTGGGCCCGAAAATAGCAATTACGGAGCTTAGCTCCATAACTCTTGTAGCACTCTGAATTAGCTTCAGGTTGAGCCTTTGTTTGACTCAATCGGACTTACGGTTTGAAAGTT
Source organism: Allium sativum (assembly GCA_030737875.1). Classification (NCBI taxonomy): domain Eukaryota; kingdom Viridiplantae; phylum Streptophyta; class Magnoliopsida; order Asparagales; family Amaryllidaceae; genus Allium; species Allium sativum. The sequence continues at coordinate 1,014,483,446 of CM060916.1, forward strand.
ACGCCTGTTTCCGTAAACTGGTGTAAATTGTCATCGACTGGCAATCACTTGGTTGAGAATTCCTCGTCAAGTCGCCCCTCGGTTCGTGGTCATGGGATCAGTTCGCCCTCATCCGGCTCGTGACCACCCTCCCTCGCTATCGGCTCGTGCTCGAGCACCAAGACCGGATCGGCTCGCCCTACCAGACCACGACTCAACCTGCCTTGGATTCCCGCTACTCCGAAGATCACGAAACCTTCGACTCGCCAAACAACGACTCGGCTCGGTTCGCCTCCCATGTCTCATGAGCCGACCCGCATGGAACTGGTTCTGGACAGCAAAGTTGACCTGTTCTCAAGGCTACTTCTGCTCGTACTTTCCCGGATCGGGTGCCACGTGCCTAATCACGAACCGGTCCTCCGAGAAGCTCTCCTACATCTATAAATACACCACAACATGGCAAATTGAGAGGGCTTTTGGCCATTCTTCTTCACGACTTGCACCATTATCGAAGTGCCAGGACTTTGCACCTTTCTACATCTAAATTCTCCTCTTGTAATCTCAATTAACACGCAGATTATGTGTCTACATGTAACAGATTCTTGTAATCTATCAGTATAACAATAAGATTATAAAGTGGACGTAGGCTACATCTACATCCGAACCACTATAAAACATCGTGTGTTCCCTCTGATTTTATTGTTTTCTGTATTTTATGATCTATGATCTGCATTTGGGTGTTAGTGCCAATTTTTGGTCTAACAACATCAAAAAGAGGAAATCACACAAAATCAGTCAAGCCATATACTGAAATCAGAGAGCAATTATAGGGTTTCTATATCCTATACAAACACCAGTTCATCACTGGCAATTTCATCATCGAAAAACAAAGAAAAACATTTCAAAGCATATTGTAGAAATCAAGTAAAAACTCACTAGTTTTTCGATAGATCAGAAAAATCCCAAATCGAAAAAGCAGAAAGCTTCAAGCATCAATCCAAGTTCGATTTATCAAGCATCGCGTATCGATTTGGGATTTGTAAGAAACCTTAATTTTTCCATCGCCTCCATTTAATTTTCCCAAAGAAAAGGAGATCGGGAGATAAAAGAGAACAAGGGTAGAACCATTGTGAATATGGCTGGCCAAGCTTAGTTGTAGTGCTTAAAGGGAGTTATTTAATTCTATTTTAAACTAGGTTTTTGATTTGTTTTTCAGTATTGTATTTTTTATATTTTTTGTAACCGATCAAACAGTTTCTAGAGTCTGTAAAATTCTAGGGGATCCAGTTAGGTGTTTAACTGGCAGTTTCTAGATTCTGTAAAATCTAGGTGGTTTTCTAGTTTCGTCTGTAAAACTAGACAGTTTACTAGAACCTATAAAACTAGAGGAAAATCTTATCTAAGGGATTTATATCAGTCTAGGGTTTTGAGCGTAAGATTAGAATAGGAGCGAGGGGTTCGCAAGTTTACATGGTCTTGTAAGCGGGATCTGTTCTATTACCTAGTAGAAACCTTAGGAATGCAGCAGTAGGCAGGATTTTGCCGAAGTTGGGTATATCTTGTGTCATCTACCTTTCTGCATTTATTTTCTGCTGTATTATGTGATCTGATATTTTTAATATCTCGCTTAATTTTCAATAAACCCCATTTACCCCCCTCTAGGGTTAATCTAGATCCAACATAAGTGATACGTTAGAAATTATATATGACGAGGAGCAAAACTATTCCATAAGGAGAAATCCAGGGATAGAGCGGAAGAGGAAGATAGGAGACGAAGAGAAATGAAAATGAGACAGTCAGAGAGGAAAGGCAGGAAGAAGGAAAGTAAGCGAAAGCGAAAATGAGTCGCCCCTAGTCGCCATTGCAGAGATAGTTCAACCCCTGATTTTAATGGGTTATTTAGTAATTTGATTTTAATGGTTTCAAAAATAGAATGCAACTTTATATTATCATTTTCTGATTTATGGGTATTTTTTTAAACAGAAATAATAAATAATATAGCAAAAGGAAGAATCCAGCCATTCTCCAGTGGGTCACAAAAACGATTTCCACAGATTGCAGAAATCGTTCACACACATAAGCAATAGTCTATGGGTGTTATATTGTGTCTAAACATAACAAATTTAAATTAAAACATGGTCTATGGTAAAACACCTAGCAACTTACATTGTATTATTTTGATGTACGCAAACCACTAAAGAAATGTATATTTTCCCAAAGCTTTCTAAGAAAGATACAATTGGGCTCATTATGATCTTCTAAAGGAGGATAATAAAGAAATCAAATACAAATGAAATAAGTTGTATTTTTAACGCAAAATCTTTAGTATGGCACTAATAAAGGAATGTTACTTAAACATGAAAGAATAAAGTTATAAAGGATTCTGGTTGAATGTTGAGAACTGTAACACCCCATATTTCCTGTGAATATTAAAGTAATGAATTAAAGAATACTTAATTTTTAGAAGAAGAATTAAGTGAAACGGGTTGCGCTATTGCATTCGTGTCGAAATTCCACTTGAGATAGAGTCTGAGTTTGCGTAAAACGGATACAGTATGAAGAAGTTGTTAAGGATGGAAGTTTGTATAAATAAATAAAATAAAATCAATTTAAATTCAAAAATATTCAGACAGCCAAGGCGGAAGGACGAAACACGGAACCGGCCACGTTTGGGGCTGGGTCGACACCAGTGTTGACCCGACACCCACTGGGTCGACACCAGTGTTGACCCAGACACTTTGGGGTCGACACCGGGGTCGACATAGGTGTCGACCCCCTTGTAGGGGTCGACCCCATCGGCCAGATCTGGGCAGTGACGATTTTTGACGTGCTGGATGGACCTGATGGCTTCTATGGTGATCTAAAGGCTCTAAAACACTCTCTACACCTATAAATTAGTGCCTAGACCTAACCCTGATTCATAATAATTCCTTATGACGCATATATGCTGCTGAACTTTTAATTCTCTTAGTCGTTGCCTCTAAAACTTAAATCATGAAGTTCTTCATCAACAATCACCTTTGTGGTTTAATGAACATCAAATTAGAAGATTAGTTTTGCAACAACAACCACGATTCCATTAACTTTTCTTAATCCTAGCAATGTAAGTTCAGTTACTCTTCAGACTTAAATACCTAACTGTTATCCTAACATGTAATAGAGTGAATCTAGATCTATGCTTGATTATAATTTAATCCTTTCAGATTTGTTCCTTCCCTTTTATCAGATCTATGCCTGAGATGTTATTTTATCTACTTATTTAGACTTTTCTTTTATTGTACATCGAATCTGTAGTCTTCTCATGTCCATGTTGTTATTTTGTTAGATCTATCAGATCTATAATCTTTTTATGTTCATGATATTGTCAAGTCTATGATTCTATATGCCCACGATGTTATATTTTTTTATCAGTTTATTTCAGATCCATCTTTGTTATACCTCAATTCTAACAGATCTGTAATCCTCTTAGGTCCATAATGTTATATTTGATAGATTTATCATTGTAATGCCTGTTTTATGCCTACTCTCATTGATGTTCCTTCTTTCTTCCCCTTTCTTGTTTTTATTTTATGAATACTAGGTTCATTCGGAACCTAGACTAAACTTGGGTATACGTGCGATTAGAATACGGGGGTATTGGGGAATAATCTATTTGGTAATAATGGAACATAATTTGTAACTTGTGATTTGGGGCATAATTGTTATTGTTGCGAACTTGGAGTAAATTGAAATATTAAATCTAGATTCGGTGTAAGCTGTAAATTGGAATATTAATCTAGATTGGGCATAACTATTGGTCAGGAAACCAAGCATAATGTATATTGTGATTTTGGGGCATGACTATTATTGCAAATTTGGGAAGATTTGAATTTGAATTTGTAGGGCATAACTTGTAATTGACTTGGTTGGGCATAACTTGAGAATTGGAACACGACTATTTTGGTGAATGTGGGATAATTAGTATACAAAAATCTAGGTTTGGGCATATATGACAAATATGTAAAGTGACTAAAATATGAAGATGTCTAACCCGAGGTTAGATTGAGTTGCGGTGGAAAACTGCCCGGAACCGCCCGACACATCCAGTAACCACAACAGCACAGATCTAATGTGAGAGGTTAGTGCATTTAGCCCAAAACCCGAGGTTAGAATGTGTTTGCGGTAGAAGTTTGCTCGGAACCCCCCGGCACATCCAGCAACCGCAAACAACAGTTCTAATGTGAGAGGTTGGGGGCATTAATATATTAATTAATGCCAATAAACAGACATGCTAAGAATGGTAAGGTTAAGTACAATTTAGAACACTTAACTAACTAATTAGAAAAAAGGTGGAGTTAATTAAATTTAGAACACTTAACCGTTATAACATGTTCATTAGACAAGTGAGCAATTTAAGTTAACCAGTACAACTGTAACAACCCGGAAAATCTGAACCAATTTAAAAATTTTAAACTGGCTATTTTGGTGGATTTTAAATATTTAAAATAAATATTTTAAATAATAACGACGAAAAGTAAGTTTGAATCGACGCTTGAAAATAAATATAATTACTTTGAATTATAAACAAGGCCTGAAATGGCGCGACAGTTTCAAATTTTCAATTCAAACTTTGACTGACTGTACTGGGTGCAAAACAAAACGGATTTTAGTGAAACCAAAAATATTTAAATTTGTTAGTGAATATCTTTCTAACGAATCTAAAAAATTGAAGTTTCATAGCGGAAGCAAAAGTTATGGCCAAATGAATTTTCAGAAAGGTCGCTATAGAGTTTATATAGCTCGTGAAAATGACCATTTTGCAAACGACCTCAGAATTCGACGAAACCACTTTTGTTGGATCCGGGATGTCAAATTATTGCTAGGTTTCGAATTTCATAATTTTTGAAGCTAATATGTGAGCGTGGCAAAGGAAAATGCATTTGATCGATTTCTATTAAATTGGATCGACCAGAAAAGGGCCATTTTTTAAATGGTCTCAGAATTCGACGAAACTAGTTTTGTTGGGACCGTATCGTCAAAACATAGCTAGATTTATTTTTTGGGAATTTTTAGAATCAGTATGTGGCCCCGGCAAATTGAAATGTACGTTCAAATTAAATATTGAATGTTTTATATTTTAATTTGAAGAGAAACTGACTCAAACAGTCGAATGGGCCTACGAAACATATCCAATTGTGTTTAGAATGGGGGTATTTGGCATGGAACAATAGTCGTTGGGTTTGGATTGGAGTTTGTATGAGACAAGGGGTATTTTTGAAATTTTAAAAATATATAAATAGAAGGAAAAAAAATCCCATTGGCCCAAACCATCGTCTCTCTCCCCGATACCTGAAACCCGACGGCGAAGAAAGCTTCTTCCCCTCTCTCCTCGATTCCTCCAAATCCACGCATCTATAGCCTTCCCTCCAGTTGAAGAAATTGTAGATCTCCTCTCCACCTTCAAATCCAAATATAGTTTGTGTTTTTTCGTTCAGAATTGGGGGAGAAATCAAGTTCGAAAGTTTCGAACTTCTACCTCCCGCCGACGTCAGCTCCGACCACCGGAGTAGGCTGCTCCACCGTCGGTCTGGGCGCCCTCCGACCGCTTACAAAGTGCAACAACCTGATCGGAACAGCGAGCAACGGTTTGGGTAAAAATCGGAAACCCAGATTCGAAGATTAACCTGAGGTAACGACCAAATTTAAAACAGTTTTAACACTTTAAAACCGTTACAAACTTGTAAAAATCATATCTTTTTGCTGTGTTGTCGAAATCCAGTGAAACAAAAGACACCGAGACCGTGAGGACGTCTTCTACATTTTAGAAGAGACCGCATATTTTTTTGAGCCTTCTGAAATTTTTGGTGGAGTGGAACCCAATGTGAGATTTCTGAATTATAAATGATATGGAAAACGACGAAGTATAAATTATATAGTCAATGTATGAGTTATATAAGCGTTGTACACCTCATATATAAGCATTGTATAAGTTGTACATTCGATGTACAACTTATATATGCGTTGTAAAAATTATATATGTGTTGAAATAGAAGTGAATTACTTATATAAATATAAATATATATATATATATATATATATATATATACGCCCCTCGTCCACAAACCATGGACGATATTTATTGGTTGTGATTGGTGTGAAAATTGGTTAATAGCGAATGGTTAATTAGAACTGTTTGTGGTTGAAATTGATTGATTGTGGTTGAAAAATACCCATTTGTGGTTGATGATCAAAGCATGGCATGTGTGGCATAGCTTTGTGTATAACGTGAATTCGCGAGCCTCACACCCGGTATGAGCCAGAAACGGGAGAGGACATCAGGGAGGGCATGCGTTTCCTTCTAGCTAGAGGTGGTGTCGGTGCTTAAACCGGTTGACATATATATTATTTTCACTTGTGTGGTTGTTGCTGTTGCGAGGCGCCTCAGATATACCGGTGACTATGTGAAGCCGATGGAGCCATTCGTTGGCTCATTTACGCCCCCAAAGAGCGGGGAAATGCAGTGTTCAGGCATTTTAATCCACATCGGTGGACCGACCCTGACGATCCAAAGGCTTGACTGAGTACTTGCCTGAGGGGCGGGCTAGAGCGTCTCGAATTCGGTGAGGACGATCCCTTGCCTCGGTTCAGGACGGAAATCCAATTTCCAAATACGTGACTATGCGGTTTTGATTGTATACCTATATATGGCGACATGATATATGGTACCCATGCCGTCTATGATTGATATTTATGATTGCTTATAAAATTATAAACTAACTGGAAACGAGCTAAGATGGGTGGTTTCCTGGGTATTGGTCTGATGTTGGTTTCGGCCTTCGGGGTTAATACCCAGGGAATCGTTCTCTTACTATTTTACAGTTGGAGTCTGATTAAGAGTTAAACGACGAAGTTTACATTTTAAGTGATTTTACTTCACACGTATTAAGCATATCTTGGTTGATATAAGGTAACACTCTATCCTCCGGTTTGCGTCGCATTGTGTGATGGGACTTGAGTCTTATATCGGCTTCATTTTTATAAAAAAGCATTGCGATGTTTAAAAGATTTACTTGTTTTAAAGCACTGGCAATCCAATGGAGTAAACCCGTCCCGCGAAAGTGGCGTGGTCCTGTGATTAGCCATATTATAAAATATGTTAAGTAGATTTCTCATACCAGTCCCATGACTGACTCGTAGTTTGTTTCAATTGCAAACTTGGGTGCCCCTTTTTCTACACGGGCAGCCTTGTGTTCAGGTTTTAGCAGGCACTTTCTGGATAGCTGGAGCTGAAGATGGATTCTATCATTTATCTCTTTTTATGCTGTTCAGCTCCTATTGTACATATTATGTTTGTTTTCCGCTGTAGACATTTATGTATAGCTGAACTGTATCCGTACTAAGTATGATCCTGTATACTGCGTAACTCTGATGATTATGTTTATCCAGTGTATTATTTGTACATTATCTGGTGTATTGATTTATTTCTGTTCTGCTATTATCTGTTTATGTGTTATATTCCAAAGATTACCCTTGCCACCGTCAGTACGGGGTTTGGGGTCATCACAACAACATGATGAATGAGAAGGGTTAAGTTAATAAGAAACACTTAACCAATATGACATGATGAATGAGTAGGGTTAAGTTAATAAGAAACACTTAACCAATATAACATCATGAATGGGAAGGGTTAAGTTAACACGAGAGGACAACACTTAACCAATATAACATGATTTGTGGTAGGGTTAAGTTAACACAAGAAGGCAACACTTAACCAGCGTAACATGACAAGCGGGTGGGTTAAGTTAACTTGAATTGATTGATGACACTTAACCAATACAGCATGAAGAACGCGTGGGGTTAATTTAATAAGAAACACTTAACCGATTTAACTTGATGAATGAATGGGGTTAAGTTAATGGGAAATGCTTAACCAATATAACATGATGAATGAACGGGGTTAAGTTAATAGGAAACACTTAACCAATCCAACATGACGAGTGAGAAGGGTTAATAAGAAACACTTAACCAACATGACATGATGAGCGGGTGGGTTAAGTTAACATGAATGGACAACACTTAACCAATATGACATAATGTGTGGGAGGGTTAAGTACATATCGGGTTGGTGGGTAATATTAGTAAATATAGGCCCACAAACTTAACCATTAAGTAAACATGTTTGAATCAGTGGGAGGGTTAAGTACATATCGGGATGGTGGGTAATATAAGTAAGTATAGGCCCACAAACTTAATCAGTAAGAAACCCTAGTAACGGGGACCCATTTCAGTAGTAACCCACATAGATGTGTCAAGGTACCCTGAAACTAGGCAGGGTGGGGCACGATTACTGGGCTAATTATAAGCGGTCAAAATAGCGGCAGGGGATACGTCAGTGTAGGTTCTGACGGATTACGGGCCTGCACGTACTCCGGAGTGGGAAAAAGCAGGCACTGGGTACCAGTAGTTATACACTGTGCATCTTGAATCGTGTCGGGTCATTATCATAAGGATTGATACACCTTATGGTGGGACCAGCACAGGGTATCTACATGCAAGAGAGGGCCGACTGGCACAAACACAAGGAAAGTTAATACGAGTAAGGAGCCGATCGATAGGGTAGTAAGGGTACATCTAACATCTTCATGCCAATTAGGCTGATTGAGGAAAGATCCTCATACTAGATGTACACCTGAAGGCTACTACAATTGCGGGGATTGGGGTCACATTATCATATGATCATTTTATACAGATTACTAGTTGGGACACTAGTTAGGTGGTGCAGAGATATAGAAATCAGAATAACAAGGTAGTAGCGAAGCAGAGAAAGAGTTGAAGCGCATTCAGTTTATCTTGCCTTATCATATCTATACTAATCGTATGTTATCTTGTTATCATTGTTCTCACGGTATTGTCTTATATTCAGTTTATTCATGTCATGATGTTTTTGCCTATTTACATGCTGAAAATCTCTGGACTTACCAGACTTATGTTTAACCTAGTTTGTTTTGCCTCTTTTCTTCCATCCCCCCCCCCGGTTCATAGGGAGGAAATGTTACCGCTTAGCTTAGTTTTCTTTCCAAGCACAGAGATAGTCGATGTATTGCTTTGGACTCTCTCTGTGACGGCCCGCCCCGCACCAGCCGACATTTCAATTAAAGTGCATTGTGCCAATGTCTAACCAGCGCGGGACGGACGCCAAAGAAAGGAAAGGAAGGGTATTTGAACTAACAAAGAACCTGGAGAATGTCTCACAGCGCAAGGAATAAAATATAATAATAACATACTTGACATAAAACAGGCGAGACGGTGAAAAAGCTGAAAACTAAACCATAATCATAATAGCAGCGAAAATCCAAAATACAGCTTATGATCCGTAACCATTATTACAACTTTTGAAAACTGTCTCTAAAGCAAATAAGAAAGGTACACTACTAATGCCCAAAGTAGTGACCAGCAGCGATACAGGGAGAATATCTATATATATCATACGTGGGAGTCTCAATCTCGTCTCCGGTATAGCTACTCGTGCATACCACCTAACCTGTCTCTAGTCTGCCCGTTTAAGAGCACCCAGAGTAATAAAAAGAGACATAAAACTCTGGGTCAGACAAAAGTCTGGTATGAGCGATAAGCAGCAAAACAGAATAATAACAGGTATACTAAACCATACCTAAACCTGGACCTGCAACCAAAGAGTTAGCACTACATACTGTATAATACTCTAAGGTGCCACTAACATATAGTGTGAAGAATAAGGGGGTGGGGGTGCGCATGACATAGTGATGGCAAACAATCAATCATAGCAACCATCCTCACATCTCTCACTCAGTGCGTAAAGCATACGATATCCACCACTTTGATCACCCTATTCCTTGCTATGATCACTCTGCCCCATGGAGTCATGGCGACTCCACTGCACTGATCCATAGCCACTAGTCCTTGCTTTGTCCACTCTGTCCCCATAAAGTCATGAAGACTCCACTGCACTGGCTCATAGCCATGCTACGATCACTCTGCCCTACGGAGTAATAACTACCCCACTGCATTGATCCGTAGCCTAACATCCGTCTTGGTGGTGACTCAAAGTCAATAACCCCTTTGCACACGTCCTGCAGCAAAGCCTAACTCATGAAGTTAACTCGTTGGTTCCCATCTGGATACTGAGCTCTACTTCCTATTTAGGCTTCCTTTGCATCTCGGGTTTTGGTCGAATTGGAGTTGGTCTTCAGAAGAGTCATCGCGTAGAAGTAGCTTAAGTCTGGTTCGGTTCGACTATACATCATCTTCAGATTTCTCGTTCAGTTCGGGTCCTTTGGTTCGGCTCAGGTCTCCCCATCCGGTTCGGTTCAGATTCTCCATCATGGTTTGGTTCATCTCCTTCATTTCCAGCTCCACTTACGTTGATCCGATCCCACTCCCTAGCTTCAGTCCGATCCGATCCCCATACCCTTGTTTCCGATCCGATCTCCACGCCCTTACTACCGATCCGAACCCAAATCCAACTCTAATGAAAATGGCCTTCCTTCTTGCCAAGCCTCTTGTGCCAAGTTCCGATCCAAATCGAATCCCCTTGCTCAGTTCCCTTATCCGATCTGAGCCCCATACCCAATCCGATCTGGTCCGAAACTCTGCACATTTCCTGCAACTTTTCCAGCGACTGTTTTACGCCATTCGACAACGTTTTCGACCAATCTAACTTTTCTAATCAATCACAAAACATACCATACAGTCATAGCAACATATAGAATTTACCACTAACACCAAAACGATAATTTGATAGGTTAAAACGGATCAAATATAGCCAAAATCCCATATTTTCCCCTTAAGCATGTTTAAGCAAAACTAATGATAGGATTAGTAAAATTTAACCAAATTGACCAAATTTTCTAACAGAGACCTAAAAAATATTTCGAAATTTATGAATATTTTTCTAGAATTTAATCATGTTTGGATTCGCTTATTAACACTAATTACCGTTAATTTACCATAATTAGTTAGAAACTATGCAAATCACTCACCTTTGCCACAATTAAACTGTAGATCTGAATGATTCTCTGTTTGGCATGAATACTGATGTCTAACAGCAGTTCTAACCTTGCTTAGGTGCTATCTCTCCTTAATTTAGTGTAATTTAGCCAAATATTCAATTAAAAAGGTGTTTAGAGGTGTTTTAGATGTTGGAGGCCATTACTAGGGTTCTAAGAATGAAAGTAGCGGCTGAAAAAGTGTCTAAAGAAATGCTTTCTAACCCTAATCAGCCCCTATATACCCCTAATCCCAAAATCCCCCTCTGGGCCTACCTGTACCCAATTAGGCCCGGTTAAGCTGTTTTTCACCTTCTAAGCATTTTTTCAGCCATATCTCCCAAACAGTGAGTCCGTTTGGCTAATGTGACCACTTTACGAAATTGTAAACCATCATCTGAATCTAATGGAAGTGATTTCAAATCAAAACTCCTTTCCAATCAAAAGTTATGGCTGAAACAAGATCAGCTAGGGGCAAAAGGGTCATTTAAAAATCGGCAAAAATCATGAACATGGGAAATGACCCCAATAGTTGCTCCCAAAGTTACATGGCTATATGACTTCCTATGAGAAATAAATAAATATTCTATCAATGCGTAGAATGCGGGTCGTTACATTCTCCCCCCTTAAGAAATTTCGTCCCCGAAATTCCTCAACCCAAAACATACAAAGGATCCCGCATGCCTACCAATCATTAACAAAACAATAAAGCATACAAAACATCACAACAATCCTATCCTAGCATACGGTTTACAAATAAGGGAGTACTATACCGAAATAAAAACCTTACCAGGCAAAGAGTTCTGGATACTTCCTTCTTATGTCCTCCTCTGTTTCCCAAGTACAGTCTTCTTTATCATTACCCCACTGAACTTTGACTAGTTTCACCACCTTCCTCCGAAGCTGCTTCGTATCGTTCCCAACAATACGCATAGCCTACGGTTCCCAACCGCCTCGGGTTCAAACTCGATATCATCCAACTGATCTGGTGAAATAGCCACACTAGGGTCGTGCACAAACTTCCTTAACTGGGAAACATTAAATATGTTGTGAACTCCTGCCATCTTCTCTGGTAATTCAACTTTATATGCCAAATTCCCAATTTGATCAAGAAGTGGGAATGGACCAACAAATCTTGGTGTTAATTTGCCTCTCCTGCCAAATCGAATCACGCTCTTTAACGGAGAAATCTTGACAAACACCAAGTCGCCAATGGAGAACTTCAAATCCTTTCGCCTCTTATCAGCATAACTCTTCTGCCTATCTTGGGCAGCTTTCATTCATTGTTGAATGATCTTAACCCTATCTGAACTTTCTCTTATCACATCTGGTCCAAGCACAAACTTCTCACCAGTTTCTAACCAACATGACGGTGAGTTGCATGGTCTTTCGTACAAAGCTTCAAGTGGAGCCATACCAATACTGGATTGATAACTATTATTGTATGCAAACTCTACTAGATGTAAATGGTCATCCCATGATCCACCAAAATCTGATATGCAAGCTCTCAAGAGATCTTCTAATATACGATTCACTCTCTCTGTTTGACCATCGGTTTGAGGATGATACGCGGTACTGAGATGTAATTCTGATCCTAACGCTTCTTGTAAGCTCTTCCAAAACCCACTAGCAAACAACGGGTCTCGGTCACTCACAATGCTTTTAGGTACTCCATGAAATCTCACTACCCATTCATATATAGCTCAGCTAACTTAGTTGTCATTCTATTCGACTTGACAGGTATAAATCTTGCACTCTTGGTCAATCGGTCCACAATCACCCAAATGGTATCATGGCCCGACCTAGTCCTTGGTAACCCATCAATGAAATCCAGTGAGACTTGTTCCCATTTCCATTCTGGAACTTCTAATGGTTGAAACAACCCACTAGGCTTCTTTTTCTCAGCTTTAACCAGCTGGCAATTCATGCATTTGGATATAAACTTCCCAACATCTTTTTTCATTCCTTCCCAGTAGTAGGTCTGCTTCATGTCTCGATACATTTTGTTACCATCGGGATGTATAGTAAGTTTTGAGTGATGACATTCTCTAAGCACTTCATCTCTTAATCCATTGACATTGGGTACAACTAGTCTTCCATTCTTTCTAAGCCATCAATCTCGATCAAGCCCATACTTGTTCATCTCTTCGTCTATTCCCATCTCTAAGTTTGAGATGATTTCCAATAAGTTAGGATCGTCCCTCTGGCTGGAACCAATCCGCTCAATCAAAGTGGGTCTGATCGTCAAACTTGCTAATATTTCTGGATCCAATTCGCACTTTGGTCCGAAATCATACCCAGCGATGTACTCCAGTTGCTTCCATTCCAAAAACATAGCCCCTAAACTGGCATGTCTTCTACTCAATGCATCAGCTACCGCATTTCCCTTTCCTAGTGTGTATGTGATATCGAAATCGTAGGAAGCCAAGAATTCTAACCACCTTTGCTATTGGAGATTCAGATCCTTCTGAGAGAAAAGATACTTTAACGATTTATGATCGGTAAACAACTCGAATCTTTCTCCCAAGGAATAATGTCTCTACATCTTCAACTCGAATACGATCGCTGCCAATTCCAAATCATGGGTAGGATACCTTTTCTCGTGTGGTTTCAGTTGCCGACTTGCATAAACTACAACCCTACCTCCTTGCATCAGTACAGTACCTAGTCTGGTACCACATGCATCTGTATATACTGTCATCTCTTCATTCCCCTTAGGAATGACTAACACTGGTGCACATGTCAACTTTTCCTTTAGACTCTTGGATGCATTCTCGCACTTTCCGTCCTAGATGAAAGCTTGATTTTTCTTGGTCAACTGGGTCAACGGTGTCGCTATCTTGGAGAAGTCCCGGATAAACTTACGACAATATCCAGCCAATCCCAAGAAACTTCTTACGTTTGTTGCATTCTTAGGCGTAGACCAATCCTGTACCGTAGCCACCTTCGCAGGATCCACAGCAATACCATTCTCTGAAACAACATGAAGAATCTCACCTCCCTCCTCCAGAAGTGACACTTAGAAAACTTTGCTTTCAATTGGTGTTTTCTCAACACCTCCATCACTATCCTCAAGTGTTCCTTGTGTTCTTTCTCTGTCCTCGAGTAAACAAGTATATCGTCCATGAACACAAGAACAAACTTATTCAACTGATCTCTGAATACCCTATTCATAAGATCCACAAAATATGTTGGTGCATTGGTCAACCTGAATGGCATGACCAACCACTCATAAAATCCAGACGACGTCCGGAAGGCCGTTTAGCTATACTCTCAACTTCCACCCTAAGCTGATGAAAACCTGTAGCGAGATCCAATTGGGAGAACACTCTCGCGCCACTCAACTGATCAAACAAATCATCTATCCGCGGTAGAGGGTACTTATTCTTCCTCGTCACCTTATTCAATTCCCGGTAGTCCACACATAATCGAAGATCACCATCTGCCTTGGTAGCAAACACAACTGGTGCTCCCCACTCAGAAACACTTCTTCTGATAAATCCCTTCTTTAAAAGATCGCTCACTTGCACCCCGAGCTCTCGTTGCTGCCTTGGTGCCATACGATGAAGTGGCATCACTATAGGTCTGGCATCTTTCACTAAATCAATACGGAACTCAATCTCTCAATGTGGTGGAAGTCCGGTCGCTTCCTCGAAGACGTCCGGATACTGGCCAGCCACGAGCACATCTGACAACTCATCATGCGGGATGTCGAGGGAATTTAGAAAACTAGCCATTACCCCATCACTAGGTAGACCACCAAACACTACCCTCCGCCCATCATCCGCTCTAACTGTCACCAAAAAGCCCTCACAGTCTACCACCACCCCGTATCTTTGGAGCCAATCGACTCCCAAAATAATGTCAAACCCAGTGAAGCCCAAAACAAAGCAATCACAAACAAACATGCATACATGACTCGATAAGACCACATTATGACAAATCATGCTAAGGCTAGTCGAACCACCAATCGGGTTCGTAACTGCTAAAGGTCTATCGACTATCTCGGGTTCCAATCCCAACCTATCTACCAGGTCACTAGATATAAAGGAACGGGAAGCTCTGGTATCAAACAATACTCGAATAGGAACATCATAAATAGAAAGCATACCTTGAATGACGATATTCTTTCCTTTCTTTGTCGCAGTTGGGGCATTCGACGAAGAAGGAACAACACAGATAGCATATACTTTCACAATCTGCTTTTCTTTAGGGGGTTGCGGACACTTATCCTTGTGATGTCCCACTTGGCCACAGTTGAAGCACTTCATATCCGCTGGCTTGGCCCGACATTCTTTGGCATAATGGCCCTTCTTACCACAACCGAAGCACTCAACATCTTTCTTATTCCTTTTCTTATGGCCATCCTTGGTCTGATTCTGCTTTCTCTTATTCTGAGAACCATTCTTGCCTCCACCGCTTGCTTGCGGGTTTGGCTCCTCTGCAGATGCAAACTCAGTCTTCGACTTAGGGTATAGACTCTCTGATCTCAAAGCTTTCCCCATAATCGATTCAAACATCTCATCGATGTGGTTAATAAGCCTTTCCCCCAAGTACTCATCCAAACCAGTTATGAACTTCTCGTTCATTTTCTCGGCAGTATGGATAAGGGATAATCCATACTTCGACAAAGTATCGAACTCTGTAATATACTCCGAGACTGCCTTACCATTCTGCTTAAGCTCTAAGAACTTCCTAAACAATTCTAATTTCTGAGCAGCAGGGATAAACTTATCACTAAATCGGCCTTAAACTGATCCGAAGTAACTTGATCCTCTGGAGTAGCCGCCTTAATAGCATTCCACCAATTCATCACCCGTCCGTGCAGCTGACGGGATGCTAGCTTCCTCTTCATCGCATCCTCGATACCCAAGTCTTCGAAGATACGCTCACAGCTATCCAAATCCTGAACTTCTATAGCCGATTCCGTTTCGTGGAACGGCTTCCCACCAAGGCTAGTGTAATCCTTGCATAGCTTGGCGAAATCGGCCCTAGGCGCCTGCACCGTTGCACCACCACCATTCGCAGCATTAGGAGTTGCTCCTTGCACATTTCTAAGCATCTCTCTCATGAAGTTAGTGAACACAGTCTTAATGTCAGGAGCATTCCCATTATTGGCTCCTCTACCAGCACCCCTCATATATCAGCTCATCGTTCAATCTGTAAAGAGAAACGATTAACCATCCTTTTTGTGGTGTCAGTGCAGTGCGACTTCATCCTTAGCTATACTAATAGTGTATATATATATATATAGCTTTTGAAAACCAAAATAATCACAAATACGTGCTCTCATATACATATTATCTCTCCCTGGTGTCTTTCTCTAGGCTAACTACGCAACCAAGAGCTCTGATACCAAATGTGACGGCCCGCCCCGCACCAGCCGACATTTCAACGAAAGTGCGATGTGCCAATGTCTAACCATCATGGGATGGTCGCCAAAGAAAGGAAAGGAAGGGTATTTGAACTAACAAGGAACCTGTAGAATGTCTCACAGCGCAAGGAATAAAATATAATAATAATATACTTGACATAAAACAGGCGAGACAGTGCATAAGCTGAAAACTAAACCATAATCATTATAGCAACGAAAATCCAAAATACAGCTTATGACCCATAACCATTATTACAACTTTTAAAAACTGTCTTTAAAGCAAATAAGAAAGGTACACTAGTAATGCCCAAAGTAGTGACCAGCAGCGATACAGGGAGAAAATCTATATATATCATACGTGGGAGCCTCATGCTCGTCTCCGGTACAGCTACTCGTGCATACCACCTAACTGTCTCTAGTCTGCCCGTTTAAGAGCACCTAGAGTAATAAGAAGAGACATAAAACTCTAGGTCAGAAAAAATTCTGGTATGAGCGATAAGCAGCAAAACAGAATAATAACAGGTATACTAAACCATACCTGAACCTGCAACCAAAGAGTTAGCACTGCATACTGTACAATACTCTAAGGTGCCACTAACATATAGTGTGAAGAATACAGGGGTGGGGGTGCGCATGACATAGTGATGGAAAACAATCAATCATGGCAACCATCCTCACATCTCTCACTCAGTGCGTAAAGCAAACAATATCCACCACTTTGATCACCCTATTCCTCGCTATGATCACTCTGCCCTATGGAGTCATGGCGACTCCACTGCACTGATCCATAGCCACTAGTCCTTGCTATGTCCACTCTGCCCTATGAAGTCATGAAGACTCCACTGCACTGGCTCATAGCCATGCTACGATCACTCTGCCCCATGGAGTAATAACTACCTCACTGCACTGATCCGTAGCCTAACATCCGTCTTAGTGGTGACTCAAAATTATGGACGTCGATAACCCCTTTGCACACGTCCCGCAGCAAAGCCCAACTCATGAAGTTAACTCGTTGGTTCCCATCCGGAGACTGATCTCTACTTCCTGTCTGGGCTTCCTTTGCATCTCGAGTTTTGGTCGAATTGGAGTTGGTCTTCAGAAGAGTCGTCGCGTAGAAGTAGCTTAAGTCTGGTTCGGTTTGGCTATATATCATCTTCAGATTTCTCGTTCGGTCAGGTCCTCTGGTTCGGCTCGGGTCTCCCCATCTGGTTCGGTTCGGATTCTCCTTCATGGTTTGGTTCATCTCCTTCATTTCTAGCTCCACTTACGTTGATCTGATCCCACTCCCTAGCTTCAGTCCGATCCGATCTCCATGCCCTTATTTCTGATCTGATCTCCACGCCCTTACTTCCGATCTGAACCCAACTCCAACTCTGATGAAAATGGCCTTCCTTCTTGCCAATCCTCTTGTGCTAATTTCCGATCCAAATTGAATCCCCTTGCTCAGTTCCCTTATCCGATCTGAGCCCCATACCCGATCCGATCCGGTCCGAAACTCTACACATTTCCTGCAACTTTTCCAACGACTATTTTATGACATTTGACGGCGTTTTCGGCCAATCTAAATTTTCTAATAAATCACAAAACATGCAATACAGTCATAGCAACATATAGAATTGACCACTAACGCCAAAAGGACAATTTGATAGGTTAAAACGGATCAAACATAGCCAAAATCCCATATTTTTCTAGGGGTGGGCGTGGTTCGGTTCGGTGCGCTTTGAAGCTCAAACTGCTTCCGCATCGCATCAAACGGTTGATCAATAATACAACCCATTATACTAATTGTTCAAATGGTTCGGTTTCGGTTCGGTTTCAATCTAATATGGTCCGGTTTTGGTTCGGTCTGGTTTGAACCCGTATTAAATATGAAACAAGAAAATTACTTCCATCAACAATCAATTTACGATTGTATAACATTGTGTCACCTGAAGATTATAACACATAGTGTTATCTTTAATTAATATAACTACAACATACGTTGGAAATAGAATATATATTGTTAAATTAAAAGTTAGATAGGAATTTGTTAATTTTTTTATCATAACCTTGTCAGTGTAGCTATGCGGTTCGGTTCGGTTTAATATGGTTTGGTAAAAGTTCAAACCGCAACCGAACCGTATCGTTCCGAGTCGGTTCGATTTGGGTTGTTTACTTTAGAGAGAGAATCCGGTGCGGTTTTCCGCACCGTTTTTGCGGTTTGGTCTGGGCGGTTCGGCAATGCGGTGCGGTTTATGCCCACCCCTATATTTTTCCCTTAAGCATGTTTAAGAAAAATTAATGATAGGATTAGTAAAACTTAACCAAATTAACCGAATTTTCTAACAGAGGCCTAAAACAATATTTCAAAATTTATGAATATTTTTCTAGAATTTAATCATGTTTGGATTCACTAATTAACACTAATTACCCTTAATTAACCATAATTAGTGAGAAACAATGCAAATCACTCACCTTTGCCACAATTAAACTGTAGATCTGAAATGATTCTCTATTTGGCACGAATACTGATGTCTAACAGTAGTTCCAACCTTGCTTGGGTGCTATCTCCTTAATTTGGTGTAATTTAGCCAAATCTTCAATTAGAAAGTGGTTTAGAGGTGTTTTAGATGTTGGAGGTCATTACTAGGGTTCTAAGAATGAAAGTGGCAGCTGAAAAAGTGTCTAAAGAAATGCTTTCTAATCCTAATCAGCCCATATATACCCCTAATCCCGAAATCCCCCTCTGGGCCTAGCTATTAATTACCCAATTAGGCCCGGTTAAGCTGTTTTTCACCTTCTAAGCATTGTTTCAGCCATATCTCCCAAATGGTGAGTCCGTTTGGCTAATGTGACCACTCTACGAAATTGTAAACCATCATCCGAATCTAATGGAAATGGTTTCCGATCAAAACTCCTTTTCAATCAAAAGTTATAGCTGAAATAAGATCAGCTAGGGGCAAAACGGTCATTTAAAAATCGGAAAAAAACATGAACATGGGAAATGACCCCAATAGTCGTCTCCAAAAGTTACATGGCTATACGACTTCGTTTGAGAAAGAAATAAATATTCTACGATCCTTCGATGCGTAGAATGCGGGTCGTTGCACTCTCTTCCACTACTATGGCTAGTTCATGCTTTATTGGGGAATATCATTGTTATTTTATGCTTCTTTTATACTTGGAAGTTTTTGAATCAAGACAGAAGTTATATGTATTATTTTTAAGTATGATTGAGACAATTGTTGTAAAAGCTTAACTGGACCACATTGTTTATAAAATGACTTTATTTTCCATTGCTTTATTTGTCTATCTAGTAATTTACATGCATCTTTTACCTAAAACGCTCCACCGAAGTTAAGGCATTCCCTTTGTGAGTGACCTTAATGGAGGTGGGGTGTTTCACTTGTATCAGAGTTGAAGGTTATCGGATCAGATAAAAGATTTGACAAATTATTTTCAAAACGGTTTTAAAAGAAGCATTTTCTAAATAAAAAGTTTTGTTTTAAAGGCATATTCCCCAAAGCCATATTCACTATCTTTTGATCCTCTGTTTGAATCCTTGTTTTCCTTCTTTACTGAGTCTCCGGGGCTCCTGGCTTTCTGGGAGGTAACCTCATCGCGGCATGGTTCCGTAGGCTTGATGAGACTACGACATCTGTCAAAGGGCAAAGAAGTGCCCAACTTCCATCTATAGCAGCAACAGTTTCACCTGCGGCTAATTTTCTTTCAAGCTTTGTAGGGCTTTCCGTGCGATGGAGGCAGCTTTCAAGAGATTTGTCAACAAATTACACAAAGATAGCAAAGATGAGAATGAGGGAGTTTGGCTAAGGAGCATAACCCAAGGATGAGGAACTCATGGATATAGACTTGGTCCACAAAGAAGGGAAGAAAGAATAGGAAAATCTAAGACAAGAGGAAGTGTCGTTATTATGGTATAACGGGTCATATAATTAAGGACAAGGGAAAGATCTAAGGACACGATTTTCAGGAAGGCAAGTGCATGCTCTCACCGGCAGCGTAATTGAGAGAGAGGTAGTAAAGTTTCTATTGAAAAGTCTATTTTTTTCTTTTTGATCATCCTGTTAGTACTCTTTTTGATTTTAGCGCTTCACATTCGTTATTATCTGCTTCCACATTTGAGTCTCTGCACCTTAATACTTGTATAGTAGAAGATCCCATTATTGTCCCAAATCCGGTTGGTGGTTCAGCTCGTTTATCTTTGGTTTGCAAGGATTTGAGAATAGCTATGTTAAGTATTGAGTTTAAGTGTAATGCTTATGTTTTTCGGGTTTCATGGGATATGGGTTGATTCTAGGCATGGATTGGTTAGCTAGTAATTGTGAAAGGAGGGTAGTTATACTTTCGACTTACCTCGGGAATACCCTCGGGATTTCATGCGATCCTAAGGGATCGGTTTGTCTTAGTTACCTAGAATCACTTGATGCATCTATCGACGATTTGCGATCCGTTGGAGTAGTCCATGAGTACGCGGATGTTTTTGATTAGGTTAGGGGTTTGTCCCCTAAAAATGTAAGGTAGACTTCCGTATATATCTAGTTGACAATGCAGAGCCAGTTGCATTACCTGTACGACACATGACTCCAAGGGAAAGGAAGGACTCAGTAAACAAGTAAAAGAGTTACTTGAGAAAGGGCTCATAAGGCGAAGTACTTCTAAATGGGGTGCTCCAGTTGTTTTCGCTGCAAAGGCGGATGGTTCACTTTGCTTGTGCATAGATGATATTTTGGAATGAGGAAGAACATGCTTTGCATCTAAGGGAAGTCTCGGATACCCTCAAAGCGCATCAACTTAAGGCGAAGTTCTCCAAAAATTTCATTTTTGGAAAGAAGAAGTAAGTTTTCTAGGACATGTGGCGTCCAAATAAGGGATAGCAATAGATCCCGCAAAAGTAGTTGCGGTGTAGGACTGGAAGGTCCCAAGGAATGCAACAGAAGTAAGAAGCTTTCTTGGATTAGCGGGCTAATATAGGAAGTTAATTAAGGACTTTATGAAGGTATCGGCCCCACTTACTAGATTGACGAAGAAGAATCTAATCATCTTAGTATATACACTTGGTAACATGGTTAGCATCTGTTTATTTTCAAGAGATAGTTCTAGGAATGTTAGCATGACATGGCAGAAGTCGTAGTGCTAAGTATACTATAAGAAGAAAAGGTGGAACGAGAGGCGACAGTGAAATGAGTTCCAACTCATATTTTGGAAACAGAAATTAAGAAGCTACGCAAATCGTGAAGTTAAGACAGTCAGAGCAATATGGAATGAAGCTCAAGAAGACACGACTTAGAAAACTGAAGACTAGATACGTGCATCATGCCCTTTTTGAGGGTATATCCTTGATCTCTCTTTTTCTGTAAAGTTTATTTGTTAGTCTTTATCTTTTAAGTATATCCTCTCAATCCTATCCTTGATCCTTAGGTAGAAGCCAATGGATGTAAACATGTGTTTGAGACATGTTATGTTTGGTGGATGCAAGTGGATGTAAGTGTTTGCTAGTTGTTGCTCGCGGATGCATATACACACATTAGGCACTAGATCGGTTCAGTCACTTTCATATTGCATATGCATGAGTGAATTTTTATATATATGAATTGAAACTTAATGTGTTATCATATGGATGTTGCACTTGTATGAATGATTGTGCACTCATGTAGAAGTTGTAAAGTACGATTAGGAATAATTGCATACATGATGGACTCATGGAACTGACATAATTCGCATTAAGGAGGTCAACTGAATCAGTAGACTGCCTGATTTTACATTAGATAAGGACATATACACACACTATGCATATGTTCATGAAAAACATTAGAAATCTTTTTAAGGACAATGGACACTTGTGATTGAATGGTTGAGTAGATGGATGTTGGATGTTAGGATACATTCTCCTTGACTTGGAGATTTCGAGGACGAAATCATTTAAATGAGGGGAGAATGTAACACCCCATATTTCCTGTGAATATTAAAGTAACGAATTAAACAATACTTAATTTTTAGAAGAAGAATTAAGTGAAATGGGTTGCACCATTGCATTCGTCTCGGAATTTCACTTGAGATAGAGTCCAAGTCTGCGTAAAACGGATACAGTATGAAGAAGTTATTGAGGTTGGAAGTTTGTATAAATAAATAAAATAAAATCAATTTAAATTCAAAAAAATATTCAAACAACCAAGGCAGAAGGAGGAAACACAGAACCGGCCACGTTTGGGGTGTCGACCCGAGACCCGCTGGGTCGACACCAGTGTCGACCCAGACACTTTGGGGTCGACACCGGGGTCGACATAGGTGTTGACCCTCCTTGTAGGGGTCGACCCCATCAGTTAGATCTGGGAAGTGACGATTTTTGATGTGATGGACGGACCTGATGGCTTCTACGGTGATCTAAAGGCTCTAAAACACTCTCTACACCTATAAATTAGTCCCTAGACCTAACCCTGATGCATAATAATTCCTTATGATGCCTATATGCTGCTGAACTCTCAATTCTCTTAGCCGCCGCCTCTAAAACTTAGATCATGAAGTTCTTCATCAACAATCACCTTAGAGGTTTAATCAACATCAAATTAGAAGATTAGTTTTGCAACAACAACAACGATTCCATTAACTTTTCTTAATCCTAGCAATGTAAGTTCAGTTACTCTTCAGATTTAAATACCAAATTGTTATCCTGACATATAATAGAGTGAATCTAGATCTATGCTTGATTATAAGTTAATCCTTTCATATTTGTTCCTTCCCTTTTATCAGATCTATGCCTGAGATATTATTTTATCTACTTATTCAGACCTATCTTTTGTTGTACATCGAATCTGTAGTCTTCTCATGTCCATGTTGTTATTTTGTTAGATCTATCAGATCTATAATCTTTTTATGTTCATGATATTGTCAAGTCTATAATTCTATATGCCCATGATGTTATTTTTTTATCAGTTTATTTCAGATCCATCTTTGTTATACCTCAATTCTAACAGATCTGTAATCCTCTTAGGTCCACAATGTTATATTTGACAGATTTATCATTGTAACGCCTGTTTTATGCCTACTCTCATTTATGTTCCTTCTTTCTTCCCCTTTCTTGTTTTTATTTTATAAATACTAGGCTCATTCGGAACCTAGACTAAACTTGGTTATACGTGTGATTGGAATACGGGGGTATTGGGGAATAATCTATTTGGTAATAATGGAACATAATTTGTAACTTGTGATTTGGAGCACAATTGTTATTGTTGCGAACTTGGGATAAATTGAAATATTAAATCTAGATTGGGCGTAAGCTATAAATTGGAATATTAATCTAGATTGGGCATAACTATTGGTCAGGACACCAAGCATAATGTATATTGTGATTTTGGGGCATGACTATTATTGCAAATTTGGGAAGATTGAGTGTAACTTACTTTGAGTAATAATTTGAATTTGAATTTGTGGGGCATAACTTGTAATTGATTTGGTTGGGCATAACTTGAGAATTGGAACATGACTAGTTTGGTGAATGTGGGATAATTAGTATACAAAAATCTAGGTTTGGGCATATATGACAAATATGTAAATTGATTAAAAGATGAACATGTCTAATCCGAGGTTAGATTTAGTTGCGGTGTAAAACTGCCCGGAACCGCCCGACACATCCAGTAACCTCAACAACACAGATCTAATGTGAGAGATTAGCGCATTTAGCCCAAAACCCGAGGTTAGAATGAGTTTGCGGTAGAAGTCTGCCCGGAACCGCCCGACACATCCAGCAACTGCAAACAACAGTTCTAATGTGAGAGGTTGGGGCATTAATAGATTAATTAATGCAAATAAATAGACATGCTAAGAATGGTAAGGTTAAGTAAAATTTGGAACACTTAACCATTATAACATGCTAATTAGACAAGAAGGTGGGGTTGAGTAAATCTAGAACACTTAACCGTTATAACATGTTAACTAAATAAGTGAGCAGGGTTAAGTTACCAGTACAACATGATGAATGAGAAGGGCTAAGTTAATAAGAAACACTTAACCAATATGACATGTGGAATGAGTAGGGTTAAGTTAATAAGAAACACTTAACCAATACAACATGATGAATGGGAAGGGATAAGTTAACACGAGAGGACAACACTTAACCAATATAACATGATTTGTGGTAGGGTTAAGTTAACACAAGAAGGCAACACTTAACCAGCGTAACATGACAAGCAGGTGGGTTAAGTTAACTTGAATTGATTGATGACACTTAACCAATACAACACGATGAACACATGGGGTTAAGTTAATAAGAAACACTTAACCGATTTTACTTGATGAACGAATGAGGTTAAGTTAATGGGAAATGCTTAACCAATATAACATGATGAATGAACGGGGTTAAGTTAATAGGAAACACTTAACCAATCCAACATGACGAGTGAGAAGGGTTAATAAGAAACACTTAATCAATATGACATGATGAACGGGTGGGTTAAGTTAACATGAATGGACAACACTTAACCAATATGACATAATGTGTGGGAGGGTTAAGTGCATATCGGGTTGGTGAGTAATATTAGTAAATATAGGCCCACAAACTTAACCATTAAGTAAACATGTTTGAATCAGTGGGAGGGTTAAGTACATATCGGGATGGTGGGTAATATTAGTAAGTATAGGCCCACAAACTTAACTAGCAAGAAACCCTAGTAACGGGGACCCATTTCAGCAGTAACCCACATAGATGTATCAAGGTACCTTGGAACTAGGCAGGGTGGGGCACGATTACTGGGCTGATTATAAGCGATCAAAATAGCGGCAGGGGGTATGTCACTGTAGGTTCCGATAGATTACAGGCGTGCACGTACTCCGGAGTGGGAAAAAGCAGACATTGGGTACCAGTAGTTATACACTGTGCATCTTGAATCGTGTCAGGTCGCTATCATAAGGATTGATACACCTTATGGTGGGACCAGCACATGGTATCTACACGCAAGAGAGGGCCGATTGACACAGACATAAGGAATGTTAATACTAGTAAGGAGCCGATCGATAGGGTAGTAAGGGTACATCTAACATCTTCATGGCAATTAGGCTGATTGAGGTAAGATCCTCATATTAGATGTACACCTGAAGAGTACCACAATTGCGGGGATTGGGGTCACATTATCATATGATAATTTTATACAGATTACTCGTTGGGACACTAGTTAGGTGGTGCAGAGATATATAAATCAGAATAACAAGGTAATAGCGAAGCAGAGAAAGAGTAGAAACGCATTCAGTTTATCTTGCCTTATCATATCTATACTAATCGTATGTTATCTCGTTATCCTTGTTCTCACGGTATTGTCTTATATTCAGTTTATTCATGTCATGATGCTTTTGCCTATTTACATGCTGAAAGTCACTGGACTTACCAGACTTATGTCTGACCTAGTTTATTTCACCTCTTTTCTTCCGTTCCCCCCTCCCCCCCAAGTTCACAGGGAGGAAATGTTACCACTTAGCTCGGTTTTCTTTCCAAGCACGGAGATAGTCGATGTATTGCTTTGGGCTCTCTCTTCCACTGTTATGGCTAGTTCATGCTTTATTGGGGAATATCATTGTTATTTTATGCTTCTTTTATACTTGGAAGTTTTTGAATCAAGACAGAAGTTCTATGTATTATTTTTAAGTATGATTGAGATAATTGTTGTAAAAGCTTGACTGAACCACATTATTTATAAAATGACTTTATTTTCTATTGCTTTATTTGTCTGTCTTATACTTTATCTGCATCTTTTACCTAAAACGCTCCACCAAAGTTAAGGCATTCCCTTTGTGAGTGACCTTAACGGAGGTGGGGTGTTTCAAGAACTGAAATTGTTGGACAAAAAATAACCTCTTTTACTTAAAAAATGAATTACTTTTTAACGTGGTAAATACCCTTTAAAAAATGAATTATTTATTTATATAGTTTTTAAATTATACTTTTCTTTGACATAAAGAGAAATACTTACTTAGAACACACATCTTGACCTATGAAATCAAAATTTAAAGATCATTCTGGTTAACTAGTGTTCCTTTGCAATTTTTTTTCACCTTTTTCCCTTTCTTCTCTAATTTCAAATGTGAACTCAATAAAAAGGAAATGTTTTACTTGGAAAGAAAACTAAAATGCTCATGTTATTGAGGAATGCTAACAAAATCCTAAAATATCCCAAAAAATAAGAAATAGAGAACATGTTAGAGAGGAAAGGTGATTGAAGGTTTAAGTTTAAAAGAATAATAATAAAAAGAGAACATGCTAAAGGGGCATGGTGATTGGAGGTTTTAATAAGACCGTCTATTTCCTACATGATCCGAAACCCGACCCAAAAATTAGCAGGTTAACCCGATCGTTTAGTTGGCATGTCATTTTCGGGTCAACCCGAATTTGGCCCATTTAAAAAACGGGTGGGTTTAGAGTTGACCCGCCAAACCCAATTATCTGTTGTATTTCTTCCGTACTATTAGTTTGTTATGTATGTTGCTAGTGTTAGTCTTTTATGTATGCAGTAATCAGTATGCTCATATATTCTTGTGCAAGCTGTTATATTTTACGAATTTATACTTGTATGCTTTTAGGTATATTTTACTTATAACAACTATATCTCTTCATGCTATTAGTTTTTTATCTATGTAGTATGCTCATATATTCTTATGTATGGAGAATGATTTGTGGATATGGTGATTTCATGTTATCTCAAGTTATGATCAAAAACCCTTTTTAAATCGAATTAAATCATTAAATTAATCGTTTCAATTTATAAACGACTCCATATCGACTATTTGAAATTTTGAATTGGACATATCTCACAATCTATAACATGAAATATCTGTTTTTCTCTTTCATTAGAAAATTATAATCAACAAGATTCAAATATTTCTTGTTTCGTAGAAATCCGACTTATATCGGATCCAATATATTCAATTGAAGTTCAGAACGTAATTTACGAACTACCAAGACGTTTTGAGCTCGTTTTATAATTATATATAAATTTAACGTTTAAACTTCATTATATAAACGAATTATATATTTTAAATCCATTTAAAATTTCAAATCAATATTTAAAATAGTAAATTAAATTAAATATCTGACTACCAAAAATACGGGACGTTACATTCTTTCCCCCTTAAAAGAATCCGAAATTACTAAGGTAGAAGAAATGTTACAACCCATTATCTTTAAAGTTCCAATTTATTTTAAATCGAAAACCAAATCACTATTGTAAATAAAACCTTTTCAAAAATATCGAAAATTCTTAACATATAAAATTCCCGGAAAAATTCGGCACAGTCTCCCCTGTACGGAGTGACTTTTGTGATATCGCAGGATCAACACATAATATATATACATCGACCCACATGGTCGGAAAATGAAAACCAAATATTTATATTTTCGCATAGGCGTACCTTATACGAGCGCTATTGAGCATACTACCTCGATTTACGTGCAATCTACGCAACCAATATCAAGCCTCGTAGCCTTCTGGAACCTGTACTTAACTCAATTCAATATGTAAGTAACCAACACATTAAATTCTAAATAACACTTCATTAATCAACATTTAACTAAACAAATTCTCAAGATAAACATATGGCATTATTCATATGTAAATACAAGGTTAAATCATCCACTTTCAATTCATAAGTGGTTCCATTCAAATATCATTCTAGAATTCATTTCTTTAACTTATAATTCATTCAATTTCTTATTAAATCATTTATGAATTCTATATTCAATCAATCTAACAAACAACCAACAAATAATTCACACCCAATATAACCAATCATTCAACTTTGATTAATCCTTAATTAATATTCGACATTAGTATTTACTTGGGTTTTACAGACTATAATTACCAATCAATTTATATCCAATGGATTACCATTTAATTATTATTCATTCAATATCCAAATTCCAAATCAATTCATTTAATTCCAATATCCTTCCTTATTTAATTCAACATTCATTCCTAACTTAACCAAGTTAAGTTTCAATCTCAATATTCAATTGACTAATTTATTTTCAAAATTAGGTTACTTCCATTTCGAAATCCAAATTTTGAGTTTTATTTCCAAAAATCATCCATTTTCACTTATATTCTCATTTAACTTATCTTTAAGCTAAATTCTAAGTCATTTTAATTCCAAAATAAAATTCTCATTCATAAATTCCATGTGTGAAATCTCGTCGGGTTATATTAAACCATTCAAAATTTCAATTCAATTTGAATTCTATTCAAATCAATCAAACAAATAAATATCTAAATAATTTGATAAAATTATTTCCTTTCTATACCAAATATAGTTTGGGCAAAATTATTTCATTTCCCCT
This sequence comes from Allium sativum, assembly GCA_030737875.1. Classification (NCBI taxonomy): domain Eukaryota; kingdom Viridiplantae; phylum Streptophyta; class Magnoliopsida; order Asparagales; family Amaryllidaceae; genus Allium; species Allium sativum. The sequence continues at coordinate 1,014,512,118 of CM060916.1, forward strand.
TTATAAAAACAATATCGTGTCGTCATTAGTTCAAAGTTGAACCAATCAATTAACACAATATACAATATTTTTTTATGAGATTTACAAATATGCTCTCATATATATATACTCCAACTCAATCTAAGGTACTACTAACCCCATCTCTATTGAGTTACGCCACAGAACTAAGGTTCTTACTAAACCTTATGCTTTGATACCACTGTAACGACCCAGCGGAATTCGACGCTCGAATTCCAACAATAATACACAAACCCGTATTACTTGCCAGAACTTAAGTATCGAATACACCAGATAGTTAATAAAAGAAAATAGAGGGTGAGATAAGAAAGAAAGGAATATTAGAATATAAGAAAAAGAAGAAGAACAACACAACAACATCAGAGTATCACATTGCAGCGGCATAAAATATAATATAGAAATAAAAACTTTATTCAAAGCTTTAAAATAAAAACTTACAATCATCAGAGTACATCAACACATCTAAACAGTCATAATAGACTGTCTCCATATACAACACACGGCGGAATCAACTAATACATATCATACGCATGAACTCCTCCAGCTTATCTTCGGACTTCACAGCATCCGATAACCTGAACATGTAAAACCCGATATAACCCGAGCATTTCCAAACGTCGGATCAGTCTAATGAACCAGAGTGAGAAAAACTCGCTAAGTTTATAAATATTATCCAAATTGATTTTTAGCCAAACCATTTCTTTTTTAAATAATATCTTATTCTAATATTATAATAGTGTCTAAACACAAATAAATAACAATCTAGCGGAACGCTTTCATCTCACGTTCCACTTACATAGTATATAATCAAAACCACGGGCTCCTATTGGAGATTGAATTTCCAACTATGAAAAGGTATGTGTAACAGCTCGCACCTCCGTTCGCGCAAGATATTGTCCCCAACTTAGCCACCGTATAGGTGTGGGGTTTTGTTCCTCAAAAGGCCTCGACGCTAGTAAGAGATGGGCTCTACTATATAAGTACACACTTCACACAGGCTTCCACGATGTGGGACTTAGGGGTGTTACATTCTCCCTTCCTACAGAGCCCAACGTCCCCGTCGGCTCACAAACACCTCACCCAGGCGTTGTGGTCCACACAAGATCCACAATTCCGGCTGGGTATTGGCTCTGATACCACTGTAACATCCCGCACCTCCGTTCGTGCAAGATATTGTCCCCAACTTATCCACCATATAGGTGTGGGGTTTTGTTCCTCAAAATGCCTCGGCGTTAGTAAGAGATGGGCTCTACTATATAAGTACCCACTTCACACAGGCTTCCACGATGTGGGACTTAGGGGTGTTACAGTATGGAACCACCTTCCGATAGTGTATCTCTAGAGGAGAATACACTGGATTCAACAAGAACATCTTCAACCCAGCCACACATGACCGACCACTCATTTTGCTTGAGTGTATCGAATGTATATCACCAACGTTTGGGAGCTACCCAACGTTTCCCGAAAAGGGACAACATCAAAATAGATTAAAGAAGGAAATGAATTTCTCTAGATAGGTGATTATACTCCCTACTTGGGAGCGACCCACTTAGCCATGCTGCCTGTCCGATTTTTTTCATTTCCCAGTTGAAGAGGCTTGAAGTTTAACACTACCTTAAGAACATCATATCACCATTCACTTTGAATGTCGCATTGTCATATCCGCCAAAACACTAATTGACGTTCACAAAAATACTTCAGTCGTTAAGCTAAGAGAAGCGCCTCTCTCCACCACTAACAGAATTATGTTTGTAAAAATCAACGTACGTGATTCTTAAGAAATACTCTATCATACATTCGTCCACACAAGTCATCCAAGAACAGGATGAACCGAAGGCACCCTTCTACCACATCCTAGGTATCACCCTATAGATTAGTAGCGACTAGTCCTTGCAATCCGCAGATTTCGACTATGACATTACCCTCGTATATCTCCGGGTCGAATCAAAGATTTTAAGTGGTTCTTCCATTTATGAAGATCCACGGTCTTCGATTTCTCTATCTCGATCGGCATATGATATCTTCTTCACTTTCGTATTTACTGGTCATAATGGTTTTCGAATATATATATTCGATCCCGGTCTTTCCGTACTAACAATCGTATATGTCAGATTTGATAGTCAGTTATTTAATTAACTATCAAATAAAACAACCATTCAATCATAAAATAATATTTACTGGTTCAATACTCAGCATCACATGGTTTCTTTAATTAAAAGTATTCGTTTAATAAACCTCAAAATGTTTTTATTTCCGTTACTTTGGAAATTCCATTATATATATTCTCAAATTCCTTTTTGTAGTTGGAAACATTTCTAATCTTATTCATGCATTTCTATACTTCAACATTCATTAGTTCCTAGCCGTAAATTGGTAAGCGAAAAATTCCCTATGTATCAACCCCGAAGATCGAAATCAAGATCAGACTAACACTCAGAAAATCACTCAACTCAACCAATCTCCAGTTAGGTTCCAATTCTTTAAATTCTTATCTTAACTTCTCCTCAATCCATTTTATTTCACTTATAATCCATTCGACCATTTTCCACTTTGAAAATCTCATTTCAATTTTATTTGTTCACTTAATCTTGTTATTAAATATTACCCAATTAAAATCAACATTTTAACTCCACATTTCTTTTATAATTTATTTAACAGTTTTAATATAAATCCTTTTTTTATATCTTGATTTCTTTTTACTTAATCGAAATGTTAAGTAAACATTTCATTTAAGCTATCGTATTCGCTTGAATCTCTTTATAACTTCATTCCCAAAAACTCGGGTTTTAAATACATACCCGATTATAAACTCTTTTAACATTTTAACTATATTTCATTATACTCTCGATTTCTTAAATTATTTTCCTTTAAAAACTAATCTCTTAACTTAAAAGAATAAATTTTCTTTTGCATTAACTACTATAAATTTACTTAACTACTTTATTAACTAAAATAAATAATAAATTTCCTTTAAAAGTCTTATAAAAATTAACCACCCTTCATTACTATTCCATTTGATTAATTAAAAGCAAATTAATCAAATAACCAATTCCAAATAAAATATTTGAATTTGTAAAACTCAACTCATGATTATCTCGTTAATCAATTCCAATTTATAAATTCCATCAAATTAATTAATAATATAATTAATTTAAATATCCCCATTTAATTGTTTTTAAAACAATTTATCCAACCTTAACCGTCGGTTAATTTCTGCTCATTTACTTACTAATGTTATTTACATAAGAATTTGCGTTATAAAAATCATTCTAAAATTATTTATAAACTTAAATAATAAATATTTATTTCCTTTTATAAATTACCATTCACAATAATAGATTTATAAATCTATCTTCAGTTATAAAATAAATTTTGTAACTTCATTTCTGTTTATTTACCTGATTGTAAATTAACGTTTATAAAACGATTGATTTTCAAGCCATCTGATGCCAATTACTCAAGCTATACTGTCCATTGGTTAAAAACTAACAACTGTTGAATTTCAGTTCAACAGCCAAATCAATTGTCCAATCCATATTGGTGAAACAGTTCATATAATTGTAGTATGAAAATAACAGTAAATTTGAGGAATCCAATTGGATCCCTCCAACCTGTTTTCCCTGCATCCAAATACGTTATCTCAAATAATATTATTCAACAGATGTAATATTCAGTAATAAATAAATAACAGTAATCCAAAGATTCGTATTTTAGTTTAATACGTTTATATTATTATAAACGTAACCAACAAGGTAAGTTACCATATATGGAAATAATTGTTAGAATAACGATTAGATTTGGTTAAAATAAACTAACGTTTAAATCACATCCAATATAAAAATAATATTCAGGACACAACAAACAACTATCAACCATAGCACAAAAATTAAAATCCGACTTATACAAAATATAAGTGGGATAAAAACTGAGTGAGTTAAACTCACTTTGATTTGATTCGTTTTCTGAAATGGTCCAGTTATAGTTAAATTAAACAAGCGTTTAATTTAACTGTAAACTCCAGCTATTTCCTGCACCATCCAAATCTGTTCCATAATGTTATGCTCATTACCACGATTCCAACGTAGTTGTTTTCGTTTAATTCTGATAACCTGGGTACAAGTTATAACCATTTTAACTTCGTATGATTAAAGTATATAATTAATTCCTTAATTAAATATTAATAATAACTAATTACGTTAACTTATTTTAATCGGCCGTTATTACTTCAAATTAAAACCCAAAGCTCGTCTTTTATTTCTCTACCATTTTTCAATCTGCACATTTTCCTGAACCTCATCATGCACAGTCAGAAACTTCCCTGCAACGTTCCCAAAACATGGTTGAGTTAATTAATGATTCCTTAATAATGTATTAGTGCGTTAAATTACTTTATGAAGCGATTTACAGAGGCTGTTACCCATTTTGGAATTTTAAAACCATGCCCCCGCTTTCTAATTTCCTTCGTACTCTCTTCTTCATATTTTTTGGCCTGCTCAATCTTCTTCCTTTTTGCCTGCTTACATTTAAAAAGTGCCCGATCCACTTTTGAAACCCAAGCCGACAAAACTGGCTTCAACTAAAACCCAGATCGACTAAAACCCAAGCCGATAAAACTGGATTCTGCATGGCTCCGCCTCATCATTGAACTTCCACCGCATACTTTCTACTTCACGTCACTGCTATCTTTCATCACTTCATTCCAGTCATCTCTTGTTATCGTGCATCGCAATATACCCCAAGTTCACGTCTCCTGTTCTTCACGTTGAACCCATTATACCCGATACCTTTACATCAAAACTAACAAGCCGGCCAATATGCTTGCAGCGGCTTCAATTCACAGATCCAATTCCAGTTTAAATTACTTCGTTCCCCTCGCTTTCTTCGTTTTACCGGAACCACTTTATCCTTCCAAAAATTCCACGCTAACTTTAAAACTCTCCCAGCCGTACAATGTTGCTCCGTCTGTTCTTTCTTCTGTCTAAATCTTCATGCAAATAATGTTTAGACAAATTACAGCCCCACTTTCCAACATACATGATCCCTTATTACTCCTATGACCGTTCCCACTGCATGCTCTAGGTCTTCAGAGGAAATTGAGGCTGACTTAAATAATCCTTTAAATAATCTGCAATACTCCATTTTTGGTATTGTTTCCAAACTACTGCATTACGCTTCTACCCAACACGGTACGCTCCGCTCCATTTCAACGCCACTGCAGTCACCCCTTTCTATCTCGGTGACACCGCCATGAGTCTCGCTTGCCATATCTCCATGGTTCACCAGTAACGAGCCCTCAAACCGCCAGCCTTCGTGCATAAATTCTATCCTCCATTGTACAGAAAAAAAAAACCTATCTCCTCCGTTGGATGTATAGCCCTCGCCTAGTCGAAGATATTTGCAGTTGGGAAAATTTAGAGTAGGTGAAGGGATCGATCAGTTTTAGAGGAAGAATGTTAGGAAGTTTGGTGCGTTCAATCTATTGGGAGGCGGCATAAATAGTTGTTGACCAACGAATGAGAGATTTTAGGGTTTGAGTTAAAGATGGGGTATTTATAGGGTTATGGTTTATTAAAATATTAGTATACGATACTTCACCATGAAGTAACGCGATAAAACTACTATGTACGATATCCGATCGAGATGAAACTCCTAACCTTAGCATAGAAAAATATTCCAGACACGATGGGATAGGTTTCATCGAATTCCGAGGTCGTTTGCAAAAAGTCCTTTATAAATCACAAGTGAAAAACACACGTTTAAATTTTCTACGATCGCAAAATAAATCCAAATAACTTGAAACACGAAACACTACAATACCTCATCATTACGGATTTAATAAAATTAGTTTCGCTGAAAACGGAGTTCGTTTGCATATCGGTTATTCAATTTACATGTAAAAAACCGCTATATTTGGACACCAAAATACCCGGTCTCCAAAATAACAAACTATATATTAATCCTGACTCTAAACGCCAATACGAATTCAATGGAATTCGTTTCATAGCTTAATCTGATCATTATCTCAAGTTATGATAAAAAAAACCTTTATAAATCGAATTAAATTATTAAATTAATCGCTATAATTTATAAACGATTCCATAACGACTATTTGAAAATTTGAGTCACAATCTATGACATGAAATCCTCAATTTTCTCTTTCATTAGAAAATTATAATCAACAAGATTCAAACGTTTCTTGTTTTACAGAAATCCGACATATATTGGATCATGTATATTCAATTGAAGTTCAAAACGTAATTTACGAACTGCCACGACGTCTCGAACTCGTTTTATAATTATATATAAATTAAGCGTTTAAACTTCGTTATATAAACGAATTATATATTTTAAATCCATTTAAAATTCCAAATCAAGCTTCGTATGCTAATATTGCTAAAGCGGGTTCTAAAAAGCGTTGATTTAGCGGGTGCAGCGGAAAATAGCAGGGCTTTAAGTGGAAATACTACTGTTCATCAACGCAAAATAAAAATAGCGTAGTGGTTGAAGGGGGCGCTAGAGCTATAACGTGGATTTTTCAACCCTTTAGCGAGGCCTTAACTGCACACCTCTCACATTAATTGTAGAAGTTGTCTCCATTCTTCTTAATTCTCTCAGATTTCAGATATTTTGTTTTTAAAATTTTAATATATATCATTTTACAATTATTTACTAATCTCTTACATTATTTCACATTTAAACAACTACTTTTAAAAAATTCTATAATTATTTACAGATGTTTTTCGGTTTTCTTTAATATTTTACATTGAACCCCACATATTTAAATTAATTAATTGATTCAAACTTTAAACTAGTAGTCAACTACTATTCTGAAAATTTCAATATGCATACATCAAAAAATTGATTAAGAAAACATTTAAATAAAAAAGCTGCATAACATAAATTATATACATTGACAATTACAACAAGTTTATGTTATCATAATTCGTCCACAAATTTTAAAAATATTAAAATGCAGAATTTCATTAACTTCAACATTTTTTTTTTTTACAATTTCTTAAAAATTCATTTCCGTTCTCTCTTAATATTTTATACTTAAGTCTATATATCTAATTAATTGTGTAAACCTTATATAAGCTATTTAAATATTTAATTAACTATCATTCATTAATTTATCAAATAAATCCTAAAAATACGATAATTTAAATATACGCAATATTCCTATACAATTAAGAATAATAATAAAATAATTTCTTTAGTCAAATGACAGCACAAATGTATACTTAAATACATCTCTTTTAATTCCCAATTCATTTATCCCGAAAAAGTTGTTGTTCATTGCATAACGTACTTTTAGTTTTAGCAACTTTTAGAAGATAAATTTATATTTTACAACATTCCATATACGCACAGATTAACTGATTAAAAAAAGTCAACATTCCATCTTTCAATACATTACAAATCTTACCCAAGCCACAATTCATCTTGACGTTGCATAATAATATTTTGCAATCATTATAACTGTAAGTATAATCCTTACAATAACATGAAACATATGGTTGACTACAAAGATAAAATTGTTTGTAAACTAAAACTAAGTAATAAATAAAAGCCCCACTTAGTTACAAATACACATAAAGCTTTTCTTTGTTTTTTTTTTGATTTATTTATATTCAACTCTTTAATTGAATTAGTTGTGTTGATTATAAAATAACTTAAATTATTTAACATTCATTCCTTCGTTTATATATTTTGTACAAAAATGAGAGTTGAATGTACATACAAATTGCTATACAACAGAAATGATAAATTTATTTATTCACTCATACATGTAATAATTATATCCCACATAATATACATTATTCACATCCATGCTATTATGATTTATTCTCGGTTAAGACATTAATAGCTACATACCGTAGCTAGCGGTAATTGAATATCAGTTTAGTTTGTAATTAATATATCCCAATTAAGTTTGAAGAAGTTGTATATAGCATATTATTTTAGTAAATGAAATATAATTATTATGATTAACCAAAATGTCGTATGCAACGCATGAGTTACTAATTAGTGAATACCGATGGCATGGTAATTTAAGGGAAGCAGTATTTATAAGGCGAACCATTCATTATCAACCTATTTTCTACCAAATGTTATAACAAGATACACAATAAATAACTATTTTCTACCGCTTCTCAAAAATGCCACGCTAACTTGAATACATCCTTGGTAATATCAAACATACACACATTTATTATCAACCTATTTCGGTAAAAGCAAGCAACGGGAAAAAGAAAAGCCACTGCACCAAATGAAATTTTAAGGTTCTCGTTAATTTCAAAATAAAATATAAAACATGTCACCTCTTGCAGCTTTCAAAAGAAATTAAAATATCTATTCGTTAATTCATCAATTTTATGTTGCCTAGCCATCGTAACAACATAAATATGTGAAGTTACATACGCTAATTCAATTCTGAAACTAACAACATCGCATTAAAATAATAGATATTTGACCATAATCAATAGTTGAAATGACAATCATATTTTAACGCGTAGAGACAACCAAAACTCTCAATGCATCTGAAACTCAATGGAAAGATTTAAGTTTATGTTAATTATTTCCTTGTGAATTATTTGCATTAATCAGTATTGGTTTTATGATAGTGTTAATCATGTGGTGCGTTCTATTCTTTGGTGAAAACAAAAAGGAAATGAGATTTTGTCATCCATAACTGCTGTATTTTCGAGTGCTTCAAAACAAATTTAAATGATGCCAATTTTAAATGGGATAAAATTTAGTAGTTTGCTTGGTGTATTTAACAATACCCTCTCCCTCTCCCTCTCTCTAATGAATCCCTGAATTCGATGATGTATGATTGTGCCTAAGTCGTTCTAAGACAAGGTAATGATCATGTAACATAAAATGGTCTAGGCAACAGCGTGACAATAAGCACGTACGATAAAACAGAACTGAAGCTTGAAGGGGGAAAAAAAACCAAAACATGATAAAAGGAAAAACTGACAGGTTCGTCTTTTTTGGTGAAGGATGGAGTTATGCTTGGAATCCCGAGCAAGCATAGATTGTCTTTAACACACCAATGACATACAACTAAATTCGGCTTCACAGAGGGAACTTAACTAAATCAGCAAACAAATAGATATAATAATAACTCGATTATTCATAAATCTGTATCATTTAATTTAATTTGCCCGACGTGACCTATCCCCTTTCCGGAGGGGGTAAAAAATCACTTGAGTTCACCATCTTCGTAAAAAGAATCCTTCGTCCTAGCATATAAACCTGCAAAAAATAAAATAAAAAAAAGAATCTCAACCATTAGCTTATAAAAAATGTTCAATTGAAAGGGGACGTGAAAAATTATGCTTCTAGCTTGATCATCTCATGGGGTTGAGTACATGTGTGAGCTTTTGAGTAACCAAAAAGATACTAGCTCAACCAACGGAATACTACTCTGTCAACCAAGTGAAAACTACTAACCCCTTCGCAATTTTGCATAAGTACCTTTCCCTAGGAGAAAAGGCACCAGAAGTTGTTTTTGAGTCCGGATATAAAATAAAAGAAATATATCTAGCATTGAAGGCAAAGGTTTCTAAGATATAAACTTGATTGTGCTCTCAGCGACAACAGCAGATTCCCAGCAAGAACACTCGAAGGGGAAAAATAAAAATAAAGACACAAGTAACAACGGAAACACGAAAACCAACCACCCATCAACCTATTTTTTAACACAGTATCATGTCACATATCAGATAACAATATCATGTCACATACGCATTTACAGCCAAAGAAATCTTATTGTGCTTCGAGGATAGAAAACATGATGCAAACAAGATTTTCAATTATGTTCACACTAGTATTACAGGTCATTGTTGAATCTAGGTGTAATGAGGAAGAGTTGGTGATCGGAGAGGTTGATAACATTGTCAACTAAATGTAATTAATAGACAAATTACATGAACAAGCCAGTTACAGCTAAGGATCCAGAGAGAGAACATAAGGTGTTTTATAAGGGAGCAAATCGTCTGGACCGGAAATCAGCTGTTCCCCTGGACCCAGCCAATCAGGAGACCCTGATATCCCTATTTTGTAATTAAACCCACATTCTTTCATGGGTTTAATTGCAAAATGGAGGAAATCAAGGTCTCCCGATTGGTTGGGTCCAAGGGACCAGCTGATTTCCGGTCCAGGTGATCTGCTCCCGTTTTATAAAGACTGAGATGTTTTGATACTTGCACTGGGTTCCCAAAAGATTTCGGATCGAAGAAATGTCAAGTTGCTAACTGTGCCCTCTGGATCAGAAACAACTCTTTATTAATTGTTTTCTTTGCAGTTATTTGTGCTAATTTTTCCTATGATTTTGATTTGTTTATATCACGTTAGATTGGATCATACTGAAGCATTAATATGATAAATTTTATTGGAAGTGCAACTGTGATGTGAATCTTCATAAATTCCACCTAAAAATATTAATTAATAAATATTAACAATGATGTTTCTTTCATTACTTCCTTTAAAAAAAAGTCAATTGCAAGTTCTTATGAGTTTGTGCTAAATTGATGTCTAAGCCAGCAAAAATATACAAAAAAAATTGTTGCTTGTTTTTGATGCTTTTACCCGATTTGATCTGCTCCATGACCTATCGATGATTGCTAACAACTTTCAGCTATTATCTAGTAATTATAGCTTATAATTTTTGTGAGGCACTACTGAAATTAAGTTCTTCCTACTGTCGATAATATTGATGTGTTTGACAACTGTGAATCATTGAGCACATTTTTATCATTATACTTATCTAACGTCCATGCAAAATTTTGAATTTTTATGGCAGGAATACATTGAGGTAACGAAAAGAAGGCGTTCAAAGAGATATGAAGCGGAGCAAAATAAATTAATTAACGGCCACCCATCAAATGGTTCTTTGTGCGTTGATATCACCTCTCAAACATGTCGATTGATATCTGAAAAGATGAGAGGCAACAAATGTCAGTCCACTCATCTTTCGAGATCGATCGGGCACGATTGGCCGATGTTGAAAGCCTTGGTTGAATCATTGTTTATTTCAATGCATGATACAATCCAATTTTTCATCTACCAATTGTTAAGGGTTTTATAATATCCCCATTCTTCATCATAATTATGAATTCTCAAACCTAAGAAAAATGATCACAGCTATTAGTAATTTGATCTCATTTAAGATCTATTCATGACCATAATATTATAGTTTCTCCAAAAATCGTAACAATCGTTTCTTTCGAGAATAATTTTATAATAATCTAGTAGGTTGATTATTATTTTTTGTCACCTCCCATATAATCCACAAAAATAAAAGTTGTTGGGAGCAAACTAGATCAAACCTAGTTAAAATTATCCCATTTTTACTACTCTACCGACTATGATTGTGTGAATTTATAATCGAGTGTTATAACATGGTTATAGTTGCTAGTTTTCAATTGCTAAATCAAAATCAATCGAATTTGCTTTTACAGAGTTGGTGAAATTTGCATTACATGAAAACTAAGTTTAAAATGCTAGCATGTTAATGCAAAATATGATGCTAACATTCAAAACAATAATGTTAGAGGTGCTGGTTACCTCATACCTTTTTCTTCTAGGAAGTGCTAGTTTTCTTCAAGTATCAGACAAATTGAAGTTTAGAAGTTTAGGTCACTGTGCAAGTTATACTAGTGAATTTGTATATCCAACTTGGTTGTGGTTTAATTATAAAGTAATCTGAATTATTATGTTATTAATTTGTTTACAGATGTTCATATGTGGTATTGTATTTTTCTACATGACCTTCCCCATGATCTAATTTTCTGATATCTATAAATAAATAAAGTATTTTACCAAAGGCACAGTTAAAGGGACCCCACTTTTGGGTAAATTAGGGTTTTCGACGATGGATAACCAAATTTTTGTTGGTACAAAGTCACCGCGCGTAAAATACTATTATTTTTTGATGATGTCTGACCGATTTTTTTTAAAAACCAATAGCACTGTTAAAGGAACCCCGCTACTGGGTAAATGAGGGTTTTCGACGATGGACCACCTATTTTTTCTGGTACAAAATCACCACACTCTGAATAATATTATTATTTTTTGATGGTATTTGACATATTTCCCCAGCCTCCCATACACTCCCCTGCACACCCCCCCCCCCCACAAACAAAAAAAAAAAAAAAAAAAAAAAAAAAGAAGAAGAAGAAGAAAAACAACTAAAACCAGAAAACGGGTCTCTTCAACGTGTTACCAAACTGTAGAAAAAGTGACCAAAGTTGCCAGCAAAAATAAAACTAAAATATCATGCTGTATATGATAGCAATTGAATTGACCATGTGAGGTATTTTCGTTTCAGGTGAATGCCACATGGACGTCCGACACATACTCTGCGCTTTGCACACAAATTATCATTTTTATCTAATTTTCTCTCATATACAAATACAGACATACATACAAATATACATGTGTGGGTGTAATATGGAGCATTCAACGACACTCCAATTAGTGCAACACCCTTGTAGCTCCTTGGTTTCCACAAAACAACCCAAATTAAATAATATGGCTTTCTCTATCTCTTTCCACTATCTATATTATTGAATTTGGGGTGGAAATAAAAAAAAAACTATAGGAACGCTGCATTTTCTAGGGTGTCATTGAATGCTCATATCACACAGAAACATACATTCATATTGTTTGTATATTGTATTTATGTATATAATATATATACACATGTATACACACATAGATACATACATGTATATTGTTTGTATATTGTATGCATGTATGTATGTGTGTGTGTGTATGGAGTGGCTAACGGGTACAAAATGGAGGCAATAAAATAATGTTGGTTGTTGGATTGCATTAGATATCAAATAATGAAGGAGAACTAATGGTTGATATATATTATGTCACCAAACATGTCATCTGTTTTTGTCCAATATATTTTCTCTCACACGCACCAAGACTATAATTAAACCGACCGGCCAATAAAGAGGGTTGTCCTATCGTAGCATAACAAAACAAAATCTTCTAATGCTAAATTTTTAAGAGGACAAATCTAAAACAAAATCCGCGGTGGAGTACGCTCACTTTCTTTATTGTCTATTTCTTCTCCAATTTGATCTTCACTCACCACTCAAATCCATGGTAAAAACATATGTTTTATCAGCTGCATTAATTTCTTCTCGGATCCAATGCTCATACTTCTCAAATCCTACAAGATTGTCTTTATATACAAATCTATTTACTCGTTTTTCGCTCTCTACCATCGATTATTCCATCTCATTAGTTGTGTTAGTTTTAATATTCCGATTGATTTTTAATCAATTTTGCTCCATTTCTATTGTTGGTTTACATTTGTTTTTGCTCATTGCATAATAAAAATTGTTCTTTTTTCAATTTCATATGATTTTCCAACTTGAAGTTCATGTTTGCTTATAGCTCCCAATGTTGGATGTACTGTTTCTTTTATATAACTTTTAGTAGATTTGGCTTAAGGGATGCTCGAAAATTTCAATTCTCGTTTTTGATGTCATCACCAGCTAATTCCGTCAATCTCAACTTTGCATTGTCATCATATTTGTTATCTGTTTAGCCTCACCAAGAAAAATTAAGTTGAAGTACAATGTTGTATAACGCTTGTTTAAATATATATATATATATATATATATATATTGTTGACACGCTTTTTGATCAAAGTTGTCACATGTGAAACGTCTGGTTAGCAACGCGCTCAAGCATTGAGAACGCCATCAGAAAACATGAAATGATTTGGTCGAAGTCGCATCGCAAACATAAAATGACCGAAACTTCTATCAGATGACCTCGTTTGGGCCTGAAAACATCGATTACGGTGCTCAACACGGTAACTATTGTAGATCTCCCAATTAGCTTCAGGTACAACTTTCATTTGACCCGAACGACCTTACGGTTTGAAAGTTACATCCGTTTCCGTGAACGCGCACAGAACTGGAATAATTTGGAAACTTGGATTTTGGCACTGGGAAACCCTGGATCGGGTCACCTCTATCGAGGTCAGATTGTATGGAGCGGGTCGGGTGGGAGGGAACCCGACCCGATGACATGGCATTGAAGCACCTTGGCTTGGGATCTCGAACACTGGGTCGGGTCGGAATGGAAGGACCCGACCCCCCTATGGTAATCTCCAGGCAAACACAAAGTAGAAGCATGGCAAGCTCCGGGTCGGATAAGGGAGGAGGACCCGACCCGCCTTGCTTAGCATCGAAGTGCATTTCGTCTTCGGATTGAAGACTATGGCTCAGGTCGGAGAAGGCGCGGCCCGACCCGCCTGGACCTGCCTCTGCACAGCAGCTTTGACCTGTTCTTAAGACCTATCTCCCTCCTATTAAACCGGATCTAACTTCACTTGGCAAAGCACGATCTAGAGAAGATTTCTCCACTACCACTTCATTTTGGGATCCTTGGGATGCATGCCATGTGGCATCCGACCCACTACCCGAAAATGACTATAAATACACCATTTGAAGGATTTTCAAGGGATCTTTGACCTATCTAACTCTCGGCCTCCACTGCAGACAACACAAGGACATTGCGCCTCATTTACATCAATCTAACACGAGGATTTCGTGTATAATTCCACTCTCTTTTCTCCTCTTCTTCATTATGTATGTAAATGAATCTTACGGATTGTAAGACGGCATTGTAATTGTAATTTCTTAGGATTTACGAAACTATAAAATGGACGTAGGTTTGGTATGAACCGAACCACTATAAAATTTTTGTGTCTCCTGCTATTTACTTTTTTATGCATTCTGTGATCTGCGATAGTGAGAACTTCACGCTGCATTTGGGTGTTAGTATCAAATTTTGGTCTAACATATATATATATATATATATATATATATATATGTATATATATATATATATATATATATATATATATATATATATACATATATGTGTGTGTGTTCCTTTGCACCTTTAAATGCTCTTTAATTTCAGTTATAAGTTCTCGTTTCTCTTTTCAACCATTAACTCTCTCTCTCTCTCTCCATTCGTTAACTTATTCAAATATAAATAGGTGGATATAATTCGAATGCAAATGGGATGCTATAAAGTAGGAGTGACATGGAGCGTGTATATACATACATACATGAGAAGGGTTATATGAACACCCCCTATTCTATAGCATCCCTTTTGCACTCGAACCACAACTACTCGTTTATATTTAAATAATATGTGAGTGGGAGAAAGAGTTAGAAGATGGAGAGAGAAAGTAGGCTATGTAGTTGGAATCAGGGTCACATTTAGGAGTGTTGCGCGGGGTGTGCATGTGTATGTAATGAGCTTTCAATGGCAAAACAAACGATGTAGCACCTTAAATGCTCCCTAATTTCCATCACAAGTTCATATTTAAATAAAAGATGTAGCGAAGAAAAGCGAAACAACTATATAAATCGGAACTTGTGATGAAAATCATAGGCCATTTGGGATGATGCACTGTTCGGGGTGACGTTTGACGCATATATATATATATATATATATATATATATATATATATATATATGTGTGTGTGTGTGTGTGTGTGTGTGTGTGTGTGTGTGTACGCACGCGCGTGTGTGCGCGCGCGTGTGTGTGTGTGCGTGTGCGCACGCACGCATGTGAATGAGTATAATGATAAATATGTGAATCTAAGATTAAAGTTGTTATTTTTCTGAAGAACAAGGAAATTATGGCGAATGAGGCAAAGCCGTTACATGTGCTATACAAGAAATAAATTTCTCCATTATGAATTATTGATCTATCCAGGAAGTGTTTCTTTATGTGCAAAATTGATTAGATTTTGAAACGAAAAAATAACAAAGCTTATTTAATAATCATAGAGTTTAAATGTTATGTGGAAGTTAAATGATTTTATTACGGCATAATCTAAAAATGATATAAGACAGAAGAATCATTTGCAGATTACATGTAATAGGAACAGGCTCCACAAGCCAGTCTGCATTCATCACCCATAAAAATGATACTGCATTCATTATATCAAAGACAATGAATGTGAAAACTCGTAATTGCAGAAGGTACAAGAAGACGTAAATTGCACAATAGTAAATAAAAGGTGGATAACGAGAAACTGCTACAATATGTCAGAAAATACAAGGTATTTCTGAACTTACTAGAAACAGTCCTCGGTTTCATTATATTCATATTCCCAATTTTCCATCTATTTCTGCTTGACCGGCAATAGGTTTTTTCTTCAGATTCGTATGATTTTCAACTTAAGGTTGACATTAAATTTTAGCTTCTGCTATTGATTTAATTATTTCTTTTATACATCTTTCAGTTAATTTTAGTTTTGACGTTACTCACGAAATTTAATTTCTCACTTATGATGTTATCATTGACCATTTCTTTTAACTCTCAACTTTGGGTCGTCGTCATATTTGCTATCTTCATAGACTCATAAAGAAAAACTAAATGTTGTGAAGGTTTACTGAATTTCTTATTATTGTACTAAATTTTTATGTGCTTTAAATCAGATGGTTAGGTGGTGCCTGGCGCAAATGGTAAGGTTACCCGACTGGTAATCTGGAGCGCACAGGTTCGAGCCCCGGCCTCTTCACATAACGTGAGGGAAAGGCTGCGCGCGCTAATCGACCACCCCCAGAGCTCGGAAAGCCGTGAGAATAGTACCAGATGGGAGACTGTCCAGGAAGTCCTCACGCTTGAGTACGGGAGCCTTCGGCACTGGGGGTATCCACCTTTAAATCAGATGGTTATTTTTCTTGACACGGAAGGTAGGGTGAATGAAGTGGGGGCATTACATGCGTTACATTATTTACATACGAAATAAAAGTTTCTGAATTATAAATGATCAACTTATCTTTAAGGTGTTTGTTTTAATGAAAAATATTTAGATTTGAAATTGAAATACATAATAAAGCTTATTTAGTTAACATAAAAAAATTACGTCGAGTGGAAGTTGAATGATTTGATTATGACAATCTGGAAATTAATGTAAGACGAAAGAATTGTTTGTAGGTTACAGATTCTTGGCACAGTTTTCGCAAAGATTATCGGCATCCATTGCCCACAAAGATAATGCTACATTCATTACCCACAGAGATTATGAACATAGGAACTCATTTAACTGCAAAAAGTATGATGGGATGTGAATTACACAACCAAATACAAAGACTATAAAGGGAAATTGCTGGCATACAAGAAAAAAGCTAGGGTATTATAACAACAACAACAAAGCCATGTATCCCAAACAAGTTGGGGTTGGCTAGATATGAAACCCAAAATTAAAATAAAATAAAATTAATAATGATGATAATATATATAAAGGGTTTAAAATAACCAATCAAATAAAAAGTCGTCCGATAAAGGGTTTTTTATATTATAATAATAATTATTAGTAAAAATGTTCAATAAAAGTGAAATAAAATCTAAAATAGTAATAAAAAGTAAAAAGGTTCAGTAAACGTGAAATAAAGTCTTTAAAAAAAAATCTATGGTTCTGGTACATGGATTGTCAATTTCTATGCACTCCTATCAACTACCAGCTCTTCCGATAAACTCCAGTTACTTAAATCTCTCTTTATTATCTCCTCCCATGTCATTTTAGGTCGACCTCTACCTCTCTTTGGGCCTTCGGCGCGGCCTAGAATTCCAGCGCGTACAGGTGCATCGTATGGTCTACGTTGGATGCACAAAATATTGTTCCAGTTTACCATATTAGGATGCACACCCACCTACACCCCACCCAAAAAAAAAAAAACAGTATATATGGCGCATCCGTTGGATGTTTTCAAAGAAAAATATGAACTAATCACGTGTTAGTACAATACAGTAACGTACAAACGTGCGCAAACTCGATGTGCCCATTATATGCGTATATTTGGTTATTGCGTAAATACATAATGGAAAAATACTGCAGTTGACTAGCGAACCGCTTTCTTATTTGCGGCTTGAACTGGACACAAATCCTGTTCAAGGGTCTTCTTTGCTTACACAGTTAAAATGACCGCAAGACTGCAGTGTTCCACTTCCAGAGTCAGACTCTGATCGGATTTCCACCCACATACAGTGCAGACCTCCCGGATTAGCAGTCATGAGAAATATGAACATTTGATGAACTATCATGTAAGTATAATGACAGGACCAATAACATTTTTTTGTCCACCATTATCCAGGCTTGAGACCACCCCCAGAGCTCGGAAAGCCGTGAGAATAGTACCAGATGGGAGACTGTCTAGGAAGTCCTCACGCTTGAGTACGGGAGCCTTCGGCACTGGGGGTATCCACCTTTAAATCAGATGGTTATTTTTCTTGACACGGAAGGTAGGGTGAATGAAGTGGGGGCATTACATGCGTTACATTATTTACATACGAAATAAAAGTTTCTGAATTATAAATGATCAACTTATCTTTAAGGTGTTTGTTTTAATGAAAAATATTTAGATTTGAAATTGAAATACATAATAAAGCTTATTTAGTTAACATAAAAAAATTACGTCGAGTGGAAGTTGAATGATTTGATTATGACAATCTGGAAATTAATGTAAGACGAAAGAATTGTTTGTAGGTTACAGATTCTTGGCACAGTTTTCGCAAAGATTATCGGCATCCATTGCCCACAAAGATGATGCTACATTCATTACCCACAGAGATTATGAACATAGGAACTCATTTAACTGCAAAAAGTATGATGGGATGTGAATTACACAACCAAATACAAAGACTATAAAGGGAAATTGCTGGCATACAAGAAAAAAGCTAGGGTATTATAACAACAACAAAGCCATATATCCCAAACAAGTTGGGGTTGGCTAGATATGGAACCCAAAATTAAAATAAAATAAAATTAATAATGATGATAATATATATAAAGGGTTTAAAATAACCAATCAAATAAAAAGTCGTTCGATTTTTTATATAATAATAATAATTATTAGTAAAAATGTTCAATAAAAGTGAAATAAAATCTAAAATAGTAATAAAAAGTAAAAAGGTTCAGTAAACGTGAAATAAAGTCTTTTAAAAAAAAATCTATGGTTCTGGTACATGGATTGCCAATTTCCATGCACTCCTATCAACTACCAGCTCTTCCGATAAACTCCAGTTACTTAAATCTCTCTTTATTATCTCCTCCCATGTCATTTTAGGTCGACCTCTACCTCTCTTTGGGCCTTCGGCGCGGCCTAAAATTCCGGCGCGGCCTAGAATTCCAGCGCGTACAGGTGCATCGTATGGTCTACGTTGGATGCACAAAATATTGTTCCAGTTTACCATATTAGGATGCACACCCACCTACGCCCCACCCCAAAAAAAAACACAGTATATATGGCGCATCCGTTGGATGTTTTCAAAGAAAAATATGAATTAATCACGTGTTAGTACAATACAGTAACGTACAAACGTGCGCAAACTCGATGTGCCCATTATATGCGTATATTTGGTTATTGCGTAAATACATAATGGAAAAATACTGCAGTTGACTAGCGAACCGCTTTCTTATTTGCGGCTTGAACTGGACACAAATCTTGTTCAAGGGTCTTCTTTGCTTAGACGGTTAAAATGACCGCAAGACTGCAGTGTTCCACTTCCAGAGTCACTCTGATCGGATTTCCACCCACATACAGTGCAGACCTCCCGGATTAGCAGTCATGAGAAATATGAACATTTGATGAACTATCATGTAAGTATAATGACAGGACCAATAACATTTTTTTGTCCACCATTATCCGGGCTTGAGACTGACATCAATAACAAAAAAATAACTGCATGAATATAGCATGTGGAGTTAAAATAGTTGTTTAAGAAACATTTGACATAACACACAACGTTAAGGGGTGCGTTCACAATCATTTTTGGTCTGTTTTCGTTTTGGACACATTGAAAATCAAGAATAGGGCATGTGTACTCTTTGTCCCGTTCCCTTTACGCGAGAAAATTTGGGGATCATGCTTCAGATACAACCAGTTATTTTTAGTAAACAAGAAATTTTCAAAATGATATTTTTTAATAAATATTTGTAAGTTGTAATTATATTTATTTTTAATAAAAATGATAATAAAACTAATAAGATATTTTTGTAAGAAATAAAACATCAATACTAGTTTGATATCTTTTCCATAAGCAAAAAAAATAGCAACACTACATTAATGTATATAAGTTCTCCAACTCACTATTTGTTTATTATTTAGCAAACATAGATGGAATTTTAACGCCATTTTTTCACTTTCCTTCTCCACGAGTAAACATAGAACTTACTAGGCCTCGTTCAAATTCTATAACTAATTTGGATCAAAAATTAAAAAATGAAGATGCATATAATAATTAATTTGCAATAACTGCACATAATATGCATTACATCTCTTTAACCTTTTGTTCAAGTGTTCTTTCAGAGCTTTACGTCTGTAAGAAGTTTTTGCAGTGTATTTGGTGATAAATTGTGCAATGTATTAATTGAACTATAATCGTTATATGCATTTTAAAGCTCTTTGATACTTTTTTGACGTATCAAATCCTTATTAATCATATTGTATATCTGATTTTAAAGAGAACTTGTCGGAAAAATTTAAGAAACCAAGCTTCAACTCCTATTCTTAAACCAATATAGTTCAGTGTAAAAGCAAACTGCAATTGTGGAGGTTGAGATCAATGAATTCCTTGTCATATTTTTATAATTAAGAAACATGAATTTAAACTAATAATTTTCATTAAGCTGATAACAGTAAGAGAAGTTAAGTTATTGACATTCTCTCCTCCTCCATATTATTTTGTACGTAGAAGAATAACCCTTCAAAATCATGATCAAAATTACACCATGTAATCAAAGAAAAAAGACAGCCAAAAAATTTTTTTTTTTTTTTTTTTGCCCGATGCAAGTTTGCTTTTTTATATAACTGAATATGTAAAATATTGCCTTATGGATCCGACCAATGTAACTATTCACACAGATCCAATCAAACACGACATTCAAAGGAAAAACAACCAATCATAAATTACACATGGAACAAGATGAAGATTGAGAGTGAGACATTTGACTAACATTCTCGTCAAGGATAACTGTTGTTCTTAGGCATAATAGGAACGTGAAAATAACCATTATTGCTTCTACTTTATTTCTTTAGGGACGGACATGACCTTGAGCCAATATGTCATGGTCAAATAAAAACTAATGGGGTCAAATAGGTAAATTCAAAAGCTTCAAATGAAGTTTTCCCTATTATATAATAATATATATAGATATATGTTCTTCAAAGAGGAAAAAGAATTGTGAAGTTGCCTTTAGGTTAGAGGCATTTGTTTTCCCCACGGTGCTGTACAAAGCCCAGGCAAGATTTGGCATATATTAGAATGAGGATAATTACATATTTATATCGCTAAAATTTAACTTACAAAAGAATAATGAAGTAAATATTTCTTTTTTTATATGATCCAGTTCAATTACCTTACATTAACACATTCCATCACAAAACAAGCGATCATATATATATATATATATATCTATAGCAGACTCAATAGCATCACCACCTTTTTCCTAACTGATTGGGGTTCGACAACATGTTCTCAATTTCCATAACTTTGAATCTCGAGTCATATTACTAGTTATATTTGGTATTTTTAGACCATTCTTGTTATTTTATATTCATTTTAATATTTAGGTCTTTTCTTTTACCTTTTCTTTGACTGTAAATACAATACTTTTTTTTGCTGACACACCTTGTTTCGTTTCAAATGCCCAAACCAACTGAACATTCTTTAATTTTCTCATTATACGTGTCATACCTAATTTCTCTCTCAGGGTTTCATTCCTAATCTTTAACAACCCCATTAATATCTCTTTAACAACTCCATTAATATCTCTTAACATCTTCATATAGACATCTTTTAATTGACATGACACTTAAATCTTTTTCCTAAATGAAACTGACTCTTTAAATAATCAATTAATATTTATTTGAAGTGATTTCACAATTAACTTGTCAATCAATCAATAAATTAGATTTAGTTTTCAAAATCACCTAAATAAAATTTGTAACTTCCAACAAGACTCATTGGGAATTCGTAAATAATAAAATCTTCGCTTACCTATTTATGGCTTCATAACCTACATTTTCTTATTTTTTAGAATTAAATTTCACAATTGCTTGTGTGACTTCCACTTTAACTTTTACGTTGCCAAATTTTCAAACATCGATAATTTTGCATTTTTTTCTAATTGATTCATTGTCCTTTATATTAACAATCGTTGATATTGTATGTCATCTCCCTGAGATTATCTTTAAAAAAAAATCATTGATAGCTTCTCCTTGACATTAACCTCAAATTCATCATAAAATCTTTCACTTTCTCATCTCATTTATTTTGACATCTTTGGTTGCCTCATTTATCTCTTTATTGATTTTTGCAAATTTTTCTCTCTCTCTACCATATCATTCTTCATTTTCTCATCTTTTTATGTCTTAACTTTCCTTCTGCTGTCAGTACTTTCTTTTCCCTTTCCATACTCTTCTTTTCCCCTTTCTTTCTTCTCATCAGCTAACTTTTTTCTTCTATTTTTTCCATCTCAATCTTCCATATATTTTATTCAACAGATTCCATAAATCTTTGCAAAGTTCTTTCCAATAATATAATCGTATGTCACTTCATTAATGGCATCACACAATAAGACAAGAGCTCGATGGTTGTTCGATCGCAACCTTATAAATACTTTATTTTCCTTCTCAGCCATATTTTCCAAAATTTTCACTCATTCATAACTACTCTCAACAATCTCTCGTGAACTCATATTTCTTTTTGTGCTTCATTTTTCATGGTTCTTTTGTGAGAACAAGCATCAATAAAAACAAAAGCTAGAAAACTCTTTGATCTGGTGTTGATACTGATTTGTTAGAAAGAGGAATAATAATATTTGTAAGGGAAAAGTGAAGGAGATATTTCTTATAGATATTTCAATTCTACTTGCATGCATCACATTCCACCACAAAACATCTCATATTCATAATAGACTATGTTCTTACAAAGGGCATAACTCTTTACATGTGGACATATCTTCTATAATAGACATGAAACTTGAGTTATTTCCTAAATGAATGATTTTTCATACATACAATTATATTTAACAATGGAGGTAAATTTTCACAATGAACCATTATTATATCGATAAACTAGATTTAATTTTCTTCGGCATAATCATCTTGTTAATACATGCTCTCTTTGTGAATTAGGTTTACAAATTTCAATTATGATAGTATTGAAGAGGATTTAAGAATATTCAATCATAGATTAGTCGGTGATTTCATCAGCGGACTTTTTATTATTGAAAATACAAAATGAACTTCTATAGTTCATTTCCTTTAAGTAATGTGATGTACAGTATGGTCATTCAGGAACATATAAATCTGAAATGAAATCGCTAGAGCCATGGATCTTTTGGGAACTTTTTCCCAGACCACAAAAACTTAGTGCGATTAGTTCCTGAGTTTTATGCTATTTTGATATGTATACTTTTTTGTGACTATTTTATGATAATTAATTCATTTTTTGCATTAAATCTAATATCACTCTGAGGTTTGTATAAACAATTACTATATCGGTAACATGGGCATTAATAGCTTAATCACTATAATTGCACCATCGATGCTTTAGTAAGTTCACTTTCTACTGCTACAGATGCAACTACTTTTTATTGTTCCTTCAGATTTTTCTCAAAAAAAAAAGTGTGATTGTATGTATTTAGAGTTCTACTTGAAACTGAGATTTGAATACGGTTCCAAACAAAATAATCATTTTTTTAAATATGGTGTTGACTTCATTTCATCACTGATCTTAATTACAACTTGTTTGTAGACCTACAATGTTTTTGAGGTTTTGTGAAACGTGATTGCTTTTGTCAATCAGTATCCCAGCCATTGTAATAATTAGTTTGTGTTTAGATTAGTTTATAATTCAGAAAATATACAGGCTACAACATTCAGTTTAAAAGATACGTTTTGTAAAACAAATAATTTGGTTGAATTGGCTTAATGTTGTGTTTAACATCTAATGCAAGAAAGACAAAAAAAGTCATAGCAAAGCTCAAACATGTGGCTGTTTTATAATAATTTAGCAGGAATAGAAATATTGAAATAGTTTGACATTCGATCTGTATTGCTTATGACAGTATAACTTGAATTTAGCAAGAGGTTTAAAAAAAACGGTTTGTATTATTTTAAAGTGCCACATCGGCACACAGTTGATTGAACTACTGTGTCATAAAAAAAAACATTTGATAGTTTGGTTAATGGATGCCAACCAAAAGATTTATTGATCCAATCACAAAATCATCCAAGCAATCTCATCTTGTGTCATAAGAGGAGATACAGGCTCTCGCTTGAACAGACAGCAACAGAGAACAGAGAGATGTGTACGGTTGTTTAAATAATTTGGACAATGTGCAACAAATTAGTTATTCTTCTACTACCAATTACGCATTGATTGCATCAAAAAACATGTCATGTGTAAATAAACAAAATCATATGAAGTGAAGTGACACCTAGACCATGAATATTCATGTTATGCTTTCAGAAAAATGTTGCTGGTTAATGGAAAAGATGAAGATCACATGAGAACGTTAACGTGATAGCATGGCTAACGGTTTGCAATTTGTCAAGATCAACATGAAGCATGATATAGCATTAAAGTTCTGAGTGATCATACTACCGAACCGAGGAAAACAAAGTACTAGTAAATTATGGAGTAATATTAAGATGTCTAATATACATTTTTAGGCATGAAATGGCATTAAAGGATAAAATTTTATCTTGGATGGCATGATAAATGGATATTGATAGTTAAATATGGTGGAAAAAGGCAAAGTAAATTTCGAGTTGTGAATTGTGAACAGGGTTCAAATTGTTTGGCTGGAGACTGTACTTGCATACCGTAATGGTTTTGAAAACTACATGGACAAAATATAATATTGTGAACATGAAATTTATGTTATTTGAATTTTTAAGGGAAAAACCTATTAAAATAGTCAAAATTTGATGCAGCTGCCACAAAAATTGCCTTCGCTTTATCTCAAAAAGCATACTATTGCACTATCAGTAGAAGAAGAAAAGCTGTGCACAAAAAAATCCCATGATGTATAATATACTTCATATGTTAAGAAAACTATTGTCAGTTGTTGAGGTTAAGCATTGTTTGTATATTGGTAGGGTGTTAGTCTGTCGTTAAATGATAAGTTTGAATTTAAATACTCTACATCACTGTTTCAAGACTGTACCGGATCATCGGTTCAACCCTAAAAACCGTGAACCGAACACCATTCTGGAAGAAGGAAAAGCTGCAGTATGCAACAAAACAACCAAAACCACAATTCAACCAGAATATAAAAACCAGCATGGTTTAAAAAGCATTGAACCAAGCCTAAAAACATTATTATTTTACCAGACCAATACTGGTTCAAGGCCGAGTGAAGTTGCTTAAAACGATACTCAAGTCAACCATGACTACCTACCTCATAAAAAGCTTTATTTATAGCTGCATGGTGAAATTGGTTGTTGTATTTGACTTTGAAAGAAGAGGCAAATAGTTCATAACCTATGTTTGTTGAAGTTAAAAGCAAGTTAGATTTAAAGATAGTTGGCATCAAATAGACTAAAAATAGCAGCAACTATTCAAATCTATAGCGCTTAAAATTATTTCATTCTTTTTTTAAATATATATATATATATATATATATATATGTATATATATATATACACAAAGGAGCTTATATTCAAATCCTGGCAAAGGCTTTAGCCTCTGTACACAAGCGAACATGAGTTACTACTGTAGTTGCAGTTACAAGGCTTGCCTCCACGCAATAATACAACATATTATAATAGTTATATTATATGTAAATTAATTAACGATAAATATTCTAAATGTTTTACTGTAATATTTACTACATAAAGAGTATACAGAGAACTCATTTGTCTTGTATTTTATATTCTTAATGAATAAAATTATCTTCTCTTTCCACTCTCTAATGGTTTCTTACCTCTTTCAATTTACAACACGTTATCACCACAACCCATAAATAAAAGCTATAAATCTAGAGTAATGATCAGATTCATCTTTTTTTTATGTAGACCTATCTCATTATTTTAATCCAAATGAGAGGTTTGTAGTTTCAAACAGAGGACGGCGTTCATTATAAAACCGATATATATAAAAGCACCTTGTTATACATGCACTCCTTATTGGAAAGATATAGAGAATGTTAAGCATATCACATAGTTACTTTGTTACATCCATAATGCATCACTCAACCAAATAACCATTACAATTCTCATTGAGTATTGTTAATGTCACTCCAAAAACGGATAAGGAGAGTCATATTTTATTTTCACTCCATTAAAAAATAAATTGTTAAAGGGGACACAATGGAAAAATAAATAAATAAAACCCGATTTTACCCTTCATTCAAATACACAAAACACGGTAAAAATCGACAAGGACATATAGAAATTCAGTACAAAGTTTGGAAATAACATGCCGAAAATAAATTAACTAAAGAAAAATTAAATCATACATATTCGGCGATAGTACATAGGAAAACACGATTTTATTCGGTGGTCTATCACCGAATTTGTGTTATTATCATGACCTGATGCGTTCACCAAATTCGGCGAGTACATGCTGTTTTAATTGTTTAACTTCGGTTTGTTGTCAATGAATATAACGTTTATGGCCGAAAATGGATCTCTGTTTTATACAGTAAATTGTTACATTTTCGGTGATTTCTTCAACAAATTCAACATATCGTTCGCTTTTTTAAGTAAAAACCATGTTGTCTTCCTTTTCAAAGTAAGAAATTTAACTAGAAATTGGTTCCTCCATGAAAAAATTGATTAATTGTTTAATTTGAGAAGAAGATGAGTAGGGTTTAACTAGCAGTAAAATGTAATTATGGTAAAATAATAAAAATGACATTTTGGTCTATATTTTACAAATTGTTAGGGGGGCTAAGTTAAATGATCCTCTCCTTAGTAAATTAAAAAAAAAAAAAAAAATGACCCCTAATGGTTTTTGGAGTAGCATTAAGAATACTCTTCTCTTTCTAGTCACGTTTATATCAATCAGGCGTTCTCTATCCAACCAGACACACGGAAGGGGGAAAAAAATCTTGTACCAAATTAAACAAGCATATGAACCTGAATCATGAAAGAAGCCCTCTTCGTTCATTCTGACCCCCCAAGTGGACACGAGAAGATCTCCCTCACAGGCGAAAACTCAACCAACCCAATGTCCATAGCGTACCCAGAAACCGGCAGCTTCAAATCCCTCAAAATACAAAAAGCATCCGCCATCCGACTCTTCACGACGCCCTCCGCCACGGGACACCGCGGGACCCACCCATCAACCCTATACTCCTCAGCAACCTCCGCTCCCTCGAGCTTCCTCACCACCTCGCACAACTGCGCGTGAAACGAGAGAATTGCA
Source organism: Allium sativum (assembly GCA_030737875.1). Taxonomy (NCBI): domain Eukaryota; kingdom Viridiplantae; phylum Streptophyta; class Magnoliopsida; order Asparagales; family Amaryllidaceae; genus Allium; species Allium sativum. Next base: position 1,014,539,580 of record CM060916.1, read on the forward strand.
CTTGTGGGAGTGGGCGCCAGGAACAAATCGGAGGAGGAAGGGGAGGCGGCGATCGAGGAGAGGGTCAGCGGGAGTGGGTCGAAACGGGAGGCGAGGGACTTGATGGAAGGGATTAGGGAGGTGGGGTCAACGGAGAGGGAGATTAGGGTTATGTGAGGCCGGGACGAGATGGCGATGAGGTGGTTACTGATGTTGCGGCGAGCGAGGACGTTCCAAGCTTTGAGGACTTGATTCTCTAAGGCCGGATCGAAGTAGAGCTCGATGGCGTAGCCGGAGTTTGGGGTTTCGGGTGCAGGTGGTGGGGAGGGAGACGGGGTTTGGGACATTTGATCGTTTTTAGGGGTTTGGAACGAGATTGAACAAGTTCAAACAAAAGTCAAAAGTAGAAGTGCAGCATACTGAAGAGTTGTTAGTTCGGAGTCAAATCTAGGTTGATGCTGGTAAACAACAGATAGCTCGCTTTTCTTCTGTTCCTTTTTGTTTATTTTATTTTTGGAGATGGGTAAAGAGACTTCAGCTTAATTATCTCTGTTACTCACGATTTGGTTTATTATTACTAGTATTACCGCAAAACGGTATAAAACCAGCCGTTAAGGCGTTAATAAAAAATAAAAAATATTTATTTTATATAAAATGGAAAAATTATATCGTAATTAAAGAGAAAATGGAAGTAATTAAAAAAAATGTAAATTCAATTATATTGAATTGAAAAATTATAACATAGTTTGGAGATCCAATTTCTATAAGAGCCTACCTTTATTGTTTGCCTCAGCCTTACAACATCCCTAATTTGTATTGTATAATCCTTCCTTTTGTTTTCCTCGGCAGTGTGTTTCCTCGGCGATAGCTTACACTGGTTTAAGTCCCAGCGACAATGCCTTTTTAAATAAGATGACACGTGCAATTATCAATTTTACAAAACATTATTTTACATATGGAGTACTAGTTTAAGTTATATTCATTAATAATAATTATCAAACATTCAAAGCCTGTAAATAATATTCGGTTTATATAAAAAATCAAAGGTCCCTAGAATCAAAATTCAAACAAGGAAACATTATTAAACAATCACACCATCTCAACCTGAAAAACAATTAAAAGCAGTTTAATTCACTATTGCTAAGTTAAACTGCGTAATACAATAATTTCATTGAAAGTATTCATATTTCACAATTCATAACAACACTGTATTACATAACACATTAATTATAAAGCTTCAAAGTAGCCTGTACTGCAAACACCTTATAACAATTGCAGTCAACATAAGACATTCTAATATCTAAAAGATTTTACTTCATACTTCCTCCTACTCGACCAAGAGGCGTTTTGGCAGTCTAAAAAGATTTTTCAATTGCTTCAATATGCTTTTCTAGCTGGATTATCGGGCTAATTTTCTATATGCTTTCAGTTGGGATTGATGCAGGCTACAATTAAAATCTTTTGATGCTTGCCTTTTGCACTTTCAATTAAAAGAAATCAAAATAAGTCAATAAATAATAATAACCAAAATGAATATAAAAAATATGCTTTTAACTTATGCTAACAATAGCAACACTAACTAATGCATTGAGTAAAGCAAACACCAACTATACAGTTCACCTTTTTAGAGTGATACCCATGGATGCTAATGAAATCATTTTTTTACATTTGGTAAATTCCATTTTCATCTATACATACTATACAGTTCACTTCACATTTGGTCCCTTTTTTCCGAGGAACCATGCTTCAGTCCAGACTATGATGTACGTCACCAAAATTTAGTCATGGCATTGACTTCACAGTGTTTTTGATGTGATACAAATAAGATTTATATGGTATGTACATATATTGTCAGCCTATGCCAAACAAATTTTTATCCTATGCATGAACATGTACTTAAAATGACAACACATTTTCTTGCATTTTATTATCGAAGTGTAGAACATGGTTATATGAGCTAAATTGTGTCTTTATTTCATTATCACAGGCATACAACAAACAATAATTAAATATTGGAAATCAATGACATACCAAGCGGTTATTTCACATTGGTTATTTGTTCTGCACTTCTTCGAAAAATATTCAAAACTTATCTATCATGCCATTTGCTTACAAGTGATGAGGCTGAAATATTGAAACATTTAGTTTTGCACTTGTTTGCAACATCTTTTGCCAACATGGTCTGATATATGCAATAAGCACATAACAAACACTAACGTCCACGTAAGAGCATCTTCAATGCGGATGTATTTGGGGTGTAATGTGGAGTACACGTAAGCACTGCACAAGGTGTTTTGTATTTTGCTTCTTCAGTCCAGTTTTGAAATCATCGTTGACTCTGACGTGGGCAGAAAAAGATTCCATATTGTGAAATAAAATGTCTGGTTTCAGACATCATCATTGACAATTTGAATGCATCCACGTCATAATCTCAACTGTTCCTTTTCTTTCCTCTTTTTCATTCTTCCTCTTTTTCACAGCTCTGCCATGAAATTTTCAATTTTATGAACTGACTATATTCTCTGAAAGTCAACCTCTTTATAAAATATAATCTATAATTTCATACATATATATTTTGGGTGAATAAACTAATAAAACACCATATTCTAACATCAATATGCAGATGTTATACATATGCAGCATACATTAAAGGAACTAATATGTAATATTTTATATATGCTAGCATGCTATGCTGTATTTTATATATGACAGCACGAACTTATGTCAGTTATATCTGCTACTTGCTACAAAGTCAGAATAGAAAGCAAGCTTCAGAAATATGGCGAATAGGAAGAGAATGGCGAAATGATATCACTGCATAACCTATTTTTCTGAGACCACTACATGTTTTACCTATTCTTGGCAACATGCCTTTTTTTTAGTTCATTTGCCGCCACTTTTTCATCAAAAAATATGGGTCTGTTTTGCCACATAGACCAATTATATTTTTTCACTACATTTGCATTGAAGTCCCTTTAGTTGTGTATGTTAATTTTTTGGACACGTAGGCTTCACATTGTAGAACTGTTGTGTCCACGTAGGTTTCTACTGACATTAAATTCTCTCCACATTGGAGATGCTCTAACATTGCCTGATAATCAAATTTGACAACTAACATCGCAAGCATAGTCTGATATATAAAATCCATGTAACTCAACATTTAAAAAAAAAAAAAAACATTTACTAAAACCTTTAAAAAAAAAAAAAGCTAAACTAAACTAATATAAAATCATTATAGTGCTATATTCTTCTTTTTATAGTTAAATAAAATGATAAATCAAAGTATCATTATTGTTCCTTTCTATAGTTTAGAAATGCTAAAACAATTTGACATTATACACCTATAATGCTACATTTGGTTTCACTTAAGTATAATGCCGATTATATTTGGTATTCTTTACTGTTAATTGTTTAAAAAAATGATGGACACCAGCTTCCTCTATTTTCAAAGACACCACATCATGGAGGTCGTGACTTGACCATCCTTCATTGCTACACCTATAATACCATTCACTTTCATCATCTCTCATTCAACATTGACTAACCGTGTCGCAGCCTACTAATCCGTTGTCACCTTGTCACGTCTCACAACCATCATCGTCATCTCAAGTCTCTGCCATCTCGTTGCCTTCTAAGCTTTATCTCGCTGGCATCCTCTGCCAAACCATCACCATTTTGGTTGTCTTCCAAGTTCGGCGTTGCAATGTATATTTGCAGGAAATTTGACCTTTCTGCTAAAAAAACATGTTGTTATTACAACATTTTTAAAATATTTTTCTTAATGTTTGTCGTTCTTCCTTTGCACTTCAAAATATTGGCAACATATGTAAATATTAGTATTTACCTCTCAACAAAAACAGAGTTTGGATCAATTCTTAAAGAAGCCACAGCCACAATTGACCAAACACCAGCCACTCAACCTCAATTCACACAGAACAGAATCTTTTAAATTGATACCACCATTAACCTTATCTTTGAGGCAACTTAAAGGTTTGAAATAATATATTTCCCCTTAAAGGGGTGATAAGATTTCAATGTTTTATGGTATGGACATATGAAACCACACATATCATCACCGCACTACTGCTGCTCATAATATATTCCTTAGCCACAATAAGTTGCGAATGAGGCATGTAGACATCGAAAAATCTATAAATAGAGTGAAGTGAAATAGTTACATATCAGTCAACTAGATCAAGTAATGAATATAAAGTGACCTTGCATGAAGATAAGAGTTTTCTATGATAGCCAAGGATGACTTGCTTATGTCTTACACTTATAAAGATTTCATAGGCAGTCTCCTTGGCTAATATAAGAGGTTCTTATCTATCACACCGTGCTTAAAATCACTTCAAAAGCTACAAGAACATTTTACGAATAACGTACATTTTGTTATCTTGCGATTGCTTAGCAATGAAGATCAAGACGATCATCAATGTATTATCAGTACATCATCGATGCATTAGAAGTAATCATAACAACATTTCATTATATATTTATGTACATATCCAAGATATAAACTATACAATTGTTGTAGGGCAGCAAGAATCAGCAAATCGAGCATTGCAGTTTATTAGCTCAGTTGCTTATATCGTAGTACTTTGGATCAGTTGGAAAATGATACTCTACATGCATCTACAAACCAAACAACAACAATCAGTTCTTTTCTTCATCATAAAACAAACTTAACACAAGTCCCTTCAGTTATATCGAATGGTGACACATTTTTGTGACATTGATTGCAGGAACTCATCCCGGGCTTGGTCCTAACGATTGATGTTTTTCTATGACAATGACAAGTCCGATCTCCTTTCACTTTTCACTACTAAATGGGTTTTTCTTTGGAACCAAAAAAATTGTGACAGAAAAGAAGGCAAGGGGAATGAGATTAGTAAAGAGGAGGATGTTTGTCCCTATCTTCTTTTTATTTTATTATATGCACCCACTGATGTGATGAGCTGTTATGTGAATTTAACGGTCTTAAGATAAGTCCCAAAACAATACCACATTCAATGGTCATCTATCACAATTTCACTTATATCTTTTGGGGTTCAGAATTCCACTGTGACGAGAAATTCGGTGAGCTCTACAGATTACAGAATAATCCCTTATCTCGGAATTATTCTTGATCCACGTGTATAAATTAGAGTCTAATCTAATGCATTAAATATAATTTAATATTTTCACAATTCAAAAGGAAATTTTCGCTGCACAAAAGTTTAATCAAGTGAATTGCATGTGGTCAAGATTACCATGACTTTTTACTTTTATTTCATATCGATTTAGTAAATCACTTGTGTGTAAATTTTGTGTGCAAAAGTTCACACCCATTTAAGTATTGCCTTTATTATAGTTGATCCAAATTCTATAACATAAACCTTATCTAGATTCTATATCATAAACCATAATCAATATCATTAGCCATTGTATGAAAGTCAAAGATTAGAAGGCACGACACAAAATATTGGAACTCAGTTAATATGATGTATATCTTGTCATATCTAAAACCTTAATGGCCTCATGTTACAGGAACCAATTCATGACCAATACTTGAACTGAGCCATTGTAGTAATTACAGTAACTACCTAGATGTACCCCATTTTTCAAAAGTTCAATGCAAATTTGTTGTCTTTAATATTTAAATGTTATACAATGCATAGTTCGACACATTATTGTTCTATGGTGTCTGCTTATTAGTCTTTTGCATTGAAAGAATATTGAGTGATACACAAAATTTATTGACTTCATGTTTATAAAAAGCTGAAGTTATTTTCTAATGTTTATCCAATAAAATGCATTGATTATTTCATACCTTTGAATACAATAATTTGCATGGATCAACACAGTTGTTGATGGCCCTTTTTGTTCTTGATCTTCCACCTACAACTCATTCCTTCCACGCTTTCGAGTATTAATGTTGTGGATTCTGCCCAAACCATGCCTGATCATTCCCATTGTCAACCATAAGATTCCGACAAGGTTGTCTTTCACCTTCGTGCAGACATGTCATATACTCATCTTGCTTAAATTATAATTCTTGTAGTTTCTCACCAAGCTATGGTGAATGCACATGCTTATACAACGAGTGCATATGTTATACCTTGAACCCATCAATATGTTTAGTTCTAGGCCGATACTTTGGTTCGATGAATGTAGACACTGAAGGTTTTCGCACTCCATATGAAACACAGTTAGATTATGTAGGTTATAATGAGAAAATACTTTTCATATATAACAATTGTCAGAATTTAGCAAATGGTTATACTGATCAGGTAGTATCAGTTATATCAGATTATACTTTAGGGCACCAATTTAGAAGTTCATGATGAAACTAAGAAGGATAAAACAAAACATCAAAATATGGTATAAAAAAGCGAAAAAGATAATGCACAGTTGGCTACTTTGGACTGTCACAATAATACAATAATTCGAGATGACAAATCTCCAAGACCGGATGGACTGTCATAGTAATTCTACAAATTGCACCGGACCTTCATAAAAGATGAATTACATAACAATTCTATAAATCTCCAGCACCAGAAACAAAAAACTTGAGCCATACCTTCATTACGCTTGAAACCAAAAATAAAAAGCCTACAGTTATTTCTCACTGGTCCAAGATCCAAACTTTATAGAAAATTTATATGTATATCTTCAGCCAAGACCCAAATAAAAAGCCTACAGTTTTCAAAATGTATACGCTTTATCTCCAGCAAAGATCTAAATTTTGTAGTAATAATAGATAAAATTCTATTGAAATTGACCAGTTCGAAATGTAAAGCATACATAATTAAAGCTTATTTTTCATCTGCAGCTTCAGGTCCCCCTTTCTCTCAACTGTTCATTGATTAGCACCATGTATTCTAATTAAAGCACACATATTTGTTCAATGGTGTTCACATATGAATTTATGAGCTTGACCAGTTCGAAATGAATACTGCAAATGATTCATCAAGCATACATTTTATGTATGTTAATCAATAGTGTTCACATATTTGATCCAGCAAAGCTTGTATTTTATTTGCAGTATACTAACACATAAATACCCAATTTGAATAGAAGGAAAAGGAGCAATAGTTATTAAGCATTTATGAATTTGGTGGTAGTGGCAATTGAAAATTGGAAAAAGAAATATGGTCTTGCCGAAATTAAAGCTGGATAGCTGTTACATAATGGGTTTACATTGCTGCATGCGCTATTGTAGAGCCATTAAAATGTACCAAAGTTTAATAAAGAAGAAGAATAATATAGTCTACAGTAATAATTAAGTATCTTCTATTGGCACCAGTTTATCACTAACTCAATCAATGGCTTAATACATAAGAGTTTCTTCTACAATGACACAAAATCAAATTTTTGATAACAAAAAAATCTTAAAGGATTAAAGATATGAACTTAACACCTCCAACTTCAACTACACTTGTTTAAATCTCTTTTAAATATTTTATTTTGATCCACTATATGAAAATTAAAATATTTTAAGAAACAGAAAAAGTCAACTTTTATATTTAAAGATTGCGTGGAATTGCTTTATTTTAAGATCGGATAACTTGAAACAAATGTCTTGGAAGTTGTCTTTTTGTTCAAAAATTCAATCTCTTCAGAATGTTTAAAACATTTAATTTTTTTTTAAGAAAATTTCAGAGAAAGGAAAAAAATGGCTATGAACATTTAAATAATACTTTTATTGAATTTGGCAGTCGATAGATTGCGGAACATTTGTCGCAAACAGCTTTAAGTTTTTATAAACAAACAATTGCAGAAAAAATGGCTAGGAATAAATGAACAAAACAAATAGAAATCACATTAAAGGTGACTCGTTAACAATCAAAAATCACGAATCCAAATTCGTAGCTTAGATTCCACCAAAATCAATTATTTCTCATATGAAACCATCAATTCACAGATTTACCATTAAGAATATGAAAGCTAATTCAAATTAACAAGAAGCAGTAGGAGCACTAACCGAAATTGACAGATTTGAATCATTTTGCGAAAGCGTCGCAACTCCAGGGAACTATGTTGCTTTTATATGAACGGATTTCCAAGGATGCAGATGGGTGGAGGAAACGTCGAAAGAGGCTATCAGATTTCATAGGAAGAGAGAGAAGGGGAGTGAAGTCTGATAGTCATAATGGTTGAGAAAAAAGAGGAGATACATGCGGGTCAGATTATGCAGGGGTAGAAGAATGAACAAGAAACTAGGGAGACGAGAAGACGATGTTTATTTGTAGGGAAATCTCCTAATGGTCGGTTTGATTTTTTTTTTTTTTTAAAACCTAACTATCCCTGGTTCGTCGTTTATGTTAAACCCTAACTTACTAAATTCAGCGCAAGTAACAAACGTGTGAATTACTAAACATCTCATTTACACAAATTCGATATAGCATCTTCGATCAAAATTTCCGTTTCTACATTTATTTTAAATTAATAATACCAATTCCAATATGAACTTGCAACCAAATGCATTAACTATATCCATTTTTTATTTTTATGTGCAACATTAAATTGTAAACAATAATTAAGGTTTAGGTTTTATGGTTTATATTGACGAGGATTGTAGGGGGTTAATATCGGAATTTTAATTTATATGTTTAAGGGGAGACTAATATATTTTGTCCTCCACGTAACAATTATACAATAAATAAATATTGGTCCTTCTTTTAACCAAATTTGAAGTCCCTTCAACAATCCCTTTATTTTTTTGCATACTATATAAGTTTAAATAAAACGATTTGTATGAATATTTAGTTACATTTTTCCGTCGTAAGTACGTGTTTTCAATTTAAATATTTATCTCTAAATTGCAATATCTTTTTTGGTTAATTTTAGTTTTACTTTATAATATTAATTAGTGAACAATGATTTTGTAATTGAGGCATACTATAGTTGCAAGTAATTTTAAAATTTGTTATTATTTGGTGAAAGACAGTATGAATTTGTAAACAAAATGTGATTATTAGATCTGATTATTTAAATGACATTTGTTTTAATGAATGTAAAGCACTGTAAGGAGATTTTATGTATAGAATTCGACACTCGAATTTCGACACTAATACATCCCGTGTCCATACTCAAGTACCGAACACCCAAGAAGGCTAATATAAAGAAATTAGAGGGTGTGAAAAAAAAGTTAGAATAGAAGAATAAGAAGAAGAACCAACACAACACAGTGTCTCGCAGCGGAACAAAATATAATATAGAAATAAATCTTTATTGAGAGATTGTAATAAAATTTACAATCATCAGAGTATATCAGACATCTAGACGGTTATAATGACATTTCCTTATATACAACACACAGTGAAATAAATATTAGATATCCTACGTCTAAACTTCTCCAGCCCATCTCTAGACTTCACAATATCTGATAACCTAAACCTGTAAAACTCGGTCTGACTCGAGCATTATAAATGCCAGGATCAATCTGGTGAACCAAAATGGGAAAACTCACATAAATACAGACGGTTTTTACCTTATGATAACCCAAAACATTTTGAAATCATATTTATTTTGATATTATAATAATGTCTAAATCAAATAAATAACCATCCAGTAGAATGTTTGCATCTCACGCTCTACAAACATAGTATATAATCAAAAACCGCAGGCTCTTATTAGATAATGGATTCCGACTATGACAATGTATGCAACCACCTTTTGATCAGTGTACTCTAGAGGGGAACACTGAAGTTCAACAAGAACATCTTGCAACTTGGCCACATATGACCGACCACTCGTTTCTCTTGAGTGCATCGAATATATTGTCACCTTACGGTTGCTAGAAACATAACCGTTCCCGAGATATACATAAGCGAAAAGAAGAATAATAATGAAATTTCTTTAGATGGTGACAATACACACTAATTGGAAGCTACCCACTTAGTTATGTTGCCTGCTCGATTTTTGTCATTTCTCATTTATGAGGCTTGAGGTTAAATCTTCTTTCTAGAACATATGACCACCATTCACTTTGAATGCCACATCTTCAGATCCATCAAATCACTAATTGTTGTCTACAAAAATACTCTGTGTCTAATCAGTAAGAACGAATTTCTCTTCCACCAACAGAAATATGTTCATATAAATCAATGTATGTGATCCTTTGGAAATACTTGTCAGGCATTTGTCTTTACCGGCTATCCAGGGACAGGATGAATCGAAGGCACCCTCCGACCACATCCTAGGAATCACCATATAGATCAGCAGTGAGTAGTCCTTGCAATCCGTAGATTTCAATCACGACAGAATCACTGTCGAAATATCTCCAGGGATCAACCAAAGAATTTCAACAATGCTTCTCCCGCTCTTGAAGATTTACGGTCTTTCATTGCTCCATCTTGATCAACATCATTTATCTTCTTCGTTCATATTTGCTTGTTCGGAATGGTTTTCGAATATAAATTCGATCCTGATCTTTCCGTATCAGCAATCGTATAAGTATGATTTTGATAGTCGGTTATTTAACTACCAAAATAAACAATCATAAAAAATAAAATAAATCCATTAGTTTAGTACATAGCGTCACTTGGTCTTTTAATTTTCCATTCGTTTATCAAAAACCTTTTAAATCTTCCAATAGTTGAAACACAGCTATTTACTTCTTACAAAAATAATATTATACTCAAACGCTTCTATTCAACTTATACAACTTTTTGAATTCTAATTTATAATTCTATACTCTCTCTCTTTGGAAACTTTATTTCAATCTTAAAAATGTTTACTTAATTTAAATATTAAGTAAATTATTATTTAAAACCCTTTCTTTTAACTTTAATATTCTCGAATACATTATACACAAGCCTTCATTCCAAAATAGAACCTTCAATAAACTTCTGATAAGTTTATCCCAAAACTCATTTTATTTATATCTCGATAAACCTCATCTCTCATTTAATATAGCGAACTGAGACCTCATCTTTATAACTTAACTCGCATAATCACTTAAATTTCAATTTTGGGTTTCTGTTTCGATTTCCATTTCATATTTTTATCAGTTCCTAACTGTAAATCAGTAAGAAAATAATTCCTTAAGTATCAACCCCGAAGGCCGAAACCAACATCAGATCAATACTAAAAAAAATCCTTTAACTCAACAGATCTCTAGTTAGTTTCTAATTCTTTAATTTCATATCCTGAGCTTTTATCCCATTCATAAGTTGTTTCTAATAACTCGTTCCAATAATATATTAAATAAAACTCAGGTTTCGGAACTTCGTCAAATCTTGATTTCATAGAATCCAATTAAATAGAATTCGAATAAGAATTTAATTAAAACTTCAATTTCAACATAAATTATATTATTATTAATCTCAAATTGCTTAAATATTCATTAAACTATAAACAGGCTTTAAAACTTCACAAACTTCCATTATTATATTTTACGTTCCCAGATTATCACTTCGACTATTATTAAATAACTAATAATCAAGTTTCAATATTTATTAAAAATAAAACTGGGGTTACTTTACCATTAATTACTTCCATTAAATTAATAAATCAATTTAATAAAACAATTTCAGTTAAATAACAGACTTAGTCAACTCAAAAACATAATTAACTTGCCAATCAGTTCCATTTCGCCTTTTCATTTAAATGAATTTATAATATAATTAATTTTAATAATTCCCTTTACTTTGATTATTATTAAACAATAATAATCAATATCAATATAATCTCATTTTAATTATTTCTTAAAAATAATTAATCTCAGTTCGTTACGTTAATTCCTGCTCACTGGCTTATCAACCTGCTTAACATATAAGAGTATCTTTATGAAATAATTTAATAATTACTTGTGAACTTAAATAATAAATATGAATATTTATTTCCTTTTTATAAACTTTCATTCAAATAATATACTTCAAAATCTATCTTCAATTTTAAAATAAATTTTATAACTTCATTTCTAATGATTCACCTGACGATAAATCAACTTTATAAAAACAATATATATTTTGGCTATTTGCTATTCATTTCTCAACCAAACTACCCATTGGTTAATATCAAAACAAATGTTGAATTTAAATTCAATAATCAATAGCCAAGTCAATAATCCAATCACATTCGTTAAACAGTTCATATAATGATAATATGAAATAAATAATAAATTTGAGGAATTTAGTTGGATCCCTCCAACCTGTTTTCCCCTACATCCAAATAGGTTACCTCAAATAAAACAATATGTTAATATATAACAAACATGAATAATTAATTCAACTAATAATAATAATTTAAGCATCCAATTAAATTAAACATGTTTATATTATTATAAACGTAACCAACAAGGTAAGTACCTCGTTTGGAAATAATCATTAAAAATAATGATTGGTTTTGATTAAATTAAATGAATGTTTAATTTAACCAGTTATATAAAAATATTCAGTATATATCCATATAATCATCAAATCATCTGATGATTAGCAAACATAGCACACAAATATTTAACTCGACTTATACAAAATATAAGCGGGACACTAAGTGAGTTTAACTCACCTTAATTTAATTAGTCGGTTAAAACGATTTGCTTTGATAAAATTAGACAAGCGTTTAACTTTATTAAAAAATCAATGTCGACCAAAACAACTGTACATCGTAGTGCCCGACGATACGGTTCCAGCGCACCCTTGTTTGTTCAACTCTGCCAACGTATGTCCAAGTTACGATTGTTATAAGTATGTATAACATATATATTAATTTAAATATACTTAACTTTAAATTATTGGCTTAATATAACTAACGTTACCTTAATAGCCAATCAACGTGCCTAATCCCACTGTTAATTATCGTTGCTATGATATAAACCCGACTAGTTCTTCCGCTTCCCACACGTTCTGCTAGTACTTCAATTTGTATTTCGAACCATCCTTGATAAAAAGCCAAACTACCCCAGAATGTACCTCGTCTCCCATATTCTTTCTCCCCTCATGGTGTTCTTCTTCCCCACATACTGTCTTGAATCGTGCTTGACTGCTTCCCCATTCTATGTTTCTTTCCAGACTTGGGCTACCCCTGCACAGTTCACCACTGTCCTCCTCGACTCCACTGCACCACCAATACTGCTCTCAACCATCTGCCTTTACTCCGGTCTAACCCCTACTTAACTCCACAAGGCCATCAGCAGACATAATCGAAGTACTGCTGTGCCACTGCTCCACCTTGCCTGCTCCAATCGCGCTCATCCCATGCGCAACAATCAGTCAGACCATAACCAACCATCCGTTCTGTTCAGTTATTCTCTCTCTTATTTTTCAACTGGTCCAACGAGCCGAGCAACCAGAAGGGAGAAAGTAGCCACGGGGCTAGCCACAGATGGGAATTATAACGGCAAACAGTTTGCCGTTATAATCAAACTTCGCACATTTCATTTTATAACGGCAAAGAGTTTGCCGTTATAAGCTTATAACGGCAAAGAGTTTGCCGTTATAAGCTTATAACGGCTTTCTCTTTGCCGTTATAAGCATTAGCCTCCGTTCAGTGAATCAGTCACGAAGGAGCTCAAAACTAGCCACAAACCAGCCACGGATGAATGAACAAACCACACTTGGTTGCTCCGTGGCTTGTTTAGTAACTGAACAAGCCATGGTTGGTTGTGCTCTCACCAAGTTTACTCATCAGAGATACTAAGTCTCTACTCCCTCGCATCTTTTCGCTTCACGCAACCACCCTCATCAACTTCTAGTGTCCATCCCATGCAACTAAAACTCCCGCTGTTCGGAAACGCCACCCTACAAAGATATATCGCATTTTGTAAAGAACTAGATGAGGGTGAAGCTCCTGTTTACGTGATTCCAATGAACCGAATGAATTTAATTTTCGTTTTTTTTAACATAGGATGGAAGGATCGGTAGTTTAATAAGAAAAAGGTGAAGTTGTATTATTTCTTTGTTTGCTGGAGCAAAACGAAGATAGGCGTATATATATGGTTGGGGGAATGAATAGGATCGATGTCATTTTCTATATGTACATGTAGGTGAGAAATTTTCTCCATATTAGGTCAGTGTGGATGTGCATAGCCATGCAGAAGGGTAGTTTCACTTCGTAGCTATGTAGTTGATGGAAATGGGTACTTGTGTATAGGCAGGGTAGAAAAGTTATCAATATAGGCATGAGAATTCAGGTAGGATAGCTGTATGTAGTTTTAAATATAGGTATGTGTAAGGTACGTTTTAGGAACTATTATTATTTTACTTAGTTGTGCGTTTTTATATACTTAGGATGCGTGATGTTTATAATTTCGGGTAGCTGGTATTTGTACATTGATTTGCTACATGAAAGAAAGAGGTTGTATACATATAAGCATGCTCGGTAATAATTTAGGTCGGATGTTCCTTTATGTCGCATTAATACAAAGGATTTTATAAATATACATATGATTTGAATTTTTATTCTTTCTGTCGCTATTTAACGTTGTACGTTCTAAATTTGTACGGCTATACACGAACTCCAAACGCGATGAAAATGGACAATTTGTTATGTCTTCACGTTCCAGATTCAATGGGATTAATTTTGTTTTGTCAAAAACGGAGGTCGTTTGAAAAATAACTATTTCCAATGCTTATATAACATCGATAAAATATACAGCTTCAGATTCAACCAATATAAGATTATAATTCAATATTAATATGTTTGAGTTTAACGATATCCAAATTATATTAAAATCCCTATTTAATTTATTAAAAAAACGTTATCGTTTATAAACGAATCCATAGCGACTATTTTAAAATTTGATTTGGACATAACTTAAATTTATAAGATAAAATCTCGATTTTTCTATTTCATTAGAAAATTACAATCTAATATATTCAAAGATTCTTGTTTCACAGAATTACGACTTAAAACGGAATCTGTATATTCAATTGAAGTTCAAAACTCAATTTTACGAACTACCGCGATGTTACGAGTTTGTTTATAATGAAATATAAACATTTAATCTTCGTTTTATAAATGAATTCGATATGAAAATCCATTAGTATTTTGAATATAATATTTAAAATAGATTTAAATATTCAAATTCAAATAACTGAAAAATCCAGGTCGTTACACACTACAACAAAAATACCTTATTACAATTGTATTTTTGCAACTAGCACTGAATCACAGTTGTTATAAAGCTTTATTACAACTTTTTTAAGGAAGTTGTAATAAGCTTATTTTCAACAATTCTTTTATTTTTACCAGTTGTAAAACGTGTCTATTAAAACTATTCTTTGTTGCCAGTTGTAATAGATGCATATTTTGTATTTTTTTGGTTTACCAGTTGTAATAGATTCGGATTAGAACCTTTTTAATTTGCTATTGTAATAGTACATAAGTAACAATAATTAAATAATAATATAAATAATAATTAAATAATTAGAAAAAATAATAGTAATTACTATTAGATAATAATAAGTAATTAATAATAGTAGCTAATAATTAAAAAAAATTGTTTAAAAATAAATAATAATTAAAGTTGAAAATTAATACTAAATAATAAAAATAATCCATAATTAAAATATAATACTAAATAATACCAAACACTTGTAATTAATAATTGATAATTACTTTTTAATAAGTAATAATTAATTAAATACTAATTCAAAATCAAAATATAATTCTAAATAATAACAATAGTAAATTTAAACCAATAAATATAAGATTCTATTCATCCATTGTGTGTTTAAATGAATGTTGTTTTTATAAAATCATTGATATCAACATAATTTTAAGTTCTATTTCCCCACAATCCCGCTCTACTTTCATTGTATACAAATTTTTGTTTCGCCCCTCAAGCCTGCTTTCGGTATGTACTAAAATTTTCATTTCCCTCCATATAACGAAAGCCAAATTTAAGTCCACCAAACCCAAATATTAACGAGAACCAATCGTAAAGGAAAAAAAGCAACTCTTTCGATCTTAAATCGCCGCATCAAAAAAACCCTAGCTCTCACAATCTCGAATTGCCACTGCGCCATGGTCGATTTACTGCTATAAATGAGACTTCAAATGGAGCGCTCAACATAAGCAATTCACATAGTTGTTACAATCATCAAAAGGAGCGATTTTTTTCTTCTTGTTGGCTCGATAAAATCTAAAGGTTATTTTTTATTTCGGAACTCTGACAGCGTTACTATTTTCTTATCATTTTGTTCTCTTTCTACAAACAGTATCATGGTTACCTATGTTTAAATATATTCAACATTTATTACCTCTTTGAATGGTTATTGCTATTACTGATTTTGTTATTACTATGTTGATTATTCTTTATGTTATGTAACCGTACGTATTTTCTATTTGTTCTAGACTTCTTTTTTTGGTAAGATGCATGTTTATGAAGTTTAAATAGATGCTATGAATCGTAGCAGTTGTAGCACTTTGGATTTGTCTTCTAAACTTTTAGAAGAAATCTAGGGTATGATCAGGAAATTTTTTGGGCAGAAATAAATTTGGCCAATAACAAATTCAACTTCGGTTTTTCTAATTGTGATCCTTGTTTTATAGAAATCAGATGAAATATAAAGATGAGAATAAACAGTTGGGATACATATCTAGCTTGAATTATATTATTATTTTTAATTATATACTTCTATTTACAAACTAATGTATTGTTCTTCTAAATCTGCAGCTATTTGAAATTGGGGACGCTAGAAATCATGTGTATAGCTACATGGGTTTGGCAAGCTCATCCTGTCTATTAGGAATGGCAATGGGGTGGGTTGGGGCGGGTTTCTTGTGCCCCAGACCCAACCCGGACTTTTTAAACCTTGCCCCAGACCCGCCCCGTAGACCCGGTGCGGGTCTAGAATTTTGCCCCGTACCCGAGACCCGTACGGGTCAGGGTAGACCCGACCCGCCCCGCGAACCAGTGATATCGTGTTCTAATGTACACAAATTTATATACCTATATTTTTTATCAATAAATGATAAGTTATATACATATTATAATGTGTTCACAATAATAAGAGAATATAATAAAATGAGTCATATGATAATAATTCAAAACGTATGTATTTGTTATTGTATGATTATCATTGACGCAACTTAATATTATGAAAAATTTATAGTTTGCTGACTGAAAGAATATAATATTCAAGTTACAGCCATGTATACATAAGAAGATTAACAAATAATCATTATAGTTATAAAGTGTTTAACTGATGTTTCAATCATGCGGGTCGGGTTGGGGCGGGTTAGCCGTGCCCCAGACCCGACCCTAGACCCGGACCTCCAAAAGCGGGTCGCGGGTCTACCCGCCCCGAAGACCCTATGGGGTGGGTCTAAATGGGTCAAAACAGGGGCGGGTCAAGCGGGTTTGGACCCTAGACCCGCCCCATTGCCATCCCTACTGTCTATGATTTGCTCCTCTTTCTTAGTAGAGATCAATATCTTCAAAGGTACCTTGCTTCTTTTACTATTTGGCATTATCAAAATTTATTCCCTCTAAATAAGAATTTGTTTCTTAACTGTCTAATATTTGTGTATTCTTGCGATGATTGACAGTTAAAAACGGATCTATTAGTTTGTAACTTTGTTGGTTTATGAGTTCGTTTTACTTCAAATAAAATATGTTTTTCTGAACAGGTGGCATAAGATGACGCATGTGGAAGTTCTCAAATGAAGTAACTTTAGGTTAGTGAAAACCAAGTGAGTGGTCTAGAATAATATTGAAGTTAATACCTATATAATATCAAAAGAAAAATAAATGCCACTTTTAAGCAAAAATAAATGTATGTGTCACACAGAACAGTGAACCCACTGCATACACGGAGCTTTTTTGATAAGAAAAGGCAAATACAAATTTTTTGTTGTTAGAGTAGAGCATTTCATATAAATAGTAAGGATGATCTCGAGACTATGTGAGATAAACAAATTTTGTTAAGTGTAACATATTTATTTAATTTTTTATTGGTTACAAACCCAAAATCTTGTTGCAGGGGTTGAGATGGAAAGTGCAGTGTTACTTTCTTGCAAACAAATAATAGAATATAGATTTGTAATGAGTAATTTTGAAAAAAATTTCTTACAAAATAATAGTTGGTCAAATTTATTTATATTTTCCCCACTTTTATATGACAAAAGTACATATGATTATATAATAAGTTGTTGATTGAGAGAGTATCAAAATATGCATCGCAAATACATATATTAATAAAATGTAAAAACACAATGGTTTTATCAAATTTAATCCAACTGTATGATTGTGTCAGCATATGCCAAATTTTGCAGCTAAAGCTGAAGAAGTGACAATTTCAATTATGCAATATAAAAAAATTGAAACAAATTGATTAGTCACATGTATTGACATGCCCCAAACCCTCGCTCCACGGTGGCAAGGTCTATCTTTGAAATATAACACATTAATCACATCAGCAGATTACATAATATAGCATAATACATAAAAGCGGAGAATAATTTACATCCTATCATAACAGCGGAATCATAATCATCAACGTCAGAGTTACACAGATACAGGATCCTACTTAGCAAATAACAAGTTTCATCAAATAAATATTAAGTCTACAGCGGAGTCAAATATAAACATACATAAGATAATGTTTATGAGTTCAAAAGAAATGATAAAAAAGTAAGTCTTCATCTTCAGCCAAAAGAGCACCCAATGCTACGGTGCATATCCAAAAGAAAGCCAATCACCTGATCACTTGGCTGCCCATGCAAAAATATGGGCACCTAAAGTGAATCAATAAACAACGCTGGGCTTTTTAGGAAAATGAAGCCATTATAAGACTTGAACCTCATGCCACATCATCAACGACCTAAGAAAAATGTCACGACTCGAGATCTGACCAAAATAGCACCAAACTTGACCAAATCATCACTAGACGGCAACATCGATGCGACCAATTCAACCATAAACACTTCATGAAATCATTAACAACACCAAAATGACAATTATTCATCGATAATCATATAAAATTAACCAAAATCATGGTAAATTAATGAACAAACTAAAACAATGGGTCTAACTTGCATAAACATATGAATTTACATAAGAAATTACCAGTTTTAAGATGCTAGATTAGATCCTATGGTGATTCAAATGAAAATATACTTACAATGACATAGATCTTGGTGAAAACAACTTAAAATGATGAAAATAAGATCAAACAACCCATATACTTGATCGAATCCGTGTGAGAGATGCTTATCACTCACCAATTCTTCGAATTAACTTGAAATCGCTAAATTCTCAATCTAGACAACAAAGAATATGCTTCAAACCTCTTGATTTGATGCGATCTCTCTTCACTTGATGTAGATCTAGCTTCAATGGTGTAGGTCTTCGATTCTCTTATGTAGATCTAGAATTTTAATGGTGGAAAGATGTATTTGATTGAGCAAGAAGGATCACGAGCTCAACCAAATGAGAGAATGAAGATAGTAAACTATTCTCCAAGCCTATAACCCCCTATTTATAGCCCCCCACCAGCCCATTAATGGACCACCTCAAATCAGCCCATCAGTGGCTCTAAAAAGTTGAACAAAAATTATGAAACGCAAAAACAGTGATTCCTCCCAAACAGCTGAAACAAATCTTTAATGTGACCATTCTACGAAATTGGCAACACTGTTTCCTTTTTAATGAAATCAATCTTAGCACCTGATTCAATCCCAGTCAAAAGTTATGCCCTATTCAAAACTGATAGGGAGAAAATGTTCACAAATAAATTTGGAAAAAAATAATACGGACATGTCTCACATCCCCATAAACAACATATCAAAATATGAGAATGATCCAACCCTTAGGAAAAAAATAAAAATATTTTATGATCCTCCGATACGTAAAATGCGGGCTGTTACATTTTCCCTCCCTTAGGAGTTTCCCCCCGAAATTCCAAACAAACACAACGGACCAAAACAATTCTGCATGCCTATCTTCCATAAGCAGCCAATTTACCATCCAATCTAGCGTCCATCAAACCATGCATCCATAGCCTTATCCTAGCATGCAGAATTCTAACAACAACCATGGTACATGTTACAATGATGTAACGATGACACGATATCAATGGGTTACACCGACGAAGAGTTCTGGATGGGACGTCTTCATACTCTCTTCCGTCTCCCATGTCTAATCGTCGCCATCCTCGCTCCCACCGTGACTAGCTTAACTGTCTTCCTTCGAAGCCGTTTTGTGTCATTCCCTTAACATGAAGCGGCTTATAAGGTCCTGTAACTACGGTCTTAACTTCTAAGTCTTCATACTGCTCTGGAGATACCATCACATTCAAATCATGCTCGCACTTGCATAGAAACGACACATGGAAAACATTATGCACACTTGACATCTTCTCAGGTAACACCAATCTATACGCGAGCTTTCCAATTCGGTCGATTATCAGAAACGGTCCAACAAACCTTGGAGCTAACTTTTCTTTATTTCTGAACCGAACCTCATGCTTTAACGGTGAAATCTTCAGAAAAACCATGTCGCCAACGTCAAATTCCAAATCTTTTTGACGCTTATCTGCATAGCTTTTCTAGTGATCCTGGGATACTTTCATTCATTGCCAAACGATCTCGATACAATCTGAGGTTTCTCTTATCATTTCTGGCCCAAGTACCAACTTATCTCCAGTTTCTAATCAACATCCGGAGAATTGCATAGTATACCATACAATGCCTTGTATGGTGCCATTCCAATACTTGACTGGTAGTTATTATTGTATGCAAACTCCACTTGGTATAGATGGTCTTCCTATGATCCCCCGAAATCCAACACACAAGCTCTTAGGAGATCTTTCAAACTCGGTTGACCCTCTCAGTTTGACCATCACTTTGGGGATGATAAGTCGTACTCAAACACAACTCAATTCCCAAACTATTTTGCAAATTCTTCTAAAATCCACTTGTAAATAATGGATCTCAATCACTGACTATGCTCTTCGGGATATCGTGGAATCGAACTATCCGTTTTATATAAAGCTCAACCAACTTTGATGTGGTCCTAGTTGATCTGATAGAAATTAACCTTGTTCTCTTGGTCAAACGATCCATGATGACCCAAATTCCTTCATTTCTCAATCCGTCAGTATTAGGAACAACCAGTCATCCTCTCTTTCGAAGCCAACCCTCTCAATCGACCTCGAACTTCTTATTCTCTGTTTCCAACTTCTAGATAAACTCGACAAGCATTGCATCCCAATTTTGGCTTTCGCCAATCTTTTCAATGAGATTAGGTCTTATCGATAAGCTTGCCAACATTTCAGGTTCCCACTGACGTTTTGGTATGAAATCAAATCCTGCCAAAAACTTGAGGTTTTTCCAATTCGAAAACATCACTCCTTAACTTGCGGGCATTCGACTAAACACATTGGTAATTGCGTTACTTTTTCCAGGGGTATAGACTATACCAAAAACATACGATGCCAGAAACTCTAACCACTGCTGCTGTCGAAGATTCAAATCTTTTTGGGAGAAAAGATACTTTAACGACTTGTGATCCATAAGCAACTCGAATCAAACTTCCAATAGGTATTATCTCCACATCTTCAGAGCAAACATGATCGCTGCCAACTCCAAATCATGAGTTGGGTAATTCCCTTCGTGCGGCTTCGGCTATCGACTCCCATAGGCCACAACCTTATCCTTCCGCATCAGTACTGGTCCAAGTCCAGTACCACATACATCGATGTATACCACCATTTCCTTATTCCCACTTGGAATTGTAAAAACAGGAGCACTCGTTAGCCTCTCTTTCACAATTATGAAAGCTTGCTCACACTTGGTTCTTCTTTGTCAATCTTGTTAATGGTGCAGCTATCTGGGAGAAATCCTTGATAAACCGTCAGTAATAACCTGTCAGTACAAGGAAACTTCTCACATCTGTCGCATTCTTATGTCTACCATAGTCCTGGATTGCTGCACCTTTAGCGGGGCCTACCGTTATTCCATTTCCAAAAACTACATGGCCTAAGAACCTCACTTTGTTCTTCCAGAAGTGACACTTCGAAAACTTAGCCTTCAACTGATGCTTTCGCAAGATATGCAAAACAACTCGCAAGTATGTCTTATGTTCTTCCTCATTCCGGAAGTAAACCAGATTATCATCCATGAACACAAGCATGAACTTGTTCAACTGATCTCTGAAAACTCTATTCATAAGATCCACAAAATATGTTGGCATGTTAGTCAACCCAAATCTCATCACTAACCATTCGAAGAAATCGGATGGTGTCCTAAAAGCAGTCTTCGACACACTAACCCTTGCCACCCTCAACTGATGGAATCCCGTTGCCAAATCCATATGGGAAAACACTTTGGCTTCGTGAAGCTGATCGAACAGGTCATCGATCCTCGGTAATGGATACTTGTTCTTCTTGGTCACCTTGTTTAGCTTACGATAGTCCACAGACTCCATACATAATCTCAAGGATCCATCGACCTTGGTTGCACACAACTGGAACTCCCCATTCGGATACATTTCTCCGAATGAATCCTTTTCCCAAAAGATCACGAACTTGCACCTCTAACTCTCAATGTTTCTTAGACGCCATCCTCACAAAAGACATAACGATAGGTATAGCACCTTCGACCAAATCGATTCTGAACTCAATCTCACGATGCAGCAACAACCCTTTGACCTCTTCAAAGACATCATCAAACTCACTTGCGATAGGAATTGATGATGAGTCTTTCCGTGAAATCACAAGTGAATATAAATAGCTCACGAAGACACCATCTTCGGGCTTACATCTAATCACAACCATTCGCCATGCCATATTCCCGACTGTTACCTCCAGCTTCTTGCAATCCACTTTTTCCGCATACATCTTGAGCCAGTCCATATCCAAAATAATTCCAAACCCAATGAAGTTCAAAACAAAGTAATCACACATAAAGGAGCAACCATGACTTGGTAACACTAGACCACGAAAAAACATATACAAACTGGAAGAACCCCCTACTGGATTAGTCACAACAAACGGTCTATCGCAGATCTCAGGTTCCAAACCCAAGCGACACATATGCTTATAACGAACTTCTCGTTCTTCTGGTAAGGAGTCTCGACGTACGAACGAGCATACTTGGACAGAGCTTTAAATTAAAGACATACTGAAACACTGGCAAACCATTCTGCTTAAGCTCGATAGACCTCTTAAACAAAATAGGCTTCTAAATGGTAGAAATGAACTTCATCTCAAACTTGACTTGGAGTTTCTCCCATGAAATCTCATCTTCTGGAGTCTCTAGAGTGATAGAGTTCCACCAATCCATATCGATGAAGCTTCCTCTTAATCGCCTCATTAATTCCCAAGTCCCCAAAGATCTGAATGCAAGTATCAAGCAATCCTTGAATCTCTACAATGGGCTTTGTCCCCTTAAACAACATCCCTCTTAGAGTAGTGGAATATTTGAATAGCTTCGCGAAGTCCACCAGTTTAGGCACCTGCACCTGAACCTGAACCACTACAACTACCACGGGTACTCTTGGAATAGGTACCCTCCTCATGTTCGCTGCCATCATAGCTTCAAATGTATTTGATGTTAGGGACTGCGGAATGGATCGTTCAGGCAAAGCAAACACTAGAGGGGGCGACTAGTGTTTGTAGAAATTTAAACAAAACTAAAAACTAGAGAGAACTATGGGATGAATCAAACACCACAAACACCAACATAAACACAGATTCAAACATAAAGGCAAAACAAACAAAAACAAAAATGTAGAAAAGGAAAAAACACATCAGATTTTATACTGGTTCGGATTACTCCTACGTCCAGTCCCTCACAACGCTGGGTTGTACAAAGTTTTATTACTCTTTCAATAGTCAATTACACCCTCCTTGATTTCACGGCTCACAGGGAGACAGTGATTCCTACTTTCTTGATTTCACGGCTCACAAGAACACACCGACTCCTATTTCCTTGATTTCACGGCTCACAAGGACACACTGACTTCTCTTTGACTCACAACAAGGTTTATTCAACCTAACCAATTACAAAACAGCCATGTAACTCTTCAATAGCACTTGATTCAGAGTGTAAATAGAAGACGTTTTATCAAAATAGAATTGAATTCAGCAGAGTATAAGTGTAAAAACCATAAAAATGATTAAGAATAATGGTAGGATGAAACAGGATGAAGATGGAGAAGAAGAGATGTTAGAAAATTCGGTTTTAACCTCTTTTTATAGGTTATGAAGGGTTGCAACGGTTATGAAGCATTTCAAATAATGACAAGACACTTCCCTTCAAATTTAGGAAAATAGCTGTTATATATCGACATACATATTTTGCTATGTCGACATAGCCATGTGTAAATTTTATTTTCAAAGTATTTTTCAAGTATTTTGATATAAAACTAATTCTGAAAATTCTTGAATAAAATTCTAAAGTTGTAAATCAATATTATATGATAGAAAAATATAACAATATATTTTTAAACTATATAAATATATTTATAAAATTATAAAGTTTTAAACTACATAAAATATAAATAAAGTATATATATAAAACTTAAGCTTGAAAGTCAAAGAAGAACGAAAATATAATTAAATAGAAAAACAAAATGGATAATATTGAGGATAAAAACAAAAACAAAAACAGAGAGGATTGAAGATAGAATTGAAAATCAGAATTTGAATTTGAGTTTGAATTTGAACTTGGAGTGCTATTTGGAGTCTTACGAAATCTAGACTCTATAAATATATTATTCTTGAACTCTTGAACTCTTGAGATCTTGATTACTCATGAGTCTTAAATCTACTTTGAATTTTGAATCTCTAAAAGCTCTTAAACTGTACAATCTTCAGTATTAATTCCAGTATACAAATCCTGCATTTGTGCGTATATATATATATATTCTAAATAAAGATGTTAGTATATATTTTATAATCAATGATAATTGAAATAAGGTTGTTGTCATCAAAATTCCATTCTCTAACAATCTCCCCCTTTTTGATGATGACACCCTTAGTTTATAAAATATCATGCATGTATATACCTGTTTGATGATGATCTTCTAATACTCCCCCTGTCTATAAGAATTCTATAAAACTATGCCTATATTTTATAATTTCTCCCCCTTTGGCATTATCAAAAATAAAGATTAAAGATACTCCCCCTAAGTTTAAACAACTGTAGAAACTAATTAATATTCTAAAAAATACTCCCCCTAAATTGTTTAATTCCCTAATTATGGCATAAAATACTCCTTAATTTATTAAATATTTCTAAGTAGAATACCTTCTTAATCTATTAAACTAAAGAAAATAATACTTAATATGATGATTAAATACACACCAATCCAAGTATTATTACGTATGTTTGTCAAATTCATATACAAACCAATCCAAACTATATCATACCATATGTATGTACAAGTTTCAAACAATATAACCTAATTCACACCATATAATATGGAAACAAATCAATCAAATCGTACCAAACAACTAAACGTCTCTTGGAACTTCAACCCAACCATCTTCTCCAAAGATAGGATCCTTCTTAATTACTTCCCAATCTTCATCTTCTTTGGTTGGTGAAGCCTTTGCGAGATTATTTTCTTCATCTTTGAAAAGAGAAGAGATTAGCCATCGCATTGCATCAAAGTGCTTTTCTTGTTGTTCGAACATCTTTGTTTGACTCAATTCAAGATGGCGCTGATTTCGTAGAATGATAAAGATAATGTTTTTGAACGAATTGAGAGTTTCTTATAGATTTTCACTTAGATTATGGATAGGATTTGCCATGGAATTGATGAAAAATGATTAAGAAAGAAGGATTAATGGAATAATGAAATTTTCTGGAAGAAATGTACTTGAACAGGTTCTAGAATTCGTTGGATTTTGAATGGACATGAGTAGTTATTTAATTTTAAATTTTGAAAAGTTTGAATTTTTTTTCTGTTATATGTCGACATACAGGTTTGGTTATGTCGACATACTATTGTGTGAATTTTGAAAATTTTGTAATCTTTTGAACTCTTGTAACATATTTTATGATTTTTCCAGAAACATAGAGATGATAAAAACATAAATAAAACTCCATTCATTCCATACTAAAAATCATATACATCCAACTAAACAAGACACACTTAAATACGAGATTCTAAAACAAATACAAGGAAATATATAAAGACAGATTAAACTAGATGGCCTAGTTTTCGGATGATGATGAGGAAGATGAAATTCCAAGTTTTCTTCCTATCTTGACCATGAATTTGGATATTTTGGAAAGCCCGTTGTTAAGCTTCTTTTGATTTTGGACGATTATCACTTGATTTTGAACAATCGTGTCTTTGAGATTACGGTTTGAGGTTGGATACTCAATGCTTTCCATAAAAGTCTCTTCTTCTTCTTCGACTTCCATTGGGTCTTGTTCTTGTTGTAATCAAACTTATTTGGCCTCGTATGTCTTATAGGGTTTGAAAGTGAGAGGAATTTGCATGAGATGAATGGTTGATGCGTCAAACACTTTTCTAGGGACAAATTCTTCTCCATTGGGATCAACTCCAAAGTATTTGAAAATGCGAGTGAGATAAACACCATAACAGAGAGTGTTTTGTCTAGTAGATACATCTAGGGGCTTAAATTCATTAAGAATCATTTCGGCCCAATTGATATTATATCCACCTATTATGGCAAAGAGAGCCTTTTAGACTTTAAGAGTTGGATTGTTGAAATTTCCGAAATGAGGAGTGATTGTATGTTGAAGGAGAAGGTTGACAATTCTTGTTTTTGGACGAATGAAACGATTTTTGAAATCCATTGGAACACCATCTTCGAAGATACTGTGATATGTTTCCCTATCGGTTTCATCGATAGCGAAAGTTGAGAAATCCGTGCCCTTGCTTCTACAATTTAGAATTTCACCTAAAAGATCGGCATCGAGAACAATTTGAGTTCCCTTGACACTACTCCAAAATTGATTTTTGTTGCCTTGATAAAATCTACGGTTGAGATTCGCATAGAACATCTTCACGGGTTTGGGATAACGTACTTTGTCGTTTTCATGAGAGTCAATTAGACTCAAGACTTCGTTGTGTTGAAAAAGAGACGTGAGATCGTAAGATGGAAAGTCGCTAAAGACGACGAAAGCACCCATGTTAACTTTAGCATTTGCTAAATAGTTACCATAGGTTTTAATGGCCTCTTTATCATTGTAAAGATAACCTTTATGGTTTTGGTTATCTTCAATTTCTGATATGAACTTGAGGAAGCCATTGATAGATAGTTTTGAGTAGGATAGATATGAAGAAATTTGTTTTGAGTTGTGAATGAGAGGTAGAAAGGATGGATATATATAGAAAATGAATAGATATGAATTGAATGAATATGAATTGAATAAGCACAACTTTTCAAATTGAAAGGACACCTTTTCAGACATTGGGAGTTGGTGAAAAGATTGGAGGGAAGTTTGAAAGTTTAAACTTTTGAAATTCAAAATTTAAATTTCAAAACTGCTGTATATGTCGTCATGTATATTTCTGTATGTCAACATACAGTGCTTATTTCAAAAAGAATTTTGGATTTCCAAGCTTTGAAATAAACTATCGATTT
The DNA here is from genome assembly GCA_030737875.1 of Allium sativum. Taxonomy (NCBI): domain Eukaryota; kingdom Viridiplantae; phylum Streptophyta; class Magnoliopsida; order Asparagales; family Amaryllidaceae; genus Allium; species Allium sativum. Next base: position 1,014,567,059 of record CM060916.1, read on the forward strand.
ATATTTCTGGTTTAACGATTTCCTGAAATACTTCTAATCCTAATGATCATACAGACAATTTTATTTTATTAATTTATTGGTTATATAATATAATATTATTATTTTGAATTTCAAGATTCAAATTTCAAATTTGAATTTCAAATAGTTTATTAAGTTTTGAATTCAAACTAAAGCAAACAAACAAAGCAACCATTCAACCAAATAAAATTTATATGTAATTAATGCGTACCCGGTTTTTTGATCCTTTTCTTCATGATTTTCTGAACTCTGAATTGCTCTAAAGCATATATTTGTATTTCTGGTTTCTGGTTCTTCATCACTTGATGACGAATCTGAATCATCTAACGTTGCTGCATATGCTTTCTTTCTTTTCTTTGATGAATTTGAGTTATCCGGTTGTTGAGTAGATTTGTCTGGATTTGGACACATTCTCTTTATAAGACCTGATTCATTGCAGTTAAAACATCGTCTATCATTTAATTTTGCTTGATTATAACCCTTCCTTCTATACTTTAGAAATCTTCTAAAATAATTTGTCATGAATGTTTTTTCTTCATCATCTTCACTATTTGAGTCAAAATCATTTGTTGTTGCTTTCTGTGTAATAGATTTCTTTTCAGTTGATCTATTTTCTTTTCTTTTCTGTAATTGAACTTCATATGACATTAGATTCCCAGTTAACTCTTCAATCTTCATTTCATTGACATCATTTGCTTCTTCTATAGCCAAAGTCTTCTGATCCCATTCTTGAGTTAATGAATTTAATATATTTTTTGACTTGATCTGCTTTGGAATAAGTTTTTCCAAGTGCTGTTAGTGAATGCACTATCTCTTGAAATATGCAATACATATCAGAAATAGACTCATTCTCATTCATTTTAAATAATTCAAATCGATTGACTAGTATTCCTATCTTAGTCTACTTAACTTTACTAGTTCCTTTATGAGTAACTTGTAAAGTTCTCGAGATTTCATAAGCATCTTTACATACTAATACTCTATTAAACTCATTTTTATCTTATGAATGAAATAACATATTCATGGCCTTGAAATTGCTCTGTGCAACAGCCTTTTGTTCATTTGTCCATTACGTAAATGCAGTTGCGGGTTCAACATAATTATTTTGTGTACTATTCCATATGTCTAATCCTACAGACTGTAAATAAATTTTCATCCTATATGCCTAATAGGAATAATTACTACATTAAATAGTGGTAGTCTAACAGTGGATTGACCCTCTACAAAAGAACTTGTAACACCCCGTGTATTTTATAACAGTGAAATTCACAAATTAAAGTATAATAAATTTCAAATCAAAGTATTAAGGGAAACGGGATAAGCCATTGCGTTCGTCTCGGAAAAATACGCGAAATAGAGTCCGAATTTTCGGAAAACGGTGCCCGTATGACCAAATTATGGCCCGATGAAGTTTCAGAAAATTCAAATTTCGAAAACAGATTTGAATTTCAGCCCAATCAGAGTAGGCGGGAAAAGTTCCCACCCAACCCACCAGGTCGACCTGGGGGTCGACCCTAGGGTCGACCTTCCAGGCCAGGTCGACCTGGGAGTCGACCTGGGGGTCGACTGGGGAGTCGACCTGGGGGTCGACTGGGGAGTCGACCTGGCCCCTGAGCCAGGTCGAACCCAGCCCACCCTGGCTGGCCTAGTCTGTGTTTGGTCGATTTTCTGAGCCTTGCCTTGTCACTAGGGCTAGGTGTCAGCTCCTGGTTGGTCTCTCCTTTGAACGAACGGCTATTATTAAACCAAGCTTCATCGACGGTCTAAATCAACTCACAAACTCTATAAAAAGGACCTAAGACTAACCCTAATTCACACAAACTAAAATGGAGATGAGACCGTCATGCTGATGAGGAGAGACTAAGGATAGCCGTCAGAAATTGAGAGACAATTAGGGGATAAATCAAAAGCTTATAGCAACGTTAATCAAATCAAAGCAACGCCTACAACAAAGGATAGCATCTCCAAATTCAGAATTCAGATTCCTGAATTGAAGATTCGTCATACGTTGTAAGTAGAGTGCTATTCCGATGTGAATTAAATAATTGTGTTGATTTGTGTAAAGTATGAAATGGAATTGTGGCGATAATAATCTATATTTGTATGTTGCTTTGATTATAAACGATTTGGGAATGTTGTAGTATACGATTTGATATTCGCAAGCATATGATTCATATTGAAAACTACGTGTTTGTGGTAGTTATTTACAACACCCATTTGGTAATTGCAAGTATATGATTCATGTTGAAAGTAACAACTATATGTTGTAATAGTTTATTTGAGATTCATGCAAATATATGATTTACTGTTATGCCAACATGATGTATAATTTTATGGTCATCTCTAGTGTAATGCGATCCATTTGATTCATATATGTTGGAATTGGCATCATGGTTCAAGTATAAAAATCATGCTTTTTGTGATAGTGACAAAAACAAGCATCATTGTGAACTTGTATTAATTTTATGAACATGACTAAACTATGTTTGTTGTTATGCCTAATTGAAAAACATGTTTTTACGCTTATGTTGTTAGCATAATCATATGATAATATATGTGACACATAAGTTACATTAGACTTACATTAGAATTACATTCCACTTGCAAGTTTACATAGGTAGATTAAGAACCATGATTTAAGTTTAGGTATGTTTATGCTATAATTCTATGGATAGAACGATTCATGTTTAAGTATTGTTTATGCCATAATCATATGAATAATTCATGTTTAAGTATTGTCTATGCCATAATCATATGAATAGAATGATTCATGTTTAAGTATTGTTTATGCCATGATTATATGAATAAAATGATTCATGTTATGCCATGATTATATGATGTTACAATTGCAAGTTCACATGTGCCTACTTTATGTTAACTGAATCGTTCGTTGCAAGTTCATGCGTTCACACTCCCCTTTTCCATGTTAACTTATAAACACCATGTTATAAGCCTCCCCTTTTCATTTGGCTAAATTGGGTTTAAGTATTAAACCCAACACACCTTACATTGGAGCGAACGTGTAAAACGGGGGTAATGACGTTTGGGCTAAAATATAGAACATACGTGTTGGCATGTTTGACGCATGCCAACAACCTAAAAAAAAAAAAATTAAGTGGCATAAATGAATTTTACTCAATAAAGGTAAATTTTAATAATGGGCCGCAAATATTTACATATAAAAAGAAAAGAGACAAAATATGTAAATGTAGGAAATACGATGTGTTTAACCCGAGGTTGGATTGAGTTGTGATGTAAACCTGCCCGGAATCGCCCGGCTGTCCAGTAGTCACAACAATACCTATCCAATGTGGGTGGTTAAACACGGAGCCCAATAAGGACCCGAGGTTAGACTGAGTTGTGGCGTAAGACTGCCCGGACCAAACCGGCAACAGGCAGCCACAACAATACCTGTCTAATGTGAGAGGTCAAGGCTTTAATAAGACAATTAAGGCTGAGTCAGGATTGATAGGATTAAGTAAATTATATTAATACTTAATAAAAATGGAACATGCTAAACTAAACATACTGATTGGGGGTTAGGTTTATAAAACACTTAACCAACTTAGCATGTTGGCTAGAAATTGAAAACCTAGTAGCGGGGGACCCTTTTCAGCAGTAACCCTACAAGGTGTATCAGGATACCCTGAACTAGGCAGGGTGGGGCACGATTACTCGGCTGATTGTAAGAGGTCAAATCGACGGCGGTGGTGCAGCAGTGTAGGTTCTAACGGGGTGCGGGCGTGCACACACTGCGACGCAGAAAAATAAGGCACTGGGCACCAGTAGCATACCTGTGCATTCTAGGATTGTGTCGGGCCGCCACCATGGGACTTGATACACCCCATGGTGGGACCAGCATAGGTAACTACAACATCGGGGGCCGTAAGACACATGTAACTATGCGAGTAGGAGCCGATCATCGGAAAAAGGATCACTTCACCCTGATTATGGGGTGCCTATTGGGAACTAGTTTATATGGGTACAGAGATTAATATGGGGTACGATAGTATTCGACTCTAGACCACTTAACTTAGTTTATAATGCTTTCCCATTTCCAGTTTATACTTATCATACCCAGTTCTTTATTCATAGACTGAATAGTCCTAGACTTACTCAGGCTTTATGTCTTACTCTACTTTTCTTTCGTCCCCCCCCAGGTCCACAGGGAGGGAATACCGCAGCTTGACCAGTTTTCACATCCAGTTTGAAGAGAAAGAATGTATTGCTTGGATCTTTTCCGTTTTGGGCTATGGCTTTGGACAGCAATTATGGACTTTTGCAGTTTATTTATGTTTTCTTTATGCTTATTTAAATAATGTAATCAAGATAGTTATGGAGATGTTATGTTTTGGAAAGTATTGTAAAACAAATTATGACATGGTTTGTGTAACACGTATTTTGTTGAAATAAAAGTTATTGATGTTTTCTGCTGTTCAAAAATATGTGTTCTTATATCTGTCTGGTATATCTGTGACTTATACTTATAAACCTCCACCAAAATTAGGGCATTCCCTTTGAGAGTGACCCTAACGGAGGTGGGGTGTTTCATTTGGTATCGGAGCATAGGTTTACCAGATAAGATAAAAAGTTTTGAAAATTTATTTTCAAAAAGGAAATTTAAAGAAGCATTTTTAAAAGATAAAATAATATTTTATTTTAAAAAGGCGAAGTCCCCCAAAGTCATAGGTACTATCTCTTATCCTTCGTTTTGAATCTATCCTTTTTGTTTCAGCATGTCCGAAGAACTTAACTTGCCAGAGGGTGTACCAATACCTGGTTGGTTTAGACGGTTCTTAGAAGCAAGGGCCACTCAGCCAGGTCCTACCGTTCCTCCTCCCCCAGCTGCAGGAAATCATCCAGCTGCAGCAGCACCTCTTCCTCCACCTCCTCCGCGGGGAAACACTTTTGCTAAGATATGTAAAGATTTTAAAGCTATGGGAGGAAAGGATTTTCATGGAACTGAGTCCTTCGTGGCAGCTAGAAATTGGCTGAAAGAAACCGAGGACTTATTCATCATCTTTGAGGTAGAAGATAAACAGAAAGTACAACTGGCAGTATGGCTACTTAAAGGCGAGGCTTCCTACTTGTGGGAAGTCACTAATGCAGAAATACCAGTGGAAACATGGGAGGACTTTAGGGCAAGGTTTGAGGCTAAATTTCTCTCAGACGCGGAAAGGAGTTTGCAGCTGGAAAAATTCTTATTTCTTAAGCAAGGGAACAAGACAGTAAAAGAGTATGTTAATCAGTTCGATGAGCTGGCTAGGTTCAGACTGGAACTAGTCAACACCCCGCACAAGAAGGCTCTCCGTTTTGTGAAAGGGTTGAATGAGCCATTACACAGTTTGGCCATGACCCATATACCCATGGGAGCTACGTATGAAAGGTTGGTACAGATGGCATTGCTGAACGAAGAGGATAAGGGCAAGAAGGAGACAAAGGCAGAAAGCTCTCAAGGGAAGAAAGAGGGTTTACAGCCTAAGAAGACGGACTTTAAGAAGGGCGGAAAAGACAACAAAGAGAAGAGGAAGTGTAATTTCTGTGGCAAAGTGGGGGCACTTAGTGAAAGATTGCCGGAAAAAGAAGGCCAAGATGAATGGTGGGTGCTTTTCTTGCAGTGAGACAGGCCACATGGCTATGGACTGCCCAAAGAAATGAGGACAGGGGCAGAGGGCTGGATCCACCTCAGGGGCACAGGTTCATGTGTTAGAAGCGCCACCTCTGCAACAGCGAGATATAAATACTTCTGTAGAAAGTGTAGTTTATCTTTATGATCACCCCGTTCGCACTTTATTTGATTCTGGCGCATCACACTCCTTTATCTCGTCTGCTTTAGTAGAATCTCTGCACCTAAAAACTAGTATGGTAGAGGACCCCTTAATTGTTTCAAACCCAATTGGGGGCCCAGCTCATTTGTCTATGATCTGTTTGGGATTGAAAATTTCTATTCTAAGCGTAGAATTTAAATGTAGTGCCTTTGTTTTGGGCTTTTCGGGATATGGTTTGATTTTGGGCATGGATTGGCTATCCAGTAATGGGGCCATCCTTGATTGTGAAAAAAGGGTTGTTAGGCTCCTGACCCAGCTCGGTAACACTTTGGAAATTACTTGTAATCCCTCGTATGCGGTTATGCTTAGTTATCTTGAATCGCTAGATGCCTCCGTTGAAAATTTGCAATCGATTAGAGTGGTCCGGGAATATCCGGATGTCTTCGAAGAGGTGAAGGGCTTGCCTCCGAAGCGGGAGATAGACTTCCGTATATATCTTGTAGATAATGCAAAGCCCGTTGCGTTGCCCGTTAGACACATGGCTCCACGGGAAAGGAAAGAGCTCAGTAAACAGATTAAAGAGCTTCTAGAAAAGGGGTTCATTAGGAGGAGCATTTCAGAATGGGGCACTTCAGTGGTGTTCGCTACAAAGGCGGATGGTTCACTCCGTCTATGTGTTGACTATAGGGAGCTCAACAAGCTAACGAAAAAGAATAGGCACCCTCTCCCCAGAATTGACAATTTGTTTGACCAGCTTGTAGGAGCGTCTGTTTTCACCCAACTCGATTTAGCGACCGGTTTTCATCGGCTAAGGGTGGCTGAAGATAGTATCGATAAGACGACATTCAGAACCCCAGACGGCTTCTTCGAATGGCTTGTCATGCCTTTTGGCTTGACAAATGCACATGCTTACTTCGTGGACCTGATGAGTAGGGTATTCAGAGATTTCCTCAATAAGTTCGTAGTGGTCTTCGTAGACGATATCTTGATCTTCTCAAAGAATGAGGAAGAGCATGCCCAGCACTTAAGGGCAATCATGGAAACTCTGCGAGTCCATCAGCTAAAAGCCAAATTCTCCAAATGCCACTTTTGGAGAGAAGAAGTGAGGTTCCTTGGGCACATAGTATCCAAAGAAGGGTTAGCTGTGGACTCTGCTAAGGTAGTAGCGGTACAGGATTGGAAGACACCAAGAAACGCAACTGAGGTCCGAAGTTTTCTAGGGCTAGCAGGTTTCTACCGAAAATTCATAAGGGATTTTGCGAAAATCTCAGCTCCGCTCACAAGGCTGACCAAGAAGAATCTAGTGTTCAATTGGGACTTGGATTACGAGTTTGCTTTCCAACGACTAAAAAGGGCTCTTACAACAGCCCCAGTTTTAACGTTGCCAGATGGAAGCAAGATGTTCACAGTTTATACAGATGCATGTGGGACAGGGCTAGGCGCTGTCTTAATGCAAGAAGGAAGGGTAGTAGCTTATGGCGGAAGATAGTTGAAAGTGCACGAAAAGAACTACCCGACCCACGATCTTGAATTAGCTGCCATCGTCTTTGCACTCAAGTCTTGGCGACACTATCTCCTAGGTGAGAAGTTCGAACTTTACACTGACCATAAATCGTTGAAATATCTTTTCTCGTAGAAAGATCTTAACTTGAGGCAACAGAGATGGATGGAGTTTCTTGCCTCGTACGATTTCGAGATCTCCTACACTCCGGGCAAAGGCAACGTAGTGGCAGACGCATTGAGCCGAAAGAAACTAACCCTAAGCCCGTTGTTTATCGAAAGACAAAGCCTAGAGTTTATAGCCAGCTTTGACTTTAGGCCCTCCTCCGATTTTGTACCAGGCTTGCTAGCATCTCTCGAAGTACGCCCAACTTTAGTGGACTCAATAGGGACAGCACAACGCGAAGACCCTCAGCTTGTGGGAACGATTGATAGGCTAATTAGGAGTGAGACTTCGAGTCACCTCAACAGATACTCCATCGATGATAAGGGTTGGCTAAGGCGAGACGGAAGACTATGCGTCCCACAAACAAGGGATTTAGTAAAGAAGGTTCTCGAGGAAGCACATCACTCCAAGATGACGATACACCCTGGCGGAGATAAAATGTACAAGGACATAAAAAGAACTTTCTTTTGGAACGACATGAAGAAGGACGTAGCAGATTTCGTTTCTAAGTGTATGGTGTGCCAACAGGTTAAGGCGGAACAGAAAAAGCCTAGCGGTCTGCTACATCCTCTAGAGGTCCCGCAGTGGAAGTGAGATAGCATCTCAATGGACTTCGTTGATGGGCTGCCTAGGTCTAGGAGAGGCAACACTAGCATTTGGGTAATAGTGGATAGGCTTACTAAAAGCGCCCACTTTTTACCTGTCAAAAGTAAAAGAACTGCCTCATCCCTAGCATCTCTTTACCTCAAGGAAATCATTCGACTCCATGGAATACCATCCAGCATTGTTAGTGACCGAGACCCTATCTTCACAAGTGAGTTTTGGCGGAGTCTGCAAGAAGCGGTAGGCACACAATTATGCTTGAGCACAGCCTATCATCCCCAAACCGATGGCCAAATAGAAAGAGTGAACAGAGTTTTGGAAGACCTCCTAAGACTGTGTGTCCTTGACTTCGGAGGGACATGGGAAGACCATATTCCTTTGGTGGAATTTGCCTACAACAACAGCTATCAAGCAACCATCGGAATGGCGCCCTTCGAAGCTTTATATGGAAGACCGTGCCGATCACCCACTTGTTGGTGGGAGTCTACTGATAAGCTCATACTTGGACCAGATATGATCCGAGAGACTTCAGAAAAAGTAGACTTAATACGAAGAAGGATGAAGACGGCCCAAGACAGACAAAAGTCCTACGCCGACAAGAGGAGGACCGACCTTGAATTTGAGGTTGGGGACAGAGTTTTTCTTAAGGTATCTCCGCTAAGGAACGTTGTTCGTTTTGGAACCACAGGAAAGCTAGCACCAAGGTTCGTAGGGCCATTCCCTATCATCGAGAAAATTGGGAAAATGGCCTATAGATTAGAGCTACCCGAAAATCTGGTCGGAGTACACAACGTCTTTCACGTTTCACATCTCCGAAAATGTCTACATGAGTCTGCTGAAGTGGTAGAGCCAAATATCCTAGAAGAAGCTGAAGTGGAACGCGAAGCAACCGTAAGGAAAGTCCCAACCCGCATATTAGGAACGGAAGTTAAGAAACTATGCAACCGCGAAGTCAAGCTCGTCAAAGTGCAGTGGAGCGACGCCGAAGAAGATGCAACCTGGGAAACTGAAGCTAGAATACGCGTGGCCTACCCTTTTCTTTTCGAGGGTACATCTTTGATCTTTTCTTTTTCCTTAAGTTTCGCTTTTATCTATCTTTTTAGGTATATCTCCTCGACCCTATCTTTTAGGTAGAAACCCTTTGGATGAAAACATGTAATTGAAACATGTTATGGATGATGATTTCAAGTGGTTGCAAGTGATTGCTAGTGGTTGCTCGTGGTTCATATACACACACAATCTAGGTTTTAGATCGGCTCAATCACTTCATATTGCATATGCATATATGTTTGCATTCGTATATGGTTGAACTTTAATGTGTTGTCATATGGATGTTGCATTTGTATGAATGATTCTGCACTCATGTAGAATCATGAATAGGAGGATTTGCATACATAATGGATTCATGGCACTTACATAATTCGCATTAAGGAGGTCAACTGAATCAGTAGACCGCCTGATTTTGCATTAGATAAGTACATGTACACACACACTTCGCATATTATCATGAAGCATTAGAAGCCTTTTAAGGACAATGGATGCTCGTGTTTGATGGATGAGTAGATGGGTGTTTGGATGTTAGGATGTACATTCTTCCTAAACTTGAAGATTTCGGGATGAAATCCTTTTAAGTGGGGGAGAATGTAACACCCCGTGTATTTTATAACAGTGAAATTCACAAATTAAAGTATAATAAATTTCAAATCAAAGTATTAAGGGAAACGGGATATGCCATTGCGTTCGTCTCGGAAAAATACGCGAAATAGAGTCCGAGTTTTCGAAAAACGGAGCACGTATGACCAAATTATGGCCCGATGAAGTTTCAGAAAATTCAAATTTCGAAAACAGATTTGAATTTCAGCTCAATCAGAGTAGGCGGGAAAAGTTCCCGCCCAACCCACTAGGTCGACCTGGGGGTCGACCCTAGGGTCGACCTGCCAGGCCAGGTCGACCTGGGAGTCGAACTGGGGGTCGACTGGGGAGTCGACCTGGCCCCTGAGCCAGGTCGAACCCAGCCCACCCTGGCTGGCCTAGTCTGTGTTTGGTCGATTTTCTGAGCCTTGCCTTGTCACTAGGGCTAGGTGTCAGCTCCTGGTTGGTCTCTCCTTTGAACGAACGACTATTATTAAACCAAGCTTCATCGACGGTCTAAATCAACTCACAAACTCTATAAAAAGGACCTAGGACTAACCCTAATTCACACAAACTAAAATGGAGATGAGACCGTCATGCTGCTGAGGAGAGACTAAGGATAGCCGTCAGAAATTGAGAGACAATTAGGGGATAAATCAAAAGCTTAAAGCAACGTTAATCAAATCAAAGCAACGCCTACAACAAAGGATAGCATCTCCAAATTCAGAATTTAGATTCCTGAATTGAAGATTCGTCATACGTTGTAAGTAGAGTGCTATTCCGATGTGAATTAAATAATTGTGTTGATTTGTGTAAAGTATGAAATGGAATTGTGGCGATAATAATCTATATTTTTATGTTGCTTTGATTATAAACGATTTGGGAATGTTGTAGTATACGATTTGATATTCGCAAGCATATGATTCATATTGAAAACTACGTGTTTGTGGTAGTTATTTACAACACCCATTTGGTAATTGCAAGTATATGATTCATGTTGAAAGTAACAACTATATGTTGTAATAGTTTATTTGAGATTCATGCAAATATATGATTTACTGTTATGCCAACATGATGTATAATTTTATGGTCATCTTTAGTGTAATGGGATCCATTTGATTCATATATGTTGGAATTGGCATCATGGTTCAAGTATAAAAATCATGCTTTTTGTGATAGTGACAAAAACAAGCATCATTGTGAACTTGTATTAATTTTATGAACATGACTAAACTATGTTTGTTGTTATGCCTAATTTAAAAACATGTTTTTAGGCTTATGTTGTTAGCATAATCATATGATAATATATGTGACACATAAGTTACATTAGACTTACATTAGAATTACATTCCACTTGCAAGTTTACATAGGTAGATTAAGAACCATGATTTAAGTTTAGGTATGTTTATGCTATAATTCTATGGATAGAACGATTCATGTTTAAGTATTGTTTATGCCATAATCATATGAATAATTCATGTTTAAGTATTGTCTATGCCATAATCATATGAATAGAATGATTCATGTTTAAGTATTGTTTATGCCATGATTATATGAATAAAATGATTCATGTTATGCCATGATTATATGATGTTACAATTGCAAGTTCACATGTGCCTACTTTATGTTAACTGAATCGTTCGTTGCAAGTTCATGCGTTCACACTCCCCTTTTCCATGTTAACTTATAAACACCATGTTATAAGCCTCCCCTTTTCATTTGGCTAAATTGGGTTTAAGTATTAAACCCAACACACCTTACATTGGAGCGAATGTGTAAAACGGGGGTAATGACGTTTGGGCTAAAATATAGAACACATGTGTTGGCATGTTTGACGCATGCCAACAACCTAAAAAAAAGAAATTAAGTGGCATAAATGAATTTTACTCAATAAAGGTAAATTTGAATAATGGGCCGCAAATATTTACATATAAAAAGAAAAGAGACAAAATATGTAAATGTAGAAAATACGATGTGTTTAACCCGAGGTTGGATTGAGTTGTGATGTAAACCTGCCCGGAACCGCCCGGCTGTCCAGTAGTCACAACAATACCTATCCAATGTGGGTGGTTAAACACGGAGCCCAATAAGGACCCGAGGTTAGACTGAGTTGTGGCGTAAGACTGCCCGGACCCAACCGGCAACAGGCAGCCACAACAATACCTGTCTAATGTGAGAGGTCAAGGCTTTAATAAGACAATTAAGGCTGAGTCAGGATTGATAGGATTAAGTAAATTATATTAATACTTAATCAAAATGGAACATGCTAAACTAAACAGACTGATTGGGGGTTAGGTTTATAAAACACTTAACCAACTTAGCATGTTGGCTAGAAATTGAAAACCTACTAGTGGGGGACCCTTTTCAGCAGTAACCCTACAAGGTGTATCAGGATACCCTGAACTAGGCAGGGTGGGGCACGATTACTCGGATGATTGTAAGAGGTCAAATCGACGGCGGTGGTGCAGCAGTGTAGGTTCTAACGGGGTGCGGGTATGCACACACTCCGGCGCAGAAAAATAAGGCACTGGGCACCAGTAGCATACCTGTGCATTCTAGGATTGTGTCGGGCCGCCGCCATGGGACTTGATACACCCCATGGTGGGACCAGCATAGGTAACTACAACATCGGGGGCCGTAAGACACATGTAACTATGCGAGTAGGAGCCGATCATCGGAAAAAGGATCAGTTCACCCTGATTATGGGGTGCCTGTTGGGAACTAGTTTATATGGGTACAGAGATTAATATGGGGTACGATAGTATTCGACTCTAGACCACTTAACTTAGTTTATAATGCTTTCCCATTTCCAGTTTATACTTATCATACCCAGTTCTTTATTCATAGACTGAATAGTCCTAGACTTACTCAGGCTTTATGTCTGACTCTACTTTTCTTTCGCCTTCTTTTCTTTCGTTTCCCCCCAGGTCCACAGGGAGGGAATACCGCAGCTTGACCAGTTTTCACATCCAGCTTGAAGAGAAAGAATGTATTGCTTGGATCTTTTCCGTTTTGGGCTATGGCTTTGGACAGCAATTATGGGACCTTTGCAGTTTATTTATGTTTTCTTTATGCTTCTTTAAATAATGTAATCAAGACAGTTATGGAGATGTTATGTTTTGGGAAGTATTGTAAAACAAATTATGACATGGTTTGTGTAACACGTATTTTGTTGAAATAAAAGTTACTGATGTTTTCTGCTGTTCAAAAATATGTGTTCTTATATCTGTCTTGTATATCTGTGACTTATACTTATAAACATCTACCAAAATTAGGGCATTCCCTTTGAGAGTGACCCTAACGGAGGTGGGGTGTTTCAGAACTATTATTGCTATCGGTGTTGGTTGCCATTTTTCCGAATTTTCAAAAATCGTGTTATGAACTTTTTGAAAGACCTTGCTCTAATACCAATTGTTATGGACTGCGGAATGGATCGTTCAGGCAAAGCAAACACTAGAGGGGCGGGGGTGAATAGTGTTTGTAGAAATTCAAACAAAACTAAAAACTAGAGAGAACTATGGGATGAATCAAACACCACAAACACAAACATAGACACAAATTCAAACACAGATGCAAAATAAACTAAAACAAAAATGCAGAAAAGGAAAGAACACATCGGATTTTATACTGATTCGGATTACTCCTACGTCCAGTCCCACACAGCGTTGGGTTTATTACTCTTTCAATGTTCAATTACACCCTCCTTGATTTCATGGCTCAGAAGGAGACATCGATTCCTACTTTCTTGATTTCACGGCTCACAAGAACACATCGATTCTTATTTCCTTGATTTCACGAGTCATAAGGACACACCGACTTCTCTTTGACTCACAACAGGGTTTATTCAACCCAACCAATTACAAAACAGCTCTATAACTCTTCAATAGCACTTGATTCAGAGAGTAGAGAGAAGAGAGTGTAGAGAGAAGAAGTTTTATCAAAATAGAATTGATTTCGGTAGAGTATAAGTGTAAAAACCATAAAAATGATTAAGAATAATGGTAGGATGAAAGAGGATGAAGATGGAGAAGAAGAGATGTTAGAAAATTCGGTTTTAACCTTTATGAAGGGTTGCAACGGTTCTGAAGCGTTTCAAATAATGAAAAGTCACTTCCCTTCAAATTTAGAAAAACAGTTGCTATATGTCGACATAGCCATGTGTAAATTTTATTTTCAAAGTATTTTCAAGTATTTTGATATAAATTTAATTCTGAAAATTCATAAATAAAATTGTAATGTTGTAAATCAATATTATATGATAGAAAAACATACAAAAATATATTTTTATACTATATAAATATATTTACAAAGTTATAAGGTTTTAAAGTATATAATATATAGATAAAGTATATATATAAAACCTATGTTTGAAAGTCAAAGAAGAATTAAAATGGAATTAAATAGAAAAACAAAATGGATAATATTGAGGATAAAAAGAAAAATAGAGAGGATTGACGATAGAATTGAAAATCAGAATTTGAATTTGAGTTTGAACCTGGAGTGCTACTTGGAGTCTTACAAAATCTAGACTCTATAAATATATTATTCTTGAACTCTTGAACTCTTGATTACTCACAAGTCTTGAATCTACTCTGAATTCTGAATCTCTAAAAGCTCTTAAACTGTACAGTCTTCAACATTAATTCCTGTATACAAATCCTGCATATGTGTGTGTGTGTGTATATATATATATATATATTCTAAATAAAGATGTTAGTATATATTTTATAATCAACTATAATTGAAATAAGGTTGTTGTCATCAAAACTCCATTCTCCAACAGTTGAGAATTCTGGTATGCCGCCATCACCCAGGAACAATCTCCTTCCTAATAGTGTGTCTTGACAATCGACGACTCATTCTACATCTGAAAAATAGAATGATTAGTCCACTTCCAAGAAAAACTGTAATGGAGTTCAGGCACTATTAAACTATAAACTAGTATATAGTATACATCCAATAGAAATCTACAAATACGTCTCTCGTACGTAATTATGTCTTCGAATTTTAGCCAAAATTGATAACCATAGCTCTGATACCAATAGTGATGACCTAACTTTATGGACACGAACGACCCATGCTCTTCGATGACCCAACCTATGCGCCAATGACCTGAGCTTCATTTCTTGGAGCACAAACCAGACGACCTTAACTTCATGCCACGTCATAAATGGCCTAAGAAAAACTACTCGGCTCCAGATCTTACCAAAATAGCTCCAAACTTGACCAAATCATCACCAAACGACAGCATCGATGCGACCAATTCAACCATAAACGCTTTATGAAATCATTAACAACATCAAAATGACAATTATTCATCGATAATCATATAAAATTCATCAAAATCATGATAAATCAATGAATAAACTAAAAAATGGATCTAACTTGCATAAACGTATGAATTTACTTAAGATATTACCAGTTTTAAGTTGCTAGATTAAATCCTATGGTGATTCAAATGAAAATATTCTTACATGATGTAGACCTTGGTGAAAACAACTTAAAATGATGAAAATTAGATCAAAAAACCCATATACTTGATCGAATCCATGTGAGAAATCACCAATTCTTCGAACTAACTTGAAATCGCTAAATTCTCAATCCAGACAGTGAAGAATATGCTTCAAACCTCTTGATTTGATGCGATCTCTCTTTACTTGACGTAGATCTAGCTTCAAACGATGTAGATCTTTGGTTCTCTTATGTACATCTAGAATTTTAATGATGGAAAGGTGTATTTGATTGAGCAAGGAGGATCACGAGATAACCAAATGAGAGAATGAAGAAAGTAAACTATTCTCCATGCCTCTAACCCCCTATTATAGCCTCTCACCAGCCCACTAATGGACCTCCTTAACTCAGCCCATCAATGGCTCTAAAAAGTTGAACAGGAATTGTGAAACGCAAAAACAGCGATTCCTCCTAAACAGCTGAACAAAATCTTTAGTGTGACTATTCTACCGAATTCGCAACACCATTTCCTTTCCAATGAAATCGTTCTCAGCACCTGATTCGATCCCAGTCAAAAGTTATGCCTTGTTCAAAACTGATAGGGGCAAAATGGTCACAAATAAAATTGGAAAAAATTAATATGGACATGTCTCATATCCCCATAAACAACATATCAAAATATGAGAATGATCCAACCCTTAGGGAATAAAATAAAAATATTTTATGATCCTCCGATACGTAAAATGCGGGTTGTTACATTCTCCCTACCTTAGGAGTTTCCCACCGAAATTCCAAACAAACACAAGGAGCCAAAACAATTCTGCATGCCTATCTTACATAAGTAGCCAATTTACAATCCAAACTAGCATCCATCAGACCATGCATCCATAGCCTTATCCTAGCATGCAGAATTCTAACAACAACTATGGCATAAGTTACAATGATGTAATGATAACCCGATATCAATGGGTTATACCGACGAAGAGTTCTAGATAGGTCGTCTTCATACTCTCTTTCATCTCCCATGTATAATCGTCGCCATCCTCGCTCCCACCATACTAGCTTAACCGTCTTCCTCCGAAGCAGTTTCGTGTCATTCCCTCAACACGAAGCGACTTACGAGGTCTCGTAACTACGGTCTAAAATTCTTAGTCTTCATACTGCTCTTGAGATACCACCACATTCAAATTAGGCTCGCACTTGCATAGAAATGACACACGGAAAACATTATGCACACTTGACATCTTCTCGGGTAACTTCAATCTATACGCGAGCTTTCCAATTCAGTCGATTATCAGAAACGGTCCAACAAACCTTAGAGCTAAGTTTTCTTTATATCTGAACCGAACCTTATGCTTCAATGATGAAATCTTCAGAAAAATCATGTCGCCAACGTCGAATTCTAAATCTTTTTGACGCTTATCTGCGTAGCATTTCTGATGATCCTGGGTTACTTTCATTCGTTGCCAAATGATCTTGATACAATTTGAGGTTTCTCTTATTATCTCTGGCCCAAGTACCAACTTGTCTCTAGTTTCTAATCAATATGCCAGAGAATTACACGGTTTACCATACAATGCCTCATATGGTGCCATTCCAATGGTTGACTGGTAGCTATTATTGCATGCAAACTCCACTAGGTGTAGATGGTCTTCCTATGATCCCCCGAAATCCAGCACACAAGCTCTTAGGAGATCTTTCAAACTCGGTTGACCCTCTCAGTTTGACCATCAATTTGGCGATGATAAGTCGTACTCAAACACAACTCAATTCCTAAACTCTCTTGTAAACTCTTCCAAAATCCACTTGTAAACAATGGATCCCGATCACTGACTATGCTCTTCGGGATATCGTGGAATCGAACTATCCATTTTATATAAATCTCAGCCAAATTTGATTTTGTCCTAGTCGATCTGACAGGAATCAACCTTGTTCTTTTAGTCAAGCGATCCATGATGACCCAAATTCCTTTATTTCTCAATCTGTCAATATCATGAACAACCTTTCATCCTCGCTTTCAAAGCCAACCCTCTCGATCGACCTTGAACTCCTTATTCTCTGGTTCCAACTTCTGGATAAATTTGACAAGCTTTACATCCCACTCACACTGTGGTCTGAAATAAAATCATACCAAAAACTCGAGGTTTTTCCAATTCAAAAACATCGCTCCCTAACTTGCATGCCCTCGACTCAACACATTGGCAATTTCGTTACCTTTTCGAGGAGTATAGGCTATACCAAAAACCTACGATGTCAGAAACTCTAACCGCCACTGCTGTCGAAGATTCAAATCTTTTTAGGGGAAAAGATACTTTAACGACTTGTGATCCGTAAACAACACGAATCAAATTTCCAATAGGTAATGTCTCCACATCTTCAGAGCAACCACGATCGCTGCCAACTCCATATCATGAGTTGGGTAATTCCCTTCATGCGGTTTCAGTTGTCGACTCACGTAGACCACAACCTCATCCTTCTGCATCAGCACTGGTCCAAGTCCAGTACCACATGCATCTGTGTATACCACCATTTCCTCATTCCCACTTGGAATCGTCAAAACAGGAGCACTCGTCAGCCTCTCTTTCATGATTCTAAAAGCTTGCTCAGACTTGGTTCTTCTTTGTCAATCCTGTTAATGGTGTAGCTATCTTGGGGAAATCCTTGATAAACCATCGGTAATAACCTGCCAATCCAAGGAAACTTCTCACGTCCGTCGCATTCTTAAGTCTACCCTGGTCCTGGATTGCTGCACCTTTAGCGGGGCCAACTGTTATTCCATTTCCAAAAACTACAATGCCTAAGAACCTCACTTTGCTTGTAATGACCCGCATTGGCAGAGGTATTATGATTAATTTATTTAATTATGTCAATGGTGGTATAGTGAATTAACTGGTCGTGGAATTAAATAATGGTGAATATTTAATTAAATTAATAAATTAAATAACATATTTAATTCTGAAATAATCAGAATTGGCTGAAATGGCGATATGGTGTGAACCGGATCATCCGTGATATTTAATTCAGCTTGGAATTGAATTTGAATAACGAATATATTCAATTGTCGACAGTTGAACGTATAGTTTATAAAATAATTATAAACGAGCTCGAAATGGCGCTGCAGTTCGTAAATTGGCGATTCGAACTTCAACTGAATGTACAGGATTCGTTTTAAGCCGGATTCCTGTGAGACAAGAAACGTGTGGAGCTGATGGAGTATATCTTTCTAGTGGAAGAGAAAAATCGGGATTTCATCGTGTAGATTTTGATTCACGTCCAAATCAAATTTTAAAATAGTCGCTATAGAATCGTTTATCGACCGTAATAGTTTATTCGATATAACTAGATATCGGTTGTGAATTTAGACAAGGTTCTTTTGAGACATAACGATAATTAAATTTTTAGAATTTTACTGTAATTTTTAATTAATTAAAGAAGCAACTTTTCATTTGGAGTATTTTGCACCCTGTAATCAACATTTTGAGGTTTCAAAATATGAGTTCACCTACCGGTATTATTATATTTCTGGGATCGTGGCACCAAGCTCGATACGATGGTATCTTTACTTCTGTCCATAGTAGATCATATGTGAACGGTTTGAGAGGATACTTCACATTGAAATTTTATAAAATATTATATAAATAAATTTCATCCCACCTTTATATTATGTATTCACGTTCCTTCCTGCGGTCAAAAACCAAGACACGCCATTCGTTTCTCAGCCACAAATTCGATAAGAGAAATATCTAACTAGCCTATAATTACATCTTTTAATTTCTAAACCTAAGCATCGGTTCATTTTTCTCTGGCAAAATGTTGAGCCGCCGTATCTTTCATTCTTCCAACTAGAACGAGAATTCGGAAATCAAAATCAATTCCCTCAAAATTTCTAAAATCTCCAAACCAGGATATTCAAACTCGCAAGGTGATTCTCTTCATCTCATGTAAATCGTTTTGGGGTTCGCTGGTTGTGGTAAGCGGGATCTAGGGTTCATCGATGAAAACTGTAGGGAGTGGCGAGTTGGATCTCGTGATGATAGAAGGATGGATAGTAAGGAGGTGAGCTCGTTGGTGAAGATTTTGTGTGGCCTTGAGACTGTGGATCTCTAGCTGGCAGTAAGAAACGTGGATCATGGTGGGAGGCAGAAATGGTTTTAGTAGTGGATTAGTTGGATTTTGTGAAGAGGGGTGCCCTGGGCTTGAGTGGATCAGCGAAGGTTTTGGGGAAGTGTTGCTTGGACGCTGCTGCGTGGTGAAGTGTGGGTTGGGGTGAGGATGACCAGAACGTGGTAGGCGACTGAGAATAGATGGATGTGACTGGTGAGGTCACTCTTAGTTTCTGGAGGCTGGCGAGTTAGGGAGGAGGGTTTAACGAGGTTAGTTTTTACTTGAGTATGGTGGAGTGTTTGGTAGTGCCGAGAGCTTGGAGATGTAACGTGAGAGTGGAGCTCGAAAATTACACTGCTATGATGATACGTATATGTATGGAATGGAAACATTTTAGGAGGATTTTTGGTGGCCTGGAATATGTGTATCGGACTGAAGTTGGAAAGAAAAGCGATACCAAGTGAATATGGAACCGATATGAAGGGTGAGGACATATTTGAAATAAATATAGTTTAAGTTTATATTAATTTATTTAAACGTATGAATTTATAAAGGTTATGCCATGCTAAAACGTTATCCAATATATATGATAACTTATCAATACGTGTGCAGAATTACAAACCATCCGTCACGATGGATTCGTAGAACCGCAGGCTACTCGAGGGAACCAGCGTAGAATGATTTGGAGCTCGTCTCCAATTATAACGATATAAAACGTCTGTCTGAATCAACTATAATTTATCGTTATTTAACGATAAATTACTACCAATGTGAGTAAATCTCACTAACTCTGAACAGTTTATAATGTCATGTTGTATTTTTAGAACTGTTAGATATTGGCTGATTTACTGTATGTTGACTGTATGTTGACTGTTTGATTGAACTGCTAGTCAGTTGATTGAATTCCTATATTTGATTCTGTTTAACAGAATATATCATATAGAACTGAAAGTGATGTTATCTATATTGTTTAACATCTATGATGCAGGGAAACAGGTTGGAGGAATCCGACCGGATTCCTCAACATTTATTTTACTTTTTTCATATATTGTGATATATGATGTGTTATATAATCTGTTATGGATTAGGGGTGTTAGAATGATGTAGATCATTGTTATTCGATATTGTAAATATCATAAAGACCCTGGGATGTAAAAAGAAGTATTTCAATGTATATTGAAATAAAGGAATTTTATAAAAACACAGGATTTTATAAAAGGAAATATTTATAAAACGAACACGGTTTTATAAAAGGGATATTTAATTAGAAAATAAATAGAAGTTATAAATAGGAAATATTTGTAACGGTAAATAGAAGTTATAAATAGGAAATATTTGTAACGGTAAATAGAAGTTATAAATAGGAAATATTTGTAACGGTAAATAGAAGTTATAAATAGGAAATATTTGTAACGGTAAATAGAAGTTATAAATAGGAAATATTTGTAACGGTAAACAGAAGTTATAAATAGGATATATTTGTAACGGTAAGTAAATGTTATAAAAAGGAAATAGTTGTAACGGAAAACGTAGTTTAGTAAAAAGAAGTTAATCGATGTTAGTTAATCGATTAGTGTTAAAGTAAAAAGAGCTAATCGATGTTAGTTGATCGATTAGGGTTAAAGAAAAGGAGTTATCGAATATAGTTTATTCGAATAGAAGCAAATGAATTAATCGAATATAGTATTCGAAGAAAGAAAAGGAGTTATCGAATATAGTTTATTCAAAAGGAGTTAAGTCAAATAGAGTTAATCCAATAATGGTAGTCGAATAGAGTAAATCAATAGTGTTAGTCCAATAGAGTTAATTGATAAGAGTCAATCGAATATAGTTATTCGAAGGAGGGTTAAGTAAGGAAGATAGTAAAAGGAATATAAAGTGAACTTTGTCTATTTCAAAGTTAGAAATGTTGTTCAGTTAAGGTCTGAGAGGTAGTTATACCCCAACTTGATTGGCTTCGTTTTAACTAAGGAATAGTTAAGGTTCGGCAGTAAAGGAAATGGTTTGAGTTGGCATCGCGATGGTTTGTTTAAACATTTGTCTAAGTCCAATAAAGAAGTTTTGGAAATGTTTTCCAAATAAGAAACCAGAAATGTTTTCTAATAAAGAAAACAAGAAATGGAAATGTTTTCCATTGTTAATAACGTATATTTTCCAAATATAGAAAATAAGAAATATTGAATATAGGGAAATAGGAGATAAGTAAATTAATGAACTAAGGAGATGAATGTTAAATGATGTTTGACCGATATAATTTCCATTTGGAAATAATATCATTGTTTGCACACCTATTTTTATTCGATAGTTAAATCACAGACTATCGAAGTTTTGACCATTTTAACGTTGTTAATATGGAGAGACCGGTTGGATTATTATCCAAAGAACCACTCTGTATTGGCATAAGCGTTGCGAAATCATATATGCCAAAGGAAATTGAAGACGGAGTTATGCAAGGGCTATCCTGTTTACAGAATAGTGCCTTCGGTTCATCCTGTTCCTGGATGACTTGTATGGACGGATGTCTGACAGAGTATGTCCAGACGATCACGCATATTGATTTCTCCAACCGTACCAAGAGTGGAAGCGGAGAAGGAAACTTCTTTTAGCTAACACATAATGTATTGTTGTAGACGTCAAATCGGTGATTTGATGGATTAGACGATGTGGCATTCAAAGTGAATCTGGTATGATGATAAAGCGTAGTTTCTAGCCTCATCATCCGGTAAATGACAGAAATCGGGCAGGCAGCATGGCTAAGTCGGTCGCACCGAAGTAGGGTGTATAATCACCTGATCTAGAGTTTCATTTACTTCTAAAAATCTATTGTTGATGCTGTCCCATTCGGGAAACGGTTGCTGATCCCAACTGTTGGTGATATACATTCGATACACTCAAGCGAAATGAGTGGTCGGTCATGTGTGGCCGGGTTGCAAGATGTTCTTGTTGAACCCAGTGTATTCCTCTCTAGAGGTACACGAGCGAAAGGTGATTCCATACCTTGTCATAGTTGGAAATCCATTACCCAATACGTGCTTGCGGTTTTGATTGTATACTATATATGTAGAACGTGAGATGAAAGCGTTTCTGCTAGATGATTATATATATACTGTGGTTGATAGACATTATTATAATATCAAAAGGTTTTTGATATAAAGATATTTTGGATTCTCATAAGGGAAAAACCCGTTCCGTTATGCGGCGTGGTCTTATGAGATATCATTTACTTGTTCAACTGTTTTAAACTGTTTTACTCATACCAGTCCCATGACTGACCCGGAGTTTACTTTGTTGTTTCCCCTAAACTCTTGGGTGCCTAAATTTGTACGGGCAGTCAAGTAGTCGGGATTTTACAGATACATTGAAGAGCTGGAGCAGGAGGCTTCAGGATCATATAGCTATTATTATTTCCGCTGTGTTGTAAGTGTTGTACTTTGAAAATGATATGTATATGCAAGTACAGATTTGTATTTCAAAGTTATGTTATGAAATATATTTATTCGTTCCGCTGTGAGATTCGTGTTACTCTGATGTTGTGTTCTTCTTCTTCTATTCTAAGTTTCTATCTTATCTTCTCTCACCCTCTAATTTCTTTCACTAATTACCAGGATTTTTCGACGTTTTGGTTATCGACATCGTGCTTATGTCGATAACCAAAGCCGCTCAAAATCCGGGTCGTTACAGTTGGTATCAGAGCTTAAGTTAAGAATTACTTGGCTCTGTGGCGTGACTCGGTAGAGATAGGGTTAGTAATACCCAAGACTGAGATTGAGTGTATATATACGAGTGAACGTATTTGTTATTGATATAAAAATTTGTTTTATATTATGGAGATTCATTGGTTGAGTCGTTTATGAGTTCTGGTCGATCAGTTTGATCCACTGTATCGGTAGGAGTTACTAAACACTTGAATACGATGAACCATCATGGTATGTTTTGAAAGAGGGTAAACGAAATAGTTTACCCAACGTATATTTTGAATATATTGGATATATTGGTTGTTATTATAATCCAGTAAGATTATAAATTAAATGGCTATGTAAATAACCAATCAGAATTCATATAAGTGAAATACGTGAAATCAGATGAGTTAAATCTGAAATTTAAACCAGAAATTGAAGTTAAAACTCTGGAAAACTGGATAAGTGTTTGTAAATGTATTTGGATTAAAAATAAGGAAAATTTAAGATCTTGGGAGATTTTAAATTATTTTACAAGCAGTGTGAATTATATGTTGAAATGAATTTCAAGGTGGAAATGTTTTGAAATGGTTTTATAGTATTGAACTCACTTCGATCGCTGGAAAATAGATTCTGATGATGACAGCTGCATCATCAGTATTCATTTTCGAGTTGTAAGTGACGAATTACTACCAGAGATACTGTTTTGAATTTGTTTTGGGAAAGTCAAGTTGTGTTGAATTTCAAAATGGGATTTAAAATAGAGAATTTGAATTTTTAAATAGATTTGAAATATTAACTTGTTTAAAAGAAATAAAAACGAGAAGTTCCTTTATAAACGAAGTTTATAAATAGTTCTTTTATAAATGAAGTTTATAAATGAAGTGAAAAGAATTATCATTGGATAATTCAGAAATAAAAATACAAGTGTGAAATTGAAAGGGAAATCTATTTTCCAAAGGTAGAAATATTGATTTCAAAAGGAATTGAAATCGAGACTTATGTAAAGAATGAAAAAAAGAAGGTTTGAAAAGGAATTTGAATAAAGGAAGTTCAAACCTAGGATTTAAAATAGAAAATTCAAAGGGGATTTGAATATAGAAAATTCAAAGGGGATTTTGAATATAGGAAATTCAAATGAAGTTTGAAAATAGATTTGAATAATGAAATTCATATATGGAATTTGAATACGTGAATTGAAATGAAATTCAAATATAGAATTTGAATAAGAGAATTGAAATGGAATTTGAATATAGGAAATTCAAATAGAATTGAAAAGGAATTCAATTAGTTGATAAATAAGTTAAAATATATTTGAACATGTATATTCAAATAAAAAGGTGAAATGGGCAAACCGGTAATTTGAAAATCACTTAACGAACTAAGTTAAAATGATTGGATTAAGTTGAAATGAATTAGAAATGTATAAATATACATGAGATATGTATGGATAGGTATGGATAAGGTATATAAAAAGAATGCTCGACGAAAAGGTATGTATTTAATTCATATATGAGATTTTATGCGCCGTATCGGCTAGCCGCTTGGCTTTTTCTTTTTCTTTTGGATTGGTGAGGGCCATGGGAGGCTATTTGAGATATCTCGATGCTCCCTGTATAAAGGAGGTTATGGCGAATTTTTCCGGGAATTTAAGGAGTTAGAATATTTTTAAGATAATTTGATAGGTAGAAATCATCGTATCGATTTATGGATATATAAGTCAATAAGGAAACGAACTTAGAAACAGAATAGTAGAATCAAAAAGGAAGTATAAGAATAAAATCTAGTAAGAATAGAAAGAGAAAGTATATATGTGTTTAAAAATGAATTAGTAGTTGTATGGTATTGATTATTCGAGTAAGTGGTCTTATCTGTTTTGACGTTATAAATGTTATTCAGTCAAGGTCTGAGAGGTAGTTATACCCCAACTTGATTGATTTCATTATTAACAAATAAATAGTAAGATTCTAGGCTCGAAGATCAATGTTGAATAAGAGTTAGTTGAATATAGTATTTGGGTTGTCGTAACGATGTTTTACACAACATCTGTTTTAACCAAATAAGTGTAAGCTGGAAAATAGAATAAAGAATACTTCCTAAGTATAGAAAAAACGAGATCGGAAAAGAGATAAGTAATTGGAATATTTTCCAATTATAAATAGCATATATTTTCTAAAGTTTAGAAAATAAAGGAAGGCGATATTCGGAAATGTTTTCCAAATAACATAAAAGGCCAATATGGTTATTGAAAATATTTGGTTAACAAATATTGTTAAAGAAATAGAAAAGTGATTTAACTAATGGAATATTGATTATGGGCTTAGTTGAATTTCAAAAGGAATTTTTTTTTGAAAAAGTAAACTGTTTAAAATTCCCAGGAAGAGACTATTTGAATTAAGAACAAATTTAAATAGAAGTTTGCGAAAGTAAGCTGAAATTGAATTGAAACAGTTAAGTAAAAACTGAATGGAAATAGAACGATATCAGGAAAAATTTGTTCTTGAATAAAATTGGATTGTCGAGATAAGAATTTGAAATGAAAATTGGATTGGGAAGTTAAGAGTTTGAAATCGAGAATGGAACTCGAATTTGAAATAAAATTCGACTTAGGATATAAGCGAATGGTTGTGTCGTGGATAAAAGAAGATGGGGATTTGATTGGGATGACCCTTATATCCGCTGAATTGATAACGGGTGGAAAGGATAAAATGATATGCCGACAAAAGGTACAAGTTCATATTTCTATTTGATATAAGATGTATGAGCCAAATTGGCAAGCCGTTTGGCTGTTTGATTTTCTTTTGGGTTGGAGATGGCCCAGAGAGGCGAGTTGGAGTTTGACCGATAGACTGGTACAAAGGAGGTGCCGGCAAAAAAAAAAATCCAAGAGTTAAGGCGTTAGAAAATTTTCAGAATTTTTGAAAATTTTCGTTAATAAGAATTAATTAATAATTTAATTGAAATTAAATTGGTTCAGTTGAAATTGAAGTTAAGAAGTGAACAAATATGTTCTAACCAGTCGATAGGGTCGTCCTCTACTTTTTAGCAATTTCGAGGACGAAATTATTTTAAGTGGGGAAGATTGTAATGACCCGCATTGGCAGAGGTATTATGATTAATTTATTTAATTATGTCAATGGTGGTATAGTGAATTAACTGGTCGTGGAATTAAATAATGGTGAATATTTAATTAAATTAATAAATTAAATAACATATTTAATTCTGAAATAATCAGAATTGGCTGAAATGGCGATATGGTGTGAACCGGATCATCCGTGATATTTAATTCAGCTTGGAATTGAATTTGAATAACGAATATATTCAATTGTCGACAGTTGAACGTATAGTTTATAAAATAATTATAAACGAGCTCGAAATGGCGCTGCAGTTCGTAAATTGGCGATTCGAACTTCAACTGAATGTACAGGATTCGTTTTAAGCCGGATTCCTGTGAGACAAGAAACGTGTGGAGCTGATGGAGTATATCTTTCTAGTGGAAGAGAAAAATCGGGATTTCGTCGTGTAGATTTTGATTCACGTCCAAATCAAATTTTAAAATAGTCGCTATAGAATCGTTTATCGACCGTAATAGTTTATTCGATATAACTAGATATCGGTTGTGAATTTAGACAAGGTTCTTTTGAGACATAACGATAATTAAATTTTTAGAATTTTACTGTAATTTTTAATTAATTAAAGAAGCAACTTTTCATTTGGAGTATTTTGCACCCTGTAATCAACATTTTGAGGTTTCAAAATATGAGTTCACCTACCGGTATTATTATATTTCTGGGATCGTGGCACCAAGCTCGATACGATGGTATCTTTACTTCTGTCCATAGTAGATCATATGTGAACGGTTTGAGAGGATACTTCACATTGAAATTTTATAAAATATTATATAAATAAATTTCATCCCACCTTTATATTATGTATTCACGTTCCTTCCTGCGGTCAAAAACCAAGACACGCCATTCGTTTCTCAGCCACAAATTCGATAAGAGAAATATCTAACTAGCCTATAATTACATCTTTTAATTTCTAAACCTAAGCATCGGTTCATTTTTCTCTGGCAAAATGTTGAGCCGCCGTATCTTTCATTCTTCCAACTAGAACGAGAATTCGGAAATCAAAATCAATTCCCTCAAAATTTCTAAAATCTCCAAACCAGGATATTCAAACTCGCAAGGTGATTCTCTTCATCTCATGTAAATCGTTTTGGGGTTCGCTGGTTGTGGTAAGCGGGATCTAGGGTTCATCGATGAAAACTGTAGGGAGTGGCGAGTTGGATCTCGTGATGATAGAAGGATGGATAGTAAGGAGGTGAGCTCGTTGGTGAAGATTTTGTGTGGCCTTGAGACTGTGGATCTCTAGCTGGCAGTAAGAAACGTGGATCATGGTGGGAGGCAGAAATGGTTTTAGTAGTGGATTAGTTGGATTTTGTGAAGAGGGGTGCCCTGGGCTTGAGTGGATCAGCGAAGGTTTTGGGGAAGTGTTGCTTGGACGCTGCTGCGTGGTGAAGTGTGGGTTGGGGTGAGGATGACCAGAACGTGGTAGGCGACTGAGAATAGATGGATGTGACTGGTGAGGTCACTCTTAGTTTCTGGAGGCTGGCGAGTTAGGGAGGAGGGTTTAACGAGGTCAGTTTTTACTTGAGTATGGTGGAGTGTTTGGTAGTGCCGAGAGCTTGGAGATGTAACGTGAGAGTGGAGCTCGAAAATTACACTGCTATGATGATACGTATATGTATGGAATGGAAACATTTTAGGAGGATTTTTGGTGGCCTGGAATATGTGTATCGGACTGAAGTTGGAAAGAAAAGCGATACCAAGTGAATATGGAACCGATATGAAGGGTGAGGACATATTTGAAATAAATATAGTTTAAGTTTATATTAATTTATTTAAACGTATGAATTTATAAAGGTTATGCCATGCTAAAACGTTATCCAATATATATGATAACTTATCAATACGTGTGCAGAATTACAAACCATCCGTCACGATGGATTCGTAGAACCGCAGGCTACTCGAGGGAACCAGCGTAGAATGATTTGGAGCTCGTCTCCAATTATAACGATATAAAACGTCTGTCTGAATCAACTATAATTTATCGTTATTTAACGATAAATTACTACCAATGTGAGTAAATCTCACTAACTCTGAACAGTTTATAATGTCATGTTGTATTTTTAGAACTGTTAGATATTGGCTGATTTACTGTATGTTGACTGTATGTTGACTGTTTGATTGAACTGCTAGTCAGTTGATTGAATTCCTATATTTGATTCTGTTTAACAGAATATATCATATAGAACTGAAAGTGATGTTATCTATATTGTTTAACATCTATGATGCAGGGAAACAGGTTGGAGGAATCCGACCGGATTCCTCAACATTTATTTTACTTTTTTCATATATTGTGATATATGATGTGTTATATAATCTGTTATGGATTAGGGGTGTTAGAATGATGTAGATCATTGTTATTCGATATTGTAAATATCATAAAGACCCTGGGATGTAAAAAGAAGTATTTCAATGTATATTGAAATAAAGGAATTTTATAAAAACACAGGATTTTATAAAAGGAAATATTTATAAAACGAACACGGTTTTATAAAAGGGATATTTAATTAGAAAATAAATAGAAGTTATAAATAGGAAATATTTGTAACGGTAAATAGAAGTTATAAATAGGAAATATTTGTAACGGTAAATAGAAGTTATAAATAGGAAATATTTGTAACGGTAAATAGAAGTTATAAATAGGAAATATTTGTAACGGTAAATAGAAGTTATAAATAGGAAATATTTGTAACGGTAAACAGAAGTTATAAATAGGATATATTTGTAACGGTAAGTAAATGTTA
This sequence comes from Allium sativum, assembly GCA_030737875.1. Lineage (NCBI taxonomy): Eukaryota > Viridiplantae > Streptophyta > Magnoliopsida > Asparagales > Amaryllidaceae > Allium > Allium sativum. Next base: position 1,014,595,850 of record CM060916.1, read on the forward strand.
TAAAAAGGAAATAGTTGTAACGGAAAACGTAGTTTAGTAAAAAGAAGTTAATCGATGTTAGTTAATCGATTAGTGTTAAAGTAAAAAGAGCTAATCGATGTTAGTTGATCGATTAGGGTTAAAGAAAAGGAGTTATCGAATATAGTTTATTCGAATAGAAGCAAATGAATTAATCGAATATAGTATTCGAAGAAAGAAAAGGAGTTATCGAATATAGTTTATTCAAAAGGAGTTAAGTCAAATAGAGTTAATCCAATAATGGTAGTCGAATAGAGTAAATCAATAGTGTTAGTCCAATAGAGTTAATTGATAAGAGTCAATCGAATATAGTTATTCGAAGGAGGGTTAAGTAAGGAAGATAGTAAAAGGAATATAAAGTGAACTTTGTCTATTTCAAAGTTAGAAATGTTGTTCAGTTAAGGTCTGAGAGGTAGTTATACCCCAACTTGATTGGCTTCGTTTTAACTAAGGAATAGTTAAGGTTCGGCAGTAAAGGAAATGGTTTGAGTTGGCATCGCGATGGTTTGTTTAAACATTTGTCTAAGTCCAATAAAGAAGTTTTGGAAATGTTTTCCAAATAAGAAACCAGAAATGTTTTCTAATAAAGAAAACAAGAAATGGAAATGTTTTCCATTGTTAATAACGTATATTTTCCAAATATAGAAAATAAGAAATATTGAATATAGGGAAACAGGAGATAAGTAAATTAATGAACTAAGGAGATGAATGTTAAATGATGTTTGACCGATATAATTTCCATTTGGAAATAATATCATTGTTTGCACACCTATTTTTATTCGATAGTTAAATCACAGACTATCGAAGTTTTGACCATTTTAACGTTGTTAATATGGAGAGACCGGTTGGATTATTATCCAAAGAACCACTCTGTATTGGCATAAGCGTTGCGAAATCATATATGCCAAAGGAAATTGAAGACGGAGTTATGCAAGGGCTATCCTGTTTACAGAATAGTGCCTTCGGTTCATCCTGTTCCTGGATGACTTGTATGGACGGATGTCTGACAGAGTATGTCCAGACGATCACGCATATTGATTTCTCCAACCGTACCAAGAGTGGAAGCGGAGAAGGAAACTTCTTTTAGCTAACACATAATGTATTGTTGTAGACGTCAAATCGGTGATTTGATGGATTAGACGATGTGGCATTCAAAGTGAATCTGGTATGATGATAAAGCGTAGTTTCTAGCCTCATCATCCGGTAAATGACAGAAATCGGGCAGGCAGCATGGCTAAGTCGGTCGCACCGAAGTAGGGTGTATAATCACCTGATCTAGAGTTTCATTTACTTCTAAAAATCTATTGTTGATGCTGTCCCATTCGGGAAACGGTTGCTGATCCCAACTGTTGGTGATATACATTCGATACACTCAAGCGAAATGAGTGGTCGGTCATGTGTGGCCGGGTTGCAAGATGTTCTTGTTGAACCCAGTGTATTCCTCTCTAGAGGTACACGAGCGAAAGGTGATTCCATACCTTGTCATAGTTGGAAATCCATTACCCAATACGTGCTTGCGGTTTTGATTGTATACTATATATGTAGAACGTGAGATGAAAGCGTTTCTGCTAGATGATTATATATATACTGTGGTTGATAGACATTATTATAATATCAAAAGGTTTTTGATATAAAGATATTTTGGATTCTCATAAGGGAAAAACCCGTTCCGTTATGCGGCGTGGTCTTATGAGATATCATTTACTTGTTCAACTGTTTTAAACTGTTTTACTCATACCAGTCCCATGACTGACCCGGAGTTTACTTTGTTGTTTCCCCTAAACTCTTGGGTGCCTAAATTTGTACGGGCAGTCAAGTAGTCGGGATTTTACAGATACATTGAAGAGCTGGAGCAGGAGGCTTCAGGATCATATAGCTATTATTATTTCCGCTGTGTTGTAAGTGTTGTACTTTGAAAATGATATGTATATGCAAGTACAGATTTGTATTTCAAAGTTATGTTATGAAATATATTTATTCGTTCCGCTGTGAGATTCGTGTTACTCTGATGTTGTGTTCTTCTTCTATTCTAAGTTTCTATCTTATCTTCTCTCACCCTCTAATTTCTTTCACTAATTACCAGGATTTTTCGACGTTTTGGTTATCGACATCGTGCTTATGTCGATAACCAAAGCCGCTCAAAATCCGGGTCGTTACATTGCTCTTCCATAAGTCATACTTCAAAAACTTAGTCTTCAACTGATGCTTTCGCAAGATATCCAAAACAACACGCAAGTGTGTCTTATGTTCTTCATCATTCCGGAAGTAAACCTGAATATCATCCACGAACACAAGCATGAACTTGTTCAACTGATCTCTGAAAAATCTATTCATAAGATCCACAAAATATGTTGGCGTGTTAGTCAACCCAAATCTCATCGCTAACCATTCGAAGAAATCAGATGGTGTCCTGAAAGCAGCCTTCGACGCACTATCCTTTTCTACCCTCAACTGGTGGAATCCCGTTGCCAAATCCATCTGGGAAAACACTTTGGCTTTGTGAAGCTGATCGAACAAGTCATTGATCCTCAGTAATGAATTTGTTCTTCTTGGTCACCTTGTTTAGCTCGCGATAGTCCACAGATTCCACATACAATCTCAAGGATCCGTCGACTTTGGTTGTAAACACAACTGGTGCTCCCCATTCGGATACACTTCTCTGAATGAATCCTTTTTCCAAAAGGTCACGAACTTGCACCTCTAACTCTCACTGTTCTTTAGATGCTATCCGCCCAAAAGGCATAACAATAGGTCTAGCACCTTCGACCAAATCGAGATTCAATCTAACGATGCGGCAGCAACCCCTTGACCTCATTAAAGACATCATCAAACTCACTTGCGATAGGCATTGATGATGAGTCTTCCGGTGGAATCACAAGCGAATATAAATAGCTCACGAAGGCACCATCTTCGGGCTTACATCGAATCATAACCATTCGCCCTTCCACATTCCCGACTGTTACCTCCAGCTTCTTGCAATCCACTTTTGCTACAAACCTCTTGAGCCAGTCCATACCCAAAATAATTCCAACCCAGTGAAGTCCAAAACAAAGTAATCACGCATAAAGGAGCAACCATGACTCGGAAATACTAGACCACAAAAAAACATACACAAACTGGATGAACCCCCAACTGGATTAGTCACAACAAACGGTCTATCGCAAATCTCGGGTTTCAAACCAAAGCGACACATATGCTTATAACGAACTTCTCGTTCTTCTGGTAAGGAGTCTCGATATACGAATGAGCGTACTTGGACAAAGCTTCAAAATCAGAAACATACCGAAACACTAGTAAACCATTCTGCTTAAGCTCAACAGACCTCTTAGACAAATTAGACTTCTAAAAGGTAGAAATAAACTTCGTCTTAAACTTGATTTGGAATTGCTCCCATGAAATCTCATCTTCTGGAGTCTCTAGAGTGACAGAGTTCCACCAATCCATATCGATGCATATCGATGCAAGCTTCCTCTTAGTTACCTCACCAATTCCCATGTCCCCAAAGATCCGAATGCAAGTATCAAGACACCCTTGAATCTCTACAATCGGCTTTGTCCCCTTAAACGACCTCGCTCTTAGAGTAGTGGAGTCTTTGCATAGCTTCGCGATGTCCACCACTCTAGGCACCTGCACCTGAACCCCTACAACTACCATGGCTACTCCTGGATCGGGTACCCTCCTCATGTTCGATGCCATCATTGCTTCGAACGTAGCTGGGAATTCTGATATGCCACCATCACCTCCTCCAGGAACAGTCTCCCCCTAATAGTGTGTCTCGACGACTCATTCTAAATCTGAAAAATAGAATGATTAGTCCACTTCCAAGAAAAGATTCAATGGAGTTCAAGCGCTATTGTACTATACACTAGTATATAGTATACATCCATCAGAAATCTACAAATATGTCTCTCATTCATAATTACGTCTTCGAATTTTGGCTAAAATAGGTAACCAGAGCTCTGATACCAATTCTGATGACCTAACTTTTATGGACACAAACGAACCATGCTCTTCGACATCCCGACCTATGCGCCAACGACCTGAGCATCATTTCTTGGAGCACAAGCCAGACGACCTGAACTTCATGCCATGTCATCAACGACCTAAGAAAAACGACCTGGCTCCAGATCTGACCAAAATAGCTCCAAACTTGACCAAATCATCATCAAACGGCAACATCGATGCAACCAATTCATCCAAATCATCCAATTCAACCATAAACACTTTATGAAATCGTTACCAACATCAAAATGACAATTATTCATCGATAATCATATAAAATACATCAAAGTCATGATAAATCAATGAATAAACTAAAACAATGGATCTAACTTGCATAAACATATGAATTTACATAAGAAATTACCGGTTTTAAGTTGCTAGACTAGATCCTATCGTGATTTAAATGAAAATATACTTACCATGACGTAGATCTTGGTGAAAACAACTTAAAATGGTGAAAATAAGATTAAACAACCCGTATACTTAATCGAACCCGTGTGAGAGATGCTTATCGCTTACCAATTCTTCGAAATAATTTGAAATCGCTAAATCCTCAATCCAGACAACAAATAATATGATTCAAACCTCTTGATTTGATGCGATCTCTTTTTACTTGACATAGACCTAGCTTCAAACGATGTAGAGCTTCGATTCTCTTATGTAGATCTAGAATTTTAATGGTGGAAAGGTGTATTTAATTGAGGAAGGAGGATCGTGAGTTCAACCAAATGAGAGAATGAAGAAAGCAAACTATTCTCCATGCCTAAAACCCCCTATTTATAGCTTCCCACCTGCCCACTAATGGGCCTCCTCAAATCATTCCATCAATGTCTCTAAAAACCTGAATAGAAATTGTGAAACGCAAAAACAACGATTCCTCCCAAATCGCTAAACCAAATTTTTAATATGACCACTCTGCAGAATTTGCAACCCCATTTCCTTTCCAATGAAATCGATCTCAACTCCTGATTCAATCCCAGTCAAAAGTTATTCCCTATTCAAAACTGATAGGGGGAAATGATCACAGATAAAATTGGGAAAAAAATATGGATATGTCTCACATCCCCATAAACAACATATCAAAATACGAGAATGATCCAACCGTTAGGGAATAAAATAATAATATTTTACGATCCTTCGATACGTAAAATGCGAGCTGTTACATATAACAATTCATTAAATTAACCATGTTTATTTTATAAGTGTGACCAACAAGGTAAGTTACCTCGATTAGTTCCAATCGTTAGGTTAATGATTTGGTTTTTCACTGAAACTAAACAAACATTTAATTTCTCAATCAGTCAATATATTATATAATTAACATATACTCAATCATTAGCAATCATAGCACATAATTATTAAAACTGACATGTATAAAATATAAGTGGGAAGAATTGAGTGAGATTTACTCACCTTGAGTTGATTCGTTGTTTAAACGACTTATTTCAGTTAAATTAAACAAGCATTTAATTTAACTGAAAACTACAGTTGGTTCCAATTCCATCAACGTCTGTTCCATGACGTAGATATCGTCAAGACGAGTCCAACGTTTCTTGTTTTGTTCCATTCTGATAAGATATGAATTAGCTATTAATAATTTAAGTTAATACAATTTAAATAGATAATTAGTAACAAAATTTCCTTAATCACAAGCATTATAAAATTAATTATGTTAGTTATTTTATCAAGGCCGAACAAATTCCCTTTCATTGTTTCAAAAAAATATAGGCCCGGTCAACTATCTCTCTTCCCGTATATTTCTTCTGCTTCATGTTTTTAGCCTGATCCCAACTCCTTGCAAATTCATGATTTAGTCAAAATAATTTAGTTGATAATTAACGAATTCTTAATTAAACAAATAAGTAGACTAATTACGTTTTTATAAAAAAATCCGATTTAGTTTATCTCTTCTCCCCAATAGTTGCTTCTCGTCACATATCCCATGTTAGATCCAAAAATGGCTCTAACACCCAAATTAGCAATAGTTCTAATAAAATGGAATCAAAAAGCAAAGGGAAACACATGATATATAGTGGTTCAGAGTTAAAGAGCCTACGTCCACTTTCTACTTTTTGAATTGATGATTTGGATATAAGTACACTAATGATTCTCACTCAAATCCAGTCATAAAATACATAGATCCACTCAATTCTCTCAAAAATGTAGTTTGAAAGATGATTATGATTGGAATATAGTGATGAAATTAGGTTGACAAGAGGGTCTCAGTTCTGAAATTTCCAAAAGATCCTTTCAAATGCCCCTCGGAGGCATATTTATAGGTGGAATACCTCTCTGACGTGGTTTCGGTTCGAGTACACGTGGCGGACATCCCACAGAAATCGGACTCAGATAGAACAGGATGGTGACAACACAACTTCAACGTGGGTGAATGTGGGGGGATGGCTCTCTAACCGCTCCGTGTTTTCTGGAGTCGTGGGGTGTAACCGCTGTCTATTGACACTCGGTTCGGGTTAGATATATAAGAGAAGGAAGGGTGCGGATCGGGCTTCCTCGACCCGATCCGAATCTGCCTCTATTCCTCTTATTCCAACTCTGCTATATTCTGTTTTGATTTGAGATCCCAGATCCGACCCGAGCCCGCAGTGTATGCTTTTCTGATCAATATTCTTCATCAATTCCCCTTTTAACTTTGTGTAGCCTAGTTCACAAAGTAGGCTAACATTTTGCACCCTTGAAGTGCACTTCTACCGAAGGTGGAGTGTGCTTCGAAATTGTCTGTGTATTGGTTTCTGAACTTGGATCGTTGAATAGTCACTCCCATTCGTTCGTAGGGTTGTTTCGCTTCGTAAAGTCACAACGTTTGTTGTCTATATATACACAATAGAATGCATAAATTGCTTCCATTGTTTCAAATTATTTCGAGAACTTTGCTTGATGTCCAACAGTTCCTCTAGGTAAGATTTTGTATGTTTCTCTTTAAATCTAATTCATGTGCTGAATTAATGTCTGAGGTTCTACTTGGGTTCGGGTCCAATCCGTATGGCCTTCCTTGCATCTCAAAACCATCAAGAGAATAGGCCAAATGTCCATGGGCCAGCCTTCCGGTCCGAGCAGAGCCACATTGGCAGGAACACAAAGGGCCACTCCATACTCATATAAGTTTACCATTTTCTCAATTCCTCTCTTCTTCCTTTCGTTTCTATCCTTTTTAGAGCTCGCACAAAAGTGAAAAACAAAAACCCTAATTCCCAAAACTTCAGAACTCTCCTTTAATCATTGAATCGAACACCTAGGTGGGTTTACAACTCCGATTAACTTCGTTTTACTTGATTTCGATTCGAATTCATGAATGATTTGAGTGATTTTAGCATGGTATTTAGTTGATCTCGATGCCGTGCCTTTCTTCTCTTCGTTACCGTCCTTGATGGCCTCATCGCCAACTCAAGGCGTTTGCGGGAGAGGCTAGAAATTAACGTTGGCCACACCAAATCCAATGCACTTAGCTTTGATTTGGCTTTTTGGCAAGAGGCTGGGTAGGAGACGAAGGAGCGGAGAGGAAGAAGAAGGAAGAAATGGGGTAGGCTCGAGTTGGATGCTCCAGAGGGATAAGACGGAGAAGAAGGGTCAGTTCGGGTCGAATGCTCCATGAAGAAAAGGAGTGGCTATTAAGGACAGTGGGTTGGAATGGTTTGGGTCGGAGGGAGGAATTAATGTCATGTTAGGAGATTGAGATGAGCAAACAGATCTCGTGACGCCGATGTTGTTCGGGTCAGGGCCAACTGATCTGGATGGATTTACCGTCCTCTTGATTCCTCCCATCCGACCCCATCCCTTGTCTTCATTCCAAACCGGTCTGCTTATGTGAAGCACCCGAATCGGCTTGGATGCTACGTGAACATCGAACCAATTGTAACATGCATACCCGAACTAATCCGAGGACGTTCAACTTAACGCGCAAGGACTGCTAAACTAATTCAAATAGCACTAACTTTGATATATGACCTTGTGGACAGTTAGGATAGAGCCTTTTAATCATGATCAAGCTTTCAAGGCTATTGTGAACACTCGAATGTTTTGTTAATTTTCTGCATCATGCTCTTATACACTTATTTTATGTTATTGTATGCAATTGCACACTTTAGCTTAAAAGCTTGCACCGGGGTGGGGGGAGGGGAGGGATATGGGCTACTTTACTCTAACCCTTGCAATTGTTTCTTCAATGGTATATCAGACATGACTGAGACACGCGTATGTAGACTAGCAGAAAGAAGAGAAGCTATAGGAACATCTGAAAATCCTGTCGTCGAAGATGTATCTTCTACCTCCAATTCAGGTTGGAATAGTGAGGGGCCAGATTAAGAGATGGAAGCCCACAATAGTGAAGTATCTTCTGGAGGTGATGTCTCTCTCGGTGAGGAAGAAGGAGGGCTAGGAGATAGTCGTGCTCCCGATGAATTTAGGGACGTAGTTATCTTGGAATCGCCTAAAGACTCGGTTGAATCGACGATTGATAATAACAAACTTGCCAGGATATTCTTAAAACACGGGATTCTTCGAAGAGATACTGAGGTGCTATCCAAAATAGACCGTCCTCATAATCCACTGGAAGGGTATATGGCCATCACCGGACTAATGTGTCCTGTTGGAGCAATACCTCCATTCCCACCATTTATCGTCAATTTTTTGAGACAACTAAGGATTACCCCCATGCAGCTTCTTCTCAACTCTTACGTTTATCTATATACTCTGTACATAGCTTGTAAAGAAATTCTTGGTGAAGAGTTGACTTTCGAAGATGTTCACTTCTTTTACAACTTCAATCATCGAAACAATGACACCCCGCCCTTCGTATATTTTAAATCGGTGCCGAAAAGAAAAATTATCACCGTTCCGTTTCGTAGTAATGCTGGGGATCCAAAACCCGAATGGTTTTATATCAAGAAACATCCCAGGTGTGCCAGAAGATGGATCAAATCAATTAGGGACTTAGATTTTTTTCGATTTTTAGTTCCATCCTTTATCTTACATTTATTAAGCATTTCTTGTTTTCTCTTTATAGTTCCTAATCCTCCGCAAGAGAAGCTTCCTATACAATTTGATCATTTGAATCGATTACTCAATGGTAACCAAAAGTTCTTAATCATTAAGGATTGTTTGGTGCATGAATATCTGCATTAACACTTTTTACTTGCCATAACTCGCAGCATAGGACATGGAGAAGGCCTTTACGTGTATATACACCTAGTTGATATTATTCCTGAGACGGGAGATAGCTCGAAAAGTCCAACAGTACCCCTTAGGGACCCTCCTTCTCCATCTTCGACTCAGGATGATGAACTAGCAAACAAAGCTGAGAAGGACAGAGATAAATACATCACTACTGAAGACGTAGCTACCCCTGAGAGGCCAATTTCTCCAAAGGAGTTACCATCAGTCATTCCTTTAGGAGATATGACTACAGTTGATGACCCTATATATCGGGATGTAGCAGATCTTCCCTTGCCCAAGACCTTTTATACTGTAGATGATTTTATAACTGACCCTCTTACTCTCACTTCTGAGGAAGAAGTTACTCCCGTGAAGTCCAGGGAGACTATACATACCGGCCTCGGTCCGGGCTCCGATCTATTTGGGGGGAATTACCACTTTAGGAAACACACTGCACTCTAGTACTGCACGTCACAACACTTGAGTTTTACATCAATGTTGACTCTAATATTCCTTCATTTCTTCTTATAGGTCAAATGGTGAGGCAACGATATTATATGCGAGATGTTCGTTCAAGTATGCCCCCAATGGATCTCGACGAGAAGCATGATCGGCATGAGATTAGGGGCATAGATGACAGGAGGGATCGACCTCCAAGGCCTAGGGATGGCAAAAAATCCATACCCGCGGTTATCCGCGGGTAAAATCCGTCTTGGATATGAAACAGATAGTTAAATGGGTATCCATGGGTAAAATAAACGGGTATTTTTAATATCCATTAATTAATGGGGCGGGTATGGATAGTAAGATAGCCATGTCCGTGGGTACCCATGCCCGTATTGAATGTGTTTTATTATCAATAGTCAATTCAAAAAAAACATTATTGTTGGTTGTTCGGTATTTGTGTGATGCTTTTACTCAATAATTTATAAATGGCTGTTGATATTTTGATGGATACTTTTGTTGTCGTCTCTTCTTTTCTGGATGTTGGTTTAAATATGTATTAGTATTTTGAGGTTAACATTTGAGCATTGGTCTAATTTGTTTTTTTACCAAATGTACTTTTGAATAATTTCAATAAACGACTAAAAAATAATTTGAATAAATATAACGGATACCCACGAATACCCGCCATTACCCGCAACCTGTTTAAAACCCGTTTAACGGGTACCCGCGTGGGTATGGGGCGGGCACGGGGCAAAAAATCACCCAACGGGCCCGGTGATGGGGTGGTACTACCCACGCCCGCCCCGCCCCATTGCCATCCCTACCAAGGCCTTATCGGTCTTCCCATTCTCGATCCCCACACCACAAAGACTCAAACGAGTGCAAGAATCCTGCTCCATCTTGACTGGAAACGAGTATAGCGTTAAGCCTCCTGCTCCATCTAAGGGCAAGACTCCTCAAGATGGTACCTCAAAAAGGGTTCCTGATCCAAAGGAGAAACAACCAGAATCGGGAAAGGATGCAGGAAAGAGCCAACCTAATGCGAAGCTATCTCGTCGCACTGTTGACATAACTACCACAAGACCGCTTATTCTTAATGACGAGACCATGCTAGACTGGAAGTTCTGAGGCAACAATTTCCTGAACATCATTTCGGGCATATGCACTTTGTCCCAAAACTCATAGCGGTAAAACCTGATTGGGCCAACGATGTCAAGGCTACTATAGACTTTATAGACAAGCAATATAGGGAGATGAAAGGTATGCAAAGACTCTCTCCAAAATTATTAGCGATCTGGTGGCAGATGTAAAAACTATGGCCGATGCCGCCGAGTATGATGCAAGGGCTATCGAAAATTCTGAGAGAGACCTGGACGATGCCCAAGCTAAATTTGCTCTTGCACAATGTGACGTAGATAATTATAAGGGGCAATTAGAAGAATTACAAAGTGCTATCATTCCAAGCTTGAGTCCCATAGTCAAGAGCAAATTGATTTAAAGAAGCAGGCTGAGGATGCTAAATCTGAGAGTACTCATCTCGCCCAAGAGAAAGCAGACTTAGCCAAAAAGAACGCAGAGCTTGGGGCTAAGTTACTGGAAGTTGAAACGAGGGCGACTCTTGCTGAAGGAAATGTAAATACGACTTTGCAGCAAGTTGAGGAAGTCAATGAACAGCTGAAAGATGCTCAAAGGGAGCTGGACGAGAGCGGTGAAACTATGGTTGGATTTTTTGCCCAGGTGATTCCTCACCGAGATCTTGCTTGGCTTAAGGACTATCCTCTTCCCCTCGTGTATGCATGGGACCAATTCGTCGAGTGGGAAAAATCAGAACTTGGGGTTGACTCAATTAATGAGGATAAGCTAATGGAGAAGTACTTAAGAGGTGAAGAAACAGTCCGCTTAGCTGAAGGGCGAAAACTTATTGTCGCTGCAATGGAGGAGGAAAGACATCAAGCCAAGGGAAAGGATACCATTGAAACTGGTTCTTCTTTTGCCACAGTCAAAACTTCTGTAGCAGAGGGGTATGATCCAGAAAGGCGAGAGATCCCCAAGGCTTCTTCCCTACCTTCTACTGCTGGATTGACTCCCGAAGCCCTTTCTTCTCAAGTTGAGAAATCTGCTGAGGGTATTTCTACTTTTTCACCTCAATTTGCCAAAGCTATCTCGATCTTTCGTCACATTATTGGACAAACAATTAAAAGTCCTGCGTCTCTCCTAAGTTAATAACCATTACTTCTCGTCCTGTAGGTACCAAGTCAACTGATAAACTTGACGACTCACAGAAGATAACTCCAGGTGAAGGGTCTATTGGAGAAGCTCAGGAGAAACGGGATAAAGTCACTGCCCTCAAATCTAGAAGAGGAGCAGAGGACAAGAAAGAGGAGGTTACTAACAAAGCTCATGTGTCCCCCATCACTGAGACTTCTGACCTTGGGGAGATGATAGGTGCTCTGATAGAAAATGATGGTGACGAAGGACATGAAGAGGAGGATGATGTTGTCATGACTAGAGCTTCGGGGGATGCCGATGACACGGCTTTGGCTGAGATAAAGGCCAAACAAGACAAGCGCATACAGGTGAAAGTCGGGGAAACAGACCCCGAAAGACTTAAGCCTCTCGTTGTGGTGCCTCCTAGATCAAGGTTAGTTGTCAAACTTTCAAATAGATCAATTACGGAGGAACTTGCTAAAAAATCTTCTATTGATCCCAGTGCTCCAATTCCTGGGAAGAAATCCGTGGACTCCAGCACCCCAATTTCGGAGAAGAAGAAGCAAAAACGTATATTAATGAAGCTGATAAAGAGGAGAAAGAAAAGCTTAAGTCTGTCAAGAAGGCAAAGTCTACCCTAAAGCCCAAATGAATAGTGGCTTTGTCCTTTGTTTTGTTTTATCTCCTTGTCTGCTGTTGTTGTAGCGAGCGCGGCCCTCACATCTTTTGTCTAGCTTTCCTGTGTAAATCCACGTATTTGTGAATAAAATAATTTATTTCCTGCAATGTCAAATATCTGCAAATTCATCATTTAAGTAAGGATGTAGATAAACAACATATCATATTATAATTGTAAAATAAAGCCATCGTAACTAGACAATAGACAATATACATTGGGGACATGTGTGTTATGCCACCAATCAATCTTGAACAAAATGACCGGCCAAGGCTTGTTCGAGATTGATTAACTTGGTGTTCAGTTTCCCCCGACTCTCTGGTAGGGCAAACTTTTCTTTGTCGTTGATGCTTGTCCTCTTAGCATCTTTATGCTCTCCTGTCTCATAACCAGGTTAGAGTAACATTGAGGCAGTCTCTTATCGGGGTGCACCTTCACGCCTCAAGCGGCGCCGTCTTCCCATCCTTTATATCTCTCTCGTTTCATGAGAGTTAGAGTTAGGAATCCATTCCTTCCATCCTGTTCGCAAACGGTCGTTTCGTTTTCTCCTGCATGAGAATTGGTTACAAATTTTTTTAATCTTAATTTAATGTTTGGCATTTCATAATCAGAACAGAACAATCACAGAACATAAGAATAGTGCAGGAAAATAAATGACACACGACGTTTTCATAGTGGTTCAACTAAGTCGTAGCATACATCCACTTTATAATCCTTTGTTCATATAAACATACTTTTCAAGGCAAGTCGTGCCTCTTTACATAGTTCATGAAAAACAAAAGAAATCAATACATGTTTAACTCAGATATCGCCGCAAATGATGAGCACTCCAAGCTTTGGGAATCTCTTCGCCATCCACAGTCGTTAGCTTGAAGGTTCCCGTATCAAGCTTCTGTTGGATGACATAAGGTCCTTCCCACTTTGGACCCAAGGCGGGAAGACACGTTTCAATACTAAGTCCCCCGGTTCGAAGGTCCTAGTACGAACCTTTCTATCATAATAACGTGCTACTTGGCGTCAATGCCTTGAAGCACGCAAGTCTGCTTCGTCTCTTCTTTCTTCAACCATGTCGAGGGACTCTAGTAGGAGTTCTCTATTCGTCATTGGATCATAGTATGTTACCCTATGAGAGGGGACTTCGAGCTCCACCAGGATTGCTGCTTCTGATCCGAAAGAGAGTAAAAAAGGAGTATGGCCAGTTGCCGTCTTAAAGGTTGTTTTATAGGCCAACAAAGCTAGTGGTAACTCATCTACCCACTTGGCTTTGGCCCGCTCCAACCACTTCTTAAGAATAGATTTAATAACTTTATTTATCGCTTCAACCTGTCCATTTGACTACGGGTGAGCTACAACGGTATACCTTTTATCAATCTTGTATTTCTGACAGAAGTTTTTAAATTCAGCACTGTCGAATTCATTCCATTATCAGTTATGATGGTTTTCGGTATCCCAAATTGGCAAATAATGTTTCTGACCACAAAACTTATCACCTTCCTTGCCGTGATTGTGGTTAAGGGTTCGGCTTCCACCTACTTCGTGAAATAATCCAGGGCGATGATTGCGCACTTTGCTCCTCCTTTGGCTATGGGCAAAACTCCAATAATATCAATTCCCCACATGGAAAACGGCCATGGGCTTACCATTGACTTAAGCTGAGTTGGAGGTGATCCGGGAATTTTAGCGAACCTTTGACATTTGTCGCAGTGTCGTGAGTAATCAGCCGTATCTTTATTCAAGGTAGGCCAAAAATATCCATACCGAAATACTTTCTTTGCCAAGGTTTGACCCCCCGTGTGGTCCCCACACTCACCTTCATGTACTTCTTGCAGTACACGCTTGATGTCGTCATGTGCTATACACCGTAATAGGAGCATAGAAACCCTTGGCGATAAAGGATGTCGTCCTATAAAACGTATCTTGCAGCTTTACATGTTACAGCTCGTCTCTCGCTCTTTTTCGATGGGAGAACTTCGCTCTTGAGGAAGTTCTTTATTAGTGTCATCCATGACTCCCTCTCTAGCTCAGTTTCCAAGGCTAGTTCAATTTCCATTAAGTCAAAGCTTGGTGATTCCAGTATCTCTATCGGAACCATCTCATTTTCCTTCGGGTTGTCAGAACTCGCTAGCTTAGCTAGTCGATCCGCCTTCTGATTTTCTGCACTTGGAATGTGTGTTATATTGTAATGTTCCAAGCTGCCTAGTAGCTCTTCCACTTTTCCAAAATAAGTAACAAACCAAGGTCCCTTGGTCACAAATTCCTTCCGAACTTGGCAGACAACTATCTTGGAGTCACAGAATATGTCCAGTGCTCTTACTCCTAACTCCTTAGCGAGTTTCAGCCCGGCAATTAGGGCCTCATACTCGGAATCATTATTAGTTGCAGAAAACTCCAATCGCAGGGCATAGTAAATGGATCATCTTTCAGGAGTGATTAAAACAACTCCGACGCCGGATCTTCGATCATTTTTAGCCCTGTCCGTATATAGCTTCCACGGACTAAGCTCTAACTCGTGTTCAGAAGCAACAACCTCGTCATCCACTGTTTCTTCTCCGGGGACCATAATTTCTGCTATAAAGTCGGCTAAGGCTTGCCCCGTTATTGATCTCTGTGGTTGTAAATTCAAATCGAATTGGCTCGACTCAATATTCCACTTAAGTAATCTCCCCGATGCTTCGGGTCTTTGCAACACTTGTCTTAAAGGTTGATCAGTGTATACAACTATCGGATGAGCTTGAAAGTAATGCCGGAGCTTTCGGGAAGTAATCAGGAGATTATAAGCAAGCTTTTCTATTCTTGGATAATTACGCTCTGCAGCTGCTAGCTTCTTGCTTACATAATATACAGGCCTCTGGACCTTGTCTTCCTCACGCACTAATGTTGTGCTGACAACATGAGACGACACCAACAGATTGATGAACAAATCCTCATATTCCACAGGTTTTGACAATATCAGAGGCTTCTCTAATAAGTCCAATAGATTTTGGAAAGCCTCCACACAATCGGGAGTCCACTCGAAGTTACGATTCCCCCGTTTTATCAAATCGAAGAAAGGGACACACTTATCCGTGGCTTTGGAGATAAACCTGCTTAATGTGGCAACTTTTCCTGCCAGACTTTGAACGTCCTTAATCTTCCGTGGTTCTTCAATGTTCCTTATTGCTGCTATCTGGCTAGGATTAATCTCAATCCCTCGAGAACTCACAATGAACCCGAGGAATTTCCCTGATGCGACCCCAAACGAGCATTTTAGAGGGTTCAACTTCATCCCTTACCTTCGCAGAATGCCAAACATATATGCCAAGTCCTTTGTATGATCGGGAGACTGTCTAGACTTCACAAGCATGTCATTCACATAGACTTCCATGGTTTTATCGATTTGACTATAGAACATGCGGTTGACCAAGCGTTAATATATGGCTCCTTCATTCTTTAATCCAAATGGCATTACCACATAGTAATATAAACCCAAGTCTGTGATGAAACTTGTGTACTCCTGATCTGCTATATGCATGGGAATTTGATTTTATCCTGAATACGCATCCATAAAGGATAAGAGCTTGTGTCCTGCTGTTGAATCCACTAATCGATCAATCCTAGGAAGAGGAAAGCTATCTTTCATACATGCCTTGCTCAAGTCAGAGAAGTCAATTCACGTTCACCACTTCCCGTTATATTTTTTAACCAAGACAGGATTCGATATCCAGTCGAGATATTTCGAGTCCTTGATGAATCCATTATCCGATAATCTCTTCACTTCTTCCTTCAAGGCTGCTGACCATTCCGGGCCTAACATCCGCCTCTTTTGTTTAACCGACGGGTGTTTTGGGTTGATACTCAAAGAGTGGCTCATAATAGCAGGCGATATCCCACACATGTCAGCGTGAGTCTAGGCAAACACATCCAGATTTGCCTTTAGAAAGTCAGCCAACTCTTTTGCTCGAATTGGATCTAGCTGCGATCCAATCTTCAGCACTTTTGTCGAATCCGCATCGTCAATGGAGATGTCCACTGTCGTTTCATTAGAAGTCGCCTTTCGGTCCTCAGTTTCCCTATCCTCTCTAGGATCTATATCCTCAAGTGCATCTCCGGGCGACTCTCTTGAGGCTGGATCCGTTAATTGCTATGCTGAATTTTCCTTCGAAGAGGGAGAAGTACCCTGGGGTTCTATATTCAACCCCTTCATTAGCATCTTCAACTCTTTCATGTAGCAAGCTCGTCCTGTAGCTTGATCACCTCTCATCACTCCTACTCCTGCGTCAGTTGGGAATTTAAGCAGTAGGCACCAAGGTGCAATACATGCCCTAAACTCTGCGTGGGCCGGTCGACCCAAGAAGGCATTGTAGGGTGACTCAACATCCAAAACTACAAATGGTAGGATTCTCAATCTCTGGCGATCTCCTTGTCCTAACGTCACTGGTAATTGCAATTCATGCCCCATTGAAGCCTCGTATCCATCCTTCATATGGCTTTAAATCTTTCACTTCGAGTCTCATTTGTTCAAAGGCTTTCTTAAAGAGGATATTTACCGAGCTTCCGTTATCCACCAACACCTTATGGACTAAAGCGGGGCCGAAGGCTGTAGTAATTACAAATGGGTCTTCAGTGGGAGATTGAATTCTAGTATCATCTCTACCACGGAATATGACGTCGTCCGACATCATCTTTTGTTGTTTCACTGGAATGATGTCTTCAAGGTTACTGCATTCTCCTACTTCAAAGTGCTTGGCGGCATTAACGTACTGATCCATTGCTTTGAAACTATGGCTAGCTAGATGGGGTCCGCCTATAATGGTATTGATAACGATCCCTTTACCTTTCTGTTGGACTATGGGTTTGGAAGTCGGCTGATTTTGGTTCGGGACTTGCTCTACTTGCCCCTGTCCCGTGGGGCAATCTTGTACTCATCTAACTTCCCTTGCCGCAGCAATTTCTCAACTACATCTCTCAAATGGAGGCATTCGTTGGTGGAATGACCATGAGTTCCGTGGAATAAACTAAACTTTCCCGTAGCGATCTCTTTTTTGGTTGAGTCTCTGGGTGGTGGCTTCTTATATTGCAATATGTTGTAAGTATTCAGAGAGATGTTTTCCAATGTGTCACTCAACGGCGAATAGTTCTCAAAAGTTTGGAATAGAAGTCTTTTGCTAGCGTTGTTCCCTCGATTCCTTTTCCTCCTATTTCCGTTGCTATTCCTGTTGGTATTGCCTTCGTTCTTATTGCTGATGTTCACCTCAACCCTTCTTGAGTTGTCACCAGACTGCTTTACTGCGGTATTGCTTTGAATATCTTCTTTATAAGCCCCTTTCGACTTTCTTTTTCTATTTGCATGGGCTTTCTCTTGTCTTAAGCGAATATTGGCTTTTTCATAGAACAATTCCCTAGTAGGGGGTGGTTTTCCAGACAAGTAATCCCCGAATTCTATATCTGGGTCGACTCCTTCTATTAAGGCCATCAAAATGGTAGGTTCGTGAGGGTCGCTGATTTCGGTAACAGCAAGGTTAAAACGGTCTAAATATGACTTTAAATATTCAACTGGAGCCTATTTAATCCTTGACAATTCAATGACGCTTTTAGATTTTCGAGCATGAAGTCGAAACGGTTCATAAAGCGCTCACTTAGTTCTTTAAAGGTTGATATCGACCATAGAGGGAGTCGGGTGAACCACATCAGCGCTATGTCTTCCAGATAAATCGGGAAGGCTTTGCATTTTAAAGTGTCTGAAGCTGCTGCGGCATTCATGAACCATGCATATCCCATCAGATGTTGTCCTGGGTCGGTTCTCCCGGAATACCTATCCATTTGTGGCAAGCTAAATCGCCGAGGGAATTGGAAGTCCAATATATCATCCGTAAAGGGAGTGTGACATCCTTCAATGCCCCAGTCCTCATTGGTGTAATGTCGGCTTTCAGACATAATTTAGCGCACCATCGCCCATACATCAACGTTCGTTAATGTAGGCTCAGGCTCTCTGGCCCTAATGTTCGGATTACCCTTATGCTCTTGATTAGGGGATGTCCTCCTGTTTCTAGCGGTAGCTGCTCTACTATGTTCCCTACGTTCCCGATCAATCACGGGAGGTAGGGGTTGGAGGAGTTGTCCATATGTGGGATTAATAATATTAGGATCCCTGGGTAGAACATGAGATCCACGCATGGGCAGCAACATAGGTTCTCTCAAGCTCGGGACATCAGGCCATAACACACGAGAAGCATCTTCACAGGATCCCAAAGATCCAAAGGTCAACTGATCAAGATTTTCAGGTCGTTCAAATGGTCTTATTTCACGAGGGCGCTCATCATCCGAAGAGGATGACTTGTCTGCTACAAGGTGGCGAGTTGGAGAGGGTGTCTTCTACCTACGAAGCTCGTTGATTTCCCTACTCATAGTGATCATGTTCTTTTGCATACGAAGACTGTCATGCTTGTGAGCTTCCAAAGCATCCCTTGTACTTTCAAGCATATCTAGGAGGCACGAAAAGTCTCTGTTTGTAACTAGTGCATATGGAATGGGTTGTTCACTAGTCGTCGCGGCCTGTATCAGAGCATTGGTGGGTGATCAAGTAGATGTACCAGCTTCAACCACATTCGGATCAGATTGGAGTTGGGAAGTGGAACCGATTCGGTTCAGAGGAAGGGGACGATCAGCGCCATCGTTTCCGTTTCGGTTCAGGGTCGAGTCACCCATTCTGTTCGAAGCAACTGGTTCGGATCGGCCCGCATCGGTGTTCTGTCCTCGCGACCTCGTTACGATGAGTTGCAAATCTTCGTTAGCATCATTCTCCCAAGCGCCTTGCATTTCTTTTCCTTTTCCTCTAGCCATAATATCCAATCCTTCAGTGATTAATGAGCAAATACTTGAAAACGTCGGAAATAGAGGATTAACTTCTTTGAACTTGAGGGTCCAAATAGTAGAATGATAATCCCAAGAAGCAGAGAATTCAAAGACTTCTCAGTGAAAGCACCAAAATGTTAGATCCAAAAATGGCTCTAACACCCAAATGAGCAATAGTTCTAATAAAATGGAATCAAAAAGCAAAGGGAAACACACGATTTATAGTGGTTCGGCGTTAAAGAGCCTACATCCATTTTCTACTTTTTGAATTGATGATTTGGATATAAGTGCACTAATGATTCTCACTCAAATCCAATCATACAATACATAGATCCACTCAATTCTCTTAAATATGTAGTTTGAAAGATGATTATGATTGGAATATAGTGATGAAATTCGGTTGACAAGAGGGTCTCAGCTCTGAAATTGCTAAAAGATCCTTTCAAATGCCCCTTGGAGGCATATTTATAGGTGGAAAACCTCTCAGAAGTGGTTCCGATTCGAGTACACGTGGCGGACATCCCATAGAAATCGGGCTCGGATA
The DNA here is from genome assembly GCA_030737875.1 of Allium sativum. Classification (NCBI taxonomy): domain Eukaryota; kingdom Viridiplantae; phylum Streptophyta; class Magnoliopsida; order Asparagales; family Amaryllidaceae; genus Allium; species Allium sativum. The sequence goes on from CM060916.1 coordinate 1,014,615,745, forward strand.
GAACAGGATGGTGACATCACAACTTCAACGTGGTTGAACGTGGGGGGATGTCTCTTTAACCGCTCTTTGTTTTCTGGAGTCATGGGGTGTAACCGCTGTCTATTTACACTCGATACGGCTTAGATGTATGAGAGAAGGAAGGGTGCGGATCGGGCTTCCTCGACACGATCTGAATCTGCCTCTGTTCCTCTTATTCCAACTCTGCTATATTCTATTTTGTTTTGAGATCATCGATCCGACCTGAGCCCGTAGTGTATGCTTTTCTGATCAATACTCTTCATCAATTCCCCTTTTAACTTTGTGTAGCCTAGTTCACAAAGTAGGCTAACATCCCATAACCGCTGCCTCTTGCTCCAGCTCCTCCTTCGGCAGACCACTGATCACTATTCCGACATCACCAGTTCCCACCTCGTCACCACCTCTATCGCCTCCACCCCACTTCATCAAATTCGCACCCCTCGTCTGCTTTCTGTTCTCAAACCATGCACTACTAGGTGCGACAGTCATCGTGCCCAAAAGTACCCAAAAACACAACATATATCTCATTGATCCTCTCATCCTCACTAGTATCCTGGTTTAATCACAAATTTCACAAATCGTTGGATTTACCCATCCTAGGATACTATTGGGTTGGACTTCGAGACAAACATCCACCGAGTATGATGAAGTGTACATAGAAATGAAGAGGAAGTCCCAAAGATTGCAAACAAATTTGTTTTTGATTTTATAGATTTTTCCTCGATTTATTCATGAATTTTGAAGTTGATTTTTTTTTTCATTTTGATTTTGCTGGAGAGATAGGAATGGTGGCATGATGTTTGTTAACCAGAGAAAATGTTTTGACCTAGGGTTCAGCTATTTATAGGGTGGTGGTTTATTATAATATTAATATATATAACTTAACCGTGAAGTAACACATCAAAACACCCACAGACGACTTCCGATCGAGATGAAATTTGAAATCCTGGCATAAAACAATATTTCGGACACGATGAAAAAGGTTTCGTCAAATTTCGAGATCATTTGTAAAAGTTCCTTTATAACTCATATATGTGAATCAGCATTCATTTAAATTGCATATGATCACAAAATAAATCTAATTAAATTGAAAATTGAAATACTACAATTATAAATCATTACGGATTTTATAAAATTAATTTCGCTAAAAACGGGGTTCGTTAGAAGATCAGTTATCTTTAACTTCCAATTTTAAATTGACAAAATAACTATATAAAATTTGAGGCATTTACGACTACCATTGTCACATACGACATCGGTTTACCATGAAATTTGGTTTTATATAATAATTTAACATTACGGTTCCAATGAAACTAATTTTATTGAAAACCGAGGTTGTTTGCAAAATTGTTATTTTAAAGGCTTATATATAATAAATTAAATATTAATTTAATTCTAAAATAATAAAATAAAATAAAATAAATTATTATTATGTTTATCCAAATGGAAAATATATATTTAGCTTCAAATATAAACAATATGTATTATGCAACTCAATATTACAAATTCCGAGTTAAAGATATCTAAATTATATAAAAATCTTATTAAATATATTAAATAAGCGTTATCGTTTATTAACGATTTCCATAACGACTATTTGAAAATTTGAATTTGAGATAACTAACAATCTATAACATGAAATCTCTATTTTTCTCTTTCATTAGAAAATCATAATCAACTAGATTCAAATGTTTCTTGTTTCATAGAAATCCAACTTATATCGGATCTTGTATATTCAATTGAAGTTGAAAACTCAATATTACGAACTACCGCGACATTACGAGCTCGTTTATAATTATATATAAATTTAACGTCCAAACTTCATTTTTAACAAACAAATTCAATATTAAAATCCATTAATATTCCAAATATAATATTTAAAATAGATTTAAATATTCAAATTCAAATGACCGAAAAATCTGAGTCGTTACATTCTTCCTCCTTAAGAGAATTTCGTCCCCGAAATTATTATGGTAGAAAAATATTACAACCCATTATTTTTTTCCAGAAATCCAATTTATTTTAAAACCAAAAACCCATTTCAATATCTTTAAAACTTTTCGAAATATTCGAACACTTTAAATTTCGGGAAAAATTCAGTAGAGTCTTCCCTTTACGGAGGGACTTCTGCGATATCGCAGAACAATAAGTATATATACATCGACCCACACAGTCGGAAAACAAACTACAAAAACCAAAATTTATAATTTCGCATAGGCATACTTTATACGAGCGTTATTGAGCGTACTTTCTCAATTTACGTGCAATCTACGCAACCAAAATCAATCGTCATAGCCCTTTGGCACTCGTACTTAACTTAATTCAATATATAAGTAACAGATATATGAAATATTTAAATAATGTTTCATTTATTAACAAGTATAAGTATACAGATTTCCAAAATCAAATCGGTAGCATAACTTCATTCACAAATACTAGGTTAAATCATTAGTTTCAATTCGTATGATATTCCTATAATACCCCGCATTTTTAATATAAATAAAAATGAGATATATATATATATAGTGCGCTGCTATTCACACCCCAATTTCCTCTTCTGGCCACCAAAACTAAAGGCCACCATAAAGAATATCATTTTCTTCTTTCAGCTACAGTACGTTAAAAATATTAATATGAACATGCACCCCACTACTGAACGAAAGCTTCGGTTTCTTCCTGCCGAATTTACAATCATATTTCGGTTGGTATTAGCCGTACGGTTGCTTCCTGCTGAATTCATATTGTTAATTTGGTTGATTATGGCCGAATGAAGAAAAATGATGTGTTGGCCAGAAGTGTAAAAAATATAATTAAGTTTATTAAATTTTGTGTGGTGGCCAGAAGAGTAAATTGGGGTGTGAATAGCAGCACACTATATATATGCATGGATATATTTAAAGGAAAGATTAAATAATACTAATGTAATTGCATGTAAAAAGTTTATGCAGTGAAATAAAGAAAAATATTAATAAAGAAATTACATGCAATATTTGAAATAAGAAGAAATACAGTGAAATGCGAAAAAATACATGCGAACATTTAAAAAGAAATAAAAAGGAGAATTTGAAGAGACTCTAGAATTTGGTCATGAAATTAGCGTCATTACGTTCGTGTCGATTTTTTGGTCAATTTAGACCTATAGTTTGTAGAAACCTGATTTAAAACGAAGAAGTTTTCCTTAATTTAAGAAATGCAACAAAACATGAAAAAGAGCAATGGGAAAAGAATAATATGTAGCTTGGTCCTAAGTCTTGTTAACAAAAGACTTAGTAGCTCATTTGGTTAATATATAAGACTTGTACATAAGAGGTTGTGAGTTCAATCCCCACTAGTGCCATATTTTTTTTGTTTGTTTTAATGAGCGGCTAAATAGTGGCTTAGCAAATTGGTTTAGTGCGAAAGGGGATAAGTTAATTGGAGGTTTAATTGAAAGAATGAAAATAAACCATTAATTGATTAAGGAAAATAATTTCCAAATAAAATAGACAATTGTTCGCATATAAAAATTAGTATACGCATAAGAGATGGATGCGTATGAGCATGATTCAAATTTGAAGTTGCGCGCGAACATAGAGACAAACAAAAAGGGGGCATATATGTATACATGTTATTTGAAATTAATGCAACAAGGGAAAGAGGATATGTGAAATTATTGCATTAAATAAATGGATGATGCATGAACCTGAATAAAAATAAATTAATGTGATGCAAATAAAAGAAAGAGAATATGGAATGCAAAACATGTCAAATGTGCAATTAAAGTATGCATAGAAAAATGTTATAAACATTAAAATGGAGCAATTAAATGTGAAGGGGATCAACTTTGAAATTTAAATGTTTAAAAAGTAAACTAATAAGGCCATAAGCAAGTCACAATTGGAGGAAGGTTAATGTTATTAAATAACATTCAAATCAGAGACGCACGCACATGTGATTAGATGTAAATAAATAAAAGAAAATGGTTTAAGGACATGCAGTTTCTTTTCAAAAAGAGTAGACAAAAAGAGAAAGAAATCAATTAATTGATTAGGAGAAAAATATAGTAAATAAAGGTTCACGTATAAGTGCAAATAAATAAATAAATAAATAAATAATTGAATGCATGAAGGAAAGAGGTTGTTATACGTTAAAAATAGTATGTAATGCATTAATTAGAAACAAATAAAGCAGTTTCTTTTTTTTTTTTATTTAAAGGAGCACTAAGTGTGAAAAGGGTTGTTCTGGATGGTTCTTTTCTAGGGTGAGGTGGACGGTTTAGATGAGTTTTTATTTAATCCTAAGATCCTAGTTGTTCTAACCCACCTATAAAAGAACACCTAACCTAACCCTAAATGATTCTATCTCTTGTAAGATGCCTCCATGCCACCAAACTTCAACCCAACATAGCTGCCGCCTCTAAACTCTAAATTAAATTGCAAGTTCTTCATCAATTTTGGAGTTTAATCAAATCAAGTAGCAAGTTTCTTCAACAACAATTCACGTTCTGCATCAATAATCAAATAAGAAGCCTAAACCAATGTTCTACCTCAACAACCAATTGTTTATTTCTCCAATCCAGTCAAGGTGAGTGGTTTAAAATACAGTCGTTGTATAATTGTACTTCTATTGTTTGCCATTCCCCATAATGAATATGATGATAATTTAATGAGATCAGTTATTTCATTTATGCTTACGATTGAGTTCTCTCCTTTTTTATTCTTTCCTCTTTTTATTTTTATAGCTAGGCTATCTCGAGCCTACATCTATCATGAATTTATGCGTTGTAACCGAGAACGAGAAAGTAAAAGGGGAAGAAGGGGTTGTTTGGGCATAAAATGGGTTGGAAGGATTTATATATGATTTAAATAGAATTATGGACATAATTGTATGGTAATTTTAAATTTATGTAGTTTGGCATGATTGAAATTGGATATGGAATTAGTACAATTTAATATTAACAACATGTAATTGGATATCATGGATTGGTGAAATTTATTGGTAAGATAAGCCTAAAAGGTGAATTAGGTTATATGTAGGAACATGGGAATGTTGGGAAATATATTCGAAAAATATTGATTTTATGAACTTGAGTATTATTGGATAATTTGGATAATTGGACTATAAAAGAAATTGGCATATTTGGGTATGGATTACATGGAATTGATGAAATTGCCTATAATTGGAAATTTGTAATTAAGGCTAATTAATATGTAATTAGTGACAAGTTGGAATAGGAAAAATTGTAAACATGACTATAAGTTGAAATGGAAACACGTAACATGAAAATTGGGATTTGGGTGAAATACGATGTTAAAGAACCTTTGACACGAGGTTAGGCGCAATTGTGGTGTAAGACTGCCCGGAACCGCCCGACAAATCCAGCTGCCACAGTTGGACGTCTAATGTGAGAGGTTAAAGGCATGAATTGTAGGCGTAACGGTTGGTGATACGAGGTTAGACCAGCTTTGTGGTGTAAAACTTCCTGGAACCGCCCGACAAATCCAGCAGCCACAAAGTGTTCGGTGTAATGTGGGAGGTCATGCACCGTTCGTCATAATGAATGAATTAAGGAATACTAACCATAATAAGACATGTGGGTGACATGGGTATGGTTAGAGGGTTAAGTGGGTGACATGTAAAATATGACATGTAAATATGGACTTAACCGTAGTAAGACAAGACATGTAAAACATGTAAATATGGACTTAACCGTAGTAAGACAAGACATGTGAAACATGTAAATGTGGACTTAACTGTAGTAAGATACGTGAAGTAAAACATGACTAAGGTGGACTTAACCGTAGTAAATCATGTGCAAGACATGGAAACAATAATAAAAGAGGTTAAGTGGGACATGAGCGACATGTAAGACATAAATAAATAATGCTTAACCAAAGGGGACCCGTTATGGCATCACAAATTAATTGAATTGGGTAAAGTTTAGGTAACGGGTTAAATAAATGGAAAGGGTTAAGTAAATCTAAAGTAATGACAAAAGTGGGGAATGATAAATAACCTATTATGAATGAATTTGAATAAGAGAAGGAAGGATAATAGGTTAGACTTGTCCTAGGGACAAGTGGAAAGTATAACTTATGGAAGAAACGATAGAGGAAAATAAGGTAACTTATATGTGAAGATATACTTAATTATAAATTAAGTAGTTTGGGAAGGAGAAGTGTGAAATTTAAGATGGTATAAGTAATATGAATGGAAAAGAAGTAAATTAGAATCATATATGTTGGTAGGGTTGTGTAATTCTCCGGGTGCTAGTCTGATGTTGATTTCGGTCTTCGGGGCTGGTGTTTAGGGGATTATTCTCTTAATCAGTATATATATGGATAAGACATACTTAACTATGAATTATGTATAACGTGTTGTTGTAACCCTAAAAGGGAATAATTTATGAAGTTGGAAAACAACATGTTGTGGTCTTATTAATGGACTTAAATGGGTTAAGTATAAATTGAATTAATTAGCGAGCGTAACTTGGTAAACTTAAAAAGGAAGTCAATATGAATAAGAATAACCAATTTAAATAAGAAAAACTGACGAGGTAATAAAAGCGCGTAAGAATTGATTAGACGTAAGGTCTAATGACATATAAAATCAAGGCGCTTGGGGCAATCCATACATTGTAGGATGAATAACCTAACAAAGTAAATCATCACGGTGTCATAAGACACGAGGGGAGCGCACATTCGTTATTTTGGCGGCTCCAACGGAGTAGAAGGGGAAGAACGCGGCTTCCTGAGACGTTAAAGGTGCTCCTAGTAGTCCTCTATGTGGTGGCAGATGTTTCAGGCTGTGCCCGCAGAGGTTGGGTCTGCTCGTAACTACTAGGTGACTGGGCCTTGACTACAAGAATAGCTGGGCTGTCAGAATGTTGTTCGCGGTGACGGAAAAGGCGAATCGACGGATGCCTCAACGGAGGTGGAGGGTCAGGACCAATAAGGATAGTAGGTCGTCGAGTGTCTGTTACCACAGCCAGTAGATGCGGAAATACTAGAGCTAGACCCAATATACCATTAACCATTCACTATCGTGGGACGGTGGTTGAGGGGAGACGCCACATGGATGTTTAGATTGGTTGCTTAGGGGCTTGTCGCTTAGCTTTTGTAGTCTTTATTAGTTTTGGGAGGGGCTGAGGTGGGGCCATAGCCACCATAGAAAACAGATCTTAGGGATATTTGTGTGGGAAGCTCTTAAAGGCGGGCCTTGCACAAATATAAGGAAAGCTCCCGACCGAGTTCCGTGTTTCTTGTGTAGCCCTTCCACGGAACTCGGGCGCACACACATGATGGGTGTGCGGGTTAGATATCGAATACGTACGTGGGAGAGTCAAGATATAACCATGTCTGCTCTGGGTGTTGTATCATAGACTGGTGGGCATTATTTGATAACGGCAGTCAAATTAGAGTGATCCTATGTGGGCGTAGTGTTGTATTATATATATAAGAGGAATATACATTACTATGACATAGGACGGGGGACTGCGTATATCACTGCGAGGATACGGTGGGGACCATGCGAGTGGGGTACCATGGGGTGTACCTTAGTTTGGGGGTAGCTACATATACATTATATTATGTTAATCTACTGGGAGTAGATGGGTGCGACGTGTGTGTAAGCCTTGAGCGCTATCGACACAAATAACCTAATAAACAATAAATGTAACTGAACGATATATGTAGGATTATTCAAGAAGTGTAGTTTAAACTCATTCACACAGAACTTATGTTTTGACCCCCCCTCCTCATAACATTCGCAGGTTAGATTCATGATAGAGACTTATAGCTTTGGAGATACTGATTTAGCGGTATTGTAATTAAGATAAGGCTATGTTTATATATATATATATATATATGTATTATATTTTATTCCTTCCGCTGTGAGGTGTTTTCCGAACTCTGACATATTTCTTGTCTCTGTCTTTTCTGCAGGATACCAGAGCAACCAACTCGGGTTTTGATGGATTGGGTTTTTAAAAAAAAATCAGTCCGTCGGAATTCGGGTTGTTACATTTGGTATCAGCGCATAGGTTTACGATTCCTATATAGATAATGAGAGAGTGTATTTGTATTTTCAAAAATGTAAATATATTATTTATAAACCTAGATCTATAAAGAAGCCTACTAAATAGAAAGAGTAAAATATGGAAAGAATTGGGGTAACTGTTTTGTACGCTAAAAGAATGAGCAAGGAAATCTGAGACCCTTAGGTATGTTAGGTGGAAAGTGTACAAAATGATTGGTGCTAAGAAAGATGTATCCCATACAATAGTAACTGAGATTAGTGGGTTTAGTAGGGAAACCTTGTAAAGTAGAAAATGGATGAGGAATATATATATTTGGAAGAAATGATTTCGTGGATGTGCCTAGGAAAGCCTAGGTAATTTGGAAACCTGATTAATAAATAGTTGTCCTTGTCTACTCCAGTTTTTGATGTTTGAAAAAAATGTTTTGCATTTTTGTTACGGCGTGTTTTTATGGTTTGGCAAAAGCAAGTTTTGGTAAAGAAAATAAAGTTTTACCATTTTTAATTTTTGGGAGAAAAATTCAGAAAAAAAGAGACCAAACCATTTTTTAAAATGAATGGAGTAGGTAAGGATTAGTGTCTAGAAAGAATGAGTTTGAGGCTAGGAATTAAATAATAAGGACTATCCTAGAATAATAAAAATAAATTCCCATAGAATGCATAAGCATTATAAAGACTAGAATTGTTGCTCAAAAAAGATAAGTTGAAAAAAAGGGAAAGTTTCTTATGTAATTGTGCTTGGATAGGAAAATAGGAACTTTTTATAGAATAGCTATGTAAAAATCCAAGTGCAACCAGAAAAGGTACATAAAAGAAAAATGGAAAATGTAAATTCTTCCGTTTTATACCTTTTTGTAACATAAGAAATCAAATTTGGAAAATTAGATTTTTCTAAATTTGGAATTTAATAGTGGTTGGTAGGATTTTGGATGCAACAATTGGATGAACTATGCTCTTATTCTATAAGAATATGGGAAAATTTGGATGAAAAATGTTTTGGTTTTTCAAAAATATTGCATTCATATAGAACTGCAAGTATATTTAGGAAGTGAGCATCATGTTTTGAAGAAAAAAAATTGAAAGTTTGCATACGTATAGGTGGTACCAAATTAGGCATACATGCATTACTATGATGTATTTCACTTTGCACATGTGCACAATGTTTGCAAAAAAAATTGGATGCACACTTGATAGTTTGATATTATGCGAGGAATTATATATTTTACCCCTATCGAATTTCGAGGACGAAATTCCTTAAGCGTGGGAGAATGTAACACCCTGCATTTTAAATATAATTAAAAATGAGATATATGTATATATGCATGGATATATTTGAAGTAAAGATTAAATAATATTAATGTAATTGCATGTAAGAAGTTTATGCAGTGAAATAAAGAAAAAAATTAATAAAGAAATTACATGCAATATTTGAAATAAGAAGAAATACAGTGAAATGCAAAAAAATACATGCGAACATTTAAAAAGAAATAAAAAGGAGAATTTTAAGAGACTCTAGAATTTGGTCATGAAATTAGCGTCATTACGTTCGTGGCGATTTTCTGGTCAATTTAGACCTGTAGTTTGTAGAAACCTGATTTAAAACGAAGTTATCCTTAATTTAAGAAATGCAACAAAACATGAAAAAGAGCAATGGGAAATGAATAATATGTAGCTTGGTCCTAAGTCTTGTTAACAAAAGACATAGTAGCTCATTTGGTTAATATATGAGACTTGTACATAAGAGGTTGTGAGTTCAATCCCCACCAGTGCCATATTTTTTTGTTTTTGTTTTAAGGAGCGGCTAAATAGTGGCTTAGCAAATTGGTTGTGACGGCAAGGAATTTCGCTCGGTCCGAACCAGTCGCTAAACCGATCCAGGCCGTTCGAAACGCCCTATCGTTTGAGAACACGACAAAACAGAACGCATACAGAAGAAAATTTCACTGTATATCACAACAATGCATCAGATTACAAGAATATACAGAGTATAAAAGAATATTACACAGAAATATCAGAGATTTAAATTACATTTAAATACATAGCAGCGGAAAATAATACAATACACAACTAGAAGGGATATACGGATACAAAGCTTTCCGGATATCGTTCCAGCTGTAAACCAGGATCCTGTGAATATAAATCTGCAAAACCAAAACTACTAGCTGCCCGTGTCAAAATAGGGGCACCCAGAGTTTAGGTTAAAACAATAAACTCCAGGTCAGTCATGTGACTGGTGTGAGAACTAAAACAGTTAATCTTTATTTTTAAAGTTAGGTAATTCAAGGGACCACGCCGTATAACACGGAACGGGTTTCCTCCCAAGAATACCAGTGCATAAAACAAACAGCGCAATGCTAAATAAAGAAAAATGAAGCTGTTATAAGACCCAGGTCCTATCACACAATGCAACGCAAGCCGGGGGATAGGGTTTTCCCTTATAACAGCCAAGGAATGCTTGATACGTTTAAAACAAATCATTTGATACTGTAATAAGTGCATAGTGTATAAAACAACTTCAAATCATAAGTATCAATCATAGGCGGCATGAGCGTCCCATGCCACTATGTCGCCATAAATAGGTTATACAATCAAAATCGCAAATCACGTATTTGGAAATTGGATTTCCATCTATGAACCGAGGCAAAAGATAGTCCTCAACCGATTCGAGACAATCTAGCCCATGTCTCAGGCAAGCGCAGGCAAGCCTTGGAGCGACAGGGCCGGTCCACCGATGTGGATTATTATGCCTGAACACTACGTTTCCTCGCCCTTTGGGGCGTAAATGAGCCAACAAATGACTCCATCGGTTCGAGAACGACCGATCAATCCGAGGCGCCTCGCAACAGCAACAACCACATAAGTCAAACTCGTCAGGGCGTGTAAAACCACTGACGCCACTTTTTAGCTAGAAGGAAACGCATGCCCTCCCTGAGGTCCGTCTCCCATTTTTGGTTCATACCGGGTGTGAAGCTCGCGAATCAACGTTACACAAAGCTATGCCACAAAGGTCGTGCTTTGATCATCAACCACAAGACTTTGCTTTTCAACAGAAGCCTTGATCATTTGCCACTTAGGCATGCCACATAGGCAATTCACTCCATGCGTTTGATATCCATCAATATATAACCCCTGAGCTCGTACGTCTCAGAGAAGGGCGTTAAGCAAGAGAATAAATTCTCCGCCGCCAAACAGATATATATTTAATAGAGATCAATCACACGGACTAAAATCCAATGTCAGACACACAGTCCATTTACAAGTCCGTTCTGGGTCTGAACGAAACCGGAGGCACCTAGTACCCCGCGTATCCATCGATCTCCAAGTACGTCTGGACGATCACTAACTGTTTCCATCTTCTTGGGTGTACAGCCCAATCAAGATCATCAGTAATTACCCAAACGACGTGAAGACCTCCGGTCTTCGACCATCGTCTTCATCTTCGACTTATCGTCGTATCAGTTATTCAGAATGGGATAAACCCGGTCTTCCCGAATAACTCGCGTATATATTATAAAAGTGTTACACAAACACAACATACGCCTCATTCCAATTCATCAGTCACTAACAGTAAATTAATCAAGAGAATAATTCCCCAAATATTAACCCCGAAGGCCGAAACCAACATCAGATCAATATCCAGAAAACCATTCTGCTTGGCTAACCGACAGTTAGTTTCTAACTTTCACATTCATAGGGAAAGGTCCCCATTTATTTTATCAAAGATAAATTCTTGAATTTATGCTTTAATCTACTTTTGAATATCAATTCAAACTAGTCGGGATTAGCGAACCTTACCGAAGTAATCATTTGTTTTAATTTCCCAATCCCAACCTATTCATCCCATGAAGTAAAACTGGTAATACTTCATATCTAACACCACAGTGTTATCGGTAAATTCAATTACCATTTCACGTTCAAATCTAATTAAAGATTTAACTATCGCCTGGAGCAAAACTGGTGTTACTCCATTCTCGATTATTACAATCTAATTAAAGAATCATTAAAACTCCACTTAGTTTTAATCGTTAACTGGGTTAAAGAATCCGTGTCATTTAAAACACGGTTCACGACAAACCCAAAGTCACATTCCATTAATTATCGGGTTAAAGAACGAGTGTTATTTAAAACACTGCTCACGATAAACCCAAAAATCAATATCAATTCAATTCCAATTAAATATTATTTAATTGGTACACTTCATTAAATCTAAATAAAAAGATTTAATCTTTTCTCAACTGGGTTCAAGAACAGTGTTAGTGAAGACACCATTCACGACAAACCCAAATCACATTCGATATTCAATACAAGGCTCTGAATAGAAAATATATCGGCTTATATTCAATATCGAATTCTACGACTAACAAATGTCGTATTGGAAATAACGATATAAATATATATCTTTCAAATTTCCATAACAACACCTGTATAATCACGAATTCCAACATCGAAATATTCCGAAGACAATTTCGATTCAAATCCACTCCAATGCAATCATTGGAAATTTTGGTTATTTTTAAAACCCTTTTCGAATTCAATTTATTTATTTAAAAATAAATAGAATTATAATTCTAGTTCAAAACTAGTTCATTTCGATAAAAATCTATTTTTATCTTTTCAAATATGGAGTTTTTCATCCTAATTCTTCTCAAATCATTTCTTATGATTTTACACAAATTATTACTATTTTTAATAGTTTTATCAAGGCCCGTACAGTCGATTTCCAACAATGGCCATCGAACTGCACTTACAGCGACCTTTTTCGAATTTGATTTGGACATATATCCAAATCCAACCGTTAGATTTCAAATTTCTAATATTCGTTAGAAAGCTCTTTTCGATACGAACCCAATGGTTCCGGTTTTAGGAGAATCCGACGGTCGGATCTCCCGTAATGTCCGTTTGAAATAAATGGTCGAAATTCACGAACTGCCGCGACGCGGCGCGTTCTATTCAGGCCATTATATTATATATATAATATATATAATATATATTTCGTCGATTTCTATTTAAAACGAATTATATAAATAGTTTTAAAATTCGTTTCAAAAGCAATTTCAACTTCCATTTCAATTCAAATCAAAATTGAATTCTTCTTTATAAATTCGTTTTAAAATTCGTTTCTATTCAATTCAAATTCCAATTCAATTTGAATTCATTTCAATTCGCTTTCAATTCAACTTGAATTCGTTTTCAATTCATTTCGAAATCGTTTTCAATTCATTTCATTTCGAAATCGTTTTATATTCAATTCATTTCGAAATCGTTATATATTCAATTCATTTCGAAATCGTTTTCAATTCAATTCATTTTGAAATCGTTCTCAATTCAATTCATTTCGAAATCGTTCTCAATTCAATTCATTTCGAAATCGTTTTCAATTCAATTCATTTCGAAATCGTTTTCAATTCAATTCATTTCGAAATCGTTTTCAATTCAATTCATTTCGAAATCGTTTAAAATCGATATAAATATCGTTCACGTCAAAATGGCGTCAATCTAATCAACACGGCTTCATAAATTTCTATTTTCAAATATTCTATTTCAAATATTTCTTTTTCAAAATAGTTGTTATTATCAAAATATTTCGTTCAACACATGACCAATCTCAAAGGATGAGTACTGTCAACACATGAACTTTTATTTTATATTAATAAAGATGTAAATTTTATTATCAAAATATTTCGTTCAACACATGACCAATCTCAAAGGATGAGTACTGTCAACACATGAACTTTTATTTTATAATATTCTTTATTTTCTAAATTGGAATGAGTCCCAATCAATTACCATATAAAGTTAATTATATGGATTTTCATACAACACATGTATATAATAGCATTGAAAAATAATCAACCATCAACCAAAGTGCACTACACTGGATAAGCATCAAACATAGATATCTAACGCTTATAACAGCCTGTCAATCAATCGATCGACATATTTAATCAATCAGGATGAGTGAACTTCATATTTCATCCCAACACCCGTGTGGGGTTTCAAACAATCAAACAAATATTTTATTCGTGCAGTTGGGCGATGTGTAAAATTTATCGACCCAATCAATGTCCTTCAAATATGTGTACATAAACAAACCGTCCGGTTTGTAAATGAATATTTTATTTTATTCACTTTCACGTTAAAAATTATATTTTTAACGATAAAACATTTTATTCCAACATATGAGTTTCTATTCAGTTCATTTATTCGATAAAATGATATTTTCATTTTTTCTAACATATTTTAGAAAATTTCGGCGGCATAACGGCACGATACTAGAAACGGGACGAGGCCTAGCCTTATCCCCGGTCTAGTGAAGGCCCACGCCATTCACATATCAATTTTAATCAATTTCCAATTCAACCAATCAATCAAATCCAAATCAAATAATCTAACCAACTACACAACCAAACAAACAAGTCCATGGTATGTGGACGGGTGTCGGGTGCTTCTAATAAGCACCGTCTGCATCCTAGTATATATATATATAACTAGAAAAATAGAATTTGAGTGAGAAGTTCTCACAAATAGCTATCCTAGCTCCACGGCACTTCCAATGCAGGAAATCTTCACTGTTCTCGCATCTTCGTCATCTTCTTTGCCCGTAGCCACTACATATGTAAAAATCGAATTTTTACTTCGCTATTCAATATATAAAAAATCGAATTTTGACTTCGCTATTCAATATATAAAAATCGAATTTTTATATCGAAGTTCAATATATAAAAATCACATTTTTCTATCGAAGTTCAATATATAAAAATCTAATTTTGACTTCGCTATTCAATATATAAAAATCGAATTTTTATATCGAAGTTCAATATATAAAAATCACATTTTTCTATCGAAGTTCAATATATAAAAATCTAATTTTGACTTCGCTATTCAATATATAAAAATCGAATTTTTATATCGAAGTTCAATATATAAAAATCACATTTTTCTATCGAAGTTCAATATATAAAAATCTAATTTTGACTTCGCTATTCAATATATAAAAATCGAATTTTTATATCGAAGTTCAATATATAAAAATCACATTTTTCTATCGAAGTTCAATATATAAAAATCTAATTTTGACTTCGCTATTCAATATATAAAAATCGAATTTTTATATCGAAGTTCAATATATAAAAATCTAATTTTGACTTCGCTATTCAATATATAAAAATCGAATTTTTATATCGAAGTTCAATATATAAAAATCACATTTTTCTATCGAAGTTCAATATATAAAAATCTAATTTTTACTTCGTTGCTTCACACATGAAAATATATTCAATCAATTCTTTATAGTGTCAAAAATATAATCTTTACAGTTTCAAAAATATAATCTTTTTCAAATCAGTTTTTATATTCTTTTTCAAATCAGTTTTTAAAATCTTTAAAAAATTCAGTTTTTTAAAACCTTAAAAAAAATCAGTTTTTATTTCCTTTAAAAATTCAGTTTTTAAAATTCTTTTTCAAATCAGTTTTTAAAATCTTTAAAAAATTCAGTTTTTTAAAACCTTAAAAAAAATCAGTTTTTATTTCCTTTAAAAATTCAGTTTTTAAAATTCTTTTTCAAATCAGTTTTTAAAATCTTTAAAAAATTCAGTTTTTAAAATCTTTAAAAAATTCTGTTTTTTAAAACCTTAAAAAAAATCAGTTTTTATTTCCTTTAAAAATTCAGTTTTTAAAATTCTTTTTCAAATCAGTTTTTAAAATCTTTAAAAAATTCAGTTTTTTAAAACCTTAAAAAAAATCAGTTTTTATTTCCTTTAAAAATTCAGTTTTTAAAATTCTTTTTCAAATCAGTTTTTAAATTCTTATTAAATCACTTTTAAAAATCAAAAATTTCAGATTAAAAAAAAAAAAAAAAAAAAGTAAAATAGAATAACTTACTTTTTTTTTTAACTGCGAAGAAGGGGGGGCCAAGGGGAAGCCACGGTTGCTGTCGCCTGTGGTGGGGGTCGCGTCAGAGGCGGTCAGGTGGTCGAGGGTGGATTGCAGAAGAGAGAGAGAGGAGCGGTTCCAGGGATCGAAGGAGGAGGGCGGTCTTGATTTGGGGAAGCCGCGGTGGATGAACGGCAGCTTGCGTCAGAGGGAGGGTCGAAGGGGATCTGGCCAGGCGGCGCTCCACCTGGGCAAGCGGCGGTGTGGCTAACGAGGGTTGCGGCGTCGAGCGATTAGGGAGGCGCGATTTGTTAGGTTTTCCCCCTTTTTTTTTCTGAAATGATTATGAAAATAAGGGGGGGGCCAGAGCGGGTTAACGGGGGGGAAGAAAAGTTTTTTTTATTAATATTTTATTATTTAATTCCACAAAAAGCAACCTTTATTTTCGACCTCAAAACGAGGCTCCCCGCCTATCGTCCATAGCGTTTTACCCCCATTCCGAACACAATGGGATATGTATCGCAAGCTGATTTGATCGTTTCGATTAGTTTCCGTTGAATTTACATTTAAATCACTATATTGAATTTTTAAACGTACTTTTCAAATTACCGGGGTCACATACTAACTAGAAAAATTCCAGAAAAATATTTTCTAGTTTCGTATTGACGATACGGTCATAACAAAACTAGCTTCGTCGAATTCTGAGACCGTTTGAAAAATGACCATTTTCCAGTCGATTAAAATCAACTGAAACTGGTCAAACGCGTTTTCCTTTACCACGCTCACATATTGATTCGAAAAATTATGAAATTTGAAACCTAGCAACAACTTGACATCACGGACCCAACAAAACTGGTTTCATCGAAATCCGAGGTCGTTTGCAAAATGTCCATTTTTAAGGGCCTGAATTCCATAGCGACTATTCAGAATTTTCAACTGGACATATCTTTTGATTCCCGCTATGAAATAGATCCTATGATTTTTGGTTTCACTAAAATCCGGATTGTTTTGCACCCGGTACATTCAATTGAAGTTTGAAATCGAATTATCGAACTACCGCGCCATTTTCAATTCTATTTATAATTATATATAAATATTTATATTCTAACGACGACGCGTAAAATGTATACGTTCGAATTATATTTAAAATAAATTTCTCGTCGATATTATTTAAAATAATTCATTTTAAATATTCTAAATTCGCCAAAATTGCCAAAACAAAAATTTTAAACTGGCCCAGATTTTCGGGTTATTACAATCTCCCCCACTTAAAACTTTTCGTCCCCGAAAAGGAACAAAGTCGAAAGTGGTTTGATTAATCAACACTACGCTCGATCTGGCTTCCATTCTCTAACTCTTCAGTTTCTGAGAATTTCCAACATTTCAAAAATTTGGCTAACACCCTAAATTTTTGAAAAATTTCGCCATAACCTCCCCTGCACCGGGAGCATCGGGGAATTTCAAATAGCTTCCCCGGTCCTTCAGATCTCAAAAAGAAAAAGAAAAAGCCAAGCGGCTAGCCAATAGGCTCACAAAATCATCATCACCCAAACAAACAGGAAATTATGTAGTAAACATGTACCTATTTGTCGGGCAAACAAATTTTATTCTCTGCTCTAGCCTCCTTGCTATGACCTGTTCAATGTAAGTACAAGTATATGCAAGCAAATGCGACCAAATTTCAATATAATTCAATATGTGATTCAATTAGGCTAAATGGTTCAAAATTATCAAACAATTAAACAAGCAACACAAACATCAATCAATTAGTGAATTAGAGTTTCAAATTCATAATTTTGATATATAGTCAAAAATCACATTTTTGATGCCAAATCACCACAATAAGCCCTATCTAATTTTGGTTCTCACACCAGTCAATAGGAAATATATAGATATCACACCTTCGTTACTCGAACATGAATACTAATGACGACTAGTCAGTCATCAGAATCATCTTCGGGCCACTAGAGTATGATTCTATATCTACCCAGTATATTAAAACTTTAAATACACGTTTGCAAGGCGTATATGCAAAATCTTTATATACTGGACTGTCCAAATCAATATAAATAAATAATCAAATACGAATAATTGATTTAAATTTTCAAAACAAAAATTTGTTTTCATTTGAAAAATATACCCTTCACACTCGTTCTAGGATACTACTGATCCTATCTCTAACGAGTCATTCTAATTGGATTTTACTAATCCAATATCTGATGAATTCTTTCATATGGTTCTAATGTGTCTTGTTCTCTGAGCTTTGTAAACCAAATCTCTGATACCAACTGTGACGGCAAGGAATTTCGCTCGGTCCGAACCAGTCGCTAAACCGATCTAGGCCGTTCGAAACGCCCTATCGTTTGAGAACACGACAAAACAGAACGCATACAGAAGAAAATTTCACTGTATATCACAACAATGCATCAGATTACAAGAATATACAGAGTATAAAAGAATATTACACAGAAATATCAGAGATTTAAATTACATTTAAATACATAGCAGCGGAAAATAATACAATACACAACTAGAAGGGATATACGGATACAAAGCTTTCCGGATATCGTTCCAGCTGTAAACCAGGATCCTGTGAATATAAATCTGCAAAACCAAAACTACTAGCTGCCCGTGTCAAAATAGGGGCACCCAGAGTTTAGGTTAAAACAATAAACTCCAGGTCAGTCATGTGACTGGTGTGAGAACTAAAACAGTTAATCTTTATTTTTAAAGTTAGGTAATTCAAGGGACCACGCCGTATAACACGGAATGGGTTTCCTCCCAAGAATACCAGTGCATAAAACAAACAGCGCAATGCTAAATAAAGAAAAATGAAGCTGTTATAAGACCCAGGTCCTATCACACAATGCAACGCAAGCCGGGGGATAGGGTTTTCCCTTATAACAGCCAAGGAATGCTTGATACGTTTAAAACAAATCATTTGATACTGTAATAAGTGCATAGTGTATAAAACAACTTCAAATCATAAGTATCAATCATAGGCGGCATGAGCGTCCCATGCCACTATGTCGCCATAAATAGGTTATACAATCAAAATCGCAAATCACGTATTTGGAAATTGGATTTCCATCTATGAACCGAGGCAAAAGATAGTCCTCAACCGATTCGAGACAATCTAGCCCATGTCTCAGGCAAGCGCGCAGGCAAGCCTTGGAGCGACAGGGCCGGTCCACCGATGTGGATTATTATGCCTGAACACTACGTTTCCCCGCCCTTTGGGGCGTAAATGAGCCAACAAATGACTCCATCGGTTCGAGAACGACCGATCAATCCGAGGCGCCTCGCAACAGCAACAACCACATAAGTCAAACTCGTCAGGGCGTGTAAAACCACTGACGCCACTTTTTAGCTAGAAGGAAACGCATGCCCTCCCTGAGGTCCGTCTCCCGTTTTTGGTTCATACCGGGTGTGAAGCTCGCGAATCAACGTTACACAAAGCTATGCCACAAAGGCCATGCTTTGATCATCAACCACAAGACTTTGCTTTTCAACAGAAGCCTTGATCATTTGCCACTTAGGCATGCCACATAGGCAATTCACTCCATGCGTTTGATATCCATCAATATATAACCCCTGAGCTCGTACGTCTCAGAGAAGGGCGTTAAGCAAGAGAATAAATTCTCCGCCGCCAAACAGATATATATTTAATAGAGATCAATCACACAGACTAAAATCCAATGTCAGACACACAGTCCATTTACAAGTCCGTTCTGGGTCTGAACGAAACCGGAGGCACCTAGTACCCCGCGTATCCATCGATCTCCAAGTACGTCTGGACGATCACTAACTGTTTCCATCTTCTTGGGTGTACAGCCCAATCAAGATCATCAGTAATTACCCAAACGACGTGAAGACCTCCGGTCTTCGACCATCGTCTTCATCTTCGACTTATCGTCGTATCAGTTATTCAGAATGGGATAAACCCGGTCTTCCCGAATAACTCGCGTATATATTATAAAAGTGTTACACAAACACAACATACGCCTCATTCCAATTCATCAGTCACTAACAGTAAATTAATCAAGAGAATAATTCCCCAAATATTAACCCCGAAGGCCGAAACCAACATCAGATCAATATCCAGAAAACCATTCTGCTTGGCTAACCGACAGTTAGTTTCTAACTTTCACATTCATAGGGAAAGGTCCCCATTTATTTTATCAAAGATAAATTCTTGAATTTATGCTTTAATCTACTTTTGAATATCAATTCAAACTAGTCGGGATTAGCGAACCTTACCGAAGTAATCATTTGTTTTAATTTCCCAATCCCAACCTATTCATCCCATGAAGTAAAACTGGTAATACTTCATATCTAACACCACAGTGTTATCGGTAAATTCAATTACCATTTCACGTTCAAATCTAATTAAAGATTTAACTATCGCCTGGAGCAAAACTGGTGTTACTCCATTCTCGATTATTACAATCTAATTAAAGAATCATTAAAACTCCACTTAGTTTTAATCGTTAACTGGGTTAAAGAATCCGTGTCATTTAAAACACGGTTCACGACAAACCCAAAGTCACATTCCATTAATTATCGGGTTAAAGAACGAGTGTTATTTAAAACACTGCTCACGATAAACCCAAAAATCAATATCAATTCAATTCCAATTAAATATTATTTAATTGGTACACTTCATTAAATCTAAATAAAAAGATTTAATCTTTTCTCAACTGGGTTCAAGAACAGTGTTAGTGAAGACACCATTCACGACAAACCCAAATCACATTCGATATTCAATACAAGGCTCTGAATAGAAAATATATCGGCTTATATTCAATATCGAATTCTACGACTAACAAATGTCGTATTGGAAATAACGATATAAATATATATCTTTCAAATTTCCATAACAACACCTGTATAATCACGAATTCCAACATCGAAATATTCCGAAGACAATTTCGATTCAAATCCACTCCAATGCAATCATTGGAAATTTTGGTTATTTTTAAAACCCTTTTCGAATTCAATTTATTTATTTAAAAATAAATAGAATTATAATTCTAGTTCAAAACTAGTTCATTTCGATAAAAATCTATTTTTATCTTTTCAAATATGGAGTTTTTCATCCCAATTCTTCTCAAATCATTTCTTATGATTTTACACAAATTATTGCTATTTTTAATAGTTTTATCAAGGCCCGTACAGTCGATTTCCAACAATGGCCATCGAACTGCACTTACAGCGACCTTTTTCGAATTTGATTTGGACGTATCTCCAAATCCAACCGTTAGATTTCAAATTTCTAATATTCGTTAGAAAGCTCTTTTCGATACGAACCCAATGGTTCCGGTTTTAGGAGAATCCGACGGTCGGATCTCCCGTAATGTCCGTTTGAAATAAATGGTCGAAATTCACGAACTGCCGCGACGCGGCGCGTTCTATTCAGGCCATTATATTATATATATAATATATATTTCGTCGATTTCTATTTAAAACGAATTATATAAATAGTTTTAAAATTCGTTTCAAAAGCAATTTCAACTTCCATTTCAATTCAAATCAAAATTGAATTCTTCTTTATAAATTCGTTTTAAAATTCGTTTCTATTCAATTCAAATTCCAATTCAATTTGAATTCATTTCAATTCGCTTTCAATTCAACTTGAATTCATTTTCAATTCATTTCGAAATCGTTTTCAATTCATTTCATTTCGAAATCGTTTTATATTCAATTCATTTCGAAATCGTTATATATTCAATTCATTTCGAAATCGTTTTCAATTCAATTCATTTTGAAATCGTTCTCAATTCAATTCATTTCGAAATCGTTCTCAATTCAATTCATTTCGAAATCGTTTTCAATTCAATTCATTTCGAAATCGTTTTCAATTCAATTCATTTCGAAATCGTTTTCAATTCAATTCATTTCGAAATCGTTTAAAATCGATATAAATATCGTTCACGTCAAAATGGCGTCAATCTAATCAACACGGCTTCATAAATTTCTATTTTCAAATATTCTATTTCAAATATTTCTTTTTCAAAATAGTTGTTATTATCAAAATATTTCGTTCAACACATGACCAATCTCAAAGGATGAGTACTGTCAACACATGAACTTTTATTTTATATTAATAAAGATGTAAATTTTATTATCAAAATATTTCGTTCAACACATGACCAATCTCAAAGGATGAGTACTGTCAACACATGAACTTTTATTTTATAATATTCTTTATTTTCTAAATTGGAATGAGGCCCAATCAATTACCATATAAAGTTAATTATATGGATTTTCATACAACACATGTATATAATAGCATTGAAAAATAATCAACCATCAACCAAAGTGCACTACACTGGATAAGCATCAAACATAGATATCTAACGCTTATAACAGCCTGTCAATCAATCGATCGACATATTTAATCAATCAGGATGAGTGAACTTCATATTTCATCCCAACACCCGTGTGGGGTTTCAAACAATCAAACAAATATTTTATTCGTGCAGTTGGGCGATGTGTAAAATTTATCGACCCAATCAATGTCCTTCAAATAGGTGTACATAAACAAACCGTCCGGTTTGTAAATGAATATTTTATTTTATTCACTTTCACGTTAAAAATTATATTTTTAACGATAAAACATTTTATTCCAACATATGAGTTTCTATTCAGTTCATTTATTCGATAAAATGATATTTTCATTTTTCTAACATATTTTAGAAAATTTCGGCGGCATAACGGCACGATACTAGAAACGGGACGAGGCCTAGCCTTATCCCCGGTCTAGTGAAGGCCCACGCCATTCACATATCAATTTTAATCAATTTCCAATTCAACCAATCAATCAAATCCAAATCAAATAATCTAACCAACTACACAACCAAACAAACAAGTCCATGGTATGTGGACGGGTGTCGGGTGCTTCTAATAAGCACCGTCTGCATCCTAGTATATATATATAACTAGAAAAATAGAATTTGAGTGAGAAGTTCTCACAAATAGCTATCCTAGCTCCACGGCACTTCCAATGCAGGAAATCTTCACTGTTCTCGCATCTTCGTCATCTTCTTTGCCCGTAGCCACTACATATGTAAAAATCGAATTTTTACTTCGCTATTCAATATATAAAAAATCGAATTTTGACTTCGCTATTCAATATATAAAAATCGAATTTTTATATCGAAGTTCAATATATAAAAATCACATTTTTCTATCGAAGTTCAATATATAAAAATCTAATTTTGACTTCGCTATTCAATATATAAAAATCGAATTTTTATATCGAAGTTCAATATATAAAAATCACATTTTTCTATCGAAGTTCAATATATAAAAATCTAATTTTGACTTCGCTATTCAATATATAAAAATCGAATTTTTATATCGAAGTTCAATATACAAAAATCACATTTTTCTATCGAAGTTCAATATATAAAAATCTAATTTTGACTTCGCTATTCAATATATAAAAATCGAATTTTTATATCGAAGTTCAATATATAAAAATCATATTTTTCAATCGAAGTTCAATATATAAAAATCTAATTTTGACTTCGCTATTCAATATATAAAAATCGAATTTTTATATCGAAGTTCAATATATAAAAATCACATTTTTCTATCGAAGTTCAATATATAAAAATCTAATTTTGACTTCGCTATTCAATATATAAAAATCGAATTTTTATATCGAAGTTCAATATATAAAAATCACATTTTTCTATCGAAGTTCAATATATAAAAATCTAATTTTTACTTCGTTGCTTCACACATGAAAATATATTCAATCAATTCTTTATAGTGTCAAAAATATAATCTTTACAGTTTCAAAAATATAATCTTTTTCAAATCAGTTTTTATATTCTTTTTCAAATCAGTTTTTAAAATCTTTAAAAAATTCAGTTTTTTAAAACCTTAAAAAAAATCAGTTTTTATTTCCTTTAAAAATTCAGTTTTTAAAATTCTTTTTCAAATCAGTTTTTAAAATCTTTAAAAAATTCAGTTTTTTAAAACCTTAAAAAAAATCAGTTTTTATTTCCTTTAAAAATTCAGTTTTTAAAATTCTTTTTCAAATCAGTTTTTAAAATCTTTAAAAAATTCAGTTTTTAAAATCTTTAAAAAATTCTGTTTTTTAAAACCTTAAAAAAAATCAGTTTTTATTTCCTTTAAAAATTCAGTTTTTAAAATTCTTTTTCAAATCAGTTTTTAAAATCTTTAAAAAATTCAGTTTTTTAAAACCTTAAAAAAAATCAGTTTTTATTTCCTTTAAAAATTCAGTTTTTAAAATTCTTTTTCAAATCAGTTTTTAAATTCTTATTAAATCACTTTTAAAAATCAAAAATTTCAGATTAAAAATAATAAATAAAAAAAAAGTAAAATAGAATAACTTACTTTTTTTTTTTAACTGCGAAGAAGGGGGGGCCAAGGGGAAGCCACGGTTGCTGTCGCCTGTGGTGGGGGTCGCGTCAGAGGCGGTCAGGTGGTCGAGGGTGGATTGCAGAAGAGAGAGAGAGGAGCGGTTCCAGGGATCGAAGGAGGAGGGCGGTCTTGATTTGGGGAAGCCGCGGTGGATGAACGGCAGCTTGCGTCAGTGGGAGGGTCGAAGGGGATCTGGCCAGGCGGCGCTCCACCTGGGCAAGCGGCGGTGGGGCTAACGAGGGTTGCGGCGTCGAGCGATTAGGGAGGCGCGATTTGTTAGGTTTTCCCCCTTTTTTTTTATTTCTGAAATGATTATGAAAATAAGGGGGGGGGGGGCAGAGCGGGTTAACGGGGGGGAAGAAAAGTTTTTATTTTATTTTATTAATATTTTATTATTTAATTCCACAAAAAGCAATCTTTATTTTCGACCTCAAAACGAGGCTCCCCGCCTGTCGTCCATAGCGTTTTACCCCCATTCCGAACACAATGGGATATGTATCGCAAGCTGATTTGATCGTTTCGATTAGTTTCCGTTGAATTTACATTTAAATCACTATATTGAATTTTTAAACGTACTTTTCAAATTACCGGGGTCACATATAGAAAAATTCTAGAAAAATATTTTCTAGTTTCGTATTGACGATACGGTCATAACAAAACTAGCTTCGTCGAATTCTGAGACCGTTTGAAAAATGACCATTTTCCAGTCGATTAAAATCAACTGAAACTGGTCAAACGCGTTTTCCTTTACCACGCTCACATATTGATTCGAAAAATTATGAAATTTGAAACCTAGCAACAACTTGACATCACGGACCCAACAAAATTGGTTTCATCGAAATCCGAGGTCGTTTGCAAAATGTCCATTTTTAAGGGCCTGAATTCCATAGCGACTATTCAGAATTTTCAACTGGACATATCTTTTGATTCCCGCTATGAAATTTTGATTATTCGGATTCGTTGGAAAGATATTATCAAATAGATTCTATGATTTTTGGTTTCACTAAAATCCGGATTGTTTTGCACCCGGTACATTCAATTGAAGTTTGAAATCGAATTATCGAACTACCGCGCCATTTTCAATTCTATTTATAATTATATATGAATATTTATATTCTAACGACGACGCGTAAAATGTATACGTTCGAATTATATTTAAAATAAATTTCTCGTCGATATTATTTAAAATAATTCATTTTAAATATTCTAAATTCGCCAAAATTGCCAAAACAAAAATTTTAAACTGGCCCAGATTTTCGGGTTATTACAATGGTTTAGTGCGAAAGGGGATAAGTTAATTGGAGGTTTAATTGAAAGAATGGAAATAAACCATTAATTGATTAAGGAAGATAATTTCCAAATAAAATAGATAATTGTTCGCATATAAAAATTAGTATACGCATAAGAGATGGATGCGTATGAGCATGATTCAAATTTGAAGTTGTATGCGAACATAGAGACAAACAAAAAGGGGGCATATATGTATACATGTTATTTGAAATTAATGCAACAAGGGAAAGAGGATATGTGAAATTATTGCATTAAATAAATGGATGATGCATGAACCTAAATAAAAATAAATTAATGTGATGCAAATAAAAGAAAGAGAATATGGAATGCAAAACATGTCAAATGTGCAATTAAAGCATGCATAGAAAAATGTTATAAACATTAAAATGGAGCAATTAAATATGAAGGGGATCAACTTTTGAAATTTAAACGTTTAAAAAGTAAACTAATAAGGCCAAAAGCAAGCCACAATTGGAGGAAGGTTAATGTTATTAAATAACATTCAAATCAGAGACGCATGCACATGTGATTAAATGTAAATAAATAAAAGAAAATGGTTTAAGGACATGCGGTTTCTTTTAAAAAGAGTAGACAAAAAGAGAAAGAAATCAATTAATTGATTTGGAGAAGAATATAGCAAATAAAGGTTCACGTATAAGTGCAAATAAATAAATAAATAAATAAATAAATAAATAAATAATTGAATGCATGAAGGAAAGAGGTTGCTATACATTAAAAATAGTATGTAATGCATTAATTAGAGAGAAATAAAGCGGTTTCTTTTTTATTTATTTTACTTATAGGAGCACTAAGTGTGAAAAGGGTTGCTCTGGATGGTTCTTTTCTAGAGTGAGGTGGACGGTTTAGATGTGTTTTTATTTAATCCTAAGGTCCTAGTTGCTCTAACCCACCTATAAAAGAATACACCTGAACCTAAAATCATTCTATCTCTTATAAGACGCCTCCATGCCACCAAACTTCAATCCAACATAGCCGCTGCCTCTAAACTCTAAATTAAATTGCAAGTTCTTCATCAATTTTGGAGTTTAATCAAATCAAGTAGCAAGTTTCTTCAACAACAATTCACATTCTGCGTCAATAATCAAATAAGAAGCCTAAACCAACGTTCTACCTCAATAACCAATTGTTTATTTCTCCAATCCAGTCAAGGTGAGTGGTTTAAAATACAACTGTTGTATAATTGTACTTCTATCGTTTGCCATTCCCCATAATTAATATGATGATAATTTAATAAGATCAGTTATTTCATTTATGCTTACGATTGAGTTCTCTCCGTTTTATTCTTTCCCCTTTTTATTTTTATAGTTAGGCTATCTCAAGCCTACATCTATCATGAATTTATGCGTTGTATACGAGAACGAGAAAGTAAAAGGGAAAAAGGGGTTATTTGGGCATAATATGGGTTGGAAGGATTTATGTATGATTTGAATAGAATTATGGACATAATTGTATGGTAATTTTAAATTTATGTAGTTTGGCATGATTGAAATTGGATATGGAATTAGTACAATTTAATATTAACAACGTGTAATTGGATATCATGCATTGTTGAAATTTATTGGTAAGATAAGCCTAAAAGGTGAATTAGGTTATATGTATGAACATGGGAACATTGGGAAATATATTGGAAAAATATTGATTTTATGAACTTGAGTATTATTGGATATTTTGGAAAATGTGAATATAAAAGAAATTGGCATATTTGGGTATGGATTACATGGAATTGATGAAATTGCCTATAATTGGAAATTTTAATTAAGGCTAATTAATATGTAATTAGTGACAAGTTGGAATAGGCAAAATTGTAAACATGACTATATCTTGAATTGGAAACACATAACATGAAAAATTGGGATTTGGGTGAAATACGATGTTAATGAACCTTTGACACGAGGTTAGGTGCAATTGTGGTGCAAGACTGTCCAAAACTGCCCGGCAAATCCAGCTGCCACAATTGGATGTCTAATGTGATAGGTCAAAGGCATGAATTGTAGGCGTAACGGTTGGTGACACGAGGTTAGACCAGCTCTGTGGTGTAAGACTGCCTGGAACCGCCCGACAAATCCAGCAGCCACAAAGTGTTCGGTGTATGTGGGAGGTCATGCACCGTTCGTCATAATGAATGAATTAAGGAATACTAACCATAATAAGACATGTGTGTGGCATGGGTATGGTTAGAGGGTTAAGTGGGTGACATGTAAAATATGACATGTAAATATGGACTTAACCATAGTAAGACAAGACATGTAAAACATGTAAATATGGACTTAACCGTAGTAAGACAAGACATGTAAAACATGTAAATGTGGACTTAGCTGTAATAAGATACGTGAAGTAAAATATGACTAAGGTGGACTTAACCGTAGTAAAGCTTGTGCAAGACATGGAAACAATAATAAAAGAGGTTAAGTGGGACATGAGCGACATGTAAGACATAAATAAATAATGCTAAACCAAAGGGGACCCGTTATGGCATCACAAATTAATTGAATTGGGTAAAGTTTAGGTAACGGGTTAAATAAATGGAAAGGGTTAAGTAATTTAAATTAATGAAAAAAGTGGGGAATGGTAAATAACCTATTATGAATGAATTTGAATAAGAGAAGGAAGGATAATAGGTTAGACTTATCCTAGGGACTAGTGGAAAGTATAACTTATGGGATAAGGTAAGTTATTAGAAACGATAGAGGAAAATAAGGTAACTTATATGTGAAGATATACTTAATTATAAATTAAGTAGTTTGGGAAGGAGAAGTGTGAAATTTAAGATGGTATAAGTAATATGAATGGAAAAGAAGTAAATTAGAATCATATATGTTGGTAGGGTTGTGTAATTCTCCGGGTGCCAGTCTGATGTTGATTTCGGTCTTCGGGGCTGGTGTTTAGGGGATTATTCTCTTAATCAGTATATATATGGATAAGACATACTTAACTATGAATTATGTATAACATGTTGTTGTAACACTAAAAGGGAATAACTTATGAAGTTGGAAAACAACATGTTGTGGTCTTATTAATGGACTTAAATGGGTTAAGTATAAATTGAATTAATTAGCGAGCGTAACTTGGTAAACTTAAAAAGGAAGTCAATATGAATAAGAATAACCAAGTTAAATAAGAAAAACTGACGAGGTAACAAAAGCGCGTAAGAATTGATTAGACGTAGGGTCTAATGACATATAAAATCAAGGCGCTTGGGGCAATCCGTACGTTGTACGATGAATAACCGAACAAGGTAAATCATCACGGTGTCATAAGACACGAGGGGAGCGCACAATCGTTATTTTGGCAACTCCAACGGAGTGGAAGGGGAAGAACACAGCTTCCTGAGACGTTAAAGGTGCTCCTAGTAGTCCTCTATGTGGTGGCAGATGTTTCAGGCTATGCCCGCAGAGGGTCTGCGCGTAACTACTAGGTGGGTGGGCCTTGACTGCAAGAATAGATGGGCAGTAAGAATGCTGTTCACGGTGACGGAAAAGGTGAATCGACGGCTGCCTCAACGGAGGTGGAGGGTCAGGACCAATAAGGATAGTAGGTCGTCGAGTGCCTGTTACCACAGCCAGTAGGATGCGGAAAGACTAGAGCTAGACCCAATATACCATTAACCATTCACTATCGTGGGACGGTGGTTGGGGGGAGACGCCACATGGATGTTTAGATTGGTTGCTTAGGGGCTTGTCGCATAGCTTTCGTAGTCTTTATTAGTTATGGGAGGGGCCGAGGTGGGGCCATAGCCACCATAGAAAACAGACCCTAGGGATATTTGTGTGGGAGGCTCTTAAAGGCGGGCATTGCACAAATATAAGGAAAGCTCCCGACCGAGTTCCGTGTTTCTTGTGTAGCCCTGCCACGGAACCCGGGCACGCACACACGATGGGTGTGCGGGCTAGATATCGAATACGATAGAGAATACGTACATGGAAGAGTCTAGAAATAACCATGTCTGCTCTGGGTAGTGTATCATAGACTGGTGGGCATTATTCGATAACGACAATCAAATTAGAGTGATCCTATGTGGGCGTAGTGTTGTATTATATATATAAGAGGAATATACATTACTATGACATAGGACAGGGGACTGCGTATGTCACTACAAGGATACGGTGGGGACCATGCAAGTGGGGTACCATGGGGTGTACTTCAGTTTGGGGGTAGCTATATATACATTATATTAGGTTAATCTACTGGGAGTAGATGGGTGCGACGTGTGTGTAAGCCTTGAGCGCTAACGACACAAATAACCTAGTAAACAATAAAATGTAATTGAATGGTATATGTAGGATTATTCAAGAAGTGTAGTTTAAACTCATTCACACAAAACTTATGTTCTGACCCCCTCCTCATAACATTCGCAGGTTAGATTCATGACAGAGACTTATAGCTTTGGAGATACTGATTTAGCACTATTGTTATTAAGGTAAAGCTATATTTATATATATTATATTTTATTCCTTCCACTGTGAGGTGTTTTCCGAACTCTGACATATTTCTTGTCTCTATCTTTTCTACAGGATACCAGAGCAACCAACTAGGGTTTTGATGGATTGGGTTTTTGAAAAAAAATCGGTCCGTCGGAATTCGGGTTGTTATAATTCCATTCATATTATTATGCTAGGACTTATTTATCAATTCATTCAACTCTATTTTAAATCGTTGATTAATTTTTTATTCGACAAACCTAACAAACAACAATAATCAATCAACAATCAATGGACAACCAACCCAATAAAATCATCTGAATTTATATTCAATATTAATATTTACTTTGGTTTCTTATATTTGAACACTAATCGGTTAACATCCGATTGATTTCTATTTAATTATTATTCATTCAATTTCCAAATTCCAAATCTATTATTGTAACACCACAGAATTTTAACAATAAATAGTTTTTTAATTAGAAGCTCAAAAATAGGAATTTCTACAAAGGATGGAATTTGACCATGAAACTTAACTGTTGTATTCGTCTCGGAATTCTGGTCAACTTTCATGTTTGGAGTTTTGCGAACGGAGTCCGTATGAAAAAGTTACGGACGAAATACGAAAACGAACGGAAAATAAATAAACCAAATATTTAATTAATAACTTACCATATATAACCCAGCCGAGCTAGGCAGTTTGATGCCCAGGCGGTCGACATGGGGTGTGACTGGTGGTCAACCGCTCAGGTCGACCTACTTAGCATCAAACTGCTGAGTGACGACAAGGTTTTGATGTGTTGTTTTATTATATTATTATAACAAATGGACGGATATAACCTAAAACTAATCAGACGGTTCTAAGACATTTCCACCCCTATAAATAAATGGGTAGATCCCCATTCTCTTCCATTTAAATCTATAGAGGCAGAGCTCTGCCATTTTTCTTTCTCGTCTAACCTAATTTCTAAATAAAATATATTCATACATATACCAAATCAAATCAAATTCATATGGAATTGGGAAGATTAATAGAATCAATGGAGGAGGAAGCTCAATAATAGATTTCTTCACTCTCTTCCCTTTTTCTTATATTTCTACAGATATAGAATTTTCCCTTTTTCTAGATAAATTGTAGATTTATAGGAATTTGGGGATTGTAAGCCCAGAGGATTCAAAACATAGAAATTGGAAGTTATAAGGTGAGTGGAAAATTTACTAATACATATATAATGATTTATCTAATTCGATTTTGTCCAATCTATGTTTTATGCCTATTAGATCTGCTTATTAAAATAATTATAAATTGTGGCAACCATCAAATCTGATTATGAACATGCTTGAAATTGGCAAATGGTAAGTCGTGGTTATGTATAACATGAATTGTAGGATTATATATATATATATATATATATATATATATATATTTCCCACAAATTCCTACAAATTATGTAAATAAATATGTTGTATACATTACATAACACCATAGATCTAGAAATCATTCCCACTGAACATAAAATTGTAGTAGTTATGTTCCAGATCTTTAGTTCAGTGCTGAAACATGAAATATGTAAATTTGGGTAAAAAGATGATTTTGTGCATTATGTGATTTCAAGAATAAAAAGAAATATTCCTTGCTTACATTCAATAGTTTTGGGTTTTTGGCTTAAGCATTATAAATTATGTCTTTTTCCTCATTTTTAAGTAAAAAAGCATTATTTTAGAATCACAAGAAGTATGATAAAAAGAGAATTAAAAGGGGAAAAGTGGTGCAAAGGTACATATAAAAATAAATACATGTTTTTGTATGTAATTTGCAACTACTATTCCAAAATAAAAACATATTACATATATTTCTAGTGATTTAGAAATATGTAAATTCCAAAAATTAGGCATGATTTACAATGATTTTGGCTGAGACTTGAAACATTTTTGGCAAGATTGAACATAAAAAGGGAATGTTTGTTTAATTGATTAGACCAAATCATTAATTTCAAAATAATTATTGCGAAATAATGAATAAATGTTAACAACTACGTTGACCGCACAAATACATAAAAATGAATATATATATATATATATTATCCGTCCAAATCAGCGTAAAACGGTGAAATATAAATTGTATGGAATGTTTGAATGTTGGATAAGGTTCAATTATGGAATTATATGTAAATATAATCCATTTTGAATTAACATAGTTATGGTGACCATTTGTAGCAATAAATATAATTAATTGCCACAAATGAGACCAAAAATAAGGGGATAACCATTGTAACCAATATTGATTTGGGGGAAATAAATGTGATGGAAAAAATGGTTATAATTCCTAAAATCAATTAGGATAATTGTTGTGGACCCCAAATAGGAAATTTAAATTATAACCGCATTTAGACATGTGGTTAAACTCAACTTGTGGTGTAAGCCTACGCGGAACCAACCGGCAAATCCAGCAACACAGGTTTTCAGTTTAATGTGAGGGATCTAATGTATAACTATAATCGTACTAAGGCACGAGGTTAATTTCACTAGTGGTAGTAGTCTGCCCAGAACTGACTATCATATCTAGCATCCACAGGTAGTCAACTTAATGTGAGAGACCTGGTATGTGAATATATATATATATATATATATATATATATATATCAGTCAACCAATAATTAAATTAATAGATAAATAAATATAGAAATAATCCGTTTGGGTACAACAATAGATAACTTGGGACTGATAAATAGTTGCCTTAGGAAAATATGTCTGTTAGAGTCATAAAGGGCAATAAAAAGGAAATGAAAGGAAATGGGTGTCATAAGAGAATATATGATTGTCATTTAAACAAAGTCCAATTTAGGGAAGGTATTAAGTAAATATCCTAGGGGAGAAGGAATAAACCTTCCTTATTAATTGTAATGGAAATAGGAAATATAATAGGATTTAGTAGGATGTTATTAACCATATAAACCTGTGACGCAAATAAATAGTGCATGTATAGTATTTCCATATAAAGTAACTAAACGGGAATGACTTAATAACGTAGCCTGCTTATCCCAAAAAGGGAAAGGGGTTAAAGGCAAATGGGGGACAAACTAATAACTTTCGTGTATAGTCCACTTTCTAGGTCCTAAAAGGATAAGTGACTAGGGTTAAAGAGTCCACCTCAGAATAAGTTTTCCAGTATAAGGGTCTTAAATGGCAGGTGTGTGTTGGCCTACCCAAACTTAGAAATTAAAAGGGTCAGATATAATCATCTATCCTACGGGAAGTAGTAAGCGACTAATGAAGTTATCTAATAAGGTCAGCTAGAAGGTATACGAATGATAAAATACCTTCTCTCGCCTTATGTGGGGCCAGGGTATACACGCGAATGATGGAAGCCTTAACTAGTATGGCCCGTAGCTAGTGCCCTCTAATTTATGTTAACGTTGAAAATATTATCGAGGGTTAATAAATGACCAATAGTTCCGCCTAGGGTCTTAAGTGATCAGAGGGAGTCCACCCTATTTATCATTGATACTGAGGCATTAAATAATAAAGAATAGTGAATAAGGATATAGATAGAAACCCGTAATTAGGGGCCCACTCTCGATAGAATTAACTTGTTAAGCTCTGGTATAAATGCTTCTAAAAAATGTATGTAAACATCTTGTCTCGGTAATATAAATTGGGAATACTACTTTGGGAATAATTGTAGAATCGTGCATAACATTTAACAAGGTTTAGTTAGAATCACTAACCATGTTAGGCATACAGCTTGGGTTGAACCAAACGGAATATATCTGTGCTATAGTCTGTGTTGTACATTTTTTAGTCATAGAACTTGTTGTTCTGACCCCCTCCTCATTACAACTTCAGGTTTCATAGAGAAGGTCAGGTTCTCACAGATGATTAAGTTTGGCTTTTGATTCTCGTTCTCTGTTATGCTTGGTATTGGCAAAGTGACTTACTTTGAAAAAGGTAGTTACTTGAGTTAATACTAGTTATCCTATTTTGTTTCCGTTGTGTTTTTCTTTTTCGTACTCTGATTATGCTCACGCTCATTTATTGCAGGTACCAGATATACACTCTGTGCTTGGATGTGTTCAAGTTTTGATTTTTGTCAAAAATTTGGGTATAGAAAAGTTTGGGGTGTTACATTTGGTTTCAGAGCTTAGGTTAAACGATTAGAGGAATTAATTAAATTAGAAATTGTGAGAGAACGTAATTCGATTTTCTTTTCTGTTTTCTTCGTCTTTCTTACTCGACTTTAATTTATTGGACGAGGAAATTAGTCGTGGGCCTAATAATATAAAATGGGCTTTAAGCGACTAAGAGTTGAAATATGTTGAGTTTGGGTTTCTAGCCGATTTTGTCTTACCCTCACAGTATGTTAGCAATCTCCTCGTGAAGAGCATGAGGACGACATATGGTGGATTCCGCTGATTCGAGATTTGGAAACTGGAATAGTACACATGTTAATATAAAAATCTAGCTACAATCGAGATAGTCATAAATTCCTGGTTTGGTTTCGTTGATAGTTCCAGTTAAGACCATTACTCGATCCAAAACGGAGAAAAACCCATGTTAATATGTCATATCCATTTCAAAAATATAATTACGAGGTATATCCATTTGTTACTTCGTTAAAATTCCGAATCTACCTTTGTTGAGATATTTAATAGAGTTCTTAGCCTTGTATTCTAGGAACTTTATTTTTAAAACTATTTGAAAAATAAAAATGGATTTCAATGGTTTTGAAAAAAACGATTTTGGAAAATAGTTTGTGAAGATATGGTTTCAAATTCTTAATCTATTCGTGTTTTAAAGTTTTTGGGGCCATTTAGTAATTTTAATAAATATGGTCTGATTGTTAGGAAAGTAGGAATTCAAAATGACAAGGACTATACCACTAAATCTCAAGAATAATAAATATCTATTCCTTGTGATTTTAAGTATCCATTCTCCTATATATATTGGATAATTTATTAAAGTTAGCAAAAATTAATCTAAACTATTTTAAAGCTCCAATGCTTTTAAATACGAAAAGGTTTTTCCGGTTTAAAAATATAAAACTAGGATATAAATAGTAATACTATAATGGATTTATAAATATGAAACCATTAGTTTACAAATAAATTCCATTTTTGGGTAAGTTTTAATTTTTTCTTCGAAAAGGCTGAGGAAAATCCTTCGTCCGGATTTTGGGGTACTTGATTTCGTGAATCATCTGTTTGTTGTCAGCTAGGTAAGGGGAAAATCTGTTTTAATATACATTACAGATTTCTAGCTGAATTTCTGGAATTCATTCGTTCGTTGTGTAGTATTGAGACTATAAATCCTTGGAGTTGGTTCGGAGTTTAACTACGGTCTTTAAATACCACGGTGATGAGGATAAATATTTCAGATTTCGTTAAATCTTAAAAGGTGACGCGGGACGATTAATATTGTAATTCAGCCTAATAAGGTCAAGGTCCAGCCTCTGTCCAGAGCCTATTTGGTAGTTAACCATTTGGTACTATACTAGGACGGCAAATTTGTTGATGAGTTTTGGTACAACTTGGACCCTGGACTCAACCATAAAAGTTGCGTCTAAGTTACCCGTTAACTTCCTTCTTTCGTCCTTTCTTCCTCATCTACCCGAACCGCATCTCTATCCTTCTTCTCTTTCTTGTCATCGCCTTGTCTCCTCATTTTCCGCATTTATTCGCGCATTACGCCTTGCCTCTCTAGTACTCCAAGATCTAATTTTGTTCTCTCCGACCTTTTCTTAGTCTATAATATCTAATAGCGCTATTCGATCTTACTCACACCATTTAAGCCTCACCATTGGGTAGAGGTCATTTGGTTGAATCATAACGAGCAGAATGGGTCTCACCACTTTAAGGCTAAGAAAATTTGTTGTGGCAGTTGGACTTGCACCGGTCCATTGCTCGAGATCTTAGAATAAGGTTATGTTTGTGCTGTAATCGCCTTTGCTATACTTTATTTGAATAGGTTCTTTTAAAGGGGATCCTCATTTCGGAGATGAAGATTTAGCTATCTTTTATATAGTTTTTCTGAGGAGAATCTCGAACTGATTTTAGAGGATTGTGTGTCTTATGATACTAGAATGGTCTCTTGTTTGACCGGCTTTAGGGATTTTGCAGCAAATCTCATTTTTTTGATGTTGGTATTTGTGTTTGGAATCTATGTTTGAACTGCCCATGTAAATGTGTGACCCATTTAGCACATCGTTCTATAAATGGGAAGTTATGACTAGGTTTGTCTCATGATGCGGAAATTTATCCTTTGCTAGATCTAGGGCGTAACCATCATTTGTTGCTGCATCATATTCGGTTCAGCTTGTTGCTTTTTTTGTTGTCTCATGGAGTTACTTTATGTAAATTCACTTATTCACACTTGTCTATAGGAAATATTAGGTTGGTTTCCATGAGAAGCAGTTTTGTCTCATCGTATATTCTCTTAGGAGAGATGGTGACGTGGAAACCTCTAACAACACCAATAGTATTTGTAACGCGAGATTGAGCATTTTTGCTACCATAGTATGGTTAATCAAAGAATATAACAATTGGTTTGAGCTCCAGCCACCGAGCAAGGCATCTAGTTGTTTATAGCCATTGTTTTGTGAGTTTTGGTGTTGTTTTGTTGTTATCCCTTTCCAGCATCAGGTTCTTGGTTGTGGTGATTCGTACTTGTAACTGTTAGCGTTGTTTAAATTGCACGACTTAGGTTAATGAGATTTCTGTGTTTGGAGATACCTATGTCATTCACGCATGCCTGTTTGAATGAAATCTCATTTTTTTTTGTATCTAAACTAACAGTTGTCCTAGGGCTGGAAAGAATAGAATTCCGTGTTGGATAAATTTTAGCAAAGGACCGGTTCTATGAGACAAGTATATAAATGAATAAACCACCGTTCCTTGTTGAAGCTAAAATTTATTTTGGTCTTTTTGTGTGTGGTTTCAGTTTTCGCATTTTTGGCGTGACTGACTTCCTTTTTCGCCAGCATGTGACTTGAATCGTTTAAGTTTCCGCAAATTACATTTTTGAAAAATATTGTTTGAAAAAAAACATATTTTTATCATTTTCTTATTATTTTTTAGGAAAATGAAACGGTTTTGAAAGGAAAATTTCAAAATAGATATGACAAGTTTTCAAGCGGAATTTTATTTTTTTGATTTTTTTTTATTTTTTTCATATGAACGGTGCAAGGAAGATTTTTGGATGTTTTGTGTGCGCGTTGTAGCGGTGCAATAGGACCGATGGTATGATAAAAATGATAACGACAACAAGGAAAATGTTGTTTTAGCCTTGGAAACATTGTTTCCGTACCTGGTCAACGATGCGCGCGAGCTATTAATTAACTCATTTTACATTTTAAAGCTTTTTTAAGCCTCCTTTACAGTCTACAAATGGAAAATTTTGGAGTATTTGGGGAATTGAGGTGAAAATTCCACTGTAGGGTGGGAAATGGAATATTGGTTAATGTAGGAAATGTTAAAAAATTTCACTTTAATTTCATTTTTCCGGTTTAGGAGAAATTAAATAAGAAACAATTAGATCGCGTACGTTTTGGATGGTAGGGTTTGGATGCAAAATTTCTTGCTTCATGAAGGTAATGGACGAAAATGAGTTTTCAAAATTTGCATTCATACAGAATTGTCAGTATATTTTGGATGTTTTGCATCATGTTTTCAAAAGTATTTTAAAAATATCAATGCATACATATAGAGGGTCTGATATAGAATCATCTTGCATGCATATTTTATGGTTGAAATGCATCAAGTACACCTTGCACATATACACATATTTGCAGAGTGGATGTACACTAATTGGTTGTGTAGGATGGGATAACTAGGTGTCAGAATTTCAGGACGAAATTCCTTTTAAGACGGAAGAATGTAACAACCCGAAATTTTTACAATAAATATTTATTTAATTAGAAGCTCAAAAATAGGAATTTCTGCAAACGACGGAATTTGACCACGAAAATTTAACCGTTGCATTCGCCTTGGAATTCTGGTCAACTTTCATGTTTGGAGTCTCGGGAACGGAGTTCGTATGAAAAAGTTACGGACGAAATATGAAAACAGACGAAAAATAAATAAACCAAATAGTTAATTTACCATATATAACCCAGCCGACCTGGGCAGTTTGATGCCCAGGAGGTCGACATGGGGGTCGACCGCCCAGGTCGACCTACTGGGCATCAAACTGCCCACTGACAGCTAGGTTTTGAGGCGTTGTTTTATTATATTATTAGGGAAACTCCAACAGAGTATTTGAAATCAAATTATGTGAAATTTACACCCAAAACACCATCCAACAGAGTAATGGAAAATCCGATAGTTCGTATTTCAAGGCAATTCATTCCGGAATTTGTAAACTACCCAAGCGCTTGTTGAACAAACGCCTCAAATTAGGCGTTTGTTCAACAAATGCCTAATTCCAGGTGCGCTCTTTGACCAAGCGCTAGGATAATTTCCAAATTCTTTTAACGAGCCACATTTTCTGATAATTACAGCATGCAGACCCACTGTGATTATTTATGCAGCATGTACCCCCCAATTTCCTGACAATGGAAGCATACAGACCCACATTTGCCACACATTTCCTGATAATTAAAGCATACAGATCCACATTTGCTACTTTATGCAGCATGCGGAATAATGAATTCTTCCCACTTTAAGAGGACTGGCCCACTTAATTTCAGGCATTTGTTCAACAAACGCCTAATTCCCTGGCGCTTGTTGAACAAATGCATGTTCCCAAAACTGTTGGTGTTAACCCATGAAATAAGGCTCATGAGTACATAGAAAGGATAGGTCGTTCTCATTGCATAGCATTAGGACGTTAGTCCTTACAAAGGAAAAAGATCTATTCAGGATATACCATAGGCCGTTAAAGGCGATAGTCAATTGATCCCTTTTTGCCGTCCGCCTTTAATAGCTCATTAGACTTCTTAGGTTGTTCGGCATTTTAGGTCATCTAGAACTCTTTAAATCGCTCAGCTTCCTAAAGTCCACGAATGCTCATGGAACACCAACCACATAAGTCCATTAAAGTTTGGAGTACACCCCGCTCCTAAGGTGGTCCAGCTTTTAGCCCGCTCCGTCTTTTTTAGTTCACCAAGCTCTCTGGCCCGCGCCACTTCATATCAAAACTGTTGGATCGCTCCGCTTTCTTTGGCCCGTTCCGCTTTGGGATTTAAGGTCTTGGACTGCAAAACTCATCTCCAATACCTTTTAGCTGGCCCGACGTTCCAAGGAAGGAAGAGTAAAATTACAATTATGACACCTGGTCTGAATCTCACCTATAAATACCCCTTCATTCCTTCATAATGGAGGACCGAATTTCATACCCCCGAAGGGCTGCCCAACTGATTCCCAACATTTCTAAAGGATTTCTATCTTTCCTACCACCTTCAATGGAAGATCAAACATGAAGTTCATTGTGGAATCCATCGGAATCTCTTCATTTCTAGAAGGCTCGCAGATCTACCATTGAATCTCCACTCCTCCAAGGCTTTTCCTCAATTTTTTTTTCTTTCAATCCGTAGAGATCTAGTTGAAAAGGGAAAGGATGATGAGAATGAATGTAATTGAAATGATTGTATGCATCGTAATCAAGGTGAAAGTAATGAGAATGGATCGTAAAGTGGATGTAGATCACGTTTGATCGAACCACTACAAAGTTTGGTGTTTTTTACTTGCTTTTCTATTACTTTGTGGCTCCACTTTTTTTATTTAACATTTTGAGAAGTACATTTTAGTACCTTTGGTGTTGGAATCTAATTTGCATTTTAACATTTGGCGCCCACCGTGGGGCCCGCGTTCGCATCTCCTTCCTTTACTCTTCTCTCAAGTCTAAGTGCCTTGGATTAAAGCCCTAAACCGCTTCCTTTTCAAAAATAATGGCAAAATCTAAGAAGACAACGAGCAAAAATGTTGGAAATACCGACAACATTGCTAATGATGAAAATCCGCTTACCAATCATTTTGAAATGGGAGAAGACTCGGTAAATGGGGGCGGTGTAACTAGAAATGAGTTGAATGCCGCTATCACCAACATGAACCAATGAACGGATGCTTTTACTAAAGCTATGATGGAGAAACTTGACGCCATCCTTAACGCTCGACGAAACCCAGCCCCTCCGAAAGTCCATGTTGATCTCGAGGAGAATGGCAACTCGTCTGCTTTCGATCTTAACTGCCACGACAACATGGAAAACGATAATAATCTAATAGGTGATAAGGATGAAGCTAACATTGAAAACTTAAAGCCAAGAGATAAGAGTCATTCTGACATGAAAGGCCAAAAGGCTACCATTCCTGTCGCAAGGGTATCTCCTCATCGGGAAGGTAAAAAATCCGAATTTACTAGTCAGGATCGCATGCCTAGACGAACATTTGGAAAAGTGCTCAACTTTGCAGAGTGTCGTAACACTGAAGAATATATCTCATACATGATAGAACAAATCATGAAGAAGAATCGTGTTGGCAATGGCGATGAAAGGGAATGGGATTTTTCTTTCGATAGGACTCCATTCACTGAAAGAATCCTTGAAGCAGAGTGTCCAAAGAAATTTAATCCTCCAACTTTGCCTCCATACAATGGCCTTGTCGATCAAAACTATTTTCTACTCAAATACGAATGGCATATGAGTGCAGCTAATGCGACTGAAGAGTTGAGGTGCACATACTTTCCTCTTTACTTAGAAGGTGCTGCATCACTATGGTTCACAAAGCTGTCACCTAAATCCATAGACCGATTTTTTGACTTGACCAAGAAATTCAAAGAGCAGTTATGCTACCAAAGCTAAAGATGCTATAACACTTTCGGCGATAAAGAAAAATCTAGGGGAATCAGTTAAAGCTTTTCTCAGTCGATTCAACATTGCTCTGTCCGAAGTGAGCAATCCAGAACCACGCATAATTCTCATGTCTTTAATCAGCGCTATAGATGAAAAGAGCGAATTTGGCAGATGGATTAAAATGAAAGAACCAAACACGCTCGAAAAATTCTATAAAAAGGTTGAGGAATACATGAGAATTGATATTAATCCTATGCCCCTACAAATTATTGATGCTAACCCGCTTCTTGAAGCTCCCAAAAATGTTGCTACCCAATATGGTTAGATGAGTACTCAAGGGAAGAAGCACATTAATGACGGGAACGACAACAAGACTAAAAAGAAGTACTGCCTTTTCAACTCGTCAGAGCTAAAGCCTTTAAATGAGACTCCTAAGAATATCTATCCTGCAACAAGGAATTCTGAAGAACATGCTGAGCCAAATCTGATATGGATAAGCGACAAAGCAGCCAACTCGGGAAATTTTTGTAGGTTTCACAACCAGCTGGTCATAACACTAATGAGTGCTGACACTTAAAGAACCTCATCGAGGAGTTGATCAGGAAAAACAGGTTGCAGCAGTATGTAAAGAATCTGCAGGCCATGAATCCTTCTGTAGCACCCCAGGGGCAAGGAGCATCAAATGATCAGTCCGGTCCAGACAACAGTGCTTCAGTTCAAACCATTCCAAAACCAATTATCAACTAATCACCATTGATTGTACTTCAATCTTAATGGCCTAGAATAAGCGATCCACCGCTCTACTTCATGCTTTATTTTCTGCCTTAGTTCATGCTTTATTTCACATCTTACTGTCTGTTATATTCAAAACTTCTTGTAAACAGTCGGTAATAATTTGCAAATGATGCACTGAACATTAGCTCTACGACTAAGGGCATATTTGTTTGAATGGATTTCTAACTTGCAAAATTATATGTCAAATCAAAACTTTCTTAAAAGGCGATTTCATATTATAGGCCATTTGTCGAGTGCTTGTTCCTGTAAAATCGTGACCCCGACAACGCTAGTTCAAGAGCCGAATGTTGTAAATATCGACATGCACTAATACAAAGACAGAAAAGCACCACCGTGAAAAGTGAATGGGAAAGTCGCAAAGATCCAGACATCGAACAAGCGCCATGAAAAACAAACACGAGAGCTGTAACACTTTGCGAAGGGCCGCTTCCTTAACTGAGAAGTTAAGAATCTCAGTTCCTAAGTCAGAATAACCTACCGAGTCAAGCATCTGACGAAGGGAATAATGGTCGCCTCGTGAAACGATATAACAACCACTCAATCCATTCGCCTAGCATCTGAAAAAGTTAAA
Source organism: Allium sativum (assembly GCA_030737875.1). NCBI lineage: Eukaryota > Viridiplantae > Streptophyta > Magnoliopsida > Asparagales > Amaryllidaceae > Allium > Allium sativum. The sequence goes on from CM060916.1 coordinate 1,014,657,926, forward strand.
TATGAAGACTGATTAAATCTTCTTGCGTAACATCTGGGATCCTCAGATGTGAAAAGTGTAATCCAATAGCGTAGCATCCGAAAAAGTCAGATGTGAAGAATTATTAAATCTACTTGCGTAACACCTGGAATCCTCAAATGTGAAAAGTATAATCCATTCGCGTAGTATCGGAAAAAGTCAAATGTGAAGAATGATTAAATCTACTTGCGTAACATATGGAATCCTCAGATGTGAAAAGTATAATCCATTCGTTTAGCATCCGAAAAAGTCAGATGTGAAGAATGATTAAATCTACTTGCGTAATATTTGGAATCCTCATATGTGAAAAGTATAATCCATTCGCGTAGCATCTGAAAAAGTCAGATGTGAAGAATGATTAAATCTACTTGTGTAAATCTGGAATCCTCAGATGTGAAAAGTATAATCCATTCGCGTAGCATCTGAAAAAGTCAGATATGAAGAATGATCAAATCTACTTGCGTAACATCTGGAATCCTCGGATGTGAAAAGTATAATCCATTCGCGTAGCATCTGAAAAAGTCAGATGTGAAGAATGATTAAATCTACTTGCGTAACATCTGGAATCCTCAGATGTGAAAAGTATAATCCATTCGCGTCGCATCTGAAAAAGACAGATGTGAAGAATGGTAAAATCTACTTGCGTAACATCTGGAATCCTCAGCTGTGAAAAGTATAATCCATTCGCATAGCATCTGAAAAAGTCAGATGTGAAGAATGATTAAATCTACTTGCGTAACATCTGGAATCCTCATATGTGAAAAGTATAATCCATTCGCATAACATCTGAAAATGTCAGATGTGAAGAATGACCAAATCTACTTGCATAACATCTGGAATCCTCAGATGTGAAAAGTATAATCCATTCGTGTAACATCTGAAGAAGTCAAATGTGAGGAATTATCAATCTGTTTGTGCAAACATTTAAAGCCTCAAATGGGAAGATTAGTGAACACCCAATTGATCGTTAGCATCAGCAAAACACCTGATCCGATAACGACAAACATTAGGATTCTAACCGAAGTCCTCCCTCGAAGTACCCCTTTCACGATCTATCGGCGTTTGAGTTAGACAGTGTGTAACACCCCGCCTCCACTAGGATCACTCCTTAGAATGTACTAGCTTTGGAGGGGCGTTATTGTGAGGGTAAACATGCACAGAGATATCGCAAGACAGAATATATGAAAATAAATGTAAATAAAGCAGCGGTAGCAGATAAAAACCCATCATCACCATTTCAGAAAAGCCAACATAGTCAAGTACATAATATCAAAATGTCATGATCCAAAATACAACATAAGTCTAGATACGTGATAACAAAATACATGGTAAAACATCAGTACTAATCCCCAGAAATAAAAGATAAGCCACAGCTAGCTCAGATCCATACATGAGCTATCCCACAAGCAAGCCAAAGATCCACTAAGCAGATGTAGCCCCTCCCTGAGAACCTGTGGGGGGGGGAACGGAAGAAAAGAAGCGAGAGAAAACAGGTCAGTCAAAAAGACTGGTAAGCCCTACTACGATCAATCTATAAACTAATAAAGTTAACAGTATGATGGAAACTGAGATGAAACATACTGGTACTAGATAAAGGTGACATCACATAGACGAGATTAAATTTTTTTGCACCACAATGTACTAGCAAACCCACAAAACAGATCTTGATCCCTTAGCCCAAACTTTGGCCCAATAACATGAAGTGACCTTAGTATAAGGCCCAGCCCAACGGTCTAGTCGATCGGCTCCCTATAAACCTAACACGTCGAGTGTTGGTGTCCATACGGCCCACATGGATGTAGTCAGACTGCGCTGGGTCCACCTTTGGGTGTATCAAGCCCTCGGGTGTCAACCCCAGACACCTAAGCAATGATGCACAGTCTAAACCTACTGGTACCCGTGCCTCGAGTTTGTCCAATATCGGACTACGTGCACGTCCGTAGTCCGCCGGACCCGCACCGCTGTACCACTCAGCCGTCGCTTTGGTCGCTTACATCAGTCCAGTAATCGTGCCCCGCCCTAGCCTAGCCTCTAGGGTTGTGAATGATACCAAACTGGGATTACTGCTGGAACAGACCACGTTGCTAGGGTTTCTAAGAGGGTTAAGTGTGGTTTTAACCCCTCACTAAACCTGGATTAAATTAGCTAAGTGTAACCACTTAACCCCATCTAATCCTCGCATCCCCATTATTGGTTAAGTATTAGTGGGCCATGACTTAACCCTAATCATGAGGCATTAATTACTTAATGCACCCAACCTCTCACATTAGACATCCGTGGTTACCTGGGAAGATTTACACCACGTCTAGGTCTAACCTCGGGTCTTGCGGTGCAACATGACCAACTACCCACATTAGACCCCACGTTGTGGTTACCTGGGAAGATTTACACCACAACTAGGTCTAACCTCGAGTTGGCCATATCATGTTATCTAATGTCATGTCCACAACACATTTACAAGTTAACATATACTTGGGTAGACCTAACTTAATAGGTAAATTCCCAAGGGGTAGACCTAACTTAATAGGTAAATTCCCAAACTTTTAGTTTCATGTATTTTTTAAGTTTACCCAAACCCTCCCAACGTCATTATCTCGTATATATATTCGTCATAACGCATAAGGGTAAAAAGGTAACTTGGCAAAATATACATGATGAACTTCACATATCATAATAAACATGCATACATGTTAAACTTGCAAATCATGTCATAGTGAACTCGCATAAACATGTATAGCTTATTAAATATGCATAACATGGTAAGGTGAACTTGCATAGTTATGCATAACCCACTAAACTTGCATAACATAGTAAGGTGAACTTGCATAACCCATAAAACTTGCATAATCATGGTAAGGTAAACTTGCATAACCCATAAAACTTGCATAAGCATGCATAATACATTAAACATGTAGAGCATGACATAATAAACTCACATAAGCATGCATAACTTGTGAATCATGTAAAACATGGTATAGTAATCTCGCATATGCATGCATAACTTATGAATCATATAAAACATGACATAGTGAGTCCGCATAAGCATGCAAAATCAACTAAACTCACATAAATCTCAACTTTCACCAAACATTAACTTTAGAGTTTGTAAAGTGAAGGTAAGAGGGCTTACAAATATAAACAAGCCACAAATCCACCAAATAAGATGAAGAAGCCCTTTTAAAAACTCAAAACAAAGCCTTAAATAAGAAAAACCCTTTTGCAAGATCCCAAAAACACAAACTTAGCAAATCAAACTTGCTACTTAATGAAGTATGCAAGTTATTAAGCATTCATACAACATAGAAAAGGTTGTATGATCATCATATCTTCATAGGATTGAACTTTGAGGAAGGTGGAGGCTAGGGATTTTAGGTGGAGGCCATTTGAGGTTTCAAATTGACATAGTTTAGTTGCTAGATTGATTAATGAGGCTTTAGGGTAGGATTAGGGGTATATTTATAGAAGATTAGAGTGTTTTTAGCCCTAGGATTAACCCTAGATTAGGTTTGGCCCGTCAGATCTCAGAATTCTCCAGAACCAAGCCACATGACCCAACCCAAATCAGAAATGGTGCACCAGGCTGAACTGCCTGGGCACCCCCTGTCGACAGGGCTGTCGACAGGGCAGTCGACACCCTGGGTGCCCTGTCGACATGCCTGTCGACATGGGGCCCCCTGGCGGGAATTTTCCCGCCTAACCCTGATTAGCCCTAATCCTTGATTTTAATTTGAAATTTAAATCTGTCTTTAGCATAGAAATTTCTGAAAACTTCCATGGGCCTTAACTGGGTCATACGGACTCCGATTTTCGAAAACTCGGACTCTATTTCGCGTATTTTTCCGAGACGAACGCAATGGCATAGCCCGTTTCCCTTGATTCAGATTTTTAATTTAAATTCTGCCTCATTTATATCTTAACAGGTTATTAAAATTACAGGTTGTTACATTCTCCCCTCCTTAAAGGATTTCGCCCCCGAAATCTTCAAGTTGGGAAGAACATATCCTACCATCCAATCATCCATCTACTCAGAACATCATCCACGAGCAACCATTGTCCTTAAAAGGTTCTAAATGCTGTATGAACATATGCAAGAGTGTGTGTAGATGTACTTATCTAATGCAAAGATCAATGCAAAATATATTAGTGAAATGTATCCATATGTATGCAAATCCCTAACATAATGTATAATCTCTACATGCGTGCTCAATCATACATCCATATGCAACATCCATGTGATTGCATACAAATTTCATCCAAGAATATGCATAAACACCCATGCACATGCAATATGAGGAGTGTGCGAGCCGATCTAGTGCCTAATGTGTATCATGCATCCACGAGTAACCACTTGCAAACACTTGCAACCACTTGCAACCATCAATCATAACATGTCTCAAGCACATGTTTCATCCAAAAGGGTTTCTACCTAAGGTTCTCATGACAAGCTTAGCACGATAACTAGATAGATATGGACAGCAAAGAGAAAGATATACTAACAAAGGAAAGAGATTGAGAGTGTACCCTCAAAAAGGAATGGATAAAGCCCACGCATCTTCTCCTCGGTTTCCCAAGTTGCGTCCTCTTCGGCTTCACCCCATTGAACTTTCACCAATCTGACCTCACGATTCCTTAGCTTCTTGGTCTCTGTCCCCAAGATACGAATCGCTTCTTTCTCTACTTCCACGTCTTCAAGAATGCTAGGTTCAACCACCTCAGCGGACTCATGCAAGCACTTCCGGAGATGCGAGACATGAAAGACATTATGCACTCCGGACAACTTCTCGGGCAATTGCACTTTATAAGCCATCCTCCCAATTCTCTCAATGATGGGGAAGGGTCCAACGAATCTCGGTGCTAACTTCCCCACAGCTCCAAATCGGACCACATTCCGTAAAGGAGAAACCTTTACGAAAACCTTGTCCCCAACCTCAAACTCCAATTCGGACCTTCGCCTGTCAGCATAGGATTTCTGCCGGTCTTGGGCCGCTTTCATCCGTCTTCTAATCAACTCAACCTTCTCGGATGTATCCCTAATCATGTCGGGTCCAAGTATAAGCTTATCCGTGGATTCCCACCAACATGTAGGTGACTTGCACGGCCTTCCATATAAAGCCTCAAACGGCGCCATCGCTATGCTCGCCTGATAACTGTTGTTATATGCAAACTCAACAAGAGGAAGATGGTCTTCCCAAGCACCACCAAAATCCAGAATGCAAAGCCTCAACAAGTCCTCAAGTACCCTATTCACCCTTTCTGTTTGGCCGTCTATTTGTGGGTGATAGGTCGTACTCAGGTTCAATTTCGTGCCCATAGCCTCCTGCAAACTGTTCCAGAACTGACTAGTAAAGATGGGGTCTCGGTCACTGACTATGCTGGAAGGGACTCCATGTAGTCGCACTATCTCACGAAGATATACTGATGCTAGTCCAGATGCTGTCCTTTTGCTCTTTACTGGGATAAAATGAGCACTCTTCGTGAGCCTATCCACAATGACCCATATGCTCGTATTCCCCTTCCTGGACCTTGGAAGCCCATCAATAAAGTCCATAGAAATGCTCTCCCACTTCCATAGCGGGACCTCTAGCGGATGTAATAGCCCACCGGGCTTCTTGGACTCAGCTTTTACTCTCTGACAAATAACACATCTCGAGACAAACTCCGCCACATCCTTCTTCATTCCAGGCCAGAAGAAAACGCGCTTCATGTCCTTATACATCTTATCACCACCTGGGTGTATAGTCATCTTGGAGCGATGTGCTTCCTCAAGAACTTTCCTCACCAAGCCTTCTACCATTGGAACACAAAGCCTTCCATCCCTCCTCAGCCAACCCTTATCGTCTATGGAATATCGAGCAAGGTGACTAGATGTCTCCCCTCGAACCAGCTTGTCCATGATCTCAATTATCTGGGGGTCTTCCTTTTGTGAAGCCCCGACTTGATCTAGAAGGGTAGGCCTGAGCTCTAGAGATGCCAAGGAACCGGTCACCGACTCCATTGCCAAAGAGAAATCAAAGGTTGCCAAGAACTCTAAATTCTTCATCTCAACAAATAGAGGACTTAGCGTCAATCTTTTCCTACTCAACGCATCCGCTACAACATTCCCCTTGCCAGGGGTATAGGATATCTCAAAATCATAGGAAGCCAAAAATTCCATCCATCTCTGCTGTCTTAAATTCAGATCTTTCTGCGAAAAGAGATACTTCAAAGACTTATGATCAGTATATAGCTCAAATCTCTCTCCCAGAAGATAATGGCGCCATGCTTTGAGCGCATATACAATCGCTGCCAGCTCTAGATCATGAGTGGGATAGTTCCTCTCATGCACCTTAAGTTGCCTCCCACCAAAACATATAACTCTGCCCTCTTGCATCAGAACGGCGCCCAATCCCGTGCCACAAGCATCAGTGTACACGGTAAATATCTTACCACCATCGGGTAAGGCTAGAACTGGTGCGGAGGTAAGGGCTCTTTTGAGTCTCTGAAAAGCAAGCTCACAATCCATATCCCAAGCAAAGACTAAGTTCTTCTTCGTCAACTTAGTAAGAGGAGCGGATATCTTCGCGAAGTCCTTGATGAACTTCCGATAGAAACCCGCAAGACCCAAAAAGCTTCTCACTTCGGTTGCACTCCTTGGAGTCTTCCAATCCTGAACTGCAACCACCTTAGCGGGATCCACTGCCAAGCCTTGCTTGGATACGATATGCCCAAGAAATCTGACTTCCCTTCTCCAAAAGTGGCACTTGGAGAACTTGGCTTTTAACTGGTGTGCTCTGAGTGTGTCCATCACCTCTGCTAGGTGCCTCGCATGCTCTTCCTCATCCTTGGAGAAGACTAGAATATCATCAACAAAGACTACGACAAACTTATTCAAGAACTCCCGAAACACCCTACTCATCAAATCCACAAAATACGCGGGTGCATTCGTCAAACCGAACGGCATAACAAGCCATTCAAAGAATCCGTCTGGAGTTCTGAATGCAGTCTTGTCTATGCTGTCTTCAGCCACTCTGAGCTGATGAAAACCCGTAGCAAGATCAAGCTGAGAGAAAACAGAAGCACCAACAAGTTGGTCAAAGAGATCATCGATCCTTGGTAACGGATGTCTGTTTTTCTTAGTCAGCTTATTCAATTCTCTATAATCCACACAGAGTCGAAGAGAGCCATCTGCCTTAGTTGCAAACACCACAGGCGCTCCCCATTCGGATATACTTCTTCTGATGAAGCCCTTCTCAAGCAATTCTTTCACTTGCTTGCTCAGCTCCCGTCTCTCACGCGGAGCCATATGCCGAACGGGCAAAGAAACAGGCTTAGCATTATCTACCAGATAGATGCGAAAGTCAATCTCTCGTTTAGGGGGCAACCCCTTAACTTCTTCAAACACATCTGGATAATCTCGGACCACCCTTACAGACTGAAGGGCCTCCTCTGATGAGTCGAGAGATTCTAGATAGCATAACATGACGGGATTCTTCGGATTGCATGAAATTTCTAAGGTGTTGCCCAGGCGAGTCACAAGCCTTACAACCCTATGCTCACAATCCAGAATGGCTCCATATCTAGACAGCCAATCCATGCCCAAGATCAATCCGTATCCCCTGAAACCTAGAACATACGCACTATACAAGAACTCAACGCTGAGTATAGAGATCCTTAGATCCTCACATATCATAGATAGATGAGCAGAACCCCCAATGGGATTCGAAACACAAACGGGATCATCCACTAAGCTAGTACTGAGGTGCAAGCCATCAACAAGATCAGATGAAATAAAGCTATGTGATGCACCGGAATCAAACAAGGTACGTACTGGAAGATCAGAGATATAAACAAGGTTCTCAACAGAAACACTACCTCTCTCGGGAACTGAAGCGGCATTGAGAGCATGAACTTGCCCTCCTGAAGATCCAGCCTGTCCTTTCTTCTTTGGACATTCTTTGCTGAAGTGCCCAGTCTCTCCACAAGAAAAGCATCCACCACTAAGCTTCCTTTTCTTCTTCCTGCAATCCTTAGCAAAGTGCCCAGCTATGCCACAGTAATTGCACTTTCCCTTGCCTTTGTTGTTGCCCTTCTTGTTCTTATTTTGATTTCCTTGACTGCTTTGTCCTCCTTGGTTGCCTTTGCCTTGAGAATCAGTCTTCTTCACTTGGGTATCGCCCGACTTGACCTCCTTCTTTCCATCTCCCTGAAGCAGAGCCATATTGACCAAACTCTCGAAAGTGGCTCCATGCGGAATATGTGACATCGCCAAGCCCTGCAGCGGCTCATTCAATCCTCTGGCAAATCGAAGAGCCTTCTTCTCCGGGGTGTTCACTATATCCAAACCAAAGCGGGCCAGCTGATTAAACTTGTTCACATACTCCTTGATAGACATATCACCTTGCTTTAATGAAATGAACTTCTCCATTTGTAGATTCGCCTCGGCTGAAGATAGAAACTTGGTCACAAATCTAGCCCTCAAATCGGCCCAAGTCTCAACGGGCCTCGTCCCATTGGTGACCTCCCACCAATAGGCCGCCTCATCCTTCAAAAGCCATACGGTCAATAAGATCTTCCTCTCGTCATCTATCCCAAAGATGGCAAACAAGTCCTCCGTGTCCTTCAGCCAATTCCTAGCTTCAACGAAAGATTCCGTGCCTAGGAAATTCTTGCCCCCCATTGCCTTGAAGTCTTTACACACCTTTGTAAACTCAATCTGAGGATGCTGAGGGGGAGGAGGAGGAAGAGGAGCCTCAGCAACGGGAGGAGGAGGAACATTAGCAACGGGAGGGGGAATATTAGCTGCTGGAGGAGGGGGAGCAGGAACCACCGGAGGAGGGATATTAGGGGTAGGATTCTCAACTACAGGAGGAGGAGTGGGGGTAGGGTTGGCGGGACCAGCTGCCGCCCTAGCTTCTAGGAGTCTCCTATACCAGAGTGGTACGTTCACTCCATCTGGGATGTCAAGATTCTCAGCCATACTGAAACAAAAGATAAGATAAGATTAGGTCAAGGGAACGAAGGATAACGCTGATGGCTTTTGGGGATTAGCCTTAATATAATCTAGACTTTATTTTGGAAAATACTTAGTAGGTTTTTGAAAATAGTTTTTCAAAAGGGTTTTTTTTTTTTCAAAAGTTTTGTTCAATCTTGTTAACCTCGTGCTCTGATACCAAGTGTAACACCCCGCCTCCACTAGGATCACTCCTTAGAATGTACTAGCTTTGGAGGGGCGTTATTGTGAGGGTAAACATGCACAGAGATATCGCAAGACAGAATATATGAAAATAAATGTAAATAAAGCAGCGGTAGCAGATAAAAACCCATCATCACCATTTCAGAAAAGCCAACATAGTCAAGTACATAATATCAAAATGTCATGATCCAAAATACAACATAAGTCTAGATACGTGATAACAAAATACATGGTAAAACATCAGTACTAATCCCCAGAAATAAAAGATAAGCCACAGCTAGCTCAGATCCATACATGAGCTATCCCACAAGCAAGCCAAAGATCCACTAAGCAGATGTAGCCCCTCCCTGAGAACCTGTGGGGGGGGGGAAACGGAAGAAAAGAAGCGAGAGAAAACAGGTCAGTCAAAAAGACTGGTAAGCCCTACTACGATCAATCTATAAACTAATAAAGTTAACAGTATGATGGAAACTGAGATGAAACATACTGGTACTAGATAAAGGTGACATCACATAGACGAGATTAAATTTTTTTGCACCACAATGTACTAGCAAACCCACAAAACAGATCTTGATCCCTTAGCCCAAACTTTGGCCCAATAACATGAAGTGACCTTAGTATAAGGCCCAGCCCAATGGTCTAGTCGATCGGCTCCCTATAAACCTAACACGTCGAGTGTTGGTGTCCATACGGCCCACATGGATGTAGTCAGACTGCGCTGGGTCCACCTTTGGGTGTATCAAGCCCTCGGGTGTCAACCCCAGACACCTAAGCAATGATGCACAGTCTAAACCTACTGGTACCCGTGCCTCGAGTTTGTCCAATATCGGACTACGTGCACGTCCGTAGTCCGCCGGACCCGCACCGCTGTACCACTCAGCCGTCGCTTTGGTCGCTTACATCAGTCCAGTAATCGTGCCCCGCCCTAGCCTAGCCTCTAGGGTTGTGAATGATACCAAACTGGGATTACTGCTGGAACAGACCACGTTGCTAGGGTTTCTAAGAGGGTTAAGTGTGGTTTTAACCCCTCACTAAACCTGGATTAAATTAGCTAAGTGTAACCACTTAACCCCATCTAATCCTCGCATCCCCATTATTGGTTAAGTATTAGTGGGCCATGACTTAACCCTAATCATGAGGCATTAATTACTTAATGCACCCAACCTCTCACATTAGACATCCGTGGTTACCTGGGAAGATTTACACCACGTCTAGGTCTAACCTCGGGTCTTGCGGTGCAACATGACCAACTACCCACATTAGACCCCACGTTGTGGTTACCTGGGAAGATTTACACCACAACTAGGTCTAACCTCGAGTTGGCCATATCATGTTATCTAATGTCATGTCCACAACACATTTACAAGTTAACATATACTTGGGTAGACCTAACTTAATAGGTAAATTCCCAAGGGGTAGACCTAACTTAATAGGTAAATTCCCAAACTTTTAGTTTCATGTATTTTTTAAGTTTACCCAAACCCTCCCAACGTCATTATCTCGTATATATATTCGTCATAACGCATAAGGGTAAAAAGGTAACTTGGCAAAATATACATGATGAACTTCACATATCATAATAAACATGCATACATGTTAAACTTGCAAATCATGTCATAGTGAACTCGCATAAACATGTATAGCTTATTAAATATGCATAACATGGTAAGGTGAACTTGCATAGTTATGCATAACCCACTAAACTTGCATAACATAGTAAGGTGAACTTGCATAACCCATAAAACTTGCATAAGCATGGTAAGGTAAACTTGCATAACCCATAAAACTTGCATAAGCATGCATAATACATTAAACATGTAGAGCATGACATAATAAACTCACATAAGCATGCATAACTTGTGAATCATGTAAAACATGGTATAGTAATCTCGCATATGCATGCATAACTTATGAATCATATAAAACATGACATAGTGAGTCCGCATAAGCATGCAAAATCAACTAAACTCACATAAATCTCAACTTTCACCAAACATTAACTTTAGAGTTTGTAAAGTGAAGGTAAGAGGGCTTACAAATATAAACAAGCCACAAATCCACCAAATAAGATGAAGAAGCCCTTTTAAAAACTCAAAACAAAGCCTTAAATAAGAAAAACCCTTTTGCAAGATCCCAAAAACACAAACTTAGCAAATCAAACTTGCTACTTAATGAAGTATGCAAGTTATTAAGCATTCATACAACATAGAAAAGGTTGTATGATCATCATATCTTCATAGGATTGAACTTTGAGGAAGGTGGAGGCTAGGGATTTTAGGTGGAGGCCATTTGAGGTTTCAAATTGACATAGTTTAGTTGCTAGATTGATTAATGAGGCTTTAGGGTAGGATTAGGGGTATATTTATAGAATATTAGAGTGTTTTTAGCCCTAGGATTAACCCTAGATTAGGTTTGGCCCGTCAGATCTCAGAATTCTCCAGAACCAAGCCACATGACCCAACCCAAATCAGAAATGGTGCACCAGGCTGAACTGCCTGGGCACCCCCTGTCGACAGGGCTGTCGATAGGGCAGTCGACACCCTGGGTGCCCTGTCGACATGCCTGTCGACATGGGGCCCCCTGGCGGGAATTTTCCCGCCTAACCCTGATTAGCCCTAATCCTTGATTTTAATTTGAAATTTAAATCTGTCTTTAGCATAGAAATTTCTGAAAACTTCCATGGGCCTTAACTGGGTCATACGGACTCCGATTTTCGAAAACTCGGACTCTATTTCGCGTATTTTTCCGAGACGAACGCAATGGCATAGCCCGTTTCCCTTGATTCAGATTTTTAATTTAAATTCTGCCTCATTTATATCTTAACAGGTTATTAAAATTACAGGTTGTTACACAGTGTAATTGAGCAATAAAAGTCTCTAATACACGAACTAACCAAGTCATATTGTGAGTAAGGTTTATGCTAGAACAATTAACTTGAACTTACAAATGCGAAGTCATTAAGATGATACCACTTGAAACCCACAGGTGGTTATATATTAATTAGCCGACTTTAAGCGTTGGTAGAAATCAGAACATTGTATTCATGAAAATAATTTCCAATGAGTTCTAAACCATTGGATTAATGCAAACATGTTATTTTGTTCAAAGTAAAGTATGCTATAAGTCATTGTTAAAGATTAACTAATTCATTATCGATGCAGACGATCGATGGTGATGTATAAGTTCAAAGCTGTGTTATTGCTTGTCCTCTTCTGTAAAACAGGTGGTGCCAAGCGTGTTAGCTCAAAGTATGATTCAGGCAAAAAACCATCACTGGATCTTAATGCAACGCAAAAGTGCATCAAAGCTTAATGAAAGCTTAGGGTACAACAAGCAAAATGCATTACCATCACCACATCACGAGTTCAGCCCAGAGATTTCGGATGCTAAATAGCATAAAGTAGTAAGCGAGGACCGACACTGGCATATATAACCGGTCTAGAGCATAAGTACATAAAAGAAAATAACAAAAGTCAAGCAAGTGGGTTCTTTCTTTCCATCTCTAGGTCATTTACCAGCATGAGCAGGGGACGGAGGAGTGCCACCAGTCGGTCCCATTTTCCTCCCAAGAGTTGCCAATTCTGCAATGATCTCATCCTGGGACTTGAGAGCTTGAATAAGCACAGCTTTGTCCTTCTCTAGAGAATTGATGCGTTCAATATTCTCCTTGTTTAACCTTTGGAGATCATAAGCAAAAGTGTTCCAAGCACCCAGTTTGCACGCAGTATACCTTTCAACTTCAGCAATATGCTTCTCTATCCAATTCCTAGTAGTTTCATGTTGTGCCAATGAGTGATTCTTTAAAGTGTCCAGATCCTCAGGGACTGATCGCTTGTCAGATGGGTATATATCTAAGTCAAACTGGTCAAAGCGTAACCCATCCAAACACCAACCTTGGAATCGCTCAGTAAGCTCAGATCTGCATGGCTCAGGAACATAACAAGGCTTGTCTATAATTGCTTGAAGTTCAGCTAGAGTTGGGCCAGCAGAAGTAGTATGAGTATCAGATGCAGGAAGCTTGTCCAACCTACAGTGTTTTCGAGTAATGTCCTCACTCAAGGTCCCCTCAATCCTTTCAGACATCCTATACAAATAGTGGTGTTTAAAAATAAATAGCATGTCGGAAAGCAACTTGTTCAAGGCATTTGGATCGCTCCTACCAATTTTAAGTATTTGGTCGTTATGTATAGCTTTAGGCTCTAGGTCGTTCTGTATAGCCAGAAGCTTTAGGTTATAATAATAATCCAGTTTCTTGGATCGTCCTCCTATATCTAAGTCTTTAGGTCGTGAATGACCTAAAGCTTCGAGACTAAAATGGCCCAAAGCTATGGATTGAAATAATGACCTAAGGCCTTAAGTTATTATAATGGCTTAAAGCAAGATCACGATCTAAGGCCTAAGGTGATTGAAGCGACCTAATTTAGAGTATTCCCTATAACATGCTAAAGTGCAACGATCTGAGACAATTAACGAAAGCGTTTCAACAAATGGCAAGGCATGAATTTGCAAAATTGGATCATTATTGAATAATAAAATCATGCAAAACCATCATTTCGGCGTACTCATCATTTGTCAGCAAAGGCCGTGATCAAATTACATGAATTTGCACATGGAAATTAAGCCAAGACTATCATAAACGTACGAATTCGAGGTTATGATCATGGGAGTTAAGATTATAGATAAGAAATCACTTCAAAAATTAACATTATCAAATAAAAATTCCACAAAATCCAAATACTTCAAATCGAACCTGATTTCATTTCGGATTTAGCCGATATTCGATTTGAGTTGAGTCGGTTTGAGAGATTAGGTAGATTTGAATTAGTTCGATGATGCTGATGGTTGAAGAACAATGGGGCTTGATCAACACTTGAAGTATCGGATGAATTCGGAATCGGCTTCAAATGGCCGCCATTAATGAGGTTTCTAGCTAAATGAGAATAAAAGAAAAATTATAACCTAAAGAGAAGATATAAAGGGAAATTAAGCAGACGGACCAAGTTTGAAAGGCCCACAATGGCCTAACAGCAATATGGAGCCCAATGATCTAAGGAATTGTACAATCTAAAATCCCAAAGCGACTTAGAGCATCACCCAATCTAAGGTCTAACTTGACCTAACACTACATATGAGTAATAATGACCTAACAAATACTAAAGATATCTAAATTGAAGCTTGTATTATTTTCAATAAATACAAACTTCGAGGGGCAAGTATTAACACATGAAATAAGGCCCATGAGTACATGGCAAGGCTAGGTCATTCTGATTGCATAACATTAGGTTGTTATTCCTTAGAACGGGAAAAGATCTGTTTAGGACATACCGTAAGCCGTTAAAGGCGATAGTCAATTGAGCCCTTTGGGTCGTCTGCCTTTAATAGCTCGTTAGACTTCTTAGGTCGTTCGACATTTTAGGTCGTCCATAACTCTTTAGATCGCTCAGCTTCCTAAAGTCCATGAAAGCTCATGGAATGCCAAGCACATAAGTCCATTAAAGTTTGGAGTACATCCCCGCTCCTAAGGGCGTCTAACTTTTAGCCCACTCCATCTTTTTTAGTTCACTAAGCTCTCTGGCCTGCGTCGCTTCATATCAAAACTGCTGGATCGCTTCGCCTTCTTTAGCTCGTTCCGCTGTGGGATTTAAGGCCTTGGACCCCAAAAACTTATCTCTAATACCTTTTAGCTTGCCCGACGTTCCAAGGAAGGAAGAGTAAAATTACATCTATGCCATCTGGTCTGAATCTCACCTATAAATACCCCTTCATTCCTTTATGATGGAGGACCAAATTTCATACCCCCGAAGGGATACCCAATTGATTCCTAAACATTTCTAAAGGATTTCTATCTTTCCTACCACCTTCAATGGAAGATCAAACATGAAGTTCATTGTGGAATCCATCAGAATCTCTTCATTTCTAGAAGGCTCGCAGATTTACCATTGAATATCCACTCGTCCAAGGGTTTTCCTTAACTTTTTTCTATTAATCCATAGATATCTAATTGAACATGGAAAGGATGATGAGAGTGAATGTAATTGAAATGATTATGTGCATTGTAGTCATTGTGAAAGTAATGAGAATGGATCGTAAAGTGGATGTAGATCACGTTTGATCGAACCATTATAAAGTTTGGTGTTCTTTACTTGCTTTTCTATTACATTATGTCTCCACTTTTTCTACTTAACATTTTGAGAAGTACATTTTAGTACCTTTGGTGTTGGAATCTAACTTGCATTTTAACAGTTAGGAAATGTTCGATTCCAACAATTCAAGGTGCGGAAAATCGAAAATCCGCACCCTAAACTATTGGAGATGCTCTTATAACGGATGGACGGATATAACTTAAAACTAATCCGAGGGTTCTAAGCCATTTCCACCCCTATAAATAAAGGGGTAGATCCCCGTTCTCTTCCATTCAAATCTATAGGGGCAACGGCTCTGCCATTTTTCTTCCTTATCTAACCTAATTTCTAAATAAAACATATTTATACATATACCAAATCAAATTAAATTCATACGGAATTGGGAAGATTAATAGAATCAATGGATGAGGATGCTCAATAATAGATTTCTTTACTCTCTTCCCTTTTTCTTATATTTCTACAGATCTAGAATTTTCCTTTTTTCTACATAAATTGTAGATTTATAGGAATTTGGGGATTGTAAGCCTAAAAGGTTCAAACTCAGAAACTAGAAGCTATAAGGTGAGTGAGAAATTTACTAATACAGATATAATGATTTAACTATTTCGTTTGAATCCAATCGATGTTTTATGCCTATTGGATCTGATTATGAACATGCTTGAAATTGGTAAATGATAAGTTGTGGTTATGTATAACATGAATTGTAGGATTATATATATATATATGTGTGTGTGTGTGTGTGTGTGTGTGTGCGTGTGTGTGTATGTGTGTGTGTTTGTGTGTATTTCCCATATATTCCTACAAGTTATGTAATGAAATATGTTGTATATGTTACATAACACTGTGGATCTGTAAATCAGTCCCATTAAACATAAAATTGTTGTACTTATGTTCCAGATCTTTAGTTCAGTGATGAAACATGAAATATATAAATTTGGGTGAAATGATGAATTTGTGTATTATGAGATTTTAGGAATAAAAAGAAATATTCCTTTCTTACATACAATAGTGTTGGGTTTTTGGCTTAAGCATCATAAATTATGTCGTTTTCCACATTTTTAAGTAAAGAGGCAATATTTTAGAATCACAAGAAGTATGATAAAAAGAGAATTAAAAAGGGAAAAGTGGAGCAAATGTACATATAAAAATAAATACATATTTTTGTATGTAATTTGCATCGACTATTACAAAATAAAAATATATTACATATATTTGTTGTGATTTAGAAATATGTCAATTCCACAAAATAGGAATGATTTACAATGATTTTGGCTAATGGTCCTTGTGAGACTTGAAACCTTTTTGGCAAGATTGAATATAAAGAGGTAATGTTTGTTTAATTGATTAGACCAAATCATTAATTTAAAAATAAGTATTGCAAAATAATAAATAAATATTAACAACTTCGTTGACCATGAAAAAACATAAAAATGAATATATACATATTATCCATCCAAATCAGCGTGAAATGGTGAAATATAAATTGTATGTAATGTTTGAATGTTGGATAAGGTTCAATTATGGAATTATATGTAAATATATTCCATTTTGAATTTATATATTTGTGGTGACCATTTGTAGCAATAAATATAATTAATTGTCGTAAATGAGACCATAAACAAGTGGATTACCATTGTAATCAATATGGGAAATAATATGATGAGAAAAATGGTTACAATTCCTAAAATCAAACAGGATAATTGTTATGGACCCCAATTAGGAAATTTAAATTATAACCGCATTTAGACACGAGGTTAAACTCAACTTGTGGTGTAAGCCTGCCTGGAAACGACCGACGAATCAAACAATCACAGGTAGTTAGTTTAATATTAGGGGTCTAATGCATAAATATAATCATACTAAGGCACGAGGTTAAGTTCACCTGTGGTAGTACTCTGCATGGAATCGACGGCATATCCAGCATCCACAGGTAGTCAACTTAATGTGACAGGCCTCGTATGTAAAAATATATATACATACACACACACACACACACACACACACACACATATATATATATATATATCAGTCAACCAATAAATAAATAAATTAAAAAAAAAAGAAATAGTCCATTGGGGTACAACAATAGATAACCTGGGACTGATAAATAGTTGTCATAGGAAAACATGACCGTTGGAGTCATAAAGGGCAATCAAAAGGAAATGGGTGTCATAAGAGAATTTATCATTGTCATTAAAGCACTAAGTCCAATTTTGGGAAGGTATTAAATAAATATCCTAAGGAAGAAGGATTATAACCTTCCTTATTAATATTAATGGAAATAGAAAATATAGTGGGATTTAGTAAGATATTATTAACCATATAATCCCGTAACGCAAATAAATGGTTTACATATAGTATTTATGTGTAAAGGAACAAAACGAGAATAACTTAATAACGTAGCCTACTTTATCCCAAAAAGGGAAAGGTGTTAAAGGAGAATGGGAGAAGAACTAATAACTTTCGTATATAGTTCGCTTCCTGGGTCCTAAAAGACTAAGTGACTAAGGTTAAAGAGTACACTTGGGAATAGGTTTTTTAGTATAAGGGTCTTAAATGGAAGGTGTGAATTGGCTAACCCAAACTCGGAAATTAAAAGGGTCAAATATGGCCATCTACCCTACAGGAAGTAGTAAGCGACTAAGGAGGTTATCTAATAAGGTCATCTAGAAGGTATATGAATGATAAAATACCTTCTCTCACCTTATGAGGGGTAAGGGTATATGCGTGAATGGAGGAAGCCTGAACTAGTAGGGCCCATAGCTAGTGCGCTCTACTTTATGTTAACGTTGAAAATATTACCGAGGGGCTAATAAGTGACCAATAGGTCCGCCTACGGTCTTAATTAGTGATCAGGGAGAATCTGCTCTATCTTTATTGATAGTGAGGCATTAAATAATAAAGAATAGTGAATAAGGATATAGATAGAAACCCCATAATTAGGGGCCCACTCTCGATAGAATTAACCAGCTAAGCTCTGGTATAAAGGCTTCACAAAAATGTATGTAAACGTCCTATCTTAGTAATATGATTTTGGAATAATACTTTGGGAATAGTAGTAAATTCATGCCTAACATTTAACAAAGTTGGGTTAGAATCAGTAACCTTGTTAGGCACACTTCTTGGGTTGAACCAAACGGAATATATCTGTGTTATAGTTTGTATTGTACATTTCTTAGTCACCAGAACTTGTTGTTCTGGCCCCCTCCTCATTACAACCTCCTGGTTTCAAAGAGAAGGTCGGGTTCTCACAGACAATTAAGTTTGGCTTTTGGTTCTCGTTCTCTCTCATGCTCGGTATTGGCAAAGTGACTTACTTTGAAAAAGGTAGTTACTTGAGTTAATACTAGTTATCCTATTTTGTTTCCACTATGAGTTTTCTTTATCATACTCTGATTATGTTCATGTTCATTTATTGCAGGTACCAGATATACCCACTATGCTTAGAAGTGTTCAAGTTTTGATTTTTGTCAAAAATTTGGGTGTAGAAAAGTGTGGGGTGTTACAATTATTTTTTTAGTTCAACTTCAATTTTATTCTGGACTCCACTTGACCAAGTTAAATTCCAATTCCAAATCCAATTAACTAATTGAATTTTCTAATTAGTTCACTTTTATTTCATAATCCAACTCCTGATTAGTTCATTCTCATTTATTAATTCTTATTCACAAATTCAAGATGTGAAATTTCTACTGGTTATATTAAACCATTCCATTTCATAGTCCAATTTGAATCTTATTCAAATCAATTAAACACATCAAACATACCAATATCTCAATAATTGAAAAAATTATTTCTTTTCTATACAAAAATATAATGTAACGACTCACAAATCCGTACTATCTGAGTTGACTAATAACACCACACGTCCAACCCAAATTGCATAGAAATACGAATCATTATAAGAAAGAAGTTAGAGGATGAGAAATAGAAAGAAAGAAATGTTAGAATAGAAGAAAACAAAGAACACAAATCTCACAGCGGAATGAATAAAATATATTATATAACATAACTTTTGAAATACAAATCAGTAACTTTATATACATACCATCATCAGAGCACAACAGTTATTCCTGAAACAGTTATAAACACCTATTTCCAGATACAACATAGTACACAGCGGAAATATAATAGCCTATAGCTAACTGGTGAAGCCACCTTCTTCCAGCTCCTCCAAATGAATCTGTAAAATCCCGACTACTTGACTGCCCGTACAAATTTAGGCACCCAAGAGTTTAGGGAAAAACAAACAAAATAAACTCTGGGTCAGTCATGGGACTGGTGTGGGTAAACTCCAACCATTTTTTTAACTTTCAAAATCCTTTCGAAAGAAGTGATAATCGTATGACCGATCCATACATAAACATGGATGGTTTTTACCTTACGATAACCCAAAATACTTTGATATCAAATCCAGTGATATTATAGTAGTGTCTACATCAAATAAATAGAATCTAGCGGAACGCTTGTATCTCACGTTCCATATATAATATAAAATCAAAAACCGCATGGCGCTTATTGAAGATTGGATTCCGACTATGACAAGGTATGGAACCACCTTCCGATCAGTGTACTCTAGAGGAGATACACTGGGGTTCAACAAGAACATCTTGCAACCTGGCCCACACTTGACCAACCACTCATTTCGCTAGAGTGTATCGAATGTATATCACCAACGGTTAGGTTCAACAACCGTTTCCCGAAAAGGAACAACATCGAATAGAATAAGGAATTAAATGAATCCCTAGATAGGTGATTATACACCCTAATGGGAGCGACCCACATAGCCATGTTGCCTGCCCGATTTTTGTCATTTCCCAGTTGTTGAGGCCTGAGGTACGGTTACTTATCGTTCATTGATAGCACAATTACTTTGAATGCCACATCGTCAGATCCGTTAATCACTAATTGATTTGCACAAATATATTCTGGATATTTTGCTAAGGGAATAAATCCATTGCCACCATATATATATATATATATATATATATACAGACCAACATATTCGATCATTGGAAATACTCTGTCAGACATTCGTCCATATACGTTCGTTCTGAGATTGAACGAAACTGAAGGCACAATTTCTATTAATAGAAAAAGTCCTTGCACTTTACTCCGTCTTTGATTATCTTCATATAATCTGATTCGCAACGTTATTGCCAATCGGAGTGGTTCTCGGATAATAATCCAACCGGTCTCTCCATATTGACAACGATATTGGCAAACACTTCGATAGTCGGTTATGTAACTATTGAAGAAAAATAAACAAACATTCCATTCATCCATAACATTAATCAATCACTGGGCCTGTTAATTAATATTTCATTAATTAATTCACTTCTTCAATTCCCTATCAATATTCGTTAACCAAATATTTTCAGTAATATTGTTGGACTCTTACGCTATTTGAAAAAAACATTTCCCTATATCACCTTCTTTTATTCTCTATACTTCGAAAATATATTCTATTTGCAATTGAAAACAATTTCAATCACTTATCTCTTTCCCCACTACTTTAATTATACTCAGAAAATATTTACTTTTATATTTCTAAAATTCCCCTACTTGGGTTAAAACGAATGTTGTGTAAAACATCGTCACAACAACCCAAATTATTTTATTCCACTAACTCTTATTCAAACACTTCTCTTCGTGACTGGATCTTGCTATTTATCAATTAAAAATGAAATCAATCAAGTTGGGGTATAACTACCTCTCAGACCTTGACTGAAAACATCCTCAACTTCAAAACGAACAAAACCACTTACCTCAAATAATCAACATTTTAAAACCCAATTATTCATTTTAAACCCGTAATGTTTCTCTTTCTACTTTTACCAGAATTATAGATTTCCTTTTTGTTTATAATATTCTATTTTAAATTCGTTTCCTAATCGAATTCAATATATATTGATTTTCTACTTACCCAATTTTCTTAAAAATATTCTAACTCCTTAAATTTCCGGAAAATTTCGCCATAACCTCCTTTGTACCGGGAGCATCGGGAAAATCCCCAAACCGCCACACATGCCTCTCCAATCAAAAAGAAAAAGCCAAGCGGCTTGCCGATACGGCGCATAGAACCTCATATGGAATTTAAACGTGTACCTTTTTGTCGGGCAAATAAATTAAAATCTTCATATACTTCATCCTATACCTGTCTAGCACATGTTCACATGTTTTCAATTCAATTCAACTCAATCCATTCGTTTAAATTCAGTTTCCCTCATTTATTCTTTAATTAGCTTCTTAGCCTATTTCACTTGTTATTCGAACATATCACGTTCAAATATAAATTAATTTATTTTCAAAACAATCGAATGCCATTTCAAAATTCAAGTTTCATATTCGATTTCAAATATGAATTTACAAACTTTTTTTTTCTGGTCTACAGTCCAATTTCGATTTAAAATTCCATTAACTAATTTTTCCTTACATTAGTTAATTCTACTCAACAATTAAACATCTGCTTTGATTTTGTTTCAAAAATCATTTCATTGCTTCACTTGAGTTCAGATATTATTTATAACTCAAATCTGGATTTTTCCTAAATGAAATTCGGATTTTATTTGCTCAAAATCATTTTATTTATTTAGATAAACCGTTATGGTTTTATAATGGTTCTGGCGCTGTTTTTCTGAAAATTTGATTTTGACATAACTCAAAATCTATTCGACGAAACCTAGAATTTTCTTCTCCATTAGAAAACTATTATCAAATCAGTCCTGACGTTCCTTGTTTCAAAGAATTCCGACTTCAATTGAGTTCTGTATACTCAATTGAAGTTCGAAATGCCAATTTACGAACTGCCGCGCTGCAGCGAGTTCGTTTTAATTATATTTATATATATAAACATTTAAAACTTCGTTTATATATAAATTCTAACTCCATTATAATATATTTTAATATAATTAAACAAATTTCCCAATTTCATTTTGATACTTCTGATTATTTATAATCGTCGATTTTCCCTCACTCGGTAATAAATTTAATTATACTAAATCTTCTATATTTAATTCCAATTCCTTTGACAAATTATAAATCCTTTGGATTTATTTTAAAATCCACATTCTGAAATATATTTCGTTGTTCCCATTTCGAAATGATTTTAGCTTTCTATTATCAAATTCTATTTTCAATTCTCTTTGAAATTCCTATATTCAAGCTCTATTTGAATTCTCTATATTCAACTTCTATTTGAATTTCTATTTGAATTTTCTATTTTCAAGTTCCATTTCAATTCTATTTTTCACACGTTTCCCAATTTCACTTTTTAAATTTTTCCTTGAATTTAAACTTCTAAATTATCCAATGATAATTTATCTCCCTAAATTGTAAACATCGTTTATAATTTAACTTCCTTGTTTTATAAAGTTAAAACAAGTTCCCATTTCGAAATCTATTTAAAAACCAAAATCTTATTTTTAGTCCTCTCTTATTAAACCTATCTATATAAATATAGAACCTATTTTCATGCTTTATCTCAGTTTCTATTTAAATTGAATTTAAATATCCTATTTGGGAAAAATCTCTTTTTTTATAAATCCGACGTAGTCGAGTTCAAACATAAATCCTAAGGATTTATTTAACTTTTAGTTACGTTCCAAATATCGGAATAAACTTCATCGTTTATTTTTTTAAAACGATTCCAAGTCCTCAATTTAAATTCATATTTTGAATTTAAATACTTGAATTATCTAAATGATAATTTTCACCTTTCTATTTACAAATACCATCATTAAACAAGTTTCTCTTTCAAATAAATATTTCTTCTTTGGAAAAATATATTTTCCTTTCCCAAAGTCACACTTATATTTCTATTTTCTGAATTATCCAATGATAATTCATTTCACTTCATTTATAAACTTCGTTTATAAATAAACTATTTATAAACTTCGTTTATAAAGGAACTACTTGTTTTATTTTTCAAAACAAGTTTATATTTCAAATCTATTTAAAAATTCAAACTCTATTTTAGAAAAATAGAATTCCCCTTTTAAATCTCAAATACCCCTTTCAGAGTATTTTTATAAATTAACACTTAGGCCTTGTGATATTTAAACACCAAACAACCAATTATTTATTTCAAGTTTTCTAACACATCATATATGACAGTATATATGCAAACAAATAAACAAACAGATAATATATTTTTGAGGAATCCAGTTGGATCCCTCCAACCTGTTTTTCCTGCATCCACAGACGTTAGTCAACATAAATAATACCCATCCTGCTTCGAGGCAGGATATCGCGGTATAGAAGGTCATCCACTATCATAGCGTGGGGCGTATAGGGTAATCATCCGTTAATGGTACCGCGGGCATCCACTAATGATACTGCGGGAAATCCAACGACCAATATATATATAATAGCAACCACCAAGTCTAAATAACTAATATATTTAAGATGCACAAAAATATTAAATGCAACCAAACAAGTAACAAACAATTATTTTTAACTAATAAAAATAATTCTAAATAAAAGGTGAGTGAAATTTACTCACCGTGATTTTTATTCGTCGAAATAGCTATTAATTCTCGATTAAATTAAACAGATGTTTAATTTAATCGATAACCTTACTAGCTCCATAAAATTCCAATTAGACTCTACACGTTGATATCGTCGATAAGTATCTGATGCATTTCTTTTTGTCCAATTCTAAATACGTATGAAATAGTTATAAGTAATACAAGTTTTGGATATTTTTCATATAATTAACTTAAATAAATGTTTAAATTATTACCTTAATCCTTGTTTTAACTTCAATACCCAGTTAACCCTTTCTTTCTCTTCCATGATTCGAACATGAGACGACATATGGCTTACCTCCAAATGAATACAATGAACTTCTCTCTACTCTTTTCCATTAATAAGCGATCAAAATAGATTTCATCATTGATTTTCAATTCACACAACTTTCTTCGGGTCACCACCAGGCTGTGTGCTTCTCTTCCATCCCTCTTTTCTCTATCGTGAACCACAATAACCACCTGTGCCTTCAACAGTCCCCACACCCTCAAACTCATCAAGATCCTAGCTTCCTTTTGACCCAAAAACTGTTGTCGAACACTGCAAGCCCTAAAGCTCCCTTGCGAGCTCATTCATCCTTATGCCACGCCCCAGCTCTTCGTTCAACCTGCGTTAGTGCTCCAGACAGTGAAGACCGTGACTTCTGATTGTACCGAAGACACTAAAACCCCTTTCGGAAAATTCTGAGCAACATCGACATCGAGCCCCTCTCCTCCTTGTAATCGCGAGCATTTATAGTACGTCATTGAGCTCCAAGAATTTCCGCGATTGATCGCGATTCCCATTTTGTGACTGTCTTCCTCTTGCTGTCGAGTTTCAGAAAAATCTCGAGTTTTAAATCTTGATTCCTCCTTTCGATTTGTCCTCTCCTAGATTATTTTGTAATCGTCTTTTTCCAAAAACATTACCACACTCGAAGCCACATTACCACACCCGAAGCCCTAACTCTTGAACTCGCGCTTGATAATTTTTCTTATACTCATAACTGGGTATACGAGTTTGGGTTTCTGTTCGAGGATTTTTGAAATGAAATTCCGAAGTGAAGACGAATTCCATTTCATTTTGGGAGCTTCGATTTACATGTTTTCGATTTGATTTTATAAGCATTTGAGCAGGAAAGATTTTATCCCATTTAGAAATACAGTGGGACTAAATAAAATCATAGACGAGGGATGTATTGCGTTATATAGATGGGGAATACTTCAGAAGGAAGGAATAGTAGGGTAAGGTACAATGTAATAAATTTCGATTTGATTTCTAAAATACGATTTGACATAAAGAGATTTGTATTTCTTTTTAAATAGATACTGATTTGATTTTGAACCTATCCACAATCAGATATTTCAGGGTCCATTAATTTAAACCACGAACAGCTATTTTAACGTAACCACTGTTGTTTCAACAGCGTAACACTATTCTGAACTAACTGAATATATTTTGATATTTAATCTAAACATAAATATAAATAACCAAAATAAATTAATACAATATAATTTTAGTTCAAAAACAAATAAATTCTTTGATAATAAATTATTATCGCTTTTATATTCAAACAGAACTGACACTGATCATCTGAATCATTTCGATTCAGTTTTAACTTCGATTTCAATATACTTCGTATTACGAAAATTTAATATATTCAATATTCAATCGAAACCAATTTTTTTAAATCGATTACTAAATATAAAAATTCATTTATATTATCCATTCAATATTTAAAACCATATTACATATTTAAAATAAACTATTCGGAAATCTGGGTCGTTACATTCTTCCCCCCTTAAAAGAATTTCGTCCCCGAAATTACTAAGGTAGGAAAAATGGTACAAACACATTTACTATTCAAAACTCATTTATGTTGAAACTCACATTTCATGTTTCAGCAAATTTAGTTCTACCGAAACTTTTGGTTTCCATTTACGTTGCACAACCATTTTTACTCACATTCAAATAATTCGAATAATTTCCAATCAACTCATTCACATTCGATTCATATCCCATTCAAATTAATTCAGATTGACTTTAATCAATTTATTCACTACAATCCATTTAACTTGCTTAAGTTAAATTTAAATTCTAGAATTCAAATTCCTGGGTTTTCATTTCAAACCAATATTGAAATCCCATAATTATATACATATATATTCATCACTATCTCAAATTCAAAACATTTGAATTTCAAACCACTTGTTTTCTTTCAAACAAATTCCATCAAAAACTTTTCTAAGGTAGCAGTACATCACTTAGAAACTCGAAAATGAACACTGATGATGCTGCAGTCATCATCAGAATTATTTTCCAGCCACTGAAGTGAGTTCAGGGCTTTATCACTTTTAAAACCCATTCAAAATCCTTTTAAAACAAAGCTATATTGTTCTAATATACTTTAAAAATATTTTTCAAGTCTCCCAGGATTTAAATTCTTAATTCTGGTTTGAATTCAATTCTAATTCATTTCATTTGTATGTTTCATTCGTATACAAATTATACTTGGTTATATATATATATATATCCATTTCAATTTTATAATCTAATTTGATTATAATATTAACATCCAACACATCCATATATTACAATAATTCCAGAAAATTATTATTTCTATATCAAAATAAAATTTTGGTTAAAATTATTTCATTTACCCACTTAAATCATTATTATGTTGAATTTCTCTGTTCAAGTGTTTAAAATTCCTATCGACTTCATGGCGTCCCACGATTCGAATAGAATTCATAACCAACTTAACAAACAAGCCAACATAATATAAAACAATTTTTATATCAATTAACAAATACACTCTCTGGTATATATATACACCCAACTCATTCTAGGGTGCTACTGACCCTATCTCTAATCAACACAACCCCACCAAAGCTCAGGTATTCGCTCAACCTAAGCTCTGATACCAATTGTAATGGCCCGCAAATCCGTACTATCCGAGTTGACTAATAACACCACACGTCCAACCCAAATTGCACAGAAATATGAATCATTATTAGAAAGAAGTTAGAGGATGAGAAATAGAAAGAAAGAAATGTTAGAATAGAAGAAAACGAAGAACACAAATCTCACAGCTGAACAAATAAAATATATTATATAATGTAACACCCCACGTCCATTAATGTCACTCACAAAGGGAATGCATTAACTTCCATGGAGGTTTTAAGTGAATATAGAACAGTAAAATTACAACAAGACAGATATAAAATAGTACTTGGAAATTCAAAAACTTTATTTCATTGTAGCAGAAGTCAAAACATGTTTGATTACATCATAACACCATATTCAATGTCAAGTACAATATCTATCTTGATAAAACAAGTACATAATCCCATTACATGAATAGCCATTAAAAAGAAAGATAACAAGCTGGACTCTACTTCAGCAGTCCAAGCTTTCCAGAAGATAAGCGATCCAACTAGACTCCACTAGAACTTGGCCCAACCTGCAGACCTGAAGGGAGAAAAAGGATGGAAAAGAGGGGGTTAGACATAAAGTCTGGTGAATATGATAATTCTACAATACTATTACCAAAATAACTGGACTAAGGCATAAGCTGGAAAACAAGAAAATGTCTATGAAGAGCAGATTAAGGACATAGACAATCGCTAAAGGCAACGTTATAAGCGCTCCTAAATACTAAAGGATAAACACTATACTGCACCACACCAGTCACCCTAAAGATTCATCCCACTTAGCTTCACTTAGAAACTTTCCCAATGGCTTTACGTACCCCTAGCTGACTACATAGGTGCCGCCTGCCCCTATCTCCACTAGGTGTACCCTACTTCCCATTATTCGATCGGCTCCCTAACTCGTAGATACCCGTGCTGGCCCCACAGTGGGGTGTATCACTCCCCTAAAGTGGCAACCTGATACAACGGACATGCACGGCTTATACCTACACGATGCAACAACGTCTTACCTACCAGCCCGGGTCCACACACGCATATGAAACCCGTTGGACTTGCGTTGCCACCGCTCCCTGTTTTGGCCTCTTATAGTCAAACCCAGTATGCGTGTCCCGTCCTCGACTTGGGTCGAGCCCACAAAGATACGTTTTGGGATACTGGTTGAAATGGGCCCCCACTATTTACCACGAGCATTCCACCTAAGCTTGTCCCCATTAGTCCATCCCACTTAACCCACTTAGTCATGTTCATTTACATGTGTGTTTGGTTAAGTCTAATCGTATTTCAAATGCCTCTAAAGGCAACCACCAGATTCCTCATGCCACCCAAGGCACCTACTTAACCCCCATGTCCCACCTTACATGATTATTTGGTTAAGTATTTCTTAGTTCATTAAGGCCATAACCTCATAAAGACCTCTCACATTAGACTGGCATTTATGGCAGCTGGATTTGCCGGGCGGGTCCGGACAGTCTTACACCATAAAAGAGTCTAACCTCGTGTCTTTACAACTGTTATGCTTTAGTTTGGGTCTAGGACCTCTCACATTGGGCCGACATTTGTGACCACTGGATTTGCCGGGCGGGTCCGGGCAGGTTTACATCACAAACGGGTCCAACCTCGTGTCCTAAGCATTGATTATTAATAATAATCCACTTTCCCCCAATTTTAATAATTCCCTACTTGAATTATTAATTACTTCCAATTTTTAACAATGTCCATAATTGACTCAATTATGGACATCCATTCATGGTATGCAAAATCTTACAAAATTGCACCCAATTTATTAATTCCTAATATTACCCCTACCCCACGTTTGAACGTTTATTCGCAAAATATATGTTAGACTCGAATAGCCTAACTCATAGCATAAAAGAGATTATCATAATAACAACATGTATATGTGACCAAATGAATCATAATAAGGGGTGAAACTTGCATATGTCCAACTTGCATAGATTATACATGTCATGGACCTAAAGGTGTCAACTTGTTCAAAATTCACCTAATATAATCTCAATCAATTTTCATAAACTTACATATGAACATGTGTGAATCAACATCATCTAATTTTTTAACAACATGGTTTTATATGGGTACACCTAACTCAATAGGCAAATTCCCATAATCAAGTTTTATTTAATTATAGTTTCAAGTTTATGGGTACACCTAACCTAATAGGCAAATTCCCATAAACAAGATCCATTTAAATTAAGAAAAAAAAACATAACTTTAAGCATGATCCAACAACATCATGATTTTTCAACATAATATAGCATGATTTATAACATGGCATAGTATGATAGTATAACATAGCTTGACATGATTCTCAACATAGCACGACATAGCATAAGAGAATTTACAACATAGCATGACATAGCATCATACGACAACATAATAACATAATAAGAGATCCACAATATATAGAATTTACAATTACAAATCACATCACTTTCTTGTGATCCATTTATAACTGAGTCAAATTAGTTTGTAATAGTCTTGTGAGAATCATCATACTCACCAACAAAAGAAAAGAATTAGAGAAAGAGAGATCTTTTGATTTGATTTGTGTAGATTTAGTTGTAGATGATTAGGCTTCCTCTTCTTAGTTTGTGACGGCTATGCTGAACTCCATGGCAGCAGCATGACGGTAGCTTCTCTAATTTTACAAGTGATTTAGGTCTAGGGTCTACCCACTTATTTATAGATTTTAGAATTCATTTAGGCCATTAGATTTAACCTAGAAATAACCGCAGCCGTTCAGACAAGATGGGGTTTATCTTGTTGACTCAGCAATGAGTCAGAAGTGACTCAGCAAACACTCAGCATATTAATAAACTTCTATTCATGTCATAAATATATATATATTTTCTACAATGTACATATTAGATACATCCCCCCCTTTTACACACTTATTATTGTTTTTATATACATATTAGATACATCCCCTCTCTTACACACTTATTAATATTTTTATATTCATAATAGATACATCCCCTCTCTTACATACTTATTAATATCTTTATATTCATATTAGATACATCCCCTCTCTTACATACTTATTAATATCTTTATATTCATATTAGATACATCCCCTCTTCTACACACTTATTATTATTTTAGCAACTTTAGTGTTAATAGAAAATTCGAGGTGTTACATTCTCCCCTCCTTTTAGGATTTCGTCCCCGAAATCTTCAAGTCTGGAAGAATGTATATCCTACCATCCAAACGTCCATCTACTCATCCATCATACACAGGCATCCATTGTCCTTACAGACTTCTAATGCTTTCATGTTTAAATGCACAGTGTGTGTATATGTCCGTATCTAATGCAAAATCAGGCGGTCCACTGATTCAGTTGACCTCCTTAATGCAACTATGATCGTGCCATGCATCCATTATGTATGCAAAAGATTCTTAATGCTACATAATACTTCTATATGCGTGCACAACCATCATCTGAATGCAGCATCCACATGATAATACAACCATCGTTCATCCATTTTACTAAATA
Organism: Allium sativum; assembly: GCA_030737875.1. Lineage (NCBI taxonomy): Eukaryota > Viridiplantae > Streptophyta > Magnoliopsida > Asparagales > Amaryllidaceae > Allium > Allium sativum. The sequence continues at coordinate 1,014,688,212 of CM060916.1, forward strand.
CATCCATATATATATGCAATATGCAATATGTAGTGACTGAGCCGATCTAGTGCCTAAAGTGTGTGTATATATGCATCCACGAGCAGCCACTAGCAAACACTTGCATCCATTTTGCATCCATCATACATAACATGTCTCAAACACATGTTTCAACCATAGGATTATCCTAACTAAAGGTCAAAGATACTAATGAGAGGACATACTAAAGATAAGATAAGATAAGCTAAGCGATAAAGGAGAAATTAAAAGACATACCCTCAAAAAGAAAAGTGTACAACGAACGCATCTTCTCTTCTGTCTCCCAAGTTGCGTTGCTCTCATCATCTCCCCATTGCACTTTAACCAGTCTGACCTCTCGATTCCACAACTTTTTGATCTCCGACCCAAGAATGCATGTAGGAGCTCGTCTAATTGTTGCATCACGCTCTATTTCCACCTCTTTAAGCAAGCTCGGCTCTACCACCTCCGCGGTCTTGTGCAAACACTTCCTCAAATGTGATACATGGAATACGTCGTGTACTCCACTAAGTTTCTCAGGCAACTCCACCCTATATGCCATCTTCCCAATCCTGTCTTTTACAGGAAACGGCCCTACAAACCTTGGTGCTAATTTCCCCATGGACCCAAAGCGAACAACATTCTGTAACGGAGATACTTTGATAAAAACCATGTCCCCAATGTCAAACTCAAGATCTGTCCTCCTCTTATCAGCATACGATTTTTGCCTACCTTGTGCTGCTTTCATCCTCCTTCGAATCAACTCAATCTTCTCCGAGGTTTCCCTAACCATATCGGGCCCAAGTAGGATTTTATCGGAAGATTCCCACCAACATGTAGGCGAACGGCAAGGCCTTCCATAAAGAGCTTCGTAAGGTGCCATGCCAATACTAGACTGAAAGCTATTGTTATATGCGAATTCTACTAACGGAAGGTGCTCTTCCCATGTACCCCCAAAGTCTAGGATACAAAGCCTTAAAAGATCCTCTAGAATGCGATTCACCCTCTCGGTCTGGCCGTCTGTCTGAGGATGATATGCGGTGCTCAAACATAGCTGAGTCCCTACCGCCTCTTGTAAACTCTTCCAAAATTCGCTAGTAAAGATGGGGTCACGGTCGCTTACTATACTAGAAGGAATACCGTGCAAACGAACTATCTCCTTAATGTATACAGAAGCCAACCACGGAGCAGTCCTCTTACTTTTCACGGGAATAAAATGGGCGCTTTTAGTAAGTCTATCTACTATAACCCAAATCCCCGTGTTACCCTTCCTTGATCTTGGTAATCCATCCACAAAATCCATTGAGATGCTTTCCCATTTCCATAGTGGAACTTCTAATGGGTGAAGAAACCCACCGGGTTTCTTTTGTTCTGCTTTAACTCGTTGGCATACCAAGCATCTAGCGACGTACTCGGCCACATCCTTTTTCATACCGGCCCAAAAGAAAACCCGCTTCATATCTTTGTACATCTTATCCCCGCCGGGATGAATGGTCATTTTTGAGCGATGAGCATCATCAAGAATGGCCTTCCTTAAGTCTTCGTCTTGTGGTACACAAAGTCTATTATCCCTTCGTAACCAACCCTTATCGTCTAGGGTATACCTACGAAGATGGCTTGACGACTCCCCCCTTTGAGCTTTTCTACTATCTCAACCAACTGTGGGTCGTCTTGCTGTGCCTCACCAACCCGTCCTAGAAGTGTAGGTCTAACCTCCAAGGATGCTAACAGACCGGGTACTAAGTCAACGGAGGGTCTAAAGTCAAACATAGAGATGAATTCTAAGCTTTGTCGTTCAACAAACAACGGACTCAAGGACAACCTTTTCCTACTTAAGGCGTCTGCCACCACGTTACCCTTGCCCGGGGTATATGCTATTTCAAAATCGTAGGAGGCTAAGAATTCCATCCACCGTTGCTGCCTTAAATTCAAATCCTTCTGAGAGAATAAGTATTTTAATGATTTGTGGTCAGTGAACAGTTCGAATTTCTCACCAAGAAGATAGTGACGCCAAGACTTAAGCGCGAAAACAATTGCGGCTAGCTCTAAGTCATGCGTGGGGTAATTCTTTTCATGAACCCTCAACTGCCTTCCACCATAGGCTATTACTCTTCCCTCTTGCATGAGGACCGCGCCAAGTCCCGTCCCACAAGCATCAGTATAGATGGTAAACGGTTTATTCCCGTCTGGCAGCACTAAGACTGGGGCTGAAGTTAAGGCTCTCTTTAAACGTTGGAACGCATCATCGCAATCTTTGTCCCACGTAAAAACCAGGTTCTTCTTCGTTAACCGTGCTAATGGAGCTGATATTTTTGCGAAGTCTTTGATAAACTTCCTATAATAGCCAGCCAACCCCAAGAAACTTCTTACTTCGGTTGCATTTTTAGGGACCTTCCAATCTTGGATGGCCACCACCTTTGCGGGATCCACTGCTATCCCTTCTTTGGAAACCACGTGCCCTAAGAACCGTACTTCCTTCCTCCAGAAGTGACACTTAGAAAATTTTGCCTTAAGGTTATGCGCTCGAAGGGTTTCCAACACTTCCCTAAGATGTAGGGAGTGCTCTTCTTTATTCTTAGAAAAGACTAAGATGTCATCCACAAAGACTACCACGAATTTGTTAAGGTATTCCCTAAACACCCTACTCATCAAATCAACAAAATATGCAGGGGCGTTTGTCAAACCAAAGGGCATCACTAGCCATTCATAGAATCCGTCAGGAGTCCTAAAAGCAGTCTTATCTATACTATCCTCAGCCACTCTCAGTTGATGAAAGCCAGTGGCTAAGTCCAACTGCGAAAACACTGAGGCGCCAACTAACTGATCAAAGAGATCGCCAATCCTCGGCAGTGGGTGTCGGTTCTTTTTAGTAAGCTTGTTTAGTTCTCTATAGTCCATACAAAGTCTAAGAGACCCGTCCGCCTTTGTGGCAAAAACTACTGGAGCACCCCACTCCGATATACTACGTCTTATGAACCCCTTCTCAAGCAACTCCTTTACTTGCTTATTGAGTTCCCTCCTTTCACGAGGAGCCATGTGGCGCACTGGCAAAGATACGGGTTTAGCATTATCCACAAGATAAATTCGAAAGTCTATCTCCCGCTTTGGAGGTAAGCCCTTCACCTCCTCAAACACATCCGGATATTCCCGGACCACTTCTACCGATCGCAGGTTCTCTACAGACGCGTCAAGCGATTCAAGATAACTTAGCATAACGGAATTTATGGGATTACAAAAGATGTCGAGAGCATTACCAAGGCGAGTCACAAGCCTAACTACTCTCCTTTCACAATCAAGAATGGCCCTATTTCTAGACAACCAATCCATTCCTAAAATTAGCCCATAGCCCGTGAAGCCCAATACATAAGCATCACATCTAAATTCAACGCTAAGTATAGAGATTTTCAAATCCAAACATATCATGGTCAAATGAGCCGAACCCCCAATTGGATTTGAAACGACCAAGGGATCCTCTACTAAACTGGTGTTCAAGTGCAGTGATTCAACTAATGATGCAGAGATAAACGAATGAGATGCGCCAGAATCGAATAAGGTACGGACAGGATGATCAAACAGAAAAACTAAGCTTTCAACAGAAATTGTTCTACCTCTTTCTTGCAGCGGTGGGGCCGCAATAGCCTGAACTTGCCCCCTTGCCTGCCCTGGTGCCATAAGAGCCTGCACCTGTCCTCCCGAGGTAGACCCTGCCCTCTGCCCCTTCTTTGGACAGTCCTTCACTAAATGTCCTGCATCTCCACAATGAAAACAACCAGTCTTCTTTTTCTTTCTACAATCTTTGCTGAGATGGCCAGGCGTCCCACAATTGAAGCATTTCTTCTTCCCTTTGCCATTATTGTTTTTACCACCCTTCTTATTTTGCTGTTGGGGTTTCTTCTGATCCCCTTTCTTTTCAACTGCCTTATCCTCATGCATAAGTGCCATTTCTACTAGCTTTTCAAAGGTGGCTCCCATAGGGATGTGGGTCATAGCCAACCCTTGCAACGGTTCATTCAAGCCTCTAACGAACCTCAAAGCTTTCTTCTCTGGTGTGTTCACCAACTCCAAGCCAAACCTTGCTAACTGATTAAATTTATTGACATATTCCTTTACTGATGAGCTCCCTTGCTTTAGTGCCAGGAATTTTTCCATATTTAAGTTCTCCTCTGCCCTTGAAAGAAACTTTGCCTCAAACCTTCGTCTGAAATCCGCCCATGAATCAACTGGACGTTCCCCGTTAGTGACCTCCCACCAAAACGAGGCCTCTCCCTTCATTAACCAAGCAGCTAAACGGACTTTCCTCCCATCTTCCACTTCAAAGATATCCAACAATTCCTCAGTCTCCTTAAGCCAATCTCTGGCCTCCACAAACGTCTCAGTCCCTTGAAAAGTTTTTCCTCCCATAGCCTTGAATTCCTTGCACGTCTTTGCAAAAGTGTCAACACGAGGAGGAGGAGGAGGAGGAGGAGGAATGGGTGCAACTAGGGGTGGAGGAGTATCCGCTGGGCCTGCAGTGGTGGCCCTAGCCTCCAAGTATCTCCTAAACCACCCTGGAATCGTCACACCTTCTGGGAGATTAAGATCTTCAGCCATGCTGAAACGAAAAAGGAAAGATTCAAAATGGAGAATTCGAAAGATAAAGATAAGGATGTGGCTATTTGGGATTATGTTTTTCATAAAAACTCTCTTTAAATAACATGTTTTTTTTTTTGAAAGCACTTCTTCCAAAAATACTTTAGAAAAAAAAATATTTTTCTAAAATTTTTTTTTTATCTGTTCTGGTAACCTTATGCTCTGATACCACGTGTAACACCCCACGTCCATTAATGTCACTCACAAAGGGAATGCATTAACTTCCATGGAGGTTTTAAGTGAATATAGAGCAGTAAAATTACAACAAGACAGATATAAAATAGTACTTGGAAATTCAAAAACTTTATTTCATTGTGGCAGAAGTCAAAACATGTTTGATTACATCATAACACCATATTCAATGTCAAGTACAATATCTATCTTGATAAAACAAGTACATAATCCCATTACATGAATAGCCATTAAAAAGAAAGATAACAAGCTGGACTCTACTTCAGTAGTCCAAGCTTTCCAGAAGATAAGCGATCCAACTAGACTCCACTAGAACTTGGCCCAACCTGCGGACCTGAAGGGAGAAAAAGGATGGAAAAGAGGGGGTCAGACATAAAGTCTGGTGAATATGATAATTCTACAATACTATTACCAAAATAACTGGACTAAGGCATAAGCTGGAAAACAAGAAAATGTCTATGAAGAGCAGATTAAGGACATAGACAATCGCTAAAGGCAACGTTATAGGCGCTCCTAAATACTAAAGGATAAACACTATACTGCACCACACCAGTCACCCTAAAGATTCATCCCACTTAGCTTCACTTAGAAACTTTCTCAATGGCTTTACGTACCCCTAGCTGACTACATAGGTGTCGCCTGCCCCTATCTCCACTAGGTGTACCCTACTTCCCATTATTCGATCGGCTCCCTAACTCGTAGATACCCGTGCTGGCCCCACAGTGGGGTGTATCACTCCCCTAAAGTGGCAACCTGATACAACGGACATGCACGACTTATACCTACACGATGCAACAACGTCTTACCTACCAGCCCGGGTCCACACACGCATATGAAACCCGTTGGACTTGCGTTGCCACGGCTCCCTGTTTTGGCCTCTTATAGTCAAACCCAGTATGCGTGTCCCGTCCTCGACTTGGGTCGAGCCCACAAAGATACGTTTTGGGATACTGGTTGAAATGGGCCCCCACTATTTACCACAAGCATTCCACCTAAGCTTGTCCCCATTAGTCCATCCCACTTAACCCACTTAGTCATGTTCATTTACATGTGTGTTTGGTTAAGTCTAATCGTATTTCAAATGCCTCTAAAGGCAACCACCAGATTCCTCATGCCACCCAAGGCACCTACTTAACCCCCATGTCCCACCTTACATGATTATCTGGTTAAGTATTTCTTAGTTCATTAAGGCCATAACCTCATAAAGACCTCTCACATTAGACTGGCATTTATGGCAGCTGGATTTGCCGGGCGGGTCCGGGCAGTCTTACACCATAAAAGAGTCTAACCTCGTGTCTTTACAACTGTTATGCTTTAGTTTGGGCCTAGGACCTCTCACATTGGGCCGACATTTGTGACCACTGGATTTGCCGGGCGGGTCCGGGCAGGTTTACATCACAAACGGGTCCAACCTCGTGTCCTAAGCATTGATTATTAATAATAATCCACTTTCCCCCAATTTTAATAATTCCCTACTTGAATTATTAATTACTTCCAATTTTTAACAATGTCCATAATTGACTCAATTATGGACATCCATTCATGGTATGCAAAATCTTACAAAATTGCACCCAATTTATTAATTCCTAATATTACCCCTACCCCACGTTTGAACGTTTATTCGCAAAATATATGTTAGACTCGAATAGCCTAACTCATAGCATAAAAGAGATTATCATAATAACAACATGTATATGTGACCAAATGAATCATAATAAGGGGTGAAACTTGCATATGTCCAACTTGCATAGATTATACATGTCATGGACCTAAAGGTGTCAACTTGTTCAAAATTCACCTAATATAATCTCAATCAATTTTCATAAACTTACATATGAACATGTGTGAATCAACATCATCTAATTTTTTAACAACATGGTTTTATATGGGTACACCTAACTCAATAGGCAAATTCCCATAATCAAGTTTTATTTAATTATAGTTTCAAGTTTATGGGTACACCTAACCTAATAGGCAAATTCCCATAAACAAGATCCATTTAAATTAAGAAAAAAAAACATAACTTTAAGCATGATCCAACAACATCATGATTTTTCAACATAATATAGCATGATTTATAACATGGCATAGTATGATAGTATAACATAGCTTGACATGATTCTCAACATAGCACGACATAGCATAAGAGAATTTACAACATAGCATGACATAGCATCATACGACAACATAATAACATAATAAGAGATCCACAATATATAGAATTTACAATTACAAATCACATCACTTTCTTGTGATCCATTTATAACTGAGTCAAATTAGTTTGTAATAGTCTTGTGAGAATCATCATACTCACCAACAAAAGAAAAGAATTAGAGAAAGAGAGATCTTTTGATTTGATTTGTGTAGATTTAGTTGTAGATGATTAGGCTTCCTCTTCTTAGTTTGTGACGGCTATGCTGAACTCCATGGCAGCAGCATGACGGTAGCTTCTCTAATTTTACAAGTGATTTAGGTCTAGGGTCTACCCACTTATTTATAGATTTTAGAATTCATTTAGGCCATTAGATTTAACCTAGAAATAACCGCAGCCGTTCAGACAAGATGGGGTTTATCTTGTTGACTCAGCAATGAGTCAGAAGTGACTCAGCAAACACTCAGCATATTAATAAACTTCTATTCATGTCATAAATATATATATATTTTCTACAATGTACATATTAGATACATCCCCCCCTTTTACACACTTATTATTGTTTTTATATACATATTAGATACATCCCCTCTCTTACACACTTATTAATATTTTTATATTCATAATAGATACATCCCCTCTCTTACATACTTATTAATATCTTTATATTCATATTAGATACATCCCCTCTCTTACATACTTATTAATATCTTTATATTCATATTAGATACATCCCCTCTTCTACACACTTATTATTATTTTACCAACTTTAGTGTTAATAGAAAATTCGGGGTGTTACATATAACATAACTTTTGAAATACAAATCGGTAACTTTATATACATACCATCATCAGAGCACAACAGTTATTCCTGGAACAGTTATAAACACCTGTTTCCAGATATAACATAGTACACAGCGGAAATATGATAGTCTATAGCTAACTGGTGAAGCCTCCTGCTTCCAGCTCCTCCAAATGAATCTGTAAAATCCCGACTACTTGACTGCCCGTACAAATTTTGGCACCCAATAGTTTAGGGAAAAACAAACAAAATAAACTCTGGGTCAATCATGGGACTGGTGTGAGTAAACTCCAACCATTTGTTTAACTTTCAAAATCCTTTCGAAAGAAGTGATAATCGTAAGACCGATCCATACATAAACATGGATGGTTTTTTCCTTACGATAACCCAAAATACGTTGATATCAAATCCAGTGATATTATAGTAGTGTCTACATCAAATAAATAGAATCTAGCGGAACGCTTGCATCTCACATTCCATATATGATATAAAATCAAAAACCGCATGGCGCTTATTGGAGATTGGATTCCGACTATGACAAGGTATGGAACCACCTTCCGATCAGTGTACTCTAGAGGAGATACACTGGGGTTCAACAAGAACATCTTGCAACCCGTCCCACACATGACCGACCACTCATTTCGCTTGAGTGTATCGAATGTATATCACCAACGGTTGGGATCAGCAACCGTTTCCTGAAAAGGGACAGCATCGAATAGAATAAGGAATTAAATGAATCTCTAGATAGGTGATTATACACCCTAATGGGAGCGACTCACATAGCCATGCCGCCTGCCCGATTTTTGTCATTTCCCGGTTGTTGAGGCCTGAGGCTACGGTTACTTATCGTTCATTGATAACACAATTACTTTGAATGCCACATCGTCAGATCCGTTAATCACTAATTGATTTTCACAAATATATTCTGGACATTATGCTAAGGGAATAAATCCGTTGCCACCATATATAAATCTATACAGACCAACATATTCGATCATTGGAAATACTCTGTCAGGCAGTCGTCCATATACGTTCGTTCTGGGATTGAACGAAACCGAAGGCACAATTTCTATTAATAGAAAAAGTCCTTGCACTTTACTCCATATTTGATTATCTTCATATAATCTAACTCACAACGTTACTGCCAATACAGAGTGGTTCTCGGATAATAATCCAACCGGTCTCTCCATATTGATAACGATATTGGCAAACACTTCGATAGTCAGTTATATAACTATCAAAGAAAAATAAACAAACATTCCATTCATCCATAACATCAATCAATCACTGGGCCTATTAATCAATATTTCATTAATTAATTCACTTCTTCATTTCCCTACCAATACTCGTTAACAAAATATTTTCAGTAATCTTGTTGGACTCTTACGCTATTTGAAAAAAACATTTCCCTATATCACCTTCTTTTATTTTCTATACTTAGAAAATATATTCTATTTGCAATTGAAAACAATTTCAATCACTTATCTCTTTCCCCACTACTTTAATTATACTCAGAAAATATTTACTTTTATATTTCTAAAATTCCACTACTTGGGTTAAAACGAATGTTGTGTAAAACATCGTTACAACAACCCAAATTATTTTATTCAACTAACTCTTATTCAAACACTTCTCTTCGAGACTGGATCTAGCTATTTATCAATTAAAAATGAAATCAATCAAGTTGGGGTATAACTACCTCTCAGACCTTGATTGAAAACATCTTCAACTTCAAAACCAACAAAACCACTTACCTTGAATAATCAAAATTTTAAAAACCAATTATTCATTTTAAACCTGTAATATTTCTCTTTTTAATTTTATCAGAATTATATAATTCCTTTTTGTTTATAATATTCTATTTTAAATTCGTTTCCTAATCGAATTCAATATATATTGATTTTCTACTTACCCAATTTTCTTAAAAATATCCTAACTCCTTAAATTTTCGGAAAATTTCACCATAACCTCCTTTGTACCGGGAGCATCGGGAAAATCCCCAAACCGCCACACAGGCCTCTCCAATCAAAATGAAAAAGAAAAAGCCAAGCGGCTTGCCTATACGGTGCATAAAACCTCATATGGAATTTAAACGTGTACCTTTTTGTCGGGCACATAAATTAAAATCTTCATATACTTCATCCTATACCTGTCTAACACATGTTCACCTGTTTTCAATTCAATTCAACGCAATCCATTCGTTTGAATTCTATTTCCCCCATTTGTTCTTTAATTAGCTTCTTAGCATATTTCTCTTGTTATTTGAACATATCACGTTCAAATAGAAATTAATTTATTTTCCAAACAATCGAATTCCATTTCAAAATTCAAGTTTCATATTCGATTTCGAATATGAATTTACAAACCTTTTTTCTTCTGATCTTAAGTCCAATTTCGATTTGAAATTCCATTAACTAATTTTTCCTTACATTAGTTAATTCTACTCAACAATTAAACATCTGGTTTAATTTTGTTTCAAAAATCATTTCATTACTTCACTCGAGTTCATATATTATTTATAACTCAAATCTGTATTTTTCCTAAATGAAATTCGGATTTTATTTGCTCAAAATCATTTTATTTATTTAAATAAACCGTTATGGTTTAATAATGGTTCTGGCGCTGTTTTTCTGAAAATTTGATTTTGACATAACTCAAAATCTATTCGACGAAACCTAGATTTTTCTTCTCCATTAGAAAACTATTATCAAATCGGTCCTGACGTTTCTTGTTTCAAAGAATCCCGACTTCAATTGAGTTCTGTATACTCAATTGAAGTTCGAAACGCCAATTTATGAACTGCCGCGCTACAACGAGTTCGTTTTAATTATATTTATATATATAAGCATTTAAAACTTCGTTTATATATGAATTCTAACTGCATTCTAATATATTTTAATATATATTAAACAAAATTTCCAATTTCAATTTGATACTTCTGATTATTTATAATCATCGATTTTTCCTTACTCGGTAATAAATTTAATTATACTCAATCTTCTATATTTAATTCCAATTCCTTTGACAAATTATAAATCCTTTGGATTTATTTTAAAATCCGCATTCTGAAATATACTTTGTCGTTCCCATTTCGAAATGATTTCAGCTTTCTATTATCAAATTCTATTTTCAATTCTCTTTGAAATTTCTATATTCAAATTATATTTGAATTCTCTATATTCAAATTCTATTTGAATTTATATTTGAATTTTCTATATTCAAGTTCCATTTCAATTCTATTTTTCACACGTTTTCCAATTTCACTTTTTAAATTCTTCCTTGAATTTAAACTTCTAAATTATCCAATGATAATTTATCTCCCTAAATTATAAACATCGTTTATAATTTAACTTCCTTGTTTTATAAAGTTAAAACAAATTCCCATTTCGAAATCTATTTAAAAACCAAAATCTTATTTTTGAGTACTCTCTTTATTAAACCTATCTATATAAATATAGAACCTATTTTCATGCTTTATCTCAGTTTCTATTTAAATTAAATTTAAATATCTTATTTGGGAAAAATCTATTTTTTTATAAATCCAACGTAGTCGAGTTCAAACATAAATCCTAAGGATTTATTCAACTTTTAGTTACGTTCCAAATATCGGAATAAACTACATCGTTTATTTTTCTAAAATGATTCCTAGTCCTCAATTTAAATTCATATTTTGAATTTAAATATCTAAATTATCTAAATGATAAATTTTCACCTTTCTATTTATAAATACCATCAGTAAATAAGTCTCTCTTTCAAATAAATATTTCTTCTTTGGAAAAATATATTTTCCTTTCCCAAAGTCACACTTATATTTCTATTTTCTGAATTATCCAATGATAATTCATTTCACTTCATTTGTAAACTTCGTTTATAAATAAAATATTTATAAACTTCGTTTATAAAGGAACTACTTGTTTTATTTTTCAAAACAAGTTTATATTTCAAATCTATTTAAAAATTCAAATTCTATTTTAGAAAAATAGAATTCCCCTTCTAAATCTCAAATACCCCTTTCAGGGTCTTTTTATAAATTAACACATAGGCCTAGTGATATTTAAACACCAAGCAACAAATTATTTATTTGAGGTTTTCTAACACATCATATATGACAGTATATATGCAAACAAATAAACAAACAAATAATATATTTTTGAGGAATCCAGTTGGATCCCTCCAACCTGTTTTTCCTGCATCTACAGACGTTAGTCAACATAAATAATACCCATCCTGCTTCGGGGCAGGATATCACGGTATTGAAGGTCATCCACTATCATAGCGTGGGGCGTATAAGGTAATCATCCACAAATGGTACCGCGGGCATCCACTAATAATACTGTGGGAAATCCAACCACCAATATATATATAGTAGCTAGTATATTTAAGATGCACACAAATATTAAATGCAACCAAACAAGCAACAAACAATTATTTTTAACTGATAAAAATAATTCTAAATAAAAGGTGAGTGAGATTTACTCACCTTGATTTTTATTCGTCAAAACAGCTATTAATTCTCGATTAAATTAAACAGATGTTTAATTTAATCAATAACCTTACTAGCTCCATAAAATTCCAATTCGACTCTGCACGTTGATATCGTCGATTAGTATCCGATGCATTTCTTTTTGTCCAATTCTAAATAATTATGAAATAGTTATAATTAATACAAGTTTTGGATATTTTTTATATAATTAAATCAAATAAATATTTAAATTATTACCTTAATCATTGTTTTAACTTCAATACCCAGTTAACCCTTTCTTTCTCTTCCATGATTCGAACATGAGACGGCCTATGGCTTACTTCCAAATGAATACAATGAACTTCTCTCTACTCTTTGCCATCAATAAGCGATCAAAACAGATTTCACCATTGATTTTCAATTCACACAACTTTCTTCGGGTCACCACCAGGTTGTGTGCTTCTCTTCCATCCCTCTTTTCTCTATCATGAACCACAATAACCACCTGTGCCTTCAACAGTCCCCACACCCTCATACTCATCAACATCCCAGTTTCCTTTTGACCTAAAAACTGTTGTCGAACATTGCAAGCCCCAAAGATCCCTTGCGAGCTCATTCATCCTTATGCCATGCCCCTGCTCTTCGTTCAACCTGCGTTAGTGCTCCAGACAGTGAAGACCGCGACTTCTGATTGTACCGAAGACACTAAAACCTCTTTCGAAAAACTCTGAGCAACATCGACATCAAGCCCCTCAACTCCTTGTAATCGCGAGCATTTATAGTACGTCATCGACCTCCAAGAATTTCTGCGGTTGATCGCGATTCTCATTTTGTGACTGTCTTCCTCTTGCTGTCGAGTTTCAGAAAAATCACGAGTTCTAAATCTCGATTCCTCCTTTCGATTTGTCCTCTCCTAGATTATTTCGTAATCAGCTTTTTCCAAAACAAATACCACACCAAAGCCCTAAATCTTGAACTCGCGCTTGATAATTTTTCTTGTACTCATAACTGGGTATACAGGTTCGGGTTTCTGTTCGAGGCTTTTTGAAATGAATTTCCGAAGTGAAGATGAATGCCATTTCATTTTGGGAGCTTCGATTTACATGTTTTCAATTTGATTTTATAAGCATTTGAGCAGGAAAGATTTTCTCCCATCTAGAAATACTGTGGGACTAAATAAAATCAGAGACGAGGGGTGTATCGCATTATATAGATGGGGAATACTTTAGAAGGAAGGAATAGTAGGGTAAGGTACAATGTAATAAATTTCGATTTGATTTCTAAAATACGATTTGATATAAAGAGATTTTTATTTCTTTTTAAATAAATGCTGATTTGATTTTGAACCTGTCCACAATCAGATATTTCAGGGTCTATTAATTTAAACCACGAACCGCTATTTTAACGTAACTACTGTTGTTTCAACAGTGTAACACTATTCTGAACTAACTGAATATATTTTAATATTTAATTTAAACGTAAACATAAATAACCAAAATAAATTAATACAGTATAATATTAGCTCAAAAACAAATAAATTCTTCGATAATAAATTATTATCGCTTTTATATTCAAACAGAACTGACCTGATCATCTGAATCATTTTGATTCAGTTTTAACTTCGATTTCAATTTATTTCGTATTACGAAAATTTAATATATTCGATATTAAATCAAAATCAATTTTTTTTAAATTGATAATTAAATATAAAAATTCATTTATATTATCCATTCAATATTTAAAACCATATTAAATATTTAAAATAAACTATTCGAAAATCTGGGTCGTTACATATAAAATTATTTCATTCACCCTCTTTACAAAACAATATCTAGTCACCATTCACTTGAATGATACAATGTCAGATCCGCTAGAAAATCCCCGATTGACGTCCCAAAAATAGTTTTTGAGCTAAGAGAAGGTGTTTTCTCTGCTACCAACAGATATACATTTGAGGAAATCAACCTACGTGACACCTTTGGAAATACTCTGTCGGACATCCGTCCATACAAGTCATCTGGGAACAGGATGAACCGAAGGCACCCTCCTACCACATCCTAGGTATCACCATATGGATCTGTAGCGAGTAGTCATTGTGATCCGTAGATTCCAATCACAATAGAATCATAAGTCAATATTGTAGGATCTAAATTAACCCTAGATGGAGGGTGAATAAGGTTTATTGTAGTTTTTGCTGAGTAATTAGATAATATCAACACAGATAATAATCAGAGTAAATGTGGAAAATAAATAACACACGGATATACCCAGCTTCGGTAAAATCGTGCCTACTGCTGCATTCCCTAAGGTTTCTACTAGAAATTAAAACAATCTGTATGCATATAATCCCCTGTAAACTCACGACACTCACTACCAACTGTTCTAACCCGACGCTCAAAATCCTGCACTATCTCTATTCCCGAGATCGGATTTCCCCGAATTACAGACCCGTAACTCGTCTCCCTAGTTTTACAGACAAACTGAAAACTTTAAACATGATTACAAACAAAAAAAACACTAAAATAAAAAACACTTATAAAATCACTTAAAAAACAAAACCCTAGTTTAAAATAAAACCCTTAAGCTCTTTATTAATTTTGGCCGGCTCCTTTTACTTTTTTGGCTTATGAAACTTTGGCTTCAAATAGCGGCCTCCTTAGGTTTTTATTTTTACCCAAAATTGTGACTTTAAGATTCTGGAAAATATTTGTGTTTTGATTTCTTGATGCTCTCTCTCATTCGATTTGGCTTCTCAATTTTTGATTAAAAACCAAAAGGAATTGTATGTACTCCGAATTTATTTATTTGATTTGCGATGATGGCCTATAATGAATTGGTGTTAATTTACAGGGTTTTAATCCTCGAATTAATCTCTGATTTCATTGATAGATTTGGTCATGATATTTCCTATTGTTTTGTGTATTAATCTCCACGGCTTCGATTGAGTTAGTTTGAAATATCCAAACTTTTTGGAATTGTTGTGTGATGAGTTCTTGACTTTTGAATCGGTCCTCTTTGGAAAATTATGATTTAAAGAATGTCGTATATATAATTCCTAAGAACTGTGCTTAGTGATTTTTGAAATTGTGATTCCCCTTTTCTTTGACAACTTCAACATGGTTTTTACTAGTATTGTTGCGAACAATTTACTCCCCTGAAATTGAATTACTGCTATATTCTGATAAGAACAAATGGTAAAAACTTGAGCTGATACTACTCTTGATTTGCCATTGAACAGAACTAATAATTGATAATTTTTTGAATGGATACTTCACATTGGTTTGTTGTTACTCGAGTTTGTATTATGATGCTTCGATGCTTTTTGGTACTAAGGACAGATGATAGAAAAAGTTAACTAATACTACACATTGACTTGCCATTTTGATATTTCTATCCACTACTATGTAATTGTGGCATTTGCCGTTTCACTTAAGCATGTTGTTACCAGTTTTGTTCATTTGTTCTTGGCACTTGATTTTGTACACTAACACTCATCTTGTACAGTATTTGTTAACCTCGATATCTTCTGGAACTTCCTTTTATTGTGTTCGTTTGGACTTGTTGTATACTTGTTGATGCATTCACTTGTATACTTTTGTATATTTACTTGAATTAGCTGCCTAGTTTTTTGTGGTTCCAATACTCGGAAAACTATTTCTTCATTTTTTCTGAATTTTAGAACTTCAACTTTGATTCCTAGAAACACTGGTTATTCATGCTTGCCATGTGCATCGTGCCATTTATATGTAACTGCTATGTCAACATTCCACTAAGTGGCCTGTTGTGAGATTCCATTGTTGTGTACTATTGCCTCAGCCATGTTTTTGGATGAAACTAATCATTTTTACTGCTCTTGTCTGGTTTGTCCTCGAGCTAAACCATTTTACTATTTTGTCATTATTCATGCTTGTTGACCATGTATATATGAATCCATGTATTCTTATTGGTCTTTGTTGTTAACATTGCACTTTTTGTTTCATATACAGCTGTTATATTCATGTATTCAATACTGACATGCTTCATGTTTCCAGGTTTTATTGACGTGCCCGAGCTTGTGGATCGACATGTAATTACTTCTTCGATCATGTTTCGCACATTTTCCTTTGTGCCATTGGTCATGTACACTTGAATTCATGTTCATACTGCTGCTACTCGTGTCGTTCTATGTATATGTTGGTTGTAGTATTGACCCTGTCACTTGTTCTGTCCATTTATGTTTTGCATGTCGGGCCTATGTACCTGCACATTAATATATATGTGTATATACATACTACTGTATGTGTATACATGTATCATGCATAATGCGCATGCAAAATATATACGTGAGCACTACATACGATGTCTACCTTGTGGTATTTACAGTGAATCACTATGAATATCACAAGTTGTCTAGGCATAGATGAATATATATATATATATATATATATATATATATATATATATATCACACCAAGTCTAGAAAAATGATGAAAAACACACCAAAAATTCTAAGGCAAATAAAATTTAAAATAACTTTATATTTGCTTGCATTTAAATCTATTTTTGTTCCAGTTTACTGTGTGTGTTTCTGTGAAAGATATAGATGTGGCTGGACTGGATTGGAGCATAAGAAGACTGTGTTCGTTTCTGTGAAAGGTATAAAGGTGACTGGACTTGATTGGAGCATAAGAAGATTATGTGTCAGTGTTAGTGAATGTAATTGTGTATATATAACTGAGTGATACTGAGTGAAGTGTAGTGATGATCTTCTGTATATGAAATTGATTGTAGACATGAATAAATAAAATTGTACTATTATTTGTAATAAACAAATTGATTGAAATAAAAAAAACATTTTTGTTGTTCAATTCAGTATGTTTATTTCGTTTGAATTCTTTCAATGTACAATTCCATGTGTGATATACATTTAAGTGTGTCATGTCACAGAAATATCCAAAACATATTTAACTGAATTTCAAATAGTGTAGTCAAAAATAAGTATTATTTCAAATGCTGAAATTAAGTACTTATTTGAATAAAACTACAGTTTGTATATTCAATTCTGTGTAGTAGCATTTTATTCAATATAAATATTTATTTCTGTACGTGATGTGAAATATAGAATAGTACCATTTCTAAACACATTTATATAATAATATACATGTTTGTTATCATCAAACAAAAACCATATTATCATACTCAACAATCTCCCCCTTTTGATGATGGCAAACATACACTAAGATTTTGAATGTGATAAATGTGCATGAATGTGAAATATAATACTTCCCTTATTTGTATGCTCCCCCTACAACTGAACTCCCCCTACATATATGAGTGATTTAACAATTTAATTGAATTTCCAATATTAAAATATTCTTGAATTATTCACATATCAATCAAAATCTTAACCATTCTCCCCCTTTTGTTATCATCAAAAGAATAATAGAAATCAAAATATTGATGAACATGGACTAGAAATATAAATTCAAATTAAGTGGTAATATGTATATCGTTAATCTCATTTAATCAAACAAAAATCATAATATTCTTAAAATTAGAAGCGAATTTCACTTTTCAGAATGATGGATTTACGATTCATTTTATAAAAATGGGGAGAGTTTTTTAAAATTCAAATATAGGATTTAGAAATTTCATAATTTTCAAATAAATTTCAAATTTAAGCATAAAATAATTTAAGCACTTTCTAACCAAGCATAATCGCTAGGACTTTTAAATGGGGTTAGTAGTACCTTGAATTTATTAAGTATTTACTAACCATACATAACCGCTAAGACTTTTAAATGAGATTAGAAGAATACTTAACTTAATCCTCTCTTATTAGTTCTATCCATGCATAACCGCGAGGAATTTTAAATGAGAATGGAAGCACATAGAGATTAAGGTTATTCACCCATGCATAACCGTGAAGACTTTTAAATGAGAGTGAATACCAAGGATCTTATTTCAAAATAATTACAAAAAACATTTCCTTATTTCCAAGTATAATTTAAACTCCCCACATTGATGAGTGACATAAATATGGTAGAAATAAAAGATGATCATTAAATAAGCACTAGTTCAAAAAGTATTATAAAATCTATCCAATCATCATGATAATTTAAATAATATTTTCTCTTGTTATGAAATATACCATAGTCACAACTCACTACAATTTCATAAATCTATTGATAATTTTGATGAGCTTCAAAATGGTTCAAATTTGCCAATAATTTCAATTTTTGAATAAATAATCAAAAATAATTTTAAGATTGAAAATATCAGCTTCAGGAGGGTTTTTTGAAATATCAATGCAATTGAAAATCAGTTTCAAAAATCAATCAGTAAAATGTGAAAATTTCTAATACTTCTAAGACTGAATGCTCCTAGACAATTTTAAAAACCACATGTATATGTAATTCAAATTGCCAATGGAATTTAATGAAATCTAATCATTGATTTTTCAATTCGTCATCCAATCACCAAGACACTCAAACGAGACTTAACAAATCAATTTCCTTTATCAGAGCAGCACAAATTCAGTTTCAAAGCAAGAGTCATAAGATAATTTTTTAGTGTATCTTAACAAGCACAATAAACATCCAATGATTCAAATCAAAGGAAAATTTTTGAAATCACTTGATAAAAAATTATTTCAGAATTCAAATCCAAAAACTATAATCCATGAGATTCAGCAATCATTCATAAATGATTTCAAAATCAAAGTAAACAAATATGAAATTTTCACAATTAAATAATCATAGCTTTCAAGTAATGCACTATAATGAGTGCAGTTTTTCAAAAAAAATTCAAAGTGAATTTGTAACACCCCGTAAAATACATAAGTATTAATAATAAATAAAAATAAAACAATTTAACAATATGGATGGAAAATGAGATTTTGTAGCTTTAAGAGTTTGGCTACGAAAATCTTTTATTTGGATTCATGGCGAAATTCTGAATCGTTTTCATATATAATGTACTGAAAGTGGTCAATGTATGAAGAAGTTATAAGCAAATGAATTTGGATAGTAAAATGCATAAATATATATATATATTTATTTAATTAAATGAGATATATATATACATATACATGTCCAAAATATACTTAAATAAAAGAGGGAGAATTTGAAATTTAAACAAAGGATAAAACTGTGGGAAGAGAGAATATTATAAGTAAGGAAAGAGATTAAGAAAATAAAGAACATATTATTTAATTAGATACCTCAGCGCCACGCAAATTCATTGGGCGTTTCAGCGACCAGGAGGTCGACCGCCCCCTAGGAGGAGTGTTGACCGTTCGTCGGTCGATTGCCCAGGTCGACCGCTTGGTGGTTGAGGAGTCCAGTGAATCTATGTTTGGTTAGGGTTTCCTAAAGGGATATATATAAATATATATATATGGCAAAAAATAAATCTGAATAATCTAACGGCCTACGCTCACACGAGCAACTATATATAGGCCCTCATGTCACATAACAAAACCCTAGCCACTCTATTCTATCTACCTCTATACTGTCCTTCTGCCACTACTGACTTCCATAAAAAGGTTAAGATTTTCTTCTATTCCTCTAACTTTTATTCTTATCTTCTCTCTAATCTAAATTTATATAGGTTTTAGTAAGAATTCTGGAATTTAGAATATATATATAAGATTCTAAAATATGTTTCTTACATATATATTAGGAGGATTGGAGCATATTTGGCGTGAAGATTAGGCATAGATCTGAATCTACAACAAGAAATCTGAAACACCCCACCTCCGTTAGGGTCACTCTCAAAGTGAATGCCCTAATTTTGGTGGAGGTTTATAAGTATAAGTCACAGATATACAAGACAGATATAAGAACACATATTTTTGAACAGCGGAAAACAACAACTTTTATTTCAATAAAATACGTGTTACACCAACCATACCATAATTGTCTTACAATACTTCCAAAAACATAACATCTTCATAACTGTCTTGATTACATTATTTAAAGAAGCATAAAGAAAACATAAATAAACTGCAAAAGTCCCATAGTTGCTGTCCAAAGCCATAGTCCAAAACGAAAAGATCCAAGCAATACATTCTTTCTCTTCAAGCTGGATATGAAGGCTGGTCAAGCTGCGGTATTCCCTCCCTGTGGACCTGAGGGGGGGAAACGGAAGAAAAGAAGACGAAAGAAAAGTAGAGTCAGACATAAAGCCTGAGTAAGTCTAGGACTATTCAGTCTATGAATAAAGAACTGGGTATGATAAGTATAAACTAGAAATGGGAAAGCACCATAAACTTAGTTAAGTTGTCTAGGGTCGAATATACTATCGTACCCCATATTAATCTCTGTACCCATATAAACTAGTTCCCAACATGCACCCCATAATCAGGGTGAAGTGATCCATTTTATGATGATCGGCTCCTACTCGCATAGTTACATGTGTCTTACGACCCCCGATGTTGTAGTTACCTATGTTGGTCCCACCATGGGGTGTATCAAGTCCCATGGTGGCGGCCCGACACAATCCTAGAATGCACAGGTATGCTACTGGTGCCCAGTGCCTTATTTTTCTGCGCCGGAGTGTGTGCACGCCCGCACCCCGTTAGAACCTACACTGCTGCACCACCGCCGTCGATTTGACCTCTTACAGTCAGCCCAGTAATCGTGCCCCACCCTGCCTAGTTTCAGGGTATCATGATACCTTATAGGGTTACTGCTGAAAAGGGTCCCTCGCTACTAGGTTTTCTATTTCTAGCCAACATGCTAAGTTGGTTAAGTGTTTTATAAACCTAACCCCCAATCAGTCTGTTTAGTTTAGCATGTTCCATTTTGATTAAGTATTAATATAATTTACTTAATCCTATCAATCCTGACTCAGCCTTAATTGTCTTATTAAAGCCTTGACCTCTCACATTAGACAGGTATTGTTGTGGCTGCCTGTTGCCGGTTGGGTCCGGGCAGTCTTACGCCACAACTCAGTCTAACCTCGGGTCCTTATTGGGCTCCGTGTTTAACCACCCACATTGGATAGGTATTGTTGTGACTACTGGACAGCCGGGCGGTTCCGGGCAGGTTTACATCACAACTCAATCCAACCTCGAGTTAAACACATCGTATTTTCTACATTTACATATTTTGTCTTTCTTCTTTTTATATGTAAATATCTGCGGCCCATTATTCAAATTCATCTTTATTGGTTAAGATTTATTTATGCCACTTAATTGTTTTTCAAAGTTATTTGGCGTGCGTCAAACAAGCCAACACATATGTTCTATATTTTTAACCCAAACGTCATTTCCCCCGTTTTATTCGTTCGTTCCAATGTAAGGTGTGTTGGGTTTAATACTTAAACCCAATTTAGCCATATAAAAAGGGGAGGCTATAACATGATGTTTATAAGGTGACATAAAAATGGGAGTGTGAACGCATGAACTTGCAACATACGATCTAATTATCATAAGATAGGCATATGTGAACTTGCAATTGTAACAACATATAATATAAGCAATACTTAAACATGAATCATTCTATTCACAAAATCATGGTGTAAACGAAACATGTAGTCTTGGCATAAATAGTACTTAAACATGAACCACTCTAATCATATAATTATGGCATAATCATAATTGAACATGAGTCCTTATATGGTCATGGCATAAACATAATTGATTATGAATCCTATTATTCATATAATCATGGGTTTTTGTCCAATCTATGTAACTTGTAAGGGGATGCAATTCTAGTGTAAATTTCTAATGTAACTTATGTGCCAAAAATATATTATCATATGATTAAGATAACAACATAAGCTTAGAAAACATGTTTTTAACTAGGCATAATAACAAACATAGCTTAGACATGTTCATAAAATTAATACAAGCTTACAACGACGCTTGCTTTTGTCACTATCACAAAATCATGATTTTTATACTTGAACTATGATGCCAATTTCAACATAACCTTCATATGAATCATAATACTTAGGTGAATCAAAATACACTAAAGATGACCATAGAATTTTACATCATGTTGTCATAACAATAGATCATAGACTTGCATGAATTTCAAAATAAACTATTACAACATATAGTTGTTGTTTCAACATGAATCTTATACTTGCATTTACCAAATGGGTGTTGTAAATAACTACCACAAACATGTAGTTTTCAATATGAATCATATGCTTGCATAAGTCCGAATCAAAATTCCACAACATGTGGTTGTCAACATAAGCCATATACTTGTATGAATCAAACCATAGCATTGCCAAATCGTTGAGAATCAAAATAACATACAAATATAAGTCATTATCGCCACAATTCCATTTTGTTTCCAACGCAAATCGCGTACTTGCAAATATCCAATCGTATACCATAATATTCCCAAATCGTTTTGCATCAAAGCAACATACAAATATAGATTATTATCGCCACAATTCCATTTCTTACATTACACAAATCAACACAATTATTTAATTCATTTCGGAATAGCACTCTACTTACAGCGTATGACGAATCTTCAATTCAGAAATCTGAATTCTTAATTTGGAGATGCTATCCTTTGTTGTAGGCGTTGCTTTGATTTGATTAACGTTGCTTTAAGCTTTGAATTATCCCCTAGTTGTCTCTCTATTTCTGACGGCTATCTTCAGTCTCTCCTCAGCAGCATGATGGTCTCATCTCCATTTTAGTTTATGTGAATTAGGGTTAGACTTAGGTCCTTTTTATAGAGTTTGTGTGTTAATTTAGACCGTCGATGAAGCTTGGTTCAATAAAAGCCGTTCGTTTGAAGGAGAGACCAACCAGGAGCTGACACCTAGCCCTAGTGACAAGGCAAGGCTCAGAAAATCGACCAAACACAGACCTGGCCAGCCAGGACTTGACCAGACCTGGCCAGCAGGTCATTTTTGACCTGGGCGCACTTGGCAGGTGCGCCAGGTCAAAAATGTACTGGCGCACTTCCCAAGTGCGCCAGTGCATTTTTGTTCTGGCGCACTTCCCAAGTGCGCCTGTGCATTCTGACCCGTTTTCCGGTTTTTCGCCCAACTTCGTTCGTCCATATCTTCTTCATACGATATCCGTTTTACGCAAACTCAGACTCTATCTCAAGCAGAATTCCGAGACGAACGCAATGGCGTATCCCGTTTCCCTTAATTCTTTGATTTAAAATTATTTATAGTTTAATTTATGAATTTCACAGTTATAAAATACACGGGGTGTTACATTCTCCCCCACTTAAAAAGGATTTCGTCCCCGAAATCTTCAAGTTCAGGAAGAATGTACATCCTAACGTCCAAACATCCATCTACTCATCCATCAAACACGAGCATCCATTGTCCTTAAAAGACTTCTAATGTTTCATGATCATATGCGAAGTGTGTGTGTACATGTACTTATCTAAATGCAAAATCAGGCGGTCTACTGATTCAGTTGACCTCCTTAATGCGATTTATGTAAGTGCTATGAATCCATTATGTATGCAAATCCTCCTATTCATGATTCTACATGAGTGCACAATCATTCATACACATGCAACATCCATATGACAACACATTAAAGCTCAACCATATACGAATGCAAACATATATGCATATGCAATATGAAGTGACTGAGCCGATCTAAAACCTAGATTGTGTGTGTATATGCAACCACGAGCAACCACTAGCAATCACTTGCAACCACTTGCAACCATCATCCATAACATGTTTCAATTACATGTTTTCATCCAAAGGGTTTCTACCTAAAAGATAAGGTCGAGGAGATATACCTAAAAAGATAGATAAAAGCGCAACTTAAGGAAAAAGAAAGATCAAGGATGTACCCTCGAAAAGAAAAGGGTAGGCAGCGCGTATTCTAGCTTCAGTTTCCCAAGTTGCATCTCCTTCGGCGTCGCTCCACTGAACTTTGACGAGCTTGACTTCTCGGTTGCGTAGCTTTTTCACTTCCGTTCCTAATATGCGGGTTGGAACTTTTCTTATGGTTGCTTCGCGTTCCACTTCAGCTTCTTCTAGGATATTTGGCTCTACCACTTCAGCAGACTCATGTAGACATTTTCGGAGATGTGAAACGTGAAAAACATTGTGAACTCCGGCCAGCTTTTCGGGTAGCTCTAGTCTATAGGCCATTTTCCCAATTTTCTCGATGATAGGGAATGGCCCTACGAACCTTGGTGCTAGCTTTCCTGTGGTTCCAAAATGAACAACGTTCCTTAGCGGAGATACCTTAAGAAAAACTCTGTCTCCAACCTCAAATTCAAGGTCGGTCCTCCTCTTGTCGGCGTAGGACTTTTGTCTGTCTTGGGCCGTCTTCATCCTTCTTCGTATTAAGTCTACTTTTTATGAAGTCTCTCGGATCATATCTGGTCCAAGTATGAGTTTATCAGTAGACTCCCACCAACAAGTGGGCGATCGGCACGGTCTTCCATATAAAGCTTCGAAGGGTGCCATCCCGATGGTTGCTTGATAGCTGTTGTTGTAGGCAAATTCCACCAAAGGAAGATGGTCTTCCCATGTCCCTCCGAAGTCAAGGACGCACAGTCTTAGAAGGTCCTCCAAAACTCTGTTCACTCTTTCTGTTTGGCCTTCGGTTTGGGGATGATAGGCTGTGCTCAAGCATAACTGCGTTCCTACTGCTTCTTGCAGACTCCGCCAAAACTCACTGGTGAAGATAGGGTCTCGGTCACTAACAATGCTGGATGGTATTCCATGGAGTCGAATGATTTCCTTGAGGTAAAGAGATGCTAGGGATGAGGCAGTTCTTTTACTTTTGACAGGTAAAAAGTAGGCGCTTTTAGTAAGCCTATCCACTATTACCCAAATGCTAGTGTTGCCTCTCCTAGACCTAGGCAGCCCATCGATGAAGTCCATTGAGATGCTATCCCACTTCCACTGCGGGACCTCTAGAGGATGTAGCAGTCCGCCAGGCTTTTTCTGTTCCGACTTAACCTGTTGGCACACCATACACTTAGAAACGAATTCTGCCACGTCCTTTTTCATGTCGTTCCAGAAGAAAGTTCTTTTTATGTCCTTATACATTTTATCTCCGCCTGGGTGTATCGTCATCTGGGAGTGATGTGCTTCCTCGAGAACCCTCTTTACTAAATCCCTTGTCTGTGGGACGCATAGTCTTCCGTCTCGCCTTAGCCAACCCTTATCGTCGATGGAGTATCTGTTGAGGTGACTTGAAGTCTCACCCCTAATTAGCCTATCAATCGTTTCCACAAGCTGAGGGTCTTCGCGTTGTGCTGTCCCTATTGAGTCCACTAAAGTCGGGCGCACTTCGAGAGATGCTAGCAAACCTGGTACAAAATCGGAGGAAGGCCTAAAGTCGAAGCTGGCTATAAACTCTAGGCTTTGTCTTTCAACAAACAGCGGGCTTAGGGTCAATTTCTTTCGGCTCAACGCGTCTGCCACTACGTTGCCTTTGCCCGGAGTGTAGGAGATCTCGAAATCGTACGAAGCAAGAAACTCCATCCATCTTTGTTGCCTAAAGTTAAGATCTTTCTGCGAGAAAAGATATTTCAACGATTTATGGTCAGTGTAAAGTTCGAACTTCTCACCTAGGAGATAGTGTCGCCAAGACTTGAGTGCAAAGACGATGGCAGCTAACTCAAGATCGTGGGTCAGGTAGTTCTTTTCGTGCACTTTCAACTGCCTCCCGCCATAAGCTACTACCCTCCCTTCTTGCATTAAGACGGCGCCTAGCCCTGTCCCACATGCATCTGTATAAACAGTGAACATCTTGCTTCCATCTGGCAACATCAAAACTGGGGCTGTTGTAAGAGCCCTTTTTAGTCGCTGGAAAGCAAACTCGCAATCCAAGTCCCAATTGAACGCTAGATTCTTCTTGGTCAATTTCGTGAGCGGAGCTGAGATTTTCGAAAAATCCTTTATGAACTTTCGATAGAAACCTGCTAGTCCTAGAAAACTTCGGACCTCAGTTGCATTCCATGGTGTCTTCCAATCCTGTACCGCCACTACCTTAGCAGGGTCCACTGCGAACCCTTGTTTGGATACTATGTGCCCAAGGAACCTCACCTCTTCTCTCCAAAAGTGGCATTTGGAGAATTTGGCTTTTAGCTGATGGACTCGCAGAGTTTCCATGATTGCCCTTAAGTGCTGAGCATGTTCCTCTTCACTCTTTGAGAAGATAAGGATATCGTCTACGAAGACCACTACGAACTTATTGAGGAATTCTCTGAATACCCTACTCATCAGGTCCACGAAGTAAGCAGGTGCATTTGTCAAGCCGAAAGGCATGACAAGCCATTCAAAGAAGCCGTCTGGGGTTCTGAATGTCGTTTTATCGATACTATCTTCAGCCACCCTTAGCTGATGAAAACCGATCGCTAAATCGAGTTGGGAGAAAAAAGACGCTCCTACAAGCAGATCAAACAAATCGTCAATTCTGGGGAGAGGGTACCTATTCTTTTTCGTTAGCTTGTTGAGCTCCCTATAGTCAACACATAGACGGAGTGAACCATCCGCCTTTGTAGCGAACACCACTGGAGCGCCCCATTCTGAAATGCTCCTCCTAATGAACCCCTTTTCTAGAAGCTCTTTAATCTGTTTACTGAGCTCTTTCCTTTCCCGTGGAGCCATGTGTCTAACGGGCAACGCAACGGGCTTTGCATTATCTACAAGGTATATGCGGAAGTCTATCTCCCGCTTCGGAGGCAAGCCCTTCACCTCTTCGAAGACATCCGGATATTCCCGGACCACTCTAACTGATTGCAAATTTTCAACAGAGGCATCTAGCGATTCAAGGTAACTAAGCATAACTGCATACGAGGGATTTCAAGAAATTTCCAAAGTATTACCGAGCTGGGTTAGGAGCCTAACAACCCTTTTCTCACAATCAAGGATGGCCCCATTACTGGATAGCCAATCCATGCCCAAAATCAAACCATATCCCGAAAAGCCCAAAACAAAGGAACTACATTGAAATTCTACGCTTAGAATAGAAATTTTCAATCCCAAACAGATCATAGACAAATGAGTTGGGCCCCCAATTGGGTTTGAAACAATTAAGGGGTCCTCTACCATACTAGTTTTTAGGTGCAGAGATTCTACTAAAGCAGACGAGATAAAGGAGTGTGATGCGCCAGAAACAAATAAAGTGCGAACGGGGTGATCATAAAGATAAACTACACTTTCTACAGAAGTATTTATACCTCGCTGTTGCAGAGGTGGCACTTTTAGCACATGAACTTGTGCCCCTGAGGTAGATCCAGCTCTCTGCCCCTGTCCTCGTTTCTTTGGGCAGTCCTTAGCCCTGTGGCCTGTCTCACCGCAAGAAAAGCACCCACCATTCTCCTTGGCCTTCTTTTTCCGGCAATCTTTCACTAAGTGCCCCACTTTGCCACAGAAATTACACTTCCTCTTCTTTTTGTTGCCTTTCCCGCCCTTCTTAAAGTCTGTCTTCTTAGGCTGCAAACCCTCTTTCTTCCCTTGAGAGCTTTCTGCCTTTGTCTCCTTCTTGCCCTTATCCTCTTCGTTCAGCAACGCCATCTGTACCAACCTTTCATACGTAGCTCCCATGGGTATATGGGTCATGGCCAAACTGTGTAATGGCTCATTCAACCCTTTGACAAAACGGAGAGCCTTCTTGTGCGGGGTGTTGACTAGGTCCAGCCCAAACCTAGCCAGCTCATCGAACTGATTAACATACTCTTTGACTGTCTTGTTCCCTTGCTTAAGAAATAAGAATTTTTCCAACTGCAAACTCCTTTCCGCATTTGAGAGAAATTTAGCCTCAAACCTTGCCCTAAAGTCCTCCCATGTCTCCACTGGTCTTTCTGCATTAGTGACTTCCCACCAGTAGGAAGCCTCGCCCTTTAGTAGCCATACTGCCAGTTGTACTTTCTGTCTATCTTCTACCTCAAAGATGATGAATAAGTCCTCGGTTTCTTTCAGCCAATTTCTAGCTGCCACGAAGGACTCAGTTCCATGAAAATCCTTTCCTCCCATAGCTTTAAAATCTTTACATATCTTAGCAAACGTGTTTCCCCGTGGAGGAGGTGGAGGAAGAGGTGCTGCTGCAGCTAGATGATTTCCTGCAGCTGGGGGAGGAGGAACGGTAGGACCTGGCTGAGTGGCCCTTGCTTCTAAGAACGTCTAAACCAACCAGGTATTGGTACACCCTCTGGCAAGTTAAGTTCTTCGGACATGCTGAAACAAAAAGGATAGATTCAAAACGAAGGATAAGAGATAGTACCTATGGCTTTGGGGGGACTTTGCCTTTTTTAAAATAAAATAATATTTTTCTTTTAAAAATGCTTCTTTAAATTTCTTTTTTGAAAATAAATTTTCAAAACTTTTTATCTTATCTGGTAAACCTATGCTCTGATACCAAGTGAAACACCCCACCTCCGTTAGGGTCACTCTCAAAGGGAATGCCCTAATTTTGGTGGAGGTTTATAAGTATAAGTCACAGATATACAAGACAGATATAAGAACACATATTTTTGAACAGCGGAAAACAACAACTTTTATTTCAATAAAATACGTGTTACACCAACCATACCATAATTGTCTTACAATACTTCCAAAAACATAACATCTTCATAACTGTCTTGATTACATTATTTAAAGAAGCATAAAGAAAACATAAATAAACTGCAAAAGTCCCATAGTTGCTGTCCAAAGCCATAGTCCAAAACGAAAAGATCCAAGCAATACATTCTTTCTCTTCAAGCTGGATATGAAGGCTGGTCAAGCTGCGGTATTCCCTCCCTGTGGACCTGGGGGGGGAACGGAAGAAAAGAAGACGAAAGTAAAGTAGAGTCGGACATAAAGCCTGAGTAAGTCTAGGACTATTCAGTCTATGAATAAAGAACTGGGTATGATAAGTATAAACTAGAAATGGGAAAGCACCATAAACTTAGTTAAGTTGTCTAGGGTCGAATATACTATCGTACCCCATATTAATCTCTGTACCCATATAAACTAGTTCCCAACAGGCACCCCATAATCAGGGTGAAGTGATCCATTTTATGATGATCGGCTCCTACTCGCATAGTTACATGTGTCTTACGACCCCCGATGTTGTAGTTACCTATGCTGGTCCCACCATGGGGTGTATCAAGTCCCATGGTGGCGGCCCGACACAATCCTAGAATGCACAGGTATGCTACTGGTGCCCAGTGCCTTATTTTTCTGCGCCGGAGTGTGTGCACGCCCGCACCCCGTTAGAACCTACACTGCTGCACCACCGCCGTCGATTTGACCTCTTACAGTCAGCCCAGTAATCGTGCCCCACCCTGCCTAGTTTCAGGGTATCATGATACCTTATAGGGTTACTGCTGAAAAGGGTCCCTCGCTACTAGGTTTTCTATTTCTAGCCAACATGCTAAGTTGGTTAAGTGTTTTATAAACCTAACCCCCAATCAGTCTGTTTAGTTTAGCATGTTCCATTTTGATTAAGTATTAATATAATTTACTTAATCCTATCAATCCTGACTCAGCCTTAATTGTCTTATTAAAGCCTTGACCTCTCACATTAGACAGGTATTGTTGTGGCTGCCTGTTGCCGGTTGGGTCCGGGCAGTCTTACGCCACAACTCAGTCTAACCTCGGGTCCTTATTGGGCTCCGTGTTTAACCACCCACATTGGATAGGTATTGTTGTGACTACTGGACAGCCGGGCGGTTCCGGGCAGGTTTACATCACAACTCAATCCAACCTCGGGTTAAACACATCGTATTTTCTACATTTACATATTTTGTCTTTCTTCTTTTTATATGTAAATATTTGTGGCCCATTATTCAAATTCATCTTTATTGGTTAAGATTTATTTATGCCACTTAATTGTTTTTCAAAGTTATTTGGCGTGCGTCAAACAAGCCAACACATATGTTCTATATTTTTAACCCAAACGTCATTTCCCCCGTTTTATTCGTTCGTTCCAATGTAAGGTGTGTTGGGTTTAATACTTAAACCCAATTTAGCCATATAAAAAGGGGAGGCTATAACATGATGTTTATAAGGTGACATAAAAAGGGGAGTGTGAACGCATGAACTTGCAACATACGATCTAATTATCATAAGATAGGCATATGTGAACTTGCAATTGTAACAACATATAATATAAGCAATACTTAAACATGAATCATTCTATTCACAAAATCATGGTGTAAACGAAACATGTAGTCTTGGCATAAATAGTACTTAAACATGAACCACTCTAATCATATAATTATGGCATAATCATAATTGAACATGAGTCCTTATATGGTCATGGCATAAACATAATTGATTATGAATCCTATTATTCATATAATCATGGGTTTTTGTCCAATCTATGTAACTTGTAAGGGGATGCAATTCTAGTGTAAATTTCTAATGTAACTTATGTGCCAAAAATATATTATCATATGATTAAGATAACAACATAAGCTTAGAAAACATGTTTTTAACTAGGCATAATAACAAACATAGCTTAGACATGTTCATAAAATTAATACAAGCTTACAACGACGCTTGCTTTTGTCACTATCACAAAATCATGATTTTTATACTTGAACTATGATGCCAATTTCAACATAACCTTCATATGAATCATAATACTTAGGTGAATCAAATTACACTAAAGATGACCATAGAATTTTACATCATGTTGTCATAACAATAGATCATAGACTTGCATGAATTTCAAAATAAACTATTACAACATATAGTTGTTGTTTCAACATGAATCTTATACTTGCATTTACCAAATGGGTGTTGTAAATAACTACCACAAACATGTAGTTTTCAATATGAATCATATGCTTGCATAAGTCCCAATCAAAATTCCACAACATGTGGTTGTCAACATAAGCCATATACTTGTATGAATCAAACCATAGCATTGCCAAATCGTTTAGAATCAAAATAACATACAAATATAAGTCATTATCGCCACAATTCCATTTCGTTTCCAACGCAAATCGTGTACTTGCAAATATCCAATCGTATACCATAATATTACCAAATCGTTTTGCATCAAATCAACATACAAATATAGATTATTATCACCACAATTCCATTTCTTACATTACACAAATCAACACAATTATTTAATTCGTATCGGAATAGCACTCTACTTACAGCGTATGACGAATCTTCAATTCAGAAATCTGAATTCTGAATTTGGAGATGCTATCCTTTGTTGTAGGCGTTGCTTTGATTTGATTAACGTTGCTTTAAGCTTTGAATTATCCCCTAGTTGTCTCTCTATTTCTGACGGCTATCTTCAGTCTCTCCTCAGCAGCATGAATGTCTCATCTCCATTTTAGTTTATGTGAATTAGGGTTAGACTTAGGTCCTTTTTATAGAGTTTGTGAGTTAATTTAGACCGTCGATGAAGCTTGGTTCAATAATAGCCGTTCGTTTGAAGTAGAGACCAACCAGGAGCTGACACCTAGCCCTAGTGACAAGGCAAGGCTCAGAAAATCAACCAAACACAGACCTGGCCAGCCAGGACTTGACCAGACCTGGCCAGCAGGTCATTTTTGACCTGGGCGCACTTGGCAGGTGCGCCAGGTCAAAAATGTACTGGCGCACTTCCCAAGTGCGCCAGTGCATTTTTGTTCCGGCGCACTTCCCAAGTGCGCCAGTGCATTCTGACCCATTTTCCGGTTTTTCGCCCAACTTCGTTCGTCCATATCTTCTTCATACGATATCCGTTTTACACAAACTCAGACTCTATCTCAAGCAGAATTCCGAGACGAACGCAATGGCGTATCCCGTTTCCCTTAATTCTTTGATTTAAAATTATTTATAGTTTAATTTATGAATTTCACAGTTATAAAATACACGGGGTGTTACAAAATCCTATTTGTTCTTCCTTAGATCTGTGAGTGGAATATTGTGTTCTTAGGCATATTCTATTTTTTTTAATAGATTAACATGTTGATAGATATGCTTAAGAGGATTTGGAATTCTATACATCAATACTATCTCCAAATCCTTGATTTTATGTTTGCATATGAATTGTCAATTTATTATTATTTGGGTTTATGGATTTGGGTTTTAATATTGGATTGAGAATGAAAGGGGTGTTGCTGTTGTTTCTACTTTGTGTAATTTACCCTTATGTAAACATTTGATTTTAACCTAAAAGGGTTTAAATTTGGTTATTCCATGATTTGATTAGGTTTGGATTCTATTTTGAATCCAAATGTATTCATACTTGAAATATATCAAATGTAAACATTTTTATGTGCAAACCACCAAAAGGGGTGAATTGGATAAAGTGGAGCTTATAAACATACATGTATATATTATATGTGTATGTCATACTCTATTTTTGATCCATTATTGAAATCCTCCCAACAAGCCTAGGATGTAAGTTCAAGTTTATATGTATGTTGTATTTTTCCATTCATTGCTATATGTTATTATACTCTTATGCCATAATGGTTGAATTGCAGCGGTCAAAAATATGGAAACTAACTTGTATACCTTAATTTAGGACAAATTAACAATTTCTTTCTCATTAGAACGTTCTCTAGTTCATATGAACATTAATGTTATTTAGGCGTTATAATTATTATACTTATATATATAAACGTAATAAACGTATATTGCATAATAAATGCGACTAGGATATATTCGAATTTGAAATGTCCCCATAAACAAATAAATAAATAAATAAATATTGATTGTGTGTGTATAGAATTGCTTTACATATATTAATAGTGACACACACACACACAAAAGGTTAGTTGCCATTTGTGGTATAATCTTCCTGTAGCCAATTGGCAAATCCAACAACCACAAGTAGGCCCAACTAATGTGAGAGGTCTAGGTACCATGAGCCATTCAAACTTAGTACCATATGACACGAGGTTAAACCTACTTGTAGTAGAAGCTTGCTCGGAACCGCCCGACATATCCAACATCTACAGGTATGCGGTTTAATGTGAGAGGTTTAGTGTGTGTATATATATAAGTCTATTGTGTGTGAAAATAGGTAGGTTTACTGCACCTTCAAAAGGTCTTAAGTGGCCGACTCTCTTCCTGTGTAATTTGGGTTTTAAGTGGTTAGGACTAGGATCCTTCATAAGGTTTATTCCTTGGAGAGGAACCAAAGTCAGTGGACCCACCTTTATTAGATGTGAAGTAAGTCTTTCGGTCCACCTTCTCTAAAAGTGGTAAGGCATAAGCGGTAACGGAGTAAGGTAGTTCATGGGGATGTCCACTTCCTATAGAAGTTTGTAGGGGCTCAACTAGGGACAAAATTGGTATATAAAAGACATGTGGCTATTGAATGCTCACCAACTGTCTAAGGAAAGTCTTAAGCAACATAGGTGTTCTACTGTAATATCAGTTAAGTAGTAACATTCGTAATACTTCTTCAACATTCGTAATACTACTTCTCATATTAAAATCAAGAGTATAGACTTAAGAACGTTAATGTAATAGGACGGGGTCTCAAAAGGCTAGGGGTTCGCCTCAGGGTTATAAGAGATCATAAGAATCCACCTTTAATATGGTCATAAGTGATAGAGAATGTCCACCTCGTTGGGTCTTTACCCTAAAAACACTAATGAGAGATTGACTTGAATATCCACCTCATTGGTTAGATACTTGGTGTTTGTATGAATATTGTGTGTTGCATAGATGTACCTTGACATATGTAACCTACTAAAAATATTGGGTATGGACTTTAAGTAAACACCATATTTCAGTCACACAGAACTTTATGATCTGACCCCTCCCCTTAACATATCCAACAAGTCAGTATATGGGTTAAAAGTCATGGACGATTTCCTAATGGGACCTAAAGAGGAAGACGAAGTCATTATGCTATTAATAATAGTTATTGCTTTACTTCTATTGGAAAGAAGCGAGAATGAATTATTTGATGTACTTGTGGAACAGATGTAATCTTGACTATTTGTAACAGCCCACATTTTACGTATCGGGGGATCATCAAAATATTTTTATTTTATTCCCTGAGGGTTGAATCATTCTCATATTTTAGTATGTCGTTTTTGGGGATGTGAGATATGTCCATATTTTTTATCAAATTTGTTTGTGACCATTTTGTCCCTATCGGTCTTTAGGAAATAACTTTTGACTCAGGTCGAATCTGGTGATGAAACCTGTGTCATTGAAAAGGAAATGATGTTTCCTTTTCTGTAGAGTGGTCACGTTAAAGATTTGGCTCAGCGATTTGGGAGGAATCGATGTTTTAAGGTTTAATAGTTGGTTGTTCATGTTTGATAAGCCATAATGGGCTGATTTGGGGAGGACCGTTAGTGGGCTGGTGGGAGGCTATAAATAGAGGGTAGGAGGCATGGATAATAGTTTACTTTCTTCATTCTCTCATTTGTGGGAGCATTTGATCCTCCATTTCTCCATTCTCCTACACCTTTCCACCAATAAATTTCGAGATCTACATTAGAGAATTGAAGATCTACAACATTTGGAGCTAGATCTACACCATTCCAAGTGAGAGTTCATTGAATTGAAGAGTTTGGATCAAATTCTTCACTGTCTGGAATCATATTTTAATCATTTTGGTTTTTTTAGGAGAATTGGTGAGTGATAAGCTTCTCTCACACGGATTCAATCAAATATATGAGTGTTTGATCTTGTTTTTCATCAAATTCAAGTGTTTTCTCCTAGATCTGCACCATGGTGAGTCCATTTTCATTTGAATCACAATAGGATATAATTTAGCAACTTAAAACCGGTAATTTCTATGTAATTTCATATGTTTATGCAAGTTAGATCCATCGTTATGTTCATATGTTCATTTATCATGATTTTGGTGCAATTTACATAAATTTTGATGAAAATTGTCATTTTCATGTTGTTATTGATTTCATAACATGCTTGTGGCTGTATTGGATGAATCAGATGAATTGGTTTCGC
Organism: Allium sativum; assembly: GCA_030737875.1. Lineage (NCBI taxonomy): Eukaryota > Viridiplantae > Streptophyta > Magnoliopsida > Asparagales > Amaryllidaceae > Allium > Allium sativum. The sequence goes on from CM060916.1 coordinate 1,014,723,267, forward strand.
CGAATTGGTCGTTTGGCAAAGTTTTAGTTGAATTCGTGGGTAAATTGGGTCTGTCAAGGTGTTGGGTCGGTCCGGAAGGTTGGGTCGGTCGGTCATGAACCGGTCGGACGGAAACGTGGCTTGGGAAGAAATAAATCAGGTGGTTAGGTCGGTCTTTTGGTCGGGTCTGTCAGAAGGGATCAGGTCGATCGGGGGTGGTTGGTCGGTCAAGGCTATGGATCGGTCAGTCAACATGGAGGTGCATGGGTCAGTCACTATTTTCTATTATGGGTCGGTCATGAATTCTGGAGTAGGGTCAGTTGGGACGGGTAGTCGTTATGGGTTGGTCGTTCGCACATGGAGATGGTCGGTCAGAGTTTTGATGTGATGGGTCGGCAGGTCCGAAAGGGGATGGATCGGTCTGTGTTGCATGAGTGGGTCGGTCGACTCAAAGAGGATGGGTTAGTCGTACAGGGTCATTTCTGAAAAATTATATTTTTCTGATATGACCCAGATTTGAATAAAAGGTCCTAAAAAAATCGGGGGCGACCCCCCCAAACCCATGCTGCAGCGCAATGTGCTCTAAATGATGTAGCTGGCGGTATGAACACTGTGGCTTATTTCATAGCAAATAGATGTAATGCTATGAATTGAGTTGAACCATATGTAGCGACCCGGGAATTTCGACACTCAAATCTCGACACTAATACCACCCGTGTCCAAAACTCAAGTACCAAAAACCCCAGAAAGCTAGGAGAAAGAAGTTAGAGGGTGAGAAAAGAAGGAAAGAAAGTTAGAATAGAAGAATAAGAAGAAGAACACAACATAGAATCTCACATCGCAGCGGAACAAAATATAATATATAAATAAACTTTATAGAGAGCTTTGAAATAAAACTTACAATCATCATAGTACATCAATACACTGGGGCAGTTATAATAACCTATCCTCATATACATCACACAGCGGAATAATACAAGATAATATCATATGGCTGAACTCCTTCAGCTCGTCTTTGGACTTCACAACATCCGATAACCTGAACCTGTACACCCGGCCTAACCTGAGCATTTACAAAACACCGGTTCAGTCTGGTGAGCCAGAGTGAGTAAAACTCGCATAGTATTAAGGGTATCACACAACTTGATTTTAAAGTTAAAATCCTTTCGAAAGAAAAGGATAATCGTAAGACCAAATCCACACATAAATACAGACGGTTTTTACCTTACGATAACCCAGAACATTTTTGAAATCAATATTTTTTTCTGATATTATAATAATGTCTAAATACAAGTAAGTAACAATCTAGTGGAACGCTTGCATCTCACGCTCCACATAAATAGTATACAATCAAAACCGAAGGCACTTATTGGAGATTGGATTCCGACTATGACAAGGTATGGGACCACCTGCCGATAGTGTATCTTTAGAGGCGAATACAATGGGTTCAACCAGAACTTCTTGCAAACCGGCCCACACATGACCGACCACTCATTTCGCTAGAGTGTATCGAATGTATATCACCAAAGGTTGGACTCAAACCACCGTTTCCCGAGTGGGCAGAATCGATAGAGTTAGAACAAAAGGAATTTCTCTAGATAGGTGATTATACACCCTAATGGGAGCGACCCACATAGCCATGATGCCTGCCCGATTTTTGTCATTTCCTTGTTGATGAGGCTTGAGGTTAAATCGACTTTGAACATCTGGCTACCATTCACATCGTCTATACACGTCATCCAGGAACAGGATGAACCGAAGGCACTCTCCTACCACATCCTAGGAATCACCCTATAGATCAGTAGCGAATAGTCCTTGCAATCCGTAGATTTCAATCCTGACAGAATCATTGTCAAAATATCTCTAGGGATCAGCTAGAGAAATCCAACAATAGTCCTTCCATTCATGAAGAAATACGGCCTTCAATAGCTCCATCTCGACCAGCAACACATATCTTCTTCGTTTACGTATTTGTTGGTCGGAATGGTTTTCGAATATAAATTCAATCCTGGTCTTTCCGTACCAACAACGTTGGGTAAGATTTTGATAGTCGGTTGTTTAACTATCAAAATAAACAATTACAAAACAAAATGAACACATTGGTTTATTACACAGCTTCATTTGGCCATTTAAAACCATATAATAAAAAGAATATCTTAATTTTAATATCCTCAACCCAATAAAATATCTTAAATAATATCCAATTTCTCGTTAACTTCTATCTCAAAACATTTGTTACAATAATATTTATTATCTATAATTGGAAATCTGATTCAACTTATCCTTTCAAACAGCTGTTACGATATCACCTTTTGTTCCGTTATTTGAACGCCATAATCATCACCTTCTTTTTTTTAGAATAAACTCATTCCACTCCAATTTCCTTGCCTTTGTTATCTTCCACAAATATCCTTTTATTTCACTTACTATGGAAATATCTCTTTATATTGTCAAGAATCCTTTATTCCCTTTTTATTTCCGAATCCCATTATATATATATATAATTTATATAATATTACCCTATCATTCCTCATAATAAGCCGCTCTTAACACCTTCACCACTACAATTAATATCATCCTCCGACAATCCTGCAGTTGTTCAAGTTGGGGTATTTAATTTACCTCTCAGACCTTGATCAACAGCATTTCTGTCTTAAGACAGATATCAATTGCAATACCAAAACCGATATTTATTCCCTCTATCAACAAATTCCATTCTATTTTTGATGAACATCATCTTTACTTAAAAATCACTGATCTATATTTCATCTTTATAACTTCACTCGCTTAACTATTCAAGTTCAGACTTGGGTTTTCCATTTGATTCCCATTTCAAAATTAATCCTTAATAACTCGTCCAGTAATATACAACAAAACTCGGCTTCGTAAAAAATCCTGGATTTTATAAAATCCAATTAAATGGAACCTTAAATAAGAATTCTTTTTAAACCTCTATTTAAACTTTAACTTGTATTATTGCTAATATCATTTAAAATATCATTTTATTTAAATAGACCTTACCCGTTTGTACCTCCATTGCTCTTTCTAAATTCCAGGATTTCCACTTTGATTATAATTAAATAATTGTTAACCAAATGTCCCATTTTACGAATTTTTTTACTTAACCATTGATTACATTCCATGAAATTAATGTAATAATTCCATTATGATTAACATAGTTGACTTGGCCAACTCTAACCTGATTAACTAGTTAATCCGATCTCAATTCATCTTTCCACTAAATTCAATTAATTTAAATAATCCCATTTGATTATTTAAAACAATAATCAATTCAATATAATCTCCATTTTAAATTTATACTTAAAACAATTACCCTCGGTTGTTAATATCCGCTCACTTGCTCATCAGTCTTATACATATAAGCATCATTCAATTTTTGAGATGAAGCACGTGCTTCGCGCACGGTTAGATTTTCCGGTACAAAATAGTGATTTTGGTTAAAACAATCAATGTAAATATGGTTGGTTTATTTCCTCTTTATAAACCCAATTAACTAATATAATTAAAAATATATATTCAGTTTAAATAAATTTCATAACTTAATTTCTATCGATTCACCTGACGGTGAATCAACTTTTATAAAACCAGTTTGTATTTGGGCCATCTGCTGTAAATTCCTCAATCGATACTAACCATTGGTTAATAACACAATAACCATTGAATCTATCCGACAATCAATATTCAAACCAAAAACCTAGTCATACCGGTTAAACCGTTTGTGTGACGATCATATGCAAAATCATCAATTCAACCGATAGTGGTCAACCAAGTGCAAACATCTAGTTTAATTTATGTACGTTTATATCGTTATAAACGTAACCAACAAGGTGAGTTACCTTGTTTGGAAATCATCGTTAAAAATAACGATGTTGTTTCACTTAAATTAAACAACGTTTAATTTAAATAATCGGTATAACAAAATTTAACACCCTCCAAGCAATCATCAAATCAACCAATATTCAGCAAACATAGCAAATAAATATTAAACCCGGCTTATAATAAATATAAGTAGGGAACTGAGTGAGTTTAACTCACCTTCGTTTGATTCTGCCGTCAAAACAATTTGTTTTAATTAAATTAAACAGCTGTTTAATTTAATTAAAGATCCCGTTGCGCCCAATCCTGACCAGACTGGTTCCAAAATGTAGCGCTCATCGATACAGCTCCGACCCCTCTTGGTTTGTCCAAATCTGACAACGTATAAACAAGTACAAAGATTTATTTTATAGAATTAACATTTTTAATTAAAATTATACTATACTAATGACACTGGTTAACCAACGAGCTTGCTCAACCGTTTTTGAAACGTACGATTTCTACTGCCTTATCAAATATACACTTACTGTTGTTATTATGTATTAACATAAATTTTAGTTTTAAACAATCGGACGACTAACCTTTTTGTTTTATTTGGCCCTTTAATATAATGGTTATGTATATCTAAGACTAGATTTCAACGTTAATACCTTTTGTAGAAAATCATGTGGCCGTCCCCTTTCTCTTCTGATTTGCATCATACTGGACTGAAAACAAATTGCCCCATCCTTCTTTCTTTTTCTTTTGCCAATACACTAATTATTTCCCACCTGCTCTAATTTGTTCCCAACCTTTCCTTCCTGCAACCGTGTATGCTCCCCATGTTGTTCGTTTCTCCACCGCCCTCTTCCCATGCCTTACAGGCATTTAAATCTTTTTTTTCTTGTTTTCTTTTTAATTTTTTTAGTGACAAGGCCCGAAGCCCAGCCCAGTAGATCAAAGCCCATGTTCCCCTTCAGTACAAAGTAAACACAGCCCGCACCGTAAGCTACAAGGTAGCTCCTCCTTCTCAACTGTTTCGCCCTCTTCATTTTTTCTTTCTTGTGAGCCTTGACAATCGCCAATACCATCAGCTCCACCCTACGCAAATGTCCTTTCTTTCCCAAACAGTAACATACATATATGAACCCATACACTCCTCCCCACTCTAACTATACCAAGCCCTTTTTCTCCAAACTTGACAGTTCCAGATATATTCTCTCCCCAACTTTTCTACTCTTCTTTGTGCCCTTCTTCTTCTTACCACTTTCTAACGCAAACTCAATTAATAAACCTCATGACCAATATTTTACACTACCTGGCACTGTGTATTCCTTCCGCACTAGATGTACTCTACACGCCACTTCCATGAACACTGCTTCGTTCAAACGCTCCGCCCGTACTGTCGAACAACAATGATGCAACTCCTTCACCTTTCAGCAAAGTGTACCCCCACTATTTGGACGCCAAAGCCTGACCATCTGCTATTATATGGTATCAGCAAAACGTTTCGAACCCATAGAGAGACTATACATATCGAAGCTATCAGTACGAGAAAACAAAGGAGAATAAAATTTCAAGATATTCACAGTGTATACGAATGGGTTTATTTCACTTCAGCTGAGGAAAAATGTGGAGAGACAATGATTTCTGCCATTATTGTACACTGTAAAAACAAGTCGGAGAAGAAGAACAAAGTCCTAGTGTTTATAACATGAGAACCTTGGATGGCACGACAATGGATTGGTAGGTCTGCGTAAAGCAGAGATAGGATAGCTGGGTTATTAGACTTAGAGTAGGGCTGTTTGAAGGGTTAGCATGCAGTGTCGTTTCATATTTAAGTCATAGCTGTGCGTTCCTAAGCACTGCTTTCTTTTTCCTTTACTTAAAGTTAAGTTGTGCGTTTGCATTGGAAAAGAATCATGCAGAGGAAACATGCATGCGTACATGGATTTAGACCTTTCAAGGCTAGACGCGAGGTTTCAGAAATTAGAGTAGGTTTGCATGTGCATTTGATAGAAGACAGAACAATTAGCATAGGTAGACAAAGAAAAGATGGGTACAAAGAAAGCATGTGCAAGCTATTTTTCTCTCTTTTCCTTTGCTTAGGCATGCAGTCTTTTTCTACGGCTTAAGTACGAAGTCAGTTGGCAAGTTTGAAAATATGGGGTATGTTGATGTTGATTGAAGAATTCGTAGGAAGTAAAAAGAATAGTAGCAGTGTTGTGGTTTTCATTTCAAATATAGTGATGTTACATTTTGGGTTGAGGCATGTGCAGTGTACCCGTCTGTAGTCGCTTTCATCTAGGTTGTATGTTTTGTTCCTTAAACACCAAGGCATACGGGGTAGATCCGAAAGTTTTAACAGGGGAAATGTGTGTTTTCTTGTCATGATGTACATTGTATTCTTACACAATGTCTGTACTTAGAACATGTTATGGAAAAACGTACATATTGGGAAGTTGGTATATTGTTTTTATTTAGTATTTAAAATTCAGTGTACCCCGCTATACACAAATCTTCTTCGTTTACGAATAGCTGTCCACAGAAATAAAAATACTGTTGTGTCCAACAATGTGTCACGGTCCCAAAATTATAATAATATCGGTAGGTTAACTTATATTTTGAAATCCCAAAATGCTGATATAGGGTGCGAAATACTCCAAATAAAAAGTTGCTCATTTTACGAAATAAAAATTACAGTAAAATTCTAAAAATTAAATTATACTTACGTCTCAAAAGAATCTCGTCTAAATTTGAAACCGATATTTAATTATATTTACATTATCGTTATGGCTTATAAACGATTCCACGGCGACTATTTTAAATTTTGATTTGGACATATCTTACAATCTATATAATGAAATCTCGATTTTTCTCTTCCATTAGAAAACCGTAATCAAATCGATCCTAACGTTTCTTGTTTCACAGAATTCCGACTTAAAACAGATTCTGTATATTTAGTTGAAGTTCAAAACTCAATTATACGAACTACCGCGTCGTTTCCAGTTCGTTTTAATTTAAATATGAACTTAAACGTTTGATCGTCGTTAAATAACGAATTCAATATAACAATCCATTAATATTCAAAATAAAATATTTAAAACCAATTTAAATATTCAAACCAAATAACCGAAAAATCCGGGTCGTTACACCATATATCGATGTTATTTGGTTCAGAGATGTTGTGACTTCGAGGAGAAATCAAGTGGGAATATTCGAAGTGTTGAAGGTGTTTGTTGATCGGTGTAGAACAACGAATGAGGTGGCAACTCAAAGATTTAGCGGTGGTAGCCAGAGTCTGTCATATGACAAGGTTGGCCATTAGCCCTTGACATATGACAAGGTTGGCCGACATACGATTAACGATGGTTTCGAAGCAGGATTGGCGGTGATAGCCAGAGTCTGTCGTGAATGATTGAATGTTCTGTTTGTACCGTCTCTTTTAGATTGTCCAGTCGAAGGAGATGTTTCTTGGGTGCTTGTCTGATATTGGTTTAGGCCTCTGGGGCTTGGCTTGAGAAATGTTAAATTCGATTAGGATGGTTTATGCGGGATACATATAATATGGATGCTATGAGTGCCGTTAGGGATTGCGAATTGGATCGTTATGGCAAAACAAACACTAGAGGAGGAGTGAATAGTGTTTTTGAGAATTTAAACAAAATCTAAACTTATATGAACTACTATATGAATCAAACACTACAAACAATCACAGACACAGAATCAAACACAAATGCAAAGATAAACAAAAATAAAAGTACATAAAAGGGTAGAATACTCTGGATTTTATACTGATTCAGAATTGCTCCTACGTCTAGTCCAGCATAACGTTGGATTGTACAGAGTTTTACTACAATATCAATATCCAATTACTGCCCTCCTTGATTTCATGGCTACAAAGGATACCATTGATTCCACACACACACGCACTTGATCAATTATACCTTCCTTGATTTCACGGCTACAAGGGATACCACTGATTACCCATCCTTGATTTCATGGCTACAAGGAATACTACCGATCCTTTAATCAACCAAACAATTACAAACAACCATATAACTCTTCAGTAGCACTTGATTCAGAGACTAAAGAGTAGAGAGTGTAGAGAGAAGAAGATTAGTGAAAACAGAATTGAATTTGGCAGAATATAGGTGTAGAAATCATAAAAATGATAAAGAATAATGGTGTAATGAAAGAGAATGAAGATGGAGAAGAAGAAGTGATAAAAAATTCGAAATCAGCCCCTTTTTTTAATGTGTGAAAGGTTGCAACATCGCAGAACCGTCACAAATAGTGAAAAGACACTTCCTTTCAAATTTGAGAAAATGACAGTTATATGTCGACATGTATATATATATATGTTGAAATTTGAATACTTTTCAAGTCTTTTGATACATATATATATAATTATGGAATTTATTGAATTAAAATATAGTGTTATAAATAAATATTATAAAGTAGAAAATCATATGAAACATAAATTTAAACTATATAAACATATTTATAAAATTATAGAGTTTAAAACTATATAATATAAAGTATATAAAATATAAATATATAACAATTATAAAGTACAAATCTACAAACTTAAGTTTAAAATCAAATAAAAATAGAAAGTAAAATAGAGAAGAAAGAAATTGAAGATAGAATTTGAAAACAGAATTTGAAATTATTTTGAATTTGAACCTAGAGTGCTATTCAGAGTCTTACATAATCTATACTCTATAACTATATTTATCTTGAAATCTTGAATACTCATGAGTCTTGAAATATCTTTGAATTTTGAACCTCTAACATCTTTAAACTGTACAGTCTTCAGTAATAATTCCTATATATAAATCCTGCATATGTGTGTATATATATTCTAGACAAAAGTGTTAGTATATATTTTATAATCAATTAATATTGAAATAAGGTTTTTGCCATCAAAACTCCATTCTCAAACAATATCCCCCATTTTTATGATGACAACCTTAGTTTATAAAATATCATACCTGTACATACCTGTTGATGACGACCCTTCAAATACTCCCTTTTTCTATATGAATCCTATAAAATATGTCTATATTTTATAATTTCTCCCCCTTTGGCATTATCAAAAAGAAATTCCTTAACTTCTCCCCCCTAAATCCAATAATTCCTATACTAGACTAAAGTACTCCTCCTGAGTTCTAAATTTATAAAATACTACCCCTAAATCCTATATCTATCTATACATGTTCTATTATAATATTCTATACTGAAGTGTATCACTACCCCTGATTCTATGATATCCTTATATCTCCTTCTAAATCTATGATTCTTAGACTAAAAGATTATAACTCCCCTTAAAATTATGACTACACTAGTCTAACATAAGGATAATAAATTAATCAATCCAATCAATATTTACAATCAATCCAAACCATTAATTCAAGCAAGCAATTCAGGAAATCAATTCAAACAATCGACCAAATTAAATAATAAATGTTAATAAACACTCCTTGAAACTTTAACTAATCCTAGAAACTATAAAATCCTCCTTAATCTAATACAAGACTAAACCCAGCCTATACTCTAATTCCCTTAAAACTATAATAAGACTTTAATTCAGACTAAGAAATAATTTTATAACATAAGTTAAGTAAAGCAATTTAATCCGAACTATCAACTAATTTAAGTTTTGTTGTCAGAAAACATTAATTCAAACAAATCAAACAATTCAACCAAATTAACCAATTTAATCAAATCAAAATATGTTATGTATTTAATTAATAATCCTATATATTTCTAAGACAATAATTCCCCATATAGTGTACTTGTTATGATGATTTAAAAGTTGAAATGTAATGCAGTGTGTGTAGTATGTTGTAGTATGAAGTGTATGTCATATGTAAAATAATATGAAATGATATATTTAAATGAAATGTGGCTTATGATGTGAATGATTTTTATTTGAGATGCACTGTAACTTATAATGATGCGTGATATGAAATAAGATGTGTAATGATATTATGATAATAATGATTTGATGATGATATGTATTTCTGTAAAAGATATTTAAAGTAATATCTAACTATTATGCATATTATAAATTATCTGAATCAACCAAAGATAATGTTAATTTTTAGACTTAAGTTCATTAAACTAATGAAGTGATTGAAAGAATAATAAAGATAAGAGTTTAATTAAAAAATATTCATGATAGGTAGTAAAATATTTAGAAAAATTATAAAGTTAAAGAATATTAGTAGAGTGCTTCTTTAGATATACTAAACATTAAAGATCCTTAAAGAGAATATATAATTTTAGCATATGAAGTAAACTATAAACATATGTTCATAATTGTACATATAAACTGATTTTAAAAGGGCTTAAATTTTAATTTATTATTTATCTTTTGATACAAAACAATTTTAAATTTAAACTTTAGAAATCAAAATATATTAATTTGCTAAAGAATCATTTATATGTTAAAACATTAAAAGAGATATGTAGTTATGATAAAACAATAATATATTTTTATGACACTTGGTAATATAGTTGTAAAACTATAACTTCTTACATTTAAAATACTTATTTAAGGCGTAAAGGATATATATTCCAAATATTAAGTTAAATATATAAGTTTTATAAATCTTAATAAACTAAGAAATAAAAATTAGTATTTAGATACAAATAATATATATGATAATGTAACCCAAAATGTTTATGAAATTATATGAAAAAATATAATTTAAACTATCTATGTTTAAACTACATGTAAAAGATAAAATTATATTTTATAACAATATCAAAAAGTTATATTAATTTTGTATATCATATTAACATGTTTATATAATTTTATTAATTTATATACTTTTAATATATATTTTGAAACAAGAAATAAGAAAATAAGTAAACAAACAAAGTTAATAACTAAAATTTGAACTGGCATTTTCTAATTAAAAAAATAGGGGGAAGTTTGAAAATTCAAACTTTTGAAATTAAAAATTTGAATTTCATTATGTCGACATGACCATTTATGTATGTCGAGATTCATGTAGAAAATCAAAAAACGTATTGTTTTGACTTCTTGGTTTTATTATATTATCGATTAATATTTCAGGTTTAATTATTTCCTGAAATAATTCTAATCCTAATAAATATTCAAATAATTTATTTTATTATTTATTTATTATTATATTATTATTTTGAATTTCAAAATTTGAATTTCAAGTTTATTTTTAAAATTTTTAAAATTCAAAACAAAGCAAACAAAACATCCATTCAACCAAAAAAATTAAAAATTATTAAGGCATACCTGGATTTTAGATTCATTTCTTCGACATTCTCTGAATTCTTAATTGATCTTCAAGAATTTGATGATGAGATCTGCTCTATTGCAATGGGCTAATTTTTCTGATCAGGATAGTATATTCATTTTCTTAATTTGAACACAGTATGAGAAAGAATTTGAAGATTTAGTAGTTCAACCAACTTGGTGCCAAAATTTGAATTTTGAATGAGTGGACACTCCAACTACTATATAAAGGCCCAAAAGTCATGTCTCTTCACAATCTCTTCTCTTCTTCTTCTTCTTGTTTTTCATTTCCAATCAAACTTTCAGGAGGTATAACTTCTTCATTTCATAACGGAATTGGACGAAATCTGTAATGACCCGAAAATCCGGTCCAATTTGAGCTGACCAAAAACACAAGTCCAACCCCAAATTAAACTGAAAATCAGGAAATTAATAGAAAGAAAATAGAGGGTGAGGAAAGATAAGATAGAAACTTAGAATAAGAAGAAGAAAAAGACAACAACATCAGAGTAACACGAATCTCACAGCGGAACGAACAACATATAATAGATAATATATCCTTTGAAATAAAATCATTATATGTATACAATAACATTATCAGAGTACAACACTTACAACAAAGCGGAAATAACTATAGCTATATGATTCTAAAGACTCCTGGTCCAGCTCTTCAAGTATCTGTAAATCCCGACTACTTGACTGCCCATACAAAATTGGGCACCCAAGAGTTCAGGGAAAACAAAACAAAATAAACTCCGGGTCAGTCATGGGACTGGTATGAGTAAAACAGTTAAAACAGTTTAATCCATTAAACGATATCTTATAAGACCACTCCGTATAACGGGACGGGTTTTTCCCTTATGAGAATCAAATTATCTTTATATCAAAAACCTTTTGATATTATAATAATGTCTATCAACCACAATATAATAATCATCTAGCAGAGACACTTTCATCTCACGTTCTACATATATAGTATACAATCAAAACCGCAAGCATGTATTGGGTAATCGATTTCCAACTATGACAAGGTTTGGAACCACCTTTCACTAGTGTACCTCTAGAGAGGAATACACTGGGTTCAACAAGAACATCTTGCAACCCGGCCACACATGACCGACCACTCATTTCGCTTGAGTGTATCTAATGTTTATCACCAACGGTTGGGATCAGCAACCGTTTCCCGAATGGGACAGCATCGACAATAGATTTTTAGAAATAAATGAAACTCTAGATCAGGTGATTATACACCCTACTTCGGAGCGACCAACTTAGCCATGCTGCCTGCCCGATTTCTGTCATTTACCGGATGTGAGGCTAGAAGCTACGCTTTATCATCACACCAGATTCACTTTGAATGCCACATCATCAAATCCATCAAATCACCGATTGACGTCCTCAACAATACATTATGTGTTAGCTAAAGAAGTTTCCTTCTCCGCTTCCACTCTTGGTACGGTTGGAGAAAACAATATACGTGATCGTCTGGAAATACTCTGTCAGACATTCATCCATACAAGTCATCCAGGAACAGGATGAACCAAAGGCACTATTCAGTACATCCATCTTAGGCACTGTTATCTAAGACTTATACAATAGCCTTGCACCTTACTCCGCCTTCAATTGCCTTTGGCATAAATGATTCGCAACGCTTGTGCCAATATAGAATGGTTCTTTGGATAATAATCCAACCGGTCTCTCCATATTAACAACGCTAAAATGGTCAAAACTTCGATAGTCTGTGAGTTAACTATCAAAGAAAAACAAGTGTGCAAACAACGATACCTATTTCCAGATGGAAATTATATTAAACATACATCATTTAACATTAATCTTTTTAGTTCATTTTACATATGCTGTTTCCCTATATTCAACATTCGCTATTTTCTATATTTAGAAAATATATGTTATTACCATTGGAAAACATTTCCATTTCTTGTTTTCTGTATTAGAAAACATTTCGGATTCTTGTTTGGAAAACATTTCCAAACTCCTACGTTTGGATTAAGCAGATGTTTAGATAAAACATCGCTATGCCAACTCAAACCATTTCCTTTAATTACTAAATTCACTTAACCATCCTTTACTGCCGAACCTTAACCATTCCTTAGTTAAATACGAAGCCAATCAAGTTGGGGTAGAACTACCTCTCAGACCTTAACTGAACAACATTTGTAATTTTGAAACAGGCAAAGTTAACTAACTTCCTTGCTTAACCTTTCTTTCGAGTAACTATATTAGATTAACTCTTTTCAATTAACTCTATTCGATTAACTCCTTTGGATTAACTATATTCACTTAACTCCTGTTAAATAAACTATATTCGATAACTCCTCTAACTCCATTCGAATAAACTATATTCGATTAACTCTTCTAATTCCATTAGAATAAACTATATTCGATTTATTCCTTTAACTCCATTTAACTCTATTCGAATAAACAATATTCGATAACACTATTTAGCTCTTCTTCGAATTACTAATATTCGATAACTCCTTTTACTTTATTCGAATTACTAATATTCGATTAACTCAATTGATTCTATTCGAATAAACTACATTCGATTAACTCCTTTATTTTAACTCTATTCGATTAATTCTAACTGGTTAACTCTTATTCGAATAACAAATATTCGATTAACTCTATTCAGCTAACTCGACTCGACTAACCCCTTTTCGAATAACATATTCGATTTACTAACTTTCGAATACCTTATTCGATTGACTCCCTTCAAATACCAAATTCGATTTAACTCTATTCGAATAACTAAATTCGATTAACTCCTTTTCGAATAAACTACTCATTTATAAAGATTTACTTTTAGTAACGGTTCTTCACTTTACAAATGATTTCCTTTTTAGTAACGTTTTCCTTTTTATAATGTTTTCCTTTTTATAACATACTATTCGGTTATAAACAAATTTCCTTTTTATAACTCTATTTATTTTCTAAATATTTCCTTTTTATAAAATCTCTTTTGATTGCTATAAATATTATCTCTTTTATAAAATCCTTTGATTTTATAAATAAATCTATTTTTAATATTCATTTTGAAAATTCCCTTTTCACCATTCCGGTATGTTATGGTATTCAACATATCAAATCACGATGATCAATATTGTTCAAACACATATAATTGACAACAGAATATATATCACATCATATATCACAATATATGAATCACAGTAAAATAAATGTTGAGGAATCCAGTTGGATTCCTCCAACCTGTTTCCCTGCATCACAGATGTTATACAATAAAACCAACATCACTTTCAGTTCCATATGATATTTTCTGTTAAACAGAATCAATATAGAAATTCACTAACTGACTAGCAGTTCATTCAAACAGTCAACACACAATCAATCATAATCATCCAATATCTAACAGTTCTAATAATACAACACGAAATTATAAATTGTTCAGAGTTAGTGAGATTTACTCACTTTGGCAGTTCATCGTAAAAGAACGATAAACTGTTTGTTTGATTTGAATCAAACAATTTATTTTGCCGTAAATTTAAACAAGCACCAATCCACATCCAATCAGCTTCATTGTGAAGCTCTCATCCATACGGTCCCAATGCAACTTACGGTTCGTCAATCTGATACGGTATGTGTTAGATATTATCATTACAAGTTTGTACTCTTTTATTTAAAACAAAACTTAAATTAAACTTCTATTCGGGCTCACCATTATCCCTAAGGCCCAAACCCTCTGTTAAGTTCCCAACCCGTTAAATCTCTCTTTCCCAAAAGAACGAGCCTGACTCCAGCAAAAAGCAACTGACCATTTCTGAATTTCATGGCCTCCGTTCACCTACCATACTCCACGACCTCCAACACAAAAACCTCCAAACTCTTCCATGTCCAAAGCCGCAACACCCTGTACCATCTTTACCCAACTCGATCGCCCATACCTTCCGATGGATCTCGACGTGCTTCAACAACTACAGTGAAAGCCTCGACAGTTTTTGTCACAGGAAACCCCACAATTTCGCCATCAAACCCCACTCGATCTCCTTGATCCAAATCCGAACTCGATTTAGTGAACTACTACTTCTCTTTCACTATAACCTCAACCCTAGAACCCGTACCATTCGCCACTGAATTTCCATCGACCAAATCCATGATCGAGTATCCCCATACCTACATCATTCTGAAGAAAAACACTCCAGGAGACTAAATATCTATGTATAGGAATTTACTGACTTTGTTTGGATTTTACTTTGATTTTTATTTTGGGATTTTCCTTGTTGCGGTTTGCTGGAAAAATATTTGGAAAACTGGCGGCTTGTTTTTCCTTGAACAGAGAAATTGTGAATTAGGTTAAGAGGAGATGTAAGAGGTCTTTATATAGGATTGATAAATATCTTAGATATTTCATTTTTATATTAATATAAATTTTCGAGGAGTGTTTTCAAATTCCAACGATCACACATGATACCCAAAAATCACCAAACTGGACATACTGCAAGAGTTTGACATTGGGACCCAACGAAACTGGTTTCGTCGAATTCCGACTTCGTTTGCTCACACAGTGTATTTTTAACTGTCAAAATACTGATTGTTTTCCACTCTAAAAATTTGTACGGCCACACAGTGACCCCAAAAATCACGGAACTTGGAATCTAATAACTATTTGACATTGCGGATCCAACAAATTAGTTTCGTCGAATTCCGACTTCGTTTGCAAAAGTGGCTGTTTTTAAAGTCCTGAATGACCCATTTAAATATATAAATATACTTAAATATAATTAAATTATATACAAATAAATTTATATTATCGTATATACTCACAGTGGAATACCACACATCTCTACTGGATTTATAACTTGATATTTCAAATCCCGATTAAATCGATATTCGATTTAAAAATGAAATTCCTTTTTAAAATATAAATAAGTCCTTTACAAATTATAAAGGAATTCCACAGCGACTTTTCTAACATTTGATTTGGACATACATAAAAATCTACACAACGAAATCCCCATTTTTCTCATCCACTAGAAAGATATACTCCACCAGCTCCACACGTTTCTTGTTTCACTGAAATCCGGTTTAAAATGAATCCTGTACATTCAGCTGAAGTTCGAATTGCCAATTTACGAACTGCAGCGCCATTTCAAGCTCGATTTTAATTATAATATAATTATACGTTCAAACTGTCGTTCAAATAATATATTCGTTATTCTAATTCAATTCTAAACTGAATTAAATATCACCGATGATCCAGTTCACACCATATCGTCATTTCAGCCAATTCTGATTATTTCAGAATTAAATATATTATTTAATTTATTATTTTTAATAAAATATTCATCATTATTTAATTAAACCACCATTTAATTCACTATATCACTATTTATATAATTAAATAAATTAATTATAATACCTCTGCCAATGCGGGTCATTACAATCTTTCCCACTTAAAATAATTTCGTCCTCGAAATTGCTAAGGTAGAGAACGACCCTATCGACTGGTTAGAACATATTTGTTCACTCCTTAACTTCAGTTTCAACTGAAGCAATTTAATTTCAATTAAATTATTAATTAATTCTTATCAACGAAAATTTTCAAAAATCCTGAAAATTTCTAACACCTTAACTTTTTGAAAAACTTCGCCAGCACCTCCTTTGTACTGGTTTAATAGCTCAACTCCAACTTGCCTCTCTAGGCCATCTTCAACCCAAAAGAAAATCAAACAGCCAAGCGGCTTGCCAATTTCGCTCATAAATCTTATATCCAATAGAAATATAAACTTGTACCTTTTGTCGGCATATCATTTTATCCTTCCCACCTGTTATCAATTCAGCGGATACAAGGGTCATCCCAATCAAATTCCTATCTGCTTTTATCCACAACACAACCATTCGCTTATATCCGAGCCAAATATCTTTCGAACTCGAGTTTCTTCTCGATTCCCAACTCTTAACTTGATTATCACATTACACTTCAAATTTGAATCTCACAATCCAATTTGTCTTGATATCATTCTAATTCAATCTCAGTTACCACTTTACTGGCTTTACTTTAATTCAATTTTGCTTTCACAAATTTCTGTTAAATTTGTTTTTAATTCAAATAGTCTTTCCCTGGGAGTTTTCAAACAGTTTACTCTTTTCAAAAATCAAATTTTCTTTTTGAACATGCCACTGAGCCCTTAATTAATATTCCATTAGTTAAATCACTTCTCTATTTCTTTATCAATATTTGTTAACCAAATATTTTCAATAACCATATTGGCCTTTTATGTTAGTTGGAAAACATTTTCGAATATCGCCTTCCTTTATTTTCTAAACTTTAGAAAATATATGCTATTTATAATTGGAAAATATTCCAATTACTTATCTCTTTTCCGATCTCGTTTATTTTTATACTTAGGAAATACTCTTTATTATATTTCCAAGCTTACACTTATTTGGGTTAAAACGGATGTTGTGTAAAACATCGTTACGACAACCCAAATACTATATTCAACTAACTCTTATTCAACATTGATCTTTGAGCCTGAAATGTTACTATTTATTTGTTAATAATGAAATCTATCAAGTTGGGGTATAACTACCTCTCGGACCTTGACTGAATAACATTTATAACGTCAAAACAGATATGACTACTTACTCGAATAATCAATACCATACAACTACTTATTCACTTTTAAACACGTATACGCTTCCTCTTTCTATTCTTACTAGATTTTATTCTCAGTCTTCCTTTTTGATTTTACTATTATATTTCTAAGTTCTTTTCCTTATCGACTTCTATATATATATCGATACGTTGATTTCTAACTATCAAATTATCTTAAAAATATTCTAACTCCTTAAATTCCTGGAAAAATTCGCCATAACCTCATTTGTACTAGGAGCATCGGGATATTTCAAATAGCCTCCCATGGCCCTCACCAATCCAAAAGAAAAAGAAAAAGCCAAGCGGCTAGCCGATACGGCGCATAAAATCTCATATATGAATTAAATACATACCTTTTCGTCGAGCATTCTATTTATATACCTTCATACCTTATCCATACCTATCTCATGTATATTTATAACTGCCCAATCTATTTTAACTATACTTGATCGTTTTAACTCAATTCGTTAATTAATTTGTTAATTAACTCTTTAGTCTATTTCACTTTTATATTTGAACATGACATGTTCAAATATATTTTAACTTGCTTATTAACTAATTTGAATCCAAATTTCAAATTTAAGTCCTATATTCGATTTCGAATATCCATTTACAAATCCAATTCACCTTTCAAAGTTCAACTTCAAATTCGAAACTCGATTAACTAATTCCTCTTCGACTTAGTTAATTCTATTCAATTTCTATTCAAAATTTATATCACTTCTATTATTCAAATCTATATATCAAATTCTATTCAAATTCTATTCAAATTCTATATATTTAAATTCTATTCAAATTCTATATATTCAAATCCTATATTTGAATTCCTTTATATTTTCTATATTTAAATTCTATATTTGAATTTCTATATATTTTCTATATTTAAATTCTATATTTGAATTTCTATATTCAAATTCCATTTGAATTTCTATATTCAAATTCTATATCACTTCCATTGAATTTCATATATTCAAACTCCCTTTGAATTTCCTTATTTAAATTCTATGTTTGAACTTCCTTTATTCAAATTCCATTTCAAACATTCTTTATTCATTCTTTAAATAAGTCTCGATTTCAATTCCTTTTGAAATCGATATTTCTACCTTTGGAAAATAGATTTCCCTTTCAATTTCGCACTTGTATTTTTATTTCTGAATTATCCAATGATAATTCTTTTCACTTCATTTATAAACTTCGTTTATAAAAGAACTATTTATAAACTTCGTTTATAAAGGAACTTCTCGTTTTATTTCTTTTAAAACAAGTTAATATTTCAAATCTATTTAAAAATTCAAATTCTATTATTCAAATTCTATACTATAAATTCCATTCTGAAATTCAACACAACTTGTCTTTCCCAAAACAAATTCAAAACAGTATCTCTGGTAGTAATTCGTCACTTACAACTCGAAAATGAATACTGATGATGCAGCTGTCATCATCGGAATCTATTTTCCAACGATCGAAGTGAGTTCAATACTATAAAACCATTTCTAAACATTTCAACTTTGAAATTCATTTCAAAATATAATTCACACTGCTTGTAAAACAATTTAAAATATACCAAGATCTTAAATTTTCTTTATTTTTAATCCAAATCCCTTTACAAACACTTATCCAATTCTCCAGAGTTTTAACTCAATTTCCGGTTAAAATTTCAGATTTAACTAATCTGATTTCACATATTTCACTTATATGAATTCTGATTGGTTATTTACGTAACCATTTAATTTATAATCTTACTTGATTATAATAACAACCAATATATCCAATATATTATAATCTTGATATTTTTATCTTCTTTATATCAAGATATACCTTGGGTAAACTTATTTTAATTTACCATCTTTTCAAAACATATCGTGCTGACCCATTGTATTCGAGTGTTAATAAACTCCTATCGATACAGTGGATCAAACTGATCGACCAAAATTCATAAACTACTCAACTAATACATCTTCACAATATAAAATTATTTTTATATCATCTACAAATACGTTCACTCGTATATATACACTCAACTCAATCTAGGGTATTACTAACCCCATCTCCACTGAGTCACGCCACAGATCCAAGGTAATTCACTTAACTTAAGCTCTGATACCAACTGTAATGACCCGAAAATCCGGTCCAATTTGAGCTGACCAAAAACACAAGTCCAACCCCAAATTAAACTGAAAATCAGGAAATTAATAGAAAGAAAATAGAGGGTGAGGAAAGATAAGATAGAAACTTAGAATAAGAAGAAGAAGAACACAACATTAGAGTCACACGAATCTCACAGCGGAACAAACAACATATAATAGATAATATATCCTTTGAAATAAAATTATTATATGTATACAATAACATTATCAGAGTGCAACACTTACAACACAGCGGAAATAACTATAGCTATATGATTCTAAAGCCTCCTGCTCCAGCTCTTCAAGTATCTGTAAATCTCGACTACTTGACTGCCCGTACAAAATTGGGCACCTAAGAGTTTAGGGAAAGCAAAACAAAATAAACTCCGGGTCAGTCATGGGACTGGTATGAGTAAAACAGTTAAAACAGTTTAAGCCATTAAACGATATCCCATAAGACCACGTCGTATAACGGAACGAGTTTTTCCCTTATGAGAATCCAAATTATCTTTGTATCAAGAACCTTTTGATATTATAATAATGTCTATCAACCACAATATAATAATCATCTAGCAGAAACACTTTCATCTCACGTTCTACATATATAGTATACAATCAAAACCGCAAGCACGTATTGGGTAATGGATTTCCAACTATGACAAGGTATGGAACCACCTTTCGCTAGTGTACCTCCAGAAAGGAATACACTGGGTTCAACAAGAACATCTTGCAACCCGGCCACACATGACCGACCACTCATTTCGCTTGAGTGTATCGAATGTATATCACCAACGGTTGGGATCAGCAACCGTTTCCCGAATGGGACAGTATCGACAATAGATTTTTAGAAATAAATGAAACTCTAGATCAGGTGATTATACACCCTACTTCGGAGCGACCGACTTAGCCATGCTGCCTGCCCGATTTCTTTCATTTACTGGATGTGAGGCTAGAAGCTACGCTTTATCATCGCACCAGATTCACTTTGAATGCCACATCATCAAATCCATCAAATCACCGATTGACGTCCTCAACAATACATTATGTGTTAGCTAAAGAAGTTTCCTTCTCCGCTTCCACTCTTGGTACGGTTGGAGAAAACAATATACGTGATCGTCTGGAAATACTCTATCAGACATTCATCCATACAAGTCATCCAGGAACAGGATGAACCAAAGGCACTATTCAGTTTATCCATCTTAGGCACTGTTATCTAAGACTTATTCAATAGCCCTTGCACCTTACTCCGTCTTCAATTGCCTTTGGCATATATGATTCTCAACGCTTATGCCAATACAGAGTGGTTCTTTGGATAATAATCCAACCGGTCTCTCCATATTAACAACGTTAAAATGGTCAAAACATCGATAGTCTGTGAGTTAACTATCAAAGAAAAACAAGTGTGCAAACAACGATACCTATTTCCAGATCGATAGTCTTTTTAGTTCATTTTACATCTCCTGTTTCCCTATATTCAACATTTGCTATTTTCTATATTTAGAAAATATATGTTATTACCATTGGAAAACATTTCCATTTCTTGTTTTCTGTATTAGAAAACATTTCGGATTCTTGTTTGGAAAACATTTCCAAACTCCTACATTTGGATTAAGCAGATGTTTAGATAAAACATCGCTATGCCAACACAAACCATTTCGTTTAATTAATAAATTCACTTAACCATCCTTTACTTCCAAACCTTAACCATTCCTTAGTTAAATACGAAGCACCTCTCAGACCTTAACTGAACAACATTTCTAACTTTGAAATAGGGAAAGTTCACTTTATATTTCTTTAACTAACTTCCTTACTTAACCTTTCTTTCGAGTAACTATATTCGATTAACTCTTTTCAAATAACTCTATTCGATTAACTCCTTTGGATTAACTCTATTCACTTAACTACTGTCGAATAAACTATATTCGATAACTCCTATAACTCCATTCGAATAAACTATATTCGATTAACTCCTCTAATTCCATTAGAATAAACTATATTCGATTTATTCCTTTAACTCCATTTAACTCTATTCGAATAACTAATATTTGATAACTCTATTTAACTCTTTTTCGAATAACTAATATTTGATAACTCCTTTTACTTTATTCGAATTACTAATATTCGATTAACTCAATTGATTCTATTCGAATAAACTACATTCGATTAACTCTTCTATTTTAACTCTATTCGATTAATTCTAACTGGTTAACTCTTATTCGAATAACAAATATTCTATTAACTCTATTCAGCTAACTCGACTCGACTAACCCCTTTTCGAATAACATATTCGATTTAATAACTTTCGAATACCTTATTCGATTGACTCCCTTCAAATACCATATCCGATTTAACTCTATTCGAATAACTAAATTCGATTAACTCCTTATTGAATAAACTACTCATTTATAAAGATTTACTTTTAGTAACGGTTCTTCACTTTACAAATGATTTCCTTTTTAGTAACGTTTTCCTTTTTATAACGTTTTCCTTTTTATAACATACTATTCGGTTATAAACAAATTTCCTTTTTATAACTCTATTTATTTTTTAAATATTTCCTTTTTATAAAATCTCCTTTGATTGTTATAAATATTATCTCTTTTGTAAAATCCTTTGATTTTATAAATAAATCTATTTTCAATATTCATTTTGAAAATTCCCTTTTCACCATTCCGGTATGTTATGGTATTCAACATATCAAATCACGATGATCAATATCGTTCAAACACATATAATTGACAACTGATTATATATCACATCATATATCACAATATATGAATCACAGTAAAATAAATGTTGAGGAATCCAGTTGGATTCCTCCAACCTGTTTCCCTGCATCACAGATGTTATACAACAAAACCAACATCACTTTCAGTTCCATAAGATATATTCTGTTAAACAGAATCAATATAGAAATTCACTAACTGACTAGCAGTTCAATCAAACAGTCAACACACAGTCAATCATCCAATATCTAACAGTTCTAAAAATACAACATGAAATTATAAACTGTTCAGAGTTAGTGAGATTTACTCACTTTGGCAGTTCATCGTTAAAGAACGATAAACTGTTTGTTTGATTTGAATCAAATAATTTATTTTGCCGTAAATTAAAATGAGCACCAATCCACATCCAGTCAGCTTCATTGTGAAGCTCTCGTCTATACGGTCCCAACGCAACTTACGGTTCGTCAATCTGATTCCGTATGTGTTAGATATTATCATTACAAGTTTGTACTCTTTTATTTAAAACAAAACTTAAATTAAACTTCTATTCGGGCTCACCATTATCCCTAAGGCCCAAACCCTCTGTTAAGTTCCCAACCCGTTAAATCTCTCTTCCCCAAAAGAACTAGTCTGACTCCAGCAAAAAGCAACCGGCCATTTCTGAATTTCATGGCCTCCGTTCACCCACCATACTCCACGACCTCCAACACAAACACCTCCTAACTCTTCCATGTCCAAAGCTGCAACACCCTGTACCATCTTTACCCAACTCGATCGCCCATACCTTTCGATGGATCTCGACATGCTTCAGCAACTACAGTGAAATCCTCGACAGTTTTTGTCACAGGAAACCCCAGAATTTCGCCAACAAACCCCACTCGATCTCCTTGATCCAAATCCGAACTCGATTTAGTGAACTACTACTTCTCTTTCACTATAACCTCAACCCTAGAACCAATACCATTCGCCACTGAATTTCCGTCGACCAAAACCATGATCGAGTATCCCCAGACCTACATCATTCTGAAGAAAAACACTCCAGGAGACTAAATATCTATGTATACGAATTTACTGACTTTGTTTGGATTTTAATTTGATTTTTCTTTTGGGATTTTCCTTATTGCGGTTTGCTGGAAAAATATTTGGAAAACTGGCTGCTTGTTTTTCCTTGAACAGAGAAGTTGTGAATTAGGTTAAGAGGAGATGTAAGGGGTCTTTATATAGGATTGATAAATATCTTAGATATTTCATTTTTATATTAATATAAATTTTCGAGGAGTGTTTTCAAATTCCATCGATCACACATGATACCCAAAAATCACCAAACTGGACATACTACTAGAGTTTGAGATTGCGGACCCAACGAAACTGGGTTCGTCGAATTCCGACATCGTTTTCTCACACAGTGTATTTTTAACTGTCAAAATACTAACTGTTTTCCACTCTAAAAATACGTACGGCCGCACAGTGACCCCAAAAATCACGGAACTTGGAATCTAATAACTATTTGACATTGCGGATCAACAAAATTAGTTTCGTTGAATTCCGACTTCGTTTGCAAAAGTGGCTCTTTTTAAAGTCCTGAATGACCCATTTAAATATATAAATATATTTAAATATAATTAAATTATATACAAATAAATGTATATTATCGTATATACTCACAGTGGAATACCATACATCTCTACTGGGATTTATAACTTGATATTTTAAATCCCGATTAAATCGATATTCGATTTAAAAATGAAATTCCTTTTTAAAATATAAATAATTCCTTTATAAAATATAAAGGAATTCCACAGTGACTTTTCTAACATTTGATTTGGACATACATAAAAATCTACACGACAAAATCCCCATTTTTCTCTTCCACTAGAAAGATATATTCCACCAGCTCCACACGTTTCTTGTTTCACTGAAATCCGGTTTAAAACGAATCCTGTACATTCAGTTGAAGTTCGAATTGCCAATTTACGAACTGCAGCGCCATTTCAAGCTCGATTTTAATTATAATATAATTATACGTTCAAACTGTTGTTCAAATAATATATTCGATATTCTAATTCAATTCTAAACTGAATTGAATATCACCGATGATCCAGTTCACACCATATCGTCATTTCAGCCAATTCTGATTATTTCAGAATTAAATATATTATTTAATTTATTATTTTTAATTTAATATTCATCATTATTTAATTAAACCACCATTTAGTTCACTATATCACTATTTATATAATTAAATAAATTAATTATAATACCTCTGCCAATGCGGGTCATTACAAAATCAGTGGCAAATCGAAGAGGAATGCAAGCACTACGATCTAGTAATAGATTGGGGATGAACTTGGATGGTATTGGAGTGAAGCAAGTTGAAATAGTAAGATGAAAACAGAAAATCCCGTAATAGTTTTTCTATTTTGGATGGTAACATTCGAATCGCCATATCTCACTCAATTTTTATCGCAATTTGATGATCTACCCATCAAAATGGCCACGAGAAGGAGAACAACAATCTGGAAAAGGATTTGGACAAAATAGTCTAACCTATGGATTCAATTTGAAGATATTCATCGACAGTTTTGGTTTCCTTCTCTCTTTATTCCCAAAACTTCATTTGATCATTACTTGGTCAAATCTTGACGAATTCGCATGAAACCAACGGCATTACGAAGAAAATGAAGAGTAGTACAGTATGAAGATAAGTTGTAGAAGAAAATACAAGGTTATAAATTGATTCGGTACTCATTTCTTTGTTGATTTACATTACACATATCCATTTCTTTATGATGTCTTTTCATCAACCGTCATTACTCTTCTCATTTTTTGATTCCTACCATGTGTTCATAAGAGTTTTGAATTCTCAACAGCCATGTAACACACCATTTCAGAATTTGAATTTCCAACAGCCACTTCACCCATCTTTTCAGAGTTTGAATATCGAATGGCCATATAACACATCTTTTCCTGTAAAACAACACAACTTTTCAAATAATTAAATATCTTTTCAAATAATTCAAATGACTTTTCATATATTCAAATGACTTTCCAAATAATCAAATGATTTTTCGAATAATAAAATGACTTTTTAAATAAATAATTACGATTTTAAACAATAGTATCATGATGATTTTATAACATATCCATATATCAAAAATTTCAAATTTTAAAATTTTAAAATTTTAAATTTAAAAAAAGCAAATCATAGTAACTTGGTTTTCCAATAAAATTGAATGCAGACTCATCTAATACTGATGCAATACATAAATTTAAACTAGTGTTATAAATCATTTCAAAATTTTCCATTTAAAAATTTCAAAGATCGGATTATGAACTTTTTGAAAGACTAGCCTCTAATGCCAATTGTTAAGGATTGCAGAATGGATCGTTAAGGCAAAACAAATACTAGAGAAGGATGATTAATGTTTTTGAGAATTTATGTAACAACCCGCATTCTACGCAACAAAGGATCGTAGAATATTTATTTCTTTCCCATATGAAGTCGTATGGTCATGTAACTTTGGGAAACAACCATTAGACTCATTTCCCATGTTCATGATTTTTGTCGACTTTTAAATGACCATTTTGCCCCTAGTTGATCTTGTTTTGGCCATAACTTTTGATTGGAAAGGAATTTTGACCTGAAACCACTTTCATTAGATTCGTTTGATGGTTTACCTTTCCGTAGAGTGGTCATAATAGCCAAACGGACTTACCGTTTGGGAGATATGGCTGAATTAAGGTTTGGAAGGTGAAAAACTGCTTAACCGGGCCAAATAGGGTGATTAGTGAATAGGCCCATAACCCATTTCGGGATTAGGGTTATGGGGAGGCTGAAAAGAGTTAGAGAATCATTCCATTTCAATTTTCTAGCCTCCACTTACCTCCAAGAAACCCTAAAAATGGCCTCCAACCTCTAAATCACCTCCAAATCATCTTTTGAACAAGGATAAAGCTTAGCAACATCAAATCAAGGGAGATCTACACCAAATCAACATTGGAGCTGCTGGTTAGCATTGGGATTCGCATCAAATCAGAGATTTATTTCAGATCTTAGTTTATTTGTGGCTAAGGTGAGTGATTTGCATAGTTCCTCACTAATTATGGCTAATTAAGGGTAATTAGTGTTAATTAGCGAATTCAAACATGATAAAATTCTGGAAAAATATTTATAAAATTTGGAATGATGTTTTAGACCTCTGATATGAATTTGGGTTAATTTGGTTAAGTTTTGCTAATCATATCATTAGTTTCACTTAAACATGCTTAAGGGGAAATATGGGGTTTTGGCTAGGTTTGATCCACTTTAACCTATCATATTGTTGTTTTGATGTTTGTGGTTGATTATACATGTTGCTATGACTGTATGGTATGCTTTGTGATTGATTAGAATAGTTGGAATAGTCGAAAACGCCGTCGAGTGGCGTAAAACTACTTGTTGGAAAAGTGCAGAAAACAGACCGATCCGGATCGGAACGGAAGGAGCAACCCGATCCGCTCCATTGCTTCATTCTTCGATTCTTCTCGTGGCATGCACCATCCGACCCGACCCGTCTGGTGTTCTCCGACCTGATCCTCCATGGTACCCCGACCCGAACCGATGTACTTCGACGAGGCTTGGAAAGAAGGAGCCAATCCGAACTGTGGCACATTGGAGGACCCCGACCCGAACCAGATGATGCCGATTGGACATGAAGACCCGATCCTCTGAGGTGATGATGACCCGATCCGATCCAGCAAAGGAGGAGCACTCCAATCCGAACCGAACTGATGGCTAAGAGGGGATCCGAACTGATCCGGTGATGACCAATAATCCGAGATGCAAAGGTAGTCCAAGTGGAAGTTAGAGCTCAGGATCCAGTTGGGAACCAATGAGTTCACTTCATAGTTGGGCTGTGTTGCGGGACGTGTGCTAAGGAGTTGTCGACGTTCATAACTTCGATTCACCACTGAAAATGGATGACGGGCTACTTATCAGTGCAGTAGAGTCATTATGACTCGAGGGGCAAGGTGATGGTAGCAAGACTACGTTATCAGTGCAGTAGAGTCATTGTGACTTGAGGGGCAAAGTGATGCGTAGTAGGACTATGAGCCAGTGCAGTGGGGTCATTGTGACTCAATGGGGCAGAGTGGACATAGTAAAGGATTGGTAAGGCTATGAGCCAGCGCAGATGGGGTGAATAACTCCATGGGGCAAGTGGACATAGCGAAGGATTAGTGGCTACGTTATCAGTGTAGTGAAGCCATTTATGACTTCATGGGGCAAAGTGATCGTAGCGAGGAATGTTGGGTGATCGAAGTGGTGAATATCGTATGCTTTATGCACTGAGTGAGAGTTGTGAGGATGGTTGCTATGCTTTATTGTTTGCCATCACTATGACATGCACACCCCCACCTCCGTATCTTTACACCGTTTGATATGGCACCTTAGAGTGTTGTACAGTATGTAGTGCTAACTCTTTGGTTGCAGGTTCTAGTATGTTTTAGTCTACCTGTTATTGTTCTGTTCAGATGCTTATCGCTCATACCAGGCTTTATGTCTGACCCAGAGTTTTATGTCTCCTCTTATTACTCTGGGTGCTCACACGAGCAGACTAGAGACAGGTTAGCTGGTGATGCGCGAGTAGCTGATTCGGAGGCGAGCAGGAGGCTTCCACGTATAATATATAGATATTCTCCCTGTGTCGTTGGTGGTCGCTACTTGGGCATTAGTAGTGTACCTCCTTTATCTTTCTTTTGCTTTTGAGACAGTTTGAAAAGTTGTAATAATGTTTAACTTAGGATCATAAGCTGTTCTTGGATTTTCCGCTGCTATGCTAGTTGTTTTCAGCTTATGCACTGTCTTACCTGTTTTATGTCAAGTATGTTGTTACTATATTTTATTCCATGCGCTGTGAGACATTTTACAGGTTCCGTGTTAGTTCATTTCCTTCTTCCCTTTCCTTCTGACGACCCATTCCGTGCTAACTGGACATGTGTACAGGGCGCCTTTGGAGTAAATGTCAGTTGGTGCAGGGCGGGCCGTCACATTTGGTATCAGAGCTCTAGGTTGCGTTGTTAACCTAGGGAAAGACACTAGGGAGAGATAATACGTATATGAGAGCGCGTATTTGTGATTACTTTGGTTTTCAGAAGCTATATATATATACTATTAGTAGTATAAGAATGAAGTCGTACTGCACTAGCACCACTATAGGGTCGTTAATCGTTTCCCCTTTTACAGATTGACGATGAGCCGATATGCTAGAGGTGCTGGTAAGGGAGCCAATAATGGGAATGCTGCTGACATGAGGGCGATGTTTACTGACCTCATAAGAGACATGCTTAGGGAGGTGCAAGGGGCAGTTCCCAATCCCGGAATTGGTGGTGGTCCAGTAGTGCAGGCGCCTAGGGTCGATTTCGCCAAGTTGTGCAAGGATTACACTAACCTTGGTGGGAAGCCGTTCCATGGGACGGAGTCGGCCACATATGTACAGAATTGGTTGGATAGCTGTGATCGTATCTTCAACGACTTGGGTATCGAGGATGCGATGAAGAGAAGGCTAGCGTCTCATCAGCTGCAAGGGCGAGCGATGAATTGGTGGAATGCCATTAAAACAGCTACTCCAGAAGATCAGGTTACTTGGGATCAGTTCAAGGCTCGCTTTAGCGAGAAGTTCATTCCAGCTGCTCAGAAGTCAGTGTTGTTTAAGAGATTCTTGGAACTCAAGCAGGATGGTAGGGCAGTCTCTGACTATATTGCTGAGTTCGACACCTTGTCGAAGTATGGACTATCTCTTATCGATACTCCTGAGAAGAAGAATGAGAAGTTCATTACAGGGTTGGATGGATACTTAGGGGAAAGGCTTATCAACCACATCGATGAGACTTTTGAATCGATTGTGGGGGAAAGCTTTGAGATCAGAGAGCCTTTACCCTAAGTCAAAGACTGAGGCTGCATCTGCAGAAGGGCTGAAACCGCAAGCAGGCGGTGGAGGCAAGAATAACTCTCAGAGTAAGAGGAAGCAGAGCCAAGCTAAGGATGGCCAGAAAAAGAGCAAGAAAGATGTTGAGTGCTTCAGCTGTGGTAAGAATGGCCATTATTCTAAAGAATGTCGGGCCAAGCCAGCGGAAAAGAAGTGCTACAACTGTGGTTAAGTGGGACATCATAAGGATAAGTGTCCACAACCTCTTAAGGAGAAGCAGATTGTGAAAGCATATGCTATTGATGTTGTTCCTTCTTCGTCGAATGCCCCAACTGCGGCGGAAAAAGGAAAGAATGTTGTTATTCAACGTATGCTTTCTATTTATGATGTACCAGTTCGAGTTTTGTTTGATACTGGGGCTTCGCTTTCCTTCATATCTAGTGACCTGGTAGATAGGTTGGGACTGGAACCCGAGATAGTCGATATACCATTGGTTGTGACAAACCCGATTGGTGGTTCGACTAGCCTTAGTATGATTTGCCGAAATTTGGTCTTATCGAGTCATGGATGTATGTTTGTTTGTGATTGCTTTGTTTTGGGCTTTACTGGGTATGGCATTATATTGGGAGTCGATTGGCTCCAAAGATACGGGGTGGTGGTAGACTGTAAGGGCTTTTTGGTGACAGTTAGGGCGGATGATGGGCGGAGGGTAGTGTTTGGTAGTCTACCTAGTGATGGGGTTATGGCTAGTTTTGTAAATTCCCTCGACATCCTGCAGGATGAGCTGTCAGATGTGCCCGTGGTTGACCAGTATCCGGACGTCTTCTAGGAGGTGACCGGGCTTCCACCACACCGAGAGATTGAGTTTCGTATTGATTTAGTGAAAGATGCCAGACCTATAGTGATGCCACTTCGTCGTATGGCACCAAGGGAGCAGCGAGAGCTCGGGGTGCAAGTCAGCAATCTTTTGAAGAAGGGATTTATTAGAAGAAGTGTCTCCGAGTGGGGAGCACCAGTTGTGTTTGCCACTAAGGCAGATGGTTCCCTTCGTTTGTGTGTGGACTATCGCGAGTTGAATAAGGTAACGAGGAAGAATAAGTATCCTCTACCACAGATAGATGATTTGTTTGATCAACTGGAAGGAGCAAGAGTGTTCTCCTAGTTGGACCTCGTGACAGGATTTCATCAGCTTCGAGTAGCAGATGAGAGTGTTCCGAAGACGGCATTTAGGACGCCGTCTGGATTCTATGAGTGGTTGGTCATGCCATTTGGGTTGACCAATGCACCAGCCTACTTTGTGGATCTTATGAATCGAGTATTCAGAGATCATTTGAATAAGTTTGTTCTTGTGTTCGTAGATGATATCCTTGTTCACTCAAGGACAGAGGAGGAACACAAGGGACACTTGAGGATAGTAATGGAGGTGTTGAGGAAACACCAATTGAAAGCGAAATTCTCTAAGTGTCACTTTTAGAGAAGGGAAGTGAGATTCTTGGGCCATGTTGTTTCAGAGAGTGGTATTGCCGTGGACCCTGCGAAGGTGGCTACAGTACAGGATTGGCCTACGCCCAAGAATGCGACAGATGTAAGAAGTTTCTTGGGGTTAGCTGGATATTATCGTAAGTTTATCCAGGACTTCTCCAAGATAGCAGCACCATTGACTCAGTTGACTAAGAAGAATCGGTCCTTCGTCTGGGACGGAGTGTGTGAGAATGCATTCAAGAGTCTAAAGGAAAAGTTGATGCATGCGCCAGTGTTAGTCATTCCTAAAGGGAATGAAGAAATGACGGTATACACGGATGCTTGTGGTACGGACTAGGTGCTGTATTGATGCAAGGAGGTAGGGTTGTAGCTTATGCTAGTCGACAGCTAAAGCCGCATGAAAAGAAGTATCCTACCCATGATTTGGAACTGGCAGCGATTGTGTTCGCATTGAAGATGTGGAGACACTATCTCTTGGGAGAAAGATTTGAGTTGTTTACCGATCATAAATCGTTAAAGTATCTCTTCTCTCAGAAAGATCTGAATCTCCATCAGCAGAGATGGTTAGAGTTCTTGGCTTCGTATGATTTTGATATCGCACACACACCTGGGAAGGGTAATGCGGTAGTCGATGCCTTGAGTAGGAGACATGCCAGTTTAGGGGCTATGTTTCTTGAATGGAAGCAACTGGAGTATATCGCGGGGTTTGATTTCAGACCAAAGTGCGAATTGGATCCAGAAATGCTAGCTAGTTTGACGGTCAGACCCACTTTGATAGAGCGGATTGGTTCCAGCCAGAGGGACGATCCTAATCTATTGGAAATCATCTCCAAGTTAGAGATGAATATCGACGGTGAGGAGATGAATTTGTATGGGCTTGATCGAGATGGATGGCTTAGAAAGAATGGAAGACTAGTTGTACCCAACGTAAATGGTTTGAGAGATGAAGTGCTTAGAGAATGTCATCACTCAAAACTGACTATACATCCCGGTGGTAATAAGATGTATCGAGACATGAAGCAGACTTACTACTGGGAAGGGATGTAAAGAGACGTTGGGAAGTTTATATCCAAATGCATGAATTGCCAGCTAGTTAAAGCCGAGCAAAAGAAGCCTAGTGGTTTGTTGCAACCATTAGAAATTCCCAAATGGAAATGGGAGCAAGTCTCAATGGATTTCATCGATGGTTTACCAAGGACTAGATCGGGATATGATAGCATTTGGGTAATTGTGGATCGATTGACTAAGAGTGCAAGATTTATACCAGTCAAATTGACCAGAACGGCAGCTAAGTTAGCAGAATTGTATATGAAGTGGGTAGTGAGATTTCATGGAGTACCTAAAAGCATTGTGAGTGACCGAGACCCGTTGTTTACTAGTGGGTTTTGGAAAAGCTTACAAGAGGCTCTAGGATCAGAATTACATCTCAGTACCGCATATCATCCTCGGACCGACGGTCAGACGAAGAGGGTGAATCGTATATTGGAGGATCTCTTGAGAGCTTGTATATTGTATTTTGGTGGATCATGGGATGACCATTTGCATCTAGTAGAGTTTGCATATAATAATAGCTACCAATCCAGTATCGGTATGGCTCCATATGAAGCTTTGTACAGAAGACCGTGCAACTCACCATCATGTTGGATAGAGACTGGCGAGAAGTTTATGCTTGGACCAGATGTGGTGAGGGAAACTTCAGATAAGATTAAGACCATTCAACAACGAATGAAGGTTGTCCAAGATAGGCAGAAGAGTTATGCTGATAAGAGGAGAAGAGACTTAAAATTCTCCGTTGGTGACTTGGTGTTTGTTAAGATTTCTCCATTGAAGAGCGTGATACGATTTGGCAGGAGAGGCAAGTTGGCACCAAGATTTGTTGGCCCATTCCCTGTTCTTGAATTAGTCAGGAATTTGGCATATAGAGTTGACTTATCAGAGAAGATGGCGGGAGTTCACAATGTATTTTATGTCTCCCAACTAAGGAAGTTCGTTCACGACCCAGATATGACTATTTCACCTGATCAGTTAGAGGACTTCGAAGTAGAACCCGAGGCGGTTGGGAACCGCAAGCCGATTCGTATTGTGGAGCACGATACGAAGCAACTTCGAAGGAAGGCGGTGAAGCTAGTCAAGGTTCAGTGGGGCGAGAACGAGGATGACTGTACTTGGGAAACAGAGGAGAGCATTAGGAAGGCGTATCCAGAACTCTTTGCCTGGTAAGATTTACTTCGTAATTTAGTTATTCCACATGCTAGGATAGATTTGTTTTGCTTGTTTTGCATGTTTGATTGTTGTTTCATGGTTGATAGGCATGCGGGACCCTTTGTGTGTTTTGGTTAGGGAATTTCAGGGGCGAAATTTCTTAAGGGGGGGGGGGAGAATGTAACAACCCGCATTCTACGCATCAGAGGATCATAGAATATTTATTTCTTTTCCATATGAAGTCGTATGGTCATGTAACTTTGGGAAACAACCATTAGACTCATTTCCCATGTTCACGATTTTTGTCGATTTTTAAATGACCATTTTGTCCCTAGCTGATCTTGTTTTGGCCATAACTTTTGATTGGAAAGGAATTTTGACCTGAAACCACTTCCATTAGATTCGTTTGATGGTTTACTTTCCGTAGAGTGGTCATCATAGCCAAACGGACTTACCGTTTGGGAGATATGGCTGAATTAAGGTTTGGAAGGTGAAAAACTGCTTAACCGGGCCAAATAGGGTGATTAGTGAATAGGCCCATAACCCATTTCGGGATTAGGGTTATGGGGAGGCTGAAAGGAGTTAGAGAATCATTCCATTTCAGTTTTCTAGCCTCCACTTACCTCCAAGAAACCCTAAAAATGGCCTCCAACCTCTAAATCACCTCCAAATCATCTTTTGATCAAGGATTAAGCTTAGCAACATCAAATCAAGAGAGATCTACACCAAATCAACATTGGAGCTGCTGGTTAGCATTGGAATTCACATCAAGTCAGAGATTTATTTCAGATCTTAGTTTATTTGTGGCTAAGGTGAGTGATTTGCATAGTTCCTCACTAATTATGGCTAATTAAGGGTAATTAATGTTAATTAGCGAATTCAAACATGATAAAATTCTGGAAAAATATTTATAAAATTCGGAATGATGTTTTAGACCTCTAATATGAGTTTGGTTAATTTGGTTAAGTTTTGCTAATCATATCATTAGTTTCACCTAAACATGCTTAAGGGGAAATATGGGGTTTTGGCTAGGTTTGATCCACTTTAACCTATCATATTGTTGTTTTGATGTTTGTGGTTGATTATACATGTTGCTATGACTGTATGGTATGCTTTGTGATTGATTAGAATAGTTGGAATAGTCGAAAACACCGTCGAGTGGCGTAAAACTGCTTGCTGGAAAAGTGCAGAAAATAGACCGATCCGAATCGGAACGGAAGGAGCAACCCAATCCGCTCCAGTGCTTCATTCTTCGATTCTTCTCGTGGTATGCACCATCCGACCCGACCCGTCTGGTGTTCTCCGACCCGATCTTCCATGGTACCCCGACCCGAACCGATGTACTTCGACGAGGCTTGGAAAGAAGGAGCCGATCCGAACTGTGGCACATTGGAGGACTCCGACCCGAACCAGATGATGCCGATTGGACATGAAGACCCGATCCGATCCGCTGAGGTGATGATGACCCGATCCGATCCAGCGAAGGAGGAGCACTCCGATCTGAACCGAACTGATGGCTAAGAGGGGATCTGAACCGATCCGGTGATGACCAATAACCCGAGATGCAAAGGTAGTCCAAATGAAAGTTAGAGCTCAGGATCCAGTTGGGAACCAATGAGTTCACTTCATAGTTGGGCTTTGTTACGGGACGTGTGCTAAGGAGTTGTCGACGTTCATAACTTCGATTCACCACTGAAAATGGATGATGGGCTACTTATCAGTGCAGTAGAGTCATTATGACTCGAGGGGCAAGGTGATGGTAGTAAGACTACGTTATCAGTACAGTAGAGTCATTGTGACTTCAGGGGCAAAGTGATGCGTAGTAGGACTATGAGCCAGTGCAGTGGGGTCATTGTGACTCCATGGGGCAGAGTGGACATAGTAAAGGATTGGTAAAGCTATGAGCCAGCGCAGATGGAGTGAATAACTCCATGGGGCAAGTGGACATAGCGAAGGATTAGTGGCTACGTTATCAGTGCAGTGAAGTCATTTATGACTTCATGGGGCAAAGTGATCGTAGCAAGGAATGTTGGGTGATCGAAGTGGTGAATATCGTATGCTTTATGCACTGAGTGAGAGTTGTGAGGATGGTTGCTATGCTTTATTGTTTGCCATCACTATGACATGCACACCCCCACCTCCGTATCTTTACACCGTTTGATATGGAACCTTAGAGTGTTGTACAGTATGTAGTGCTAACTCTTTGGTTGCAGGTCCAGGTTCAGGTATGTTTTAGTCTACCTGTTATTGTTCTGTTTAGATGCTTATCGCTCATACCAGGCTTTATGCCTGACCCAGAGTTTTATGTCTCCTCTTATTACTCTGGGTGCTCACACGAGCAGACTAGAGACATGTTAGCTGGTGATGCGCGAGTAGCTGATTCGGAGGCGAGCAGGAGGCTTCCACGTATAATATATAGATATTCTCCCTGTGTCGTTGGTGGTCGCTACTTGGGAATTAGTAGTGTACCTCCTTTATCTTGCTTTTGCTTTTGAGACAGTTTGAAAAGTTGTAATAATGTTTAACTTAGGATCATAAGCTATTCTTGGATTTTCCGCTGCTATGCTAGTTGTTTTCAGCTTATGCACTGTCTCACCTGTTTTATGTCAAGTATGTTGTTACTATATTTTATTCCATGCGCTGTGAGAC
Source organism: Allium sativum (assembly GCA_030737875.1). Classification (NCBI taxonomy): domain Eukaryota; kingdom Viridiplantae; phylum Streptophyta; class Magnoliopsida; order Asparagales; family Amaryllidaceae; genus Allium; species Allium sativum. The sequence goes on from CM060916.1 coordinate 1,014,759,068, forward strand.
ATTTTACAGGTTCTGCGTTAGTTCATTTCCTTCTTCCCTTTCCTTCTGACGACCAGTTACGTGCTAACTAGACATGTGTACAGCGCACCTTTGGAGTAAATGTCAGTTGGTGCAGGGCGGGCCGTCACAATTTAAATAAAACCTAAACTTATATGAACTTGTTACAACCCGGAAAATCTGATGCAATTTAATTTTTTTATTTTGGTGATTTTGATGAATTTTGATGAATTTTGAATATTCAAAATGAATTATTTTAAATAATAACGATGAGAAATTTATTTTGAATGAAATTAGAACGTATATATTAATTTGGTTATAGAATAAAGATATGATCTTTTTATATGTAGTATGAAGTAAAAATATAATTTTTATATTTGTAGAGAAGTGAAAATATAATTTTTATATACGTAGAGAAGTAAAAATATAATTTTATATATGTAGATATATGTAGAGTAATAAAAACATAATTTTTATTATATTACTAGCAAGATAAAAATATAATTTTATCATGGAAGTAGCGGTGTAAAGGAAAGATTTTTATATATATAGTAGAGATATAAAAATACGATCTTTATATATAAAAATGTGATTTTTATATAGAGAATAGAGAGATAAAAATATAATCTTTACTATAGGAACGCCGTTATAAAAATAGAATTTTTACCTATATAGTAGCGGTATAAAAATAGAATTTTTATCTATGTAGTAGCGGTATAAAAATAGAATTTTTATCTATATAGTAGCGGTATAAAAATAGAATTTATACATATGGAGTAGCAGTATAAAAATAGAATTTTTATCCATATAGTGCAGTTATAAAAATGTAATTTTTATATGCATAGCAACAATATAAAGATGCAATTTTTATATATGTAGTGGATATGGACAACGAAAGTAACAAAAGGCGAGCACGACGAAGATTTTCTATTTATGAAGAGTCGTGGTGTTTGGTTTAGCTAATCGGTGAGAACTTCTCACTTTTAATTTATTTTCTAGTTGAAATATATACTAGGATGCAGACGGTGATTAGTAGCACCCGACACCCGTCGTCCACAGACCATGGATGACTTGTTTGTTTAATTGATGTGTTGTGAAAGTTGATTGTGTGATTGGAATGGAAATAAAATATTTTATAGTTAAAAATATAATTTTTAACGTGTATATAAAATAACTATTTATAAACAAATCAGACGATTTGTTTATGTACACCTATTTGAAGGATATTGACTGGAACGATAAATTTTACACATCGTCCAACTGCACAAATAAAAATCTGTGTTTGTTGATTTGAAACCCCACACAGGTGTTGGGATGATATTTGACGTACACTAATCCCAATTGTTTAGTGGTATGCCGATCGTTTGATTGACAGAGTATGTAAGCTTTAATTAGTCATATTTAATGCTTATGTAGTTGTGTGGTGCACTTTGGATGATGGTTGATTATTTATCGTTGCTATTATATACATGTGTTGTATGGAATCCATATAATTAACATTATATGGTAATTGATTGGGCCTCATTCCAATTTGGAAAATAAATAATGTTATAAAATAAAGATTCGTGTGTTGAATAGAATAAATAGTCATGTGTTGACGATACTCATGTGTTGAGAATATTCATGTGTTGAAACTTATCATGTGTTGAATGAAATATTTTAACAATAAAATTTACACCTTTATCATATATAAAATTAGAAACTAGCTGGAAACTAGATAAGATGAGTGGTTTCCTGGGTATTGATCTGAAGTTGGTTTCGGCCTTCGGGGTTAATACTTAGGAAATCGTTCTCTTACTAATTTACGGTTGGAGTCTAATTAAGAATTAAACGATAGAAATCATAATTTTATAAAATATATAAAATAAACAAAATACTCATGTGTTGAGAATATTCATATGTTGAATAATGTGTATATTCATGTATTGAAGAAAATATGCATTTGTTGAATAGAATAACGAAGTTATTGAAATATATAAAGCCGCGTTGATTAGATTAGCGCCATTTTGACGTGAACGATATTTATATCGATTATATTCGTTTTTATAATGAATATAGAAAAGGAAGTGATTTCAAAATCTAATGTTTTGAAAATATTATCATTTATATGTTAATGATATGGAATATTCAATTTTGATTTGAAATTGAATATGAAGTTGAAATTGTTTTGAAAACGAATTTAAAACGATTTATAAAATACGTTTTGAATTGAAATCAACGAAATATATAATATATATATATTATATATATTAAATGGCCTGAATAGAACGCGTCGCGCTGAGGCAGTTCGCGAATGTTGACTATTGACTTCGAATTGACGTTACGGGAGATTCGACTGTCGGATTCTCCTGAAACCGGAACCATTGGGTTCGTATCGAAAAGAGCTTTCCAATGAATATTAGAAATCTTAAATCTAATGGTTGGATTTGGAATTATGTCCGAATCAAATTTGGAAAAGGTCGCTGTAAGTGCAGCTCGGTGGCCGTTATTGAAAACCGACTGTACGGGCCTTGATAAAATTATTAAAAATATTAATAATTTGTGTAAAATCATAATATATGAATTGGAAAGAATTGGAAAATTCCACATTTGAAAGGATAAAAATATATTTTTATCGAAATGAACTAGTTTTGAACTAGATTTGAAGTGGTTTTAAAAATAATCAAAATTTCCAATATACGAGTTGGAATGGATTTGAATCGAAATTATCTTCGGAATATTTCGATGTTGGATTTCGTGATTATACAGATATGGTTGTGAAAATTTGAAAGATATATTTATATCATTATTTCCAATACGATATTTGTTGGTTATAGAATTTGATATTGAATATAAGCCGGTATATTTTCTATTCAGATCCTTGTATTTAATATCAAATGGGATTTTGGGTTCGTCGTGAAGGGTGTCTTAAATAACACTGTTCTTGAACCCAATTTAGAAAAGAATAAATCTTTTAATTAAGATTTAGTGAAATTGTCCAATTAATTAGTATTTAATTGGAATTGGATTTAAATTGGTTTTTGGGGTTTATCGTGAGCGGTGTTTTGAATAACACGTGTTCTTTAACCCGACTAACAATGGAAAGTGATTTTGGGTCTATCGTGAACCGTGTTTTAGATGACATTGATTCTTTAACCCAGTTAAAGACAAGATATTGATTTTTGAGAAGATTAAAACTAAGTGGAGTTTTAATGAATCTTTAATTAGATTAAAGTGACCGAGAATGGAGTATCTGTAATAACCCGGAAATTCTGAACCAGTTTAAAATTTTTATTTTGGCAATTTTAGCGAATTTTGAATATTTAAAATGGATTATTTTAAATAATATCGACGAGAAATTTATTTTGAATATATTTGAACGTATATATTATATACGTCGTCGTTAGAATATAAATAATTATATATAATTATAAATAGAATTGAAAATGGCGCGGTAGTTCGATAATTCGATTTCAACTTCAATTGAATGTACCGGGTGCAAAACAATCCGGATTTTAGTGAAACCAAAAATAATGGAATCTAATTCTGACTATCTTTCCAACGAATCCGACAAATCAAGATTTCATAGCGGTAATCAAAAGATATGTCCAGTTGAAAATTCTGAATAGTCGCTATGGAATTCAGGCCCTTAAAAATGGGAATTTTGCAAACGACCTCGGATTTCGACGAAACCACTTTTGTTGGGTCCGTGATGTCAAATTATTGCTTGGTTTTATATTTCATAATTTTTCGATTCAATATGTGAGTGTGGCAAAGGAAAACGCGTTTGACCAGTTTCAGTTGATTTTAATCGACTGGAAAATGGCCATTTTTCCAACGGTCTCAGAATTCGACGAAACTAGTTTTGTTAGGACCGTATCGTCAATACGAAGCTAGAAAATATTTTTTGGGAATTTTTCGAGTTAGTATGAGACCCCGGTAAATTGAAATGCGCGTTCAAATTCAATATATAGAGTTATATGTTGATTTCAACGGAAACTGATCGAAACAGTCGAATCAGCTTGCGATACATATCCCGTTGTGTTCGGAATGGGGGTGAAACGCTATGGACGACAGGCGGTGGGCCTCGTTTAGAGGTCGTATGTAAAAGTCAACTTTTAGAATTAAATAATTAAATAAGTAAATAAAAAATCCTTCACCCCTCCCCTTAATTCCCTCTGCCCCCCCCCCCAAATCATTATTTCGATCGAAGAAAGGAAAAAAAAAAAAAAAAAAAAAGATGCAGCGCGACGCAACCGAGCCCTCCCCCCCCCACCGTCGATGAGCCGCCGCCTCCCTTTCTTGTTCCCCTCCCCTGTCGCAACACCCCCCTTTTTTCGATCGATGCGACACAACACACCCCCCCCCCTCGGCGTGGGACGCAACCGAGCCCCCCCTACCCAAAACCCGACGCCCCTTTAGCCCTCGCCACCGTCGCCGACCACGAGCATCGTCCCCGACCCCCCTGCGCCTCTCCTCTTCAAATAAAAGTAAGTATTTATTTTATTTTAATTATTTTATTTCAGTTTTTTTTGTAATAATTTTTAATATAAAAACTGATTTCTTTAGCATATAAAAACCAGATTTTTAATGATAAAAAGTTATGATTTTTGAAAGTAAAAAGAATAGATTTTTAGTATAAGAAAATAGAGATTTTTATTATAAGAAAGTTAATATTTTTATATTTGAAAAGTCGTATTTTTATAGAGTGAAAAGTTTGATCATTTTTATATAGAGAAAGGCGATTTTTTTTATTGTAGAAAGAGTAAAAATATGATTTTTCTAAGATAAAGAATATAAAAATTCGATTTTTATAATATGTAGATAATAAAAATTTGATCTTTATATAGGTAGGATAGTAAAAATATAGTCTTTATTAGGAGGAGAACAATATAAAAATATAATCTTTTATATTGTAGAAAGATAAAAATATGATCTTTACATAGTAGGAACTATAAAAATATAATCTTTATGAGATATAGAATATAAAAATACCATCTTTGTATATGTAGCGAAATAAAAATCAGATTTTTATGATATATATGTTGAAATAAAGAGGTGATTTTTATAGTGATGAAATAAAAATAAAATCTTTATATGTGAAAAGGCGAAGTCTTTATATGGAGAATAGCGTGATAAAAATAGAATTTTTATCTATATAGTAGCGATGTAAAAATAGAATTTTATCCATATAGCGTGATTATAAAAATTCGATTTTTATATATTGAATAGCAAAGTAAAAATTCGATTTTTATATATTGAATAGCAAAGTAAAAATTCGATTTTTATATATTGAATAGCAAGGTAAAAATTCGATTTTTATATATTGAATAGCAAAGTAAAAATTCGATTTTTATATATTGAATAGCAAAGTAAAAATTCGATTTTTATATATTGAAAAGCAAAGTAAAAATACGTTTTTTATATATTGAATATCAAGGTAAAAATTCGATTTTTATATATTGAATAGCAAAGTAAAAATTCGATTTTTACATATGTAGAGAATACGGGCGACGAAAGAGATAAGAGACAAGAACGATGAAGATTTCTATAAATGAAGAGTCGTGGTGTTGGATAGCTTTCGGTGAGAACTTCTCACTCTTCAATTTCTCTTTCTAGTTATATATATATATATATATATTAGGATGTAGACGGTGTTTAGTAGCACCCGACACCCGTCATCCACAGACCATGGATGACTTGTTTGTTAAATTGTTTGATTGTGTAGTTGGTTAGTTTATTTGGTTTGAATTGTTTGGTGAAATGGAATGGATTTGATTGATGTGTGAATGGCGTGGGCCTTCATTAGACCGGGGATAAGGCTAGGCCTCGTCCCGTTTCTTGTATCGTGCCGTTATGCCGCCGAAATTTTCTAAAATAAGTTAGAAAAATAAAAATATCATTTTATTTAAAGAATGAACTGAATAGAAATTCATATGTTAAAATAAAATGTTTTATCGTTAAAAATATAATTTTTAACGTGAATATGAATATAGTGAATGTGAATAAACAAATATTCAATTACAAACCGGACGGTTTGTTTATGTACACTGATTTGACTGACATTGATTGGGACGATAAATTTTACACATCGCCCAACTGCACAAATAAAAATCTGTGTTTGATTGTTTGAAACCCCACACGGGTATTGGGATAAAATACGATATACACTAATCCCAATAATTAGTTGTATGTCGATCGATTGATTGACAGGCTGTTATAAGCGTTAGATATCTATATTTGATGCTTATACAGTGTAGTGCACTTTGGATGATGGTTGATTATTTATCGTTGCTATTATATACATTTGTTGTATGGAATCCATATAATTAACTTTATATGGTAATTGATTGGGCCTCATTCCAATCGGAAAAATAAAGAATATTATAAAATAAAGGTTCGTGTGTTGACCGAACTCATCCGTTGAGATTAGTCATGTGTTAAACGAAATATTTTAATAATAAAATTTACATCTTTATCAATATAAAATAAAGGTTCATGTGTTGACTGTACTCATCCGTTGAGATTAGTCATGTGTTGAACGAAATATTTTAATAATAAAATTTACATCTTTATCAATATAAAATAAAGGTTCACGTGTTGACAGTACTCATCCGTTGAGATTAGTCATGTGTTGAACGAAATATTTTAATAATAAAATTTACATCTTTATCAATATAAAATAAAGGTTCATGTGTTGACTGTACTCATCCGTTGAGATTAGTCATGTGTTGAACGAAATATTTTAATAATAGAAATATTTGAAATAGAAATATTTTGAAATAGAAATATTTGAAATAGAAATATTTGAAATAGAAATATTTTGAAATAGAAATATTTGAAATAGAATATTTGGAAATAGAAATATATGAAGCCGTGTTGATTAGATTGACGCCATTTTGACGTGAATGATATTTATATCGATTTTATTCATTTCAAAATGAATATTGAAAAGTGATTTCAAAATCGAATATTTTGAAATGAAATTTGAATCGAATCGAATAGAAAACCAATTTGAATTGAATCGAATAGAAAACCAATTTGAATTGAATCGAATAGAAAACCAATTTGAATTGAATTGAATAGAAAACGAATTCGAAATGAATTGAATAGAATTCAAATTGAATTGAAATTTGAATTAAATAGAAATGAATTTTAAAACGAATTTATAAGGAAAAATTCAATTTTGATTTGAATTTGAAATAAAGGTTGAAATTGTTTTTGAAACGAATTCAAAACTATCTGTATAATTCGTTTTAAATAGAAATCGACGAAATATTTATTATATATATTATATATATAATATATATAATATAATGGCCTGAATAGAACGCGCCGTGCCGCGACAGTTCGTGAATTTCGACCATTTATTTCAAACGGACATTACGGGAGATCCGACCATCGGATTCTCCTAAAACCAGAACCGTTGGGTTCGTATCGAAAAGATCTTTCTAACGAATTTTGGAATTTGAAATCTAACGGTTGGATTTGGAGATACGTCCAAATCAAATTTGGAAAAGGTCGCTGTAAGTGCAGTTCGATGGCCGTTAATGGAAATCGACTGTACGGACCTTGATAAAATTATTAAAAATAGTAATAATTTGTGTAGAATCATAAGAAATGATTTGGGAAAAATTGGGATGAAAAACTCCATATTAGAAAAGATAAAAATAGATTTTTATCGAAATGAACTAGTTTTGAACTAAAATTAAAACCCATTTATTTTTAAATAAATAAATTGGCTTTGAAATGGGTTGTAAATAGAATGTGATTTGGGTTTATCGTGAACTTGGTTTTAAATGACACTAGTTCTTTAACCCAGTAAAAGGAGTTTTAATGAATCTGCAATTAGATTGAAACGTGAATTGATAATCTAAATTATCAAATTTGGCAAATGAGCGAGAATGGAGTATCACCAGTTTTGCTCCAGAGCGATAGTTAAATCTTTAATTAGATTTGAACGTGAAATGGTAATTAATTTTGCCGATAACACCATAGTATTAGATATGGAGTATTACCAGTTTTGCTTCATGGGATGAATAGGTTGGGATTGGGAAATAAAATAAATAATTACTTCGGTGTGGTTCGCTAATCTCGACTAGTTTAGAAAACCATAATTTGGTTTGAAACGACATCCAAAGGAAGATTAAAGGATAAATTTTAAAGAATTTATCTTGGATAAAATTAATTGGAACCTATCCCTGAGAATATGAATTGGAATGAGGCGTATGTTGTGTTTGTGTAATGTTTTTAATATACGCGGGTTGTTCGGAAAGGCCGGGTTTATACCCATTTTGAATAACCGATTCGACGATATGTCGAAGATGAAGACGGTGGTTGAAGACCGGAAGTCTTCACATCGTTTGGGTGATTACTGATGATCTTGATTGGGCTGTACACCCAAGATGAGGGAATCAGTTGGTGATCGTCCAGACGTACCCGGAGATCGATGGATATGCGAGGAAAGTGCCTCCAGTTTCGTTCAGACCCAGAACGAACTTGTAAATGGATTGTGTGTCTGACATTGGATTTTATTCTGTGTTGATTGATTTCTATTAAATATATATCTGTTTGGCGGCGGAGAATTTATTCTCTTGCTTAACGCCCTTCTCTGAGACGTACGAGCTTAGTGGTTATATATCGATAGATATCAATCGCATGAATTGCCTATGTGGCATGCTGAGTTGCATGGATTAAGGCTTCTGTTGAAAAGCAAAGTCTTGTGTTTGATGATCAAAGCACGGCCTACGTGGCAGCTTTGTGTATAGCGTGGATTCGCGAGCCTCACACCTCGGTATGAGTTAAAAACGGGATAAGGACCCAAGGAGTGCATGACGTTTCTTTCTAGCTATGGTGGTGTCAGTGACTTACCAGCCCTGACATTTATATCTATTTTTCACCTATGTGGTTGTTGGAATGTGAGGCGCCTCGATTATAGGTCTGTAAGGACCGGGAAACGTGTGTTCAGGAATAACTAATCCTCAAACGTAAGAGAGGACCGGCCTTGGAGGATCCAGAATTGCCTAGAGTGTGTAGTCCTAAGGCATTTGCTAGAGTGTCTCGAATGCGGAGAGGAGCTTGCCCCTTTGCCTCAACTCATGACGGAATCCAATTTCCAATACGTGATATTGCGGTTTTAATTTTAGAACTAGTGTGGCGACATAGTAGATGGTAGCTATGCCGCCTATGATTGATATTTATGATTGAAATTGTTTTGACACTATACACCTATAATAGTATCAAATAATGTGTTTTAAACTTATCAAGCATGCTTTGGCTGTTATAAGGGAAAACCCTATCCTCCGGCTTGCGTTGCATTGTGTGATGGGACCTGGGTCTTATAACAGCTTCATTTTTCTTTATTTAGCATTGCGCTGTTTGTTCTATGCACTGGTATTCTTGGGAGGAAACCCGTTCCGTGTTATACGGCGTGGTCCCTTGATTTACCTAACTTTAAAACCAATATTAATAACTGTTTTAGTTCTCACACCAGTCACATGACTGACCTGGAGTTTATTGTTTTAACCTAAACTCTGGGTGCCCTTATTTTTCGCACGGGCAGCTAGTAGTTTTGGTTTTGCAGATTTATATTCATAGGATCCTGGTTTACAGTTGGAACGATGCTCGGACAGCTCTGTATCCGTGTATCACTTTCAGTTGTGCTTTGTGTATTTTTCCGCTGCTATGTAATTTATTGTAATCTCTGATATTTATCGAACGGAATTTTTTCATTTATACTCTGTATATTCTTGTATCTGATGGAATTGTTGTAATAACAATGAAATGTTCTCCCGTCTGTGTTCTATTTTGTCTTGTCCTCACAGTAATTCGTCCTTTCTCATCTCTTCGGAGACCGGGGAAGTTCGGGTCGCTTCATTTGGTATCAGAGCTTTGGTTTACAGAGCTCGAGAACAAGACACATTAGAACCATACGAAAGAATTCATCAGATATTGGATTAGTAATATCCAATTAGAATGACTCGTTAGAGATAGGATCAGTAGTATCCTAGAACGAGTGTGAAGAGTATATTTTTCAAATGAAAACAATTTTGTTTTGAAAATTTAAACCGTTTTATACGTATTTGAATATTTATTTATTTTTAATTTGGACAATCCAATATATGAAGATTTCGCGTATACGCGTCATGAACTTATAGTCGAAGTTTTAATATACTGGATAGATATAGAATCACGCTCTAGTCGCCTGGAGATGATGTTGATAATGACCATGGCATCATCAATATTTATGTTCGTGTTTCGAAGGTGTGATATCTATATATTTCCATTAGACTGGTGTGAGAACCAAAACTTATATAGCTAGAACACAGTGTTGTGAATAGGCATCAAAACATGATTTTTGTATATATATATCAAAAATTTATGAATTTGAAATGATAATCTACTAATTGATTGATGTTTGTGTTGAATGTTTATTTGTTTAATAATTTTTGAACCATTATGCCTAATTGAATCAAATATTGAACTGTATTGAAAATTGGTCGCATTTGCTTGCATATACAAGTACTTACATTGAACAGGTCATAGCAAGGAGGCTAGAGCCAAAGAATAAAATTTGTTTGCCTGACAAATAGGTACATGTTTACTACATAATTTACTGTTTTGTTTGGGTGATGATGATTTTATGAGCCTATTGGCTAGCCGCTTGGCTTTTTCTTTTTCTTTTTGAGATCAGAAGGCCTATATGGCAATTTCGGGATTTTCCCGTGGCTCCCAGTGCAGGAGAGGTTATGGCGAAATTTTTCGAAAATTTAGGGTGTTAGCCATATTTTTGAAAATTTGAAAATTCTCAGAAACTGAAAAGTTGGAGAATGGAAGCCAGATAGAACGTAGAGTTGATTAATCAAACCACTTTCGACTTTGTTCCTTTTCGGGGACGAAAAGCTTTAAGTGGGGGAGATTGTAATAACCCGGAAATTTTGAATCAGTTTAAATTTTTTATTTTGGCAATTTTTGCGAATTTTGAATATTTAAAATGGATTATTTTAAATAATATCGACGAGAAATTTATTTTGAATATATTTCGAACGTATATATTATATACGTCGTCGTTAGAATATAAATAATTATATATAATTATAAATAGAATTGAAAATGGCGCGGTAGTTCGATAATTCGATTTCAAACTTCAATTGAATGTACCGGGTGCAAAACAATCCGGATTTTAGTGAAACCAAAAGTAATGGAATCTAATTGTGACTATCTTTCCAACGAATCCGACAAATCAAGATTTCATAGCGGGAATCAAAAGATATGTCCAGTTGAAAATTCTGAATAGTCGCTATGGAATTCAGGCCCTTAAAAATGAGAATTTTGCAAACGACCTCGGATTTCGACGAAACCACTTTTGTTGGGTCCGTGATGTCAAATTATTGCTTGGTTTTAAATTTCATAATTTTTCGATTCAATATGTGAGCGTGGCAAAGGAAAACGCGTTTGACCAGTTTCGGTTGATTTTAATCGACTGGAAAATGGCCATTTTTCCAACGGTCTCAGAATTCGACGAAACTAGTTTTGTTAGGACCGTATCGTCAATACGAAGCTAGAAAATATTTTTCAGGAATTTTTCGAGTTAGTATGTGACCCCGGTAAATTGAAATGCGCGTTCAAATTCAATATATAGAGTTATATGTTGATTTCAACGGAAACTGATCGAAACAGTCGAATCAGCTTGTGATACATATCCCGTTGTGTTCGGAATGGGGGTGAAACGCTATGGACGACAGGCGGTGGGCCTCGTTTAGAGGTCGTATGTAAAAGTCAACATTTAGAATTAAATAATTAAATAAATAAAAAATCCTTCTCCCCTCCCCTTAATTCCCTCTGCCCCCCCCCCAAATCATTATTTCGATCGAAGAAAGGAAAAAAAAAAGAAAAAAAAAAGATGCAGCGCGACGCAACCGAGCCCCCCCCCCCACCGTCGATGAGCCGTCGCCTCCCTTTCTTCTTCCCCTCCCCTGTCGCAACACCCCCCCTTTTTTCGATCGACGCGACACAGCACACCCCCCTGGCGTGGGATGCAACCGAGCCCTCCCTCTACCCCAAACCCGACGCCCCTTTAGCCCTCGCCACCGCCGCTGACCACCAGCATCGTCCCCGACCCCTCTGCGCCTCTCCTCTTCAAATAATAGTAAGTATTTATTTTATTTTAGTTATTTTATTTCAGTTTTTTTTGGTGTAATAATTTTTAATATAAAAACTGATTTCTTTAGCATATAAAAACTAGATTTTTAATGACAAAAAGTTATGATTTTTGAAAGTAAAAAGAATAGATTTTTAGTATAAGAAAATAGAGATTTTTATTATAAGAAAGTTAATATTTTTATATTTGAAAAGTCATATTTTTATAGAGTGAAAAGTTTGATCATTTTTATATAGAGAAAGGCGAATTTTTTTTTATTGTAGAAAGAGTAAAAATATGATTTTTCTAAGATAGAGAATATAAAAATTCGATTTTTATAATATGTAGATAATAAAAATTTGATCTTTATATAGGTAGGATAGTAAAAATATAGTCTTTATTATGAGGAGAACAATATAAAAATATAATCTTTTATATTGTAGAAAGATAAAAATATGATCTTTACATAGTAGGAACTATAAAAATATAATCTTTATGAGATATAGAATATAAAAATACCATCTTTGTATATGTAGCGAAATAAAAATCTGATTTTTATGATATATATGTTGAAATAAATAGGTGATTTTTATAGTGATGAAATAAAAATAAAATCTTTATATGTGAAAAGGCGAAGTCTTTATATGGAGAATAGCGTGATAAAAATAGAATTTTTATCTATATAGTAGCGATGTAAAAATAGAATTTTATCCATATAGCGTGATTATAAAAATTCGATTTTTATATATTGAATAGCAAAGTAAAAATTCGATTTTTATATATTGAATAGCAAAGTAAAAATTCGATTTTTATATATTGAATAGCAAGGTAAAAATTCGATTTTTATATATTGAATAGCAAAGTAAAAATTCGATTTTTATATATTGAATAGCAAAGTAAAAATTCGATTTTTATATATTGAATAGCAAAGTAAAAATTCGATTTTTATATATTGAATAGCAAGGTAAAAATTCGATTTTTATATATTGAATAGCAAAGTAAAAATTCGATTTTTACATATGTAGAGAATACGGGCGACGAAAGAGATAAGAGACAAGAACGACGAAGATTTCTATAAATGAAGAGTCGTGGTGTTGGATAGCTTTCGGTGAGAACTTCTCACTCTTCAATTTCTCTTTCTAGTTATATATATATATACTAGGATGTAGACGGTGTTTAGTAGCACCCGACACCCGTCATCCACAGACCATGGATGACTTGTTTGTTAAATTGTTTGATTGTGTAGTTGGTTAGTTTATTTGGTTTGAATTGTTTGGTGAAATGGAATGGATTTGATTGATGTGTGAATGGCGTGGGCCTTCACTAGACCGGGGATAAGGCTAGGCCTCGTCCCGTTTCTAGTATCGTGCCGTTATGCCGCCGAAATTTTCTAAAATAAGTTAGAAAAATAAAAATATCATTTTATTTAAAGAATGAACTGAATAGAAATTCATATGTTAAAATAAAATGTTTTATCGTTAAAAATATAATTTTTAACGTGAATATGAATATAGTGAATGTGAATAAATAAATATTCATTTACAAACCGGACGGTTTGTTTATATACACTGATTTGACTGACATTGATTGGGATGATAAATTTTACACATCGCCCAACTGCACAAATAAAAATCTGTGTTTGATTGTTTGAAACCCCCACACGGGTATTGGGATAAAATACGGTATACACTAATCCCAATAATTAGTTGTATGTCGATCGATTGATTGACAGGCTGTTATAAGCGTTAGATATCTATATTTGATGCTTATACAGTGTAGTGCACTTTGGATGATGGTTGATTATTTATCGTTGCTATTATATACATTTGTTGTATGGAATCCATATAATTAACTTTATGTGGTAATTGATTGGGCCTCATTCCAATCGGAAAAATAAAGAATATTATAAAATAAAGGTTCATGTGTTGACCGTACTCATCCGTTGAGATTAGTCATGTGTTGAACGAAATATTTTAATAATAAAATTTACATCTTTATCAATATAAAATAAAGGTTCATGTGTTGACCGTACTCATCCGTTGAGATTAGTCATGTGTTGAAAGAAATATTTTAATAATAAAATTTACATCTTTATCAATATAAAATAAAGGTTCACGTGTTGACAGTACTCATCCGTTGAGATTAGTCATGTGTTGAACGAAACATTTTGATAATAGAAACATTTGAAATAGAAATATTTGAAATAGAAATATTTGAAATAGAAATATTTGAAATAGAAATATTTTGAAATAAAAATATTTGAAATAAAAATATTTGAAATAGAAATATTTTGAAATAGAAATATTTGAAATAGAATAATTGGAAATAGAAATATATGAAGCCGTGTTGATTAGATTGACGCCATTTTGACGTGAACGATATTTATATCGATTTTATTCATTTTAAAATGAATATTGAAAAGTGATTTCGAAATCGAATATTTTGAAATGAAATTTGAATCGAATCGAATAAAAAACCAATTTGAATTGAATCGAATAGAAAACCAATTTAAATTGAATCGAATAGAAAACCGAATTGAATTGAATTGAATAGAAAACGAATTCGAAATGAATTGAATTGAATTCAAATTGAATTGAAATTTGAATTGAATAGAAATGAATTTTAAAACGAATTTATAAGGAAAAATTCAATTTTGATTTGAATTTGAAATAAAGGTTGAAATTGTTTTTGAAACGAATTCAAAACTATCTATATAATTCGTTTTAAATAGAAATCGACGAAATATTTATTATATATATTATATATATATAATATATATAATATAATGGTCTGAATAGAACGCGCCGCGCCGCGACAGTTCGTGAATTTCGACCATTTATTTCAAACGGACATTACGGGAGATCCGACCATCGGATTCTCCTAAAACCAGAACCGTTGGGTTCGTATCGAAAAGAGCTTTCTAACGAATTTTGGAAATTTAAAATTTAACGGTTGGATTTGGAGATACGTCCAAATCAAATTTGGAAAAGGTCGTTGTAAGTGCAGTTCGATGGCCGTTAATGGAAATCGACTGTACGGACCTTGATAAAATTATTAAAAATAGTAATAATTTGTGTAAAATCATAAGAAATGATTTGGGAAAAATTGGGATGAAAAACTCCATATTTGAAAAGATAAAAATAGATTTTTATCGAAATGAACTAGTTTTGAACTAAAATTAAAACCCATTTATTTTTAAATAAATAAATTGGCTTTGAAATGGGTTGTAAATAGAATGTGATTTGGGTTTATCGTGAACTGTGTTTTAAATGACACTAGTTCTTTAACCCAGTAAAAGGAGTTTTAATGAATCTGCAATTAGATTGAAACGTGAATTGATAATCTAAATTATCAAATTTGGCAAATGAGCGAGAATGGAGTATCACCAGTTTTGCTCCAGAGCGATAGTTAAATCTTTAATTAGATTTGAACGTGAAATGGTAATTAATTTTACCGATAACACCATAGTATTAGATATGGAGTATTACCAGTTTTGCTTCATGGGATGAATAGGTTGGGATTGGGAAATAAAATAAATAATTACTTCGGTGTGGTTCGCTAATCTCGACTAGTTTAGAAAACCATAATTTGGTTTGAAACAACATCCAAAGGAAGATTAAAGGATAAATTTTAAAGAATTTATCTTGGATAAAATTAATGGGAACCTTTCCCTGAGAATATGAATTGGAATGAGGCGTATGTTGTGTTTGTGTAATGTTTTTAATATACGCGGGTTGTTCGGAAAGGCCGGGTTTATACCCATTCTGAATAACCGATTCGACGATATGTCGAAGATGAAGACGGTGGTTGAAGACCGGAAGTCTTCACATCGTTTGGGTGATTACTGATGATCTTGATTGGGCTGTACACCCAAGATGAGGGAATCAGTTGGTGATCGTCCAGACGTACCTGGAGATCGATGGATATGCGAGGAAAGTGCCTCCGGTTTCGTTCAGACCCAGAACGAACTTGTAAATGGATTGTGTGTCTGACATTGGATTTTATTCTTTGTTGATTGATTTCTGTTAAATATATATCTGTTTGGCGGCGAAGAATTTATTCTCTTGCTTAACGCCCTTCTCTGAGACGTACGAGCTTAGAGGTTATATATCGATAGATATCAATCGCATGACATGAATTGCCTGTGTGGCATGCTGAGTTGCATGGATCAAGACTTCTGTTGAAAAGAAAAGTCTTGTGGTTGATGATCAAAGCACGGCCTACGTGGCAGCTTTGTGTCTAGCGTGGATTCGCGAGCCTCACACCTCGGTATGAGTTAAAAACGGGATAAGGACCCAAGGAGTGCATGACGTTTCTTTCTTGCTATGGTGGTGTCAGTGACTTACCAGCCCTGACATTTATATCTATTTTTCACCTATGTGGTTGTTGGAATGTGAGGCGCCTCGATTATAGGTCTGTAAGGACCGGGAAACGTGTGTTTAGGAATAACTAATCCTCAAACGTAAGAGAGGACCGGCCTTGGAGGATCCAGGATTGCCTAGAGTGTGTAGTCCTGAGGCATTTGCTAGAGTGTCTCGAACGCAGAGAGGAGCTTGCCCCTTTGCCTTGACTCATGACGGAATCCAATTTCCAATACGTGATATTGCGGTTTTAATTGTAGAACTAGTATGGCGACATAGTAGATGGTAGCTATGCCGCTATGATTGATATTTATGATTGAAATTGTTTTGACACTATACACCTATAATAGTATCAAATAATGTGTTTTAAACGTATCAAGCATGCTTTGGCTGTTATAAGGGAAAACCCTATCCTCCGGCTTGCGTTGCATTGTGTGATGGTACCTGGGTCTTATAACAGCTTCATTTTTCTTTATTTAGCATTGCGCTGTTTGTTCTATGCACTGGTATTCTTGGGAGGAAACCCGTTCCGTGTTATACGGCGTGGTCCCTTGATTTACCTAACTTTAAAACCAATATTAACAACTGTTTTAGTTCTCACACCAGTCACATGACTGACCCGAAGTTTATTGTTTTAACCTAAACTCTGGGTGCCCTTATTTTCCGCACGGGCAGCTAGTAGTTTTGGTTTTGCAGATTTATATTCACAGGATCCTGGTTTACAGCTGGAACGATGCTCGGAAAGCTCTGTATCCGTGTATCACTTTCATTTGTGCTTTGTATATTTTTCCGCTGCTATGTAATTTATTGTAATCTCTGATATTTATCGAATGGAATTTATTCATTTATACTCTGTATATTCTTGTATCTGATGGAATTGTTGTAATAACAATGAAATGTTCTCCCGTCTGTGTTCTATTTTGTCTTGTCCTCACAGTAATTCGTCCTTTCTCATCTCTTCGGAGACCGGGGAAGTTCGGGTCGCTTCAGTATCACTAATTTTGCTCCAAAGCGATAGTAAAATCTTTAATTAGATTTGAACGTGAAATGGTAATTAATATTTACCGAAAGCACCGTGGTGTTAGATATGGAGTATTACCTGTTTTGCTCCGGGACAAATAGGTTGGGATTGGGAAATAAAATAAATAATTACTTCGGTGTGGTTCGCTAATCCCGACTAGTTTGGAAAACCTTAACATGGTTTGAAATGATATTCAAAGGAAGATTAAAGAATAAATCTAGAAGAATTTATCTTTGATAAAATTAAGGGGAACCTTTCCCTAAGAATGTGAATATTTGAATAAAGAATATTCTGAATTGGAATGAGGCGTATGTTACGTTTGTGTAACACTTGTTTATTATATGCGCGGGTTATTTGGAAAGGTCGGGTTTATACCCATTTTGAATAACTGATTCGACGATAAGTCGAAGATGAAGACGGTGGTTGAAGACCGGAGGTCTTCACATCGTTTGGATGATTATTTATGATCTTGATTGGGCTGTACACCCAAGAGGAGGGAATCAGTTGGTGATCGTCCAGACGTACTTGGAGATCGATGGATATGCGAGGAATAAGGTTCCTCCGGTTTCATTCCGACCCAGAACGAACTTGTAAATGGACTGTGTGTCTGACATTGGATTTTATTCTGTGTGATTGATTTCTATTAAATATATATCTATTAGGCGGCGGAGAATTTATTCTCTTGCTTAACGCCCTTCTCTGAGACGTACGAGCTCAGAGGTTATATATTGATGGATATCAATCGAATGACATGAATTGCCTAAGTGGCAAATGATCAAGGCTTCTGTTGAAAAGAAAAGTCTTGTGGTTGATGATCAAAGCACGACATGTGTGGCATAACTTTGTGTATGGCGTTAATTCGCGAGCCTCACACCTCGGTATGAGTCAAAAACGGGATCGGACTGCAGGGAGAACACGACGTTTCTTTCTAGCTATGGGTGGTGTCAGTGACCTACCAGCCCGGACATTTACATTATTTTTCAACTGTGTGGTTGTTGGCATGCGAGGCGCCTCGGATATAGGTCTGATAGGACCGAGAAACGTGTGTTCAGGAATAATTAATCCTCAAAAGTAGGAGAGGACCGACCCTGAAGTGTAATGACCTAAAATTCCGGTCCAATTTGAGCTGACCAAAAACACAAGTCCAACCCCAAATCAAACTAAAAATCAGGAAATTTATTGAAAGAAAACAGGGGGTGATGAAAGATAAGATGGAAACTTAGAATAGAAGAAGAAGAATACAATATCAGAGTAACACGAATCTCATTGCGGAACGAATAACATATAATATATGTAACATGACTTTGAAATATACATTTGTATTTGAATATACATCATTATCAAAGTACAACACTTACAACACAGCAAAATAACTATAGCTATATGATCCTGAAGCCTCCTGTTCCAGCTCTCCAAGTATCTGTAAATTCCTGACTACTTGACTACCCCACTAGTACAAAACTAGTCTTTTGTGTCCCCTCATATGCATTTGTTGTACAAACAACAGATGCAAACAGTACAATTTGCATCTATTTCCAACCCACAATAGATGCAAATTAGGAAAAACAAATATTATATTTTCCTTTGCATCCATTATTGTCAAAGAACTGACTCGGTAGGGTGGGGTTGAAAGTTAATTATTGTAGTCTGTGTCTATTTAAGTAATGGACGCAAATAGTTGGTATATTGGAGTAATTAGCTTCTCCTCCTTTTATAGTGGACGCAACAAATAAGTACTACTCTTAGTTAAACAAACAAAGCCGCGAGTATGGGGGGAAAGAAAACCACTTTCGCGCACTCTTTTGAAATTATCGGAGGGAATTTAAACCCTAAATTCATGAATCCCTTGTTTCGTCTTCACTTCCAAAACATTACGAGTGTTTATATTCACTTTTAAATCCATTTGCTGAAGTTTGATGATGCCTTTTTCCTCTCATATAGCTTGCTGAAGCTCCAATTTCTCAGTCGATGCCCTCTTTCTTATTCCCTCGATAACCTAACTTCTACTGCTTTTAGGTATTATTTATTTATTTCTGCATTTCTTTGTCGATCATTGACTGGTTCTTTAATTGTGAGGAGATGAATTGCCATTATTGTTTTAACGAGATGAATCTAACATATTGTGGTTTAATTGTAAGTAGTTGTTATAGGTTACAATTGTAATTCGTCAACCTAATTTATGTATCTACTAAGTAGTTGTTAAGTCGATTGAAAATTATGTTGATAACACTGGTTTAGATAATGACAGTGTTCCAGCTAATACATGTATTCCCATGTCTCTAATTGAACAGTTTAACAGCTCAATTATATGTTGTGTAAGTTCCCATTTGTCTTGCATGTTTTGTGATGTTTTAATGTAGTTTTAGTTCATTTTTTATTTTGTGATATTATAGATGCTCCACGTTGTATCAGTTCCCATTTATCTTAAAAGTATGTTTTGTATTATCTAATATGATCACTTATATACTTTCCTTATTAGTTTGTTTGAATCAGTTTACTTGTTATTAGTAACTCGTCAATGTTGTTGCATCTCAAAACGAGGTATTTATCAGTTTTGCATCATCAAACGTATATTTGTTGCATCTCAAATCTTGGCCAGGTGTTTTTTTTTTTGTTACAAGAGTTGCGTGATGCATTAGTACTAAATATATAAAATTTTGTCATGATATTACACCATCAACTCTGAGATAGGACTACTGTGCATTACTTGCTTATCATTTATGATATTATCTATTTTTGGTAATTTCTTATATGATTGAATACTTGGCAGTGAGCATGTCCATGTTTTCATGTTACATGTGGAAACAGAACTGAGCATGTTTATAGTAATATGCTAACAATTGTCACAAGCTTTAGCTATGACTATAATCTTATGAATTTATTCATAACTTGACCCTTTTTGCTGTTTAAGATTTGGATGACAACGCTGCTGTAGCAGCTTCATCACTAAAAAGAACGTGTGCCAAGAGATAGAAGAAATAACTGTTTTAATACGGGAAACTAAACTTTGACTATTGCAGTTTTCAAAACATTTCTTCTTATTCATTTCGACATAAGATGCATTTCTTCAAAACTCAAAAAACCATGATTTATGCAATTTCCATTTTTTTTTTTAAATCTCCTATAAACATACAAAAGTTTCTAAATTTGTGCAGATTTGATTCTGTGCCGATTTATATTATTTTTCTTAAGGATTTGAGGAATTGAATTTATTTTGAGAAAACCTGGATGCTACTTATGATTTGTGTAGTGCAGAAATGGCCGTTGCACATGTTTATAATAATAATGGGATACCGCATACTATTAACATTATTAAGTCTTTTTCCTTAAGTTGAACAGGACCTTGCTTCCATATCCCTCGTCTAGGATAGAAGCAAATATATGGAACGTAGTATGTTTGGTTGGTGGTCTATTTGAATGGTAACTTGAGTTTTTTCTATTTACAGCAAACAAGTACATCAGATATGTTGGATTTAGCAGTACAACACATCAAAGAGTTACCAATGTTTTAAAACGCAAAAGGCGTACGCGAGGCGTTTTCGGGTCCGTGATGCGAGGCGTAAGCCTCGACGCATTGAGGCGTAAGCCTTTCAGGGAAAAAAAAAGCGCAACACCTTTTACAGTTTAGGGCACAACAGTTTAAAAAAAAATTAGGGCGCAACAGTTAACAGATAATTAAAATAGGTCCAGACAGCTCAAAGTAGGGCGCAACAGTATAGGGCACAACAGTTAAAAAAAAAAAAAGGCCTCTCTTTCGATTCCTCGTTTCTTCTGTAATCGAACTCGTTTCTTCACAGAATCGAACTCGATTCCAGAATCGAACTCGTTTCTTCTGGAATCGAGTTCGATTCCAGTGAGGAATCGAGTTCGATTCCAGTGAGGAATCGAACTCGATTCCTGTTCGAATGCAAAATTCAATTTTTTTTGCGCTTTCTGCGCCTCAAACCGTTGAGGCGTGCGTTTTTTTTGCGATTTCTGCGCCTCAAACCATTGAGGCGTAAGCCTCACGGGCAAAACGCCTTTCGAAGCACGCCTGAAGGCGTTTTAGCCTCCGCCTCGCCTCGAGGCGCGCCTCAAGGCGTGCCTCAGGCGCGTTTTTTAAAACATTGAGAGTTACAGAGTCATATTCAGGTTTGTTTTTACATTTTCACTGTTTAAATTAAAGTGCATTGAAATTTGAAACACAGTACTTCTTGCATTCATATGTTACTTGAAGTTCCGAGGTGTGAACCGTATAACATATTCCTAACCTTCCTTTGCTTTAGGTCATATCTTTGCTCCGATTACATAAAATCTCACTGGTAGCATCGGATAACAGCAATCAATGTTTTTTATTGTACCATCCTTGATTGTTGCAGGATCTTAACCAAGACAAAGCAAATTGCAAGTGTGCATGCAAAGAAGAAAGTTCATGAAACTTCTATTTATGTATAGAATATATCTTACTGTTTATGCTTATCATTTATGAGCAAGGTACATTGTTTTGATCTCCTGATCTTCTACAATATATTTCCTGATCTTATTCAACTCTGAGTTAGGAGCCCCGTTCTTGACATGAAAAAAAGCACGACATTTCAAGACTTTTAATCAGAAAGCTTGCATTCTAGAGATTGGTTTGTGAAAATGCATGACATTTCAAGACCAACCTGGGACTTCAAAGCTCTATCATGGTTCCTTTATAGGAAGCGTTCCAGTCTTACTTTGTTGGTTTATTTGTAGAAAGCAAATTGTGTGCAATTCATTCTAAGAGGGTTACAATCATGTTTATGGTATTTAGGTTGCTAAACGATTAGGGGTGAGACTGCCTAGATTTTCCCAGTTAAATTCCTGCTTCTAATCTAATAATTTGGGTTCCTTTATTTCTCAAAACATATTAAATCTTTATATTGCTAATGTTTTACTGTAGTATGTTGATAACATATAAGTTGCATAATTTTTTTTCTAACTTGAATTATTTGGAAACCAGAGAAGAGCGGAAGTGATGCGGAACATAATTTGTAGATATCTTACAGATTTATTACTTCGATTTCTATTTTTTCTAAGTTAGCAAAATTTGGCATTCTGGAACTACTAGTTTAAATTAAAAGTTAATAAAGTATGATATTAACAATAAACAGTAAGAAGAATGCTGATTGATGGATTATAAAAGCATTTTCGGATTTTGTTTTCCTTTCATTTGGCATACTCCGTTGTATATTCATCTGTGCACAGTTCTTTCACTTATTTATTTTCTGAATACTAGAGTGTAATTTCTAGTCTTAAAGATGTTTGAGGCATTGTTGTCCGTTTTGACAAAACATATGTTGCTTATAAACTCTGGTACTAGTCTTAATAATGTTAAATTTGTGCAGGTATAGGGGATCAAGCCGAAAGAACATATAATAATGAGTAATCCGAGAAGACCAATGTGCAGGTAAGAAAAGTTTATACAATGGTTCTAGGTAATGAATACATCTAAGAAAAATTCAGTAATTATGATAGTGGGTTAAAAAAATTATACAATGGTTCTACATAAACTAGGCGCCATGTGGGAATCAAAAGTGCGTCATATGTTGGAATTCTTGTAGCTGTAAAAGAAAAGCAGAAGGTATATTTAAGAAAAGAAAAAGGCATATTCTGCTTATTGAATCCAGTCTTCCATTCCCATAGAGAAGGTCTTTGATTGTGCCTCTTAGTGTAACGAGGCTAAGGTAATTTTAAAGAAAATGAGGCTATACGTTGATAAATTCAAATTTGATGGATGGGCTGTTTTAGCGAGCTTAAGTAATTAAAATTGACTGAAACTTTTATTTAGAAGACCACCTAAGTGCTACTCTTTTCTCTTACAGAAATGGCATGAATCTAGAACAGTTCATGCGCCGCCTGCAGATTTATAGATTATAACCTCCGATGGTCTTAGAATTGTTGCACATTCTAGTACTTTAGTAATCACTCCCCCCCCCCCCCCCAATTTCAACTCCTAAGTTTTGTATTTCATGGAATTTTAATGAAATAAAAATGGACTGCGTCTGCGTCTTCTGTTTTGGAGAACCTAGTTTTTATGATGAGAAAAAATTGGAATTATGAAAGAATCATCTCGATACTCGGCGTTCAGTCTGAAGCAGTATTTGCAATTTTGCAGTTCATCTACTCTTCAAAGTATGTAAGGTACATTATAAATATACTGCAAGGCTGGAGTTCTCTTATTTGACATTTATTTGATCTTCCGAATTGTAGGATTTGGCTATCTTCAGTAGAAGGAAAAGAAGCGATAGAAAAGTATGGAGTGCATTTATTACTGTTGGCGCATAAACACAAAATAGATTGGTTGAAAAAGTGTTGTGAAATTGAAATTGGGGCACAATTGAAAGCAATTATGTAGTGGATATTCTACAAATTGCAAACTTTTGTGGTGCATCAAGGCTATATCAAACTTGTTTGAATTATCTGTCCAAGGATTTCAGTTTAGTCGAGAAATCTGATGGATAGAGGTTTGTTCAGAAGCATGATCCGAGATTGGAGTTTGAGATCTTACAGTTTCTTCAAGAGATGGATCAGGTTTGTCTTCAAATCACTTTCCATCATGTTGATAGTGGTCTTAAATCATATTTTATGTTACTTTTTTGAGAAAATGTAAATCTTTGCTCTTTATGTTATTTCATGTTATTTAAGAATTGTGTTTAGAACACTAAGATCCAAATTTAAAGCTAAGTTTTTCTAATCAGATGGGGCAAATTCGAGTTAAAAATAGACTTGGGTTTCTGTCTTAAGAATACAGAACAAGAGAGGAATTGACATGAAGTTATATGAAATGAATAGATCAGAAAGTTGCTTGATATTTGTTTATTTATTATATATTTTGTACTTTCTTCAAAATGGAACTAAATTTTCCTTATCACTCACTTGATCCCACTTAGATAAATTATTCATAAGCATTTTAATGGTCTGTGTTAGAAAATTTTGATCCATAAACAATTTGGTTCATTACAAATTGTAGAGAAGTGTTGATCAACTATGTTTAAATATATGAGGCACATTCTAGTAGTGGTTCAGATTCTTTTAGTATTTTCAAAATAAGTTTAAGAAAACTAATTCTCGCTCATATAGACAAACGTTCAAAATTCCAACAGTGATTTAAAATAAATTCCAAACATGAACTATTCTTCTCAAATTTCAATGGCATAACTTTGTTGGGTAATTGTTTACGCTAACTGCTAAAAGCCTGAAGTACCAAATGAGGCTGAAAGTGGCACTCGAATTGACTGTTCTCATCTTTTTTCATGTAATTAAAATAAGCTGCAACTGCAATTATAAATCCTTAGACTTAAAAACGATTAAGCATGGTTCTTAACGATTTAGAGCCAATTTGGATATAATTCATAAAAAGCCTAAATTTTGTTTTCAATTTAACTTATTAACAGTTTGAAAAAAAAATGATCAGTTTATGTGTTTTCAATTTAAACTTATCGCAGATGAAACAGGATTAAACTAAGCTCATGTTTTAATTAAAATTGATGTTGTTTTTCCCAATTTGTACAATACCTGCATGTTGCTGGCAGTTTGCACTAAGGAGTTAAAACTATAAGTTTGCAATGAATTACTTTCAGTTCAAACTGTCAGCCTGCATGGAGTAACCAAGTGCAATAAATAGATGCGCCACAAAGATTTTTCACAAGCGGTCCATGTTTCATTTATAAAATGTGTAATAAATAGATGTTTCATTCATAAAATGTGAAATAAATAGATGTTTCATTCATAAAATGTGAAATAAATAGATGACCAACCAATCTCCTTCATGATTTGCAATAATAGAGATATTTTGTATTATGTCATTAGAATTGCAAGTGCTCCTGACCTTTTCTTATCTGCCAAAAGAATGAAAACAAACTTTGGAAGCATGGTAACAAGACTTGCTTCCAAAATACTCCTTTACCCAAACGTTGTTCTATATTATATTAATTTATGTATGAATGGGCTCAGACCATTCGATCAGTTCATCTTTCATAAGTTGCCTTATAAATAGAGTAAAATTAAATATAGAATAAACATTAACAAAAAAGATAACGGTAATCCCATTTCATTGAATTTTTAACACGAATGCGGTTTGAAAATGACAAGGTGTTTTGGGTGTTAATGGTAATTGTTAAATCGACGTGTTAAATATTATTTCAAATTTGTCTTTATGTAAGTATCATTATTTCATTATTCAAATTTCTTACTATTATGCAACAGTTTATAACTATGATACTGAGAAAACAAA
Organism: Allium sativum; assembly: GCA_030737875.1. Classification (NCBI taxonomy): domain Eukaryota; kingdom Viridiplantae; phylum Streptophyta; class Magnoliopsida; order Asparagales; family Amaryllidaceae; genus Allium; species Allium sativum. Next base: position 1,014,784,804 of record CM060916.1, read on the forward strand.
TTATGACCATGTAATTGTAATAGTAACCAAATTCACTAGCTGAGAAAGCAACAAGCAACATAGTACACTATACCAAGTTTGTCTATGTAAAAGGAAGAATAACTTCTGATATTATTTGTATTTTCCTTCGTAGTAATTAATAGCTACTTTAGTATTTTTTTTATTATATAAAAAAGTAACTAACAGCTTGGAAAATCAGTTAAACTGTAGAACTACATGTTTATGCATTCCAGGAACTGGTTAATGCGCTGAAATTTATAGTTGTAACTTGATCACTGAAATTTATGGAAACTGAATTTTGTAGCAGTAAATTGATCACTGAAATTCATATATGGATCACTTGTTAATAATGCAGGTGCTACAAAGTGGCCATGCAATGTGTTGTGTGCTTGTGACTACAGAGCTAGCAAAAGATGAATTATTAGAGGATGTGAAAAAGCCGGAGCTTCTGTCCGAGTATGATAAAGTGGTTAATGAAGGTTGTGCCTTAACTGATTTCATATATCTTTTTGGAAGTGCTGTAAAAAGTAATTATTTTCTATCGACTCAATCACTGTGCAATATAAAATATTAGTAATAAATTAAAAGTCGTAATTAGCCTGTTATTCAACTTGATTAAGATGCTTCTATATCATGGTTTATCACAACTTCTCTACCTTTTTTCTATTTTGGATCTTTATAGACCTTATTAATTTTTCCTATATACACATTTACAATATGATAATTGTGATGAACATCCAGTTCTCTAACCCATCGACAATTAAATTAGCACAACCAATGATTAAAGATACCCTGCAGGATGATGTCGTTCACACCCGTATACAGTAATACAGAACTCATTAGTGGAACGTATTATGCAAAATAAAATTTAATATTTATTTTGACATCATGTTTTCAAATTTTGAAATATATGTTTCTGAAAGTTAGAAGTTTCACATACATGGATTTTGAAAGCATAAAGATATATGGCTTGCAAATGAATATCTGGTTATGGACATGATTTTAGGTGTGAGGATATTAAACATTCTGCTTATGATAAGCAAATATTTAAATATTGTTAAATTTTCAAAAATTGAATGCTGTGTATATGTAAATTTTTAGATATGCTAATTGCGATCTTCTGACATGAATGGATTTTTTTCCGATAACGTATGATACAATATCGGTAAAAAATCCATTCATGTCAGAAGATAGCAATTAGCATATCTAAAATGCATGTTCCAAGTTTCCTAAACATAATGATTTCTGGTAAATCAGGTTTGTACCTATAAATTTCTTAAATGGGTGTGGACTATGTAACATGGAATTCAATTTCAAATATTTCAAACTGCAGATATGGTTCTAAGAGAATTCATAAATGTGTGAGTCTTTGAACATGAGTAAAGAATACGCAACCGCATATATGTAACCGGCATACTGGGATTTTGGAAATATACAAGTGTCATATACACATTTTCACCTAAAAAAACTTCATGGACAAAAATTGGCTATTAACTCTGGATGCTCATTGAACAGTGCTGAATCTTCAAACATCACTGCATTTAGTACCTATTTATACACATTGCATTTCTCAATTTATTGCATCAAATGATCATATAAATAGAGCATATATATGATGGTTTATGGTCAACTGATTTTCCTGGAAACTGATTCAAGTTGTACTTGTTATAAGTGACAGTCCCAGAATTTTTTGCCAATAAGGAAATGTGCTATTTCTATGGGAAATATGACTCACTTTATTTCTCTTACTATGTCGATTTTTTCCTTTAATTTGACGGACCTTTTGTTGTTATGTATATGTCAACTTATCTTTTGTTCTATTGTAACTTTATCATTGATAACTAGTGGTAAAGAAGCAGAATTTGGTCCACTAAAAGAAGGTTACATGTTTGAAATTTCAACTGCACTATCACGGATGTGAGTATATCTCCTGAAACAACAAATGTTATGACATCCAATTCAAAATGTTTTTCCCCTTCTATAATATTTGTATTAATATTTTTTCAGGCTATTGAGCTCACCAACATACTTGGTAAATACCTGAGCTTTCTTGCACTGATGGTCTTTTTCTCTTATGCTTAATTACATGCAGGATTACGAGTATGCAAGTATTAATCCGGTTGCATAGGATGTTGCAAATCACTTATGCGAAATGGCAGCAGATTATCATATGGAAACACCTCATGTTTTGGACTACAGTAAATACCCAGGCATGTGGTTCCTCTTTGTCAAAAATAAATGTTCATTTTATAAGGTAATTTTGAATCGATACAGGGGTTGAAGAACATAGACGATTTGTGCATACATATTTGAGTTCATCAGGTAAGTAAAAGAAACTGCATATCCAAACTCTATGACTTCCAAGTTGCAACTCTGTATGATTAACTCGAGTTGATGCGCAGGGGAGATTCCAGAAGATACGGAAGTGGAGAATCTTCTATAAGATGTTGAGAAGTATGTATGTACTTGCTAGCCATTTACTATGGGGTATAATTCCAGTAAGTGATGCTGTTTTATATACGTATGTTACTGGAAAGCGGTGGTTTTGGTTGACGAATATAAATTTATAGGATCATGTAAATGATATCGACTTTGACTATATGGAATATGCAAGGCAAAGGTTTAACCAGTTCTGTTTAAGGAGACCAATGCAGTCGTTGATGGTCAGCTTTTGTCCATACACAAAATCTCTAATTCTATTCGTGAGAGTAACAAACTCATTATCTTATCATAGGAACTAATAGCATTTCACTTGGTGCTGAGACATTTCGAGGTCTCTACCCTGTTGAGACAATAAAGACAGTTGGAAGAATATATGCTAAAGTGGGTTGCTTTAAATTTTCATGTTATGTTTCGTACAAATTATGTGGAAATTTTATTAGCATATGTAATGCGACTCTTTTTTTCCAAGCTGAGAATATATATAACCCCTCTTTTCATTTTAAAAGAATAGTAGAACATGTGAAAGAAACAACATCGTATGAAGAATGTGTAGCAGCATCAGTAGTAAGAAAAAACTAAATTGATTATTTCTTTTATTAAGGTTTTATATTTGGCTATTGATAGTAGTAATTACTTAACAATCAAGGTTGGATCAGCAAACACTGCCAGGGCTGCAGCAATTGTTGTGTTCACTTCTTCTGGAAAGGCTTCAAGGTATATGCTATGTAGGACACTGGAATTTCTTTTATCGGCTACTATATGATCTGATCCCGATTATCAATCTGATTATTACACATAAAGGTTGATTGCAAAATGATGACAGATTATGACGTAACAAGACAAGAAACATTCACAAATCTGTAATTCTTCAAAATTCATTCTTATGGTAGCTTCTTTAGCAATTTGGCTAAAGATTTTATTTAGTTCTTTTTTTTAATTGGACAGGTCTGTGTTTCGATCAAGTGTTCTTGTACTTACCTTGTGTATACAGAGTTGCATGTCCATGGTTATTTGTAGCAAGAGTTCTTTTTTTAAGCAATTGGACAGTCTGTTATTTGTAGTATCTGGAAGATATGAAATGGAGTTCAACAATCTAATGACAACAGTAGACTCGCATGAAAAACCACCAGGAAATAAAGGGAGCTGTAACTGAGAGGTACAAAAAAGTCAATTTTAATTTATCTAATTTGATACATTTCTCATACATTGGTTGTCATTTTAATGGTTGCTTATTTTTTTGTTGCGGCAATGTTGTAGGCTACTGTTTTTATTTTTTATGATGATCAAAAGGAACTACACATCAATTAAGATTGAGATTTATGAATTTTTCATTGTCGGTAATTTTCATTCTCACTTTTACCATATGCATTATTCATTGTCAATATTCATTGAATTATTAGGTGCAAAACAGTGAAACTTTTATTTATTAGGATTAGAGGTCATTCGAAGAATTATTAGAAGCTTGCTATTTCACGCACTCATGCTTCATTTATTGGATCCTGTGTTCCAATTTGAAATATCAGCATATAATTTGAAAATTAGTTTTACCGTAACTTTCTGAGCAGAGTACATATATTATGATTAATTTTTGGGATATTCCCAGTCGTTTTTACCTATCTTTGGTTAATTGACCTGGATTTCATTATTTGTGTCGCTGTTCTTTGTTCCACTCACTGAGCTTATTTCATCTCTTCATGAACTGTTTTTCTGCGGAGAAGCTCCTATCTATATATTTTCCAAAACCTTCCCACTATGATTCTTTCAGCAAACCAAATTGCTTATGTCCGAATTTGAGAGGTGCAACAGGAATTTTGTTGTTAGCAAATTACCAGTTCTTTACATATAATCCAAAGGCAAACTATAGCACACCACAAATAGGTATATATCTTGTTTAAACTACATACAACTAACCAAGATCTTATGTTTTATTAATCTCTCAGATTTATAAATTAGATATCATGTCATCCCGTAATGATTTATACTTTTAAGTTAGTTTTCATAATTGTAGTGTACTGTTGTAATTTAACCTTTTTTATCACAATTGTGCATATAATTTCCAGGTATATTATATTTGATTGTAGTGTACTGTTGTAACATTTATATTTGGTTTTGTTACGGATTTGTATTGTTTTATTTGATTGTACTCAAATTTGTATATTTGTGTTGTGCCAAGCCTAAAAGGCTCAAATAAAAAAAAAAAAAAAAAAAAAAAAAAAAAACAACAACAACATTTGCTTCTGGTGTGTTGGGAAGATGGACGCAAACTCATTGTGGAAAAAAAACTCCCATAAACAATTTGCATCTGCTATAATAACAAAGTGGACGCAAATGTATCAAAGAATATAATTGCCATAAGCAGTTTCATCTAATGTACTACCCAGTCAGATGCAAATATGTGAAGTATTCGCGTCTGTTTCAGGCATACTGGACGCAAATGCATTGAAGAATATAATTGCCACAAGCAATTTGCATATGATGTACGACCTAATCAGACGCAAATATGTGAAGTATTCGTGTTTGGTTCAGGACATATTGGATGCAAATATGCAATATTTGCGTTGGATGAAAGTTAGATGCAATAATTATTGTACATTTGCGTCCATCTTATTTGCATCTGAACTGAATTAGATGCAAATGGTGGAAAAAAGCAGACGCAAATACTCTATTTTGTAGTAGTGCCCGTACAAAATTGGGCACCCAAGAGTTTAGGGAAAACAAAACAAAATAAACTCCGGGTCAGTCATGGTACTGGTATGAGTAAAACAGTTTGAACAAGTAAACGATATCTCATAAGACCACGCCGTATAACGGAACGGGTTTTTCCCTTATGAGAATCCAAATTATCTTTATATCAAAAACCTTTTGATATTATAATAATGTTTATCAACCACAGTATAATAATCATCTAGCAGAAACGCTTTCATTTCACGTTCTACATATATAGTATACAATCAAAACCACAAGCACGTATTGGGTAATGGATTTCCAACTATGACAAGGTATGGAACCACCTTTCGCTAGTGTATCTCTAGAAAGGAATACACTGGGTTCAACAAGAACATCTTGCAACCCGACCACACATGACCGACCACTCATTTCGCTTGAGTGTATCGAATGTATATCACCAACGGTTGGGATCAACAACCGTTTCCCGAATGGGACAACATCAACAATAGATTTTTAGAAATAAATGAAACTCTAGATCAGGTGATTATACACCATACTTCGGAGCGACCGACTTAGCCATGCTGCCTGCCTGATTTCTATCATTTATCGGATGTGAGGCTAGAAGCTACGCTTTATGATCACACCAGATTCACTTTGAATGTCACACCGTCAAATCCAGCAGATCACCGATTGACGCCCTCAACAATACATTATGTGTTAGCTAAAAGAAGTTTCCTTCTCCGCTTCCACTCTTGGTACGGTTGAAGAAATCAATATACGTGATCGTCTGGAAATACTCTGTCAGACATTCATCCATACAAGTCATCCAGGAACAGAATGAACCGAAGGTATTATTCTGTAAACAGGATAGCCCTTGCATAGCTCCTTCTTCAAATTTTCTTTGGCATATATGATTCGCAATGCTTATGCCAATACAGAGTGGTTCTTTGGATAATAATCCAACCGTTCTCTCCATATTAACAACGTTAAAATGGTCAAAACTTCGATAGTCTGTGATTTAACCATCGAAGAAAAACAGATGTGCAAACAACGATATTATTTCCAGATGGAAATTATATCAATCAATCATCAATCATATATATATCTATATATATATTCATATTTTCCTTATTTTCTACTTTTAGAAAATATACGTTATTAACACTGGAAAACATTTCCATTTCTTGTTTTCTATATTAGAAAACATTTCTGATTCTGGTTTGGAAAACATTTCCAAAACTCCTACGTTTGGATTAAACAGATGTTTAGATAAAATATCGCTATGCCAACTCAACCATTTCTCTTATTAACTAAATTCCTTTAACCCACCTTCACTATCGAACCTTAACCATTCCTTAGTTAAAAATGAAGTCAATCAAGTTGGGGGTAATACTACCTCACAGACCTTAACTGAACAACGTTTCTAACCTTGAAATAGACAAAGTTCACCTTATATTTCTTTAACAACTTCCTTACTTAACCTTTTTTTCGAGTAACTATATTCGATTAACTCTTTTCAATTAACTCTATTCGATTAACTCCTTTGGAATAACTCTATTCACTTAACTCCTGTCGAATAAACTATATTCGATAACTCCTCTAACTCTATTCGAATAAACTATATTCGATTAACTCCTCTAATTCCATTCAAATAAACTATATTCGATTTATTCCTTTAACTCCATTTAACTCTATTCGAATTACTAAATTCGATTAACTCCTCTTTAACTCTTCTTTGAATAACTAGTATTCGATAACTCCTTTTACTATATTCGAATTACTAATATTCAATTAACTCAATTGATTCTATTCGAATAAACTATATTCGATTAACTCCTTTATTTTAACAGTATTCGATTAACTCCTAACTGGTTAACTCTTATTCGAATAACAAAAATTCGATTAACTCTATTCAGCTAACTCGACTCGACTAACCCCTTTTCGAATAACATATTTGATTTACTAACTTTCGAATACCTTACTCGATTGACTCCCTTTAAATACCATATTCGATTTAACTCCATTCGAATAACTAAATTCGATTAACTCCTTTTCGAATAAACTATTCATTTATAAAGATTTACTTTTAGTAACGGTTCTTCACTTTACAAATGATTTCCTTTTTATAAAATCTCCTTTGATTGTTATAAATATTATCTCTTTTATAAAATCCTTTTATTTTATAAATAATCTATTTTCAATATTCATTTTGAAAAATTCCCTTTTCACCATTTCGGTATGTTATGGTATTTAACACATCAAATCACGATGACCGATATCGTTCAAACACATATAATCGACAATAGATTATATATCGCATCATATATCACAATATATGAAAAACAGAAAAATAAATGTTGAGGAATCCAGTTGGATTCCTCCAACCTGTCTCCCTGCATCCACAGATGTTATACAATATAAAATCAACATCACTTTTAGTTCCATATGATATATTCTATTAAACAGAATCAATATAGAAATTCAATTAACTGACTAGCAGTTCAATCAAACATTCAATATACAGTCAATCATCCAATATTTAATAGTTCTAAAAATACAACATGAAATTATAAACTGTTCAGAGTTAGTGAGATTTACTCACTTTGGCAGTTCATCGTTAAAGAACGATAAACTGTGGTTTGATTTAAATCAAACAATTTATTTCGCCATAAATTCATACGAGCCCCAATCCACATCCAGTCAACTTCATTGTGAAGCTCTCGTCTATACGGTCCCAACGCGACTTACGGTTCGTCAATCTGACAACGTATGATCGAGTTATTAAGGTTACAAGTTGAACACAATTAAATTAAAATAACTTAAATTTATTTTAAACAGTTGGGCCTCACCCTCCTTTCCTAGCCCAATTAGAATCCAACCCGCACTAATCCTTTCTCTCCCAAAAACAAATGTCGTGCTCCACTTTCGTTTACTCCAGCCATTTCCGATCGTTCTACCCATACTCACGATCTCATCCCTCCACTAAATTTGCCGAAACCACTTCCATTTCACTTCTCTTTCGAAACCACTCCTCCCCATACCCTTTGCGCTGAACTCGCACCACCCCTCATGGATCCGACGTGAACCCGAACCCACGCAGTACAGTGAAACCCACGAATTTATTACCATCGATCCTTCCCATAAACTCATATGTGATGCTAAATCCTACTCTGAATGTAAATACGAACTCCATTTCGTGAATCGAAGCCCCATCGTCTACTGATTTCGAACCCTAACTTTACTGACTTCCGCTCTGTACAGTTTTTGCACTAACCCAAACATAGCCGAGGCCATCAAAACACCTACAAGACCGTAGAAGATCTCTCCAGCATCTCAAATATATACGTTAGGGGATTTATAGGATTTTACTCCTATTTTTTTTTGAATTAAATGAAGATGGAAATTTTGCTGGAAGAAAACAGCGGCCAGTTTCAATAGATGGAAAAATGAATTAGGTTTAGAATTTTAAGGGAGGGGTATTCATAGCGAATAGGATTTAGATATTTGTGTAAGATATTTTCAATTTATTTTATTTTAATATTCGATTTGCCTTCTAAAAATTCGTGTGATCACAGACAATACCCAAAAATCACGAAACTGGACATGCAGCTACAGTTCGACATTACAGTCCCAACGAAACTGGTTTCGTTGAATTCCGACTTCGTATGCTCACATAGCGTATTTTTAACTGTCAAAATACTGACTGTTTTTCACTCTAAAAACCCGTACGGCCACATAGTGACTCAAAAAATCACAAAACTTGGAATCTAGCAATAATTTGATGTTGTGGATCCAACAAAATTAGTTTCGTCGAATTCTGACTTCGTTTGCAAAACCAGCTATTTTTACAGCTCTGAATGACCCATTTAAATATATAAATATTTTTAAATATAATTAAATTAAATATAAATAAACTTATATTATCGTATATATATTCACAGTGGAATACCATACAGCTTCAGAAAAACCTTGTATGGATTCTAACTCGATATTTCAAATCTGGGTCAACCCGATATTCGATTTATATTGAAATTCCTTTTTAAAATATAAATACTTCCTTTATAAATTATAAAGGAATTCCACAGCGACTTTTCTGAAATTTGATTTAGACGTGAATCAAAATCTACACGACGAAATCCCGATTTTTCTCTTCCACTAGAAGGATATACTCCACCAGCTCCACACGTTTCTTGATTCACAAAAATCCGGTTTAAAACGAATCATGTACATTCTGTTGAAGTTCAAATCGCCAAACTACGAACTGCAGCGCCATTTCAAGCTCGATTTTAATTATAATATAATTATATGTTCAAACTTTCGTTCAAATAATATATTCGTTATTCTAATTCAAATTCTAAACTGAATTAAATATCACAGATGATGCAGTTCCCACCATATCGCCATTTCATCCAATTCTGATTATTTCAGAATTTAATATATTATTTAATTTATTATTTTAATTAAATATTCATCATTATTTAATTCCACGACCATTTAATGCACTATATCACCATTTATATAATCAAATAAATTAATTATAATACCTCTGCCAATGCGGGTCATTACAATCTTTCCCACTTAAAATAATTTCGTCCTCGAAATTGCTAAAGTAGAGAACGACCCTATCGACTGGTTAGAACATATTTGTTCACTTCTTAACTTCAGTTTCAACTGAACCAATTTAATTTCAATTAAAAATTAATTACTTCTTATCAACGAAAATTTCCAAAAATCCTGAAAATTTTCTAACTCCTTAACTTTTCGAAAAATTTCGCCAGCACCTCCTTTGTACTAGTCAATCGATAAAACCTCAACTCGCCTCTCTGGGCCATCTCTATCCCAAAAGAAAATCAAATAGCCAAGCGGCTTGCCAACTCGGCTCATAAATCTTATATCCAATAGAAATATAAACTTGTACCTTTTGTCGGCATATCATTATATCCTTTCCACCTGTTATCAATTCAGCGGATACAAGGGTCATCCCAATCAAATTCCAATCTGCTTTTATCCACAACACAACCATTCGCTTATATTCGAGCCAAATATCATTTCAACTTGAGTTTCTTCTCGATTCCCAACTCTTAACTTGATTATCACATTACACTTCAAATTTGAATCTCACAATCCAATTTGTCTTGATATCATTCTAATTCAATCTCAGTTACCACTTTACTGGCTTTACTCTAATTCAATTTTGCTTTCACAAATTTCTGTTAAATTTGTTTTTAATTCAAACAGTCTTTCCCTGGGAGTTTTCAAACAGTTTACTCCTTTCAAAAATCAAATTTTCCTTCTGAACATGTCGCTGAGCCCTTAATTAATATTTCATTAGTTAAATCACTTCTCTATTTTTTTTATCAATATTTGTTAACCAAATATTTTCAATAACCATATTAGCCTTTTATGTTATTTGGAAAACATTTCCGAATATCGTCTTCCTTTATTTTCTAAATTTTTAAAAAATATATGCTATTTATAATTGGAAAATATTCCAATTACTTATCACTTTTTCGATCTCGTTTATTTCTATACTTAGGAAATATTCTTTATTATATTTCCAAGCTTACACTTATTTGGGTTAAAACGGATGTTATGTAAAACATCGTTACGACAACCCAAATACTATATTCAACTAACTCTTATTCAACATTGATCTTCGAGCCTAAAATCTTACTATTTATTTGTTAATAATGAATTCAATCAAGTTGGGGTATAATTACCTCTCAGACCTTGTCTGAATAACATTTATAACGTCAAAACAGATAAGACAACTTACTCGAATAATCAATACCATACAACTGATTATTAACCTTTTAACACGTACACCCTTTCTCTTGCTATTCTTACTAGATTTTATTCTAGACTTCCTTTTTGATTTTACTATTCTATTTTTAAGTTCGTTTCCTTATCGACTTCTATATATATCGATACGTTGATTTCTAACTATCAAATTATCTTAAAAATATTCTAACTCCTTAAATTCCTGGAAAAATTCGCCATAACCTCCTCTGTCCCAGGAGCATCAGGATATTTCAAATAGCCTCCCATGGCCCTCACCAATCCAAAAGAAAAGAAAAAGCCAAGCGGCTAGCCGATACGGCGTATAAAATCTCATATATGAATTAAATACGTACCTTTTCGTCGAGCATTCTATTTATATACCTTCATACCTTATCCATACCTATCTCATGTATATTTATACCTGCCCAATCTATTTTAACTATACCTGATCGTTTTAACTCAATTCGTTAATTAATTTGTTAATTAACTCTTTAGTCTATTTCACTTTTATATTTGAACATGACATGTTCAAATATATTTTAACTTGCTTATTAACTAATTCAAATCCAAATTTCAAATTTAAGTTCTATATTCGATTTCGAATATCCATTTACAAATCCAATTCACCTTTCAAAGTTCAACTTCAAAATTCAAAACTCGATTAACTAATTCCTCTTCGACTTAGTTAATTCTATTCAAATTTTATATCACTTCTATTAATCAAATTCTATTATCAAATTCTATAGTTTAAATTCCATTTGAATTCTATATTCAAATTCCATTTGAATTTCTATATTCAGATTCTATATCACTTCCATTGAATTTCATATATTCAAACTCCCTTTGAATTTCTATATTCAATTCTACTTCAATTCCCTTTATTCAAATTCTATATTCAATTCTATATTATAAATCCCATTTTGAAATTCAACACAACTTGTCTTTCCCAAAACAAATTCAAAACAGTATCTCTAGTAGTAATTCGTCACTTACAACTCGAAAATGAATACTGATGATGCAGCTGCCATCATCAGAATCTATTTCCAGCGATCGAAGTGAGTTCAATACTATAAAACCATTTTTAAACATTTCCACTTTGAAATTCATTTCAAAGTAAAATTCACACTGCTTGTAAAACAATTTAAAATCTCCCAGGATCTTAATTTTTCCTTATTTTTAATTCAAATCCATTTACAAACACTTATCCAATTTTCTGGAGTTTTAATTCAATTTCTGGTTTAAATTTCAGATTTAACTCATCTGATTTCACGTATTTCACTTATATGAATTCTGATTGGGTATTTACGTAACCATTTAATTTATAATCTTACTCGATTATAATAACAACCAATATATCCAATATGTATCAAAATATACTTTGGGTAAAATTATTTTAATTTACCCTCTTTTCAAAACATATCGTGATGACCCATCGTATTCGAGTGTTTAGTAACTCCTACCGATACAGTGGATCAAACTGATCGACCAGAACTCATAAACAACTCAACAAATAAATCTCCACAATATGAAACAAATTTTTATATCAATAACAAATACGTTCACTCGTATATATACACTCAAACTCAATCTAGGGTATTACTAACCTTATCTCAACTGAGTCACGCCACAGAGCTAATGTATTTCACTTAACTTAAGCTCTGATACCAACTGTAATGACCCGAAAGCCGAGGGCTAACCTCCCCCCGTGGCATACAAAGGTACCCCAGACACCATGCTTTACGGCCAGCCTCTCGACTCGACCAACCCGCTATAATGCAGGACCTATAGGGGTAAGAGTCTCCCGTTCGCCACCAAACTGCGAAGTGAGAACCCCCTATCAGACGTACCAATGAAACAACATGGACTGGTATGAGTAAAACAGTTTAAAACAGTTGAACAAGTAAACGATATCTCATAAAACCACGCCGTATAACGGAACGGGTTTTTCCCTTATGAGAATCCAAATTATCTTTATATCAAAAACCTTTTGATATTATAATAATGTTTATCAACCACAGTATAATAATCATCTAGAAGAAACGCTTTCATCTTACGTTCTACATATATAGTATACAATCAAAACCGCAAGCACGTATTGGGTAATGGATTTCCAACTATGACACGGTATGGAATCACCATTAGCTAGTGTATCTCTAGAAAGGAATACACTGGGTTCAACAAGAACATCTTGCAACCCGGCCACACATGACCGACCACTCATTTCGCTTGAGTGTATCGAATGTATATCACCAACGGTTGGGATTAGCAACCGTTTCCCGAATGGGACAGCATCAACAATAGATTTTTAGAAATAAATGAAACTCTAGATCAGGTGATTATACACCCTACTTCGGAGTGACCGACTTAGCCATGCTGCCTGCCCGATTTCTGCATTTACCGGATGTGAGGCTAGAAGGTACGCTTTATGATCACACCAGATTCACTTCGAATGTCACATCATCAAATCCAGCAGATCACCGATTGACGCCCTCAAAAATACATTATGTGTTAGCTAAAAGATGTTTCCTTCTCCGCTTCCACTCTTGGTACGGTTGAAGAAATCAATATACGTGATCGTCTGGAAATACTCTGTCAGACATTCATCCATACAAGTCGTCCAAGAACAGGATGAACCGAAGGTACTATTCTGTAAACAGGATAGCCCTTGCATAACTCCGTCTTCAAAATTTCTTTGGCATATATGATTCGCAACGCTTATGCCAATACAGAGTGGTTCTTTGGATAATAATCCAACCGGTGTAACAACCCATATTTTTATAACATGTTAAAGTCTTAAATCAAGGCAGAATTAATTTTTAAAACAAGAATTAAGGGAAACAGGTTATGCCATTGCGTTCATCTCGAAATTTTACATGAAATAGAGTCCGAGTTTTTGAAAATCGGAGTCCGTATGAGGGAGATATGACCCTCCAAAGTTTCAGGATTTTTCAGAATAAAAACCAGCTCGAAATTCGAATTCTAACCCCGGAACAGGCTGGGCGGGAAAATTCCCGCTTAGGGACCAGGTCGACCTGGGGGTCGACCATAGTGTCGACCTCCCAGGGACCAGGTCGATCACAGTGTCGACCTGGGGGTCGACCTGCCTCAGGAACCACTCTTCTGAACCAGATGCATCCTGACGTATTTAGACTCGTTTTCTGACCAGATTCGTCTGCCCAACCCTATATAAACAGCCCCTAGTCTCATTTTCTCCACACCATTTCTTTCTACGCTTATGTTGCGTCTAAGATAATCAAAATAAAAAGATAAAAAAGGAAGAAAAAGGACTGCTCCTTCTCCATCAAGACTACGCTTAGGGATTTGCAAATTGGGGGGATCTCAATTAGAACACGATCGATCAAATAGAGATTCAACAGTCAAAATTCTGCTTTCTAATTCTTGATCCACGCACTGTAAGTTCAATTTACTTTTAGATAAAAGCTGTAAACGTAATATCCATGTTGTAAATTGGAATTGGATCTGTGTATGGTAATTGATTCGTATCTATTCTTGTTCGTCTTGGATCTTGAATTTCGTGAATATTGCTTTGGACCTATTCATGTTGTAAATCAAATTCTCTCGTGTCTATAACCTTAACATGCCTATGACGTTGAATCTATTGTTAATGGACAAGGACTATGACTGAGAACATAAGACTGCCTATGACTAATATGATTATGCCAATGATTATGACGGTGAACATAAGACTGCCTATGACTAATAAGACTAATTCTATGCCTATGACGATGAAAGAAAGACTGTTGTCTATGACTATGACAAGGACAATTGTGGCTAATCAACTATGACTCTTGACTATGAGAATTATTTTCTATGATTATGAACATAAGGCCATTATCTATGACCATGACCTTGAAACTATTACTGTTAGTTGCCTATGACTATTGCGTAGAACTATTTTGGATAATTAACCATGACTATTGTGATTAATCGCTTAGGATTCTTAATTATGAGATTTCTACCTATCACCATGACCATGACTATCGGGGTTAATTACCTGGGACTATTATAGTTGACTGATAGCCATGTTGTATACCGAATTCGTAGTTTGTTGGATCTCATACCAAGAGTGCGACTTGCTTAGTTTATTCACTATTATGTACACCAAAACCATTGGATCCATTTTTCTTGTATTTGGCTTGCCTTTACATGCCTATTCTTTTATGTCAGCGTTTACCATGACTATCACCTTATCTTGCTAGATTTAAAATCCTATACGCCAGTGATGTTGTAACCAATTATCTCAAGTTATGTCATACTAGTCCTGTAACCCCTTTTATTGCTTTATGCTAGTCCCTTTTGTCTATCATAGTTTTGATGCTATTCCCTCTATTTCGAGGTTTGGATTTATTTGTAATAGACATCGATTCACGTTCATGCGCGAAGGGAATAAGATTTGGGTAGATTAGGCAAAACATGAATTGGTTATGAACATGAATTATGAACTCGATAATAGGCAAAATTTGAAACATGAACGCTGCTATAACTTGAACCTGGATATGGACACGAACCTGACATTGACTTGATATGAAACTTGCCTTGAAAACTTGACACGAACCTGACATGAAATTTGAACTTGGACATGACATTAGAATAAACATGAAAATGGCCAACTCGAGGTTGGGTTGAGTTTGCAGTGTAAATCTGCCCGGAACCACCCGACAAATCCAGTTACTGCAAACAATAGGATCCAATGTGGGTAGTTGGTCATATCGCACTTGAAACCCGAGGTCAGACTGAGTTGTGGTGTAGATCTGCCCGGAACCGCCCGACATATCCAGTGACCACAACAACAGGTCTGATGTGAGAGGTTGGGGTGCACTAATGAATTAAGGCCACATGATAGGGTTAAGTCATGTACCGCTTGAATATACTTAACCTATTTGACACGATGACTTGATAGGGTTAAGTCCTGAACCGCTTGAATATACTTAACCAATTTGACACGATTACTTGATAGGGTTAAGTCCTGAACCGCTTGAATGTACTTAACCAATTTGACACGATTACTTGATAGGGTTAAGTCCTGAACCGCTTGAATATACTTAACCTATTTGACACGATGACTTGATAGGGTTAAGTCCTGAACCGCTTGAATATACTTAACCAATTTGACACGATGACTTGATAGGGTTAAGTCCTGAACCGCTTGAATATACTTAACCAATTGAACACAATGATTTGGTAGGGTTAAGCCATGAACCGCTTGAATATACTTAACCAACTTGACACATGATTCATAGGGCTAAGTCATGAACTTAAACGACAACACTTAGCCAATTTGACATGACACGTAGACGGGTTAAGTCATGAACTTGAATGACAACACTTAACCAACTTGACATGCTAGACCGATGGGGTTAAGTCTCGAATTTAAATGACAACACTTAATCTACTAGACGGAAACCCTAGTTACGCGGTCCGTTTCAGCAGTAACCCACTAGATGTATCATGGTACCCTGGAACTAGGCAGGGTGGTGCACGATTACTGGGCTGATTGTAAGAGACCAGAACGACGACTGTGTGGGTGCACCAGTGTAGGTTCTAACGGAGTGCGGGCGTGCACACACTCCGGAGCAGAAAAAGCAGGCTTTGGACATCAGTAGGTTTATCTGTGTGTGCTTGATTCGTGTCGATGGTTGGCACCATAGGGCTTGATACACCTTATGGTGGACCTAGCACAGGTGACTACATTTCGTGATTGGGCCGTATGACACAGACACATGAACGAGCTAGGACTTGTAGGGAGCCGATCGATTAATAGATCGTTACGTGGAATTCGTTAGGTAGCGTAATCCCTAGTGGTCCTGGGTGGCATAAACCCTATGAATCTAGAAAACGTTCAATAGGTAGCATAATCCCTAGTGGTCCTAGGTGGCATAAATACTAGTTGAACACTCGATAGCTCATGATAAGGAAACCTAGCCAGAACAAGGGCGGTGGTCCAAACGATTTCAAGAATGGTGGCACTACGTTGAAGTAGTATAGAAATACGTGATGAAACCCATACGATATATGGCAAGGGACTGTACATATACATGGAAAGGATGATTCGGGTTGGGATACTAGTACAGTTGGTGCAGAGAATTTAGGAAATCAGAGCAAATAGATATCGTTTTAATGGTGAAGCAGGTAAATCTTACGATGCTTGATAAAAATCGTGCGAAACTATACTTAGTTCATCCTGAAAGGGAACCTTGCAATGTTATACATGACAGAAATCCTATGATGTTGTTCTTAGTTATCGTGCCTGTAGCTTATCTTGTCACCATGCTTATGTTTACTTTCAGTTTACTCATGCCATGTTATCTTTACCTGTTTTTATGCTGAAAGTCACTAGGACTTACTCAGTCTTTATGACTAACCCAGTTTGTTTCACCTCTTTTTCTTCCATTTCCCCCTCCCCCCCAGGTTCACAGGGTGGGAACACAGCTTAGTTCGGATCTTACCAAGCTCCAAGGCTATTTCATGAAGGCTTGGATTGCTCTTGGCTATGGCTTGCTTTGCTGCTTTATTGGGGAATGATTTATAACTATGGTTTTATGCTTCTTTACAATTACAAGACAGATTTCGATGTAATGTATTTTTAATAGCATTTTGATGTAAAAGGCTTTAGACCTTTCTAGATTTTAAAGCAATGAAATTTGGTTCTTCTTCCGCTGTTTTATATGTTCTGTCTTGTAATATTTCTGTGTATGTTTACCTAGATAATGCTGCACCAAAGCTAGTGCATTCCCTTTGTAAGTGACCCTAGCAGAGGTGGGGTGTTACATTTGGTATCAGAGTAGAAGGTTACCAGACTGGGCAAAAGCTTTTAAAAACCTTCTGAAACTATTTTCAAAACGTTTACAAAGATGCATTTTTCTAAAGAAAAGTTTCGTTTTACGAAAAGCATATTCCCCAAAGCCATATGCATTATCTTTTAATTCTCTCTTTGAGTCTCTTCTCACTTTCTTTTTCACCATAGTTTGTAGGCATGCGACACATGTCAGAGGACAAAGGAGTGCCCAACCTCCATCTGTAGCCACAGTAGATTTACCTACGACTAATCTTATCTCAAGCTTTGTTGGGTTGTTGTGCGATGGAAGTAGTTTTCGAGAAACTTGTCAACAAGCTATAGAAGGATAGTAAGAACGAGGATAAAGAACACAAGCCTAAGGATGAGAAACTTGTTGATAAGGCGTAATCCACGAAGGAGGAAAAAGTGAAAGCGAAGAGGTCAAAGTAAAAGAATAATAAAACCCATGATAAGAAAGAACATCGTTGGTATGGTAAAAAGGGACATGTATTTAAGTATCATAGGACAAGGACAAGGGCAAAGAACAAGATCGTCGAGAGGGAAATTGTATGCTCTCACTACTAGCGTACCTAAGAGAGGTGGTAACATTTCTGTTAAAGGTTTAGCTTTTACTTTCTATCACCCCTTTAGAACTTTGTTTTTGTACATCACATCCTTTTAATTCTGCTTTAATAGTTGGAGTCTCTGCACCTTAGTACTAGCGTAGTAGAGGATCCCATTTTTGTCTCAAATCCTATTGGGGAATTGGCTCATTTATTCATGACTTGTTTGGATTTGAGAATGTCTATGCTAAGTGTTGAGTTTAGAAGTAATGCTTATGCTTTTGGGCAATGGGTTGATTCTAGGGATGGAGTGGTTATCCAGAAATGATACCATTCTCGAATATGAAAAGAGGGTAGTCAGATTCTTGACTTATCTTGGTAATGCCCTCGAAGTCTAGTGTAACCCTTGGGGTTCTGCCATGCTTAGTTACCTAGAATCTCTTGATACATTTATCGATCCGCTCGAGTAGTATTCGCCACTAAGGCGGATGGTTCATTTCGCTTATGCATGAATTATAGAAAATCACCATAGTAAGTACACTTGGCAATATGGTTGGCATTTGTTTATTTTCAAGAGATAATTCATTTATGTGGAATACTTTCTAGTAAGTGAATGAGATCCAAGATTCACTAGTGAATTTTGGAGAGCTTGCATGAAACCATGAGTACGCAATTATGGGTATACTAGAAAGAGAACAAGCGAAAGTGGAACGAGAGGCGACAGCAGAATGAGTTCCAACTCATATTCTGGGAACAAGAATTAAGGAACTACGAAATTGTGAAGTTAAAGACGGTCAAAGAACAATGGAGTTAAGCTCAAGGAAATACGACTTAGAACATTGAAGACTAGATACACGCATCATATCTCTTTTTAAGAGTATATCCTTGATCCCTCTTTTCCTGTAGAGCTTACTTGCATGCTATCTTTTACGTATATCCTCTCGGTCCTATTCTCAATCTTATTTCGGTTGCAAACCCCATAAGGAGTATGACTCATCTGGTTGTAATACATGTTGGGGTTTGAGGGTGTCCATTGGGTTGACTAAACTTTTTGGGTTTTGGGCTGGTGCTTTGGGAATTCTTCTCCTATTCAGTATATATGTGACGTAGATTTCCAACTTTGGCATTGCCTAATAGGCACAAAGTTTTTACTTGCTTCTATCATTCGGCTATATCTTTAGGTAGGAACAATTGGGTGAAACATGTGTTTGAGACATGTTATGATTGATGGTTGCAAGTGGTTGCTCGTGGTTGCATAGCACACATTAGGCACTAGATCGACTCAGACACATTTTCATATTGCATATGCATGAGTGTTTATACTTGTTTATGGATGAAATTGGATGTGTTATCATATGGATGATGCATATGGATGGATGTTTATGCACAAATATAGTGTTTATGTGATTAGGGCCATTTGCATACATGATGGACTCATGGCACTAAACATATTTTGCATTAAAAAGATCAATCAGGCCTGATCATTTGCATTAGATAAGGAACATATACACACACTTCCTGCATATGTTCATACAACATTAGAAATCTCTTAAGGACAATGGATGCCTGTGATTGATGATTGAGTAGATGGATGATTGGATGGTAGGACACATTCTTCTTAACTTGAAGATTTCGGGGACGAAATCCTTTAAGGAGGGGAGAATGTAACAACCCGTATTTTTATAACATGCTAAAGTATTAAATCAAGGAAGAATTAATTTTTAAAACAAGAATCAAGGGAAACGGATTACGCCATTGCGTTTGTCTCGAAATTTTACATGAAATAGAGTTCAAGTTTTCGAAAATCGGAGTCCGTATGAGGGAGATATGACCATCCGAAGTTTCAGGAATTTTCAGAATAAAAAACAGCTTGAAATTCGAATTCGAAATTCGAATTCAAACCCCGGAACAGGCTGGGCGGGAAAATTCCCGCCTAGGGACCAGGTCGACCTGGGGGTCGACCATAGTGTCGACCTCCCAGGGACCAGGTCGACCACAGTGTCGACCTGGGGGTCGACCTGCCTCCCAAACCACTCTTCTGAACCAGATGCATCCTGACGTATTTAGACTCGTTTTCTAACTAGATTCGTCTGCCCAACCCTATATAAATAGCCCCCCTAGTCTCATTTTCTCCACACCATTTCTTTCTACCCTTATGCTGCTTCTAAGATAATCAAAATAAAAAGATAAAAAAGGAAGATAAAGGACTGCTCCTTCTCTATCAAGACTACGCTTAGGGATTTGCAAATTGGGGGGATCACAATTAGAACACGATCGATCAAATAGAGATTCAACAGTCAAAATTCTGCTTTCTAATTCTCGATCCACGCATTGTAAGTTCAAGTTACTTTTAGATAAAAGCTGTAAACGTAATATCCATGTTGTAAATTGGAATTGGATCTATGTATGGTAATTGATTCGTATCTATTCTTATTCGTCTTGGATCTTGACTTTCGTGAATATTGCTTTGGACCTATTCATGTTGTAAATCAAATTCTCTCGTGTCTATAACCTTAACAAGCCTATGACGTTGAATCTATTGTTAATGGACAAGGACTATGACTGAGAACATAAGACTGCCTATGACTAATATGATTATGCCAATGATTATGACGGTGAACATAAGACTGCCTATGACTAATAAGACTAAGCCTATGCCTATGACGATGAGAGAAAGACTGTTGTCTATGACTATGACAAGGACAATTGTAGCTAATCAACTATGACTCTTGACTATGAGAATTATTATCTATGATTATGAACATAAGGCCATTATCTATGACCATACTGTTAATTGCCTATGACTATTGCCTAGAACTATTTTGGATAATTAACCATGACTATTGTGATTAATCACTTAGGATTCTTAATTATGAGATTTCTACCTATGACCATGACTATGACTATCGGGGTTAATTACCTGGGACTATTATAGTTGATTGAAACCCATGTTGTATACCGAATTCGCAGTTTGTTGGATCTCATACCAAGAGTGCGACTTGCTTAGTTTATTCACTATTATGCACACCAAAACCATTGGATCCATTTTTCTTGTATTTGGCTTGCCTTTACATGCCTATTCTTTTATGTCAGCATTTACCATGACTATCACCTTATCTTGCTAGATTTGAAATCCTATATGCCAGTGATGTTGTAACCAATTATCTCAAGTTATGTCATACTAGTCCTGTAACCCCTTTTATTGCTTTATGCTAGTCCCTTTTGCCTATCATAGTTTTGATGCTATTCCCTCTATTTCGAGGTTTGGATTTATTTGTAATAGACATCGATTCACGTTCACGTGCGAAGGGAATACGATTTGGGTAGATTAGGCAAAACATGAATTGGTTATGAACATGAATTATGAACTCGATAATAGGCAAAACTTGAAACACGAACGTTGCTATAACTTGAACCTGGATATGGACACGAACCTGACATCGACTTGATACGAAACTTGCCTTGAAAACTTGACATGAACCTGACATGAAACTTGAACATGGACATGACATTATAATAAACATGAAAATGGCCAACTCGAGGTTGGGTTGAGTTTGCAGTGTAAATCTGCCCGAAATCACTCGGCAAATCCAGTTACTGCAAACAATAGGATCCAATGTGGGTAGTTGGTCATATCGCACTTGAAACCCGAGGTCAGACTGAGTTGTGGTGTAGATCTGCCCGGAACCGCCCAACATATCCAATGACCACAACAACAGGTCTGATGTGAGAGGTTGGGGTGCACTAATGAATTAATATCACATGATAGGGTTAAGTCATGTACCGCTTGAATATACTTAACCTAATTGACACGATGACTCGATAGGGTTAAGTCCTAAACCGCTTGAATATACTTAACCAATTTGACACGATTACTTGATAGGGTTAAGTCCTGAACCTCTTGAATATACTTAACCAATTTGACACGATTACTTGATAGGGTTAAATCCTGAACCGCTTGAATATACTTAACCTATTTGACACGATGACTTGATAGGGTTAAGTCCTGAACCGCTTGAATATACTTAACCAATTTGACACGATGACTTGAGAGGGTTAAGTCCTGAACCGCTTGAATATACTTAACCAATTGAACACAATGATTTGGTAGGGTTAAGCCATGAACCGCTTGAATATACTTAACTAACTTGACACATGATTCATAGGGCTAAGTCATGAACTTAAACGACAACACTTAGCCAATTTGACATGACACGTAGACGGGTTAACTCACGAACTTGAATGAAAACACTTAACCAACTTGACATGCTAGACCGATGGGGTTAAGTCTCGAATTTAAATGAAAATATTTAACCTACTGGACGGAAACCCTAGTTACGCGGTCCGTTTCAGCAGTAACCCAATAGATGTATCATGGTACCCTGGAACTAGGCAGGGTGGGGCCCGATTACTGGGCTGATTGTAAGCGACCAGAACGACGGCTGTGTGGGTGCACCAGTGTAGGTTCTAACGGAGTGCGGGCGTGCACACACTCCGAAGTAGAAAAAGCAGGCATTGGGCATCAGTAGGTTTATCTGTGTGTGCTTGATTCGTGTCGTTGGTTGGCACCATAGGGCTTGATACACCTTATGGTGGACCTAGCACAGGTGACTACATTTCGTGATTGGGCCGTATGACACAAACACACGAACGAGCTAGGACTTGTAGGGAGTCGATCAATTAATAGATCGTTACGTGGAATTCGTTGGGTAGCGTAATCCCTAGTGGTCCTAGGTGGCATAAACCCTAATCGAATCTAGAAAACGTTCAATAGGTAGCATAATCCCTAGTGGTCCTAGGTGGCATAAATCCTAGTTGAACACGCGATAGCTCATGATAAGGAAACCTAGCCAGAACAAGGGTGGCGGTCCAAACGATTTATAGAATGGTGGAACTACGTTGAAGTAGTATAGAAATACGTGATGAAACCCGTACGATATACGGAAAGGGACTGTACATATATATGGAAAGGATGATTCAGGTTGGGATACTAGTACAGTTGGTGCAGAGAATTTAGGAAATCAGAGCCAATAGGTATCGTTTTAATGGTGAAGCAGATAAATCTTGCGATGCTTGATAGAAATCGTGTGAAACTATACTTAGTTCATCCTGAACGGGATCCTTGCATTGTTATACATGACAGAAATCCTATGATGTTGTTCTTAGTTATCGTGCTTGTAGCTTATCTTGTCACCATGCTTATGTTTACTTTCAGTTTACTCATGCCATGTTATCTTTACCTGTTTTTATGTTGAAAGTCACTAGGACTTACTCAGTCTTTATGACTGACCCAGTTTGTTTCGCCTCTTTTTCTTCCGTTCCCCCCCTAGGTTCACAGGGTGGGAACACAGCTTAGTTCGGATCTTACCAAGCTCCAAGGCTATTTCATGAAGGCTTGGATTGCTCTTGGCTATGGCTTGCTATGCTGCTTTATTGGGGAATGATTTATAACTATGGTTTATGCTTCTTTACAATTGCAAGACAGATTTCGATGTAATGAATTTTTAATAGCATTTTGATGTAAAAGGCTTTAGACCTTTCTAGTTTTTAAAGCAATGAAATTTGGTTCTTCTTCCGCTATTTTATATGTTCTGTCTTGTAATATTTTTGTGTATGTTTACCTAGATAATGCTCCACCAAAGCTAGTGCATTCCCTTTGTGAGTAACCCTAGCAGAGGTGGGGTGTTACAACCGGTCTCTCCATATTAACAACGTTAAAATGGTCAAAACTTCGATAGTCTGTGATTTAACCATCGAAGAAAAACAGGTGTGCAAACAACAATATTATTTTCAGATGGAAATTATATCAATCAATCATCAATCATATATATCTATATATATATATATTCATATCTTCCTTATTTTCTACTTTTAGAAAATATACGTTATTAACACTGGAAAACATTTCCATTTCTTGTTTTCTATATTAGAAAACATTTCTGATTCTGGTTTGGAAAACATTTCCAAAACTCCTACGTTTGGATTAAACAAATGTTTAGATAAAAAATCGCTATGCCAACTCAACCATTTCTCTTATTAACTATATTCCTTTAACCCACCTTCACTATCGAACCTTAACCATTCCTTAGTTAAAAATGAAGTCAATCAAGTTGGGGGTAATACTACCTCACAGACCATAAATGAACAACCATTCTAACCTTGAAATAGACAAAGTTCACCTTATATTTCTTTAACAACTTCCTTACTTAACCTTTCTTTCGAGTAACTATATTCGATTAACTTTTTCAATTAACTCTATTCGATTAACTCCTTTGGATTAACTCTATTCACTTAACTCCTGTCGAATAAACTATATTCGATAACACCTCTAACTCTATTCGAATAAACTATATTCGATTAACTCCTCTAATTCCATTCGAATCAACTATATTCGATTTATTCCTTTAACTCCATTTAACTCTATTCGAATAACTAAATTCGATTAACTCCTCTTTAACACTTCTTTGAATAACTAGTATTCGATAACTCCTTTTACTTTATTCGAATTACTAATATTCGATTAACTCAATTGGTTCTATTCGAATAAACTATATTCGATTAACTCCTAACTGGTTAACTCTTATTCGAATAACAAATATTCGATTAACTCTATTCAGCTAACTCGACTCGACTAACCCCTTTTCGAATAACATATTCGATTTACTAACTTTTGAATACCTTATTCGGTTGACTCCCTTCAAATACCATATTCGATTTAACTCTATTCGAATAACTAAATTCGATTAACTCCTTTTCTAATAAACTATTCATTTATAAAGATTTACTTTTAGTAGCGGTTCTTCACTTTACAAATGATTTGCTTTTTATAAAATCTCTTTTGATTGTTATAAATATTATCTCTTTTATAAAATCCTTTGATTTTATAATATTATCTCTTTTATAAAATCCTTTGATTTTATAAATAATCTATTTTCAATATTCATTTTGAAAAATTCCCTTTTCACCATTCCGGTATGTTATGGTATTTAACACATCAAATCACGATGACCAATATCGTTCAAACACATATAATCGACAACAGATTATATATCGCATCATATATCACAATATATGAAAAACAAAAAAATAAATGTTGAGGAATCCAGTTGGATTCCTCCAACCTATCTCCCTGCATCCACCGATGTTATACAATATAAAATCAACATCACTTTCAGTTCCATATGATATATTATGTTAAACAGAATCAATATAGAAATTCAACTAACTGACTAGCAGTTCAATCAAACAATCAACACACAATCAATCAGCCAATATTTAACAGTTCTAAAAATATAGCATGAAATTATAAGCTGTTCAGAGTTAGTGAGATTTACTCACTTTGGCAGTTCATCGTTAAAGAACGATAAACTGTGGTTTGATTTGAATCAAACAATTTATTTCGCCATAAATTCATACGAGCCCCAGTCCAAATCCAGTCAGCTTCATTGTGAAGCTCTCGTCTATACGGTCCCAACGCAACTTACGGTTCGTCAATCTGACAACGTATGATCGAGATATTAAGGTTACAAGTTGAACACAATTAAATTAAAATAACTTGAATTTATTTTAAACAGTTGGGCCTCACCCTCCTTTCCTGGCCCAATTAGAATCCAACCCGCACTAATCCTTTCTCTCCCAAAAACAAATGCCGTGCTCCACTTTCGTTTACTCCAGCCATTTCCGATCGTTCTACCCATACTCACGATCTCATCCCTCCACTAAATTTGCCGTAACCACTTCCATTTCACTTCTCTTTCGAAACCACTCCTCCCCATACCCTTTGCGCTGAACTCGCACCACCCCTCATGGATCCTACGTGAACCCGAACCCACGCAGTACAGTGAAACCCACGACATTTATTACCATCGATCCTTCCCAGAAACTCATATGTGATGCTAAATCCTGCTCTGAATGTAAATACGAACTCCATTTCGTGAATCGAAGCCCCATCGTCTACTGATGTCGATCCCTAACTTTACCGACTTCCGCTCTGTACATATTTCGCACTAACCCAAACTTAGCCGAGGCCATCAAAACACCTACAAGACCGTAGAAGATCTCTCCAGCATCTCAAATATATACATTAAGGGATTTATAGAATTTTACTCCTATTTTATTTGAATTAAATGAAGATGGAAATTTTACTGGAAGAACAGCGGCCAGTTTCAACAGATGGAAAAATGAATTAGGTTTAGAATTCTAAGGGAGGGGCATTTATAGCGAATAGAATTTAGATATTTGTGTAAGATATTTTCAATTTATTTTATTTTAATATTCGATTTGCCTTCTAAAAATTCGTGTGATCACATACAATACCCAAAAATCACGAAACTGGACATGCAGCTACACTTCGACATTACAGTCCCAACGAAACTGGTTTCGTCGAATTCCGACTTCGTATGCTCACACAGCGTATTTTTAACTGTCAAAATACTAACTATTTTTCACTTTGAAAATCCGTACGGCCACAAGTGACTCAAAAAATCACAGAACTTGGAATCTAGCAATAATTTGATGTTGCGGATCCAACAAAACTAGTTTCGTCGAATTCCGACTTCGTTTGCAAAACCGGCTATTTTTACAGCTTGGAATGACCCATTTAAATATATAAATATATTTAAATATAATTAAATTAAATATAAATAAACTTATATTATCGTATATATATTCACAATGGAATACCATACAGCTTCAGAAAAACCTTATATGGATTCTAACTCGATATTTCAAATCTGGGTCAACCCGATATTCGATTTATATTGAAATTCCTTTTTAAAATATAAATAATTCCTTTATAAATTATAAAGGAATTCCACAGCGACTTTTCTGAAATTTGATTTAGACGTGAATCAAAATCTACACGACGAAATCCCAATTTTTCTCTTCCACTAGAAAGATATACTCCACCAGCTCCACACGTTTCTTGTTTCATAGAAATCCGGCTTAAAACAAATCATGTACATTCAGTTGAAGTTCAAATCGCCAAACTACGAATTGCAGTGTCATTTCATGCTCGATTTTAATTATAAAATAATTATACGTTCAAACTGTCGTTCAAATAATATATTCGTTATTCTAATTCAAATTCTAAACTGAATTAAATATCACAGATGATCCAGTTCACACCATATCGCCATTTCAGCCAGTTCTGATTATTTCAGAATTTAATTTATTATTTTAATTAAATATTCATTATTATTTAATTCCACGACCATTTAATTCACTATATCACCATTTACATAATCAAATTAATTAATTATAATACCTCCGCCAATGCGGGTCATTACATGAAGTATCCAAGATCCCTGTGTGTGGTCCTGCGACATTTGCTAGAGTGTCTCGAATGGAGACTAGCTTGCCCCTTGCCTCGACTCATGACGAAAATCCAATTTCCAATACTACCATTGCGGTTTTAATTGTAGAACGAGTATGGTGACATGATATATGGTACCTATGCCGTCTATGATTGATACTTATGACTGAAGTTGTTTTCTTCACTTATAGTAATAATAAAAGATGAAATTTATCATATCAAGCATTCTTTGGCTATTATAAGGTAAAACCCTATCCTCCGGCTTGCTTTGCATTGTGTGATGGGACATAGGTCTTATAATAGCTTCATTTTTCTTTAATTAGCATTGTGCTGTTTGTTTTATGCACTGGTATTCTTGGGAGGAAACTCGTTCTGTCTTATGCGGCGTGGTCCCTTGATTCACATAACTTTAAAAATAAGGATTAATTACTGTTTTAGTTCTCACACCAGTCACATGACTGACCTGGAGTTTATTGTTTTAACCTAAACTCTGGGTGCCCTTATTTTCCGCACGGGTAGTTAGTAATTTTGGTTTTTCAGATTTATATTCACAAGTTCCTGGTTTACAGCTGGAACGATATCCGGAAAACTCTGTATCCGTTTATCTCTTTCAGTTGTGCTTTGTATTATTTTCCGCTGCTATGTAAATGTAATTTAAATCTATGATATTTTTCTGATGTATAATATTTATTCATACTCTGTATATTCTTGTATTCTGATGGAGTTGTTGTAATAAACAATGAAATGTTCTTCTGTTTGCGTTCCGAATCGTCTTGTTCTCAAAGCAATCCGTTCTTTCCTTACCGGGGAAGTTACGAGTTACTACAGTTGGTACAGAGCTTTGGTTTACTGAGCTCGAGAACAAGACACATTAGAACCAAACGAAAGAATTCATCAGAGATTGGATTAGTAACATCCAATGAGAATAACTCGTTAGAGATAGGATCGGTGATATCCTAGAACGAGTGTAAAGAGTGAAATTTTTGAAATAAAAATTTGAAAACAAATTTTGTTTTGAAAGTTAAATTCAAGTATACGTATATGGATATTTTATTTGTACTAATTTGGACAATCGAGTATATAAAGATTTTGCATATACGCGTCATGAACGTATATTCGAAGTTTTAATATATTGGATAGATATAGAATCATACTTTAGTCGCCCGGAGATGATTCTGATGATTGTAGCTACATCATCAGAATTTGTGTTCGACTATCGAAAGTGGGATATCTATATATTTCCATCAGACTGGTGTGAGAACCAAAATTAGATAGGTTTATTGTTGTGATTTGGCATCAAAAACATGATTTTCTATATATACATCAAAATTATGAATTTGAAACGTTAATTCACTAATTAATTGTTGGTTATATTGTTTGATTGTTGATTTGATTAATTAAAATTTTGAACCATTATGCCAATTTGAATCAGATAGTGAATTGTATTGAAAATTTATGGCATTTGCATGCATATACATGTGTATCCATTGAACTGGTCATAGCAAGGATGCTAGAGCAGAAGAATAAAATTGTTTGCCCGACAAATAAGTACATGTTTACAAATTTATTGGGTTTGGATGATTTTATGAGCCGATTGGCCTTTTCTTTTTCTTTTGGATTGGTGAGGGCCATGGGAGGCTATTTAAAATATCCCGAAGCTCCTGGTGCAGGGGAGGTTATGGAGAATTTTTTTAGAAATTTAGGGTGTTAGCCAAATTTTTGAAAAATTTGAAAAGTTCTTAGAAACTGAAAAGTTGAAGAACTTAAGCCGTAAAGAAAATAATGAAAGTTGAGTTGATTAGTTAAACAACTTTCAGCTTTGTTCCTTTTCGGGGACGAAAAGTTTTAAGTGGGGGAGATTGTAACAACCCGGAAAATCTGAGCCAATTTAAATTTTTAATTTTGGCGATTTTGATGAATTTTGAATATTTAAAATGAATTATTTTAAATAATAACAATGGGAGATTTATTTTGAATGGAATTAGAACGTATATATTTATATGGTTATAGAATAAAGAATAATCTTTTTATATGAAGTATGATGTAAAAAGATAATTTATATATATGTAGAGAAGTAAAAATATAATTTTTATATTTGTAGAGAAGTAAAATTATAATTTTTATATATGTAGAGAAGTAAAAATATAATTTTTATATATGTAGAGTAATAAAAACATAATTTTTATTATATTACTAGCAAGATAAAAATATATTTTTTATCATGGAAGTAGCGGTGTAAAGGAAAGATTTTTATATATGTAGTAGAGATATAAAATACGATCTTTATATTAAAAAATGTGATTTTTATATAGAGAATAGCGAGATAAAAATATGATCTTTATTATAGGAACACCGTTATAAAAATAGAATTTTTATCTATATAGTAGCGGTATAAAAATAGAATTTTTATTTATGTAGTAGCGGTATAAAAATAGAATTTTTATCTATATAGTAGCGGTATAAAAATAGAATTTTTATCTATATAGTAGCGGTATAAAAATAGAATTTTTATCCATATAGTGTAGTTATAAAAATATGATTTTTATATGCATAACAACAATATAAAGATGCTATTTTTATATATGTAGTGGATACGGACAACGAAAGTAACAAAAGGCAAGCACGACGAAGATTTTCTACTTATGAAGAGTCGTGGTGTTTAGTTTAGCTAATCGGTGAGAACTTCTCACTTTTAATTTATTTTCTAGTTGAAATATATACTAGGATGCAGACGGTGCTTAGTAGCACCCGACACCCATCGTCCACAGACCATGGATGACTTGTTTGTTTAATTGATGTGTTGTGAAAGTTGATTGTGTGATTGGAATGGAAATAAAATATTTTATAGTTAAAAATATAATTTTTAACGTGTATATAAAATAAATATTTATAAACAAATCAGACGATTTGTTTATGTACGCCTATTTGAAGGATATTTATTGGGACGATAAATTTTACACATCGCCCAACTGCACAAATAAAAATCTGTGTTTGTTGATTTGAAACCCCACACGGGTGTTGGGATGATATTCGACGTATACTGATCCCAATTGTTTAGTGGTATGTCGATCATTTGATTGACAGACTGTGTAAGCGTTAATTACTCATATTTAATGCTTATGTAGTTGTGTGGTGCACTTTGGATGATGGTTGATTATTTATCGTTGCTATTATATGCATGTGTTATATGGAATCCATATAATTAACATTATATGGTAATTGATTGGGCCTCATTCCAATTTGGAAAATAAAGAATGTTATAAAATAAAGATTCATGTGTTGAATAGAATAAATAGTCATGTGTTGACGATACTCATGTGTTGAGAATATTCATGTGTTGAAACTTATCATGTGTTGAATGAAATATTTTAACAATAAAATTTACACCTTTATCATATATAAAATTAGAAACTAGCTGGAAACCATATAAGATGAGTGGTTTCCTGGGTAATGATCTGATGTTGGTTTCGGCCTTCGGGGTTAATACTTAGGGAATCTTTCTCTTACTAATTTACGGTTGGAGTCTGATTAAGAATTAAACGATAGAAATCATAATTTTATAAAATATATAAAATAAACAAAATACTCATGTGTTGAATAAAGTGTATATTCATGTGCTGAAGAAAATATTCATTCTTTGAATAGAATAACGAAGTTATTGAAATATATAAAGCCGCGTTGATTAGATTAGCGCCATTTTGACGCGAATGATATTTATGTCGATTATATTCATTTTTATAATGAATATATAAAAGGAAGTGATTTCAAAATCTAAGGTAGTGTTTGATTTACCATTTTAAGTTTTGGGTTTTCGTCCATACAATAATGTGCACAACACATGCATATCATGAAAAACAACCATTTTAGAAAACAAAGTTAACACACAAAATAAAAAACAACTTTTATCTATTTTTCATGTTTTGAGAAATAAGAGAAACATGGAGACCAATTCTTCCTTCCATAATCGCTACATCCCCTCCGCGATCCCCTCCATCTTCCTTCCATTCTACCATTCCTCCTTTCACACCTTTAATGTTTTGTAATTAATTTTGAAAATTAAAAAACCAAAACTCATTTTAAACTAAACACACCCTAATGTTTTGAAAATATTATCATTTATATATTAATGATATGGAATATTCAATTTTGATTTAAAATTGAATATAAAGTTGAAACTGTTTTGAAAACGAATTTAAAACGATTTATAAAATACGTTTTGAATTGAAATCAATGAAATATATAATATATATTATATATATTAAATGGCCTGAATAGAACGCGCCGCTCCGCGGCAGTTCGCAAATTTCGACCATTGACTTCGAATTGACGTTACGGGAGAACTAACCGTCGAATTCTCCTGAAACCGGAACCATTGGGTTCGTATCGAAAAGAGCTTTCCAATGAATATTAGAAATTTGAAATTTAACGGTTGGATTTGGAATTATGTCCAAATCAAATTTGGAAAAAGTCGCTGTAAGTGCAGTTCGGTGGCCGTTATTGAAAACCAACTGTACGGGCCTTGATAAAATTATTAAAAATATTAGTAATTTGTGTAAAATAATAATATATGAATTGGAAAGAATTAGGATGAAAAATTCCATATTTGAAAGGATAAAAATATATTTTTATCGAAATGAACTAGTTTTGAACTAAATTTGAAGTGGTTTTAAAGATAATCAGAATTTCCAACATACGAGTTGGAATGGATTTGAATCGAAATTATCTTCAGAATATTTCGATGTTGGATTTCGTGATTATACAGATATGGTTGTGGAAATTTGAAAGATATATTTATATCGTTATTTACAATACGATATTTGTTGGTTTCAGAATCTGATATTGAATATAAGTCGGTATATTTTCTATTCAGAGCCTTGTATTTAATATCAAATGGGAATTTGGATTCGTCGTGAAGGGTGTCTTAAATAACACTGTTCTTGAACCCAGTTTAGAATAGAATAAATTTTTTAATTAAGATTTAGTGAAATTGTCCAGTTAATTAGTATTTAATTGGAATTTGATTTAAATTGGTTTTTGGGGTTTATCGTGAGTGGTGTTTTGAATAACACCTGTTCCTTAACCCGATTAACAATGGAAAGGGATTTTGGGTTTATTGTGAACCATGTTTTAGATGACACTGGTTCTTTAACCCAGTTAAACATAGGATATTGATTTTTGAGAAAATTAAAACTAAGTGGAGTTTTAATGAATCTTTAATTAGATTAAAGTGATCAAGAATGGAGTATCACCAGTTTTGCTCCAAAGCGATAGTTAAATCTTTAATTAGATTTGAACGTGAAATGGTAATTAATATTTACTTATAACACCATGGTGTTAGATATGGAGTATTACCATTTTTGCTCCATGGGATGAATAGGTTGGGATTGGGAAATAAAATAAATAATTACTTCGGTGTGGTTCGCTAATCCCGACTAGTTTGGAAAACCTTAACATGGTTTGAAATGATATCCAAAGGAAGATTAAAGAATAAATTTAGAAGAATTTATCTTTGATAAAATTAATGGGAGCATTTCCCTAAGAATGTGAATATTTGAATAAAGAATATTCTGAATTGGAATGAGGCGTATGTTGCGTTTGTGTAACACTTGTTTATTATATACGCGGGTTATTTGGAAAGGCCGGGTTTATACCCATTCTGAATAACCGATTCGACGATAAGTCGAAGATGAAGACGGTGGTTGAAGACCGGAGGTCCTCACATCATTTGGATGATTATTGATGATCTTGATTGGGCTGTACACCCAAGAGGAGGGAATCAGTTGGTGATCGTCCAGACGTACATGGAGATCGATGGGTATGCGAGGAATATGGTTCCTCCGGTTTCGTTCAGACCCAGAACGAACTTGTAAATGGACTGCGTGTCTGACATTGGATTTTATTCTGTGTGATTGATTTCTATTAAATATATATCTGTTTGGCGGCGGAGAATTTATTCTCTTGCTTAACGCCCTTCTCTGAGACGTACGAGCTCAGAGGTTATATATTGATGGATATCAATCGCATGACATGAATTGCCTAAGTGGAAAATGATCGAGGCTTCTGTTGAAAAGCAAAGTTTTGTGGTTGATGATCAAAGCACGACCTGTGTGGCATAGCTTTGTATGGCGTTAATTCGCGAGCCTCACACCTCGGTATGAGTCAAAAAGGGATCAAACTGCAGGGAGAACATGACGTTTCTTTCTAGCTATGGGTGGTGTCAGTGACCTACCAGCCCTGGCATTTACATTATTTTTCAACTGTGTGGTTGTTGGAATGCGAGGTGCCTCGGATATAGGTTTGATAGGACCGAGAAACGTGTGTTCAGGAATAATTAATCCTCAAAAGTAGGAGATGACCGACCCTGAAGTATCCAGGATCCCTGTGTGTGGTCCTGAGACATTTGCTAGAGTGTCTCGAACGGAGACTAGCTTGCCCCTTGCCTCGAATCATGACGGAAATCCAATTTCCAATACTACCTTTGCGGTTTTAATTGTAGAACTAGTATGGAGACATGATATATGGTACCCATGCCGTCTATGATTGATACTTATGATTGAAGTTGTTTTCTTCACTTACAGTAATAATAAAAGATGAAATTTAGCGTATCAAGCATTCTTTGGCTATTATAAGGTAAAACCCTATCCTCCGGCTTGCGTTGCATTATGTGATGGGACCTGGGTCTTACAATAGCTTAATTTTTCTTTATTTAGCATTGCGCTGTTTGTTTTATGCACTGGTATTCTTGGGAGGAAACCCGTTCCGTGTTATATAGCGTGGTCCCTTGATTCACTTAACTTTAAAAATAAAGATTAATAACTGTTTTAGTTCTCACACCAGTCACATGACTGACTTGGAGTTTATTGTTTTAACCTAAACTCTGGGTGCCCATATTTTCCGCACAGGCAGCTAGTAGTTTTGGTTTTGCAGATTTATATTCACAGGAACCTAGTTTACAGCTAGAACGATATCCGGAAAGCTCTGTATCCGTTTATCTCTTTCAGTTGTGCTTTGTATTATTTTCCACTGCTATGTAAATGTAATTTAAATCTCTGATATTTTTCTGATGTATAATATTTATTCATACTCTGTATATTCTTGTATTCTGATGGAGTTGTTGTAGTAAACAATGAAATGTTCTTCTGTTTACGTTCGGACTCGTCTTGTTCTCAAAGCAATCCGTTCTTTCCTTTCCGGGGAAGTTACGGGTTACTACAGAACTATTATACAAATCAAACACTACAGAAACAATCACAGACACAAAATCAAACACAAATGCAAAGATAAACAAAAATAAAGTACAGAAAAGGAAAGAACACACCTGATTTTATACCGGTTCAGAATTGCTCCTACATCCAGTCCCGCACAACGCTGGATTGTGCAGAGTTTTATTACTATATCATTATCCAATTACAACCTTCCTTGATTTTACGGCTATAAGGGATACCACCGATTCCACGCACACACTTGATCAAGTATACCTTCCTTGATTTCACGACTACAAGGGATATCATTGATTACCCGTCCTTGATTTCACGGCTATAAGGGATACCACCGATTCCTTTACTCAACCCAAATAGTTACAAACAACCCTATAACTCTTCAATAGCACTTGATTCAAAGAGTAATGAGTAGAAAGTGTAGAGAGAAGAAGACTAATGAAAACAAAATTGAATTTGGCAGAGTATAGACATAGAAATCATAAAAATGAGAAAGAATAATGGTGTAATGAAAGGGAATGAAGATGGAGAAGAATAAGTGATTAAAAATTCGACATCAGGCCCTTTTTATAATGTGTGAAAGTTTGCAATGTCTCAAAACCATCACAAATAGTGAAAAGATACTTCCTTTCAAATTTGAAAAATTGGCAATTATATGTCAACATATACATGTACAAAATTGAAATTTGAATATTTTTTAAGTGTTTTTATATATGTATAATTCTGGAATTTCTTGAATTAAAATATAGTGCTATAAATAAATATTATAAAGTAGGAAATCATATGAAAACATAAATTTAAATATATAAGCATATTTATAAAAATATAAAGTTTAAAACTATATAAATATAATATATATATAAAATAAATATATAACACTTATAAAGTATAAATCTATAAGACTTAAGTCTAAAATCAAATAAAAATAGAAAGTAAAATAGAGAAGAAAGAGATTGAAGGTAGAATTTGAAAATAGAATTTGAAAAACAGGATTTGAAATTATTTTGAATTTGAACCTGGAGTGCTATTTAAAGTCTTACATAATCTAGACTTTATAACTATATTTATCTTGAACTCTTCAAATCTTGAATACTCATGAGTCTTGAAATATCTCTGAATTCTAAATCCCTAACATCTTTAAACTGTATAGTTTTCAATAATAATTCTTGTATATAAATCATGCATTTGTATATTTGTGTATATATATATATATATATATATATGTACTAGACAAAAGTGTTAGTATATATTTTATAATCAATTAATATTGAAATAAGGTTGTTGTCATCAAAACTCTATTCTCCAACAAGTGCTAGTGGTGTTTGTTATGGTTTCCATGAATGAATGGTTGAAGTGTTTGCTGTAAAGGCTATCATTCTCCGATGTGGGGAAGGCAGGGTTGACTTCTTCTCTGGTGTTTGGTAGATTGATTTGTTAATTTACCTATTCTCATATATTTTATTGATGATGTTTGTTTGATGTTTTATTGCTCACTAAGACTGTTCTCTGACTCAATGTTTTATGTTTCCCTCTTATTACCTTTGGTTGTTCATCTAGTTGTGGATGGGCAGACTAGGTGACAGGTGATAGATTAGTGAGGACGGTGCTACTATACAAAGGAGAGAAGGAGGCTGGCGTATTATCTTTACTACTATCTAGTATCTTTGTTTCCGCTATTATGTTTTTTTGAGTGTTGTGGTGACGCTATTTGTACAGACATTTACTGGTGATCCTAAGATGTTGTGGATATTTCCTTTATGATGTGGAAGTTTAAATTTCTATGCAATTATCCTTTACTATTACTGCGTATTCTATATGTTCTATTATATTTTATCTTTGCGCTGTGAGTTATACGACAAGTACCGATATTGTTGTTTACCTATGATGATCGTCCACAGCTGCCTGGCACACCTCTCAGTACATTATTCCTCTGGTTTAGTGCAGGGGTTGTGTGTGGTCGTCACACTATTGTGTTGGAATTCTATGATTTTTAGGTAAGTGGTTCATTCCGCTGAGTGAGATTTCCATTCAAAGTGTATATGTATATTGTCTATGCAAATGTAATTCCTTACAGGAACCAATGACCATTTATAATGGTTCTAAGCTTCGATGGGCCTTTTCTAGGTGGAAATTTAGGCCCATTCCGAGTGGGTAGTTACAGAATTAGAAGAAACTAAAAATAGCAAAGATGTGTGAAATTTCATTAGCTTTCCAGAACATCATAAATTTTAAAAATTCCAACTAACAGCATTCAAGATATGCTCAAAATACTATGACATTTTCAATGCAAATCGGCATAAATAGTAAAAAATATGAGTTCAGATATTATACCCGACTTACCATAATCGATGTGAACCAATGACTCTCCAACTAAGAAATATATGGCTAAGGAACTCCAAAAAATTCAATAATATGGAACAATTTGAATTTTATTTCTCTTAAGCACAGTTGCCCTTAGCCTCCCTCGATACAAAAATATTTATAATATCGAGTGGTCTAACAAAGACTGTTTTACCACTCTTAGTATCGTTTACACATTTTGGTACCCAAACCCATTATATAATAATCCATTACCATCCACTAAAGTGCCCGTAGGAACCCAAATTCTTTTGGTCTTAATCGAATTTATCTTATTGTCTTTTGAGATCCAAATTTGTTTAAATGAATTGTTTCTAAATGAGTTTTCATTTCAATTGTGATTTAAAAATCCTTTGATACTATTAGAGTTCAAATTTCCAATTCAATATTTTCTAAAGCTATTTGAAGGATTTTTATAATCATTAGAATCAATTTTCCCAAAGCTGAGTTCTTTCTTATTCTCAACAAAGAATTGGTTTTTTAACAACATATTCAACGATTTTTCTCCTTTAGAATTTTTTGCCAAAGTTGATTCAAGTTGTTGAATTTTAGATTTAAGATCGCTACTTTCCTTTATTAAATTCGAACAACGATTTATAACGATCTTCCTTCTTTCAGCATCATTTTGTTTCAAAACCATATTTTCGTTTTCAAGCATCTTAATTTTGGCATTGGACTTAGAGATATCAATTTCCAATTGTTTTTGCTTTTCAAAATCAAGTTTTCAATTTGTCTATGCTTTTCAATCTTCTTATCAAAATCACGATTATCGTTTTTCAAATTCACGTTTTCACTTTTCAAGCAACTCAAAACTAGTTTTGAAATTCAATAGGTCATCACTCAAAATCTGACATTTTCTGCATTTCTAAAACTGTGAATTCTTAACTTTTTCAAGTTTACTTTCTTGAACTAGTTTTGACCTATCGGATTTCAATTTATTAACTTTTAGCTTAAGAGAATTAACGGTTTTTGTGAGATCGTGGCACACTGAAATCAAGTCTTTGTAAGTGAAATTCGTTACCTCACTAGAATCTTCTACAATTCTCTCCGAATCAGACTGTGCCATGAGACACAAATTAGCTTCCTCTTCATCACATCAGAAACTACTTCTCCTTCCTTATCGTCCCATGTAGCAGCAAATGCCTTCTTCCTTTTCTTCTTTCCATTCTTAAGCTATGGGCAATCTGGTTTGATATGTCTGGGTTTCTTGCAATTGTAGCAAATAACTTCATCGTCTGAGCTATCTGAATTTTCTGACTTGTTAGTTTTTGAATTCTTCTTTTAGCCCACTTTATAAAAACCATGGCAAACTCTTCAACAGATGCTTCATCATCACTTTCTACAGTATTATTTATAGCAATCATCTTTTTCTTCGATTCAGAATTCTTTTGTTCTTCTCTAGCTTTCAACTCCATCTCGTAAGTAATCAGATTTCCAATCAACTCCTTCATGCTTAATTTATTTAGATCTTTTGATCCTTGAATAACCATCACTTTAGCTTCAAAATTCATTGGTAGCACTCTCAATATTTTTCTGATCAATTCCACTTCGGTATAAGCTTTGCCAAGAGCTTTTACAATGTAAACCAGTGATGAGAAGCGTCCAAATATCTCTTTTATATCTTCATCTTTTTGCATAGAAATTTTTTCATATGCATTGTTGAGTAGAGCAAGACGAGATTCTTTAACTTGAGATGTTCCTTCGTGTGTGACCTCCAATGTATGCCATTTTTTGCTGTGCAGTTACACCATGAGATATTCGGTTAAATTCAGTTTATCAAGAGCACAGATTAAAGCATTCATTGCCTTAGATTAGTTGAAAATAATTTTTTATCATTAACATCCCACTTATCTTTTGATTTAGGAACTTCAACACCATTAACAATAAAAGTGGGAGACATATAACTCGTTTCAGTAATATCCTAAACATCATAATCAACTGAACCCAAATAAATTTTCATCCTAGCTTTCCAATAGGCATAACCAGTTCCATTAAACATAGGTGGCATAGCTATGGACCGACCCTCGAAAAAAGCATTATAAACAGATTCATGGCTTTAGAGAAAATATCTACTCTAATACCACTTGTCGGATCTAAATTAACCCTAGAGGGGTGAATATGGTTAATTGCAGTTTTTGCTGAGTAATTAAATAATATCAACACAGATAATAATCAAAGTAAATGCGGAAAAATAAATAACACATAGAGCCTAGCTTCGGCAAAACTCTGCCTACTGCTGCATTACCCAAGGTTTCTACTAGGAATTAAAGCAATCTCTACGCTTACAATCCCATGTAAACTCGCGACACTCGCTCCCAATTGTTCTAACCCTACGCTCAAAACCCTATACTGATATCTACCTCCAAGATCAGATTTCCTCGAAAAATAGACCTTTAACTCGTCTACCTAGTTTTACAGACAAACTAGAAAACTTTAAACATGATAACAAATTACAAAAACAGTAAAATAAAAAACTCTTTTAAAATCATTTGAAAAACAAAACCCTAGTTTAAAATAAAATTCTTTAGCCCTTTATTAAATTTGGGCGGCTCCTTTTATATTTTTGGCCTGTGGAACTTTGGCTTAAAATGGCGGCCTCCCTAGGGTTTTTATTTCTCCCCTAAATTGTGACTTTAAGATTCTGGATAATATTTGATGGTTCGATTGATTGATGCTCTTTGTCGTTCAATTTGGCTTCTCAATTTTTGATCGAAAACAAGAAGGAATTGTGAGTACTTTGAATTTATTTATTCGATTTGCTACTTGAATTTTTGATGATGCCTATGATGAATTAGTGTCAATTTATAGGCTTTTGAGCCCCGAATTAATCTCTGATTTCATTGTTAGATTTGGTCATGATATTTTCTATAGTTTTTCATATTAATCTCCATGGCTTTGATTGAATTAGTTTGAAATATCCAAACTTTCTGGAATTGTTGCATGATGAGTTTTGGACTTTTGAATCGGTCTCTTTTGAAAATAATGATTCAAGGAATGCCGTATACATAATTTTCTGAGAATTGTGCTTGGTAATTTCTGAATTTTCGATTCCCCTTTTCTTTGACAACTTCAGCATGGTTTTTACTAGTATTGTTGTGAATTATTTACTCCCCTGAAACCGAACTGCTGCTATATTCTGATAAGAACAGATGGTAAAAACTTGAGATGATACTACTCTTGATTCTCCTTTGAGCAGAACTAATACTTGATTATTGTTTGAATGGATACTTCACATTGGTCTGTTGTCACCCGAGTTTGTATTATGATGCTTTGACACTTTTTGCTCCTAAGAATAAATGCTAGAAATATTTAATTGATACTACACTTTGACTTGCCATTTTGATATATATATATATATATCCACTGCTGTGTAATTTTGGTATTGGCCGTTTCACTTGAGCATGCTGTTACCAATTTTGTTCATTTGTTCTTGGCCCTTGATTTTGTACACAACCATTCATCTTGTACAGTATTTGTTAGCCTTGATATTTTCTGGAACTTCCTTTTATTGTGTTCGTCTAGGCTTGTTTTATACTTGTTGATGCATTCACTTGTATACTTTTGTATATTTACTTGAACCAGCTGCCTAATTGTTTGCGGTTCTAATACTCAGAAAACTATTTCTTCATTTTTTCTGAATTTTAGAACTTTAACTTTGATTCCAAGAAACTTAGATTGTTCATGTTTGCCATGTGGATTATGCCATTTATATGTAACTGTTGTGTCAACATTTTATTGAGTAGCCTATTGTGAGATTCCATTGTTGTGTTCTATTGCCTCGGCCATGTATTTGGCTGAAACTAATCATTTCCACGGCCCTTGTCAGGTTTGTCCTCGAGTTAAACCATTTTACTGTCTTGACAACATTCATGCTTGTTGACCATGTATATATGAATCCATGTATTCTTATTGGTCTTTGCTTTTAACATTGCACTTGTTGTTTCATATACAGCTACTATATTCATGCATTCAATACTGTTGTGCTTCATGTTTCCATTTTTTATTGATGTGTTCGAGCTCGTGCATTGACATGTAATAGTTGCTTCGATTATGTTGCACACATGTTCCTTTGTGCCATTGGTCTTGTGCACTTGAATTCATGTTCATACTACTGCCACTTGTGTCGGCCCATGTATATGTTGGTTGTAGTGTTGACCCTATCACTTGTTCTGTCCAATTATGTTTTTCATGTTGAGCCTATGTACCTCCACATTATTATATACGTGTATATATATATATATACAATTGTATGTGTATACGTGTAACATGTATAATGCACGTGCAATATATATATATATGTGTGTGTGTGTGTGTGTGAGAGAGAGAGAGAGAGAGCGCCACATACGATGTCTACCTTGTGGTATTTACAGTGAATCACTGTGAATATCACAAGTTGTGTAGACACAGATGGATATATATATATATATATGACTAAGTCTAGAAAAATGATGAGAAACACACCAAAAATTCTAAGGCAAATAAAATTTAAAATAAATTTATATTTGCTTGTATTTAAATCTATTCTTGTTCTAGTTTACTGCATGTGTTTCTGTGATAGGTATAGAGGTGGTTGGACTGGATTGGAGCATAAGAAGACTTTGTGTCAGTGTTAGTGAATGTAATTGTGTATATATAATTGAGTGATATTAAGTGAAGTGCAGTGAGGATCTTCCGTATATGAAATTGATTGTAGACATGAATAAATAAAATTGTGTTATTGTTTGTAATAAACAAATTGATTGAAATAAAAAATATATTTTCGTTGTTCAATTCAATTTGTCTATTTCATTTGAGTTCTTTCAATAGTACAATTCCATATGTGATATATACTCAAGTGTGTCATGTCATAGAAATGTCCAAAACATATTTAACTGAATTTCAAATAGAGGAGTAAAAAATATGTATTATTTCAAATGTTGAAATAAATTATTTATTTGAATAAAAATACTGTTTGTATATTCAATTATGTGTAGTAGCATTTTATTCAATATAAATAATTATTTCTGTATGTGATGTGAAATATAGAATAGTACTGTTTCCAAACATATTTATATAATAATATATATATATGTTTGTTATCATCAAACAAAAATCATACTGTTATACTCAACAAATATATCGTCTGGAGCTACCCTTAGAAATTCAACAAGTAGTTTTTCCACTCATGAAGATCAACGGTCTTCAATTCTCCATATTCAATCAGCGCTTCCACGTATTCGCTGGTTTGGAATGGTTCTTGAATATAATACAATCTCGGTCTTTCTGTACCAACAATCGTATATGCCAGATT
The DNA here is from genome assembly GCA_030737875.1 of Allium sativum. Lineage (NCBI taxonomy): Eukaryota > Viridiplantae > Streptophyta > Magnoliopsida > Asparagales > Amaryllidaceae > Allium > Allium sativum. The sequence goes on from CM060916.1 coordinate 1,014,827,231, forward strand.
TGATAGTTGGTTATTTAACTAGAAAATAAACAACAATTCATGCATAAAAATAAAACAATTTACTAATTTGGTACCCAACACCATTTAGCCTCTTTAATTAACCACTAATTGATTAAATATTTAAAACTGCTTATTCGGAAAACATTTCCCTTTTAATATACGAATATTAAAATATCATACCACTTCTACTCATTAGCTCCTCATTGTAAATTGGTATGTGAATAAATTTCTCAGTATCAACCCCGAAGGCGGAAACCAACATCAGATTGACACCTCGAAAGTTACTCAACTCCACCAACGTACATGTAACAACCCGGAAAATCTGGGCCAGTTTAAAATTTTTATTTTGGCAATTATAGCGGATTTTCTATATTTAAAATAGATTATTTTAAATATTATCGACGAGAAATTTATTTTGAATATAATTAGAGCGTATAAATTATATACGTCGTCGTTAGAATATATAAATATTTATATATAATTATAAATAGAATTGAAAATGGCGCGGTAGTTCGATAATTCGATTTCAAACTTCAATTGAATGTACCGGGTGCAAAACAATCCGGATTTTAGTGAAACCAAAAATGATAGGATCTAATTGATAATATCTTTCCAACGAATCCGAATAATCAAATTTTCATAGCGGGAATCAAAAGATATGTCCAGTTGAAAATTCTGAATAGTCGCTATGGAATTCAGGCCCTTAAAAATGGACATTTTGCAAACGACCTCGGATTTCGACGAAACCAGTTTTGTTGGGTCCGTGATGTTAAATTATTGCTAGGTTTCAAATTTCATAATTTTTCGAATCAATATGTGAGTGTGGCAAAGGAAAACGCGTTTGACCAGTTTCAGTTGATTTTAATCGACTGGAAAATGGCCATTTTTCCAACGGTCTCGGAATTCGACGAAACTAGTTTTTTTAGGACCGTATCGTCAATACGAAGCTAGAAAATATTTTTCTGGAATTTTTCTAGTTAGTATGTGACCCCGGTAATTTGAAATGTACGTTTAAAATTCAATATAAGGATTTAAATGTAAATTCAACGGAAACCGATTCAAACAGTAGAATCAACCTACGATACATATCCCATTGGGTTCGGAATGAGGGTAAAACGCTATAGGCGACAGTCGGTGGGTCTCGTTTCGAAGTCGAATAAAAAGTCAACTTTTTAGAGAATAAAATAATTAAATTATTATATATATATTTATATTTTCCCTTTCCCCTTTATCCCCTAATCAGAAAACACAAATTAAGAAAAAAAAAAAAAAATGGCCGACGCCTTCACCAACGCCGCGCCTCCAGGCGGAGCCCCACCAGCCGCCGCCTCTTCCTCTTCTTCCCCTCTCCCTCGCATCCGCCCCTTCTTCCTCCTTCCTCCTCCATCGCGAGCCACAGAACCCCGCGCCCCTCTCCTCGTCGGACCCCTTACTCGACCTACCCCGCAGCCGCCGCTCCCCCCATCCCTCGAGTCGATGTCGCACCGCCACCTCAGCCCTCCGCCCTCTTCCTCCTGCCCTCCGACGTACGGCTGACGCCCCCCTTCTTCGGCGAAACACTGTAAGTGTTTCTTTGTATTTTATTATTTTATTTTATTTTTTTTATTATTTTATAAAACTGAATTTAAAAACTGATTTTTTTATAAGTATTAAAACTGTTTTATTTATTTATTTACTTTAAAACTAATTTTTATTTTATGTTGTAAAGTTAGAAAAATATAATCTTTTATATCGTCGAAAGAAAAGCATTTATTTTTTTTTCAAACAAGAGAAGTTTGATTTTTAAAGAACGAAGAGGAGACTTTTAGAAATATAAAAATGAGATTTTATACTTGGGGTTTAAATAAAAATATGATTTTTAGCTTTATAAAAATATAAATTTTTATAGAGTAGAGACAATTAAAATATATATTTTTTTTTGGAAGTGTATAGCGTCATGAAAATTTGATTTCTCTAAAGGAAAGGTTAAATTTTTAATCGCCATAAGGTTTATATTTTTAATCGCTAAAAAGATAAGATTTTTACTTAAGAAAGATTTGATTTTTGAATGGTAGAAAGATTATACTTTTAATCGAAGAAAGGTTATATCTTTATGAGTAGAAAGGTATGATTTTCGAATATAGGAAAGATATATTTTAACTAAGTAAAATGTGATAGTTATCTAATCAAGATATGATTTTTAATTATAAAAATGTGATTTTTATACAAGAAGCGATATTTTAAAAATAGAATTTTTATATATTGAATAGCGAAGTAAAATTCAATTTTTACGTATGTAGTGAAAGCAGCAACGAAGATGACGAAGATGCGGTAGCGATGAAGATTTCTATCAATAAAGTGCCGTGGAGCTAGGATAGCTATAGGTGAGAATTTCTCACCTTTCAATTTCTTTTCTAGTTATATATATATACTAGGATGCAGACGGTGCTTAGTAGCACCCGACACAATCGTCCACAGACCATGGACTTGTTTGTTTGACTGTTTGGTGATTGATTGCGATATTGGTTTAAATGTGGTTTGTGGTGTGAAAAATCGAATCGATAAATTGGTTAGGATTAGACGTGCGCCGTTATAAGGCGAAGGAGTAAGGCTAGGTTAGACTCTTACTCCAAATTTTGTGGTTTGCATAATGAAATTGATTTGATTGATGTGTGAATGGCGTGGGCCTTCACTAGACCAGGGATAAGGCTAGGCCTCGTCCCGTTTCTAGTATCGTGCCGTTATGCCGCCGAAATTTTCTAAAATAAATTAGAAAAATAAAAATATCATTTTATTTAAAGAATGAACCGAATAGAAATTCATATGTTAGAATAAAATGTTTTGTCGTTAAAAATATAATTTTTAACGTGAATGTAAATAAATAAATATTCATTTACAAACCAGACGGTTTGTTTATGTACACCTATTTGAAGGACATTGGTTTGGTCGATAAATTTTACACATCGCCCAACAGCACAAATAAAATATGTGTTTGATTGTTTGAAACCCCACACGGGTGTTGGGATGAAATTTGAAGTTCACTCATCCTGATTGATTAAATATGTCGATCGATTGATTGACAGGCTGTTATAAGCGTTGAATATCTATATTTGATGCTTATACAGTGTAGTGCACTTTGGTTGATGGTTGATTATTTTTCAATGTTATTATATACGTGTGATGTATAAAAATCCATATAATTAACATTATATGGTGATTGATTGGGCCTCATTCCAATTTGAAAAATAAAGAATATTATAAAATAAAAGTTCATGTGTTGACAGTACTCATCCATTGAGATTGGTCATGTGTTGAACGAAATATTTTAGTATTGACAACTATTTTGAAAAAGAAATATTTGAAATAGAATATTTGAAGATAGAAATATATGAAGCCGTGTTGATTAGATTGACGCCATTTTGACGTGAACGATATTTATATCGATGAAAACGATTTCGAAATGAATTGAATTGAAAACGATTTCGAAATGAATTGAATTGAAAACGATTTCGAAATGAATTGAATAGAAAACGATTTCGAAATGAATTGAATAGAAAACGATTTCGAAATGAATTGAATTGAAAACGATTTCGAAATGAATTGAATTGAAAACGATTTCGAAATGAATTGAATAGAAAACGATTTCGAAATGAATTGAATAGAAAACGATTTCGAAATGAATTGAATAGAAAACGATTTCGAAATGAATTGAATAGAAAACGATTTCGAAATGAATTGAATAGAAAACGATTTCGAAATGAATTGAATATAAAACGAATTCAAATGGAATTGAAAGCGAATTGAAATGAATTCAAATTGGAATTCGAATTGAATAGAAATGAATTTTAAAACGAATTTATAAAGAAGAATTCAATTTTGCTTTGAATTGAAGTAGAAGTTGAAATAGATTTTGAAACGAATTTTAAAACTATTTATATAATTCGTTTTAAATAGAAATCGACGAAGTATATATTATATATATTATATATATAATATAATGGCCTGAATAGAACGCGCCGCGCCGCGGCAGTTCGCGAATTTCGACCATTGATTTCAAATGGACGTTACGGGAGATCCGACCGTCGGATTCTCCTAAAACCGGAACCGTTGGGTTCGTATCGAAAAGAGCTTTCTAGCGAATGTTAGAAATTTGAAATCTAACGGTTGGATTTGGAATTATGTCCAAATCAAATTTGAAAAAGGTCGCTGTAAGTGCAGTTCGATGGCCGTTGATGGAAATCGACTGTATGGGCCTTGATAAAATTATTAAAAATAGTAATAATTTGTGTAAAATCATAAGAAATGATTTGTGAAGATTTGGGATGAAAAACTTCATGTTTGAAAAGATAAAAATGGATTTTTATCGAAATGAACTAGTTTTGAACTAGAATTATAATTCTATTTATTTTTAAATAAATAAATTGAATTTGAAAGGGGTTTTGAAAATAACCAAAATTTCCAATGATTGCATTGGAGTGGATTTGAATCGAAATTGTCTTCGGAATATTTCGATGTTGGAATTCGTGATTATATAGGTGTTGTTATGGAAATTTGAAAGATATATATTTATATCGTTATTTCCAATACGACATTTGTTAGTCGTAGAATTTGATATTGAATATAAGCCGATATATTTTCTATTCAGAGCCTTGTATTGAATATCGAATGTGATTTGGGTTTGTCGTGAATGGTGTCTTCACTAACACTGTTCTTGAACCCAGTTGAGAAAAGATTAAATCTTTTTATTTAGATTTAATGAAGTGTACCAATTAAATAGTATTTAATTGGAATTGAATTGATATTGATTTTTGGGTTTATCGTGAACAGTGTTTTAAATAACACTTATTCTTTAACCCGATAATTAATGAATGTGATTTGGGTTTGTCGTGAATGGTGTCTTCACTAACACTGTTCTTGAACCCAGTTGAGAAAAGATTAAATCTTTTTATTTAGATTTAATGAAGTGTACCAATTAAATAATATTTAATTGGAATTGAATGGATATTGATTTTTGGGTTTATCGTGAACAGTGTTTTAAATAACACTTGTTCTTTAACCCGATAATTAATGGGATGTGACTTTGGGTTTATCGTGAACCGTGTTTTAAATGACACTGATTCTTTAACCCAGTCACAGATTAAAACTAAGTGGAGTTTTAATGAATCTTTAATTAGATTGAAAAGATCGAGAATGGAGTATCACCAGTTTTGCTCCAGGCGATAGTTAAATCTTTAATTAGATTTGAACGTGAAATTTAGAAACTAACTGTTGGTTAGCTAAGTAGAATGGTTTTCTGGATATTGATCTGATGTTGGTTTCGGCCTTCGGGGTTAATATTTGGGGAATTATTCTCTTGATTAATTTACGGTTAATGACTAATGAGTTGGAATGAGGCGTATGTTGTGTTTGTGTAACACTTTTATAATATATATACGCGAGTTATTCGGAAAGACCGGGTTTATCCCATTCTGAATAACTGATACGACGATAAGTCGAAGATGAAGACGATGGTCGAAGACCGGAGGTCTTCACGTCGTTTGGGTGATAACTGATGATCTTGATTGGGCTGTACACCCAAGAAGATGGAAACAGTTAGTGATCGTCCAGACGTGCTTGGAGATCGATGGATATGCGGGGTACTAGGTGCCTCCGGTTTCGTTCAGACCCAGAACGGACTTGTAAATGGACTGTGTGTCTGACATCGGATTTCATTCTGTGTGACTGATATCGGTTGCATAGGATGGTTTGCCTGTGTGGCATGCTAAGATGCAAATGATCAAGGCTTCTGTTGAAAAGCAAAGTCTTGTGGTGATGATCAAAGCACGGCCTTTGTGGCGTAGCTTTGTGTAACGTTTACCTCGCGTGTTTCACACCCGGTATGAACCAAAAACGGGAGACGGACCTCAGGGAGGGCATGCGTTTTCTTCTAGCTAGAAAGTGGCGTCAGTGGTTTTACACGCCCTGACGAGTTTGACTTATGTGGTTGTTGCTGTTGCGAGGCGCCTCGGATTGATCGGTCGTTCTCGAACCGATGGAGTCATTTGTTGGCTCATTGACACCCCAAAGGGTGGGGAAACGTAGTGTTCAGGCATTTTAATCCACATCGGTGGACCGGCCCTGACGATCCAAAGGCTTGACTGAGTACTTGCCTGAGACACGGGCTAGAGCGTCTCGAATCGGTTGAGGACTATCTTTTGCCTCGGTTCATAGATGGAAATCCAATTTCCAAATACGTGACATTTGCGGTTTTATTTGTAAACCTATATACGGCGACATAGTGGCATGGGACGCTCATGTCGCCTATGATTGATACTTATGATTTGAAGTTGTTTTATACACTATACACTTATAATAGTATCAAATGATTTGTTTTAAACGTATCAAGCATTCTTTGGCTGTTATAAGGGAAAACCCTATCCCCCGGCTTGCGTTGCATTGTGTGATAGGACCTGGGTCTTATAACAGCTTCATTTTTCTTTATTTAGCATTGCGCTGTTTGTTTTATGCACTGGTATTCTTGGGAGGAAACCCGTTCCGTGTTATACGGCGTGGTCCCTTGATTTACCGAACTTTAAAAATAAAGATTAATAACTGTTTTAGTTCTCACACCAGTCACATGACTGACCTGGAGTTTATTGTTTTAACCTAAACTCTGGGTGCCCTTATTTTGACACGGGCAGCTAGTAGTTTTGGGTTTTGCAGATTTATATTCACAGGATCCTGGTTCACAGCTGGAACGATATCCGGAAAGCTTTGTATCCGTATATCTCATTCTAGTTTGTGTATTGTATTATTTTCCGCTGCGTTGTATTTAAATGTAATTTAAATCTCTGATATTTCTGTGTAATATTCTTTTATACTCTGTATATTCTTGTAATCTGATGCATTGTTGTAATATACAGTGAAATGTTCTTCTGTATGCGTTCTGCTGTGGCGTGTTCTCAAACGATAGGGCGTTTCGAACGGTCTGGGTCGGTTTAGCGACTGGTTCGGACCGAGCGAAATTCCTTGCCGTCACAGTTGGTATCAGAGCTTTGGTTTACAAAGCTTAGAGAACAAGACACATTAGAACCTTACGAAAGAATTCATCAGATATTGGGTTAGTAATATCCAATGGGAATGACTCGTTAGAGATAGGATCAGTAGTATCCTAGAACGAGTGTGAAGAGTATAATTTTGAAAGTGAAAACAAATTTTTGTTTTGAAAATTTAAATCAATTATTCGTATTTGATTATCTATTTACATTGAGTTGGACAGTCCAGTATATAAAGATTTTGCGTATACGTCTGATCCGCGTGTATTTGAAGTTTTAATATACTGGATAGATATAGAATTACACTCTAGTCGCCCGGGGGTGATTCTGATGATTGATATATCATCATCAGAATTTATATTCGAGTGACGAACGTGTAATATCTATATATTTCCATTAGACTGGTGTGAGAACCAAAATTAGATAGGGCCTATTGTTGTGATTTGGCATCAAAACATGATTTTTGTGTATGTATCAAAATTATGAATTTGAAACTCTAATTCACTAATTGATTGATGTTTGTGTTGTTTGTTCATTTGTTTGCTAATTTTGAACCATTATGCCTAATTGAATCAAATATTGAATGATATTGAAAATTGGTCGCATTTGCTTGCATATACATATATATCATTGAACAGGTCATAGCAAGGAGGCTAGAGCCAGAGAATAAAATTTGTTTGCCCGACAAATAGGTACATGTTTAGTACATAATTTCCTGTTTTGTTTGGGTGATGATGATTTTATGAGCCTATTGGCTAGCCGCTTGGCTTTTTCTTTTTCTTTTTGAGATCTGAAGGACCGGGGAAGCTATTTGAAATTCCCCGATGCTCCCATTGCAGGGGAGGTTATGGCGAAATTTTTCAAAAATTTAGGGTGTTAGCCAAATTTTTGAAATTTTGAAAATTCTCAAAAACTGAAAAGTTGGAGAATGGAAGTCAGATCGAGCGTAGAGTTGATTAGTCAAACCACTTTCGACTTTGTTCCTTTTCAGGGACGAAAAGTTTTAAGTGGGGGAGATTGTAACAACCCGGAAAATCTGGGCCAGTTTAAAATTTTTATTTTGGCAATTATAGCGGATTTTCTATATTTAAAATAGATTATTTTAAATATTATCGACGAGAAATTTATTTTGAATATAATTAGAGCGTATATATTATATACGTCGTCGTTAGAATATATAGATATTTATATATAATTATAAATAGAATTGAAAATGGCGCGGTAGTTCGATAATTCGATTTCAAACTTCAATTGAATGTACCGGGTGCAAAACAATCCGGATTTTAGTGAAACCAAAAATGATAGGATCTAATTGATAATATCTTTCCAACGAATCCGAATAATCAAATTTTCATAGCGGGAATCAAAAGATATGTCCAGTTGAAAATTCTGAATAGTTGCTATGGAATTCAGGCCCTTAAAAATGGACATTTTGCAAACGACCTCGGATTTCGACGAAACCAGTTTTGTTGGGTCCGTGATGTTAAATTATTGCTAGGTTTCAAATTTCATAATTTTTCGAATCAATATGTGAGCGTGGCAAAGGAAAACGCGTTTGACCAGTTTCAGTTGATTTTAATCGACTGGAAAATGGCCATTTTTCCAACGGTCTCGGAATTCGACGAAACTAGTTTTGTTAGGACCGTATCGTCAATACGAAGCTGGAAAATATTTTTCTGGAATTTTTCTAGTTAGTATGTGACCCCGGTAATTTGAAATGTATGTTTAAAATTCAATATAAGGATTTAAATGTAAATTCAACGGAAACCGATTCAAACAGTAGAATCAACCTACGATACATATCCCATTGGGTTCGGAATGGGGGTAAAACGCTATAGGCGACAGTCGGTGGGTCTCGTTTCGAAGTCGAATAAAAAGTCAACTTTTTAGAGAATAAAATAATTAAATTATTATATATATATTTATATTTTCCCTTTCCCCTTTATCCCCTAATCAGAAAACACAAATTAAGAAAAAAAAAAAATGGCCGACGCCTTCACCAACGCCGCGCCTCCAGGCGGAGCCCCACCAGCCGCCGCCTCTTCCTCTTCTTCCCCTCTCCCTCGCATCCGCCCCTTCTTCCTCCTTCCTCCTCCATCGCGAGCCACAGAACCCCGCGCCCCTCTCCTCGTCGAACCCCTTACTCGACCTACCCCGCAGCCGCCGCTCCCCCCATCCCTCGAGTCGATGTCGCACCGCCACCTCAGCCCTCCGCCCTCTTCCTCCTGCCCTCCGACGTACGGCTGACGCCCCCCCTTCTTCGGCGAAACACTGTAAGTGTTTCTTTGTATTTTTTTTTTTATTATTTTATAAAACTGAATTTAAAAACTGATTTTTTTATAAGTATTAAAACTGTTTTATTTATTTATTTACTTTAAAACTAATTTTTATTTTATGTTGTAAAGTTAGAAAAATATAATCTTTTATATCGTCGAAAGAAAAGCATTTTTTTTTTTCAAACAAGAGAAGTTTGATTTTTAAAGAACGAAGAGGAGACTTTTAGAAATATAAAAATGAGATTTTATACTTGGGGTTTAAATAAAAATATGATTTTTAGCTTTATAAAAATATAAATTTTTATAGAGTAGAGACAATTAAAATATTTTTTTTTTTGGAAGTGTATAGCGTCATGAAAATTTGATTTCTCTAAAGGAAAGGTTAAATTTTTAATCGCCATAAGGTTTATATTTTTAATCGCTAAAAAGATAAGATTTTTACTTAAGAAAGATTTGATTTTTGAATGGTAGAAAGATTATACTTTTAATCGAAGAAAGGTTATATCTTTATGAGTAGAAAGGTATGATTTTCGAATATAGGAAAGATATATTTTAACTAAGTAAAATGTGATAGTTATCTAATCAAGATATGATTTTTAATTATAAAAATGTGATTTTTATACAAGAAGCGATATTTTAAAAATAGAATTTTTATATATTGAATAGCGAAGTAAAATTCAATTTTTACGTATGTAGTGAAAGCAGCAACGAAGATGACGAAGATGCGGTAGCGATGAAGATTTCTATCAATAAAGTGCCGTGGAGCTAGGATAGCTATAGGTGAGAATTTCTCACCTTTCAATTTCTTTTCTAGTTATATATATATACTAGGATGCAGACGGTGCTTAGTAGCACCCGACACAATCGTCCACAGACCATGGACTTGTTTGTTTGACTGTTTGGTGATTGATTGCGATATTGGTTTAAATGTGGTTTGTGGTGTGAAAAATCGAATCGATAAATTGGTTAGGATTAGACGTGCGCCGTTATAAGGCGAAGGAGTAAGGCTAGGTTAGACTCTTACTCCAAATTTTGTGGTTTGCATAATGAAATTGATTTGATTGATGTGTGAATGGCGTGGGCCTTCACTAGACCAGGGATAAGGCTAGGCCTCGTCCCGTTTCTAGTATCGTGCCGTTATGCCGCCGAAATTTTCTAAAATAAATTAGAAAAATAAAAATATCATTTTATTTAAAGAATGAACCGAATAGAAATTCATATGTTAGAATAAAATGTTTTGTCGTTAAAAATATAATTTTTAACGTGAATGTAAATAAATAAATATTCATTTACAAACCAGACGGTTTGTTTATGTACACCTATTTGAAGGACATTGGTTTGGTCGATAAATTTTACACATCGCCCAACAGCACAAATAAAATATGTGTTTGATTGTTTGAAACCCCACACGGGTGTTGGGATGAAATTTGAAGTTCACTCATCCTGATTGATTAAATATGTCGATCGATTGATTGACAGGCTGTTATAAGCGTTGAATATCTATATTTGATGCTTATACAGTGTAGTGCACTTTGGTTGATGGTTGATTATTTTTCAATGTTATTATATACGTGTGATGTATAAAAATCCATATAATTAACATTATATGGTGATTGATTGGGCCTCATTCCAATTTGAAAAATAAAGAATATTATAAAATAAAAGTTCATGTGTTGACAGTACTCATCCATTGAGATTGGTCATGTGTTGAACGAAATATTTTAGTATTGACAACTATTTTGAAAAAGAAATATTTGAAATAGAATATTTGAAGATAGAAATATATGAAGCCGTGTTGATTAGATTGACGCCATTTTGACGTGAACGATATTTATATCGATGAAAACGATTTCGAAATGAATTGAATTGAAAACGATTTCGAAATGAATTGAATTGAAAACGATTTCGAAATGAATTGAATAGAAAACGATTTCGAAATGAATTGAATAGAAAACGATTTCGAAATGAATTGAATTGAAAACGATTTCGAAATGAATTGAATTGAAAACGATTTCGAAATGAATTGAATAGAAAACGATTTCGAAATGAATTGAATAGAAAACGATTTCGAAATGAATTGAATAGAAAACGATTTCGAAATGAATTGAATAGAAAACGATTTCGAAATGAATTGAATAGAAAACGATTTCGAAATGAATTGAATATAAAACGAATTCAAATGGAATTGAAAGCGAATTGAAATGAATTCAAATTGGAATTCGAATTGAATAGAAATGAATTTTAAAACGAATTTATAAAGAAGAATTCAATTTTGCTTTGAATTGAAGTAGAAGTTGAAATAGATTTTGAAACGAATTTTAAAACTATTTATATAATTCGTTTTAAATAGAAATCGATGAAGTATATATTATATATATTATATATATAATATAATGGCCTGAATAGAACGCGCCGCGCCGCGGCAGTTCGCGAATTTCGACCATTGATTTCAAATGGACGTTACGGGAGATCCGACCGTCGGATTCTCCTAAAACCGGAACCGTTGGGTTCGTATCGAAAAGAGCTTTCTAGCGAATGTTAGAAATTTGAAATCTAACGGTTGGATTTGGAATTATGTCCAAATCAAATTTGAAAAAGGTCGCTGTAAGTGCAGTTCGATGGCCGTTGATGGAAATCGACTGTATGGGCCTTGATAAAATTATTAAAAATAGTAATAATTTGTGTAAAATCATAAGAAATGATTTGTGAAGATTTGGGATGAAAAACTTCATGTTTGAAAAGATAAAAATGGATTTTTATCGAAATGAACTAGTTTTGAACTAGAATTATAATTCTATTTATTTTTAAATAAATAAATTGAATTTGAAAGGGGTTTTGAAAATAACCAAAATTTCCAATGATTGCATTGGAGTGGATTTGAATCGAAATTGTCTTCGGAATATTTCGATGTTGGAATTCGTGATTATATAGGTGTTGTTATGGAAATTTGAAAGATATATATTTATATCGTTATTTCCAATACGACATTTGTTAGTCGTAGAATTTGATATTGAATATAAGCCGATATATTTTCTATTCAGAGCCTTGTATTGAATATCGAATGTGATTTGGGTTTGTCGTGAATGGTGTCTTCACTAACACTGTTCTTGAACCCAGTTGAGAAAAGATTAAATCTTTTTATTTAGATTTAATGAAGTGTACCAATTAAATAGTATTTAATTGGAATTGAATTGATATTGATTTTTGGGTTTATCGTGAACAGTGTTTTAAATAACACTTGTTCTTTAACCCGATAATTAATGAATGTGATTTGGGTTTGTCGTGAATGGTGTCTTCACTAACACTGTTCTTGAACCCAGTTGAGAAAAGATTAAATCTTTTTATTTAGATTTAATGAAGTGTACCAATTAAATAATATTTAATTGGAATTGAATGGATATTGATTTTTGGGTTTATCGTGAACAGTGTTTTAAATAACACTTGTTCTTTAACCCGATAATTAATGGGATGTGACTTTGGGTTTATCGTGAACCGTGTTTTAAATGACACTGATTCTTTAACCCAGTCACAGATTAAAACTAAGTGGAGTTTTAATGAATCTTTAATTAGATTGAAAAGATCGAGAATGGAGTATCACCAGTTTTGCTCCAGGCGATAGTTAAATCTTTAATTAGATTTGAACGTGAAATTTAGAAACTAACTGTCGGTTAGCTAAGTAGAATGGTTTTCTGGATATTGATCTGATGTTGGTTTCGGCCTTCGGGGTTAATATTTGGGGAATTATTCTCTTGATTAATTTACGGTTAATGACTAATGAGTTGGAATGAGGCGTATGTTGTGTTTGTGTAACACTTTTATAATATATATACGCGAGTTATTCGGAAAGACCGGGTTTATCCCATTCTGAATAACTGATACGACGATAAGTCGAAGATGAAGACGATGGTCGAAGACCGGAGGTCTTCACGTCGTTTGGGTGATAACTGATGATCTTGATTGGGCTGTACACCCAAGAAGATGGAAACAGTTAGTGATCGTCCAGACGTGCTTGGAGATCGATGGATATGCGGGGTACTAGGTGCCTCCGGTTTCGTTCAGACCCAGAACGGACTTGTAAATGGACTGTGTGTCTGACATCGGATTTCATTCTGTGTGACTGATATCGGTTGCATAGGATGGTTTGCCTGTGTGGCATGCTAAAATGCAAATGATCAAGGCTTCTGTTGAAAAGCAAAGTCTTGTGGTGATGATCAAAGCACGGCCTTTGTGGCGTAGCTTTGTGTAACGTTTACCTCGCGTGTTTCACACCCGGTATGAACCAAAAACGGGAGACGGACCTCAGGGAGGGCATGCGTTTTCTTCTAGCTAGAAAGTGGCGTCAGTGGTTTTACATGCCCTGACGAGTTTGACTTATGTGGTTGTTGCTGTTGCGAGGCGCCTCGGATTGATCGGTCGTTCTCGAACCGATGGAGTCATTTGTTGGCTCATTGACACCCCAAAGGGTGGGGAAACGTAGTGTTCAGGCATTTTAATCCACATCGGTGGACCGGCCCTGACGATCCAAAGGCTTGACTGAGTACTTGCCTGAGACACGGGCTAGAGCGTCTCGAATCGGTTGAGGACTATCTTTTGCCTCGGTTCATAGATGGAAATCCAATTTCCAAATACGTGACATTTGCGGTTTTATTTGTAAACCTATATACGGCGACATAGTGGCATGGGACGCTCATGTCGCCTATGATTGATACTTATGATTTGAAGTTGTTTTATACACTATACACTTATAATAGTATCAAATGATTTGTTTTAAACGTATCAAGCATTCTTTGGCTGTTATAAGGGAAAACCCTATCCCCCGGCTTGCGTTGCATTGTGTGATAGGACCTGGGTCTTATAACAGCTTCATTTTTCTTTATTTAGCATTGCGCTGTTTGTTTTATGCACTGGTATTCTTGGGAGGAAACCCGTTCCGTGTTATACGGCGTGGTCCCTTGATTTACCGAACTTTAAAAATAAAGATTAATAACTGTTTTAGTTCTCACACCAGTCACATGACTGACCTGGAGTTTATTGTTTTAACCTAAACTCTGGGTGCCCTTATTTTGACACGGGCAGCTAGTAGTTTTGGGTTTTGCAGATTTATATTCACAGGATCCTGGTTCACAGCTGGAACGATATCCGGAAAGCTTTGTATCCGTATATCTCATTCTAGTTTGTGTATTGTATTATTTTCCGCTGCGTTGTATTTAAATGTAATTTAAATCTCTGATATTTCTGTGTAATATTCTTTTATACTCTGTATATTCTTGTAATCTGATGCATTGTTGTAATATACAGTGAAATGTTCTTCTGTATGCGTTCTGCTGTGGCGTGTTCTCAAACGATAGGGCGTTTCGAACGGTCTGGGTCGGTTTAGCGACTGGTTCGGACCGAGCGAAATTCCTTGCCGTCACAGTACAATAGGTCCTAATTTCTTAAAAAAATTATATCAAATTCCTTCTCATTTTATACATATCTTTTAAAACATTATAAATAAACCTTGATTTAAATATAAATCAAATGCTATATAAAAACTTTATTAAAACCTTACTTCAACCTATTTTGGTTAAATATTAATAAAACTCCATCCCTTGCTTAAAATACACCATTTAGGATTGAAACCTTATAACTTATCCCGCCAAACCATTTTAACTCAATTCGGGTTTCTATTTCGATTTTCATTTTATATTATCACACTTTTGAATTTCATCCATTCATAACTCATTCCAATAATCGAACATACCAATAAAGCTTGGTTTTAAATACCTTTGTCCAATTTGGATTTTGGAAATACAGTTAAATAAAATTCCAAGAAGACTTCAATTTAAATTACATATATATTTAAGATACATATATTTGAAAACTCATTTAACCATAACAGTGCTTTATGGTTTCATTAATCTCCATTAATTAAATTTCAAGATCACGACTTTGATTATTATCAAAAAATAATAATAAATTTCAATATTATAACAATAACTTTCTTCACCGTTAATCATTTCTATCTATACAAATTTCATAATCGAATATCATTTAAGCTGTTGACTTATTCGACTTAACGTAGTTAATACATTAACTCAATCAATTGGCCCTTCCATTTAAAATAATTAATAATTAATTTAATCCCATTTACTTTGATTATTATTAATAAATAATAATCAAATTTCAATATAATCCCAATATAACTGTTTCTTAAAACCAATTGACCCCAATTATTAACTATTAGGTTAATATATGTTCACTTGCTTATATACATAAGGTTTTTCTTTTAAAAAAATCATTTAATAATTTCTTATAACTTAAATGATAAATAATAATTATTAATTTTCTTTTTACCCTATTTTTAAATGATTATATTTTCTTATTATCTCACCAATCATTCCTAATTTTACTTACTATATCATTTCATAAAATTAACTAACATAGCTCCATTTAACTTCTGTAACAAATATTATAAATTCCATTCAATACTCTTCCCCTTTCCTTTACAAAATTCTTAATTTTCCATTTACAAAATGCTTAATCATTTATCAATATTTAATTCAGCTTGGCAAATTCCTTTATTTATAAAACCATTCCACAACTCTCTCCATATTGTTCGGTTTATATGATTTTCCATTTATAACTCTTTTTGGCAATCTTGCCTTAAAATCCTATTTATTAGGCAATTATCTCAATTCAAATATACACCAACATTCATATTCTATTCTCAATTCCATAATTTCGCTAATCTCATTCATGAAAAACCTATTTATCGCATTTCATATATTAATAACCAACATTTGCAAAAACGTTCATTTATTTACGAAAAAACCCCTTTTAATTCCTTTAAATCAATTGTTGTATATTTCCAATCCCATAAGTCCATATCAACATTTCAAAACTTTTAGAATTCCTTTTACGTCCTTAAGCACTTCTTTAAAACCATTTTAACCTTCCCATTTAATTTATACAGTTTAACCTTTTATTTATTAATATCATGGAATTCCCATTAATTTATAATTTATATAATTATAAAATCGTAAATAAAATTTCAATGTTTATTTTTAAAACAAACATCGTATTTCAAATATATAAATATAACTTTGAAAACGTTCACAATCGATTTAATATCAATTTCAAAATATTTCCTTTTATTAACGTCACTAAAGAGGTAAATATCTCCTAAAGTACCAAGCCATGAAATATAAACCAATTTCACATCCAAATGAACACAACAAATCATTTTCATTATCAATATGAGTGAGGAATCCTATTCGATTCCTCCAACCTGTCATTCCCTGCATCACAGACTCATATTTTTAACATACATAATAATATAATAAAAATTTACAACTACTAGTGAGGAATCCAGTTGGGTCCCTCAACCCGTTATTCCCTTCATCCAAATAGGTTACCTCAATATAATCATTTAATAAGAATTATCTAATTTTAAACTAATAATTTCTAGAAACAGTCAATAATAAATTAACATAACAATAACAATTTAAAAAATTCATCAAATTAAACACATTTATTTTATAAATATGACCAACAAGGTAAGTTACCTCGATTGGTTCCAATCGTTAGGATAACGATTCGGGTTTTCACTTAAATTAAACAAACGTTTAATTTCATTAGTCAGTCAATATATTATTTAATTAACATATAGTCAACGATTAGCAACCATAACACATAATTATAAAACCCGATTTATATAAAATATAAGTGGGAAGAACTGAGTGAGTTTTACTCACCTTGAGTTGATTCGTTGTTTAAATGGCTCGTTTCAGTTAAATTAAACAAGCGTTTAATTTAGCTGAAAATTACAGTTGATTCCAATTCCATCTACGACTATTCCATAGCATAGACAACGTTAAGACGAGTCCAACATTTCTTGTTTTCTTACATTCTCAAAAGATTGAATTAGTTATCAATAATCTAAGTTGATATAATTTAAATAGATAATTAATAACTAAATTTCCTTAATCGTAATTATTGTAAAATTAACTATGTTAGTTATCTTTATCAGGGCCGAACAAATTCCCATTCACTATTTCGAAAAAATACAGACCCGGTCAACTATCTCCCTCTTCCCGTATATTTCTATTGCTTCACGTTTTTAGCTCGATCCCAACTCTTGTGCCAATTCACGATTTATTCAAAATGATTTAACAGATAATTAACAAATTCTTAATTAAACAAATAAGTAGACTAATTATGTTTTTATAAAAAACAACCAATTTAGTTTATCTCTTCTTCCCCGATAGTTGCTTCTCCTCACATATCCCATAACAGCTGCCTCTAGCTCCTTCTTCGACATACCATCGATCATCGTTTCGACGCCACAAGTCCCCACCTCGTCACTATCTCTATCGCGCCACCCCACTTCATGAAATTCGCACCCATCGTCTGCTTTCTGTTCTTAGACCGAGCACTACCAGAAGCGACAGTCAACGTGCCCAAAAGTACCCAAAAACTCAACATAGATCCCATTCAATCCTCTCACCCTCACTAGTATCTTGGTTTAATCCCAAACTTCACAAATCATTAGATTTACCCAACCCTAGGCTACGACTGGGGTTCGACTTCTAGGCAAACATCCATCGAGTATGATGAAATGCACATGGAAATGAAGAGGAAGTCCCAAAGATTGCAAATAAATTTGTTTTTAATTTTATAGATTTTTCCTTGATTTATTCGTGAATTTTGAAGATGATTTCTTTTTTTTTTTGATTTAGCTGGAGAGAATGGAATGGCGGCATGATGTTTGTTGACAAGAGAAAACGTTTTGACTTAGGGTTCAACCATTTATAGGGTGATGGTTTATTATAATATTAATATATAAAACTTAACCGTGAAGTAACACATCAAACACCCACGGACGACTTCCGATCGAGGCGAGATTTGAAATCCTAGCATAAAACAATATTCTTGACACATAGAAAAGGTTCTATCGAATTCCGATTGTTTATAAAAATTCCTTTGTAACTCGTATGTGAATCAGTATACATTTAAATTGCGTACGATCACAAAATAAATCTAATTAACATGAACATTGAAATACTACAATTATAAATCATTATGGATTTTATAAAATTAATTTCTTTGAAAATGGAGTACGTTAGAAAATCGGTTACCCTTAATTTCCAGTTTAAATCGACAAAACGATTAAATAAAAACTGATGCGTTTATAGCTACAGTTGTCACATACGACATCAGTTTGCCATGAAATTTGGGTTCATACAATAATTTAACGTTATGGTTCCAATGATACTAATTTCATCGAAAACCGAGGTTGTTTGCAAAATGGTCATTTTAAAGGCTTATATATAATAAATTAAATATTACTTTGATTCCAAAATAATCTAATTAAATAATAATAAATTATTATTATCATAGTTATCCAAATGGAAAATATATAGAGCTTCAAATATAAACAATATGGATTATACAACTCAGTATTACAAATTATGAGTTAAACGATATCCAAATTATATTAAAATCTTATTAAATTTATTAAATAAACGTTATCGTTTATTAACGATTTCCATAGCGACTATTTGAAAATTTGAATTGGACATAACTAATAATCTATAACATGAAATCTCAATTTTTCTCTTTTATTAGAAAACTATAATGAACTAGATTCAAACGTTTCTTGTTTCACAGAAATCCGACTTATATCGGATCTTGTATATTAAATTGAAGTTGAAAACTCAATATTACGAACTACCATGGCATTACAAGCTTGTTTATAATTATATATAAATTTAACGTTCAAACTTCGTTTTTAATAAATGAATTCAATATTAAAATCCATTAATAATCCAAGTATAATATTTAAAATAGATTTAAATATACAAATTCAAATGACAAAAAAATTTGGGTCATTATAGGTTTGGAGGAAAGATGCAGGGGAGGGAGGTGGCTCGGACGTCGAAGCAGGTGGGGTTGCATGTGGCTGTTGGCAGCACACACAGGTTGATGTGGTGGTTGGGAGACGGAGAGTGATCAAGTTTTCCCTTTTTTTGAATCTATGGTTTCAATGGTTGGAAATGGCAAAGAAACAAGTGAAGGGCTTGAAGTCTGGTCGACGATGGCACTGCATCCCCGGTGACATACGGTGGGGGCGGTATGAGGAAGGAAGGTAGCGATGTTGGTGGAGAAGGCGGTAAACAGGCTTTTTTCGGTGCATTGGGAAAAAAGAAGAGAGAGGGGGAGGAGAGAGATAATGGATAAATAAGCTTTGATTGGTTCATCGTAACGGCCCGGGAAAATCCGACGCTCGAATTTTCAACAATGATACACAATCCCGTATCACTTGCCTAAAATCCAAGTATCGAACCCCTGACTGTTAATAGAAAGAAGTTAGAGGCTAAGAAAAGAAAGAGAGAAATGTTAGAATAGAAGAAAGAAGAAGAACACATCAGAATCTCATAGCGGAACGAATAAAATATAATATATCAAATCTCTTTATACAAAAAGAAACAGTATATATACATACCAATCATCAGAGTACATCATATATCAGACACAACGGAAATACACTTTGAATAACTAACGGTGAAGCCTCCTGCTTCCAGCTTCCTAAACTCCAAGCGGAACCTAACCTGTAAATATACTCGGTCTGACCCAAGCACATTTGATTTAAAACAAAATTCACCGGGTCGGTCTTGAATACTTTCAGTGATAAATTCATAACACGACAACTTGTTTAACTTTGGAAATCCTTTTGAAATAAAAGGATAATAGTAAGACCAGTCCACACATAAACACGGACGGTTTTTACCTTACTAGAACCCAAAATACTTTGGAAATCAATATCTTTTCTGATATTATCATAGTGTCTATCAAACTACAAATAAATAACAGATTAGCATAACGCTTGCATCTCACGTTCTACATATATAGCATACAATCAAAAACCGCGTACGCTTATTGGAAATTGGGTTCCGCCTATGACAAGGTATGGGACCACCTGCCGATAGTGTATCTCTAGAGGCGAATACACTGGGTTCAACAAGAACGTCTTGCAACCCGGCCCTCACATGACCGACCACTCATTTCGCTTGAGTGTATCGAATGTATATCACCAATGGTTGGGCTCAAACCACCATTTCCGGAAAAGGGACAACATCAGTAGACTAAAGAAGCAAAAGGAATTTCTCCAGATAGGTGATTATACACCCTAATGGGAGCGACCCACATAGCCATGCTGCCTGCCCGATTTTTTTGTCATTTCCCGAATGATGAGGCTTGAGGCTAGAACACATCTGGTCATCATACACTTTGATTGCCACATCGTCAGATCCATCAAAATCACTGATTGAAGTATACAACAATACATTACGTGTTAGCTAAAGATGTTTCCTCCTCCGCTTCCACTCTTGGTACGATTGAAGAAATCAATATACGTGACCGTCTGGAAATACTCTATCAGACACTCGTCCATACAAGTCACCCAGGAACAGGATGAGCCGAAGGCACTCTCCTACCACATCCTATATAGGAATCACCCCAAGGATCAGTAGCGAGAAGTCCTTGCAACCCGTATGTTTCAACCATGACAGAACCCTAGTATATCTCTACGTGGACTTAGAGATTGTTAGTGGTTCTTCCATTTATGAAGATATACGGTCTTCAATGCTCCATCTTCATTGCCTGCCAATTAGTCGCGAACGTATAGTTGATTCGAAGTGGTTTCGGGTCTAGTTCCCCTCCCGGTATCTTCGAAAACAACTCGTCAAAAGGTAAGTAGAACATTTCATTTGATAGTCAGTTGTTTAACTATCAAATCTTAACAGTGATGTTAAGTACATTGGCAGCTCAGGTCGTTTATAACAAAACACTTCGTTTAAACCATTTTATCAATTTCATAATATTATCTCGACAAAACTTTTCTGATTCATTTACTTTGAAAATATTTATCGATAGTCATTTTCGAATAACGTAATTGCTTTTATTTCCTTTGTTCGGACATATCCTTATATTTCATTAACACATCTTTTATTTCTCCTCAGTTTGGAAAAAAGACATACATTTCATTCCTTAAACCTTTCTTGGTATTCTCTTATCTTTAAATATCGCTATCGCTTTATAACTTCTTTCGGTTTGATTAATCACTGGGAATACCCTTACATCTATACTTAACCAATAGGTATTATTCCAATTAAACTAAGGTCTGTCGACTTATTTCCTTTGAACAAATGCGCTTACCAAAATATACCATTTAATTACTTTGGAAATAGAGTTATTCTTTTAATTACATTATAAAAGTAAAAAATCATAATCCACGTCTGACCCAAATAATACATCACTTATTTTAAGCCCCAAGGGTTTTATTATATTTCTAACCCATTACGAATAAATATTGCAAAGTTATCTCAATATATTATTCCTAACATTCTTTACCATCGCAAAATAATATCATCTTTTAACAATAGTGAAGTCGCCCAAGTTGGGGTATTTAATTACCTCTTAAACCTTGACCGACAACATTCTTATCTCCAGACAATAAAAGTTTACCACTTATAATCCTGATATTTCATTTCCATTTCTATTCACTATGATTCTATACATCATTTCATTTCATTTGAAAACCCACTTTACATTCTAATTCTCGTTTCTTGATTAAGTAAACTACTCGACAAAATCTTATTTTCCTTTCGATTCCAATATGGTACTTTAACCCACTTCTTCCTTTGGTAATCCCCTTAGCATCTCTTTACTTAATTTATTAAGTAAATAATCCAAACCCCTTTCTTTTAAGCCTTATTTAGGTAAACTTCTTCGACAAATTCATATTTTCCATTTGATTCAAATATGGTTTTACAAATTATATCTTTCATAAGTAATTTTCTTACAATCTCCTAACTTGATTTATTAAACTATTAATCATCTTTTCACAAATCCACTTAACAATCTCTTTTGAAACCCTTATTGTAATCAAATCCACTCAATTAAAACCATGTTAAAACCCTCACATTTATGATAATCAAATTTTCACAAAAATCTTCATAAAATTTCTAACACCTTAAATTTTGTAAAAATTTCGGTAGAGTCTCCCCTGCATGGAGGGACATTTGCAATATTGCAGGTTCAAGAAATATGTATACATCGACTCTCATGGTCGGAAAATCCAAAATCAAAACTCAAAACCCAAACAAAATCCCAAAATTTATATATGTCGCAGGCTTACCTTTTTGCGAGCGTTATTTTAGCGTACTTTTCAATTTATAGCAATCTGCGCAATCAAATTCTATCTCCAAAGCTGTCTCATACTTGTACTTAACTCAAATACCAAGTAAGTAACAACTGAATGGATAAACAAATTCAATCCAAACATATGACATCATTACTGGTTTAAATCTTTCGATTTTAATTCATGATCGATTCCATTCAACTTGCTATAAAGGAATTCATTTACTTACCCTTTCAATTTATCCAACTTTTAGATTTAATCATTGGTGAAATTTATACAAACCATCCGCCATAAAACAAACCAACCAACAAACAAGGCATATCAACTCAACCAATCATTTTGATTCATCATTAATATTTTTCAATTGGTTTCGCTTTGGTTTCACTTAACGATTCATGTCAAATAGATTTCTTATCCAATTATTAATTCAATTACCAAACTCCAATGTATTTTATTTCGTTCCAACACCGTATCCATTTCTGATTTAACTCGACTTAACCAAGGTAAGTCGTATTCCTATATTTGATTTTAATTTCCTCCCAAATCAATCCAACAACCAGATATCTAAATAATTCGTTAAAATAATTTCCTTTTTATACACAGATATGGTTTGGGTAAAATTATTTCATTTACCCTCTTTGCAAAATCTTTAAAAATAATTTTATATTCAATTACAAATACGCACTCTCATATATACACACTCAACTCAATCTAGAGTATTAATATCCTGATCTCTATTGAGTTACACCACAGAGCCAAGGTTATCACTAAACCAATAGCTCTGATACCAATTGTAATGGCCCGGGAAAATCCGACGCTCGAATTTTCAATAATGATACACAATCCCGTATCACTTGCCTAAAATCCAAATATCGAACCCCTGACTGTTAATAGGAAGAAGTTAGAGGCTGAGAAAAGAAAGAGAGAAATGTTAGAATAGAAGAAAGAAGAAGAACACATCAGAATCTCATAGCGGAACGAATCAAATATAATATATCAAATCTTTATACAAAAAGAAACTGTATATATACGTACCAATCATCAGAGTATATCATATATCAGACACAACGGAAATACACTTTGGGTAACTAACGGTGAAGCCTCCTGCTTCCAGCTCCTTAAACTCCAAGCGGAACCTACCTTGTAAATATACTCGGTCTGACCCAAGCATATTTGATTTAAAACAAAATTCACCGGGTCAGTCTGGAATACTTTCAGTGATAAATTCATAACACGACAACTTGTTTAACTTTAGAAATCCTTTTGAAATAAAAGGATAATAGTAAGACCAGCCCATACATAAACACAGACGGTTTTTACCTTACTATAACCCAAAATACTTTGGAAATCAATATCTTCTCTGATATTATCATAGTGTCTATATAACTACAAATAAATAACAAATTAGCAGAACGCTTGCATCTCACGTTCTACATATATAATATACAATCCAAAACCGCGGGCACTTATTGGAAATTGGGTTCCGACTATGACAAGGTATGGGACCACCTGCCGATAGTATATCTCTAAAGGCAAATACATTGGGTTCAACAAGAACGTCTTACAACCCGGCCCTCACATGACCGACCACTCATTTCGCTTGAGTGTATCGAATGTATATCACCAACGGTTGGGCTCAAACCACCGTTTCCCGAAAAGGGACAGCATCGATAGATTAAAGAAGCAAAAAGAATTTCTCCAGATAGGTGATTATACACCCTAATGGGAGCGACCCACATAGCCATGCTGACTGCCCGATTTTTTTGTCATTTCCCGATTGATGAGGCTTGAGGCTAGAACACATCTGGTCATCATACACTTTGAATGCCACATCATCAGATCCATCAATATCACTGATTGAAGTCTACAACAATACATTACGTGTTAGCTAAAGAAGTTTCCTCCTCTGCTTCCACTCTTGGTACGGTTGAAGAAGTCAATATACGTGACCGTCTAAAAATACTCTGTCAGACACTCGTCCATACAAGTCACCCAGGAACAAGATGAACCGAAGGCACTCTCCTACCACATCCTATATAGGAATCACCCCAAGGATCAGTAGAGAGAAGTCCTTGCAACCCGTATATTTCAACCATGATAGAACCCCAGTATATCTCTGCGTTGACTCAGAGATTGTTAGTGGTTCTTCCATTTATGAAGATATACGGTCTTCAATGCTCCATCTTCATCGCCTGCCAATTAGTCGCGAACGTATAGTTGATTCGAAGTGGTTTTAGGTCTAGTTCCCATCCCGGTCTCTTCGAAAACAACTCGTCAAAAGGTAAGTAGAACATTTCATTTGATAGTCGGTTGTTTAACTATCAAATCTTAACAGTGATGTTAAGTACATTGGCAGCTCAGGTCGTTTATAACAAAACACTTCGTTTAAACCATTTTATCAATTTCATAATCTTATATCGACAAAACTTTTATGATTCATTTACTTTGAAAACATTTATCAATACTCATTTTCGAATAACGTAATTGCTTTTATTTCCTTTGTTCGGACATATCATTATATTTCATTAACACATCTTTTATTTCTCCTCAGTTTGGAAAAAAGACATCCATTTCATTCCTTAAACCCTTCTTGGTATTCTCTTATCTTTAAATATCGCTATTGCTTCATAACTTCTTTCGGTTTGATTAATCACTGGGAATACCCTTACATCTATACTTAACCAAAAGGCATTATTCCAATTAAAATAAGGTCCGTCGACTTATTTCCTTTGACCATATGCGCTTACCAAAATATACCATTTAATTACTTCGGAAATAGAGTTATTCTTTTAATTACATTATAAAAGTAAAAAGCATATTCCACGTCTGACCCAAATAATACATCACTTATTTTGAGCCCCAAGGGTTTTATTATATTTCTAACCCATTACGAATAAATATTGCAAAGTTATCTCAATATATTATTCCCAACATTCTTTACCATCGCAAACTAATATCATCTTTTGACAATAGTGAAGTCGCCCAAATTAAGGTATTTAATTACCTCTCAAACCTTGACCGACAACGTTCTTATCTCCAAAAAAATAAAAGTTTACCACTTATAATCCTGATATTTCATTTCCATTTCTGTTCACTATGATTCTATACATCATTTCATTTCATTTGAAAACCCACTTTACATTCTAATTCTCGTTTCTTGATTAAGTAAACTGCTCGACAAAATCTTATTTTCCTTTCGATTCCAATATGGTACTTTAACCCACTTCTTCCTTTGGTAATCCCCTTAGCATCTCTTTACTTAATCTATTAAGTAAATGATCCATACCCCTTTCTTTTAAGCCTTATTTAGGTAAACTTCTTCGACAAATTCATATTTTCCATTTGATTCAAATATGGTTTTACAAATCATATCTTTCATAAGTAATCTCCTTACAATCTCCTAACTTGATTTATTAAACTATTAGTCATCTTTTCACAAATCCACTTAACAATATCTTTTGAAACCCTTATTGTAATCAAATCCACTCAATTAAATCCATGTTAAAGCCCTCGCATTTATCTTACAAATCCTACTTGCAAACATGGTTTGTAAACTTGAATTAAAAATCCTCTTATAAAACTCTTACTAAACCTTAATCAAATCTTATCGACACGTGGTTACTTCTTAATTAAATTCTAATCAAAAGAAATCGCTTAAATTACTTAATTAAGCAAGTTCTTATTGGAATCCTCGTATCGACTTACGAGTCATTTTACAACTTGGTTTGTAAGCCCAGGTCATAACCCTTTTATAAAGCTTTTACTAGATCATAACCAATTTATTCTCATTTGATCACCATTTAAATGTAATTTACCATTTCTATAATCTCTTTAGTTATCATTACCAAAAATGATAATTTACTTTAGCATTAACTACGTTTATCGTAGTTAATTCTATTATAAACGAGAAATAAAATAATTAATCATTTTAAAGGATCATTAAATAATAATTAACTTTATTAACCAAATTAACTTGATAATCATTTTAAACATAGTTAATCAACGATTAACTAGCTTTGAACAATCTTCGAATATTTGAAAATTTATCGATTTGATTAATTTAAATCAAATCATACTAATCGTCAACTTTGGTTAAAACAGTCGCTTTGTTGACTGTCCACATCAGTTAACATTAACTGATTTTCATTTACTGTTTCCCCTTTTTAAATTAATCAATAACTTAGTTAATTTAAAAAAAATATCATTTAATTGTTATATAAAACAATTATCCAATTTTACTAATCCGTATATAAATTTCTACCCTCTTGATCATAAATGACATAATAATTCATAAAACTTTTTAAATAAATTCTTTGATAAAACATGATTATGAACATAGATATATTTATAAATTTCTATTTTAATTAACTCGTATAAACAACTTTAAATTTCATTAAATAAATTTATAACAAAAAATCATCGTCAGTTCGCCTAGCGGCAAAACGACGCCATAACCGATGGATTTCATACCATCACTGCCAATTACTTAATCAATACTATCGATTGATTAAAAACACAACACGATCAACAACCATTCAAACATCAACATTCAACACGTTTTGATTTCAATTTGGAGTTTAATCAGTTCATGGGTAAACAATAAAAAAATAACCAACACATAAAATGTTTTGAGAAATCCGGTCGGATTCCTCCAACCTGTTCTTCCCTGCATCACAGACTGTTATAACATTTCACGATAGTATATAATTTAAATAAATAAATTTAGGATGATAATATAATCAACAACAACCATTAAATCAACCATTAGCAACCAAAGCAACCAATCAACCAATTTGTATTTTTATATGGATTTATCACATCATGGTAGTCCAGAAAAGTGTAAGAATTAACTCACCTTATTGACGGTTCCAACGTCATTTGGTTGTTTTCAAATTTTCTCAAATATGCACCGCTGTGTAGTAATTTCCACGATGATTCCAACAGTTTTGATCTCATCCAATTCTAGTAAAAATGCACGAATTTTAAATTCCGATTAGTCTGGCCGATTTTCGTTTGCTTCCTCCTCATTCCCGTTCTCAACTTCACACTGTGTCATGAATTAACATTGTGTAAACAATTGCCCAATCTTTCTACAGCTCCAAGTTGGAGACATCACATTGTCCAGAACCATGATTTCACCCGAATATGCCACCTTTCTTAAAACATTGTTATGCCACTAGAATCCTTTCTCCTATTTCGACATAGGAACCTGATGTTTTCCATCCCAACTACGAACCACCGGATGACAACCCCGACAAATCACCACTTCCTCCGTCGTTCTTAGGCTATCACCACACCTTTTCCATTAGCAACCCCCTTCCCTGTCACATGCGTGCTGTTCAGCCCCATAGAATTTCTGCCATCCTTCCCTTTTTTTCTCTAACACTTTCTATTTCTAGCAATACACAACACCTATACTCTTCTTCCTCCCACTTCAAATACTCTAGTACCATAGCCGAGAAGGAAACCTCCGCCTGCAATTAACATTTTCTTCACTTTGCAGGCCCACCATCATTGCGCCGACACCAACCATTTATCTTCACTTTCCATGGTAACAACTTGCGCTATGATCCCCGCTTCATGTTGAACACCCCTGTTTCCCATTTCTCACCATCAGTACTGTATATTTCAAGCTCCTCTGGTTCCACATACTCCTCACCATTTGCTAACCCACCACTGCCATCAATCTTGTCACCACCGCCTTCCTGAGAGCTACAACCACCCGACAACAAACGATCTTCACCACCTCGTCATATCAACGGTCACCAGCACCGTCCTGACCTGACAACTCCGCCAACCCGCTTGCCAAAACTGTCGTGCCCGAGCATCCCACTTCTTCCTTTCCTTGTATACAAAGCGCTTCAGTAAATGAACACCGCGCCACCTCCAAGACAGCCGACCATGCACCATACACCCCTTGCCATGAAGTTCTTCCAGCATGCCTGAACTTGCATGCACCACTCAACGTCGGATCTGACAACCCCACCCTCAGCTAGCCCAAAAAATTCCGTTGAGACTTCGTCATGAAACGGTGAAAATTTAGTGGAGATCAGATTTATTTCCAGTGGGGAGATGGAGGTATTTGCATTTACCATTTTTGAATTGGAAAGATGGAGATCTGCTTTCCTATTTTATTTTAAATAGAAGGGCTGGAATTTTTTTTCGTTTTACCATGAGAAGAAACGTAACGGAGGAGGGAAAATTGTTTCGTTTTGCATAAGAAGTCTGCTGTGTAGATTGGAAGAAGACAGGGGTATTTATAAGAGATGAAACTTGAGGCTGAAGGGAGAGGTCGCTTTCATACAGCGTAGCTCATAGGCTTAGGTTGGCGTACTCAATCATAGGGGTTGACTATGCTAGAAAAGATTGAAATGGTTGCACATGGCTCATTCAGGTTTTTCAGAGGAAAATATATGCCCAGATTTTGGAAGGGACAACGCATGTTGGTACGAAGATTGAATTCGATTCTACATGTTGAACCCCTTTTCTTTTTATCAACGTATAGGAGCCGCACTTTTGACTAAAACTAACTAGGATTAATTTATATCATGTAGAATTTTAGCTAAGATTTAGTAGGATACATAAGAGATTTTTGTTCAGATATCTCATGTGCTGAGATTTGCTTCAAAGGTATGTTCAGAGCCCGATAGACAATGGTACAATTGTTTTCAAATTTTGCTGAATATTTGTGAAGATTTTCCTACCACTGTCAACATATGCCGACGGTTGAAACTGATTTTACAAGATTTGCACAGATGTTTTACGAAGATTTGTTTTAATTTGGATAAGAGTTTTTGAACGCGTATGCTTATATTTTTTTTTTCCAAATTAATATTTAAATAAATAAAATAAATATCCGACTACCAAAAATATGGGACGTTACATTCCTTCCCCCTTAAAATAATTTCGTCCTCGAAATTGCTAAGGTAGAAAGAATGCCACAACCCCATTATGTTTACAAAAATATTTAATTAAAATGCAGTTTTATTTCAAAACTAATCTTATCGGTTTTAAAACCATTTTATTTATGATAATCAAATTTTCACAAAAATCTTCATAAAATTTCTAACACCTTAAATTTTGTAAAAATTTCGGTAGTGTCTCCCCTGCACGGAGGGACATTTGCAATATTGCAGGTTCAAGAAATATGTATACATCGACTCTCATGGTCGGAAAATCCAAAATCAAAACTCAAAACCCAAACAAAAGCCCAAAATTTATATTTGTCGCAGGCTTACCTTTTTGCGAGCGTTATTTTAGCGTACTTTTCAATTTAGAGCAATCTGCGCAATCAAATTCTATCTCCAAAGCCGTCTCATACTTGTACTTAACTCAAATACCAAGTAAGTAACAACTGAATGGATAAACAAATTCAATCCAAACATATGACATCATTACTGGTTTAAATCTTTCGATTTTAATTCATGATCGATTCCATTCAACTTGCTATAAAGGAATTCATTTACTTACCCTTTCAATTTATCCAACTTTTAGATTTAACCATTGGTGAAATTTATACAAACCATCCGCCATAAAACAAACAAACCAACAAACAAGGCATATCAACTCAACCAATCATTTTGATTCATCATTAATATTTTTCAATTGGTTTCGCTTTGGTTTCACTTAACGATTCATGTCAAATCGATTTCTTATCCAATTATTAATTCAATTACCAAACTCTAATGTATTTTATTTCGTTCCAACACCGTATCCATTTCTGATTTAACTCGACTTAACCAAGGTAAGTCGTATTCCTATATTTGATTTTAATTTCCTCCCAAATCAATCCAACAACCAGATATCTAAATAATTCGTTAAAATAATTTCCTTTTTATACACAAATATGGTTTGGGTAAAATTATTTCATTTACCCTCTTTGCAAAATCTTTAAAAATAATTTTATATTCAATTACAAATACGCACTCTCATATATACACACTCAACTCAATCTAGGGTATCAATATCCCAATCTCTATTGAGTTACACCACAGAGCCAAGGTTATCACTAAACCAATAGCTCTGATACCAACTGTAACGGCCCGGGAAAATCCGACGCTCGAATTTTCAATAATGATACACAATCCCGTATCACTTGCCTAAAATCCAAATATCGAACCCCTGACTGTTAACAGAAAGAAGTTAGAGGGTGTGAAAAGAAAGAGAGAAATGTTAGAATAGAAGAAAGAAGAAGAACACATCAGAATCTCATAGCAGAACGAATCAAATATAATATATCAAATCTTTATACAAAAAGAAACTGTATATATACGTACCAATCATCAGAGTACATCATATATCAGACACAACGGAAATACACTTTGGATAACTAACGGTGAAGCCTCCTGCTTCCAGCTCCTTAAACTCCAAGCGGAACCTAACCTGTAAATATACTCGGTCTGACCCAAGCATATTTGTTTTAAAACAAAATTCACCGGGTCAGTCTGGAATACTTTCAGTGATAAATTCATAACACGACAACTTGTTTAACTTTGGAAATCCTTTTGAAATAAAAGGATAATAGTAAGACCAACCCATACATAAACACGGACGGTTTTTACCTTACTATAACCCAAAATACTTTGGAAATCAATATCTTTTCTGATATTATCATAGTGTCTATAAAACTACAAATAAATAACAAATTAGAAGAACGCTTGCATCTCACGTTCTACATATATAATATACAATCCAAAACCGCGGGCACTTATTGGAAATTGGGTTCTGACTATGACAAGGTATGGGACCACCTGCCGATAGTATATCTCTAAAGGCAAATACATTGGGTTCAACAAAACGTCTTACAACCCGGCCCTCACATGACCGACCAATCATTTCGCTTGAGTATATCGAATGTATATCACCAACGGTTGGGCTCAAACCACCGTTTCCCGAAAAGGGACAGCATCGATAGATTAAAGAAGCAAAAAGAATTTCTCCAGATAGGTGATTATACACCCTAATGGGAGCGACCCACATAGCCATGCTGCCTGCCCGATTTTTTTGTCATTTCCCGATTGATGAGGCTTGAGGCTAGAACACATCTGGTCATCATACACTTTGAATGCCACATCGTTAGATCCATCAATATCACTGATTGAAGTCTACAACAATACATTAGGTTTTAGCTAAAGAAGTTTCCTCCTCCGCTTCCACTCTTGGTACGGTTGAAGAAGTCAATATACGTGACCGTCTAAAAATACTCTGTCAGACACTCGTCCATACAAGTCACCCAGGAACAAGATGAACCGAATGCACTCTCCTACCACATCCTATATAGGAATCACCCCAAGGATCAGTAGAGAGAAGTCCTTGTAACCCGTATATTTCAACCATGATAGAACCCCAGTATATCTCTGCGTTGACTCAGAGATTGTTAGTGGTTCTTCCATTTATGAAGATATACGGTCTTCAATGCTCCATCTTCATCGCCTGCCAATTAGTCGCGAACGTATAGTTGATTCAAGTGGTTTTGGGTCTAGTTCCCATCCCGGTTTCTTCGAAAACAACTCGTCAAAAGGTAAGTAGAACATTTCATTTGATAGTCGGTTGTTTAACTATCAAATCTTAACAGTGATGTTAAGTACATTGGCAGCTCAGGTCATTTATAACAAAACACTTCGTTTAAACCATTTTATCAATTTCATAATTTTATCTCGACAAAACTTTTCTGATTCATTTACTTTGAAAATATTTATCGATAGTCATTTTCGAATAACGTAATTGCTTTTATTTCCTTTGTTCGGACATATCCTTATATTTCATTAACACATCTTTTATTTCTCCTCAGTTTGGAAAAAAGACATACATTTCATTCCTTAAACCCTTCTTGGTATTCTCTTATCTTTAAATATCGCTATCGCTTCATAACCTCTTTCGGTTTGATTGATCACTGGGAATACCCTTACATCTATACTTAACCAAAAGGTATTATTCCAATTAAACTAAGGTCTGTCGATTTATTTCCTTTGAACAAATGCGCTTACCAAAATATACCATTTAATTACTTCGGAAATAGAGTTATTCTTTTAATTACATTATATAAGTAAAAAATCATAATCCACGTCTGACCCAAATAATACATCACTTATTTTAAGCCCCAAGGGTTTTATTATATTTCTAACCCATTACGAATAAATACTGCAAAGTTATCTCAATATATTATTCCCAACATTCTTTAATATCGCAAAATAATATCATCTTTTTACAATAGTGAAGTCGCCCAAGTTGGGGTATTTAATTACCTCTTAAACCTTGACCGACAACATTCTTATCTCCAAACAATAAAAGTTTACCCCTTATAATCCTGATATTTCATTTCCATTTCTATTCACTATGATTCTATACATCATTTCATTTCATTTGAAAACCCAATTTACATTCTAATTCTCGTTTCTTGATTAAGTAAACTACTCAACAAAATCTTATTTTCCTTTCGATTCCAATATGGTACTTTAACCCATGTAACAACTCGTATTTCGATAACATGTTAAAGCGAGAATCAAGGCAGAAATTAATTTTAAATTCTAAATCAAGTAAAACGGGCTATGCCATTGCGTTCGTCTCGGAAAAATACGCGAAATAGAGTCCGAGTTTTCGAGAATCGGAGTCCGTATGACCCGTTAAAGGCCCAAAGAAGATTTCTGGGAATTTGAATTTCGGAAACAGTTTTGGTAATCAGATCTGGGGCTAGGCGGAAAGTTTCCCCGCCTAGGCCATGTCGACAGGGCTGTCGACAGGCCTGTCGACTTGGGCCCAGTCCAAGTCGACAGCCCTGTCGACTTGCCTGTCGACAGGGGGTGGCCGGGGCAAACTGCCTGGCGCACCTGCCTGACTCACCTGGTCTTGTTCTTGGGCTGGTTCTGGAAGCTTCCGAGATCTGATGGTCCTAATCTATCCTAGGGTTAATCTAAGGGCCTAAAACTACCATAATCTCTATAAAAAGACCCTAAACCTAACCTAAATCCCTAAAAATCAAACCTAGCAACTAAGTGCTGCCAAAATCAATCTTGATCATGGCCTCCATCTCAAATCCCTAGAGCCTATGCATTCAAATCGGGTTCAAATCAAAAGATGCAAGCTTGCTACACCAAATGGAGGCCAAATCAACATTGCTATGCGAGTTTCATGAAGGTTCTTCAACAAAGGAGGCACCTTTCTTAGCCAAGATGATTCATGCTTCTTTCCCTAGGCCTAACTATGTAAGTTCTAGCTACTTTTAGATGGAAACGGTAGTTTTGATAATGACATGGGATAAAATGAGGCTAAACATGATTATGCGAACCTATATGAACCTTACCATGCCTCTTGTGCTCATATTTATGATCTTAGGCCATGTGAGTGACTTAATCATGCCTCTCATGCTATGCATAACCTAGTTTAACTTGCAAGTTTGGATCTTTATGCATGAAATGCTAACATGAACCTTTAGGAACCACTTTACGTGTGAAACATTGGCTAAGACAAGATTTTGGGGCTTATGCATGTTTATGAACCCAAACCCCTTATGGTAACATGCAAGTTTGTGGCCAAATCCTTCATGAGATTATGCATGCTCGTGGCCAATCCCCTCTTTTAAGTTGTGCATGTTTATGGCTAAACCCTTTTTGATAATATGCATGTTTGTGGCCAAACTACCTTATGACACTATGCATGTTTATGGCCAATCCCTTTATGATGTTATGCATGTGCAAGCCAAGCCCTTTTTAGCATCATCCATGTTTTGAGACCAATATGGGACATAGTATCCTTACTATGTTGGCTCGCTTTGCTTGCGTTGGGAAAACACGATTTTGGGTAGTTAGATAAACATGAACATGTCGTGAAATCTTAACTTGATTATGACATATGTTTATACTTGAAAATATGACTTGAGAGATAACATGGAAGTTGGCATGTAAGTATGCATAAAAACATGAGCTTGGGAATTTACCTATTAAGTTAGGTCTACCCTTTGGGAATTTACCTATTAAGTTAGGTCTACCCAAATGCTTGAAAACTTGTAACATGTTTTGGAAACATGATGAACTTAGATAATATAAGTGTGGCCAACTCGAGGTTGGGTTGAGTTTGCAACGTAAAACT
This sequence comes from Allium sativum, assembly GCA_030737875.1. Taxonomy (NCBI): domain Eukaryota; kingdom Viridiplantae; phylum Streptophyta; class Magnoliopsida; order Asparagales; family Amaryllidaceae; genus Allium; species Allium sativum. The sequence goes on from CM060916.1 coordinate 1,014,861,787, forward strand.
ACCCGGAACCGACCGGCCTAACTAGTAGTTGCAAACAATAGGACCCAATGTGAGAAGTTGGTCGTGTCGCGCTTAAGACCCGAGGTTAGACTAGGTTGTGGTGTAAATCTACCCGGACCCGCCCGGCTTAACTAGTAACCACAACAAGGTCTAATGTGAGAGGTTGAGGGTGCATTAATTAAATTAATGCCACATAATAGGGTTAAGTTAATTTGATTAATGAGGCTTAACCAAATATGATATGGACAAATGGGTTAAGTAATTTGATTAGGCTACTGATACTTAACAAAACATGATAAGCTTGGGTAGGTTAAGTAACTTGATTTGCCTAATGACACTTGACCATTTTTATACGACTAGTGGACGGGATTAAGTTAACCAACACTTCATCAATCCAACACGATAACGTGATAAGGTTAAGTAAATTTTCTTAATGACACTTAACCGTATAATACAGTTAATGGATGGGGTTAAGATTAGGCTTAACTAATCTAAACATGGAAATTGGATGGGGTTAAGTTAAACACTTAACTAATTTAACACGATGATTTGATGAGGTTAAGTGACCTATACTTAACCAATCTAACTCGTAATTTGATGAGGTTAAGTTAACCTATACTTAACCAATCTAACGTGAAAACATGATAAGGCTAAGTCACGAATCGTTTCGAATACGCTTGACCGATTTGACTCGGTAATTTGATAGGGTCAAATTAATATATACTTAACCAATCTAAAATGATAATTAGACGAGGTTGAGTCATGGATTGCTTGATATACTTAGCCAACTTGACACATGGTTTGTAGGGTTAAGTCTTGGACTTGGATACTTAGCCAATTTTGACGTGGTTTGTAGACGGGCTAAGTTATGAACTTAAGTGACACTTAACCCATTAGATAAACCCTAATTCGGAGGATTAGGTAAATAACCATAGTTAACAAGGATTATGGAAATAAGGCTAAGTGGTAAACCTTAGTTAAGGGAAACTAAGTAATAATTCTTAGTCAAGGAAATTTGGACCATTTCTTAGATAAATTAGTAACCCGATACGTTAGGTCATGTAACACCCCACCTCCGCCAGGGTAACTCTTGCAAGCACTCTGACTTTGGAGGGGCGTTTGAATCAGGTAAACATGCATAATGATATATCAAGGCAGAACAAGAACATATGTATATATGTAAACAGAGTAAATAACATAGATAAAACAGCGGAAGTTTTTAAACCATTTCAAAACAAGTCTGGTACAACATAATATCAACTTTCCAAATAAACAAGTCTAGATAAAACAACATCATCTGAAAACTGAAATACATAAGTGCTATCCCCAAAATAAATGATAACCATAGCTAGCTTCATGTCAAGACTGTACATGAGCTAATCCCACAAGCAAGCGATCAGAAATCCAGCTAAGCTCCAATATTCCCTCCCTGAGAACCTGGGGGGGGAACGGAAGAAAAGAGGCGAAAGAAAACAGGTCAGTCAAAAAGACTGAGTAAGCCCTACTACAATCAATGTAAACTGATAAAGTTAACTGGCATGAGCAGCAGGGATGAACATAAGGATAACAACATACTAGCATGATGATTAACTAACAAGGTAGATAAAGGTGTCATCGCATAATCAGGTTTAAGGTTTTGCACCACAGGTGTATCAGCATTCTAACATGTCATGTATAATCAAGAATTTATCCCTTGGCCTAAACTTGGCCCAGTATCAGGTGTTTGACTCAAATCAAGATCCAACTTCTTGGTACCAATCCTAGTATAACAGGATTAGGTGTTACCCCAATGTTCACAACGAAACAGGACGGAACAGAATGGTCCATACAGAAATAGAGCTTGGGAAAAATGGTCTCTTACCATCCCAACAGATAAAGTACAGAAACGGAATGCTAACAATAATGGGCCTTAACCACCCTAACAGATAAAGTACAGAAACGGAATACTAACTATAATGGGCCTTTACCACCCTAACAGATAAAGTACAGAAACGGAATACTAACTATAATGGGCCTTTACCACCCTAACAGAACGGTACCACGCAGAAACAGACGGGTGTTGCCACCCAACAGAACAGACGGTACCAACAGAATCAGACAGAACTAAGTGTACCCTAAATCCTACCCAAGCGATCGGCTCCCTAATACATAAATACCCTGTGTCAGCCCCACGATAGGGTGTATCACCCCCTAAAGTGGCAACCAATTGGCACAGGCATATTTATAGATGTCACGGCGTCTTACATCCTCAGAGGCAGACCGGGATCCATGCACGCACATGACCCGGTTGGAACGCACCATCAACACCCATCGCCAATATCAGAATGAACCACTTATAATTAGTTCAGTAAGCGTGCCCGGACCCTACCTACAGTTGGGTCAAAGTTTTGATACCAGAAAGGGTTACTGATTAATATGAGTCCCAAACAACAGATGACACAAGTATTCCCCCTTGTGTCCCCAGACTATCAGATTCAGATTAACTTATTAACAGAGTTCAAACATACAAAGTTCAGACGATTAGTTTTCAGACTAACGGATCAGATAACAAATTTACAAACCTGCCTAACTTAGTGTGGGTCCTACAGATCCGCAAAGCAGGTTCGTTTAACTTATCAATCAAGTTAGTTTATCCAGACCAGGTATCAAATCGGTTCTCAGCCTTATCAAATTACTGAGTTGGATTGGTATATTTCAACTTAACCCCGTGAAATTACCGAGTTCAGATTGGTTAAGTGTAGGTTAACTCAACCCCGTTAATCTACCAAGCCCAAATTGGTTAAGTATTAAATGGACCATGACTTAACCCTAATCATGAGGCATTAATTAATTAATGCGCCTTAACCTCTCACATTAGACTTTGTTGTGGTTACTAGTTAGGCCGGGCGGGTCCGGGTAGCTTTACACCACAACTTGGTCTAACCTCGGGTCCAAGGTACAACATGACCAACTTCTCACATTGGGTCCTATCGTTTGTAGCAACTAGTTAGGCCGGTCGGTTCCGGGTAGGTTTACGCTACAAACTCAACCCAACCTCGAGTTAGCCACACCTATCTTTTCTAAGTGTCATGTCCATCATGTTTCCAAAACATGTTACAAATTTTCAAGCAATTGGGTAGACCTAACTTAATAGGTAAATTCCCAATGGGTAGACCTAACTTAATAGGTAAATTCCCAAGCTTATGTTTTTATGTCTTTTAAGTTTACCCAACCCCAAACGCAATCCCATCGCTTACATATCGCAATAGCGCATAAAGGATAGAAAGAGGGAACTTGGCATAATCATGACATAAAAATGTTAAAGCCACAAGTTCAACATGGTGGCATATGAAAGGTTCATGTGTTCATACACTTGCATATTACATTTTTAGGCCCAAAAAGCATGCATAAAACCAAACTTGGCATATTCATGATACATGGTGCTAAATGACATGTAAGAATGGCCACAAGTTCGCATTTAGCCTCACATGCAAGTTATCATAAGTGATATGATAACTTACATGTTGCCAAAATGCAACCTTTGGCATAAAGCTTGAAGCTTTATGTTCACATACTCAAAATAAGCTTGCATAACATGATAACATGAACCATATGACCATCCCCAAACTTGCATAACATACTTGCATATCATATGACACTTGCATAACAAACTTGCATAATAAAACTTGCATAATATATGACAACTTGCATATCAAACTTGCATAAACAAACTTGCATAACATATGACAACTTGCATATCATACTTGCATAAACAAACTTGCATAACATATGACAACTTGCATATCATACTTGCATAAACAAACTTGCATAACATATGATAACTTGCATATCATACATTTAACTTTAGAGTTTAAGTATGAAAGGAATAGGGCTTACAATGCTTATGCGGACTCAAATGAGTATAGCAAATGTAAGAAAACCCTTATGCAACCAATTAAACCCCAAAATGCAAGCAAAATAGATCAAAACTCTCTCTTTATGATGCAAAGATAGAAACTTGACTTGAACGCAAGCTAATGATGATCATACAAGTCTAAAAACACTTGTATGCATGGAAAATCTCATAGGAATTTGTTTAGGAATTTATGAAGAGAGTGGAGGCCATGAGAGGATTGATTTTGCCATAGTTTAGTTGCTAGAATGAATAATGATGATTTAGGGTAGGTTAGGGTCTTATTTATAGATTAGGCAAGTGTTTTAGGCCATAGGATTAACCCTAGATTCAATCCAATCCATCAAAGCATGTCTTGGGGAAGAAGTCAAGTGTAGGAACCATCTAGGGCCTTTAGATTAAAGATGGACCATGAGAACCATTCAAATGCAAAATCTGCATTTGAGCGAATCGGCCCACGGGTTGACAGCCAAACACCCTGGATTAACCCCTAGTCGACCCAGCGAGCTCGGGTCGACCTCAAAAATCGACCGGTTCGGTTATTCCCCTCTCCCAATTCGCTGTTTTGAACATTTTTGCATATTTATTTATTAAATTTTCAATTATATATATATATATATATATATATTTCTCTGCGCAACCCATTTCACTTAATTAAGTATACTTTAATTAGGGAATTTTTCGTGAAACTTCGCGAGGCCATATCTTGGTCATACGGACTCCGATTTTCGAAAACTCGGACTCTATTTCGCGTATTTTTCCAAAACGAACGCAATGGCATAGCCCGTTTCCCTTGATTCAGATTTTACAGTTTAATTCTGCCTCCATTTATGTTATAACATGTTATTCAAAAATACGGGTTGTTACATTCCTCCCTCCTTAAAGGATTTCGTCCCCGAAATCTCCAAGTTAGGAAGAACGTATCCTACCATCCAATCATCCATCTACTCAAAACATCACCCACGAGCAATCATTGTCCTTACAAGATTCTAATGCGGTATGAACATATGCAAAAGGTGTGTGTATATGTTCTTATCTAATGCAAAGATCATCAATGCAAAGTATGTCAGTGAAATGAATCCATTATGTATGCAAATAGTCCTAATCATATAATACTATATGTGTGCACAAACATTCATCCATATGCAACATCCATGTGCCGCATTAACCATCTTGCAACCATAAGAATTGAAAATATACACACGTCCATATGCAATATGAGAGTGTATTTCAAGCCGATCTAGTGCCTAGTGTGTGTTTATGCATCCACGAGCAACCACTAGCAACCACTTGCATCCACTTGCAACCATCAAACATAACATGTCTCAAACACATGTTTACATCCATAGGATTCCTATCTTAACAAGACACAGTCGAGTGATGGAAGCGAGTACAGATAAAACAAAAACTAGGTACATATACTTACAGACTACTAGTACCGATCAGATTTTCCCCAAATGATTCTTAGGAAACTAAGCATGGTAGAAACCCAGAATGTATTCGTCATAGTCACCCTCATGCCCAACACAGATACTCTCAAATCCCAATTTATCACAAACAGATGAGTTATAACTCTCAGGGAGTTTGAGACTATTACCAGATCAGAAGCAAGACTAGCATTAAAGTACTGAGTTTCCATTACAGAATCAAAATACCAGAAAAAGAGTTTCAAACTGAAAATTAGACAAGGAAAATTAAACATCCTACAGACAAATTATTCTAGCCCTAATCTATTCACCCGCCATGCGAGTATTCACCGTTCCTTCCGATGTAGTCCCTTTCTTCTTCGGGCAGTCCCTAGTGAAGTGTCCCATCTCTCCACAGTTAAAGCAATTGCCCTTCCTCTTTCTGCAATCCTTGTTTAGATGGGTTGAGCTTCCACAAGTAAAGCACTTCTTTTCCTTCTTATCTTCAGACTTCTCCTCCTTCTTTTGCATTTCCTTTTTGGGCCCCGTTTTCTTGTTTTGAGACTCATTCACCTTGACCTCCTTCTTTGCACTCTTGTTCTCTTCATGGAGTAGGGCCATATCTACCAAACTCTCAAACGTGGCCCCCATGGGCACATGAGACATAGCTAACTCCTGTAACGGCTCATTCAATCCTCTAGCAAAACGAAGAGCCTTCTTCTGAGTAGTACTCACCATATCCAAGCCAAAACGAGCTAACTGATTGAACTTGTTCACATATTCTTTAACAGACATGTCTCCTTGCTACAAAGCAATAAACCTTTCCATTTGCAAGTTCTCTTCAGTAGAAGACATAAACTTAAGCCCGAATCTTGTCCTGAAATCGACCCATGTCTCAACGGGCCTAGTCGCGGTGGTGATCTCCCACCAATAAGCTGCTTCATCCTTTATAAGCCAAACCGCCAACAAGATCTTTCTCTGATCATCTAATCCAAAGATAGCGAATAAATCCTCGGTCTCTTTCAACCAATTTCTGGCCTCTACAAAGGTCTCGGTGCCTTGAAAGTTCTTGCCACCCATTTCTTTGAAATCCTTGCAAGTCTTTGCGAAGTCAGCCTGAGGATGCTGAGGGGGAGGAGGAAGAGGAACCTCAGCGACAGGAGGAGGAGGAACATTAGCGACAGGAGGAGGAATATTAACTACTGGAGGAGGAGGAGGAGGAGGAGGGATATCTACGGGGCCGGCTTCGGTCGCCCTAGCCTCCAAAAGTCTCCTATACCAAACAGGTACGTGTACTCCCTCCGGAATAGCAAGGTTATCGGCCATACTGAAAACGAAGAAAAAGACAGATTCAGAATAGAGAAAAACGAAGGGATTTTTGCTAATGGCTTTTTGGGGAATAGCCTTCAAAATAAACTAGACTTTTCTTTGGAAAATACTTTATACTTGGTTTTGAAAATAGGTTTCTAAAAGTTTTCTAAAAACCTTTTTGTTCCTTCTCGTAAACCATATGCTCTGATACCAAATGTAACACCCCACCTCCGCCAGGGTAACTCTTGCAAGCACTCTGACTTTGGAGGGGCGTTTGAATCAGGTAAACATGCATAATGATATATCAAGGCAGAACAAGAACATATGTATATATGTAAACAGAGTAAATAACATAGATAAAACAGCGGAAGATTTTAAACCATTTCAAAACAAGTCTGGTACAACATAATATCAACTTTCCAAATAAACAAGTCTAGATAAAACAACATCATCTGAAAACTGAAATACATAAGTGCTATCCCCAAAATAAATGATAACCATAGCTAGCTTCATGTCAAGACTGTACATGAGCTAATCCCACAAGCAAGCGATCAGAAATCCAGCTAAGCTCCAATATTCCCTCCCTGAGAACCTGGGGGGGAAACGGAAGAAAAGAGGCGAAAGAAAACAGGTCAGTCAAAAAGACTGAGTAAGCCCTACTACAATCAATGTAAACTGATAAAGTTAACTGGCATGAGCAGCAGGGATGAACATAAGGATAACAACATACTAGCATGATGATTAACTAACAAGGTAGATAAAGGTGTCATCGCATAATCAGGTTTAAGGTTTTGCACCACAGGTGTATCAGCATTCTAACATGTCATGTATAATCAAGAATTTATCCCTTGGCCTAAACTTGGCCCAGTATCAGGTGTTTGACTCAAATCAAGATCCAACTTCTTGGTACCAATCCTAGTATAACAGGATTAGGTGTTACCCCAATGTTCACATCGAAACAGGACGGAACAGAATGGTCCATACAGAAATAGAGCTTGGGAAAAATGGTCTCTTACCATCCCAACAGATAAAGTACAGAAACGGAATGCTAACAATAATGGGCCTTAACCACCCTAACAGATAAAGTACAGAAACGGAATACTAACTATAATGGGCCTTTACCACCCTAACAGATAAAGTACAGAAACAGAATACTAACTATAATGGGCCTTTACCACCCTAACAGAACGGTACCACGCAGAAACAGACGGGTGTTGCCACCCAACAGAACAGACGGTACCAACAGAATCAGACAGAACTAAGTGTACCCTAAATCCTACCCAAGCGATCGGCTCCCTAATACATAAATACCCTGTGTCGGCCCCACGATAGGGTGTATCACCCCCTAAAGTGGCAACCAATTGGCACAGGCATATTTATAGATGTCACGGCGTCTTACATCCTCAGAGGCAGACCGGGATCCATGCACGCACATGACCCGGTTGGAACGCACCATCAACACCCATCGCCATTATCAGAATGAACCACTTATAATTAGTTCAGTAAGCGTGCCCGGACCCTACCTACAGTTGGGTCAAAGTTTTGATACCAGAAAGGGTTACTTACTAATATGGGTCCCAAACAACAGATGACACAAGTATTCCCCCTTGTGTCCCCAGACTATCAGATTCAGATTAACTTATTAACAGAGTTCAAACATACAAAGTTCAGACGATTAGTTTTCAGACTAACGGATCAGATAACAAATTTACAAACCTGCCTAACTTAGTGTGGGTCCTACAGATCCGCAAAGCAGGTTCGTTTAACTTATCAATCAAGTTAGTTTATCCAGACCAGGTATCAAATCGGTTCTCAGCCTTATCAAATTACTGAGTTGGATTGGTATATTTCAACTTAACCCCGTGAAATTACCGAGTTCAGATTGGTTAAGTGTAGGTTAACTCAACCCCGTTAATCTACCAAGCCCAAATTGGTTAAGTATTAAATGGACCATGACTTAACCCTAATCATGAGGCATTAATTAATTAATGCGCCTTAACCTCTCACATTAGACTTTGTTGTGGTTACTAGTTAGGCCGGGCGGGTCCGGGTAGCTTTACACCACAACTTGGTCTAACCTCGGGTCCAAGGTACAACATGACCAACTTCTCACATTGGGTCCTATCGTTTGTAGCAACTAGTTAGGCCGGTCGGTTCCGGGTAGGTTTACGCTACAAACTCAACCCAACCTCGAGTTAGCCACACCTATCTTTTCTAAGTGTCATGTCCATCATGTTTCCAAAACATGTTACAAATTTTCAAGCAATTGGGTAGACCTAACTTAATAGGTAAATTCCCAATGGGTAGACCTAACTTAATAGGTAAATTCCCAAGCTTATGTTTTTATGTCTTTTAAGTTTACCCAACCCCAAACGCAATCCCATCGCTTACATATCGCAATAGCGCATAAAGGATAGAAAGAGGGAACTTGGCATAATCATGACATAAAAATGTTAAAGCCACAAGTTCAACATGGTGGCATATGAAAGGTTCATGTGTTCATACACTTGCATATTACATTTTTAGGCCCAAAAAGCATGCATAAAACCAAACTTGGCATATTCATGATACATGGTGCTAAATGACATGTAAGAATGGCCACAAGTTCGCATTTAGCCTCACATGCAAGTTATCATAAGTGATATGATAACTTACATGTTGCCAAAATGCAACCTTTGGCATAAAGCTTGAAGCTTTATGTTCACATACTCAAAATAAGCTTGCATAACATGATAACATGAACCATATGACCATCCCCAAACTTGCATAACATACTTGCATATCATATGACACTTGCATAACAAACTTGCATAATAAAACTTGCATAATATATGACAACTTGCATATCAAACTTGCATAAACAAACTTGCATAACATATGACAACTTGCATATCATACTTGCATAAACAAACTTGCATAACATATGACAACTTGCATATCATACTTGCATAAACAAACTTGCATAACATATGATAACTTGCATATCATACATTTAACTTTAGAGTTTAAGTATGAAAGGAATAGGGCTTACAATGCTTATGCGGACTCAAATGAGTATAGCAAATGTAAGAAAACCCTTATGCAACCAATTAAACCCCAAAATGCAAGCAAAATAGATCAAAACTCTCTCTTTATGATGCAAAGATAGAAACTTGACTTGAATGCAAGCTAATGATGATCATACAAGTCTAAAAACACTTGTATGCATGGAAAATCTCATAAGAATTTGTTTAGGAATTTATGAAGAGAGTGGAGGCCATGAGAGGATTGATTTTGCCATAGTTTAGTTGCTAGAATGAATAATGATGATTTAGGGTAGGTTAGGGTCTTATTTATAGATTAGGCAAGTGTTTTAGGCCATAGGATTAACCCTAGATTCAATCCAATCCATCAAAGCATGTCTTGGGGAAGAAGTCAAGTGTAGGAACCATCTAGGGCCTTTAGATTAAAGATGGACCATGAGAACCATTCAAATGCAAAATCTGCATTTGAGCGAATCGGCCCACGGGTTGACAGCCAAACACCCTGGATTAACCCCTAGTCGACCCAGCGAGCTTGGGTCGACCTCAAAAATCGGCCGGTTCGGTTATTCCCCTCTCCCAATTCGCTGTTTTGAACATTTTTGCATATTTATTTATTAAATTTTCAATTATATATATATATATATATATATATATATATTTCTCTGCGCAACCCATTTCACTTAATTAAGTATACTTTAATTAGGGAATTTTTCGTGAAACTTCGCGAGGCCATATCTTGGTCATACGGACTCCGATTTTCGAAAACTCGGACTCTATTTCGCGTATTTTTCCGAAACGAACGCAATGGCATAGCCCGTTTCCCTTGATTCAGATTTTACAGTTTAATTCTGCCTCCATTTATGTTATAACATGTTATTCAAAAATACGGGTTGTTACAGGTCAACGTTTAAGAATGCGTGTAGGAGCAGGCTATCTGATTTAGATAAAGGCTCCAACGAACTGGGTAACGAAGCAGCAGCTTCGGGGAACGTGAGGATATTCTTGGGATCCCTCTTCGAGCTGCCAGGTCATTATACTAGGCTCACGAGAGGTTGAGGTCTGCGGTAGAAGAACCAAGAATTTGCCTTGGTTGCTATGCGAGCGACCTAAAGACTGGGGTGGATAGCAGTGAGTCGACGAATACATTAGGTGCCCGAGATAGCAAGTTCGTCGATCATCTACCATCTTGAGTCAAGCGTGTACGTACGGAAAGGCAGGGAACACCCAACAGACCATAATTGCTATCTAATTATGGGTGAGGTAGGCCGTAGGATGTGGGCTGGCCGGAGTGTAGTTCTCATGCAAGATTTTCTCTTGTGTTGCCTTTCACTAGTTGAGGGAGGGGTCTCGTGGGACCATAGCCACGTGTAGAAAAGCAGACCTTAGTATCTGCATCGGCAGATAAATCTAAAGCTCCCGACCGAGTCCTGTATTTCTTGGTTTGCCCTGTGACAGGACCCGGGTGGCACGATGTGATACATGTGCATACAGTAATAGAAAAACGATTCACGATGAATGCGTGGGAAAAAGGGCGCGGTTGAGGGTTAGCGTAATCCCTAGTGGCCTAGGTGGTTTAACCCAAACCGAAATACGAAAGCGTGCAATAGGTAAGCGTAATCCCTAGTGGTGCTAGGTGGCGTAAGTCCTAGTAGTTCAAACGATGATTCATATGGAAGAGCCTAGCTAGAACAAGGGTGACAGTCCAAACGATTTCAAGGATAATACGACATGAGGAAGCCCGTACGAGGTACGGCAAAGGACTGAACTTATATACATGGAAAGAAACATATGATTTGAGTAACCTATATATGCGATATATTAGGTTGACATGGACCATTACACGACTTTGAGTAAGGGACATTCATGGTTAACACATAACAAGGCTGGGATACTAGTACGGAGGGTGCAGAGCAAATATACATGTTAGAACTAATATACATAATAGATACCGTAGGATGTTAGACGGGGCAGATACCTTGGGATAATGTACTCGATAGAAATCTGACGATGTGATACCTTGACTTATCATAACACCGTAGTTTATCATGATACCTTAGTTTACCTTGCCGCAGTAGTTCAACCGGCTACCCTGGTTTATCTATCTTGTAGTTATCCTTATGTTTACTTTCAGTTTATGCATGTCATGTTACCTTTACCTGTTTTTATACTGGAAGTAGATAGGACTTACTCAGTCATTTTGACTGACCCGTTTTGTTTCGCCTCTTTTCTTCCATTTCCCCCCCAGGTTACAGGGAGGAAACAATGCAGTTTAGTTCGGACTTCTTCTGCTTGAAGGTCATCATGGATGGCTTGGACTTCTCTTGGCTATGGCTACTTTACTGTTTTTACTTGGGGAATAATTTATTAAAAAGTCTTTATGCTTCTTTACTATTGCAAGACAGGTTTTGTTGTACTCTGATGTAAAAGGCTTTAGACCTTATTTATTCATGTTATGAAAGTTTGATTTTACTTCCGCTATTTTATATGTTCTGTCTTGTGATATTTCTGTGCATGTTTACCAATAATGCCCCTCTAAAGCTAGTGCATTCCTTTGCGAGTGACCCTAGCGGAGGCGGGGTGTTACATTTGGTATCAGAGCAGAAGGTTACCAGACTGGGCAAAAGTTTTTAAAGACCTTCTGAAAACTATTTGAAAATCGTTTATAAAGAAGCATTTTTCAAGAAAATTTTCTTTTAAAAGAAAAAGGCTATTCCCCAAAGGCCATTAGCACTATCCTTGTTTCCTTCATTGAATCTCTTTTCCTTTCTTTCCTCCATCTGTAGTCACAGTGGTTTTAACTGCGACTAGTCTTTTCTATCTACGAAAGTGCTTTCCATGCGATGGAGGTGGTTCTCGAGAGACCAGTGGCCGCGTTATAAGAAAGGATAGTGAGAAAGAGGATAAAGGATACGAGCTTAAGGATGAGCAACTGGTTGGTATGGCTTAGTCCTCAAAGGAGGGAGAAAGATGAACAATGAAACCCATGACGAGAGAGTACCTTTGGCATGGTGAAACGGGACGGATAGTTAAGTATCATGGAACAGGGACAAGATCATTCGGAGGGCAATAGTATGCTCTCATTTCTAGGGTACCTTAGAAGGAGGGTAACGATCTTGTTAAAGGTTTAGCTTTTCTTCTCTATCATCCTGTCGGGACTTTGTTTTGATCACCGCATCTTTTAAGTCCGCTTCGGTAGTTGAGTCTCTGCACCTTAGTACTAGCGTAGTAGAGGATCCCGTTTTTGTCTCAAGTCCTATTGGAAGATCGGTCCATTTACTCATGGCTTGTTTGGATTTGAGAATGTCTATATCAAGTGTTGAGCTTGGAAATAATGCTTATGTTTATAAGTTGTGGATGGATTCTAGGGATGAAGTGGTTATCCAGTAAGGGGAGCCACTCTCGGTTTTAGAAGGAGGGTAGTTAGATTCTCGACTCATCTTGGTGATACCCTAGAAATCTCGTGTAACCTTTTTGGGTTCTGTCATGGCTAGTTACCTAGAATCCCAGGACGCAGTTGTTGGTAATCCGTTTGAATAGAATTCGCCGTTAAGGCGGATGGTTCGTTTCGATTATGCATGAGTTATGGGAATCACCCTAGTAAGGACTCTTGGCAATTTGATTTGGCATCGGAAAACGAGATCCAGAATTCACTAGTGAATTTTGGGGAGCTGGCTTGAGTACGTAGATATGGTTGAGCCAAGTATACTAGGGAAAGAATAAGTGGAAGTGAAACGAGAGGCGAAAGTGAAATGAGTTTCACTCGCACCTTGGAAACAGGAATCAAGGAGCTACGAAATCATGAAGTCAAAGGCAGTCAAGGCACGATGGAACTAAGCTCAAGGAAATGCGACTCAGGAGACTGAAGACTAAATACGTGCATGATATCTCTTTTGGGGAATATATCCTCGATCCCTGTTTTTCTGTTGAGCTTGCTTGTAGGCTATCTTTTATGGATATCCTCTCGGTCCTGTCTCTGTTACAAACCCCGTACGGAGTTTGTTTTGTTTATCTTCTCGACCCTGTTTCAGGGAATCTTAGGTAGAACCCTATGGACGTAAACATGTATTTGAAACATGTTATGATTGATATGGTTGCAAATGGTTGCAAGTGGTTGCTCGTGGATGCGCGAATTTACATTAGATATTAGCTCGACTCGGTCACATTTCATATTGCATATGCACGAGTATTTATACTTGTTTATGGATGAAATTGAATGTGTTATCATGCGGATGTTGCATATGGTTGAATGTTTGTGCACGCATATAGTGTATATGACTAAGACTATTTGCATACATAATGGATTCATATCACTAAACATATTTTTGCATTCAAAAGATTTTTTTCAGGCCTGATCATTAGCATTAGCTAAGGAACATGTACACACAGGTTTTGCATACATTCATAAAGCATTAGGAGTCGTTTAAGGACAATGGTTGCTTGTGGATGATGGTTTGAGTAGATGGATGATGGATGGTAGAATATGTTCTTCCTAACTTTGAGATTTCGGGGACGAAATCCTAAAAGGTGGGGAGAATGTAACAACTCGTATTTCGATAACATGTTAAAGCGAGAATCAAGGCAGAATTTAATTTTAAATTCTAAATCAAGTAAAACGGGCTATGCCATTGCGTTCGTCTCGGAAAAATACGCGAAATAGAGTCCGAGTTTTTGAGAATCGGAGTCCGTATGACCCGTTAAAGGCCCAAAGAAGATTTCTGGGAATTTGAATTTCGGAAACAGTTTTGGTAAACAGATCTGGGGCTAGGCAGGAAGTTTCCCCGCCTAGGCCATGTCGACAGGGCTGTCGACAGGCCTGTCGACTTGGGCCCAGTCCAAGTCGACAGCCCTGTCGACTTGCCTGTCGACAGGGGGTGGCCGGGGCAAACTGCCTGGCGCACCTGCCTGACTCACCTGGTCTTGTTCTTGGGCTGGTTCTGGAAGCTTCCGAGATCTGATGGTCCTAATCTATCCTAGGGTTAATCTAAGGGCCTAAAACTACCCTAATCTCTATAAAAAGACCCTAAACCTAACCTAAATCCCTAAAAATCAAACCTAGCAACTAAGTGCTGCCAAAATCAATCTTGATCATGGCCTCCATCTCAAATCCCTAGAGCCTATGCATTCAAATCGGGTTCAAATCAAAAGATGCAAGCTTGCTACACCAAATGGAGGCCAAATCAACATTGCTATGCGAGTTTCATGAAGGTTCTTCAACAAAGGAGGCACCTTTCTTAGCCAAGATGATTCATGCTTCTTTCCCTAGGCCTAACTATGTAAGTTCTAGCTACTTTTAGATGGAAACGGTAGTTTTGATAATGACATGGGATAAAATGAGGCTAAACATGATTATGCGAACCTATATGAACCTTACCATGCCTCTTGTGCTCATATTTATGATCTTAGGCCATGTGAGTGACTTAATCATGCCTCTCATGCTATGCATAACCTAGTTTAACTTGCAAGTTTGGATCTTTATGCATGAAATGCTAGCATGAACCTTTAGGAACCACTTTACGTGTGAAACATTGGCTAAGACAAGATTTTGGGGCTTATGCATGTTTATGAACCCAAACCCCTTATGGTAACATGCAAGTTTGTGGCCAAATCCTTCATGAGATTATGCATGCTCGTGGCCAATCCCCTCTTTTAAGTTGTGCATGTTTATGGCTAAACCCTTTTTGATAATATGCATGTTTGTGGCCAAACTACCTTATGACACTATGCATGTTTATGGCCAATCCCTTTATGATGTTATGCATGTGGAAGCCAAGCCCTTTTTAGCATCATGCATGTTTTGAGACCAATATGGGACATAGTATCCTTACTATGTTGGCTCGCTTTGCTTGCGTTGGGAAAACACGATTTTGGGTAGTTAGATAAACATGAACATGTCGTGAAATCTTAACTTGATTATGACATATGTTTATACTTGAAAATATGACTTGAGAGATAACATGGAAGTTGGCATGTAAGTATGCATAAAAACATGAGCTTGGGAATTTACCTATTAAGTTAGGTCTACCCTTTGGGAATTTACCTATTAAGTTAGGTCTACCCAAATGCTTGAAAACTTGTAACATGTTTTGGAAACATGATGAACTTAGATAATATAAGTGTGGCCAACTCGAGGTTGGGTTGAGTTTGCAACGTTAAACTACCCGGAACCGACCGGCCTAACTAGTAGTTGCAAACAATAGGATCCAATGTGAGAAGTTGGTCATGTCACGCTTAAGACCCGAGGTTAGACTAGGTTGTGGTGTAAATCTACCCGGACCCGTCCGGCTTAACTAGTAACCACAACAAGGTCTAATGTGAGAGGTTGAGGGTGCATTAATTAAATTAATGCCACATAATAGGGTTAAGTTAATTTGATTAATGAGGCTTAACCAAATATGATATGGACAAATGGGTTAAGTAATTTGATTAGGCTAATGATACTTAACAAAACATGATAAGCTTGGGTAGGTTAAGTAACTTGATTTGCCTAATGACACTTGACCATTTTTATACGACTAGTGGACGGGATTAAGTTAACCAACACTTCATCAATCCAACACGATAACGTGATAAGGTTAAGTAAATTTTCTTAATGACACTTAACCGTATAATACAGTTAATGGATGGGGTTAAGATTAGGCTTAACTAATCTAAACATGGAAATTGGATGGGGTTAAGTTAAACACTTAACTAATTTAACACGATGATTTGATGAGGTTAAGTGACCTATACTTAACCAATCTAACTCGTAATTTGATGAGGTTAAGTTAACCTATACTTAACCAATCTAACGTGAAAACATGATAAGGCTAAGTCACGAATCGTTTCGAATACGCTTGACCGATTTGACTCGGTAATTTGATAGGGTCAAATTAATATATACTTAACCAATCTAAAATGATAATTAGACGAGGTTGAGTCATGGATTGCTTGATATACTTAGCCAACTTGACACATGGTTTGTAGGGTTAAGTCTTGGACTTGGATACTTAGCCAATTTTGACGTGGTTTGTAGACGGGCTAAGTTATGAACTTAAGTGACACTTAACCCATTAGATAAACCCTAATTCGGAGGATTAGGTAAATAACCATAGTTAACAAGGATTATGGAAATAAGGCTAAGTGGTAAACCTTAGTTAAGGGAAACTAAGTAATAATTCTTAGTCAAGGAAATTTGGACCATTTCTTAGATAAATTAATAACCCGATACGTTAGGTCAACGTTTAAGAATGCGTGTAGGAGCAGGCTATCTGATTTAGATAAAGGCTCCAACGAACTGGGTAACGAAGCAGCGACTTCGGGGAACGTGAGGATATTCTTGGGATCCCTCTGCGAGCTGCCAGGTCATTATACTAGGCTCACGAGAGGTTGAGGTCTGCGGTAGAAGAACCAAGAATATGCCTTGGTTGCTATGCGAGCGACCTAAAGACTGGGGTGGATAGCAGTGAGTCGACGAATACATAAGGTGCCCGAGATAGCAAGTTCGTCGATCATCTACCATCTTGAGTCAAGCGTGTACGTACGGAAAGGCAGGGAACACCCAACAGACCATAATTGCTATCTAATTATGGGTGAGGTAGGCCGTAGGATGTGGGTTGGCCGGAGTGTAGTTCTCATGCAAGATTTTCTCTTGTGTTGCCTTTCACTAGTTGAGGGAGGGGTCTCGTGGGACCATAGCCACGTGTAGAAAAGCAGACCTTAGTATCGGCATCGGCAGATAAATCTAAAGCTCCCGACCGAGTCCTGTATTTCTTGGTTTGCCCTGTGACAGGACTCGGGTGGCACGATGTGATACATGTGCATACAGTAATAGAAAAACGATTCACGATGAATGTGTGGGAAAAAGGGCGCGGTTGAGGGTTAGCGTAATCCCTAGTGGCCTAGGTGGTTTAACCCAAACCGAAATACGAAAGCGTGCAATAGGTAAGCGTAATCCCTAGTGGTGCTAGGTGGCGTAAGTCCTAGTAGTTCAAACGATGATTCATATGGAAGAGCCTAGCTAGAACAAGGGTGACAGTCCAAACGATTTCAAGGATAATACGACATGAGGAAGCCCGTACGAGGTACGGCAAAGGACTGAACTTATATACATGGAAAGAAACATATGATTTGAGTAACCTATATGTGCGATATATTAGGTTGACATGGACCATTACACGACTTTGAGTAAGGGACATTCATGGTTAACACATAACAAGGCTGGGATACTAGTACGGAGGGTGCAGAGCAAATATACATGTTAGAACTAATATACATAATAGATACCGTGGGATGTTAGACGGGGCAGATACCTTGGGATAATGTACTCGATAGAAATCTGACGATGTGGTACCTTGACTTATCATAACACCGTAGTTTATCATGATACCTTAGTTTACCTTGCCGCAGTAGTTCAACCGGCTACCCTGGTTTATCTATCTTGTAGTTATCCTTATGTTTACTTTCAGTTTATGCATGTCATGTTACCTTTACCTGTTTTTATACTGGAAGTAGATAGGACTTACTCAGTCTTTTTGACTGACCCGTTTTGTTTCGCCTCTTTTCTTCCGTTTCCCCCCCAGGTTACAGGGAGGAAACAATGCAGTTTAGTTCGGACTTCTTCTGCTTGAAGGTCATCATGGATGGCTTGGACTTCTCTTGTCTATGGCTACTTTACTGTTTTTACTTGGGGAATAATTTATTAAAAAGTCTTTATGCTTCTTTACTATTGCAAGACAGGTTTTGTTGTACTCTGATGTAAAAGGCTTTAGACCTTATTTATTCATGTTATGAAAGTTTGATTTTACTTCCGCTATTTTATATGTTCTGTCTTGTGATATTTCTGTGCATGTTTACCAATAATGCCCCTCTAAAGCTAGTGCATTCCTTTGCGAGTGACCCTAGCGGAGGCGGGGTGTTACAACCCACTTCTTCCTTTGGTAATCCCCTTAGCATCTCTTTACTTAATTTATTAAGTAAATAATCCAAACCCCTTTCTTTTACGCCTTATTTAGGTAAACTTCTTCGACAAATTCATATTTTCCATTTGATTCAAATATGGTTTTACAAATTATATCTTTCATAAGTAATCTCCTTACAATCTCCTAACTTGATTTATTAAACTATTAATCATCTTTTCACAAATCTACTTAACAATCTCTTTTGAAACCCTTATTGTAATCAAATCCACTCAATTAAAACCTTGTTAAAACCCTCGCATTTATCTTACAAATCCTACTTGCAAACATGGTTTGTAAACTTGAATTAAAAATCCTCTTATAAAACTCTTACTAAACCTTAATCAAATCTTATCGACACGTGGTTACTTCTTAATTAAATTCTAATCAAAAGAAATCTCTTAAATTACTTAATTAAGCAAGTTCTTATTAGAATCCTCGTATCGACTTACGAGTCATTTTACAACTTGGTTTGTAAACCCATGTCATAACCCTTTTATAAAGCTTTTACTAGATCATAACCAATTTATCCTCATTTGATCACCATTTAAATGTAATTTACCATTTCTATAATCTCTTTAGTTATCATTACCTAAAATGATAATTTACTTTAGCATTAACTACTTTAATCGTAGTTAATTCCATTATAAACGAGAAATAAAATAATTAATCATTTTAAAGGATCATTAAATAATAATTAACTTTATTAACCAAATTAACTTGATAATCATTTTTAAACATAGTTAATCAATGATTAACTTGCTTTGAACAATCTTCGAGTATTCGAAAATTAATCGATTTGATTAATTTAAATCAAATCATACTAATCGTCAACTTTGATTAAAACAGTCGCTTTGTCCACTATCCACATCAGTTAACCATTAACTGATTTTCATTTACCATTTCCCCTTTTAAATTAATCAATAACTTAATTAACTTAAAAAAATATGATTTAATTGTTATATAAAACAATTATCCAATTTTACCAATCCGTATATAAATTTCTACCCTCTTGATCATAAATGACATAATAATTCATAACACTTTTCAAATAAATTCTTTGATAGAACATGATTATAAACATAGATATATTTATAATTTTCTATTTTAACTAACTCGTATAAACAACTTTAAATTTCATTAAATAAATTTATAACAAAAAATCTTCGTCAGTTCGCCTAGCGGCAAAACGACGCCATAACCGATGGATTTTATACCATCACTGCCAATTACTTAATCAATGATGTCAATTGATTAAAAACCCAACACGATCAACAACCATTTAAACATCACTATTCAACAGGTTTTGATGTCAATTTGGAGTTTAATCAGTTCATGGGTAAACAATATAAAAATAACCAACATATAAAATATTTTGAGGAATCCGGTCGGATTCCGCCAACCTATTCTTCCCTGCATCACGGACTATTATAACATTTCACGATAGTATATAATTTAAATAAATAAATTAAGGATGATAATATGATCAACAACAAACATTAAATCAACCATTAGCAACCAAAGCAACCAATCAACCAACTTGTATTTTTATATGGATTTATCACGTCATGGTAGTCTAGAAAAGTGTGAGAATTAACTCATCTTATTGACGGTTCCAGCGTCATTTGGTTGTTTTCAGATTTTCTCAAATCTACACCGCTGCGTAGTAATTTCCATGATGATTCCAATAGTTTTGATTTCATCCAATTCTAGTAAAAATGCACGAATTTTAAATTCCGATTAGTTTGGCCGATTTTCGTTTGCTTCCTCCTCATTCCCGTTCTCAACTTCACACTCTATCATGAATTAAAATTGTGTAAACAATTGCCCAATCTTTCTACAGCTCCAAGTTGGAGACATCACATTTTCCAGAACCATGCTTTCGCCCGAATATGCCACCTTTCTTAAAACATTGTTATGCCACTGGAATCCTTTCTCCTATTTAGACACAGGAACCTGATGCTTTCCATCCCAACTACGAACCACCGGATGACATCCCCGACAAATCACCACTTCCTCCGTCGTTCTCGGGCTATCATCGCACCTTTTCCATCATCAACTCCCTTCCCTGTCACATGCGTGTTGTTCAGCCCCATAGAATTTCTGCCATCCTTCCCTTTTTTTCCTCTAACACTTTCTGTTTCCAGCAATACACAACACCTATACTCTTCTTCCTCCCACTTCAAATACTCTAGTACCATAGCCGAGAAGGAAACCTCCGCCTGCAATTAACATTTTCTTCACTTTGCAGGCCCACTATCATTGCGCTGACACCAACCATTTATCTCCACTTTCCATGGTAACAACTTGTGCTATGATCCCCGCTTCATGTTGAACACCCCAGTTTCCCATTTCTCTCCATCAGTAATGTATATTTCAAGCTCCTCTGGTTCCTCTTACTCCTCACCATTTGCTAACCCACCACTACCATCAATCTTCTCACCACTGCCTTCCTGAGAGCTACAACCACCCGACAACAAACGATCGTCACCACATCGTCATATCAACGGTCACCAGCACCGTCCTGACCTGACAACTCCGCCAACCCGCTTGCCAAAACTGCCGTGCCCGAGCATCCCACTTCTTCCTCTCTTTGTATACAAAGCACTTCAGTAAACGAACATCACGCCACCTCCAAGACAGCCGACCACGCACCTTACACTCCTTGCCACAGAAGTTCTTCCAGCATGCCTGAACCCACACGAACCCCTCAACGTCGGAGATCCGGCAACCCTACCCTCAGCTAGCCCGACAAATTCCATTGAGACTTCATCATGAAATGGTGAAAATTCAGTGGAGATTGGATTTATTTCCAGTGGGGATATGGAGGTCTTTGGGTTTACCATTTTTGAATTGGAAAGATGGAGATCTGCTTTCCTATTTTATTTTAAATAGAAGGGCTGGAATTTTTTCCGTTTTGCCGTGAGAAGAAACGTAACAGAGGAGGAAAAATTGTTTCGTTTTGCATAAGAAGTCTGCTGTGTAGATTGGAAGAAGACAGGGGTATTTATAAGAGATGAAACTTGAGGCTGAAGGGAGAGGTCGCTTTCATACAGCGTAGCTCATGGGCTTAGGTTGGCGTACTCAATCATAGAGGTTGACTATGCAAGAAAAGATTGAAATGGTTGCGCATGGCTCATTCAGGTTTTTCAGAGGAAAATATATGCCCAGATTTTGGAAGGGACAACGCATGTTGGTACGAAGATTGAATACGATTATACATGCTGAACCCCTTTTCTTTTTATCAACGTATAGGAGCCGCACTTTTGACTAAAACTAAACTAGGATTAATTTATATCTTGTAGAATTTTAGCTAAGATTTACTAGGATACAGAAAATATTTTTGTTCAGATATCTCATGTGCTGAGATTTGCTTCAAAGGTATGTTTAGATGCCCAACAGACAATGGTACAATTTTTTTCAAATTTTGCTGAATATTTGCAAAGATTTGCCTACCACTGTCAAGATGTGCGAACGGTTGAAATTGATTTTACAAGATTTGCACAGATGTTTTATAAAGATTTGGTTTAATTTGGATAAGATTTTTTGAACGCGTATGCTTTTTTTTTCAAATTAATATTTAAATAAATAAAATAAATATCCGACTACCAAAAATATGGGACATTACATTCATTCCCTTTTTCCTTTGTAAATCTTGTTTCAAAATTTATTTTGGGAATAGATTCATAAATCAGATTTGAATTCCTTTCCAAATCTAGAATTGGAGAAGAAAGCATGGAGAAGACGAAGGAGCGGAATTTTTGAGAGGAATGAGAATACATGAATTTTCATTTACATGAGACAAAGGTTACATAATTCTAAATGAAAATTTAGTATGTGGGCTTTACTAATACGATAACCCATTAAAATTCCGTATGAAAATAAATACTAAAACCATTGCACCAGGGGTACAAGCAAGCTACTGACAAAATGTACATAATAAAACACCATTTGTTTTATGGGTTTTTACACAAGAAATGAATTTTTCGGAGTTTTAGAACTCCGATTTCAACGAAATGAAAAAATGGAAATTAACTTCAAAATCATGCTTTATGGTAGAAGAAATAAAATTTCAAATTTTCCAATTTTGACAAAAATTCAAATTTGACCAAATTTTACACAAAACTAACTTTTTCGATTTTTTTTACCAGATTTGGCACACCAATGTTCATTAATTCAATTTAGTTATTAAACATAAACTTTTACAAATTTACTTAAATCTAAATAACACAAATTGTATCAGCTAAGCAATTATATTCAAAACTGACAGTTGTTTAGTTACACTGTTCAGTACCTATTATTATTCATTCAAAAAATCAAACTCATTTATTTCATTTAGTTAAAAATAAATTGAAGTTTTAAGTGTTAATTTTTTTAATTCAAATCGAATTGTAAATATAACCCTATTAAAAATTCGGGTTGTTACAATCTCCCTGCTCAAACGTTTTCGTCCTCAAAAAGGAAAGTGGTAGGGAAATAGAAATAGGTCAATAATATATATATAAAATCAAGTTATACATATCTGTTAACTTAGATCAACATATGGGAATATATCAAATCAAAATTTTAGATATTTCCCAAACGTTTCATTATAGTTTCAACTATCCACTTAACGTCCCAATTGGCAGTATATTTCCCTCTCACTTTTGAAACTAAAAGACAAATACTAATGATGTTGCAACCATGATTGTAACACCCCACACCCGCTAAGGTCACTCACTAAGGGAATGCCCTAACTTCGGTGGAGTATTTTAAGTGAATATAGAACAGAAAAATTACAACAAGACAGATATAAATAATACTTGAAAATCTAAAACATCATTTCATTGCAGCAGAAGGTAAACTTGTTTAGTTACAACACCATAAAAGAGTCAAGTACTAAATATCCATCCTGATAAAAACATAAGTACATAATCCCACTACATAAACAATAGCCATAATAGAAAAGATAAGCTGGGCTTTACATCAACGTCCAAGCTCCAAAAGATAGATAAAGAAATCTGATCAAGGCCCACTAGTGCTAGGCCCAACCTGAGGACCTGAGGGGGAAAAAAAGTAAAAACAACGGGGTCAGACATAAGTCTGAGTGAGCCCTATAACTTTAACAATACAATCATTAAAGTAATTAGAGTATGATATAAACTTGGTACGGTGATGACTGGGGATAAATGACTACACAAAGCAGCCAACTAGACATAGGATGAACTAAGATAACGGTAAAGACGCATCTACCCACCCAAGGGTAATTACTAACTGCACCACACCAGTCATTCCTACTTAAAGGTTGATCCCACCCAAGGACTTAGAAAATATAACTAGTAGTTTCGTGTACCCCTAGCTGACTACATAGGTGCCGTCTGCCCCTATCTCCACTAGGTGTACCCACTACTCCCCAAGCGATCGGCTCCCTACCGTAGATACCCGTGCTGGCCCCACAGTGGGGTGTATCACTCCCCAAAGTGGCAACCCGATACAATCAACGGTGCACGGCTTATACCTACACGATGCAACAACGTCTTACCTACCAGCCTGGGTCCACATACGCATATGAAACCCGTTGGACTTGCGTTGCCACCGCTAACCCGTTTTGGCCTCTTATAGTCAAGCCCAGTACGCGTGTCCCGTCCTCGACATGGGTCGAGCCCAATAAGATACATATGGGTTACTGGTTGAAATGGGCCCCCACAAGCTACCCACCTAAGCTTGTCCCTTTTTCTAGTGCATCCCACTTAACCCTTTAATCATGTTTAATTACATGTTTCCACTTGGTTAAGTATTCTAATCGTATTTTCTATTTCCACCCAAGGCAACCCACTAGATTTTCACATGCCACCCAAGGCACTTACTTGATTTCCACATGCCACCCAAGGCACTTACTTGATTTCCACATGCCACCCAAGGCACCCACTTAACCCCTCATGCCCCACTACATGCTTATCTGGTTAAGTGTTTCTTAATTGATTAAGAACGTAACCGTTGTAAAGACCTCTCACATTAGACTATCTTTTATGGCAGCTGGATTTGCCGGTCGGGTCCGGGCAGCCTTACGCCATAACCGAGTCTAACCTCGTGTCTTTACACTTGTCACGTATTTAGTTTATGCCTAAGACCTCTCACATTGGGCCAATCATTTGTAGCCGCTAGATTTGCCGGTCGGTTCCGGGCAGTCTTATGCTACAAAAGGGTCCAAACTCGTGTCTTAGTCGATTAATTACACCTAATTAATCACCCCTATAATTTGTATTAATTATCCCTAATTAATTACAAATTTAACGATGTACATAATTGACTCAATTATGTCCATCACTTTATGGTATGCATAATCATACCAACTTCACACCATTTCATTAACATGAATATTAACCCCATCGTTCCCCACGTAATTCGCTAACATGACATACTTAAAAGGGAAGATTCATCACACATACAATGGGTTTAACTTGCATAACATTAGCATCAACATGGGTTTTAAAGGTGTCAACATGCATATAGCATCAAACCCAACTAGCATAAATAATCAACCCAAACTTGCATGAATCACATATGTCATAAAGAGGGTAACTTGCATAAGCTACTTATGTCATACGAAGGGGTAAACTTGCATATGTATGTATGACATACAAAGGGGTTAACTTACATATGTATGCATATCATACAAAGGTGTAAACTTGCACATGTTACTTGCATATAATCAAACACCAAACTTGCATAACATGTCATATATGAACTTGCATATAATCAAACACCAAACTTGCATAACATATCATATGTGAACTTGCATATAATCATACACCAAACTTGCATAGCATATCATATATGAACTTGCATATAATCATACACCAAACTTGCATAATCATGGTGTCATAATGGATCAATGTTTATCATAGTGATTTGCATAACTAGCATCATGAACTCATAGCATATGACTTGCATAACTTGCATAACATCATGAACACATAGCATATGACTTGCATAACTTGCATAACATCATGAACACATAGCACAAGACTTGCATAACTTGCGTAACATCATGAACACATAGCATATGATAACTTAACTTGCATTGATCCACATTCATAGCCATAACCTCATTATATCCTATCATAATCATTTCAACAATTGGTCATTAAGGCTATAGTACTCACAATTTGTTGATTAGAACTCCTAAGAAGAAGATTAAGTTGCTAGAGTTGATTAGAAGTTGATTTGAGAAGCTATCTTCCTCTTTAATTTGTTGGTGGTTCCTTCTAGTTGCATTTTGATGGCATAACGACGTTGTCTCCAATTTTAGTATGAATTAGGGTAGTCTTAGGGTGTATTTATAGATTAGTTAAGTGTTTTAGGCCATTAGATTAACCCTTAATCAGATTAGAGCCGTCAGATCTCGTCACTAGCCACCAACCATAGCCCAAATCCCAAATCAGTGCACCCAGGTCACACAGACCGACAGGGGGGGTCGACCCCTGGGTCGACCCATAGGGGGGGTCGACACCCATATCGACCCTAGGGTCGACACCCTCTGTCTAGCGGGAATTTTCCCGCCTCTTCTGAAATGTGAAATCTGAATATTATAAATCTGTTTTGAATTTTCTGAAAACTTCTTTGGGCCTTAACTGGGTCATACGTACTCCGATTTTCGAAAACTCGGACTCTATTTCGCGTATTTTTCCGAGACGAACGCAATGGCATAGCCCGTTTCCCCTGATTCAGATTTTAAAATTTAATTCTGCCCTGATTTATATTACAACAAGTTATTCAACATACGGGGTGTTACATTCTCCCCTACTTAAAGGATTTCGTCCCCGAAATCTCTAAGTCAAGAAGAACATATCCTACCAACCAAACAACCATCTACTTAAACCATCAAACACTGGCATCCATTGTCCTTAGAGTTTCTAATGCTGTATGAACATATGCAAAGAGTGTGTGTATATGTTCCCTGTCTAATGCAAAATCAGGCGGTCTACTGATTCAGTTGACCTCCTTAATGCAAACCATGATAGTGCCATGCATCCAATATGTATGCGAAAGAACTCTATCGACACATACTATTTCTACATGTGTGCACAACCATACACCAAAATGCATCATCCATATGATAACACAACCATTATACATCCACTAATATAGCTACCTACACACAATTATATGCAATATGCAATATGAAGTGATTGAGCCGATCTAGTGTCTAAAGTGCGTGTATATGCATCCATGAGCAACCACTAGCAACCACTTGCATCCAGACGCATCCATCAAACATAACATGTCTCAAACACATGTTTCAACCATAGGTTTACCCTATCTAAAGGTCAAAGGTACTAATGAGAGGACATACTAAAGATAAGATAAGTACTAGACAAACGATAAAGGAGAAGTTAAAAGACATACCCTCAAAAAGGAATGGGTACAGTGAACGCATCTTCGCTTCTGTCTCCCAAGTAGCATTGCTCTCATCCTCTCCCCATTGCACTTTGACTAGTTGAACCTCTCTGTTTCTCAATTTTCTAATCTCTGACCCAAGGATACGGGTAGGGGCTCGTCGAATAGTCGCATCACGCTCTACCTCCACTTCTCTAAGTAAGCTCGGCTCTACCACCTCTGCGGTCTCATGTAGGCACTTCCTCAAATGTGACACATGGAATACGTCATGTACCCCACTAAGTCTCTCGGGTAAATCCACTCTATATGCCATCCGTCCAATCCTTTCCTTAATAGGAAACGGTCCTACAAATCTTGGTGCTAACTTCCCAACGGACCCAAAGCGAACAACATTCCGTAATGGAGATACTTTGACAAAGACCATGTCCCCAACATCAAACTCCAGATCCGTCCTCCTCTTATCCGCGTAAGATTTCTGCCTATCTTGCGCTGCTTTCATCCTTCTTCGAATCAAATCAATCTTTTCCGAAGTCTCTCTAACCATATCAGGCCCAAGCAAGATCTTATCCGTAGATTCCCACCAACATGTAGGTGATCGACAAGGCCTTCCATAAAGAGCTTCGAAAGGAGCCATGCCAATACTAGACTGAAAGCTGTTATTATACGCGAACTCCACCAACGGAATATGCTCTTCCCATGTACCTCCAAAATCTAAGATACATAGCCTCAAAAGGTCTTCTAGAACACGATTCACCCTCTCGGTCTGGCCGTCCGTTTGAGGATGATATGCGGTGCTCAAACACAACTGAGTCCCCACTGCTTCTTGCAAACTCTTCCAAAACTCGCTAGTGAAGATAGGATCTCGATCACTCACTATGCTAGAAGGTACCCCATGCAATCGAACTATTTCTCGAAGGTAAACTGAAGCTAGCCATGGAGCAGTCCTCTTGCTCTTCACGGGTATGAAATGGGCACTCTTAGTAAGTCTGTCTACCACAACCCAAATTCCCGTATTACCCTTCCTCGATCTCGGTAACCCATCAATAAAATCCATCGAGACGCTATCCCACTTCCATTGCGGAACTTCCAATTGGTGAAGCAACCCACCGGGTTTCTTTTGCTCCGCTTTCACTTGTTGGCACACCAAACATCTAGCGACATACTCGGCCACATCTTTCTTCATACCGGCCCAAAAGAAAACTCGCTTCATGTCTTGGTACATCTTGTCCCCACCGGGATGAATGGTCATCTTTGAACGATGCGCATCATCAAGAATAGCCTTCCTCAAACCCTCGTCTTGCGGTAGACAAAGTCTACCGTCTCTACGCAAGCACCCCCTATCGTCTAGGGTGTACCTACTCAAATGGCTGGACGACTCCCCCCTTATGAGCCTCTCTACCAACTCAATCAACTGTGGGTCGTCCCGCTGTGCCTCGCCAATCCGTCCTAAAAGAGTAGGTCTGACCTCTAAGGATGCTAGCAAACCGGGTACAAAGTCAGCGGAAGGTCTGAAATCAAACATCAAGATAAATTCCAAGCTTTGTCATTCCACGAACAATGGACTCAAGGACAACCTTTTTCTGCTTAAGGCATCCGCCACCACGTTACCCTTGCCAGGGGTATACGCTATCTCGAAATCATAGGATGCTAAGAACTCCATCCACCTTTGCTGTCTCAAGTTCAAATCCTTCTGAGAAAACAAGTACTTCAATGATTTGTGGTCAGTGAACAATTCGAATCTCTCGCCAAGAAGATAATGGCGCCAAGTCTTAAGCACAAAAACAATAGCGGCCAACTCTAAATCATGGGTAGGGTAATTTTTCTCATGCGCTCTCAACTGCCTTCCACCGTAGGCTATTACCCTTCCCTCTTGCATTAAGACTGCGCCCAGTCCTGTCC
Source organism: Allium sativum (assembly GCA_030737875.1). NCBI lineage: Eukaryota > Viridiplantae > Streptophyta > Magnoliopsida > Asparagales > Amaryllidaceae > Allium > Allium sativum. The sequence continues at coordinate 1,014,890,630 of CM060916.1, forward strand.
CACAATCATCGGTATAAACAACGAATGGCTTACTCCCATCTGGCAACACTAAGACTGGAGTTGTGGTTAAAGCTCTCTTTAACCGTTGGAACGCATCATCACAATCTACGTCCCATGCGAAGACCATATTCTTCTTTGTCAAGCGAGTTAATGGGGCTGATATCTTCGCGAAGTCCTTGATAAACTTCCTATAGTAGCCAGCCAACCCCAAGAAACTCCTCACCTCGGTAGCATTCTTCGGAACCTTCCAATCTTGGATGGACACTACCTTCGCGGAATCCACAGCTATCCCTTCCTTAGAGACCACGTGCCCTAAGAACCGCACTTCCTTCCTCCAAAAGTGACACTTAGAGAATTTAGCCTTAAGGCTATGCGCTCAAAGAGTCTCCAACACTTCCCTAAGATGTAGGGCATGCTCTTCTTCATTCTTAGAAAATACTAAGATGTCATCCACAAAGACCACCACGAACTTATTAAGGTACTCCCTGAACACCCTACTCATCAAGTCAACAAAGTATGATGGGGCGTTCGTCAAACCAAATGGCATCATAAGCCACTCATAGAAACCATCTGGAGTCCTAAAGGCAGTCTTGTCTATGCTATCCTCCGCCACTCTCAACTGATGAAACCCCGTGGCCAAGTCCAACTGCGAAAACACTGAGGCGCCAACCAACTGATCAAAGAGATCATCAATCCTCAGCAATGGGTGTCTATTCTTCTTTGTGAGCTTGTTGAGTTCTCTATAGTCTACACAAAGTCTGAGGGACCCATCCGCCTTCGTGGCAAAAACTACTGGAGCACCCCACTCCGATATACTTCGTCTTATGAACCCCTTCTCAAGCAACTCCCCTACTTGCTTATGGAGTTCCCTCCTCTCACGAGGAGCCATGTGGCGCACTGGTAAAGATACTGGTTTAGCATTGTCCACCAGATATATTCGGAAGTCTATCTCCCGCTTCGGAGGTAAGTCCTTCACCTCCTCAAACACATCAGAGTATTCCCGGACCACTCTAACAGATCACAAACTCTCGACCGAAGCGTCGAGTGATTCAAGATAACTTAGCATAACAGAATCCATGGGATTACAAGAGATCTCGAGAGTGTTACCTAAGCGGGTCATGAGCCTAACAACTCTCCTTTCGCAATCAAGAACGGCACCATTACTGGATAACCAGTCCATGCCCAAAATCAACCCATAGCCCGTGAAGCCCAACACAAAAGCATCACATCTAAACTCAACGCTAAGTATGGAAATCTTCAAACCCAAACATATCATGGACAAATAAGTGGAGCCCCCAATTGGGTTTGAAACAACCAAGGGATCATCTACTAGATTGGTGTCCAAGTGCAGTGACTCAACTAATGATGATGAGATAAACGAATGCGATGCGCCAGAGTCAAACAAAGTACGGACAGGATGATCAAACAGAAAAACCAGACTTTCAACGGAAATAGTTCTACCTCTTTCCTGAATCGGTGGAACCGCGAGAGCCTGAACTTGCCCCCTTGCCTGACCTGGTGCCATAAGAGCTTGCACCTGTCCTCCTGAGGTAGATCCCGTCCTTTGCCCCTTCTTAGGGCAGTCCTTCACTAGATGCCCTGCTTCGCCACAGTGGAAGCAGCCAGTCTTCTTCTTCTTCCGACAATCTTTGCTTAGGTGGCCTGGTGTCCCGCAGTTGAAGCACTTCTTCTTTCCCTTGCCACCGTTGCCTTTCCCATCCTTGTTTTGTTGTTTCTGTTGAGGTCTCTTCTGATCTCCTTTCTCCTCGGGAGCCTTATTAGCATTGGGACCCTTCTCTTCCTCATGCATGAGTGCCATGTCTACTAGCTTCTCAAAGGTGGCCCCCATAGGGATGTGAGTCATAGCCAATCCATGCATTGGTTCATTCAAGCCTTTAACGAACCTCAAAGCCTTCTTCTCCGGTGTATTCACCATGTCTATGCCAAACCTTGCCAATTGATTAAACTTGTTGACATATTCCTTCACTGATAGGTTTCCTTGCTTTAGAGTCAAGAACCTTTCCATATACAGATTTTCTTCCGCCCTTGAAAGAAACTTTGCCACAAACCTTTGCCTGAAATCCGCCCAAGAGTCAACAGGGCGCTCTCCATTAGTGACCTCCCACCAAAATGAGGCCTCTCCCTTCATTAACCAAGCAGCTAACTTGACTTTCTTTCCTTCTTCCATCTCAAAGATATCTATCAACTCTTCCACCTCCTTAAGCCAATCTCTAGCTTCCACAAAAGTTTCTGATCCTTGAAAAGGTTTCCCTCCCATAGCCTTAAATTCCTTGCAAGTCTTAGCAAAAGTATCCGTACGAGGAGGAGGAGGAGGAAGATCGGGTGCTACTGTTGGTGGAGGAACATTTGCTGGACCCGCAGTGGCGGCCCTAGCCTCCATCAACCTCCTATACCATACTGGTATCGCTACACCCTCCGGAAAGTTAAGATCCTCAGCCATGCTGAAACGAAAAAGGAAAGATTCAAAACGGAGAATTCGAATGATAAAGATATGGCTATTGGGGATTATGCTTTTCTTTCAAAAACTTTTCTCTTAAAAGACATGTTTCTGAAAATACTTCTTCCAAAAATGTTTTTAGAAAAATAGTTTTCTAAAAATTTTATCTGTTCCGGTAACCTTCAGCTCTGATACCACGTGTAACACCCCACACCCGCTAAGGTCACTCACTAAGGGAATGCCCTAACTTCGGTGGAGTATTTTAAGTGAATATAGAACAGAAAAATTACAACAAGACAGATATAAATAATACTTTAAAATCTAAAACATCATTTCATTGCAGCAGAAGGTAAACATGTTTAATTACAACACCATAAAAGAGTCAAGTACTAAATATCCATCCTGATAAAAACATAAGTACATAATCCCACTACATAAACAATAGCCATAATAGAAAAGATAAGCTGGGCTTTACATCAACGTCCAAGCTCCAAAAGATAGATAAAGAAATCTGATCAAGGCCCACTAGTGCTAGGCCCAACCTGAGGACCTGAGGGGAAAAAAAAGTAAAAACAACGGGGTCAGACATAAGTCTGAGTGAGCCTATAACTTTAACAATACAATCATTAAAGTAATTAGGGTATGATATAAACTTGGTACGGTGATGACTGGGGATAAATGACTACACAAAGCAGCCAACTAGACATAGGATGAACTAAGATAACGGTAAAGACGCATCTACCCACCCAAGGGTAATTACTAACTGCACCACACCATTCATTCCTACTTAAAGGTTGATCCCACCCAAGGACTTAGAAAATATAACTAGTAGTTTCGTGTACCCCTAGCTGACTACATAGGTGCCGTCTGTCCCTATCTCCACTAGGTGTACCCACTACTCCCCAAGATCGGCTCCCTACCGTAGATACCCGTGCTGGCCCCACAGTGGGGTGTATCACTCCCAAAGTGGCAACCCGATACAATCAACGGTGCACGGCTTATACCTACACGATGCAACAACGTCTTACCTACCAGCCCGGGTCCACACACGCATATGAAACCCGTTGGACTTGCGTTGCCACCGCTAACCCGTTTTGGCCTCTTATAGTCAAGCCCAGTACGCGTGTCCCGTCCTCGACATGGGTCGATCCCAATAAGATACATATGGGTTACTGGTTGAAATGGGCCCCCACAAGCTACCCACCTAAGCTTGTCCCTTTTTCTAGTGCATCCCACTTAACCCTTTAATTATGTTTAATTACATGTTTCCACTTGGTTAAGTATTCTAATCGTATTTTCTATTGCCACCCAAGGCAACCCACTAGATTTCCACATGCCACCCAAGGCACTTACTTGATTTCCACATGCCACCCAAGGCACCCACTTAACCCCTCATGCCCCATTACATGCTTATCTGGTTAAGTGTTTCTTAATTGATTAAGAACGTAACCGTTGTAAAGACCTCTCACATTAGACTATCTTTTATGGCAGCTGGATTTGCCGGTCGGGTCCGGGCAGCCTTACGCCATAACCGAGTCTAACCTCGTGTCTTTACACTTGTCACGTATTTAGTTTATGCCTAAGACCTCTCACATTGGGCCAATCATTTGTAGCCGCTGGATTTTCCGGTCAGTTCCGGGCAGTCTTATGCTACAAAAGGGTCCAACCTCGTGTCTTAGTCGATTAATTACACCTAATTAATCACCCCCATAATTTGTATTAATTATCCCTAATTAATTACAAATTTAACGATGTACATAATTGACTCAATTATGTCCATCACTTTATGGTATGCATAATCATACCAACTTCACACCATTTCATTAACATGAATATTAACCCCATCGTTCCCCACGTAATTCGCTAACATGACATACTTAAAAGGGAAGATTCATCACACATACTATGGGTTTAACTTGCATAACATTAGCATCAACATGGGTTTTAAAGGTGTCAACATGCATATAGCATCAAACCCAACTAGCATAAATAATCAACCCAAACTTGCATGAATCACATATGTCATAAAGAGGGTAACTTGCATAAGCTACTTATGTCATACAAAGGGGTAAACTTGCATATGTATGTATGACATACAAAGGGGTTAACTTACATATGTATGCATATCATACAAAGGTGTAAACTTGCACATGTTACTTGCATATAATCAAACACCAAACTTGCATAACATGTCATATATGAACTTGCATATAATCAAACACCAAACTTGCATAACATATCATATATGAACTTGCATATAATCATACACCAAACTTGCATAACATATCATATATGAACTTGCATATAATCATACACCAAACTTGCATAATCATGGTGTCATAATGGATCAATGTTTATCATAGTGATTTGCATAACTAGCATCATGAACTCATAGCATATGACTTGCATAACTTGCATAACATCATGAACACATAGCATATGACTTGCATAACTTGCATAACATCATGAACACATTGCATAATACTTGCATAACTTGCATAACATCATGAACACATAGCATATGATAACATAACTTGCATTGATCCACATTCATAGCCATAACCTCATTATATCCTATCATAATCATTTCAACAATTGGTCATTAAGGCTATAGTACTCACAATTTGTTGATTAGCACTCCTAAGAAGAAGATTAAGTTGCTAGAGTTGATTAGAAGTTGATTTGAGAAGCTATCTTCCTCTTTAATTTGTTGGTGGTTCCTTCTAATTGCATTTTGACGGCATAACGACGTTGTCTCCAATTTTAGTACGAATTAGGGTAGTCTTAGGGTGTATTTATAGATTAGTTAAGTGTTTTAGGCCATTAGATTAACCCTAAATCAGATTAGAGCCGTCAGATCTCGTCACTAGCCACCAACCATAGCCCAAATCCCAAATCAGTGCACCCAGGTCACACAGACCGACAGGGGGGGTCGACCCCTGGGTCGACCCCTAGGGGGGGTCGACACCCTCTGTCTGGCGGGAATTTTCCCGCCTCTTCTGAAATGTGAAATCTGAATATTATAAATATGTTTTGAATTTTCTGAAAACTTCTTCGGGCCTTAACTGGGTCATACAGACTCCGATTTTCGAAAACTCGGACTCTATTTCGCGTATTTTTTCGAGACGAACACAATGGCATAGCCCGTTTCCCCTGATTCAGATTTTAAAATTTAATTCTGCCCTGATTTATATTACAACAAGTTATTCAACATACGGGGTGTTACAATGATCGTAATCATTTCCAAGCAATTAGAGTGCAGTTTTATATTATATCTTGTACTTATAGGATTTAACACATACATTGATAAGATATACACCCAAATCACTAAGAATTCGATAGATCAATTTTAACATTAAGTAAATACTCAAAACATTTTCTCTTTTTTAAACAGAATATATCCAAAGATTTTAAAATCTATATGTATTATAATTAAAACTTTTCAAATTATTATTACAAATATCGAGTTGGAAAATTTTGATCTCTCCCCCCACTAGTTAATTTATTAAAATTTAATTTTTATTCTTCAATAAATCTAATTAACTTAAGGTTTTCGAATGTACATTATATTATATTTTAAAAATGTTTCAAAATAAATATTGTATTACCGTGTATTATCATTAAATTACGTTTAGGTTAGTGCATAAATTCATTCTTACCTCACAAACAAATTTCATTTTAACTTAGTTATAGTGAAGTTTGCACTAACAATCCATTTAATTTAGTTTAAAATCTTATAGATGTCAAGAACATTAACTAAGTTCAAATTTATGTCTGTATGTAATTTTAGTTTATATCTAATTCAATTTTTCGTTAAATCAAATTCACAGCCATATTGTTTTGCTAGCCTTAATATAAGTAAGTTAAAATTTATTCCAACCTGTCTAAATCAAACTTTGTTTAAAATAACTAAACTAAGTAAAATAGATATGATATCTTTATTATCTTTTCAACCTTAATAAATTAAAGTTATTTATAGTCATACCTATAAGTCCACCTAATACTTATAACTTTAAATTATTATATATATATATAAGTAAAGCACCATTCCATTTAAAATGTTATATACACAAAAAGTAGGTTTTTGTTTCGTACAAATTTTAAAAATCAAAACAATGTTACAATTTCATTCCATAAATTCAAACTAGCGACTTATACTTATTAAAGTTAATAATTTCAAGATATAATGTTTAAAAAGAATAACTAATATGACATGTCATGAAATCATATATTTTTCTTTCTCAAAATCATTTCATATGAATTCAACAAACTACTATTATTTACAAATAGATCATCTTACACATTTCTGAATACAATACCTTTTTTAAATTCACGTAATACTTTCAAAATCTTTATTATTCCGATTAATAGACTAAGTGATATAACCTATTGTTAACACATTAATATTTCACATTAATTCTTGATATGAATTGTATTTAAAATCTCTTTCACTAGTTTTTTGATTAGGTCAACATAAGTAAAAAATCTAAGCTAAAAGCTGAACGGTAAAGGAAATTAATGTAACACCTCGGATTTTTGAATAATCGAATTAACTAAATTAAATAATAGTTAATCTCAGACATGTGAATTAAGGGAAATGGGTTTCGCCATTGTGTTCGTCTTGGAATTCTAGTTGAGATAGAGTCCGAGTTTGCGGGAAACGGTTACCGGATGAAGGAGATATGGACGAACGAAGTTAGGCGGAAAAACAAGAAAAAAAATATTGCACTGGCGCACTTGGGAAGTTTACAACGAAGGAAGCCATATGTAACGACTCGAATTTCGGCCAATCCAAATCGATCGTTAAACCGGCTTAAACCGATCAAAAAGACGGATTGTTATGAGAACACAATGCATCAGAACACAGAACAAGACAACTTTTCATCACTATTACAACAATTTACATCATAATGCAAGAATATCATAGTAGAATAATAATACACAACTAAAAAATATTAGAGAAAGAAACTGCAATATAGTGGATACATACAAACAGAGGAAGGCTACAAAATAATCCAGAGTATAACTCCAGCCATAATCTAGGATTCTGTTAAAGAATATCAACGAAACCAAAACTACCAGCTGTCCGTGTGGAGAATATGGGCACCCAAAGTTTAGGTGGGAAACAATAAACTCTAAGTCAGTTATGGGACTAGTTTGAGAACTAAAAAATTATTAACTTTATTTTAAAGTTGGGTAAATCACGAGACCACAACGTATGACACAGAACGGGTTTCCTCCACATGAATACTAGTGCACTAAAACAAACAATGCAATGCTTTATGTAAAATGAAGCTATTATAAGATTCAAGTCACATCACACAATGCAAGTGCTAGTCAGAGGATAGAGTTTTGCCTTATAATATCCAAACATGCTTGATACGCGAAATTTCTTGTAATGTCCCATATATTTACAGTATAATAATTAATTTATTTAATTATATGAATAATGTTTTAGAGGATTTAATGGTGGTTTAATTAAATAACTTTGAATATTTAATTAATATAATAATTAAATAATATATATAATTCTGAAATAATCAAAATTAGATGAAATGGCAATACGGTGTGAATTGGGAAATTTAAAATATATAATTCAGTTTAGAAATTGAATTAGAATAAAGAATATATTATTTGAACGACAGTTGAATGTATAAATTATAATATAATTTTAACGAGCTCGAAATGGCGTTGCAGTTCGCTATTTGGCGATTCGAACTTCAACTGAATATATAGAATTCAGTTTAAATCTGATTTTTGTGGAACAAGAAACGTTAGGAGCTGGTGAAGTATATTTTTCTAATGAAAGAGAAAAATCGAAATTTCATTGTGTAGATTTTGATTTATGTCCAAATCAAATTTTAGAAAAGTCACTGTGGAATTCCTTTATATTTATAATGATTTATTTATATTTTTAAAAAGGAATTTCATTATAAATCGAATATCGATTTAATCGGAATTTGAAATATCGAGTTAGAAATTCATATAGGAATTTTCTAGAGCCATACGATATTCTATTGTGAATATATACGATAATATTTATTTATAAATATTTAATTTAATTATTTTTAAATATTTTTATATTTAAATGGGTTGTTTAGAGCTTTAAAAATAGCTAGTTTTGCAAACGACCTCTATTTTCGACGAAACTAATTTTGTTGGATCTCTAATATTAAATTATTATTAGATTCCAAGTTTCGTGAGTTTTGGAGTCAGTATGTGGCCATACGGATTTTTAATGTGAAAAACAGTTAGTATTTTGACGGTTAAAAATACGCTGTGTGAGGAAATAGAGTCGGAATTCGATGAAACCGGTTCCTTTGGGTCCATAATGACAAACTCCAGTTGTATGTCCATTTCATGATTTTTAGATATTGTATGAGACCATAGGAATTTTTAAATAGGAAAATAGATAAAATTCAAAGAAGGAATTAGAATAAAGTACTATTTAAACTAATCCCTATAAGATATCTTAACCCACTTATTTTCTCTCCACGATCAGAAATCATCCACTATGTCCTCAAGAAAACAAAAACATGGAAACATCTTCTCCACAAAATCCTCTAAAATCAAAGAAATCCCTATAAATACTCAACTCCTTTTCTTCCCATTACAACCTAATTCCCTTCAGCGAACAACGACCGCCACATATCTTACTTCTTCAATCCTTCTATGAATTAAATCTCTTAAAATACTCGGTGAAATCGAACATGGTTAGATCCATTGAACCCAGTAGCTCGAGAGATTCTCATGGGTATGCAAGATATAGGGTGCAGTCGAAAATTCTGGAGCTCGAAATTGTTCAGGCAATGATAGGGCTTGGGGTTGACGTTGATGTGGTGGAGGAGGGACCACGGTGAGCTCAGCGCGGGGTTCTAGAAGGCGAGGCGCAGCTGTTGGTCACCGTTCAGCAGAGTGCAGTGCTACTTTGGGAGGTGTGATGGAATGGGTTCGTTGATCAAGCAACAGGTCGGATATTGAGGTGGGACACCGAAGGTGAAATCGATGGCGCTGTTGAACTTGGTGAGGCGTAGGGATCATTTTGGTGGTGGTTAGACATACGTTAGTGGAGCGAGGAGGATTCCGACGTTGGGACAGTCGTTGTTGAGCTACAGTCGGAGGGTGGTCGTGATTTGAAGGGGAGCCTCGGGGTTGGAGAAATGGGGTCAGGCAAGTCGAGTGTGAGGAGGGCAACGCATTCGTGAACTCATATTTAGGATTCGTCGAGCGATTTGTGGTGTCACTGAAAATCATGTACACGGGTTCTTCTTGGTTGTGCACAGAGTATTGGGAAGGAGTTCAAAGGAATTGGGGAAGAAGGAGGAACGCACGTGACAGGGATGGTAAGGTTTTGAATTGAATAATGTTAAGTTAATTTCATTTAAATCATGTTTTAACTTGAAATCGCTATATCTAGTTCGTATGACGACCGATTGACGAACCGTCAGTTGCGTTGGAATCATAGTGAAGAACACTACGCGTTGGCTATTGGTTGGTATCATTCTGAGGAGTTCGGAATTTTGTCTAATTTCAAATGTCAGTTTGAAATTTGATAAATTAGCATGTAATCGACGATTGAAATGGAGGTGAGTAAAACTCACCAACTCTATCAGTTCATATTTTTATAACGTATTTTTAGAACTGATAAATGATGATTGATATCGTTGATTGTTTGATTGAATTGCTGATTGATTGTTTGAAATTAAAGATAACGATATATATATATATATATAAATCGTTAATCAAATATTGATTCTGTTTATCAGAATATTTCATATTGAAATGGAATTGATGTTAATTATATTGTTTAACATCTGTGATGCAGGAAAACAGGTTGGAGGGATCCAACTGGATTCCTCAATATTTATAATACCGTTCTTTTCATATATTGTAATATATGATGTGATATATAATCTGTGTTGGTTATGTGTTCTTGAATGATATCAGTCATTGTTATTTGGTATTTTAAATACCGTAAGAAATTCTAGGATGTACGAAAAAGGGATTTTCAAAGTGTATTTTCTAAATGAATTATTTATATAAAATCAATGGATTTTATATATAAAAGGAAAACATTTGTAAAACAAATAGAAAAGGAAAATATTTGTGAAACAAATAGAAAAATAAAATATTTGTGAAACAAATAGAAAAGGAAAACATTTGTGAAACAAATAGAAAAAAGGATATTTGTAAAACAATTACAAATAGAATTGAAAAGGAGATATTTGTAAAACAATTACAAATAGAATTGAAAAGGAGATATTTGAAAAACAATTACAAACAGAATTGAAAAGGAATATTTGTAAAATATTTACAAAGAGAATTGAAAAGGAAATATTTGTAAAACATTTACAAATAGATTAAAAATAGAAATATTTATCAATGAAATAAATAGAATTATAAAAAGAAATATTTATTTAGAAAATAAATAGAATTATAAAGGAAATATTTATTTAGAAATAAATAGATTATAAAAAGAAATACTTGAAAAATGAATAGAATTGTATAAAAAAGAGAATTTTACACTAGGAAGGTTTAGACCCGTGCTTCGCACACGGGTATAACAGAATATGAATTCAAAGTGAACATATAAGAGAAATCTGTTTTAACAGATAAAGTAAGTAGATTAAGTTATAAGTAAGGTTTTATAAATTAAGTAAAATATTTATCATTGGATAAATATAATATATAAGTATGGACTTATATAGAGAAGTAAGAATCGATTTCAACATCGATATTTGAAACTGAATATGGACGAAGAGTAAATTGGATAGGGTTAATCAGTTAGAATTAACCAGTTAGAGTTAATCAGGTAGAGTTAACCAGTTAGAGTTAATCAAGTAGAGTTAACTAGTTAGAGTTAACCAGTTAGAGTCAATCAGTTAGAGTTAATCAGTTAGAGTTAATCGATTAGAGTTAAATCGAACTAGAGTTATTCAAATAGAGTTAATCAAACAAGATTTAGTTGAATATTTGTTATTCGAATAGAGTTAATTGAATTAGAGTTAGTCGGATTAGAGTTATTCGAATAAAGTTTATTCGAAGAAAGAGTTATCGAATAAGGTTATTCGAAGAAGAGAATAAATCGAATAGAGATTATTTGAAAAGAGGTTATCGAATATTAGTTATTCGAAAAGGAGTTATCGAATATTAGTTATTCGAATAGAGTTGAAAGGAGTTAATCGAATATAGTTTATTCGAAAGGAGATTAATCGAATGTAAATCATTCGAAGAGAGTTAATCGAATGTAAATCATTCGAAGAGTGTTACTCGAATGTAAATCATTCGAAAGGAGATTAATCGAATGTAAATCATTCGAAGAGAGTTAATCGAATGTAGTTATTCGATGAGAATTTATGGAATATAGTTATTCGAAGAGAGATTATCGAATATAGTTATTCGAAGAAAGAGTTATCGAATATAGTTTATTCGAAAAGGAGTTATCAAATAGAGATTATTCGAAAGAGAGTTATACGCTGGAATTCGATTATATCGAATTCGGGAAATTACACTTTCCGTTTCTAATCAAGATTAAATGATTTCTTTATAAATTGTCTATTTAGTTAAATTAAGGAATAAAAGTTATATTTTGAAGTTAGATATTTAAGAAGAAGGGATAAAAACGCTATAGTTATAATCAATGTTTTAAAATAAAGAAGTGGATTCATGAATAGAATCCGAGGGTTATGTAAGGAAGTTTGTTAAAAATTTAAAAGGTGAACTTTGTTTATTTCGAGGTTAAAGATGTTGTTCAGTTAAGGTCTGAGAGGTAGTTATAATCCAACTTGATTGACGTCATTTTTAACTAAGGAATGGTTAAGGTTCGATAGTGAAGGTTGGTTAAGTGAAAAATTTTAATCAGTGTAATGGTTTGATTTGGCATAGGGATGTTTTGTTTAAACACCTGTTAAATCCAATGAATGAGTTTTGGAAACGTTTTCCAAATATAATCAGAGATATTTTCTACATAGAAAATGAAATGGTTGATGATAAGAATACTGGAATGACAGTGATACGTGAAAAAAGAGATGGAAATGTTTTCTAATGATTAATAACGTATATTTTCTAAATTTAGAAAATAAGGAATGTTGAATATATGGAAACAGGAAATGAATAAATTTATGAACTAAAGAGATAATGTTAAATGATGATTGATCGATATAATTTCCATCTGGAAATAATATCGTTGTTTGCACACATGTTTTTCTTTGATAGTTAACTCACCGACTATCGGAGTTTTTGACCAATTTTCTATTGTCAATACGTAGAGACCGGGATCGGATTCATTATCTGAAAACCACTCTGTATGGGTGTTAGCGTTGCGAAAAAATATGATGAAGGTAATTGAAGAAGTTATGCAAGGGTTGTCCTGTTTACAGAATAGTGCCTTCGGTTTGTCCAGTCCTAGGACAACTTGTATGGAAGAATGTCTGACAGAGTATATTTAATGGATCACATAGGTTGATCTCATCAAATGTATGTACATTTGGTGGCTGGGAAATTCATTTCTCTTAGCTGTATGCCCATTGTATTTTTGGGGAAATCAATTTTTGATTTGGCGGGTATGACGATGTGACATTCAAAGTGAATAAATGTGTGATCTGTCAGAGATAAATGTGGCTTCTAGCCTCACACCGGGAAATGAGAAAAATGGGGCAGGCAGCATGGCTAAGTGGTTGGCTGCCAAGTAGGGTGTATTATCACCTATCTAGAGATATTCATTTCATTCTATAATCTATTGTCAATGATGTCCCATTCGGGAAACGGTTGCTGATCCCAACCGTTGGTGATATACATTCGATACACTCAAGCGAAATGAGTGGTCGGTCATGTGTGGCCGGGTTGAAAGATGTTCTTGTTGTACCCAGTGTATTCCTCTCTAGAGGTACACTATCGGAAGGTGGTTCCATACCTTATCATAGTTGGTAATCCATTATCCAATAAGTGCTCAAGGTTTTGATTGTAAACCACATATGTGGAACGTGAGATGAAAGCATTTTTGCTAGATGATTATTTAGTTGTGGTTGATAGACATTATTATAATATTAAAAGAGTTTTGATATAAAGTTTACCGTTTCTTTCAAAAGGATTTTGAAAGTTAAATCAAATGTTTTGGATTCTCATAAGGGAAAAACCCGTTCCGTTATATGGCGTGGTCTTATGAGATATCGTTTAATTGTTCAAACTGTTTTAAATTGTTTTACTCACACCAGTCCCATGACTGACCCAGAGTTTATTTTGTTTTTTCCCCTAAACTCTTGGGTTCCCAATTTTGTACGGGCAGTCAAGTAGTCAGGATTTTACAGATATACTTAGAGAGCTTGGAGCAAGAGGCTTCAGGATTATATAGCTATAGTTATTTCTGCTGTGTTATAAGTATTGTACTCTGATAATGTTACTGTATACATATACTAGTTTATTTCAAAGTTATGTATCTATTATATATTGTTCGTTCCGCTGTGAGATTCGTGTTTACTCTGATGTTGTATGTTCTTCTTCTTCTTCTATTCTAAGTTTCTATCATATCTAGCCTCACCCTCTAATTTCTTTCATGGACTATCCGGTGTTTTCGATGCTTGAATAGTCGACATAGTGTTGTATGCCGATATCCAGGATCGCAAATTCCCCGGGTCGTTACAGTGGTATCAGAGCTTAAGGTTAAGTAATTACCTTGGTTTTGTGGCGTGACTCAGTAGAGATGGGGTTAGTAATGCCCTACATTGAGTTGAGTGTACATATACGAGTGAACGTATTTGTTATTCAATATAAAATTGTTTTATATTGTGGAGATTTATTGGTTGAGTTGTTTATGGGTTCTGATCGATCAGTTTGATCCACTGTATCGGTAGGGGTTTATAAACACTCAAATACGATGAACTGACACAATATGTTTTACAAAGAGGGTAAATGAAATAATTTTACCCAAATTATATTTTGGTATAAAGGATTTATATTGGAATGATTATAATATATTGGATATATTGGTTGTTATTATAATCGAGTAAGATTATCAATTGAATGGTTATGTAAATAACCAATCAGAATTCATACGAATGTGATATATGAAATCAAATGAATTAAATTAGAAATTGGAATTTGAAATTCCGAAAACATGAAAAGTGTTTGCAAATGGATTGAATTGAATATATGAGAATTATAAAATCCTAGGAGACTTTGAATTGTTTTGAGAATGATATTTTGAATTGATTTCAAAGTGTAAATGTTTAGAAATGGTTTTGAAAAGTGATATAGTATTGAACTCACTTCGATCATTGGAAAATAAATTCTGATGATGACAGCTGCATCATCAATGTTCATTTTCGAGTTGCTGAGTAACGGATTACTACCAAAGATTTTGTTTTTAAATTGTTTTGCGAAAACAAGTATTCAGAAATTCAAAGGTTTTGAATTGTTATTATGATTTCAAATTTGATTTGATATAAAACCCAGGAAATTGAATTTCTGAATTTGAAATTAAAATTTAACTTATGAAGTTAAAAGGATTCAAATGGAAAAGGTGAATATATAAATTAGAATTTAACTTAAAATAAGTTAAATAGAATCCGGATTTGATTATGAAATGATTTGGAATGGAATTGAGTTCATAAGTTAAGAATTGGAATCGAGAATGGAAATCGAGTTTGAAATGAAAATTGGTTTGGATATAAGCGAATAGCTGTGTTGAACAGACATTGATTAGGAATTGCTTGAGATGACATTGGTAGATGTTGAATTCATTGCAGGTGAAAGTGATAAGTTGATATGCCGACAAAAAGGTACATGTTTATATTTCTATTGGATATGAGATTTATGAGCCGAATTGGCAAGCCGCTTGGTTGTTTGATTTTCTTTTGGGTTGGAGAAGGCCCAGAGAGGCGAGTTGTAGTTGTACCGATTGACCGGAACAGAAAAGGTGCCGGCGAAATTTTTCGAAAATTTCGGGTGCTAGAATATTTTTAGAATTTTGGAAATTTTCGTTGGTAAGAAGTAATTAATATTTTAAATTGAAATTAATCGGTTCATTTGAAATTGAAAAGGAAGTAAGAAAATAAATTTTAACCCAGTCAATAAGGTTTGTTTTCTACCTCAGCAATTTCGTGGACGAAATTATTTTAAGGGGGGAAGAATGTAATGTCCCGTATATTTGCAGTATAATAATTAATTAATTTAATTATTTAAATAATGGTTTAGAGGATTTAATGGTGGTTTAATTAAATAACTTTGAATATTTAATTAATATAATAATTAAATAATATATATAATTCCGAAATAATCAGAATTAGCTGAAATGGCAATACGATGTGAATAAGGAAATTCAAAATATATAATTCAGTTTAGAATTTGAATTAGAATAACGAATATATTATTTGAACGATAGTTGAACGTATAAATTATAATATAATTTTAATCGAGCTCGAAATGGCGCGGCAGTTCGCTATTTGGCGATTCGAACTTCAATTGAATATACAGAATCCGGTTTAAATCGGATTTCTGTGAAACAAGAAACGTTAAGAGCTGGTGAAGTATATTTTTCTAATGGAAGAGAAATATCGGGATTTCATTGTGTAGATTTTGATTTATGTCCAAATCAAATTTTAGAAAAGTCGCTATGGAATTCCTTTATATTTATAACGATTTATTTATATTTTTAAAAAGAAATTTCATTATAAATCGAATATCGATTTAATCAAGATTTGAAATATCGAGTTAGAAATTCATATAGGAATATTCTAGAGACGTATGATATTCTATTGTGAATATATACGATAATATTTATTTATAATTATTAAATTTAATTATTTTTAAATATATTTATATTTAAATGGGTTGTTTAGAGCTTTAAAAATAGCTTGTTTTGCGAACGACCTCCGTATTCGACAAAACTAATTTTGTTGGATCCGTAATATTAAATTATTGTTAGATTCCAAGTTTCGTGATTTTTAGAGTCAATGTGTGGCCGTACGGATTTTTAATGTGAAAAACAGTCTGTATTTTGATGGTTAAAATTACGCTGTGTGAGCAAACAGAGTCGGAAATCGATGAAACCAGTTCCGTTGGGTCCATAATGGCAAATTCTAGTTGTATGTCCATTTTCATGATTTTTAGATATTGTATGAGACCATAGAAATTTTTAAATAGGAAAATAGATAAAATTCAAAGAAGGAATTAAAATTAAATACTATTTAAACTAATCCCGATAAAATATCTTAACCCACTCATTTTCTCTCCACAATCAGAAATCGTCCACTGCATCCTCAAGAAAACAAAAACGTGGAAACCATCTTCTCCACAAAATCCTCTAAAATCAAAGAAATCCGCTATAAATACTCAACTCCTATTCTTCGCATTACAACCTAATTCCCTTCAGCGAACAACGACCGCCACATATCTTACTTCTTCAATCCTTCTATGAATTAAATCTCGTAAAATACTCGATGAAATCGGACATGGTTAGATCCATTGAACTCAGTAGCTCGAGAGGTTCTCATGGGTATGCAAGATATAGGGTGCGGTCGAACATTCTGGAGCTTGAAATTGTCCAGGCGATGATAGGGCTTGGGGTTGACGTTGATGTGGTGGAGGAGGGACCACGGTGAGGTCAGCGGGGGTTTTGGAAGGCGAGGCGCAGATGTTGGTCACCATTTGGCGGAGTGCGGTGCTACTTTAGGAGGTGCGACGGAATGGGTTTGTTGACCAAGCAGCAGGTCGGATTTTGAGGTGGGACGTCGAAGGTGAAATCGATTGCGTTGTTGAACTCGGTGAGGCGCAGGGATCATTTTGGTAGTGGTTAGACATTCGTTAGTGGAGCGAGTAGGATTATGACGTTGGGACAATCGGTGTTGAGCTATAGTTGGAGGTGGTCACGATTTGAAGGGGAGCCTTGAGGTTGGAGAAATGGGGTCAGGTAAGTCGAGTGTGAGGAGGGCAACGCATTCGTGAACTCAGATTTTGGAATCGTCGAGAGGTTTGTGGTGTCACTGAAAATCATGTACGTGGGTTCTTCTTGGTTGTGCACAGAGTATCGGGAAGGTGTTCAAAGGAATTGGGGAAGAAGGGGGAATGCACGTGATAGGGATGGTGAGGTTTCGAATTGAATAATGTTAAGTTAATTTCATTTAAATCATATTTTAACTTGAAATCGCTATATCTAGTTCATACGACGACCGATTGATGAACCGTCAATTGCGTTGGAACCATAGCGAAGAACACTACGCGTTGGCTATTGATTGGTATCATTCTGAGGAGTTTGGAATTTTGTCTAATTTCAAATGTCAGTTTGAAATTTGATAAATTAGCATGGAATCGACGATTGAAATGGAGGTGAGTAAAACTCACCAACTCTATTAGTTCATATTTTTATAACTGATAAATGATGATTGATATCTGTGTGTTGACTGTTTGATTGAATTGCTGATTGATTGTTTGAAATTATAGATAACGATATATATATACATACATACATATATGTATATATATCTTTAATCAAATATTAATTCTGTTTATCAGAATATTTCATATTGAAATGGAATTGATGTTAATTATATTGTTTAACATCTGTGATGCAGGAAAACAGGTTGGAGGGATCCAACTGGATTCCTCAATATTTATAATACTGTTCTTTTCATATATTGTAATATATGATGTGATATATGATCTGTTTTGATTATGTGTGTTTGAATGATATCAACCATTGTTATTTGGTATTTTAAATGCCGTAAGAAATTCTGGGATGTAGGAAAAAGGGGATTTTCAAAGTGTATTTTGAAAATGAATTATTTATATAAAATCAATGGATTTTATATATAAAAGGAAAATATTTGTGAAACAAATAGAAAAGGAAAACATTTGTGAAACAAATAGAAAAGGAAAACATTTGTGAAACAAATAGAAAAAGGGATATTTGTAAAACAATTACAAATAGAATTGAAAAGGAGATATTTGTAAAACAATTACAAATAGAATTGAAAAGGAATATTTGTAAAATATTTACAAATAGAATTGAAAAGGAAATATTTGTAAAACATTTACAAATAGATTAAAAATAGAAATATTTATCTATGAAAAAGATAGAGTAATAAAAAGAAATATTTATTTAGAAAATAAATATAATTATAAAGGAAATATTTATTTAGAAAATGAATAGGTTATAAAAGGAAACACTTGAAAAACGAATAGAATTGCATAAAAAATAGAATTTTACACTAGGAAGGTTTAGACCCGTGCTTCGCACACGGGTATAACAGAATATGAATTGAAAGTGAACATCTAAGAGAAATCTGTTTTAACAGATAAAGTAAGAAGATTAAGTTATAAATAAGGTTTTATAAATTAAGTAAAATATTTATCATTGGATAAATAGAATATATAAGTCAGGACTTATATAGAGAAGTAAGAATCGATTTCAACATCGATATTTGAAACTGAATATGGACGAAGAGTAAATTGGATAGGGTTAATCAGTTAGAGTTACCAGTTAGAGTTAATTAGGCGGAGTTAACCAGTTAGAGTTAATCAGTTAGATTTAATCAGTTAGAGTTAATCGATTAAGTTAAATCGAACTAGAGTTATTCAAATAGAGTTAATCAAACAAGAGTTTGTTGAATATTTGTTATTCGAATAGAGTTAATTGAATTAGAGTTAGTCGGATTAGAGTTATTCAAATATAGTTTATTCGAAGAAAGAGTTATCGAATAAGGTTATTCGAAGAAGAGAATCAATCGAATAGAGATTATTCGAAAAGAGGTTATCGAATATTAGTTATTCGAAAAGGAGTTATTCGAATAGAGTTAAAAGGAGTAATCGAATACTAGTTATTCGAATAGAGTTAAAAGGAGTTATTCGAATAGAATTAAAAGGAGCTAATCGAATATAGTTTATTTGAAAGGAGATTAATCGAATGTAAATCATTCGAAGAGATTTAATCGAACGTAAATCATTCGAAGAGAGTTAATCAAATGTAAATCATTTGAAAGGAGATTAATCAAATGTAAATCACTCGAAGAGAGTTAATCGAATATTATTCAAAGAGAGATTATTGAATATAGTTATTCGAAGAGAGATTATCAAATATAGTTATTCGAAGAAAGAGTTTTCGAATATAGTTTATTCGAAAAGGAGTTATCGAATAGAGATTATTCGAAAGAGAGTTGTATGTTGAAATTCGATTATATCGAATTCGGGATAGTACACTTTCCGTTTTTAATCAAGATTAAATGATTTCTTTATAAATTGTCTATTTATTTATTTAGTTAAATTAAGGAATAAAAATTATATTTTGAAGTTAGATATTTCAGAAGAAGGGATTACAATGCTATATTTATAATCAATGTTTTAAAATAAAGAAGTGGATTCGTAAATAGAATCTGAGAGTTACATAAGGAAGTTTGTTAAAGATTTAAAAGGTGAACTTTGTTTATTTCGAGGTTAAAGATGTTGTTTAGTTAATTTCTGAGAGGTATTTATACCCCAACTTGATTGACGTCGTTTTTAACTAAGGAATGGTTAAGGATCAATAATGAAGTTTGGTTAAGTGAAATTAGTTAATCAGTGTAATGGTTTGAGTTGGCATAGTGATGTTTTATTTAAACACCTTTTAAATCCAATGAATGAGTTTTGGAAACGTTTTCTAAATATAATCAGAGATATTTTCTAATCATAGAAAACGAAATGGTTGATGATAAGAATACTGGAATGACAGTGATACGTGAAAAAAGTGATGGAATGTTTTCTAATAATTAATAACGTATATTTTCTAAATTTAGAAAATAAGGAATGTTGAATATATGGGAACAGGAAATGAATAAATTTATGAACTAAAGAGATAATGTTAAATAATGATTGATCGATATAATTTCCATCTGAAAATAATATCGTTGTTTGCACACGTATTTTTCTTCTATAGCTAACTCACCGACTATCGGAGTTTTTAACCATTTTTCCTTTATCAATACGGAGAGACCGAGATTGGATTCGTTATCTGAAAACCACTCTGTATGGGTGTTAGCGTTGCGATCAAATATGATGAAGGTAATTGAAGACGGAGGCATGGGTTGTCCTGTTTATAGAATAGTGCCTTCGGTTTGTCCAGTCCTAGGACAACCTGTATGGAAGAATGTCTGACAGAGTATATTTAATGGATCACTTAAGTTGATCTCTTCAAACATATGTAAGTTTGGTGGCGGAGGAATTCGTTTCTCTTAGCTGTATACCCGTTGTATTTTTGGGGAAATCAATTTGTGATTTGGCGGGTAAGACGATGTGACATTCAAAGTGAATAAATGTGTGATCTGTCAGAGATAAGCGTGGCCTCTAGCCTCACAACCGGGAAATAACGAAAATCGGGCAGGCAGCATGGCTAAGTGGTTGGCTGGCTAGTAGGGTGTATTATCACCTATCTAGAGATATTCATTTCATTCTATAATCTATTGTCGATGATGTCCCATTCGGGAAACGGTTGCTGATCCCAACCGTTGGTGATATACATTCGATACACTCAAGCGAAATGAGTGGTTGGTCATGTGTGGCTGGGTTGCAAGATGTTCTTGTTGAACCTAGTGTATTCCTCGCTAGAGGTACACTATCGGAAGGTGGTTCCATACCTTGTCATAATTGGTAATCCATTATCCAATAAGTGCTCGCGGTTTTGATTGCATACTATATATGTAGAACGTGAGATGAAAGCGTTTCTGCTAGATGATTATTTAGTTGTGGTTGATAGACATTGTTATAATATCGAAAGATTTTTGATATAAAGTTTATCATTTCTTTCAAAATGATTTTGAAAGTTAAATTAAATGTTTTGGATTCTCATAAGGGAAAAACCCGTTCCGTTATACGGCGTGGTCTTATGAGATATCGTTTAATTGTTCAAACTGTTTTAAATTGTTTTACTCACACCAGTCCCATGAATGACCCAGAGTTTATTTTGTTTTGTTTTCCCTAAACTCTTGGGTGCCCAATTTTATACGGGCAGTCAAGTAGTCAGAATTTTACAGATATACTTGGAGAGCTTGGAGCAGGAGGCTTCAGGATTATATAGCTATCATTATTTCCGTTGTGCTGTAAGTGTTGTACTTTGATAATGTTACTGTATACATATACTACTTTATTTCAAAGTTATGTATCTATTATATATTGTTCGTTCCGCTGTGAGATTCGTGTTTACTCTGATGTTGTATGTTCTTCTTCTTCTTCTATTCTAAGTTTTTATCTTATCTATCCTCACCTTCTAATTTCTTTCACGGACTATCCGGTGTTTTCGATGCTTGAATAGTCAACATAGTGTTGTATGCTGATATCCAGGATCGTAAATTCTCCAAGTCATTTCATTTCTTTTATATTATTATGAGTGCATAGTGCAGAAAACAATTTCAAATATAAATGTATCAATCTTAGATGACATAACACCCTATCTTATTATGTCACCATATAGGTTTACAACTGAAATTGAAAGGTTTGTATTAGGAATTGGGTTTCCATCATGAGCCGAGGCAAGGGATCCTTCCTCCTTCAAACTTCGGAACAACCTTAGCAAAATGTCCTAGGTAAAAGTGTATCCCTTTTGGCGCGGAAGGGCCGGTCAATAGTACGTTGCTGATAGTCAATGCCTGAATCATTAGTTTCCCAGTCATATCGGACCTCTCGGTCAGTACGTTGACCACTTTTTCCTTGTGCGGCCACATCCAAGGCGCGTTGATTCTAACATCCACATAAGTAAAATATCTGGGATCCATACCATGGCACCACTTCTAGCTAGAAAGAAACACATGTCCTCTATGCCGTCCTTCATCCCCTTTTTGACTCATACCAGGGTGTGAAGCTCGCGAACTAACGCCATATACAGAGCTAAGCTATATTAGCCTTGCTTTATCATCATCCACAAAGCTTTGCTTTTCAACAAAAGATTTGATCACTGCATCTCAGCATGCCACACTGTCAATCCATGCCATACAACTGATGTTTATTTACATATAACTTCTAAGCTCACACATCTCAGAGAGGGCTGTTACGCTAAGAGAATAAATTCTTCACCACCAAACAGATATATATTTAGTAGGAACCAATTAGTACAGAATGAAATACAATATCAGACCCACAATCCATTTGCAAGTTCGTTCCGGGTCTGACGAAACCAGAGGCACCTTATTCCTCATCCCATATGTCTAATACAAGAGAGAGGCTCTCGCATATCTGGTCGATCCCCAAGTACGTATGGACGACCATCACTTATTCCTCATCTTCGGTGTACAGCCTAATCGAGATATCAACAATCATCCCAATGATGTGAAGTTCTTCGGTCTTCAACCACCGTCTTCAATGTCTTTGACTTTTAATCGTCGTAACTGTTATTCAAAATGGGTTAGACCCGGTCATTCTGAATAACTCGCACATCTTTATAATCAAGTGATACACCCATCGAGTTATTGGAAAATTTAATTACCTCTTAACGTTCCAAATCTAATTAAAGATTTAATTATCGCATTGAGAAAAACTGGTGGTACTCCATATCTAACGCCACTTGCGTTTTGGTAAATATAATTACCTTGTTACATTTCAAATTTAAATAAAGATTCATTAAAACTCCACTTAGTTTTAATCTCCAAAAGTCATTATTTAGTGATTATTCGACTTTAGGAAATTAATCCTATCTTTAACTAGGCTAAAGAACAAACGTCATTTAAAACATTGTTCACAATAAACCCAAATCAACTTCCATTCAAAATGGTACATTCATGGAAATCACAACAATGTATTATCGATATAAATTTCCGTATCAGACTAATACTATAAGCAGAATAACGGAAAAGCCTTTTAAATTCCTTAAATAATAAAGGTCTTCCTCCATAATAGTTCATCCTATTCTTCTCTAAATCGATTTCCATTCAATTCCAATTTAATTTATTAAATTGGAAAACTTCACTTTGGAAAATTCCTTTAAATCTTTATTAAAAGATTTATAAATTCCAAATAATAGCTTCACTGTTAACTGGGTTAAAGAACTAATGTTATTTAAAAAATCATTCACAATGAACCCAAAATAAAACTTCAATTCAATTCCAATTAAATCTATTAATTGGGAAAATTTCACTTTAAGAAGACTTCATTCAATCATAATTAAAAGATTCATTCCATAAACTTCATTTTCGACTGGGTTCAAGAGCAGTGTTATTGAAGACACCATTCATGACAAACCCAAAATCCAATTTGATATCGAATACAAGGTTCTGAATAGAAATCATATCGACTTATAATCAAAATCATATTCTAAAATTAATAGATACCGTATTGGGAATAACGATGTCTATAACTTCCAAATTCATCACAACAGTATCCGTGTAATTACAGAATCCAATACTGAAATATTTGAAGATAATTTCCATCTAAATCCTTTCCAATTACGTTGGAAAAACTCTTGTTATATTAAAACCATTTAGAATCCAATATGTCATTTTAAAACCACTAAATTATATATCTTTAAGAAACATCATTTGATGTTAGTCGAATATCCGATGTCCTTTCAGTTCTTCCTATCTCTCACCTAATGGAATAATTTCCAGTTAGATCTCACGGGTGATACTAGACGTACTCTCAGGAATCATCGTGCATTCCTTTTAGTTCTTTACTCTAGTCGTTAACTAACTCATTCAAATAAAAAATATCTTTTATCTTTTCAAACTTGGAATATTTCATCCAATATCCTTTCAAATCATTTATTATGATTTATCATAATTTTTCCCTATTTTTAATGATTTAAAAATAGCACAATTCATTCAAACCATTTTCAGGTCATTTACAGCACTAGCGCTGTTTTTTATTTGAATTTAAATTGACTATATTTCAAAATCTAGCCGTTGGATTACAAATCTCTTCATATCTTTTGAAAACTCTTTCCATTCTAAACCAAACATTTTCTATTTTGGGAAAATCCGACGATCGGATCTTTCGGTACGTCAATTTGAAGTTAATGGTCGAAATTCGCGAACGGTCACTACGCGGCTCGTTTTATTCGAACCATTTAAATAAACTTCGTCGTAAACCTATTTTATGAAACGTTTATAAATTCGTTTTAAAAACGATTCAATCTCTAATTCAATTTTGAACCAAAAATGAACATTCAATATTATTATAATATTAAAATAATAATATTTTTCATAACATCAGATTTTGAAATCCAAATTATTTCGACATTCATTATAAAAATAAATAAGATCAATAGAAAAATTCGTTTGGGTTAAAAACATCATTTATATACCTAACTTGACTTCATATTTTGAAATTATTATTCGTTTCAAAATAAACTTGAACAAACCATAATTATATAAAATTCATTTAGATCATTTCGTTTCAGCTATGAATATTCATCGATATTTTAATATCTTTGCGTCCATTCAAAATCGGACATCAAAATCAAACTTTGATTTTTTTTTACTGAATATTATATTATTAAAACATTCATTTTTATTTCCGGATGGGAATGAAATTCAACCAAACACCATATAGTTTCATTTATATAGATTTCACATATCATATGTATCCAAAAATAGCTGTAACAACTATTAAACGTCCAATTCACAACCAATACAAGTGATTACTATCTACAACACTTGGGCGATGTGTAAGTTATCATCCTAATACCCGTTTGGGGTTTACATCACAATCCATGTGAACTTATCTACACACTTGGAAGACGTATGTGCTAAAAGTCATCCCAAAACCTGTGTGGGATTTTCATCCAATATTTACAATATAAGCGTTTTATTTTACATCACTTATATTCATAGTTTAATAATAATAACATTAAAACTGTAGACATCCATCAATCACAAAACAAACATTGCAATCACAGTTAATCAATATATATTCAGTTATGATTATAATAACTATAAAAATCTGTTTGAGTGAAAGTTCTCACATTGGCCATTTATTGGTAAATAATGATAAACGTCGATCGATTACATCAGACGTTTTCCTTCGCCAAAAATTGCCATGAACTCCAAATCTCTCCAAATCAGTTTCTCACGCAATATTAAAACTGTGTACATTACAATGTCATTAACAATTAATATAATTAATTAATTATGCTTAATTAACTTTATCCTTCAACCCTAAACCTCTCTTCCTCCATCGTGACCTACTCCTACCCAAGCTTCTCACGCACCATGGCCGCCTCTTCCTCCTTCAAAAACAACTTATACACTTACTATAAAATCAAACAAAGACCCCCATAATTTCTCTCTTCTCTTCCTCTTCCACTTCATACAAGCTTCACGTCACCCACACCCACGCACAAAAATGTGTTCGAATCCCTTCTCCCACGCTGTACAATACGGCGCGCGACCTCTTCCCCAAATTTCACCAAAAATTGCCAAAAGCTTGCAAACTTTGCTACAAACTCAAATATATACTCCAAATCACGAATCCATGCATCAAATTAATGAAATTCCGAGCCCTAGCCACACGACATAACGCTGTAAAATTTACAGCGCTCAAAAATGTCTTCGAACCCTCAAAGATGCATACTGGAACGAAGACCGACTCGAATGGATGTTGAATATTTTTTAGAACGATTTTTAGGAGTTGATTTCAAATTCTTTTGATTTTTCAAAGATTGAGAGTCTCACGTTTTGGGTATTTTTGTGGCGACATGGAAATGAAATTTAGGGTTAGGTTTAGGAAGCTTTAGGATAATTTATAAAAGGAGAGATTATTTTTTTATTAGATTATTTTTTATTTTATTTAATTATACTCAATCATTGCTTATTTTCGTGGTTTAAAAAGCCATGTGATCATATATAAATCCCATTTTCAATGAAACTGACATGCAACTATATTTCGAAACTACAAACCTAGCGAAACTTGTTTCACTGAATTCTGAGTCCGTTTGCTCCGGTAGCGTATTTTTAAAGTCAAAATATTGAACGTTTACATTAAAATCTCGTGCGATCACGAAACAACTCCCAAAATCACGAAATTTGAAATCTAGCAATAATTTAATATTTCGAATCCAACAAAATTGGTTTCGTCGAAAATGGAGGCCTTTGCAAAATGACTATTTTTTAAGGCTTATGTAATATTATAATATTATTAAATTCCAAAATATTCAAACTAATAATAAACTAATTATTATTATCGTGTATATATATATCCAAATGAAATATCATATAGCTTCAAAACAAACACACTATGGTTTATAACTCGATATTTCCAATATTCCAGTCAAATCGATACTTAATTTACAAATAGTAAATTATTATTATTCTTTATCTCCAAATGAAATCTCATACAACTTCAGGATAAACCAATATATAATTTAAACTCAATGTTTAAAATTCTGGGTTAAATGATATTCAAATTATATACCAATCCCTTATATTTATTTAATAAACATTATCGTTTATTAAAGAATTCCATAGCGATTATTCAAAAATTTGAATTGGACATAACCCACAATCTATAATATGAAAATTTCATTTTTTCTCTTTTATTAGAAAAATATAATCAAATAAATTCAAATATTTCTTGTTTCACAAAATTCCAACTTATATCGGATTATGTATATACAATTGAAGTTCAAAACGAAATTTAGGTACTACTGCGATGTTATGAGCTCGTTTATAATTTAAATTTAAATTATACATTCAGACTTCATTTTATAAACAAATTATATGTTATAAATTCATTTATAATTCCAAATCATTATTTGAAATAATAAAATAAACTAAATATTCGACTGCCAAAAATACGGGAGTTACAACTTCACTATTAATTGGGCTAAAGAAATAATGTTATTTGAAACATCGTTCACAATGAACCCAAAATCAAACTTCAATTCAATTTTAATTAAAACTATTTATTGGGAAAACTTCACTTTGGAAGAGTTCATTCAATCTTAATTAAAAGATTCATTCCATAAATTCAATTTCAACTGGTTTGAAGAACAGTGTTATAAAATACACCATTCATGACAAAATCAAATTCCAATTTGATATCAAATACGAAGTTTTGAATAGAAATCATATCGACTTATATTCAATATCAAGTTCTAAAACAACCAAATGCCGTATTTGGAATAAGGATATCTATATCTTCCAAATTCCTCACAATAGTATCCATGTAATTACGGAATCCAATACTGAAATATACAAAGATAATTTCCATCTAAATCCTTTCCAATTTATACATTGGAAAAACTCTGGTTATATTAAACCATTTACAATCCAATATGTTATTTTAAAACCACTGGATTTTTATCATTAAGAAACATCGTTTGATCTAGATCGAATATTTTGTGCCCTTTTGGTTCTTCCCCCTCCCCTGCCTAATCAAATAATTATCAGTTAGATCTCACAGGTGATACTAGGCTGTACACTCTGGAATTATCGCATATTCCTTTTGGTTCTTTACTCCAGTTGTTAACTAGCTCATTCAGATAAAAAAAAATCTTTTATCTTTTCAAATTTGGAATATTTCGTCCAATCTCCTTTTAAATCATTTATTATGATTTATCATAATTTTTATTTTTAATGATATAAAAATAGCACAATTCATTAAAAACCCATTTCGGGTCATTTACAGCACAAACACGTTTTTTATTCAAATTCAAATTGAATATATTTCAAAATCTAACCGTTGGATTTCCAAAGCTCCTCATTTCATTTGGAAACTATTTTCATTCTAAACCAAATGTTTTTCGCTTCAGGAAAATCCGATGGTTGGATCTTTCGATACGTCAATTTGATGTTAATGGTCTAAATTCGCGAATGGTCCCTACGCGACTCGTTCTATTCGCACGATTTAAAGAAACTTCGTCTTAAACGTATTTTATTAAACGTTTATAAATTCATTTTGAAATTGATTCAATCTCTAATTCAATTTTAAACCAAAATTGAATATTCCATATTATTATAATATTAAAATAATAATATTTTTCAAAACATCAGATTTTGGAATCCAAATTTTCTCGACATTCATATAAAAATAAATAAGATCGATGGAAAAATTTGTTCGAGCTGAAAACATCATTTATATACCTAAATAAACTTCATATTTTGAAATTGATGTTCATTTCAAAATAAACTTGAACAAACTGTAATTATATAAAAGTTTATTTAAATCAGTTCATGCCAGTTATGAATATTCGTCGATATTTTAATATCTTCATGTCCATCCAAAATCGAACATCAAAATCAAACTTTGATTTTTCATTGATTATTATACTATTTAAACATTCATTTTTATTTCCAAATTGGAATGAAATTCAGCCAAACACCATATAATTTCATTTATATGGATTTTATACATCATATGTATCCAAAAAATAGTTGTAACAACTATTAAACATAAACATCCAATTCACATCCAATACTAGTGACTATTATCTATACACCTGGGCGGTGTGTAAAATTA
Source organism: Allium sativum (assembly GCA_030737875.1). Taxonomy (NCBI): domain Eukaryota; kingdom Viridiplantae; phylum Streptophyta; class Magnoliopsida; order Asparagales; family Amaryllidaceae; genus Allium; species Allium sativum. The sequence goes on from CM060916.1 coordinate 1,014,919,494, forward strand.
TCATCCCAATACCCGTGTAGGTTTACATCATAGTCCATGCGAACTTATCCACGCACTTGGGAGACGTATGGGATAACTGTCATCCCAAAACCCGAATGGGGTTTCATCCAATATTTATAATAAAGCGTTTTATTTTACAATACTTATATTAACAATTTAATAATAATAACATTAAAATTGTAAACATCCATCTATCACAAAACAAACACGGCAATCACATGCAATTAATATATATTCAGTTATGATAATAATAACTATAAAAAAATTAGTTTGAAATTCTTACACTGGATGTTTACCTAGTTATATAACGATAAACGTCGATCGATTACATCGGACGTTTTCGTTCACCAATAGTTGCCACAAGCTCCAAATCTCTCCAAATTTATTTCATTGTGAAGCTCTCTTCGATACGGTTCCAAAGAATCTTGTTTCATTGAATTCCGATCATGTAAGAAAAAGTTATGATTTTTACAAGTTTGTGTACATTACAATGTCATTAACAATTAATATAATTAATTACCCTTAATTAACTTAATCCTTCTCCCCTAAAGCTCTCTTCCTCCATCGTGATCTGCTCCTACCCAAACTTCTCACGCTCCATGGCCGCCTCTTCCTCCTTCAACAACTCTTTCTCGACTAACACTAAAATTAAACAAAAATCACCATTATTTCTCTCTTCTCTTCCTCTTCAACTTTATACAAGCTTCATGCCACACACACGCACGCATAAAAATGCATTCGAATCCCTCCTCCCACGCTATACCGTGTAGCTTGCGACCTCCCCCCTCTCCAAATACCGCCAAAAATTGCCAAAAGCTTGCAAACTCTACTACAAACTCAAATATATATACTCCGAATCACGAATCCATGCTTCAAATTCACGAATAACCTCACAACATCACGCTGTAAAGTTTACAGCATCCAAAAATATCTTTGCCCCCAAAGATGCATACTAGATCGAAGAGGAACTCAAATGGAGCTTGATATATAAGTATTATGATTTTTAGGAGTTGATTTCATATTCTTTTGATTTTTCAAAGATTGAAAGTCTCACATTTTGGTTATTTGTTTAATGTTCCATATTTTTTGTAATCAGATATTTAAATTATTTTATTATTTTAAATATTATACTTGGAATATTAATGGATTTTAACATTGAATTCGTTTATTAAAACAAAATTTGAACATTAAATTTATATATAATTTAAAACGAGCTTGAAATGGCACGATAGTTCGTAATATTGAATTTTAAACTTTAATTAGATATACAGGATCCGATATAAGTCAGATTTCTATGAAACAAGAAACGTTTAAATTTGTTGATCATAATTTTCATACGGAAGGGAAAAAATCCAAATTTCGTGTTATAGATTGTTAGTTATGTCCAAATCAAATTTTAAAATAGTCGCTATGAAATTCGTTATAAATTATAACGTTTATTTAATTAGATTAAATGAGTTTTAAATATAATTTTGGTATCGTTTTAACTCTATATTGATGACATTGAGTTGTATAATTCATATGGGTTTATATTGAAGCTGATTAATATTTCATTTGGAAGTATTTAATAATGATAATTTATTTAAGGTAATTGTTTCGGTATTTAGTTATATTTTATTGATAATATATAAGCCACGAGAGTGATTATTTTACCAAACAACCTCCGTTTTCGTCGAAACGAATTGTATTGGAATACGTGTAATTAATTATTTCTATATTTTCAGTTTGGAAACCAGACGGAGCTATTTTGTCAGCAGACGAAATTTAAAGGTGAACTGGTAAATTAAGTTAACATCGTTTTACAAATGAAGTCGGTTTTCAATGAAATTAATTTCTTTGGGACCGCAACGTCAAGACGTCGCGGAGTATTTATTTTCATTGAATTTAAAGTTGATATTTGATGATGCGTATTTTTAACGGTCCATGGTAAACAATGGTAATATAAACTAACAGTGTAATAGCAAATAAAAGTAAAAAAAAATAAACCTTTATTCATAAGTAACTAAAATAGTGTACAACTTATCCTATTTCTATGACAAACCATGTCTACCGCTACACTATATATTTAGCTTAATCCCAAAGGATGTGATGAATCATAGCTATCCTACTATTTTTAGATGTGCAGCCTACCCCATTTGCTTCTACCCCATTTGCAGCCTACGCCATCTCGATCACACATGCAGGCTTATGTTGGAAAGTGAAAATACACTGGACTTATACCCCAGCACATGCACGTCTAAATCAAATATACATACACAGCTACCTAGGATACACATTGCCAACATAACCCATTCCCATTGCATACCTACCAGACTTCTTGAAGAAGAAATCGCAGATAGCCATTGAAAAATGTATACCACATGCTTAAGAGAATGAGGTACAAAATTAGTGCAACTATCCTATGTATTATTTTAGCTATGCACTGTCAATATTGTACAATGAAATAAGCAATCCAATCGAGATGAAAATTAACACAAAACCTACCCACTCAAATCAATACAGCTACTCCACGTATCATCACAGCTAATGGAAGTAACACCCCCCAGAGATTGCATGTGCTAACCTACCACCACCGTCGACCTATTTTACCCAACTATTTGCATGATAGCCATGGTTAAGTCGAACTATAAATACTACTACCAGACTCGATTCTTTCCACGCAAGAACAAAAACAATACTTTCATCAGAAAGCAATATTCTCTACAGTTGTATGGAGATAATAGCATCTAATATAAATACATGAGTGGTATCACGAAGCGGGGAAGATGCGTTCATAGGGTAGTTGTGAGCTCAGTTCATAAGGAGGGTCGAGCTCAGGTCAGGCGAGGTCGGAGAAGTGTGGGGTCCAGTCGCTAGTGTTGGAAGAAGCAATGTCTTCGAAAGTAGGACAGGAGCAAGTGCTGCTACAGGCGGTTGAAACTTCGATGATCGGGGGTGTTCAGTGGTCGGACAGTAGTTATGAGGTGGTTTGGATGGCGAGCAAAGGTGGATGGGGTTGTCTCGTGGCATAGGCGATGGTGAAGTGTCACTTGGGAGTGAGATTACAGGAGTTGTACGTAAATGGGTTCAAAATATGATAGTAGAAGAAGGATTACCTGCAGCTTTTATTAAATATAGAGGAGGTAGGCGGATGGGCTATAGGGTTTGGCCCATTTTCGAAATGAAAAAATGGACAGTAGAAGAATTAAAGGCAAACGTGAGAACATGGAGACAGTGCATGGGGATGGTATTAACGAGAAGAAGAGGGGCGCGGTGGACGGTGCAGACTCATGCGGATGGACGGTTGTTGGGTGCAGTCACGTTGTTGTGGGGGAGAAGCTTGGCTGAAGAAAGAAGACTCTATGTGAAAAATATAGCAGGTGAGGTTATGAAGAAAACGATTTATTTAATTATGTTTAATACTAATTATGTATGCCTAATCCACAATTAAACGGGCCGAGTATTTTAACAATATAAGAAAGTTATATATATATATATATATATATATATATATATATATATATATATATATATATATATTGGAAATGCTCAGATTTTACATTCATGCCAAATCCGATTATAACATATGCCTGATTGTGTATGATAGGGCTCAACTACCTATTTTTAATATGCTTAACCGTAAAAAAACCATTCAAATAGGACAACAGCTAGAAGAATTGTGCCCAACTATTTATTTCATAATTGTCCAATTATTTACAATAGTTCCTGACTACCGTGGCCTATTTACGGTACGTGATTAACGTGATCTAAGGCTCAAACCTACGTAAGATATGCCTGATTAATTGCTACCTTGCCGATTATATGTATGTACGTAATTAACTTAAAATGTAAATTAAGTTTAAGTTTAATTATTTTAATTTAAACCATAACCATATAAAATTCGTAAAGTACCCACATGTATTAGAATCCGACAAGATCAGAAGCATGGAATTGTGTCAATAGGCGTAATATTATGGAATTGGAACGGACGGAGTTGAACGCAGCTAGAAGCATGAAAGATGATCCGTTCTGCCAACGAATGGAAGTGAGTTAAACTCAGTCAGTTATTCCCACTTTTATTTTATATAACTCGGGTTTTATAATTGTATGTTATGGTTGTTGATGGTTGTTTGTTTGCTAATTTTATTTTCATATACTGACTGAAACAGTTAAATCAAACGTTCGTTTAATTTAATTAACACCAACCGTTATCTCTAATGGTTAAATCCAATTGAGGTAACATGCAAAATCATGAATTGACTATAATAGGTCATTTTGAAATATCCCTCCTTACTTTAGTGGTACGTTTATAATAATATAAACGTTATAAATAAATAATTAAATGCTTGAAATTTTGTTATTAGCCCAGTATTGACTGTTACAGTTATTATTGACTGTTATTACTAAACTATTTATGACATCTATTTAAATGGAAAATGAATATTGATTGGACATATTGAACTAAATGATTTGAATTGTTGTAACCCATTGTTTTGTTGGGAATAACAGGTTGGAGGAATCTAGCAGGATTCCTTAATAATATTTATAATGTTTATCAATATGATCATATTTTTTGTATTGAATGTGAAATTGGTTTATATTTTATGGTTTGATACAATAGGAGCCATTTGCCTCTTTAGTACCGTCGACTAAAAGAAATGATTTTTCGAAATCAATATTAAATGGATTTCAAGTGGTTTCAAAGATATAAATATATTTTTATATGCTTTTGAAATACGATTTTGATTTTAAAGATAACAGTCGAAGTTAAATTTACAATTTATATATATATATAATATAACTAGTGGAGATCTAATATATTATTAAATAAATGTTTAAACGATATATATCGTGTTGCTATTTAAATATTGAAATGGTTTGTAAGGGCCTTAATGGTCATAAAGGAACTTTTTAAAATCAATTTAAAAATATTGAAATGAAATGATGGAATCATAGATTATACGAGAATTTATAAAAGAGATTAAAAGTGATATTTTTGTAAATAAATGATCATTTTGAACTATAGTTTTTTTTAAATATAGGAAATGTAATTTAATAACATGTCGTGAATAAGATTAACAAATCGATGAATTTAGAAATGAGTAGTGGTTTGGAAATGAGATTTCAGATTTTTAAACGAAACCGAAGTTGAAAATATGAATATGAAATTATAAATGAGATTTATAAATGGGATTGAGTTAAATAAATTGAAGTGAGTTTTATTTTGAGGTTCGGAATGTGGTATTCCAAAGTTTGGAATGATTAATCGAGTTGAGGATTATTCCGAGGTTCGGAATGTGATATTCCGAAGTTTGGAATGTTAAGTGTAAGAAGGAGTATAAATGAAGTTAAAGGTTTGGATAATGACAACGAATATTAGTTGTCGATAATGAATTGCAAACCGAAATTTTAAATGAAGTTAAAGTTTTGGAAATGAAATCGAATTATTAAATAAAGTTAATGGTTTGTGAATGTGTTTTGTAACATTTATTATAAAGGAGATTGAATCGACCCGAACTTCCCCGATCTCGGAAGAGAAGAGAAAGAATGGATTGTTTTGAGAACACGACACATCAGAACACAAATAGGAGAACATTTCATTGCTTATTACAACAATTTACATTAGAGTACAAGAATATACAGAGTATGAACAAATAATATACATTTGATAAATATCAGAGATTTACAAATTACAATGCAGCGGAAAACAATACAAAATACAACTGAAAGAGATACACGGATATAGAGCTTTCCGAATATCATTCCAGCTGTAAACCAGGATCCTGTGAATATAAATATGCAAAATCAAAACTACTAACTGCCCGTGTGGAAAATAGGGGCACCTAGAGTTTAGGTTAAAATAATAAACTCCAGGTCAGTTACGTGACTGGTGTGAGAACTAAAACAGTTATTTAAAACTTTACTTTAAAATCAGATATATCAAGAGACCACGCCTTATAACACGGAACGCGTTTTCTCTCAAGAATACTAGTGCCTAAAACAAACAACGCAATGCTTTTTGAAGAAATGAAGCTATTATAAGACTCAGGTGCCATCACACAATGCCATGCAAGTCGGAGGATAGAACTTTACCTTATAATAGCCAAACATGCTTGGTACTTTTAAAACAAATCATTTTGATACTATTATAGTGTAAAGTGTATGAAAACAACTTCAAATATAAATGTATCAATCATAGACATCATAGTATCCCATGCTACTATGTCGCCAATACTAGGCTCTACAATCAAAACTGAAATGTCACGTATTGGAAGTTGGATTTCCATCTGTGAACCAAGGCAAGGATCGTCCTTACCACTTCGAGACTCTCTAGCCCGAGCCTCAGGTAAGCGCGCAGGCAAGCCTTGGATCGTCAGGGGCAGTCCACATGAGGTGGACTAAAATGCCTGAATAATACGTTTCCCTTCCCTATGGGGCGTAAACTTGTCATATATCGACCAACCATCCATTAGCACTACAGTGACCTATATAACCGAGGCGCCTCGCTATCCATCGTCCACATAAGTAAAATGTCTGGGCTTGCAAAACCCTGACATCACTCCAAGCTAGAAGGAAACGCATGTCCTCCCTGATGTCCTCTCCCGTTTCTGGTTCACACCGGGGTGTGAGGCTCCCGAATTAATGCTATACACAAAGTTATGCTATATTAAAGCCGTGCTTTGATTATCAGCCACAAGACTCTGCTTTTCAAAAGAAGCCTTGATCATTTGCATCTCAGCATGCCACACAGGCAATTCACGCTATGCAAATGATGTCTATCAATCGCACAAAATGAAATCCAATATCATACACACATCCATTTACAAGTCCTTTCTGGATCTGAACAAAACCGGAGGCACCTTATTCCTCGTCCCATATGTCCAATACAGGAGAGAGGTCCTCGCATATCTGGTCGATCTCCAAGTACGTATGGATGATCACCACTTATTACCTCGTCTTGGGTGTACAACCCAATCAAGACATCAATAATCATCCAAACGATGTGAAGACCTCCGGTCTTCAACCACCGTCTTCATCGCCTATTTAGTTATTCAGAATGGGATAAACCCGGTCTTTCCGAATAACTCGCGTATATAATAAACAAGTGCTATAAAAACACAATATACACCTCATTCCAATTCTGAATATTCTTTTATTTAAATATTCATATCCTTTGGGAAAGGTTCCTATTAATTTTATCAAAGATAAATTCTTTAATCTTCCTTTGGATATCAATCCATACCAAATTAAGGTTTATCCAAACTAGTCGGGATTTGCAAACCTTACCGAAGTAATCACTTATTATATTTCCCAATCCCAACCTATTCATCCTATGAAGCAAAACTGGTAATACTCCATATCTAACCCCACAGTGTTATCGGTAAAATTAATTACCATTTCACGTTCAAATCTAATTAATGATCTAACTGTCGTTTGGAGCAAAACTGGCGATACTCCAATCTCGATCATTTACCGAATTTGATAATTTTAGTTATCAGATTCACCTTTCAATCTATTAAAGATTCATTAAAACTCCATTTAGTTTTAATCTCCAAATATCATTACTTAATGGTTATTCAAATTCAGGAAATAAATCTTGTCTTTAACTGGGTTAAATAACTAATGTCATTTAAAACACAGCTCACGATAAACCCAAAATCACATTCAATTAATTATGGAATTCTTCATGGAAAACAGGTCAATATATATAATCGATATAAACTTCCATGTCTGACTAATAATATAAATGGAATAATAGCAAAGATTTTAAATTCCATATATATTAGCAGTCTTCCTCCATAGATGTTCACTTCGGTTACTACCAAATCGAATTCCATTCCTTTCCAATTTATTTTATTAAATTGGAAAACTTCACTTTGGAAATTTTCCATTAAATCTCAGTTAAAAGATTTATAAATTCCAAATCACATTTCACTGTTAATCGGGTTAAAGAACGAATGTCGTTAAAAACACAGTTCATGATAAACCCAATTCACATTCCATTTTGTTCCAATTACCAAATGTAACTGGAAACTCTAATAATCTTAATTAAAAGATTTAATCTTTTCCAACGGGGTTAAGAACAGTGTTATTTAAGACACCATTCACGACAAACCAAAAATCCCATTTGATATTAAATACAAGGCTCTGAATACAAAATATATCGTCTTATATTCAATATCAAATTCCGAAACCAACAAATATCATATTGGAAATAACGATATATATAATATATCTTCCAAATTTCCATAACAATATCCGTATAATCACGAAATCTCATACAGAAATATTCCGAAGATGATTTCGATTCAAATCCATTCCAATTCATATATTGGAAATTCTAGTTATTTTTAAAACCATTCTCAATCTAATTTATTTATTTAAAAAAATAAAAATATAATTGGATTATAATTCTAGTTAATAACTAGTTCATTTCGATAAAAATATATTTTTATCTTTTCAAATATGGAATTTTCATCCTAATTCTTTCCAAATCGTTTATTATGATTTTACACAAATTATTAATATTTTTAATAATTTTTTCAAGGCCCGTACAGTCAATTTCCATAAACAGTGATCGAACTGCACTTACAACGACCTTTTCCAATTTTGATTTGGACATAATTCAAAATCCAACCGTTAGATTTTAAATTCCTTATATTCATCGGAATGCGCTTTTCGATACGAACCCAAAGGTTCCAGTTTTAGGAGAATCCGACGGTCGGATTTCCCGTAATGTCCATTCGAATTCAATGGTCGAAATTCGCGAACTGCCGCGGCGCGGCGCGTTCTATTCAGGCCATTAAATATATATATATATATATATATATATATATATATATATATTTCGTCGGTTTCCATTTAAAACGTATTTTATAAATCGTTTTAAATTTGTTTTCAAAACGATTTCAACTTCATATTCAATTTTAAATCAAAATTGAATATTCCATATCATTAATATATAAATGATAATATTTTCGAAACATTAGATTTTGAAATCACTTCCATTTCGTTATTCATTATAAAAATGAATAAAATCGATATAAATATCGTTCACGTCTAAATGGCGTTAATCTAATCAACACGGCTTCATATATTTAAATATTTTCGTGTCCATCCCAAATCAGACATCAAAATCATCTTTTGATCCATTACTGAATATTATTATAAAATATTAGTTATTTTAAAATATTCCTTATTCGTTATTTTAAAATATTCATTCCTTTCGAATTGGAATCAGACACAGTCAATTACTATATAATTTTATTTATATGGATTTCATACCCACATGTACACCATAATAATCAAACACAGTCAACAATCATCCAGAGTGCACTACATAACTGCATAAGCATTAAATATAAATAATTAACGCTTACAACAACCTGTCAACCAATCGATTGACATACCACTAAATATTGGGATTAGTGTATGTCCAATATCATGCAAATACCTGTTTGGGGTTTTCAAACAACAAACACTGATTATTATTCGTGCATTTGGGCGATGTGTAAAATATATCATCTCAATCCATATCAGTCAAATGTGTGTACATAAACAAATCGTCCGATTTGTAAATGAATATTTATTTTATTCATATACACGTTAAAAAATATATTTTTAACTATAAAATATTTATTTCAACTAATGAATATTTTATACAGGTCAATTATACAATAAAAATGATATTTTTATTATTCAAGTATTTTTAGAAAATTTCTGCAGCATAACGGCGCGATACTAGAATCGGAATAAGGTCTAGCCTTATCTCTCGCCTAGTAATGGCTCGTGCCATATACAAACCAAATTCTAATCAATTCATTCAACCAAACCACCAAATTCAAACAAATAATCCAATCAACCAAACCACCAAACAAACTTGGTTTCAAACAAAGGTGTCAGGTGCTACTAAGCACCGTCTGCATCTTAGTATATATTTCTAACTAGAAAATAAATTAAAGTGAGTAGTTCTCACCTTTGGGATCCACTCCTCCTTTTCATTTCTGAATTTCTGAATAGCTGGGATTTGCCCGAAATTCAATGCAGTCTTTTCCACGATGTTCATATTAAAAATCACATTCTCAATATGATGTTTGTATATTTTTATCTAACTAAAAATCATATTTTTCCATCGATGCTTATATTTTAAAAATCCCATTCATTTTATCGCTTCATATATAATAAAAATCAAATTTTTACAATTTAGTTTTTGTTATAAAAATCATATTTTTATAACGATGTTTGTAGTATAAAAATCATATTTTGATGTCGCTATACATATAATAAAAATCATATTTTTACTTCGCTGACTTCATAATAAAAATTATATTTTTATTCCGCTACTTCATATATAAAAATCAAATTTTTATAACGCTATTCAAATAATAAAAATCGAATTTTTATTTCAAATCTATATAGATAAAAATCCTATTTTTATTCTTTGTTTTCATATATAAAAATTGCATTTTTATTTTAGAATTGTTCATATGAAAATCATAACTTTTTATCGCTTTTCATACATAAAAATCATATTTTTATTTTTTCTTCCCATAATAAAAGTCTTATTTTTATGTTATAAAAATCATATCTTTTCTTTTCTAAAAATCACAACTTTCGTATAATAAAAAAATCGGATCTTGATATTAATAAAAATCATGGCTTTATACGTCTAAAAATCATAGCTTTATCATTGTTCTGTTTACATAAAGATCAAATTTTTATTTATTGTGTATGTATAAAAAATCTGATTTTTAAACAACGCTTATATATATAATCAGATTTTTAAATCTACTATATATATATATATAAGGTATCTTTATATTATAACAAGAAACACGCACATTTTTTTCTAGGGGTTCTGGCCAACGGGGCATCCACGGTGGAGAGAGGGGGAGGAGGTAACCAAGAAGGCGGCGCTGTGGCTATGGGGTGGTGCAGCAGCGGTCGCGGTGGTCGGAAGTGGGTCCCGTGACGGCGGCTGCTAACAAGGGGGTAGGCTCGATTTGGCTGAGGGGGGATGGCTTTGACGTCGGAGGGAGGTAGGATAGGCAGGGGGAGGGGGTGATCGGAGGAGGAGGGGGAGAGAATAGACGCAGCGGTGGCACGGTGGAAGGAGCGACGGATCTGGGAATCAGAGTTTTCTTCTTCTTTTTTTATTTGTTTTGGCCGTTGACTAAAATGAGAGAAGGAAAGGGAGGGCTTATATATAAATATATATTTTATTTTATTTAGTTCCAGAAAGTAACTTTTTATTTCGAACTCCAAATCGAACCCACCGACTGTCGCCTGACACAATGGGATATGTTTCGTAACCCAATTCGGCTGTTACGATCAGTTTCCGCTAAATTTAAAATATAAATCATTATATTTTAAATTCAAGCGCACATTTTATTATACTGGGGGCCACATACGGACTCCAAAAATTCCAGAAAAATAAATCTGGCTATGTTTTGACGATACTGTCCTAACAAAACTAATTTCGTCAAATTTGGAGACCGTTTAAAAAACAATCATTTTTCAGTCAATTAAATTCAAACTGAATTGACCAAACACGTTTAAATCTGCCAAGCTCACATATTGATTTCAAAAATTATGAAAATTGGAATCAAGCAATAATTTGAAATTCCGGATCCAACAAAAGTAGTCTCGTCGAAAATGGAGGTCGTTTGCAAAATGGCTATTTTTAAGGGCTAAATTCCATAACGACTATTCTGAATTTTCAACTGGACATAACTTTTTATTCCCACAATGAAATTTCAATTTTTCAAATTTGTTGGAAAGATATTTTCGAAAAGATTCAAATATTTTTGGTTTCACTAAAATCCGGTTTATTTTGAAGCCTACAGATTCATTTGAAATTTCAAATCAATTTTTCAAACTACCGCGCCATTTTCAATTCCTTTTATAATTAAAATGAATATTTACATTCTAACTTCGATTCAAATAAATATATACGTTCTAATTCTATTCAAAATAAATTTCTAGTCATTATTATTCAAAATAAATCATTTTAGATATTCAAAATTCATTAAAATTGCCAAAATAAAAATTTTAAATTGGTTCTGATTTTCCGGGTTGTTACAGAGATGGACTATTTTTAGATATAATTTTTTAAAGGATTATTATATGTTTTCAAACAATGAATAAGTTGCCGAGTATGATTTAAAGAGAATCTGATAAATTGAAGAAAAATGGCTTTGAAAGGAAATCTATAACGTTTGTTATAGAGGATAAGTTGATTTTTTTTGATAAATATCAATATAAGAATTTGAAAAGATATCAATATAATAATTATATCAGATATTAATATAAGATTTATAAAAGCTTTGTTTATGGGGTTTTAAACAAATGAATTTGAGTTGTTGAAAATAATTTGTAATATAATAATAAAGAGATATTAAGAAATTTTCTTAAGGATTCTATTTATAATAGAATCGAAGCTCATATATATAATATTGTAAAGGATTATTAATGTAAATAGGAAGAGTTTAATAAGAGTTAACTTAATAATTAGTTAAGTAAACGTGGTCGAGATTTAAATGGATTTTCAAAAGGAATGTATGGTTAATAAACTTCTATCTATTCTGAAAATGTGAATGTTGTTGGTCAAGGTCTGAGAGGTAAATCTCAACTTGAACGACTCCATGATTATCCAAGGATGGTATTGGTTTATAAACGAGAGTAGTTGAGGGAAACATAAGTTATAATTTCCATAAATAATATTATACACTATTTCTGAAAAGTTTATAAGTTAAAAAAAATGAATTTGGAGAATATTCTTACTTTATAATGAGAAGTAAAAGTGATGTTTCAAAGATTGAAAATTTCAAAGAATATAATTAACAAACGATTCATTAAGGAGGCTAAATGATACTAAGTAGTGAATCAGTGAATACATTTTAATATGGATGAATGATTGTTTTATTTGATAGTTAAATAACTGACTATCAAATTTGGCCCATACAATTGTTGGTACGAAAGACTGGGATAGAATTTATATTCAAAAACCATTACATCCAGCAAATACGAATACGTTAAAGATGCTGATTCGAGATGGAGCTATTGAAGACCATGGATCTTCATAAGCGGAAGGATTACTTAAATTCTCTGACTTGCAAGCAGAGATAAACTATGATTCTGTCGTGGTTGGAAATCTACGGATTCGCAAGGACTTCTCGCTACTGATTCTCAGGTTGATTCCTAGGATGCAGTAGGTAGGTGCCTTCGGTTCACCCTGTTCCTGGATGACGTGCATGGATGGAAGTCTGACAGAGTATTTATGGAAAGGTCACGTACATTGATTTTTTTTTTCAACCGTACCAAGAGTGGAAGTGAAGAAGGAAACTTTTTTTAGTTAACACTAAAGTATTATTATGGACGTCAATTAGTGATTTCAGTGGATCTGACGATGTGGCATTCGAAGTGAATGTTATGTGCTGATTTTTTAAAGGTAAAGCTTAGCTTCAAGCCTCATCAACCGGGAAATGAAAAAAATTGGGCAGGCAACATGGCTATGTAGGTCACTCCCATTAGGGTGTATAATCACTTATCTAGAGAAAATCCATTTCCTTCTTTAGTCTATTTCGATGCTGACTCTCTTTTTGGAAACGGTGGTTTGAGTCCAACCGTTGGTGATATACATTCGATACACTCAAGCGAAATGAGTGGTCGGTCATGTGTGGCTGGATTGCAAGATGTTCTTGTTGAATCCAGTGTATTCCCGTCTAGAGATACACTATCGGCAGGTGGTTCCATACCTTGTCATAGTCGGAACCCAATCTCCAATAAGCGCTCGCGGTTTTTTTATTGTATACTATATATGTAGAGCATGAGATGCAAGCGTTCTGCTAGATTGTTATTTATTTGTATTTAGACACTATTATAATATCAGAATAATATTGTTTTCAAAATGGTTTGGGTTATCGTAAGGTAAAACTCATCCGTATTTATGTGTGGATTTGGTCTTATGCTTATCCTTTTCTTTCGAAAAGAAAGTTTGACTTTAAAATCAAGTTGGATGATACCTTTAAACTTGATGTGTTTTTTCACTACGGTTCACCAGACTAATCCGGAGTTTGAAATGCTCGGGTTAGCCCAAGTTTTATAGGTTTAGATTTAGACGCTACGAATTTCAGAAGACAAGCTGGAAGAGTTAGACGTATGATATATACTAGTGTGTATTCAGCTCTGTGTTGTATATGAGGGAAGATTATTATAACTGTTCAGATGGGTTGATGTACTCTGATGATTGTAAGTTTTTATTTCAAGCTCTCAATAAAGATTTATTTCTAAATTATATTTTATTCTGCTGCGATGTGAGACTCTGTGTTGTGTTGGTTCTTCTTCTACTATTCTAATATTTTTTTTATCTCACCCCATAATATTCTTTCTAATAACGTTCCACTATTTCCGATGCTTGAATAGTCGACATGACGTCTTTCTGTCGATTTTCGGGGTCAAAAATCTTTGGATCGTTACAATTTGGGTGGCGGAATGGAAATGAAATTTAGGATTATGTTTAGGAATCTTTAAGATAATCTATAAGAAGGAGAAATTATTATTTTATTAGATTATTTTATTTAATTATACTCATTCGTTGCTTGTATTCGTGGTTTAAAATTTTGTGTAATAGCATACAAACCCCATTTTCAATGAAAATTGACATGTAACTATACTTTGACACTACGGACCGAGTAAAAATCAGTTTGCTCTGATAGCATATTTTTAAAGTCAAAATATTTATCGTTTTACATTAAAATCCTGCACGGTCACAAAATAACTCCAAAAATCACGAAATTTGAAATCTAGAAATAATCTAATATTTCGGATCCAACAAAATTGGTTTCGTCGAAAACGGAGATCATTTGCAAAATGACTATTTTTAAGGCCTATGAAATATTATAATATTATTAATTTCCAAAATATTCAAATTAATAATAACATAATTATTATTATCATATATATATATATATCCAAATGAAATATCATATAGCTTCAAAACAAACATACTTAAGCTTATAACTTGATGTTTTCAAAATTTCAGTCAAATCGATATTTAATTACATTAAGATCCTTTTATTTTATTTAAACAAATCATTATATTTTATAAACAATTTCATAGCGACTATTTGAAATTTTAATTTGGGCATAACTTACAATTTATAACATAAAATCTAAATTTCTTACATTCATTAGAAAAATATAGTTCAAAATATCCCAGCTTTTCTTATTTTACAAAAATCCGATTTGTTTTCAGTTCTTTACAGCCAATTGAAATTTAAGACTAGATTTTCAGACTACAACAATGTTACAAGTTCATTTTAATTAAATTTTAAATTCACACTTTCAAACTTTGTTTTTAAATAAATTCTAAGTCATTAATTCTCAAAACAAATCATTTTAAATGTTTAAAATCAATTAAAATTCGTATTTTAAATTGGCTAAAAATGTGGATTGTTGCACCATAATCAACGGAAATTAGAGAATATTAAGAATTTCAAAAGCTATCAACTATAAATTTCCTAAGACATAGATTTAGGAGAAAGATCAAGATTTAAATCAGGGATCCTAATCTAAGTGAAGTCTAATAAAGGGAACAAATTCAAAGGAAGAAGACACTTTGAAAAGATCGAATTTAAAACAATTTTATAACAAAAATCCTTTTAAAATCATTTTAAAACCACATAACTTTTCAAAATACGCTCTCTCAAGAAAGGTTCTACGATTGATTCTACTCGTTTAAGGTATTACTACCCTATCTCCAATGAGTTTTAAACCCCATAAGCTAAGATTTTTGATTAAACAAAGCTCTAATACTATGTGTAACAACTTTCTTTTTCTTACCATTTAAGCCGGTAATAAAAACCAACTCAAATCATTAGAAATAGAATATTGTTTTAACTATGGGGTTTAATAAAATCAAATCATAGAACACTGACAAATCACTAATAAAAATAGTAGAATAACTCATAGCGGAATAAATAACATGATAGTTCATGAACCTACTAGACATAAAATCTCAAAATAAACTACATAAAATATCAATCATAATTTAATACATTCAAAAATTTCATATACATAATGCCTAGAACATAAGTAAGTGATGGAAATGGAATAACTAAATAACCAATATACCAACAATGGACAAATAACAAGATGAATCTATAGTGGATATCGAGCACTTAAAAGTGAATTGCCAAAGCCGAACTTCTCAGTTTGACTCAAGCATCAAGTCAAAAATAGCAAAACAATTGAGTTAGAATTAACATTCTCAATAGTAAATCAACTTAAGTGAGTAAAAAATGTTTCGGATTCCATTCTTTAAGGATATATTAAACCAGATATTATATAATACCATACGTCATTTTAATATTGTTTATGGTTTAATATACTATTGAAAATAACGTAAGCAGGATTACCATTATTACTCTTACACCATTTATAATGTCGTGGTCTATACAAATACCATAAAGTCCACTATAAACTAATGGCTATTAGAGAGCGCTTCATAGGTACGACACAAATCAAAATCGTAGGGGGATTGACCGGGATAATATAACATGGCACGCGAGCCAATACACAAGGTAGGATTCTACCAGTTGCACTCCAAGACCAGTGGTAATGCATAGCTGCAACTACCACCCACTTCGAATAACACTCCAAAAGTAAAAGATCCCCAATCAAATTTCAACGTAATAGCTATGGTATCAAAGAAGCATGTACGATAAGAGGTGCTACCTCTACTAATCACGTAGAGCCTGATTTAGTCATTTTAATTATGACCCAAAAGTCAAGGCTATCAATCACCATTCTCTTACTTCATTCCAGAAGTGTTCGCCAAACCAACCATTCTCTTATTTAGGCTTGAATTCTTTTAAAATCACATTGGCCCAGTTAATATCGTAATTGCCAAAGATGGTAAAAAGAGCCTTTCGGACCTTAATTGTAGGGTTATTAAAATTTCTGAAATGAAGAGTGAGAGTATGTTGAAGCAGGAGGTTGATAATTCTTGCTTTCGGGCAGAAAAAACAATTTTTAAAATCCATGTGTTCATCGCTTTCGAATATGTGATGAAAAGTTTCCAAATCTTGTTCATCAATTTCAAATTACAAAAAATCTGTGCCCGTACTCTTACAATTTAAAATGGTACCCAAAATGTCACAATCCAAAATAATTTGAGTGCCTTTTACGCTATTTCAAACTTGATTTTCATTTCCTTCTTAAAAGCCATGATTCAAATTCACATAAAACATTTTGACTAGATTCGGGTAACATACTTCATCGTTATCTCAAGAATCTATCAAGCTTAAAACTTCATTTTGATGAAAAAGAGAAAGAAGATTATAAGTAGGAAAATCTTCAAAGATAGCAAAAATTCCCATATTGTCTTTTCCATTTGTAACATAGTCAATATAGGCTTGAATAGCTTCCAGATCGTTGTAGAGATGACCTTTGAGAGTTTTGGTCAATCTCATGGTTTTTGGGTTAATTAAGGAAGCAATTTGAATGTAGATATGAAGAAAATAGAATGAAGAAAGTTGTTTTGAATTATGAATGGAAGGTAGAGAGAATATAATTGAATAGATAAATAAATGGAGAGTAAACGGACATAACTTTTCGAGTAAAAGAACACCTTTTCAGTCATTACAAGTTGGTGAAAAGATGGAGGGAAGTTTGATATTTTAAACTTTTGAAATTCAAAATGTAGATTTCATTTACTATTGTATATGTCAACATGGCTATATATGTATGTCGACATATATGTGCCTATTCAAATTTCAGGTTGCTTTTTGAATTTGTTTTACTATATTAATATTTTATATTCTCTATTTAATTATTTCCTGAGATAATATTAATCTTAATAAAAATCAAGATTAATTATTATTATTATTATTTTGAATTTTAAAATTCAAATTTTAAATTTAAATTTCAGAATTTAAATTTTAGAATTTAAATTTCAAATTCAAATTTTAGAATTCAAATTCAAATAAGGCAAGCAAATAAGCATCCATTCAACCAATTCAATCAAAAATAATTAACTAAGGCGTACCTGGTTTTTAGATCCATTTCTTTGATATTTTTTGAATTTTGAATAGTTGTGAAGCACATATTCGAATTTCTAGTTTCTGGCTCTTCGTCACTTGATGATGAGTCCGAGTCATCTAAAATTGTTGCGTATGCCCTTTTTCTTTTCTTTGATGAACAATTGTCTGTTTGTTGATTTGATTTCCCTGGATATGGACATAACCTTTTTATATGACCTGGTTTGTTACAATTGTAGCATCTATCATCATTTCTTCCTGAACTTCCTTGATTATTTCTCTAAAAGTTTTTTCTTCTTTTATATCTTACAATTTTTTTGAAATTCCTTGTCATGAATGCAATTTCTTCATCATCCTCATTACTTAAATCAGAATCGTCGGTCCTTGCTTTGAATGATATTGATTTCTTTTCTTTCAGCTTATTTTCCTTTCTTTTCTGTAACTGTACTTCGAATGACATCAAATTTCCTATTAATTCCTCAATTTTCATTTCACTGATATTATTTTCTTCTTGAATCGCTAGTGTTTTCTGATCCTATTCTGGAGTTAGTGAATTGATAATTTTTCTGACTTGGTCCTCTTTGGTATAAATTTTTCCCAAAGCCATTAAAGAATGCAGGATTTCCTGAAACCTGCAGTACGTATATATCAGAGACAGATTCATTCTGATTCATCTTAAATAATTTAAACTAATTAGTTGGCATTGATATCTTGGTCTATTTGACTTTATTGGTTCTTTCATGAGTAACTTGCAATGTTTTCCATATACCATGAGAAAATTTACAAACTGATACTCCATTAAATTCATTTCTATCTAATGAACAGAATTGCATATACATAACCTTAGAATTACTTTGTGCAGCAGCCTTTTATTCATTAGTCCATTATGTAAAAGTTGTAGTGGGTTCAACATATTCGGTCTTTGTGATATTCCAGGTGTCTAATCTTATAGATTGCAAATATATTTTCATTTTACATGCCCCAACATGAATAATTACTGCCATTAAATAGTGGTGGTCTAATGGTGTACTGACCCTCTATAAATGAATTATTATTATTAGCAATTCCAGTGTTGGTTTCCATTTAATATTTCCAAAATTCAGACGATGAACTTTTGAAAACCTATGCTTTGATACCAACTATTAGGGATGAGAATCACGGATCTTAAGGCAAAAACTAGCACTAGAAGGGGGTGAGTAGTGTTTAGAACAGATTATGGAAAGCTTAAACAATTAATGATTACTTAAACAACTATATGAATCGCAGAATGAGTATCAAAATAGAAACAATCAAAGATGCAGATATAAATAGAAATAAAATGCAGAAAAGGAAAGAACATATCGGATTTTATACTGGTTCGGATTACTCCTGTGTCCAGCCCAGGCAACGCTAAATTGCGTAGAGTTTATTAATACTAGTATCAATCTTACAACACCCTTGATTTCCATACTATAAGGTTAACATCGATTCTGCATCCTTGATTTCACGGCTACAAGGTTCACACTGATTCACCACCCTTGTTTTCACGGCTACAAGGTTCACACCGCTCCTGTTCCTTGATTTACAAGCTACAAGCAATACACCCTTTCCTTAACAATTACAAGCATCCCTAGAAGTCTTGAATAACACTTTCAAACAGAGAGTATTTGGTAGAGATTGAGTAGAGAAGAAGAATAATATAATTTGTATTGAAAGTGGTAGAGTATTAGTGTAGAAATCAAGAAATTAAGTTAGAATAATGGTGGTAGGAGTGAGGATAAAGATGGAGAAGAAAAGATGGTTAAAAATTTGAAAATGACCCCTTTATATAGAGTCCTAAAGGTTGCAACAGTTCTGAAATGTTTCAAATAATGAAAAGGCACTTCTTTTGAAAATTAAAATTTGTAACAGTTATTTGTCGTCATACCAAATTATACATGTCGACATATATACATATTTTGAATTTTTAAAATCATTTTTCAAGTGTTTAAACTAACATATATATTTTGGAATTTCTTGAATCAAATCTAGTTGTTTAAAATGAATTGTCTAAAGTATAAAAACATATAAATACATAATTTAAACATATAAACATATATATAATTTTTTTCCTTGAGCAGTAAGGTAGTGGCAACTCAACATAGTTCCAGGCCATATATAAATACTGAAGCATATATAAAGTTTGCATTTACAAAGGCACAACCAAAAGAAAGCATAAAACGCTCACGCAGGAGCCAAAAAAAGACAACATAACATCACCCATATAGTAGCCAAAAGATAACAGCTATATTCCCATGCAGGAGCTACATATAACGACATAATAAAAAGATATTACTACATATCAGTGTCATGCAACTCCAAAGCAGTAGGAGCCAATCAATTGCTCGAAGTTCCCCTGCCATCTGTAATAAAATCAATGAAATTCCAAGTATCAATACTAGCCCACTTGTAGAAATACTTTAAGACTAAAAATATAATAGCAGTCAAAGATTTGGCAATGTTTTTAAAGCATTTACTGTTCCTCTCATTCCAAAGCACCCAACAGATTGAAAAATTAAAAAATGCTAAATTTCTTGAAGTGGCATGATTCCAAAACTGTACTTGATCTCGAATTAAGTCCTCCCATGCAAGATTATAAACATATATATAATTATATGATATAAAACCATATATTATAATTATAAATATATACATATATATATAATGTAAATATAAAACTTTATAACATAACTATATAAATAAACATATATATATATATATATTTGAAAATATAAGTAAAAATAATTTGAAATCTTTGTAAATAAGATGATTTGAAAACAGAATTAGAAAGTGCTAACCTTAGTTTTACATATTATCTAGACTCTATTACTTTAATATTCTTGAAATCTTGATATCTTAATTCTCATGAATCTTGAAATCTTTAAATCTTGAATCTTTAAATCTTGAATCTCTTAAACTCTTAACTGTACATTCTTCAATATCACCTGTATATAATTCCTGCATATATATCTATATTCTGGAGAAAGACGTTAACATATATTTTATAATCAATAATGTTAATAATTGAAACAAGGTTGTTGTCATCAAAATTCCATTCTCCAACATTGACTATGCTAAACATCTAGTTGAGATTTGTCTTGATGATGACCTGCCAGCAGCTTTCCCTGTACTTTTAATCGATGGAACGGAACATTCGCTTGAGGTTACATACATTTGGAAACTTGACCTTTGTTTCATTGCAAGGTCTTTGGATATGTGACAGAAAACTTCTCGAGTTCAAGTAAAATGGAGAAGTTTGGCAAAGGGATGTAATCAATTCTTTTGAACCTAAGACCATTGCTAAAACAAAGGAGGTTGTAGATTTGGATATGTATTAAGTTGTTAAGACTCTTGAACCTAAACAACATTGGAGGAAATTTGTTAGAAATAACAAAATGGTGAGACTTAGACATTTTAGAAGCATTGGTATAAGGAGTTCTGTTACTGTGGAAGTCCATTATTCCATGCAATCTGAAACTATTTTAAAATCTGGTGGTGCTAAGAGCATGTCTGATAAGAACATGTCAACTAAGGCCATGCAAAATAAAAGTAAAAAGGAATCTAGTTTGGAAATAGTGGAGTTATACCTTCAACAGTTTCAATGCTCTTAATACCTAGGATGGCAGTGATGTCTTAGAAGAAGGTGAGTTGGTATTAGGTAAAGGCAATGATGGATAGTATGAAGTTCAGAATAAAGATGATATTAGCTACGATGTTCAGTGTGAAGGCAATGTAGGGGATAAAGATAAGGGAAAACTTAATGTAGGTTTGAGTAGTGGTCGTTGTAGCAATTGTTTGCAAAACTAGGATCATATTCAAAGGCAAACAGAAAGTAGGAGCAACCAGTGGAGGTCAAGGGAATTTAGGTGCAAGAGAACAATCTAAGGAGACATACATGCACACGGATGACTTTATGCAGTAGGTGTTGGATGATGTAAGGGATTTTGAAAGAGCAAGAGACTTTGATGCTCTAAGAATGGAGGAACAAGTGGTTACTCCTCCGTAATAAAATATGTTGTCTCAATCTTCCTCATTTAAATTCAAGCCAGGATTCCTTAAAAAAGTCAGTCCAAGAATCAAGCTAGCCAACTCTAGTGTGAAGCCTTCTTCTGCTTCTAAATCAGATGTCATCGGTAACCAAGGGAATGAAGCCTCCTCTTCAAAGAAAAATCAAGCCAAAACCAGGTAACCTGTATGGCCACTTGATTCTACCTACGACATTAAACCCCTTCCTCCCAACTTAGTTGCTAAACTGGCCTCGAACTTAGAACCTTCGTCTATCTTATGTCACCTGCCAGTCACTAGTAGCAGGATGAGGGGTCTCCAATTCACCAATGATTAGTAAGTGGTCTGATGAGCTTTGGTGAGTTAACTATGGACTTTCATGTATTCGAAAATGCACTGAAATAATTGTAGTTAGTGGCTAGTCGGTGTCCTACAGCTACATATATGTTTTGGGATATGTATTTTTCTATTGTATGCTGGACCCATTGTCTTAGACTATCTCCCTGCATGGAGAGTTTCTATGGTTGTAGCTAATACACGTGATGTATAAATCCCCTTGTTTACCAAGATAATAAAAAGTGTTATGGAGCACTATAAAAGTCGGACGGTCTTACCAAAAAAAGATATATTAATTTACTTATAATATAATTTATAATATTTAAATTTTAAAACTAAATAATATTATCATTTAAAATCTTAAATTCATATTAAAACAAATATTAAGTTATTTTTTTAAAATTTATGTCATATAAATTTATTTTAAAAAATTAAATTTAAAATTTTATCAAATAATCAAAATACAAATTAAAATAATTCTAAATTTGAA
Organism: Allium sativum; assembly: GCA_030737875.1. Taxonomy (NCBI): domain Eukaryota; kingdom Viridiplantae; phylum Streptophyta; class Magnoliopsida; order Asparagales; family Amaryllidaceae; genus Allium; species Allium sativum. Next base: position 1,014,942,363 of record CM060916.1, read on the forward strand.
TTTCTAAGACACCTTTATCAATTAGAATATTTTTATAAATTAAGAAAATACTTTCAAAATAGACTAATGGTGTCCGTATATAATTATCTACCTTGGCCATGTGATGCGGAAATATAACATCCAAACCCATTTAATATTTAATTTATGGGTATTTATCTTCTCAACCCACATGCCTATAAATTCAGTTTTAATTCCTAAATCTATAGAGTGATTCGGGTATGTATCATTTCAACCTGAAATGGTTTTTCAAATCTACAATGAACTTGCAGTATCAGAACAAATAATCTTGCATTTCAAATGAACCATTCATATTAGCACAAATCATCACAGTCAATTTTGTATCATATATGCCATAAGTGTGCATATCATGTGCATAAAAAAATAATCCAGTTTTCTAAATAAATCCTAACATTTCATATTTCAATTCAAATGATATCAATTTACATATTGAAAATGTTAATCGCGAGTGAGGATTCTCACCTAGCATGGAAAAATAGAAATAGATGACATAGGCTGAAACAAACACGAAAGCTGACAAAAAAGATGACATGACATGATTAAATCAATGAATTGAATCACAACTTAATCAATCCAAGCTCAAATCACAATTCCATCTCAACACCTCCTATTACTTTATAAAATATATATACATTCGCATAAAGCAAAATATATAAACACTTGCATAAAATGCTTCAATAAAAAAATATATCTCTAACTAGACACACTCAGGATTGAACTCTCAACCTTATAATCATTATTTCCATGCGGTACCACTTAACCAAAACATTTATAGATACTATCCTTAATACTAACATACATGCAACGACACAAACACACACCTAGCACAAACATTTAGCAAGGCAGAAGGGTCCGGAGTAGGGCAGAGGCACAGGGAAAGTATAGGAGGTCAGGGCAAGGGGTAGAAGGTTGTGCAGGGCTAAGGACTAGGGTTTGTTAGGCTTTGTTTTCTACCATGGTACGGGTTTGGAGGGAAGAGGCAAGGGAAGGAGGAAGCTCAAACGTTGGAGTAGGTGGGGCTATGCATGGCCTTTGGTGGCGCACGCAGGTTGATGTGGTGGTTAGGAGATGGAGGGTGTACGGGTTTTCCCTTTTTTAATTCGAATATAGGGTTTCAATGGTTGGAGATGGCAAGGTTGCAGGTGGATGGTCGTAGTTTGGTCGACGGAAACGCCACATCCCCTGGTAGTGTGCACGGTGGTGGCACTGCGAGAGAGGAAGGTAGCGACGTGGGTGAAGAAGGTGGTATACGGGTTTTTCTCTTTGCACGGGGAAAAAAGAAGAGCGAGAGAGGAGAGAGATGATGGAGAAGCAAGTTATGATTGTTTCGTTCTCCTTTTCCTTTGCAATTTTTTTTTTCAATTTTTTGGGAATAGATTCAGAAATCATATTTGAATCCCCTTCAGATATGGAATTTGAGAAGACAAATAAGAGGAATATCTGAAAGGAATAAGAAAATGTGAATTTTTATTCCGACGAGCGAATAGTTATGGAATTCTAAATGAAAATTTAATGCATGGGTTTACAAATTCAATAGCCCATTAAAATTCCATATAGGAATAAATACTAAAACCAATGCACTAGGGATACATGCAGGCTACAAACACAATGTACATTACAAAACATCGTTCGTTTTGCATGTGTTGACGTGGGGAATTGGTCACTTGTACACCCCAACACCCAATGGGTTAATACGAAGCAAATTATCCAAATTAATCAAACAATCCAGACATAGATTTATGGAAATGTAAAGAACAATGAGTTTGTAGTAGCTCGACATTAACGCCTACGTCCACTTTCATGTAATTATTCATCGTCATTGTTACAATTACTAGAATTATCCAAGTTTTAAAACTTTAAGTTTACAAAGTTGTATTAGACAAAAACAGAGTCCTTCTTTGTTCCCTATTAGGCAATGATCATCTTCCATAAGCCAAAATGTTTAAAATAAGCTTCCAGTCCAAATGTGTCCAAAAGTGAACTAACTGTCAATCCAAATGCCAAAATGTTGGGAGTAAACTCTATGTGAAGTTTAGAAGTCCAAAAGACCTTCCAAAGCCATGAAAACCATAAAAGAAGCAATTAAAATGCTCTAAGAAGAAGCTTCCCACTTGCTAAAAATGAATAGCTAAAAGTCCAAAATTTCGTGTCCCCGGAGTTGTGCCGATTCCAGAACTGGAAAAAAAATCCTTGGGAGTTAGCCAAAAATTGAAATGCTTTGCTCAAGAATTCATATCCAAAAAAGAGTGAACTGAGAAACCGAAGTGGCCCAAAATTTAGTAAACCAGAATAGCTAATAACCAGATAACCAAACCAGATGATCAGATGAATCTGAAAGCCAGAATTACCAGCAACCAGAAACCTGATGAGTACAAGACGCCCTTTCCAAAACCTGATAAGGGGACTAAGGATAAGCCAGAATAACCAATAACCAGATAACTAGATGAGTGCAAGACGCCCTAGCTAAAAACTGGCAAGAGAACCAAGGATAAATTAGAAAAGTCCTAAACGCCCTTGTCAGAGTGTGACGAGAGGACCATTGGAAAGCCAGAAGAGTCCAAGACGCCCTAGCCAAAGTGTGACAAGAGGACCGTTGGAAAACCAGAAGAGTCTAAGATGCCCTTGCCCTAGTATGACAAGAGGACCAAGGAAAAGCCAAACGGGTAAGGCCTATCCACCTCTAGACAAGGTGGCCTAGCCAAGACCTAACAAAACGGCGCGTCCCTTCCTAAGAAAAGTCCTTACTTGGGGACCAGGATATTATACTTAGCGAGCAATGCCCGTACTATGCCAAGTCCTTAGATTTTGAAGTTCCGATTCCAGATTTCCTTACTTCGCAAGTAGCATCCCAACAAGTGAAGTAATTTTTATTTAAGTTTTCAAAGGCTGAAGTATTTAATAAATACGAAGGAAAACCTATCGATTTATTGTTGAGCAGAGAGACCGCTTAGTGGTTAAGGCTTAATCCCATACGTGGGTGAGTCGACTTAGATGCTTTCAATTTTAAGTTCATTGAGTTATGTTAAGTTTGAAGGAGGTAAACTAGCGTCGGGTAGTGAGCATTCTAGGGGTCACATCGGTCCCCGTGCATGGGTAAGCCGACGTAGTCATCCTTGTGCCAAAAAAGCGAAGAATAAACAAAGGAGATTAGACGGAGGGCATGCCAAGGGATTAAGGCCTAATCTCATACATGGGCAGGCAGGCTCAACCATCCAAACTCCCGAGTTATTTAACCAGAAATGAGTGAGGGAAGTCCGAGGTTATCGTCCGTAAAGAGCATGCCTAGAGATTAAGACCTTATCCCGTATATGGGTAAGGAGACTTAGCCCTTTGAAACCCCGAGCCAGATAACCGGAGATGGAGGTAGGAGATCATATGGTTTTTCATCTACAAGAGAAGACTTAGGGATTAAGACCTAATCCCGTACATGGGTAAGCAAACTTAGGCCCCTCAAACTCCCAAGCTGAGTGAATTTGGAGACGAGCATAGGTGATTGGATGGTTTCTCATCCGCAAAGAGCATGCCTAGGGACTAAATCCTAATCCCATACATGGGTAGGAGGACTTAGTTCCTCCACCTTCCTACAACCATATAAACCAAAGGGATTAGTTAATTGTAAGGCGGATAGTTTATAGTCAGGTACATGGCACACCTTGGGATTAAGACCGAATCCCGTACATGTGTGATCCGACTTGAAGCCATTCGTAGCTGATAAAACAGAAGTATAATATCCAGAAGCATAATATCCAGGAGGTCGGAGCTGGTATAACCACAATTCATAGATAGAAAACCAGACTTTTAGTCACCAAAAAGCCAAAGTACAAAAGCCAGAGACCTAGATAAAAGTGGGGTATATCCACAAGCTGGAAGACCAATTAACCATAACCACAATCCAAAAGACAAGTGAACCAAAAATTCAAAAGTATAGATGCCGAAGGTCCAAAAGATAGAATGCCAAAGGACCATAATCCACAAATCCAAAATCCAGAGTGCAAAAAGGTGAAAAGCCAATGAACCAAGAAACTGAGAAAACTAGAAACCAAGAAATCCAAAAAAACAAGAGTTGCAAAACCAGAGAATCCAAAAAAAACACATCAATTGATGACCAAGCTATCGGGAGTAGATCCCGGTCCATTCCTATTCTGAGTCAGAGCATGCAACTTGCCTATTCTGGTACCGTAGCTCGATTTAGAACGTATCCTGCCAGCTCACCGCATCTGACGTGTTCTTCAATCATATCCTTGAGATGCCTACAATTATTGATATCGTGACCATCCAGGTCATGAAACAAGCAATGCTTACCAGAATCTTTCTCCCTCTGGGTCGACTCCCTCGCGGGAGGCTTCCTAAAGGGAGGAACCAAGTGAACTTCTAGATAAATTTCTTCTAAGGGGCGAGTAAGCTCCGCATATAAAGAGAATTTTGGTTGATTCCATGCACTCCGATCATTACGTGGAGTAGGCTTTCCTTTGCCATTACTAGAATTGGACGAGGAACTTTCTTGTTAGTCCTCACATCCTCTTCCCTAAAAAACTGATTTGCCTCAAAATAAAATTCACCAAGGTCCCTTGGTGGATCCCATTAAAGCAAGATCCTAAAATTCATCTTTTCCAAGACACTAGAAACTGCAACCATCAAAACAATACAAGGGTCCAATCGATTGACCGAAACCACAATAGCATTAAAACTTTCCAAAAACTTACGCAAAGTCTTACCCGTCTTTTGCTTGATTTCCATAATAGTCATTACATTCTTGGGTCGAGTAATGTGGACACTAAACTGTTCGATGAATTTCTCAACTAAAACATTCCAAGAACTAACCGATCCGTTTTCCAACTGCCAAAACCACATGGTAGCAATTCCCGTAAAATAAAGAGGGAAGCACTTCTCCATAACGTTTTTCGAAGCCTAAAATACTTTCATATAATGACTATAACACATCAAGTGTACGGTAGGGTCCCTACAACCATCAAAAGCTACCAACGCCGACAATTTGAAATTCGTGGATTCCTAGAATTCCAAATATCCTTGAGTGAATGGACTACGAATGACACAATCGAAATACGAGAGACAGGCTTACCCTCGAGTGTATCGTCGAATAATATCAACAATCTGAGATCCATTACCATTACCATTACCATTACCAAGCAAGAGATTCCAATCATTCAAATCCGCGTCCGTGCCTTCGATGTCAAGTCCAACATCATCAAACTGTTGAGCCCCATCTAGGATATCTGGCTCAACTCTAGCCTAAAGTGCCTTGATCGACACAAACCTAGCCTCGGAACAACAGGATTTCCTGCATCCAACATTGGATGCACCGGTGCATGAGAGACATTACCAACTCCAGAACCCAAAGCCCGATTAACCAAAACATGAGCCGAACCTTGAACGGGATAGGGGTGATTCCCCAGAGCCTAGCCATTCTGGTATCGATCAACGGATTGGCATCGGCATGGGGTTGTTCTTCGCGAATTACCCTCAAGTCCCAAGCTAATCCTTGACAAGAACTAGCACTCGTTCCTATCATATTTCCTTGGCTCGAGGGACTTACGATACCTTCAATCCTAGCGAGAAGAGTGTCCATAGTAGCTTCCTATCTTTGGAAATGATATTCTTACCGTCCCAACTGAGAAGTCAAATCTTGGTTAAATACTTGACTACTCCGTCGAAATCCTCACGAGTAACATAGTTTGACAGATGTCCAGTAAAGGATACTTCCTCTCTTTCCTTTACAACTGCTCCTTTCGACCGAGCCAAACTTATATGTTTCCGTTTATCCATAGCAAAATCTGAGAGAATACATTTCCTTAATATTCCAAAATCCGAAGGCAATCCAATGCCCCTTCCTGGCGTGCCAAAATGTAAACGTAGGGAATTGGTCACTCACACACGCCAACACCCGATGGATTAATATTAAGCAAATTATCCAAATTAATTAAACAATTCGGACACAAAGTAGCGAAAAAGTAAAGAACACCGAGTTTATAGTGGTTCGGCTTCCTACTCCCACTTTCATGTAACTATTCATCATCATTGTTACAATTAAACGAATTATCCGAGTTTCAACACTATGAGTTTACAAAGTTGTATAAGAGAATAACCAAGTCCTTGTTAGTTCCCGATTAACCTGATCATCTTCCTCAGGCCAATATGCATAAAATATGCTTCCAAGTACAAATATGTCCAAAAGCGAGTTAAGATCAATCCAAACGCCAAAATGTTGAGAGTAAACTCCTGCGTGAAGTTTATAAGTCCAAAAGAACTTCCAATGCCATGAAAATCATGAAATAAGCGATTAAAGTGATCTAAGAAGAAGCTTCCCGCATGTTGAAAGTGAACAGCTAAAAGTCCTATCAAGTGTCACATCAATGAGGTATTTATAGGTGATGTATGCAGGCCAAAGTACAAAATTTCGTATCCCGAGTGTTATGCCATTCCCGAGATCAGAACAATTCCTCGGGAATTAGCAAAAAGTCGAAATGCTATGCTCAGGAATTCATATCCCAAAAAAGAGTGATCCGCACGTATTGCTCAGTTAGAAATTGGTGATCAACTCATGCTTAGCATGCTGCCAAAGTTTCCATGCCCAAGCTAGAAATTTTGTTTCACGCCTTCATATCCCGAAGAGGGATACAAAAATCCAGAATTTGTATCCCTGAAGCACAAAATACCAAGTCCAGAACATTGTGCAAGATCCATGATTTTAGATGATCACCACATGTTGATCAAGCTATTTGAGGTTTGTTAGACCAAAAAGTGTTTCTAACACCCAAACTGACTAAAAGCAGAATGAAATAAGATCAAAAGTAAAATAGAGACTCAGAATTTATAGTGGTTCGGCGAAGAAAAGCCTACGTCCACTTGTCAATCACTATTCTCAATGATATAGTTGCAATTACAATGAGATATTCACTCAATTTCACTCACAACTCACATACATTCACTCAATTGTCTCAAAACAAATGTTGAAAGACGATTTGGATTATCCGGGAGTGCTGGAATTCGGTTTATGAAAGTGGTTGAACTCTCAAAGTGCTAAAAAGAAGATCCTTTTTATTGTCTCCAGACAGGGTATTTATAGGTGAAAATTAGCTCAGAACCCGATCCGGATCGGAGCCACGTGTCTTCCATCCCATCAGTCTCGGGTTCGGATGGATTTCAGTTTTGACAACGCATCAGAGCAGTGGGCGTTGTGGGCAGGAACTGGTCATACTCGCTCCGCATATTCAGGCGATCGTGGGGGAGTGTGATGTGGAATATGGGTTCAGATCGGAGGAGCGTGCAAGAGGGGTTCGGATCGGGGTATCCGATCCGATCCGGATTGTCCCAAGGCTAAGTCTTCATCCACTTTTCTCCGTTCCGATCTGTCTCTGTAGCAGGTAGCCCTCCGCTCCAACTGGCAGAGGTTGCTCTCCGATCCGAACAGCAGTGCCTCTCTGATTCCAATAATAACGGCTCACCGATCCGAACAGCAAAACCTCTCCGATCCGACCCGCTACATCTCTCCGATCCGACCCGCTATAATGCTTTCCAAGTTTTTCAATGTTTCACATCTCGACTTTGTGTTGCCCAGTTCACAAAGTGGGCTAACATTTTGCCCCCTCAAAGGATGCTCCTGTTGGAGACGGAGCATGCTTTGATTATCATTGCACAGCGTCTTCTAGGTAATTTTCTCTTTGATTTTCCTTGTGTTTTCATCTTCTTCTTCGAACTTCAATTTAATTCACTGCTGAGTTACAGAATTCTGTTCGGTCCGGATTCCGATCCGAACAGACCCCCTCTTCTTTCTATTTTTCATTGGACTATTGGGCCAAGCTCTGCTACTGGACTGCCGATCCAGTCCGAACGGGGAGACGAATAGTCACTCTGCTTCTCTATATAAACTGGGTCTTCGTCTTTCTCTCATTTCCTTTTATCGTTTTACCCTTTTTGCTTCGGAACTCCAGAATTTAGAGAAAAGAAATAAGAACTTTTCACCATTTTCGTGCGAATTTCCAATTTACATACTCTGGTAGGTTTGAATCCTTCAATTAATTTTGTAACAATGGGTTTCAATTGAGATTTGCGGTTGGTTTTGAATGATTTGAGCATGGATCCTCTCCTGCTTCGATATCGTGTCTCCCTCCTCCCCTGTCGTCGTCGTGGGTGGTTCTATCACCATCTCGAGGCGCTGAGAGGTTAAATAAAGCATGCGCTCGTCTTTAACTGGAGCTTTGGAGATGGATGTGGATTTGACTGTGGTTGAGGAAGGGGAAGAAGAAGAAGAGGATTGAGGGGATCGGTTCGGGTTGGAGTATAGAGGATGGATAAGAAGGAAAGGAAGAGAGATTCACAAGTCCGGATTGGGTCGGGGAAAAGGTCAAAGACGGAAACAGAGCTCATTTGACCGGATCGGGTCGGAGAGGATTCTCAAAATCGGGTCGGACCAGAAAGTGAAAAGGAGGAGAAAGGTGTTTACCTAACCGGATCGGGTCGGACTGTAAAATAAAGGAGGAGAAGCATGACTACGTGGTCCGATCTGAACCGTTAGGGGAATCTACCTCCGAGCCGATCCGACTTTGATTTCTGAGTTTCAAAGTTTATCCGAACCCAAGACAAGGCCATGCCCCCGATCCGATCCCAATGAATGCGCCCGAACCGAACCGAAGGGCAGTCCATCTTAATGCATAAAAACTTGTTTAACTGGCCCAATCAACTTTTGGCGTAATCTTCAACTTATTGGACAGTTAGGATAGTGCCTTGCGAACGTAACTGGACATCAAGAACTACTTCAATTCTTTATACTTTGCCAAACTTTTGCGTCGCACTTTTAAACATTTACTTTGCACTTTCCGCATACACTGTTTACACTTTAGTTTGCACACATGCACGGGGGGATACATGCTAATTTACTCTAATTTGTGCTATTGCTTCTTCAATAGTTTTATGACCATGAGACCCAGACGCTCTTCTAGACTAGCTGCGAAGAAAGAGGCCGCGGAGACATCCAACAAAGTTACTCTCGAGGACATATCTTCCCCTTCGGATCCGGAATGGAATGATGAGGGTTCAGATTACGAGGTTGGAAATCGCGAAAGTGACAATGTATCTTCGGAGGATGAAGTTTCTCTAGGTTTTGAAGAGGAAGGAGGGATTGGTGACGACCGGGCTCCTGATGAGTTTGAATCGGCTGTCATATTGGAATCACCCCAAGATTCTATTGAATCAACAATCGACAACGACAGACTTATCCGAATTTGTTTAAAATACGGGATACTAAAAAGGGACACTCTAGTGCCTTCGAAATCTGACCGTCCCCACAACCCTCCAGAAGGATATATGGCAATCACTCGGTTGATGTGCATGGTCGGTGCTATCCCTCCATTTTCTCCCTTCATCGTTGATTTCCTAAGACAAATGCGGATTGCCCCCATGCAGCTGCATCCCAACTCTTATGCTTACTTGCACACCTTATATATAGCATACCGTGAGATCTTAGGCATAGAGCTCACTTTCGATGACGTTCATTTCTTCTACAACTTCAAGCATCGGACTTGAGAAACTCCTTCTTTCTGCTATTTTGAGTTTGTCCCTAAGAGGAAGATAATTTCAGCGCCATTCAGTAGTAAAGCTGGAGATTCCAGACTGGAATGGTTTTATGTGAAGCGACAACCTGGGTGTGCCAGGAGGTGGACGAAATCAAGTAAAGCACTGATTTTCTAAATATTGGCTCTATACATTCAAGTCATCGCCTTAACTCGTTTTTCTTTTTGTTTGCAGTCGACAACCCAAAACAAGTATCATACCAGGTGTTCTTTGACCGGATGCACCAGCTCCTTAATGGCGATCAGAAGTTCCTGACTATTGATGAAGTCCTTAAGGGCGAATATCTTCATTTTCATGGGCTGCTATCTGTTACTCGTAGTATCGGTCATGGGACGGCTCCATACGTATATATTCCTCCAGTGGATGTAGTCCCAGAGACAGGAGAAGGTTCGGGAGCTCCTACAGTGCCTCTTCAAACTTCACCTTCTTCATCTTCTACTCAAGAAGATGAATTGGCTAACCTGGCCGAAAAGCATCGCGAAGGGTATACTGCTCCTGAGGATGCCATTTCTCCAGAAAGGTCAACGTCCTCCAAAGAGTCGCCACTTGATGCTTCCGAGGGAGATGTCCCTAGTACTGATGACCCATTATTTCAGGGTTTGGGGGATCTCCCCTTACCTGAAACTATATACACTTCAGAGGATTTTTGGAAGGATCCTTTAGTTTTCACCTCTTCTGAAGAGACCACTCCTGCTAAGGCCAAAGAGCCTGCCCGTACTAGTCTAGCTTCGAACTCGGGTTGGTTGGGGGAGAACACACCACTTAGGACACACTTTACACAATAGCATTGCCACTCATTGCACCTCTCTCTCTGTGAAACTATTGATTCTGAATTTCATTTGTCTTATTGTGCAGGCACGATGTCCCGATCTTACTATGATATCAGGAAGCTCCGCCGCAGCATGTCTAATCAACCTTATGACACTGAGTATGATCGCCGCGACGATCGCAGTAGGGAGGAGAAAAGGCCTTATGAACCCTATCGCTCTCGAACCTTGCATTCCCGCTCTCCCGTTCGGTCGGACCCAGAGAGATATAAAGGTTATCAAGGTCGTAGGGAAGAGGACAGGCCACAACCAAAAGACTCCACCTCTTCCCAAGAAAAGCGCAGCAGGGAGAGAAGTCCACCAAAAGATACTGAGTTGCGAAGTAAACGCAAGGTTCCTGCTAAACGGCCTAGAACAGATAAATAAACTATTGAATCCTCCACACACAGGGACACTGAATTGACGATCCCCGCCCCTCCACCACTAGATGTTGAAACTGCAATCAAGCGGGCGTATTTGGAGGAGCAATTTCCTGAACATTACTTCGAGAGCTTGAATTTTTTACCTGCCCTCGAGCCTATTTCTTCCAGGTGGGCAGATGAGGCCAAAGCAAAGATAGATGCGGTCGAGAAACAGTATTCTGAAATGTTCAAATATTCACGCAACCTTTCCAGAATCATCCGTACTCTAATCACGAATGCTGATTCAATGCAAAAAACCGCGGAAGAGGATGTGAAGGCCTTAAAGAATCTAGGAAAAGATTTAGAGGACACACAGGCCCAGCTTGCTGTTGCTCAAAGGGACGCTACTAGCTTCAAACAACAATTTGAAGATATGCAAAAACGTTATCATGATTTGCTTGAATCTCACACTCAAGAGCGTTCTGAGTTAAAAAAGCAAGCTGAAGGTGCTAAGTCAGATGCCGCTAAAACGCGCCTTGCTTACGCTGACCTTGAGCAGAAAAATGCCGAGTTAGCAAGGAGGAATGCTGAGCTTGAAAAGAAAAATGCTGACTTGGCTTCTAAGCTAATGGAGGCGGAGAACAGAGCTGCCCTGGCGGAGGGTAACGTCGAATGTGCTATCAAATCCGCTGAGGAGGCCCGCAAACAATTGTCAGAGGCGGAGGCAGAGATTCAGGGTTTCGGCGAATTAATGATTGAATTCTTTGCACACATCATCCGTCGCCGGAACATTTCTTAGATTGAGGATTATCCATCAACTCTAGTCCAAGTATGGAGTCAGATCATTGAGTGGGAAAAAGAGGAGCTCAAGGTTGATTCCATCGATGAAGACAAGCTGATGGAGAAATATTTAAGGGATGATGAGCCAGAACGCCTAGCTGAAGGGCGCCGCCTCATTGCTGATGCTATGGAAGAAGAGAGGCAGAGGACTAAACAGAAGAACGTTCCCGAGGCTGGTTCCTCTTCTACTGCCCCTGCAAATTCTGAAGTAGAGGGGTATGATCCTGAAAACCCAGGAATCCCTTGAACAACTCTGCTATCCCCTATCCCCGAAATGGCATCAGAGATAGCAGTTACCCCTGCCGAGAAGTCTTCGGAAGGTATCCCTACATTTTCTCCTCAATTCGTCAAGGCTATTTCTACCTTTCGCCACGTGATTGAGCAATCGATGAAAAACCCATTATTTTCTCCTGAGTTGATAACTGTCGCTTCTCACTCTGTAGGTATTGAGCCATCCGGAAAGACAGATGTGACTCAGGGGGCCGCCTCTGGGGCAGAGCCTATGGAGAAGGCAAAAAGAGGGAAGGACAAGGCTGCTCCTATAGATTTGGGAGAAGGAAGCGAACCGTCTAAGGCTGACACTCCCCGTGATGAAGAAATGATAGCAGCCTTAAAGGATGATAGCGGCGACGGAGGACATGAGGAAGATCCAGAGGTGGCAATAGTCGGGGAGTCGAAAAGTGCAGATGATGTTACTTTGGCTGCAATGAAAGCTGACCAAGATAAACGCTTGCAGTTAAAAGCTGAAGACTTAGACCCTGAAATCCTCAAGCCTCTCGCAGTTGTGGATGCGGGATCAAGGTTAGTTGTTAAGCTTTCAACTAGATCTATTACAGAGGAACTCGCTAAAAAATCTTCTCTTGATTCCAGCGCTCCGCCCTCCGGGAAGAAGTCAACCGGTTCCAGCGCCGCATCTTCAGGAAAGAAAAAATCAAAGCGCATCTTGACGAAAGCCGAGAAACAGGCAAAGGATGCGGAGAAAGCCGCCAAGAAGTCCAAGCCTCACTCGAAATCTAAATAGTGGGTTGTCTTGCGTTGTTTTAGCATTCGGTAGACCAACAATTGCTGCTATAAGGGCGGCTCTTGCACCTTCTTTTTGGCTATTTTCCTGTACAAATTCATTCATTCGTAAATAAAAAATAATTCATTTTCTGCAATGACTGTTAACCATTAGTTCTGCACTTATGTAAGAATGCATGTTTTACTATAGTTGTGTAATGAAGTTGTGGTAGGGGGAAATATGTATATACATATATGACCCCAGTCGATCTCAAAAAACTATTCAAGACTTAATCAAGTAGTCTGAATGTCCCCGATTTTCTGATGGGATTGCATTTTCTGTGTCGTCAATGCCTGTCGTTTTTTCTGGCATTTTTTTATACTCTCCTGTCTTATACTCAGGTTAGAGTTCTTACTGAGGCGGTCTCTTGTCTGGGTGCACCTTCACACCTCAGAGGACGTCGTCTTCCCGTCCTTTTATATTCTCTCTCAATTCTCGAGAGTTAGAGTTAAGAATGTCGTTTTCCCATTCTTTTATGTCTTGTCGCACAAAAAGTCGTTGTGCTTTTTCTTGCGTATAAACTGTTTTCAACCTTTCAGGTTTTAAATCATCTTATATTCCATAATCGCAACAGAATAGTAGATGAAGGTATATATATATATAATGCATGAAAGTAAATGACACACGATATTTTTATAGTGGTTCGGCTAAGTCGTAGCCTACATCCACTTTATAGTCCTTTATTCATATCATCAGATTTTCCTAAGGCAAGTCGTGCCTTTTTACAGAGTTCATAAGAAAAATAACAAAGAGTACAACATTTCTAATCCAAATATCGCATCAAGTGTTGGGCATTCCATGCCCTAGGGACTTCTTCGCTATTTACGGTCGTTAACTTGAAGGTTCCTTTTTCAAGTTTCCGTTGGATGACAAAGGGTCCTTCCCACTTTGGACCGAGGTGAGGAAGGGATGGAAAGACTCTCTTTAGCACCAAATCTCCTGGTTCAAAAGTCCTAAGGCGAACTTTTTTGTCGTAATAGCGTGCCATCTAACGTCAATGTCTTGCCGCACGCAAATCCGCTTCATCCCTTTTTTCTTCGATTTCATCAAGAGACTCGAGTAAGAGTGCCCGATTCGTCATCGGGTCATAATACGTCACCCGGTGGGAAGGAACTTCAAGCTCTACTGGAATTACTGCTTCTGAACCAAAAGAGAGAGAGAAAGGGGTATGACCAGTAGCGGTCTTAAATGTTGTTCGATATGCCCACAAAGCTAAGGGCAATTCGTCAACCCATTTTGCCTTTGCGCGCTCTAACCGTTTCTTGAGGATGGATTTTATAACTTTGTTTATTGCTTCAACTTGCCCGTTCGACTGCGGATAAGCAACCGCAGTATACCGTTTGTCAATCTTATATTTCTGGCAGAAATTTCTGAATTCAGTACCATCGAACTGGGTTCTGTTGTCAGTTATAATGGTCCTTGGGATCCCGAATCGGCATATAATATTTCTAACCACGAAGCTTATCACCTTTCTCGCCGTGATCTTGGTTAAGGGCTCAGCTTCCACCCACTTCGTAAAATAGTCCACAGCGACTATTGCATATTTCGCTCCTCCTTTAACAATTGGTAGAACTCCGATGATATCAATTCCCCACGTGGAAAAAGGCCAAGGACTCTCCATCGATTTGAGTTGAGTCGAAGGTGCTCTGGGGATTTTGGCGAATCTCTGGCACTTATTGCAGCGTCGTGAATAATCAGCTGCATCTTTATTAATTGTGGGCCAGAAGTATCCATACCGCAATATCTTTTTCGCTAAAGTCTGACCTCCTGTATGATCTCCACACTCACCTTCGTGTACTTCTCTTAGTACACGTTTGATGTCGTCGTGTGCTATACACCGTAACAGGGGCATAGAAAATCCTTGCCTATAAAGAGTATCATCTTGTAGGACATATCTGGTAGCCTTGCGAACTATAGCCCTTCTCTCACTCTTCTTTGATGGGAGTGTCTCATTCTTAAGGAAGTTCTTAATTAGGGTCATCCAAGACTCCTTCTCCGGTTCCGCTTCGAAAGCGAACTCAATTTCCATTGACTCAAAGCTTGGCAATTCCAACGTTTCAATTGGAATTATTTCAGTTTCTTCTGGATTGTCGGAACTAGCTTGCTTTGCCAGCCTGTCTGCCTTCTGGTTTTCGGCTCTTGGGATATGCGTTATACTGTACCGCTCCAGGTTTCTCAACAGCTTTTCCACTTTCCCGAGGTAGGCGATGAGTCGAGGCCCCCAAGCCACAAATTCCTTTCGCACTTAGCAAACAACGATTTTGGAGTCGCAGAATATGTCCAACATTTTTATTCCGAGGTCTTTAGCAAGCTTCAGCCCGGCAATCAGGGCTTCGTATTCAGAGTCATTGTTAGTCGCCGAAAATTCTAATCGTAGAGCGTAATATAACGACCGCCCTTCAGGAGTAACTAAGACGATTCCTGCTCCGGACCTTCGATCGTTTTTGGCTCCATCTGTGTATAGCTTCCATGAATCTATCTTTAACTCATCTTCGGACTTGACCACTTTGCCATCGATCACTTCCTCCTTTGGGATAGTGAACTCTGCTATAAAGTCTGCCAGAGCTCGCCCCCTGATCGACTTTCGTGGCTGAAAATTTAAATCAAACTGACTTAATTCTATATTCCATTTGATCAACCTTCCCGACGCTTCGGGTCTCTGCAACACATGCCTCAGAGGCTGGTCAGTGTATATGGTTATTGGATGAGCTTGGAAATAGTGACGAAGTTTTCGGGATGCGATTAGGAGGCTATAAGAGAGCTTATCAATCTTTGGGTAGTTGCGTTCTGCCGCTGCCAATTTCTTGCTTACATAATATACTGGCCTTTGCACTTTGTCTTCTTCTCGAACCAAGGCTGTGCTAACAGCGTGAGCCGAGACTGCCAAGTAAACAAACAATTCTTCGTGATCCACTGGCTTTGAAAGAATCGGCGGTTTTTCTAGTAGTTCCAATAAATTTCGAAAGGCCTCAACACAGTCCGGAGTCCACTCGAAGTTCTTCTTTCCCCTTTTAATCAAATCAAAAAACGGGACGCATTTGTCTGTGGCTTTGGAGATAAATCTACTCAACGCGGATACTTTCCCTGCAAGACTTTGGACATCTTTAATTCTTCTCGGCTCTTCAATGTTTCTAATCGTTGCTATTTGGCTGGGATTGATTTCAATTCCTCGGGAGCTCACAATGAAGCCTAGAAACTTTTCCAATGCCACTCCAAATGAACACTTCAAAGGATTCAACTTCATCCGATACTTTCGCAGGATACCGAACATTTCTGCCAAGTCATGCGTATGGCGGGAGGACTGTTTCGATTTGACAAGCATATCATCTACATAAACTTCCATAGTCTTATCTATTTGATTATAAAACATTCTGTTCACTAAGCGCTGATAAGTGGCTCCGGCGTTTTTCAATCCGAATGGCATTACAACATAACAATATAACCCCAAATTTGTAATGAAGCTCGTATGTTCTTGATCTGGCACGTGCATAGGAATTTGGTTGTATCCGGAATATGCATCCATGAAAGAGAGAAGTTCATGTCCCGCTGTCGAATCTACAAGCTGGTCAATCCTGGGAAGTGGGAAACTATCTTTTGGGCAAGCTTTGTTCAAATCTGAAAAATCAATGCAAGTCCGCCACTTTCCATTCGGCTTCTTTACTAAGACGGGATTCGATATCCAGTCGGGATATGTCGAATCTCGAATAAATCCGTTCTGTTTCAGCTTCTCCACTTCTTCTTTGAGGGCAGCCGACCTCTCTCGGCCCAGCATACGTCTCTTTTGCTTCACAGGCGGGTGTTTCGGGTTTACATTTAGTGAGTGACTTATGATGGATGGCGATATCCCACACATGTCAGCGTGGGTCCAGGCAAACACGTCCAAATTCGCCTTCAAGAAGTCCGTTAGTTCTTTGGCCCGACGTGGATCCAACTGAGATCCAATCTTCAAAACTCTTGTTGGATCAGCTTCATCAATGGGAATGTCCACTGTCGCTTCATTAGGAGTTGCATTTCTAATCTCTGGTTCCTCATCTTTTCTGGGATCCAGGTCTTCAGGCGTTCCTTTGGGCAACTCCTTCGGGGCCAATCCCTCTAATTGCTACGCCGAGCCCTCCTTTGGAGGAGGCGAGGCATCTTTACTCTCGATGTTAAGTCCTTTCATCAACATCTTTAATTCGGCAACATAGCAGGCCCGTCCGGAGACTTGATCCCCTCTCATTACTCCAGTTCTGGCTTCAGTTGGGAACTTAAGCAATAAACACCAATGGGCGATGCAAGCCCTGAACTCAGCAAGGGCAGGCCTTCCTAAAAATGCATTATAAGGCGAATCTAAGTCCAACACTACGAACTGAAGCATCCGTACTCTTCGGCGTTCTCCTTGTCCCAAGGTTACGGGCAATTCTATGTACCCCATTGGGGCTGTCGACGCCCCGTTGAAGCCTCGGATTCAACCTTCGCATGGCTTCAAATCTTTAGATTCAAGCTTCATCTGATCGAATGACTTTTTAAATAAAATATTAACAGAGGTTCCGTTGTCTACTAACACCTTATGAACCAAGGCCGGCCCAATGGCGGTAGTAATGACCAACGGATCATCGGTGGGTGACTGGATCCCAGTATTATCTCTGCTACGGAATACCACGTCGTCAAACATTGTCTTTTGTTGCTTTTTGGGGGCGATATCTTCCAAATCATCACATTCATCCATATCTACGTGCTTGGCAGCATTTACATATTGATCCATCGCTCTAAAACTGCGGATTGCTGGGTGGGGTCCACCCACTATGGAGTTGATAACAATTCCCTTGCCTTTCTGCTGCGCCGTAGGCTTGGGAGCAGATTGAATCTGTTTTGGAGCCTGCTCTCCTTGCCCCCTGTCCCTCGGGGCAACCTTATATTCATCCAGTTTCCCTTCGCGTAGCAACTTCTCAATCACGTCTCTCAAATGTCGACATTCATTGGTTGAATGCCCATGAGTTCCATGAAACAAACAAAACTTCCCAGTTGCCATTTCTTTCTCCGTTGAGTCGCGAGGTGGCGGTCTTTTATATTGCAAAACATTGTATGTATCCAAATAAATGTTCTCCAGAGTGTCGTTCAACGGTGTATAATTCTCATAAGTCTGGAATCGGGGTCTTTTGTTAGGGTCACTTCCCCTATTTCTATTTCTTCTGTTACCATTCGCGTTACGGTTATTGTTGTTGCCCCCGTTTCCAGAATTGTCGTTTCCACTCTTGTTTCCCACATTCACTTCAACTTTTCCGGAACTTTCCCCAGACTGCTTCACGGCGACGTTACTCTGAACATTTTCTTTTGAACCCGCTTCAGACTTTCTCTTTCGGTTTGCCCTGGCCTCCTCTCGTTTTAAGTGAATATCGGCCTTTTCATAAAATAACTCTCTCGTGGAGGGTGTCTTTCCAGAAAGGTAATCTCCAAACTCGGAGTCAGGATCGACTCCTTCCATCAAAGCCATCAAGATGGTGGGCTCATGCGGGTCACTAACTTCAGTCACAGCTAAGTTGAAACGGTCGAGATATGACCTCAAAGATTCTCCTGGCGTCTGCTTAATTCTTGATAATTCAATGACACTCTTAGACTTTCGGGTATGGAGTCGGAACTGATTCATAAAACATTCGCTCAATTCCCTATAATTCGATATCGAACGAGGGGGAAGTCGGGTAAACCATAGTAGTGCCACATCTTCTAAATAGATCGGGAATGCTTTACACTTCACCGCGTCAGGAGCAACAACAGCATTCATGAGCCACGAGTATCGCATCAAATGCTGTCCCGGATCGGTTCTTCCATTGTACTTGTCCATCTACGGCAGGTTAAAACGTCGGGGAAACTGAAAATTGAGGATGTCGTCAGTGAAAGGAGTATGGCTTCGCTCAATGCCATAATCTTCATTGGTATAGTTTCGGCTTTCGGACATAACCTGGCGTACCATTGCCTGTACGTCGGCATTAGTCAAGGGCCGTTCAGGTTCCCTGGCCCTGGCATCCGGGTTCCTTCTGGGCTCTTGTTCAGGAGATGCCCTTCTTCTTTGAGCTGCTTCTGCTCTACTTCGTTCCCTACGCTCCCGGTCGATCTCGGGAGGAAGGGGCTGGAGCATCTGCCCCTGAGTTGGATTAGTAAGGTTAGGGTCTCTCAAGCTTGGATCAATCGTTCCTAGTGCTCGTGCAATATCCTCACGGGACCCCAAAGATCCGAACGTCAGTTGCTCCAAATTCTGAGGTCGTTCGAGCGGCCTTCTTTCACGGGGCCGTTCTTCCTCAGAAGAAGAAGACTGATCCATTAGTGTGTGGCGAACCGGGGATGGGGTTCTCTGTCTACGGAGTTCGCTAATTTCCTTGCTCATGAGTCTCATGTTTTCTTGCATCATGAGATTGGTACGCTCGTGGATTTTCATAGCCTCCCTAGTACTCTCAAGCATGTCAAGTAGGCGCGAGAAATCTCCTTGAGTAATAGGTGCGGATGGATTGACCTGATCATTGACCCTGGTGGCTGGAATTGGAGCATTTGTGGGGGCTCGAGTAGAGGTTCCAACATCACCAAGTGTCGGGTCGGTTCGGAGATGGGAAATCTGGTCGGGTCGGAGCTGGGAAGCCTGTTCGGCTCGGAGCTGGAAAGCCGGGTCGGGTCGGTGTAGGGCGAGCTTCTCGGGTCGGTTCAGGTTGGGGGAATGCACTGCTTCAGATTCTCCTACCCGGATCAGATCGGCGCTCTCCCCCTGAGTGCGGTTCGGATTTCCTGTATCAGTCCGTCCTGCTACTGAGCTCTGCCCACGAGGCCTTGTCACAACTGCATTTTGCTGATCTTCACCAACTCCGTTTCCTCGACTAGTTTGAACTTCCTTACCTTTTCCTTTGGCCATAGTTCTTCAACAATCAATTCAACAAATTTTCAAGAGCGTCGAAACTTGAGGATTAACTTCTTTGAACTCAACGGTCCAAAAAGTAGAACGATAGTCCCGAAAAAAAAAGAATTCAGATGGTTCTCAGTGAAAGCACCAAAATGTTAGACCAAAAAGTGGTTCTAACACCCAAACTGACTAAAATCAGAATGAAATAAGATCAAAAGTAAAATAGAGACTCAGAATTTATAGTGGTTCGGCGAAGAAAAGCCTACGTCCACTTGTCAATCACTATTCTCAATGATATAGTTGCAATTACAATGAGATATTCACTCACTTTCACTCACAACTCACATACATTCACTTAATTGTCTCAAACAAATGTTGAAAGACGATTTGGATTATCCGGGAGTGCTGGAATTCGGTTTATGAAAGTGGTTGAACTCTCAAAGTGCTAAAAAGAAGATCCTTTTTATTGTCTCCAGACAGGGTATTTATAGGTGAAAATTTGCTCAGAACCCGATCCGGATCGGAGCCACGTGTCTTCTATCCCATCAGTCTCGGGTTCGGATGGATTTCAGTGTTGACAACGCATCAAAGCAGTGGACGTTGTGGGCAGGAACTGGTCATACCCGCTCCGGATATTCAGGCGATCGTGGGGGAGTGTGATGTGGAATATGGGTTCGGATCGGAGGAGCGTGCAAGAGGGGTTCGGATCGGGGTATCCGATCTGATCCGGATTGTCCCAAGGCTAAGTCTTCATCCACTTTTGCTCCGTTCCGATCTGTCTCTGTAGCAGGTAGCCCTCCGCTCCAACTGGCAGTAGGTTGCTCTCCGATCCGAACAGCAGTGCCTCTCTGATTCCAACAATAACGGCTCACCGATCCGAACAGCAAAACCTCTCCGATCCGACCTGCTACATCTCTCCGATTCGACCCGCTATAATGCTTTCCAAGTTCTTCAATGTTTCACATCTCGACTTTGTGTTGCCCAGTTCACAAAGTGGGCTAACAAGGTTATCGCTTCATATCAGATTCGTATCCTAATTGCCAAATGCCAAGTCTGAAAACCCAATGTCGAAGCCATGATTTTCGGTGATCACCATGATGTGATCATCCCTTTTGAACGTGCCAAACCCGGGAACATTTCATATCCCAGGGATGCGAAAACGTATTTCGTATCCCAAGGATACGAAATATGTATTTTGTATCCCATCTATGCTTGGGATACAAAATCCCTACACCGCTCCACTTGAGCTAAATCCGAGTTTTTCCTTGCTTTTTTTTAAGTGATTAACATAGTGCGCTTATATGATTTAAGGTAATCAATACGTGAGAAGTGCTTGCCGTGACAAGCGATTTGATTAATATATGTTTTTGTCCACGTTTTTGCTGGATCTGACCGATCCACTCTTATGCTTTTGGGTTGATCCAATCCGTGCCATGTACGAGGTATGACTTTGCATCCGATGATAACGAATACAAAATCTGATTTCATACCGTCAATGCCGATCCGGGAGTTAATCATATTTCCAACCTTTTTCCGAACACTTTGTGACTTCGAGAAAATCACTACGCATTTATTTGAGAGAACATATTCGAGTTCTGAGCACGTCGAATGCCACAAAACCGTCATGCGATTGTTTTGCCATAAAGTAGGTTAACGCTTTAAGCAAACAAACATATATGAAAATTTAAAATAAAAATCAAATGAATCCCAACTAAAAACTAAGGATTTCATAACTATTGGAGGAAGGAGGTGTAAAAATATTTGAATAAGAGATGGATGGAGAACAATTTTATTTTTGAAGCATAATTTTTTGCTTGCATTCTACTTGCTTGCTTTTTTCCTTACATCTAATACAATAAAATGACCACGTATATATAGTGGTTTACATACCATTTTTAGTAGACAAAACATTTCAGATAGATACCTTTAATGTCAATTGACATGACTCTTTAAAGAGACACAACTCTTTACGAACGGACATGACCTTTGACGAACATACATGACTTTGGACGAATGGATATGACTCTTGAACATATCATTTAATTTTGGTTTACACCAACATCATATCATTTAATTTTGGTTTACACCAACAATTCCTCCCCTAAACCAAAATTCCTTCGAACACCCAATGCGGCGACTTTTATTGGAAACGATACCACTTGTGCTCTTTTGGTCATTCATACCACTATCCAATTTATATTTTACATGTTTCGATAGAAATAGGGATATTATCCGAACTTTCTTAACTGTGTTCTTTTTATGTGGCGACATTAGCTTATCATGCAGCACACACATACGTACTTTACATTTTTTACCTATACCTGGTGCATATGAGAACTGGGTAGAACTATGCATCAGGGATCTGATAATGTCTTCATCTTTTTTAGTTTTCTTGACATCGCTCTCGTGAACTTCAATAGCCTTGGCACTATCGCCATTGGAGTCCTTGTCTTATTTAGCTCGTTTCTTCTTATTTTTCATCTTTTGTTTTACACTAGCATCCTCGGCAGGTGTAGGATTAGCAGCATAGTTTTCTTTATCACCATTTGCTTCTTTGATGTCGTTAGCATCATTTGCTTCTTTCATTATCTCCACTAATCTACCCGCACCAGCTTTAGTCACCATGTCCTTCTTATTTTTCTTCTTCTTCTTTTTAGTTCTAAATGAAGATACTAGGAAACCATCTTCGTCTTCACTTTCAGTTACTGTATTGACATTAGATACCACAAGTCGCTTTTCATTAGCATCATCGGAAACTAGAAGAATGTCCTTTTTAAGTTCAGCTGCAACATTTTTGTGCTTTAACTCCATCCTTTCATTCTTGTTATGCTCAACTGTGAGTGTATTGCTCTGAAGAGAGTGTGCCTCTTTTGAAACAACTATTTCAGATTCTTTTTTCGTATCCTCGATGTTGCTGACCGTGCCTTTGACATAATTTTCGGTAGCTTCTTTTTCTTTTGCAGCATCGCCGACCTTGGGCAGTGATTCATCAGTTGTTTCTTCTTCAGGGTTGTTTGCAACATCCCCGTATTTCATATTGTTTTCATTATCTTTCACATCATTAGTTGACTTAACCTCTTCAATGTGCACTTCAATTTCAGTTTTCTTTTCTTATTTTTCAATTTTCTCTATAGCTTTTAGTTGCTCGACTGCATGGCACTAATTCTTAATTTGATTTAGTGACAACTGGTTTCCTATTTTCAGTTGTATTAGAAACAACTTCAATATTTTCTAATACAACATATGGTATAGATTCAGTTGCTTCTTTGGTCAGACCGTCATCAGTGGTTTTTGTTTCATCAACTTTGGCTTTAAAAATAGCCTCTTTCAATTTATCTTCTTCTATATTTTCCACCACATTTTTACCATAAACCTCCTTCAATAAAGCCCGTGAATCTTTTGCAGACTCTTCTCCAATAATATGATTCCATGCGATTTCATCGATGTTCTCACCCATGGCATGAAAAGCTAGATGATCTTTCCATCTCAAATCTGTAAATGGTTTACTTTCTTCATCCATCATATCTTTGATATTTTTTGGCCATTCATTGTCATTTTCAACGATCTCCCATAATCCTTTAGAGATCAATTCTTCTTTCTTTTTTTACTCAATTCTTCAAAGTTTTATTTCATGAGAACAAACAAAAAAAGAATTACAAATGTCGTATTTCAACCAGACTCTGATACCAATTATTGGAGGAAGGAGGTGTATATATATTTGAATAAGAGATGGAAGGAGAACAATTTTATTTTTGAAGCTTATATTTTTGCTTGCATTCTACTTGCTTTCCTTTTTCCTTACATCCAATATAATAAAATGACCATATATATAGTGGTTTACATACCATTTCTAATAGACACATCATTTCGGATAGACATCTTTTAATGTTAATAGACATGACTCTTTAAATAGACATGACTCTTTATGAACAGACATGACTCTTGACGAATGGACATGACTCTTGACGAACGGGCATAACTCTTGAACATATCATTTAATTTTTGTTTCAGCGATAAATAAAATATAGGATTTGGAGGGTTTGTATCATTTTGTTTTTGTTTAATCCAATCCCATACAAACATAATATTCCAAATCCAAACTAAAAAAATTGAAAATTGGAACTTGTAGGTTTTCCACTCAAAGTGTTATAAGAATGAAGAACAACATGATATGTGTAGAATCTGATTTGGATTTAGCCTTCGGAATTGGGCCCCAATCCTTCTAAGTTTATATATATATGTATGTATGTATGTATGTATATATGCATATACATATATCATTGTTCTTCATTCTCAAATCACTGTGAGTGCAAACCCTAAAAGTTTTTTTAATTCTATCTTTTGTAGTTTGGTTGGATTATTATGCCTGTATTGGATTGGGATTAAATAAAAATAAAATGCTATAAACCCTCTAAATCCTACATTTTATTTATTGCTGAAATGGTCAATCAAAAGTGACATATTTCAGTTTGTGTTAGTTAAACAGTAGAAGTTAGGCTTAAGGTGTTGTAAAATCCTTAGTTTTTTTTGGTTTGATTCACTAGATTTTGTTCATAAATGTTTGTGTGCTAAAAACATAAGATAAAATAGGGTATTGTTATTGACACTTCAAATATTGTTAAGGGAAGGCCATTTTTTTTCAAAAATTGTTAAGGGGAGTAGCAATGAGGAAAGTAGCCCCCTAACGAATAAAGGTAATTTTACGTTATTACCCATTTAGCCCCTTAACAAATAAATGTAAGTTTAACTTAACAAATATTGCAAGGGCCGTAGTAATTATTATTCGATTCACATATATCGGTTTTGTTTAAACCCTAAAGGATAAGCATTTTCGGAGGAATAGGATCGAACTATTTTTTCTTAATATAAATATGCCGAATTTTATAATTACGGAGGCAAAGCGTCGAAATGATTATTAATATTCGACATATCACTGTCGAATACGTAAATAATTGATTACATGCTGCATTCGGTTCAGTGGTGACGAACTACTTATTTTAATTTGGTTCCCCTTATCAAATAAGTTTTTTAATCTAATTTAAAGGGGCAATCCGGGAATATTGAGTAGTGTGAAATAATATGTTTATGTTGCCCCTTAACAATTTTTCAAAGAGTGGAGTGTTTTTAAAAAATGGTCTCCTCTTAACAATAGGTGGAGTGTCAATAACAATACCCAAAAGAAAAAGGGAGATGTGAAGTTTTCCATTTTCCATCTTTTTGTAACATAATAAGTCGAATTTAAAAAGTTAGAATTTTCTAAAAATTCGAAAAAACGGAAGTTATATGGTAGGTTTTGGACGTCAAATTTGTTGAACTATGTCCTTACTCGGTAAGATATGGGAAAAATTAAATGAAAAATATTTTTGAGTTTCCAAAAAGTGCACTGAAATAGAATTACAAGTATATTTAGGATGTGTGCATCATGTTTAAACGTGTTTTTAAAAAGCTAAGCATTCATATAGACGACACCACTTAGAAATTCATGTACATGCATATTTTTCATGATGTATTGCACTTTGCACTTTGCACATTGACATGGATGGTTGAAAAATTGAATGTACACAAAAAGAATGCAATTAATGCGAGGTATTACATGGTTTTACTATACAAAATTTTGGGGATAAAATTTTCTAAAGGGTGGGAGAATGTAACACCCTACATCTTTATATAATTAAATAATTGGAAAATTAAAAATGGTGAAAAAAAATATTTTTGTAATTGTCAAAATTAAACTACGGGAGT
Source organism: Allium sativum (assembly GCA_030737875.1). NCBI lineage: Eukaryota > Viridiplantae > Streptophyta > Magnoliopsida > Asparagales > Amaryllidaceae > Allium > Allium sativum. The sequence goes on from CM060916.1 coordinate 1,014,967,644, forward strand.
TGCGTCACTGTGTTCGTGGCAATTCTTGATTTTTTTTCACAAAAAGTCTGTACAAATTAGAATCAATATGAAGGAGTTACAAATATAATTTGAAATTCAAATGTTGATCCTATGTAGGCAATAGAAACGAATTAAATAAAATGACATTCATGGGAAATAAATAAGTGAAAATTAGGCACACGTCCTTAAAATGGAGGATCTTTTGATTGACATTTCTCCCTTAAGTTCCATGTAAAGCAGGTCCCTGTTTTCGCTGCTTCGTGTTTTTCAACAAATTTTTGGTGCTAATGAATAAAAAAATTCAAAAAAATACTAATATTCACGAGAGCAATCTGAAGAAAAAAATCTTCAAAATCAGCAATTATACACAATTATTGCTGATATGTCGACAATAATTCATTCTGAGTTTTAGTTGAAAATCGGAATGAATAATTGATATATAACCAATAATTGTGTATTCTTGTCAATATATCAGCAAATAAAGTTGAATTTTCACAACCAGCTGTTGCTGATATATCAACAATAATAGCGTACTATTACCAATATATCAACAAGTATTTGAACGTTGATGAAAAACTGAATTAATTGAAGGCGAAATGAAAATTGCTTTAAAATCTGCAATTATTACAATATATTGCTGATATTTCAGTAATTGTTCTGTAGTTAATGCAAATATTTGCAAAAGTTGCTGACATATCAGCAACAATTGCAAATAATTGCATTACTTGCTGCAAATACTGGAGCGTGCAATTTTTTTTGTTTTTGATTCATTTTTTGTTGTTTTAATGCATGAAAACAATGATTATTATGTGTTTAATTTAATTTGTGCACTATTATTGACACTCCAAATATTGTTAAGGAAAACAATTCTTTATAAAAAAGAAATTGTTAAGGGGAGTACCAACGAGGGAAGTAGCCCCTTAACAAATAAAGGTAATTTTACCTTTTTACCCATTTAGACTTAGCTTCACTCTTCTGTTCATTAATCTAATTTTAATGGTTAATCAATACCATTAGTTTTGGAGAAATCAAACCCTAACAAAAAAACATGATTGAAAAAGAAAACAATGCGATATTGACTCAGGAGAGTGAACGTTATGTTGGCGTTGATCAGAGTGAAGAGATAGTAATATCTAATTTTAGTTTATTAAATCGTATGCAAATGTTGTTAGGGTTAAGACCTAATTTCAGTTTATTAAATCGTATGCATATGATATCAACAATTCACTGACATCTTTTGCAGTTAAACAATTTAGGGTTTTTTTATTTAGAAATCAAAAAAAGTGTAAGAAATCAAAAAAATTAGCTACCTACATTGATCCTCCTTAACAATTTAAAAAAAGTGGAGTGTTCTTTAAATTTTATCCCCTTAACATAAATTGGAGTGTCAATAACAAACCCCATAATATACCTATACTACTACATTAAAGCTGGGTTTTACTTCCAGGGTTCACATACCACCTAGGATGCGTTCTTGGCGAACGGAAACGGGGTATTTGAGCATGGTATTTGAGTGGGGTGCTGTAGCGAATGAGGAATGTGTTTTTTGCTGCGAACGGGGTATTTAAGCGTGGTATTTTTGAAATGAGATATAAACAGATAGGATTTGGCATGCTTAAACCTTCTTACGGATACAAATACAACTACAAATACAAATACAGTTACAACTGCAGATACAAATACAAGTACAGTTACGAATACAAATAAAATTAGTGTAGCCCAGCAACAACCAACTCATCTCTGGTGGTATCTAGAAGTAATGACATTTCCTGGTACCCATTTCGATATACCCTTTCAGTGCCTCTATTCGTCGTATTTCTCATAGCGTAATATTCCTCCAAATACCGATCTGGGATTTTTACAGAATCATCATCAAAAGCCATTATTAATGTTGTAGAAGAAGAAGTAGGTGAAGAAGGTAAGGAGATGAAGAAGGTAAGGTTTTGGGTTTTTTTTAAAGACAAAAAGGAGGACGGTGAAATTCAAGTCGTTAGCGTCCAACGTCTCCCCAGCGCTCTTCTCAAGCGAGAGAATTGTGCTGCAAATGGACCCCTAAGTCTCTCAGCACCTTTCCTCTGCCGCTTAGTCTCACTCTACCCGTTCCCTTTCATATAGGAAAAGGAAAAAGAAATTAGTCTTCAAAATTCACCTGCCTCCCTCTCTACATCGCCTTCTCTACCATTGTTTTTCCCTGCATACTTCGGTGAATCCCTCTTCCCATCCGTCCGCAACTCCCAAGCATACATGGATTTCGGTGTTACTTCGTCTGTCTCCGTCTCTAAGGTATGCGTTTCTCCTCCTCTTCCCCTATTTCGGTTGATCTCAATGTTTTGATCTCGAAATGGTTTCCTACCACAACTAGATTCGTAAATACTGTTTACTTATAGTTAATCTGTATTTCAGGATCAGTCTTATTTTGCTATAAAATCGAATCAATTCTTCTGAATGCCTCTCGATTAGGGTCATTGTTGCCTTTCTCTTTTGTATTTGCTATTTCTAGGTTTGCCAAATTTTTAAGTTTATGCATGGTTAGGACTTTGATCCCCCCTCCTTTATGTTTAATTGGACTATACGCTTAGTCAAAACAGTATTATTGTATGTGATTATTTGTTAATCGATTCACTTCTTCTAATTAATAAATTTTTTATTCATAAATACTGTTTACTTATGGGTGATCTGTATTAAAAAAAAGAATCAATTCTTTTGAATGCCTCTCAATCATGGTTCGTAGTTGCCTTGCTCTTTCTAGTTGCTGTTTCTGGGTTTTAAAATTGATAATGTCAGTAATAATTAGTGATATCAATTACTTATTTTAAAATGTTTGCTTATTGTTTTGCAGTAGATATAGTTTATGTTTCCTGGAATACGTATAAAACAACTCAACCTCAGTTAGTATAAAAATTAAAGTCCGTCATTTTACAAGGGCATAAGGATAATGCAGGTATGAACTTTTTTCCAGTTCGTACTTATTGTGCACGTTTAGGTCCGGGTTTAGTTTTCTAGCGGATTTTATCATGAGTTGGCATGCATCTTTATTCCTTGTGATCCATTGGTCATTAAATGCTCACTGATTTGGTTTGGAAACATTTATACAATGGATTTAATGAAAAATAAAGTATCTCTTTCTAGGTACAAAGTATGGGAAAAGGAGAACATTTTCATGCTAAATGGATGTGGATCCACACAAAATATTGAAAGGACGGATACTTTTTTGATTTTGGTATCACATTCACTCTATCGAGTTGAGACAATAAATAAATGGATGAAGTTGAATACACGACTAATTTTTTTTGACTTGTGTGAAATATTGACGTTTAGTGCATGAACTAAAGATGAAAAGATAAGGTTGTTGATAACGCTCTTTGAATAAATATTATTGGGTAGCGGCCCATAAGATGTTCTTCTTAGAATCAGGTATTGAATTCATTATGCTTATTGAGCCAATGCTACTTCATATTTGTATTTTTCCACAATTTATGTCTGTTCAAAGTCAAGGCTCCTTTTTCTAAACTAAGTATGTCTATTCACAAAAGGCATATAAGAGGTAATGCACAAATATGGAAATTTGTGGTATCGCACTTGCCTATTTAATAGTTTTTGAACTTGAACCTAGCTAATATATTTAGATATTTCATGGTACTATGTAGTATATAAGCTAAAGAGTTTCTTTATGAACTAGGGGAGTTATTGTTAATATTTAGCATATGTGGTCAGGTTACTATGTTATGAATTTACAATAGGCTATGTATGATATATTCACACTTAGGTTGTTAACAAAAATTACCGATTAACTTAGTAAAGAACACTTTATGTATGATCTTGTAATTTGTCTATTAAATAACCTACACTAATTATTGCTAAACCCTTAGGCCAAGTAGATATATTCACTTATTATCTAATATTGTCTGGTAAATATATTAGCCCGAGTAGATACATGGATATTCAACTTTAATACGCTTATAATATATGAAGGTTTAGAAAATAAAGATCTAACCCATGCCATAACAGAACACACACTTTTTATTTTTTTAGGGATACAAGTGCTAAAATGTCAATTTTATAGTACCTAGAATCATAGCTAACCCGTGTGCAATTTTGTCACCATGAATTTTTTACTTGAAACTAACTGAGATAAACACACATATTGTAAAAAAAACATAGCAAAAAGTGTAAACAACTATTGAAATTAGATCTACTCTTTATTCAATGGTTAAGTCTGTCTATACCCTTAGGCCAAGTACATACATGAATATTGTTAGATCCAAAAGTGGCTCTAACACCCTAATTATCTGAATAGGCAGAGATTTATATGTGGAAATGCAAGAAAACGCAGAAAACACACAAGATTTATAGTGGTTTGGCGTTAACGAGCCTACGTCCACTTTATATCTATGACTATCGTTAGATTCGAGTACACTCAATGATATTTCTCTCAGTCTCACTTGTACAATGATGGTTCACTCAATAATTTAGAGCTAAGACTGATAAGGAATTGTAAGATACTAATAATGGTGGAAACAGTACATAGAACTGCCAAAAAGATCCTCAATAATGCCAAGTCCGGGGCTATTTATATCTGATATCTGCAGGCAGATCGTGGTCATACGTGGCACATATCCCAAGAATCTCGGATTGGTTCGTAGCTTGATGGAGAAATGGTCAATATGGTGGTTGTAGACAGATATCGTAAGATCCGATCCTTTCGGATCGTGGAAGACCAAGTCGCTAGTCTCGCTCTTTGGCTTTTGGAGTTGGATCGTGGAAATGGTTCAGGTGTGGGCGGATTGGATCGCCATAAGGCACCACGAGCTGGGCCGTTGTAGTAGCTCCATGATCCGTAGGGAGTAGGGGGACCACGAACCAAAAATAAAAAGGAAATCAGGTCCGGATCCAGATGACTTCTCAAACGATACTTCGCATTTGACTTGCGACGGATCTCGGTGGCTGGGTTCAAAAACTAGCCAAGATTTTGCCCCCTCGAAGTATGTTTTATCAAGGATGGAACATGCTTCGAAAGTACTGAGCAATATTTTCATGAAGTGATGTAAATCAGTAGTTGTGTCTGTCTGAAATGTCGTACTGCTTCAGGAAGTTACATCCTTTGGCAGGTATAAATATCAAGTTGAATCCTCCGATCAGTTCCTCATTTGTTGGCCGATTCCATACTCTAGAAAATTCTATGATCGATTAGTTAGGTAAGTTTTTCCTTTGCTCCCCCTCCCTTTTTATTTTTTTACTGTGTTTTAGTTCGGGTCGTCGAAGCATTGTCGGGGCTTAATACATTTGGATCTGCATCACGGTCTGAAAGGTAAACGAGATCCATATGAGCCACGATGGGCTTTCCTGAATGTTCACAGTTCGCCAGGCTCAACGGGAAGGACCGGGTCGCAAGCAATTATAGGTGTTCTCGCCCCGTCAGCCTCTCAATACCTGAATGAGACAAAAATAAGAATACCGAGAGTCACCATTACACCTATATAAGCCGCCCCTTAGCTCACTTTTCCCTTTCTTCTTCTTTTTTTGTTTTTACTGGTGCCCTTCAAAAACTCGATGAAAACCCTAATTTTCCAACTCCTCTTTGCTTTTCTCAAATCTCGACAGGTAAATCAACTATTGTTTTTACTTATGGTAACTTAGAATTTACCATAGGCTTCTTTTCCTGCTCCGTATTTTCTTCTACGCATTGCCTGATCGTCAATCGCTACGGCGATGGAGATGCATCGATCTGTGAACGGAGGAGGGAAACTACTAGAAAGAGGAGGTGGAAAAGGAGGTTGTATCGTGGAAGGAGTTACGACTCGGGTCATGGTGATAGCAAAAATGGATGAAAACGAGATGGAGTTGGTGTTAACGCAAGCAACGGATCGGATCGTGATATGTTGGGGGAGTACTAAATAGTGGAGACATGGAGTGGAACGGATCGGGGGTCCCTCTCTCAATCCGTTCGGGTAAGGGTGAGTTGTCATGGGCTGGATCGTGCTACGATCGATTGCCTACATCACGAGTCAATGTTGCCTCACCCGCGTAGCTTGTCAGCGATCTGAGACCCACGATCTGAGCCCAGTTTCATGCCTTGGCATTTATGCCACGATCTGATCCCCAAGACTTCAACGAACCATCTTTGCTGACGATCCCAGTTACATACTGACCTAAGCAATGTATAGCAATCACAATATATTGGACAGTTAGGTTAGAGCCTTCGAGATGAACTTCCTGGACAGATCAGCTGCGTATCTTAACAGCATACAACGACCAATATTTCATTTATTTAACTAGCTTTGTTTTTTTCTTTAATGTACGCACAGGTACACATCTGCACTTACACACACGGGGAACGAGTAACTGTGTTCTAATTTCTTAGGTTTTATCGCCAACACAGTTATGTCAGATAAGCAGTCAACCGAAATGTCAGAAAGAGATACAGAATCAGAGTCATCAAAGCATTGTTGTCCCGATGTGCTTCCCACAGATTCAGATTGGGAAGATTCCGACTCCGATTATAAGACCGACATCAATATTGAATTGACGACTTTTGAAAGTACATCTCTTGAAGACGAGGAAGAAGAAGATGATTGGGCCCCCGACGAAATCCCAGGTGTTGAGGAAGTTGAGGAAGAGAAATTCACTGACTCTCTGGCTTCCAAGTTAGATGAGATAAAGCTTAAGAAAATATGCTTAAGACACGGGATTCCCTGGGATGATGTTAAGACTCCAGAAGTGATGGTAGACCTCATTCTACCCCGCCAGGGTATATGACCATTAGTAGGCTAATGTGCTGGGTAGGCGTTATTCCTCCCTTTTTACCAATCGTTGTTGAGACCTTAAGACACTTGCGCATTGCCCCTATGCAGCTTCATCCTAACGCTTACGCAGCCTTGTACACTTTATGTATTGTGTATGCGGAGATTCTAAAGACTGAGCTCACTTTCAAAGACTTGAAATTCTATTATCTCTTCAAACATCGCTCCACATCGACTCCAAACTTCTCTTTCTTTGAATCGGTAGCCAATAGGAAGGCTTTATCGGAGGGTCACAGCAGCATAGGGGATCCCAAAGCCGATTGGTTCCATATAAAACACCAAGCCGGGTGTGCAAGGAAGTGACTAAAATCAAGTAAGCTTTAAGCCTCTAGATGTGTAACCTGATTAGGTAACCAAAGTACTAACATGTTTCATTTCTCTGTACATATCATAGCTTCCCAAAAACGGAAGGCTCGGTATATGATGATCGACTGTCCCGCCTTCTCAGGAGCAAATCGGACTTCTTAAAGATCAATAAATGTATCACCGATGAGAATCTTCACAAGCATCATCTTATAGATATAAGGTTCGGACTTGGTGCGGGCGACATTCCTTACAAATATGTGCCCCCGACTGAAGGTGAAGGGACCTCGGGGGTCACGAAGACCACTGAACTTCGCAAGAGCCCCTCACAAATGACCAATCAGGATGATGAGGATTTAAATGTATATAAAGGAGGCGAGGTCCGAGCCGATGAGCCAAAGGAAGTCCCAGACTCTGAGGGACAATCTCCCTTAATGATTTCACCACCTGCTGAGCCTCCTGCTCATGATGAATTAACAGAGGAACATATATTCAAGGAACTAAGCAAGATTCCTCTACCGGACGATATTTACACACAAGAAGACTTTGAAGAGGAACCATTCTTTCCCACCTCTGAGGAAGTGAATGTTCCAGTTGGGGAAAAAGAAGACACACAGACGAGCCAGACTCTAGGCCCTGGTCAGTTAGGGGGGATTATACGGGTGCACGAATCACTTGCACCACTCGTCATAACACTTCTACACCACCTGTATTCATGATTCTGATACACATTTGTTCTCTTTGCAGGGACAATGCCTCATAAACAATCTTATTCTTATCGCTCTCTCCGAGAAAGCACGCAAAGGCTCCTTTCTGATCCTGAGCATGCCTGCAGTGACAGTCGAGGGAGAGATAGTTACTGACCTCGTGACTCTTATCAATATCATTCTACACTGTCTCGTTCTCCATCAAGGCAAGATGCCGGGAAGTCCCATAGTCGTCCAGTGCCACCGGCGGGAGGTAAACAGCTTCCCAAAGACTTGACTCCTTCGAAAAGTACACCCTTTCATAGTAAGTCTTCCAAAAAACACCATGAGCCGAAAGATAAAGGCAAAGATCCGAACAAGGATTTAGAAAAGGAGAAGATAGCTATTGTCCCCTCTAGCCAGCGCGATTTGGATACTACCGCCGCGTAGGATGTTGTCTATACTACTGAGAATCAGGCTAAGCTAGAGCGTTTGCGGAAGTTGTTTCCTGATATTTTCTTTGAAAGAATGATGTTTGTTCCAGATCTTGAACCGGTTCCTGAGAACTGGGATGTAGAAATCATAGGGCAGGTGAGTCACGTGGCCAAACAATATAGGGTGATGAAGAAGCATGCCGCCACACTTTCTACTGCCATCCGCCACCTGGAGACGGAAGCAGCCAGAACCAGAGTGAAGATTGATAATGATGGTAGGGCCAAAAGCGGAATGGACAAGGAACTAGAGGATACACAAGCTCAGCTCGCTTTAGCTCGGTGGGATGCGGAAAATTACAAATCAGAGCTAGAGAATGCTAGGAAGTGTTTTCACATTGAGCTCGACTCAAATATTCAGGAACGTTTGGCTTTGAAAAAGGAAGCGGAGGATCTCATGACAATCAATACTGAATTGAAGATAGCACATGAACACTTTGCTGCTGAGAAGGCTTCCTGGGAGAAAGAGAAGGCGAGCATAAAAGACAGTCTAGTTCTTGTTGAAAAAGAGAAGGCAACTATGAATGATCGACTTGTCCAAGTCGAAGAGCGCGCAGCCCTTGCTGAAAGTAATCCTAACAATGCACTTGAATTGGCCTTCGCCACTGCTGATGAGCTGGCAACAACCAAAAAGGAGATAGAGGGTTTCAAAGATCTGTTATTCGACTTCTTTGGCCAAGTTATTAAGACCCGAGACATCTCGTGGATTCAGGATTATCACATTACTTTGGACAATGTGTGGGATATGATCGTTGAGGGCGAAAAGCGTCGATTGGAAACCGAAGAAGTTGATGAGAAATAGCTCATACAGACTTATCTCAAAGGCGAAGAGCCTGAGGCTTTGGAGATAGGCAGACATCTGATCCACGAGGAAATCGAGAAAGAGAGAACGAAACTCAAGGGCGAGGATAAAATCGAGGAAGGCTCTAGCTCGGTTGTGGATCCCATGGCCTCCAAAATCGAGGAATACAATCCTGATGATCCGTTTATTCCCTTGTCTCCCACTCCTTCTGTTGTCGGAGCTGTTATCACGAATCTAGGCGAGGAGTCAGCTGAAGGTATCTCCATATTCTCTCCACAGTTCGTTAAAGCGGTTATAACTTGTCATCGTATCGCAGGACAAACAACTGAGATGACCACGTTATCTCCCAAATCACTAACATTTGCTTCTTATGACATAGGTAATAAGCCGATCGAGAAGGATGCGGAACAGAAAGCAGAGGTGGAGAAAGTTAGTGTCCCCTCAAGGGCTGGTGCTGAAGTCTCTGAGGTTGCAAAGCAAACCAAGGATACAACAAGTGAGAAGACTATTGTGGCATCTAGCACTGATGCTCCTGCGGATGCCGAAGTCATTGGGGCTTTGCAAGACACCGATGGTGATCATGGAGATGAAGAGGATGATGTAGTCATCACAGAAGAAATCAAGGACGACGATAGCGAGACCTTGGCTGGTGTGCAGGCTAGGAGAGAGAAACAATTGGCTTTGCAGAAGGAGGGGCAGGGCCCTCTATATGTGCCTCCTATCTCAGAAGTCGATCCCAAAACTGGGTTGGTTATAAGATTCTCTTCCAAATCAATAACTACACAGCTTGCCTCCCAGCCTCTTAATTCTCCCCAGGAATCTCTTGTTGATAAGAGGAAGAGGAAGAAAGGTGACCGCTCTGATGCTGACAAGGAGGAGTTGGAGAAACAGAGGAAGGAGAAGAAATCAAAATCGTCTCCAAAGCGTAAATAGGATGCACTTATTAGCGCACATTTTTGCTTTGAGACTTTCCACTGGCCAAGAAATGTAGTTGTGAGAATGACCCTCACTTTTTTTTAGCTTCCCAGTCTTGTAAACTTGTTCTTAGTGAATGAAATTTGTTTCTTTTACACCATTGTGTACCTGCAAGTTTAACTTATTGTACTTAGTCATAAACCTTTAGATCCTAACTAAGTTAAAAATCGAACCATGAAGCATTGCAACAAAAATTTCAAGCAACAAATTTTTTTAAAATTTTTGTGATAGCATAAATTTGTGTGTATATATGACCCCAATCAATCATTAATATGATGCCTAGCCAGGGATCATTGAGGATTGATTGGGGTCATATGTGCGCTTTCCCTCATTTTCATAAATGTGGGGTTCGAGTCATTTGGCAGCATGCGTTGTTGCGCCTTTATACTTTCCCGACCCTTTGGCTAGGATACGAATTCTCGTGGCGCTAAGTCCCTAGCACCTTTATACTCTCCCGATCCTTCAGCAGGTTAGAGTTCGAGCTCGGTTCTTAGTCTGCTCACCGTTCCTTCAACGGGGCAGAAGTTCTGGGGGCGCTAAGTCTATAGCGCCTTTATACTCTCCCGATCCTTCAGCGGGTTAGAGTGTTATCAAGGCGGCTTTGCCATGGTGCACCTTCACACCTTAGGGACGTTATCTTCGTGTCCTTTATGCTCTCTCTCCAATCTCAGGGGTTAGAGTGCAAGTAGTATTGTGACTTACCTCGCTGCACCTTTTAGAACTTTGAATTAGGCGTTCCGAAATCGCTGCATAGTTTATAACAAATCTCGAAATGATAATGATTGATGTTAGTTAAAAATAAAAGAGCAGATAAGAAACGATGCAGTACAGGTAAATGACATGCGATATTTTTACAGTGGTTCGGTCGAATCATGACCTACGTCCACTTTATAATCTTTTGCACAAGTAACCAGACTATTCTAGGCAAGTCGTGCCTTTTTACATAGTCCTAAAAACAAAAGAGTAAAACTGACAATTTCATGTCAGATAAGGCCGCAAATGCTGGGCATTCCACACTCTGGGGATTTCATCTCCATCCACAGTTGATAGCTTGAAGGTTCCATTATCAAGCCTTCGTAAAATGGAGTACGGTCCTTCCCATTTCGGGCCCATATGCACCGGGGGTGGAAAGACGCGTTTCAGGACCAAATCTCCGGGTTCAAAGGTTCGAGCTCGGATTTTTTTGTTGTAATACCAAGCGACCTGTTGCTTATGTCTTAAGGCACGTAGATCGGCTTCGTCCCTCTTTTCTTCAATCATATCCAGAGACTCAAGGAGCAGCTCATTGTTGGTCATCGGGTCATAATAAGTGATTCGATGAGATGGTACTTCTAACTCAACAGGGATGACCGCTTCGGCTCCAAAAGCGAGGGAAAAGGGTGTGTGACCCGTTGCCGACTTGTATGTTGTCCTATAGGCCCATAGTGCCAAAGGTAATTCATCAACCAACATGGCTTTGTCCCACTTCAATCATTTCTTCAGATTGATCACTTTGTTGCTGCCTCGACCTGCCCGTTCGATTGCGGATGTGCCACAAAGGTGTATTTTTTCTCGATATGATACTTCTGGTAGAAATCTCGAAACTCGGTGTTATCAAACTGAGTTCCGTTATCGGTTATGACGATTTTCGGAATCCTGAATCGGCATATAATGTTCCTAACGACAAAGGTGATCACTCACTTGGTTGTGATCGTGGTCAATGGCTCAGCCTCGACCCATTTTATGAAGTAATCCACGGCCACAATGGCGAATTTCGCTCTGCCCTTAGCTATGTGGAGGCTTCCAATAATATCGATTCCCCAAACAGCAAAGGGCCACGGGCTCATCATAGTCTTCAACTGGCCTGGAGTTAGCATGGGGATCTTGGAAAATATCTGACACGCATCACAACGTCGTGCATACTTGGCTGCATCCTTGTTTATGGTGGGCCAAAAATAGCCATATCGCAATATCTTCTTTGCCAATGCTTTCCCTCCAGTGCGGTCGCCACATTCACCATCGTGGACCTCTTTCAGTACACGCTTGATGTCGTCATGGGCGATGCACCGAAGGAGGGGCATCGATAAACCCTGTATGTACAGGACTTCGCCTTGCAACACATATCAGGAAGCCTTCCGGATAACTGCACGCCTCTCACTTTTCTTTGTTGGAAGCATTCCATTCATCAAAAAATTCTTTAGAGGGTTCATCCACGACTCCCTCTCGGGTTCAATATCTAGTACTAGATCAATTTCCATCTGATCTATACTAGGGGACTGTAGCACTTCAATCGGGACTAGCTCCGTATTTTCAGGATTATCAGAGCTAGCCATCTTCACTAACTTGTCTGCCTTTTGATTCTCCGTTCGAGGAATATGAGATATGTTGTGGTGATGAAAACCGTCCAACAACTTCTTCACTTTCTCCAAATATGATATCATCCTCAGACTCTTGGCCTGAAACTTTCCAGTGACCTGGTTCACGACTATCTTGGAATCGCAAAAGATATCCAGCTTTGTGATCTACAACTCCTTTGCGAGCTTCAGCCCGGCAATTAGAGCTTCGTATTCAGAGTCGTATTAGTGGCATGGAACTCCAATCTTAGTGCATAGTATATTAGTTGTTTTTCTGGAGTCTCAAGGACCACTCCGGCACCAGATCGTCTGTTGTTCTTAACTCTATCAGTGTATAATTTCCAGGCACTGGGGTCAAGGAGTAGTTTTGGTGGGTCGACTTCTTCACTTACTACATCATCCTACGGGATAGTAAATTTTGCTATAAAATCTGCCAGTACCTTCCCTCTTATCAACCTCCAGGGCAGGAAGATCAAGTCAAATTGACTCAGCTAAATTTTCCACTTGAGCAGTCTTCCTGATGCTTCTGGCCTTTGCAGAACTTGTTTGAGTGGGTGATCGATGTACACAGTAATGGGATGAGCCTGGAAGTAGTGGCGAAGTTTTCTAGATGCGATCAGTAAGCTATACACAAGCTTTTCTATCTTTGGACAATTTCGCTCTACGGCCGCTAATTTCTTACTCACATAGTACACCGGTCTTTGCACCTTATCTTCCTCTCTTACCAAAGCCGAACTGATCGCATGGGATGACATTGCCAAGTACACAAATAAATCCTCGTGATCCACGGGCTTAGATAGTATCGGGGGTCTTTCCAGATGATTCAATAGATTCTGGAACGCTTCTATATAATCAGGAGTCCATTTAAATTTGCGCTTGCCTTGCTTTATCAGCTCGAAAAACGGGATGCATTTATTCATAGCTTTGGAGATAAATCTACTCGGCGCTGCCACTTTTCCGGCGAGGCTTTGCGCATCTTTAATTTGCTTTGGTTCTTGAATATTTCGAATTGCTATAATTTGACCTAGATTGATTTCAATTCCACACGAGCTGACAATGAAACGTTGGAATTTTCTAGATGCTACCCCAAATGAGCATTTCAAAGGATTTAGTTTCATCCTGTATTTCCGGAGAATCTCAAACGTTTCTACTAAATTGGCAGTATGGTCCGATGATTGTCTGGACTTTACCAACATGTCGTCGATGTATACCTCCATCGTTTTCCCGATTTGGTTGTAGAACATCCTATTTACCAATCGTTGATACGTAGCACCGACATTCTTCAGACCGAAGGCATCACTACGTAATAGTATAATCCCAGAACGGTAATGAAGATGGTATGCTCTTGGTCCGGGACGTGCATGGGGATTTGGTTGTACCCTGAGTAGGCATACATAAAAAGAAAGAAGCTCATGACCCGCCGTCGAATCCATGAGCTAATCGATTCTAGGTAACGGAAAGCTATCCTTTGGGCAGGCTTTGTTTAGATCTGAGAAGTCAATGCATGTGCGCCACTTTCCATTGGCCTTCTTCACCAAAACCGAGTTTGAAATCCAGTCGAGGTATGTTGAATCTTTAATAAACCCATTACTTCTCAGCTTTTCGTCTTCTTCCTTCAAGGCAGCAGACCTCTCTGGGCCAAGCATTCGCCTTTTCTAATTGATAGGAGGATGTTTTGGGTTGATGCTTAATGAATGACTCATAATTGAGGGAGATATTCCACACATGTCTGCATGGGTCCAGGCGAATACATCCAAGTTAGCTTTCAAGAAATTTGTTAATTCTTTGGCTCGAACAGGGTCTAACTGGGATCCAATCTTCAGGACCTTCTCTGGGTCACTATCATTGAATGGTACCACAGTCGCTTCATTAGGAGTCTCCATTCTACCCTCAGGCTCTTCATCCTCTCTGGGATCTATATCCTCGACCAACTCTTTGGGCGACTCTCCCAGAGTTACTTTCTTTAGTTGTTATGATGTTTCCTCCCTTGGAAGGGAAGAAGCGTCCTTTGTTTCTACATCTCTTCCTTTACGGAGCAACTTCAACTCTGTTGTGTAGCATGCTCGTGCAAAAACTTGATCTCCTCTGACTATACCTACACCAGCATCCGTCGGGAACTTCAACAACAAACACCAGGGTGCAATACAGGCCCTGAATTTAGCTAGGGTCGGTCGGCCCAAAAAGGCATTATAAGGTGACTCAATATCCAGAACTACAAAGGGGAGGATTCTCACTCTCTGGCGTTCTCCTTCCCCAAAGGTTACTAACAGTTCCACGTATCCCATCGGAGCGGTTGAGGCTCCATTAAGTCCACGTATCCAACCCTCGCATGGTTTCAAATCCTTCGGTTTGAGTTTCATTTGGTCAAATGTTTTCTTAAACAGAATGTTAACCGAACTCCCATTATCCACTAGAACTTTGTGGACTGTAGCCGGACCAATGGCGACGGTGATCACTAATGGGTCCTCGGTTGGGGAGTGAACCCCAATACTCTCCCGATCGCGAAATATGATGTCATCAGACATCTTCTTCTGTTGCTTAATCGGGGCATTATCCTCGGGATTGCTACATTCTCCCACTCCAAAATGTTGTTTAGCTGCGTTAACGTAATGATCCATAGCCCTGAAACTGTGCCCTGCCAGATGAAGCCCACCAATTATGGTATTGATAATGATATTTTTTTCCCTTTTTGCTGAGCCATTGGTTTGGCAGCAGGTTGGCTTTGGTTCGGGGCATGCGCAGCTTGCCCCTTGTCTCTGGGTGTCACCTTATACTCATCGAGTTTTCCTTCCCGAATTAGCTTTTCAACCACATCTCTCAGATGACGACATTCATTTGTGGTGTGGCCATGAGTCTGGTGAAAAAGGCAAAATTTCCCAGTCTCACGCTCCTTTTCTATCGAATCTCTCGGAGGAGGCCTCTTATACTGGAGGACATTGTACGTATCTAGGAAGATATTCTCAAATGTATCATTTAACGGTGTAAAACTCTCAAATGGCCTAGGCCGAGATCTTCTCTGAGAATCATTCCCTCGATTTCTCTTCCGATTATTGTTATTATTATTCCCTGATTGGCGACCATTGCCTTGATTCTTGTTCCCGACATTAACTTCAACCTTTCCTGCGCTATCTCCCGTCTGTTTGATGGCTACATTACTTTGGATATCCTCTTTATCAGCAGCCTTCCTCTTTCGGTTGGCGTAAATTTCCTCTCGACGTAGGCGGATGTTGGCCTTTTCGTAAAGTATTTCTCTGGTCAACGGTGCTTTACCGGTCAGGTATCTCCCAAGCTCGGTATCCTTATCCACTCCATCAATCAAGGCCATCAAAACAGTTTGTTCGTGGGGATCTCTAACCTCCGTGACTGCTAGCTAGATAGGACCTCAAAGATTCATCCGGACATTGCTTAATGAGGGATAATTCGATGAAATTCTTAGATCTCTAAGTATGCAACCGAAACTGATTCACAAACTGTTCGCTTAATTCCCTGAAACTGGAGATCGATCGCGCTGGCAAGCGAGTAAACCACATTAGCGCCGTATCCTCTAGAAACATCGGGAATGCCTTACATTTTACAGCGTCGGAGGCAGAAGCTGCATTCATGTACTATGAATATCTCATTAGGTATTGGACTGGATCCGCACTTCCTGCATAGCGGTTTATAGGAGGCATGTTGAATTTCCTGGGGAATCGAACCTCTAATATGTCATCCGTGAAGGGCGTATGACTACGGCCTATACTCCAATCCTCATTTCTTTGTTCGCGATTTTCTACCATCACTCGTCTAATCATGGCCTCAACATTTGCATGGGTCAGGGTGGATTCGGGATCAGCACTTCTTGCCCAGCGGGATTCTCCAACATTTCTTTAACGCGCTTCTGCAAGGTCTTGGGCCTGAGCAGAACTCCCTTGCCCCCTATTACCGTGGTCAGTCACGAGACAAGAAGGAGGAATGGGTTCATTTTGAGCAGGATCAATGACATCTCCATTCCTAGGTGGTAGGACGGGCTCATTTAAGTTACGATAATTAGTTCCCTGATCAAGCGCCTCTTCTTCTCGAGAAGGAAATGTCCCAAATTGATGTTGCCCTATATTTTCAACTCTTTCTAATGGAGGTCATCGCCGGTTTCTTCGAGGTTCTTCAGACAAGGATGTGTGTTCTGGGGAAAAAGGGTGCTCAGGTGGTGGTGAAACCTACCTTTGAATATCATCAATTCGTCTACCTAGGGCAGTAATATTCTGATGTAGCAACGAGCTCTCCCGCCTTTGAGCGGCCAATTCATCAGTTTTCCTGTCCAACGCTTCAAGTACGTGAGATAGATGTCCTTCGGTAACTAGGACAGAAGGGTTGAACTAGTCATCTTCATCTTCTCTTATACGCAAGGAGCCCAAGCCAGGTTGAGCAGAAGTACTAGCACGAGTGGAACGAGCCATAATATCATTCCCAGGTCGAGTAGTAGTCTGATTGTCATTTCGGATCGTGGTCCCCCTAGGCTAATGGCTCGTGGCACCCTCTTGGCGTCGGTTCGTGGTGGTTCCCTGGATTCAGATCGTGGAATCATTAGCAGGAAAGAGGGTGGCATTATCTTGGGAATGGGTCGTTACGCCTTCACCTACACGGGTCGTGGGAACCGCTACAGTTCAGATCGCTCCCCCATCTCCACGATCCAGGGACTCCAGTTCAGCCTCGACCTGCTCCTGAACGCTGTCTTCATGATCTTCATTTGTAGCTTCGTCGGCCTGCGAAGCTCGTACTTCCTTAGACTTCTTTCCAGCCATAGTACGTTGGATTTGCTGAAATCTTCAAAAATCAAAACAGTGAAGTTTTGGACTGTTTTCTTCTGACTTGGCTATCCAAACAATAGAACAACAATCTGATATGCTGAGACTTCTTTCTCAGTGAAAGCACCAAAATGTTAGATCCAAAAGTGGCTCTAACACCCTAATTATTTGAATAGGCAGAGATTTATATGTGGGAATGCAAGAAAACGCAGAAAACACACAAGATTTATAGTGGTTCGGCGTTAACGAGCCTACCTCCACTTTATATCTATGATTATACGTTAGATTTGAGTACAATCAATGATATTTCTCTCAATATCACTTGTACAATGATGATTCACTCAATAATTTCGGGCTAAGACTGATAAGGAATTGTAAGATACTAATAATGGTGGAAACAATACTTAGAACTGCCAAAAAGATCCTCAATAATGCCAAGTTTGGGGCTATTTATAGCTGATATCTATAGGTGGATCGTGGTCATACATGGCACATATCCCGAGGATCTCGGATTGGTTCGTAGCTTGATGGAGAAATGGTTAATATGACGGTTGTAGACAGGTGTCGTGAGATCCGATCCTTTCAGATCGTGGAAGACCAAGTCGCTAGTCTCTCTCTTTGGCTTCTGGAGTTGGATCGTGGAAATGGTTCAGGTGTGGGTGGATCGGATCGCCATAAGGCACCACGAGCTGGGCCGTTATAGTAGCTCCACGATCCATGGGGAGCAGGGGGGACCACGAACCAAAAATAAAAAGGAAATCAGGTTCGGATCCAGATGACTTCTCAAACGATACTTCGCATTGGACTTGCGACGGATCTCGGTGGCTGGGTTCAAAAACTAGCCAACAAATATTGTTTTGTATATGATAAATTGCCTAAAGCTATTTTTGTATTATAAACATATCAAAACACATTTATCTCAGTTAGCTATAAACCAGTATTAGATACTTCGGTAAAATTACTGGAAGTATTTTTTGTATGATCTGCATTAAAACCAATAATTCTACTTAATTATTGTTTTGATCTATTTTTGGTTAGATTGCATCAAGTGAATTTAAGTATTTTATTTATTAGTATACAAAAAGTTGATGTTGCTTTGGTTTAACATTTGCTTACGCTGTATATTGCATTGGTTCTGTTTCACATTGTATAATGTACAACAACAGGTTGGTTAGTCCAATTTAATTCTATATTTAATGAGATATTCATATATCATTATCAATCACCCCCACCTTAGTAGATTTCTATAAATGATATTTTATTTGTTCTGGTCTTATGATTATGTGATAGATGCTATGACAAAGTATTTGCTTAAAAAGACTAAGATCTGAAGACTTTTAGTCAGGAAGTTAAGCTCAATAAGTAAATTATGGTATTGAAAATTAGTTTTTATGATATTTTAATTTACAATATTTTGTAGATAATGCTGACTGGCGGTTCTACCATAAATTAATTCATTAAACTTTGCAAATAAGGGAAAATTTTATTGTCATGAGATATTAAAAAATTCAAAAGTAATTTAACAGTTTGTTTAAAACTCGTTTCAAGGAGGAATTTCATGTATCAAGCTTTAAAATAAGGCATAAATGTAATTTTTATTTCTTAGTATTTCCTTTTTTTAAAATAGTTTAAGTTATATGTTTGAAAAATAGTTAGACATAGTAGGTGATTCAGTGTAAGATATGTGCCCTAACTAAGCTGCACTAGTATGGCATGTAATAGATTTTTGGAACTTGTATTCAAGAAAAGAATAGTCATTTCCTAGCAAAAATAAAAATAGATTGATAATTTTGTATATTGGCATGGTCAATTTTTGAATTATATATACATCGGTTTACTAGCACTTTTGAATATTTTTCAATTTTGGATGGTTAATATTTATGATAGATCCATACATATCTAATTTTGTCTTATTCTTAATGTATGTGTATTTATATCATTTCCAGTATATTTTATCCTGATCCTATGATATTTGCTTTCAAATTGATTCTCATTTTCTATGCTTTTCCGGATATGCATTATAGAATATGTTTAGGTATTCAGGCTTTTCATCTTATATTTCATCAGTAGCTGGAATATACCTTCTATAATGCTATTTATGGACACTCATGCATACATAGTATGTCTAATTTTGACACAAAAATTAATTATTATTTTTATTACCTTCTGATTGACTATTCTAATGAAATCATCTCTTTCAAGGATGCGGCCTTATATCATATACTTATGTCAGTTCATTCTGTTAAGGCATAAATAATTAAAAAATCATGCATATTTTTTGGTTTTTTCAGTTCTTGAATAGTGCTGGTAGTCTTCCTTAGCTATTTACTACCAATGTATTCTTCTTATTTTTGATGAAATCTCCACTCTCCAAAATTGATTAGAAATTGGTTGTCCAACATGTCTTAGGTTATTTAGTTGGGTTGACAACCCATGATGAATTTGTTCCTTCTTCGTACCTTTCTTTCTTCAACCATGCTTGTAGATCTTTCAACCAGTTATGGTATATTTCAATAAAAAGAGGTCTTTTTAACGGAATTTATCACTCTATTTCAAAAAAAAGTTCACATTTTTTATTAATAATTTTGGTTTTTAATTTTTTTTTGTTTGTTGAAATTAATGTGTACATAGTTTCATGTTTTTAATATGTTTCGGGAATTAACATTGTAACAGCTAATTTATTCTTTAATGGTGTTTTCTTATTTTATTTTTTTCATAAATAGAAAGAAAGGCTACCACTAAAAGGTCAGAGAATCTTTTTTCAAGGTTATCTTCTTAAAATTTATAGGTAATAAGGGAAAGGACCATCGGTTTTACCAAAATTTGAAAATCTGTCATTTGTAATTCTACTTTATACTAGAAAATTTTCTCAAGATCATCAATTGTGCTTTTATTTGGCTAATATATAACATCAACAAATAATCCTCAATTTTGACTTCATATATTGTACACTAATCTCTTTCTTATTACTAAATTTATGCTTACTACCACTTATGATATGGATACTGCTGCTTTAGGAAAAATGAATAATTTTCATGAACGTACGATGCTGAGATCCAGTAAACAATTTCAGAAAATGAAAATAAATGTTTATAACATCACTATAGTCATGGAACAATTTGCATTCATTGGTATTTATATTGCTTTCAAAAAATATTTATTTTTGGCTAATTTAGTTCTCTTATGTTGGATTTCCCACTTATGCTAGCATAACAGATGGTGAATTCTTTAAAGATGTTTTTTTGATATTTTTTTCCTTAAGATAGAAAGAAAGGCCACCACTAAAACTCAGAACATCTTTTTCCAAGGTTATCTTCTAAATTTTATGTAATAAGGAGTGCCATATTTACCAAAATTTTGAAATCTATTAGTTATGCTCCTATTTTGTACTAGCAAGATTTTCAGGATAATAAATAGTACTTTTGTTTGGCTAATTCATGATATCCACAACTTGAACTACCCATGATATCAAGACTTTCACCCCAGTTTCAATTTCATAGATGGCATACTAATCTCTTTCTTCATACTTAAATTAACGTTAACTTCCTTATGTATGAGTACTGTTACTTTTAAGAAAATTGAGAACTGTTCATGAATACATGGTACCAAGATCCAATAAACAATATGAGAAAATAAATTCTTATGCATTACAAATATTGTGGAATGTTTTACATTCATTTATATTTATATTGCTTAAAAAAATTTGTGGGTAATTTAGTTTTATACTGTTAAGACTTTTAAGTCATGCCTAACTCGCAGTAATATAATGATTCGTGTACAACAAACTATTTAATTCTAGGTTACTGAAAATGTTAACGATATTTTTCGTCAAGATCCAGTGTACAGTATGTGATGTATGCGTTCATGAAATTTTCCGTGGTTATGACTTAGAGTTCTTTGGATATACTCCTGAATCTGGAATTGGTAGACCTCTAAGCCATGACAACGACATCGTGTATTCCATTGAGAAGAAAACAGGCTAACGCTTCCTTCAAGTTCATGGACGAGGGTGTCGTAACAATCCTTAACTCCGATGATCCTCTTGTGTCGGATCCTCCTAAGATAAGGGTCTGGATCACAACAGGAATCGGATTAGGAACTCGTATACGATTTCATCGCATCGATGTTCAGGAAGCGTTAGGCTCAGCATGAGATTGTGGATCAATCATGGCGACCCCTTTTTTAGGCGAAGAGAAGGGGGACTTCACGTTGCCACAAAGCCCTCTTCTTCCGCTGTCAGGGCGCCTTGGTTGATCTCCTCATCAGAAAGGTTAGAGTTAACTCTCTGTTTCATCATTATAATACTATAAGATTAACAAATCGCAAGATGTATAGGACTCGAAATTCTCCATTCATATATTGTAGATATATTACAAGAATGGATGATTGGCTTCCCTCAAGAAGGAAGGAACTAAATAGAGAAATAAAAAGATCATCCCCCCTATTCGGAGTTTCCGGGGTCCTATTTATAGAGTATTTGGGGTCTTCCTATCAGTAGGGTGCGGGGCCGGAACGATTCCTGTTGGCCGCTATTTCTCTTGGTCTTGGGCATCTATTGTCGATCCTCCTTACGCTGCCGGTTACAGTCTTTGAAGTGAGAGTTCTAGGTGAACTGGGGCCTCCCCTTGATGGAATGAAGTTTGTTACTGAGATGGATTGTGAAGGCGTTTCGAGTTTCTCAGTGGATGCTTCCAAGTGTCGGTCATAAGCTTTCGGCTTTATCACGGGTACTTGGAGGGGCTCGCCCTTATGATGTACGTGTATGTCTACCGACTTAGAACTGTCGATGGTTCAGGTATTAGGCGGATTAGTACTGGTAGCTTGTATCCTTGCTTGAGTCTCGGTATAGCCTTCTGGTTTGGCTTTCTGGAAGATAGATTTCGGTGATACAAAGGTGACCCCTTTTGTCACTTGAGCTATTCTTCAGGGGTTGATTTCAGACCACCTTTATGCTCTGATCTGATACTTTTCCTATCTAATATGTTGGTGTCCATCGGCTGACTCTTGGCGTATGGACCCTGTCGGATGGACCTTTGCTGATTCCCGGTAGGTTTCGGGTCCCTTTTCTCTAGAGGAGGTATCGGGTTTCCACGTCTTTTAGCCTTCGGCTAACGTAATAGGTAGGGTGTTGAATACCCTTGTCCTCTCTTATTAGGACTAAGCTCACTGCATATTTGGAGACAACCATGTATAGGTATAGAGTTTCTCCCTTCTCGGGGCTAAACAAAACCGGAGGCGTTCCCATATAAACTTTCAATTCTTGGAATGCCTTCCAACACTCTTCGTTCCATTCGAAATTCTTCTTTTTCTTTATGACGTTGAAGAAACAAACGCATTTATCGATAGCCTTAGAAATGAACCTGTTGAGTGTTGCTACCTTCCCGTTTAGGCTCATAACTTCCTTGCTGGTTTTAGGTTCTGTCATGTTCTTAATGGCTTGTATTTGGTCGGGGTTAGCTTCGATTCCTCGCTCGCTGTAACACCCCACCTCCACCAGGGTCACTCACAAGAGAATGCACTAGCTTTGGAGGGGCGTTGTCTAGGTAAACATGCACAGAAATATTACAAGACAGAACATATAAAACAGCGGAAGAAAAACCAAATTTCATTACCTCATAAAATTATAAGTTCTAAAGCCTTTTACATCAAAATGCCTTTAAAAGCCATTACATTGAAAACCTGTCTTGCAATAGTTAAAGAAGCATAAAACCACAGTCATAAGATATTCCCCAAGTAAAACGGTAAAGCACCCATAGCCAAGAAAAATCCAAGCCATACATGATGACCTTGAAGCGGAAGAAGTCCGAGCTAAATAACAGTATTTCCTCCCTGAAAACATGGGGGGGGGGGGGGGAACGGAAGACAAAGAGGCGAAAGAAAACGGGGTCAATCATAAAGACTGGTAAGTCCTATCTACTTCCAGCATAAAAACAGGTAAAGGTAACATGACATGCATAAACTAAAAGTAAACATAAGGATGATGACAAGATAGACAAGCTAAACCAAGGTAACAGGATGAGCTACTGTATCAAGATAAACTACGACCACTATGAATCAAGTATAACATCCCAAGGTTCTATCGAGTATAACATCCCAAGGTTCTATCGAGTATAAGACCCCAAGGTTCTATCAAGTATATTTGCCCTGCACCTTCCGTACTAGTATCCCAATCCGTGTCATGTGTTATCTACAAAGTGTCCCTTGCCCAATGTCATGAAATGGTCCATGTCAACCTAATGTAGGTTTTCCCAACTCGTATGTTTCTTTCCATGTATATGTTTAGTCCTTTGCCGTAAATCCTACGGGCTCCCTCACGTAGTTCTATACTACTTCAAAGTAGTTCCATTATCCTTGAAATCGTTTGGACTGCCACCCTTGATCTAGCTGTATTTTCTTACCATGAATTCTCGAATGTTCAGCTAGTATTTATGCCACCTAGGATCACTAGGGATTACGCTACCTACTAAACGTTTTCGTAACTCGGTTTGGGTTTAAGCCACCTAGGACCGCTAGGGATTACGCTACCCGTCAACCACGCCCTTTTTCCCATGTATGTATCATGAATCGTTTTTCCATGTCTAGATGCACATGTATCTCAATGTGCCATCCGAGTCCCGTGACAGGGCTAATCAAGAAATACAGGACTCGGTCGGGAGCTTTAGGTTATCTGCCGATGCAGATATCAAGGTCTGTTTTTCTACCGGTGGTTATGGTCCCACGTGACCCCTCCCTCAACTACTGAAAGGCAATCCAAGAAAATCATGCACGAGAACTATACTCCGGCCATCCATGCCCCCACTTTCCTATTGGCCAACCTCACCCATAACTAGATAGCAAGTATATGGTCTGTTGGGAGTTCTCTGCCTTTCCGCATACGTACACGATTGACTAAAGATGGTAGGTAGTCGACGACGTGCTATCACAGGGCTAAACTAAGTATCGCCAACTCCACGCTAATCCACCCCAGTCTTTAGGTTGCTCGCACAACAACCAAGGCATAACCTTGGTTCTTCTACCGCAGACCTTAACCTCTGTGAGCCCAGGCGGATCATCTACAACCTCACAGAGGGATACCAAGAGTACCCTCACGTCCCCCGAAGCTGCCGCTTCGTCACCCAGTTTGCTGGAGCCTTTATCTAAGTCAGATAAACATTCGCTCCTCCTCGTGTGTTTGTTTAAACGATGACCTACCGTATCAGGTTACTTTTCTATTTGTGAACTGGTCCAATTCTCTTGACTAAGAATTATTACTTAGTTATCCTTAACTAAGGTTTATCACTTAGTTTCCCTTCCCGTTATCCTTATTAACTACGATTTTCCACTTAGTCCCCTGAACTAGGGTTTTGTCCAATGGGTTAAGTGTTGTCATTCGAGTTCATGACTTACCCCGCCTACGAATCATGTCAAAATTGGCTAAGTATTCAAGTTCAAGACTTAGCCCTACAAACCATGTATCAAATTGGTTAAGTATATCAAGACGTTCATGACTTAACCCTAGATTATCGTGTCAGATTGGTTAAGTATAGGTTAACTTAACACTATCAAATTACCGTGTCAGATTGGTTAAGTATAGGTTATCTTAACCTCATCAAGCTACTGCGTCAGATTGGTTAAGTATAGGTTGTCTTAACCTCATCAAATCATCGAGTAAAATTGGTTAAGTGTAGGTTAACTTAACCCCATTAAATTATTGAGTCGGATTGGTTAAGTATAGGTTAACTTAACCCCATTAAATTATCGAGTCGGGTTGGTTAAGCATGTTTAAGAGGTTCGTGACTTAACCCTATCAAATCATCAAGTCGGATTGGTTAAGTGTAAGTTAACTTAACCCCATCAAATTACCGAGTCGGATTGGTTAAGTGTAGGTTAACTTAACCCCATCCACTAGTCGTATTTATAATGGTTAAGTATCATTCTTGTGGGTTTACTTAACCCTACCACACATCGCGTTATCCCAGTCGGGTGTTATCAACCCATTTAGGTTAAACTAACCCATCCGCTAATCGTGTTATATGGTTAAGTGTCTTTAAGTAATCAAGTCCGGTCTTACTTAACCTACCCAATCATGTCATATCGGTTAAGTGCCATTAGTCAAACTAACTTAACCTTATCATGTGGCATTTAAGTAAATTAATGCACCCCAACCTCTCACATTAGACTTTGTTGTGGTTACTGGTTACGCCGCGCAGGTCCGGGAAGCTTTACACCACAACCTAGTCTAACCTCTGGTTTTAAGCGCGATATGACCAACTTCTCACATTGGGTCTTATTGTCTATAGCTACTGGATTTGTCGGGCGGTTCCGGGCAGATTTATGCTACAAACTCAACCCAACCTCGAGTTGGCCACTTTCATGTTTTCCTACTTGTCATGTTCATGTCAAATTTAGGCCACGACAAAGTCCACGTTTTCAACTTATGCCCATTGTCCCATTACTTAATTCATGTTAAGTTTCATAGCCCATCTCAAGTTTGCCTAAACTACCCAAGGCGTATTCCCAACGCAAGTGAAAGCGAGTCAACATAGTAGGAATAATATGACAACATATTGGCCTCGAACATGTATGATAGCATAAAGGGATTGGCCTCAAACATGTATGATAGCATAAAGGGATTGGCCTCAAACATGTATGATAGCATAACACTAGGTTCATCATCATAGGCATGTAAATGGTCATGAGGGGTTTAGGTTCTTTTACATGCATAAGCCCCAAGTCAAGTTCATATGAATGTTCCACAAGTCAAATTGTTCTAAGGGTTCATGCCAACATTCCACAAGTCAAATTGTTCTAAGGGTTCATGCCAACATTCCACAAGTCAAGATTCAATCTTGCATGATAAACTAGGTCAAACACAACATGAGTGGCATGATTTAATCACTAAGAAATAGCCCAAAGTCACAGGTTCAAGAGAGGAGCAAGACTAGATTCACATAGACTAACATACTTAGGTTTCATCGCATTTTATTCCATGTCAACATTAGAACTACCGTTTAGATCTAAAAGTAGCTAGAACTTACAAAGCGTGGCTAGAGATTTATGAGCAAGCATTTGTCGTAGAACGGTGTTGAGATGATGCTCTACTTCCTTGATTTGACGTAGAAAGCTTGCTCCTTTGACTTGAATCTAGTTTGCATGCTTAAGCCTTTGAAGTTGAAGATGGAGGCCATAATTAGGGAGCATTTTGGCAGCACTTAGTTGTTAAGATGATTTGTGGTGGTTTAGGCTAGGTCTTAGGGTGTTTTTATAGAAGTTAGGACTAGTTTAGGCCCTTAGATTAACCCTAATTTAGATCTGAACCATCCAATCTCATCACAAGCCAATATAACAGACCCAAAGGAGCAAGCAGGTGCACCAGGCCAACCTGGTCCGACCAGGGAAGTCGACCCCCAGGTTGACACCCAGGTCGACTGCCCAGTCGACCTGGTCCCTGGGGGGTCGACTCCCCAGTCGACTCCCCAGTCGACCTGGGGCTGGGCGGGAAATCTTCCCATCCAGTCTGTTTGGGGCTAAATTCGAAATTTGAAAATCTGTTTTCGTTTTCTGATTTTTCGTGAAACTTCTAGAGGCCATATCTCGGTCATACGGACTCCGATTTACGAAATTTCGGACTCGTTTCCAACCAGAATTCCAAGGCGAACGCAACGGCGTAACCTGTTTTGCTTGATTTTTATTTTAAAATTTAATTCTGCATCGATTCTTGTCTTAACATGTTATTAAAATTCGGGTTGTTACATCCTCCCCTCCTTTAAGGATTTCGTCCCCGAAATCTCTAAGTTAGGGAGGATGTGTCCTACCATCCAATCATCCATCTACTCAAAGCATCATCCAAAGGCAACCATTGTCCTTAAAAGATTTCTAATGCTGTATGAACATATGCAGAAAGTGTGTGTATATGTGTTCCTTATCTAATGCAAATGATCAGGCTTGATTGATCTTCTAAATGCAAAATATGTTTAGTGCCATGAATCCACATGTATGCAAATAGTCCTAGTCACATAAACACTATATGTGTGCACAACCATTCATCCATATGCAATATTCACATGAAACACATTCAAATTCATCCATAAACAAGTATAAACACGTATACATATGAAATATGAAATGTGACTGAGCCGATCTAATGCCTAGTGTGTATTCGCGCATCCACGAGCAACCACTTGCAACCATATCAATCATAACATGTTTTCAAATACATGTTTACATCCACAGGGTTCTACCCAAGGTCCTCAAGATAGGACCGAGAAGATAAGCAAGATAAACTCCTTTTGGATTACAAGAAATCCCTTTCTAAACCCAACCCATATCCTATAAAGCCCAAAAGGTTTAGTCAACCTAACGGACACCTTCAAACCCTGACATGTATTATTAACCGATGAGTCATACCCCCTATGGAGTTGGCAACAGAAATAAGATCGAGAATAGGATCGAGAGGATATGCATAAAAGATAGCATGCGGGTAAGCTCTACAGGAAAACAGGGATCAAGAATATACTCTTAAAAAGAGATATGATGCGTGTATCTTGTCTTCAATCTTCTAAGTCGCATTTCCTTGAGCTTAATTCCATTGTGCTTTGACCATCTTTAACTTCATGATTTTGTGGCCTCTTAACTCCTATTTCCAAATATGAGCTGGAACTCACTTCATTGTTGCCTCTCGTTCCACTTTTACTTATTCTCCCTCTAGTATACTTGGCTCAACCCTATCCGTGCACTCATGGTTTCATGTAAGCTTTCCAAAATTCACTAGTGAATCATGGATCTTGTTTACTCGCTCTACGACATTCCACGCAGAAGAACTTATCTCTTGAAAACAAACAGATGCCAACCATGTTACCAAGTGTACTTACTAGAGTGATTTCCATAACTCATGCACAAGCGAAATGAACCATCCGCCTTAGTGGCGAACTCTACTCGAACGGATTACCAACAAATGCATCAAGAGGTTCTAGGTAACCAATCATGACAGAACCCTAAAGGTTACACGAGATTTCGAGGGTATTACCGAGGCAAGTCAAGAGCCTAACTACCCTCCTTTCAGAACCGAGAATGGCACCCTTACTGGATAACCACTCCATTCCTAGAATTCAACCCATAGCTTAAAAGCATAAGCATTATTCCTAAAAGTCATAGGCGTCCTCAAATCCAAACAAGTCATGAATAAATGGACCGATTCCTCAACAAGATTTGAGACAAAAATGGGATCCTCTACTATGCTAGTACGAAGGTGCAGAGACTCAACTACCGAAGCAGACTTAAATGATGCGGTGATCAAAGCAAAGTCCTGACGGGATGATAGAGGAGAAAAGCTAAACCTTTCACATAAACGTTACCATCCTTCTTAGGTAAGCTAACAGTGAGAGCATACAATTGCCCTCTCGATGACCTTGTCCTCGTCTCATAATACTTGACTATCTTTCCCTTATTACCATACTAGAGATACTCTCTCTTGTTATGGGTTTTATCGTTCACCCTTTTCCTCCTTTGTGGATTAAGCCATACCAACAAGTTGCTTGTCCTTAAGCTTGTATCCTTTATCCTTGTTCTTACTATCCTTTCTTATAACGCGGTAATAGGTCTCTCGAGAACTACCTCCATCGTACCGAAAACGCTGACATAGTTAGAAAAGGATTAGTCGCAATTCAAACCACTGTGACTACAGGTGGAGGAAAGAAAGGAAAAGAGATTCAATCAAGGAAACAAAGGATAATGCTAATGGCCTTTGGGGAATAGCCTTTAAAAATAAAACTTTCCTTGAAAAATGCTACTTTGTAAACGGTTTTCAAATAGTTTTCAGAAGGTTTTAAAACTTTTGCCTAATCTGGTAACCTTCTGCTCTGATACCAAATGTAACACCCCACCTCCGCCAGGGTCACTCACAAGAGAATGCACTAACTTTGGAGGGGCGTTGTCTAGGTAAACATGCACAGAAATATTACAAGACAGAACATATAAAACAGCGGAAGAAAAACAAAATTTCATTACCTCATAAAATTATAAGGTCTAAAGCCTTTTACATCAAAATGCCTTTAAAAGCCATTACACTGAAAAACCTGTCTTGCAATAGTTAAAGAAGCATAAAACCACAGTCATAAAATATTCCCCAAGTAAAACGTTAAAGCAGCCATAGCCAAGAAAAATCCAAGCCATACATGATGACCTTGAAGCAGAAGAAGTCCGAGCTAAATAACAGTATTTCCTCCCTGAAAACCGGGGGGGGGGAGGGGTGGGGGAACAGAAGACAAAGAGGCGAAAGAAAACGGGGTCAGTCATAAAGACTGGTAAGTCCTATCTACTTCCAGCATAAAAACAGGTAAAGGGAACATGACATGCATAAATTGAAAGTAAACATAAGGATGATGACAAGATAGACAAGCTAAACCAAGGTAACAGGATGAACTACTGTATCAAGATAAACTACGATCACTATGAATCAAGTATAACATCCTAAGATTCTATCGAGTATAACATCCCAAGGTTCTGTCAAGTATATTTGCCCTGCGCCTTCCGTACTAGTATCCCAACCCGTGTCATGTGTTAGCTACAAAGTGTCCCTTGCCCAATGTCATGAAATAGTCCATGTCAACCTAATGTAGGTTTTCCCAACTCGTATGATTCTTTCCATGTATATGTTTAGTCCTTTGCCGTAAATCCTATGGGCTCCCTCACGTAGTTCTATACTACTTCAACGTAGTTCCATTATCCTTGAAATCGTTTGGACTGTCACCCTTGATCTAGCTGTATTTTCTTACCATGAATTCTCGAATGTTTGGCTAGGATTTATGCCACCTAGGACCACTAGGGATTAAGCTACCTACTAAACGTTTTCGTAACTCGGTTTGGGTTTAAGACACCTAGGACCGCTAGGGATTACGCTACCCGTCAACCACGTCCTTTTTCCCACGTATGTATCGTGAATCATTTTTCCATGTCTAGATGCACATGTATCTCAATGTGCCATCCGAGTCCCGTGACAGGCCTAATCAAGAAATACAGGACTCGGTCGGGAGCTTTAGGTTATCTGCCGATGCAGATATCAAGGTCTGTTTTTCTACCGGTGGTTATGGTCCCACGTGACCCCTCCCTCAACTACTGAAAGGCAATCCAAGAAAATCATGCACGAGAACTATACTCCGGCCATCCATGCCCCACTTTCCTATTGTCCAACCTCACCCATAACTAGATAGCAAGTATATGGTCTGTTGGGAGTTCTCTGCCTTTCTGCATACGTACACGATTGACTAAAGATGGTAGGTGGTCGACGACGTGCTATCACAGGGCTAAACTAAGTATCGCCGACTGCACGCTAATCCACCCCAGTCTTTAGGTTGCTCACACAGCAACCAAGGCATACCCTTGGTTCTTCTACCGCAGACCTTAACCTCTGTTAACCCAGGCGGATCATCTGCAACCTCACAGAGGGATACCAAGAGTACCCTCACGTCCCCCAAAGCTACCGCTTCGTCACCCAGTTCGCTGGAGCCTTTATCTAAGTCAGATAAACATTCTCTCCTCCTCATGTGTTTGTTTAAACGATGACCTACCGTATCAGGTTACTTATCTATTTGTGAACTGGTCCAATTCTCTTGACTAAGAATTATTACTTAGTTATCCTTAACTAAGGTTTATCACTTAGTTTCCCTTCCCGTTATCCTTATTAACTACGATTTTCCACTTAGTCCCCTGAACTAGGGTTTTGTCTAATGGGTTAAGTGTTGTCATTCGAGTTCATGACTTACCCCGCCTACGAATCATGTCAAAATTGGCTAAGTATTCAAGTTCAAGACTTAGCCCTATAAACCATGTATCAAGTTGGTTAAGTATATCAAGACGCTCATGACTTAACCCTAGATTATCGTGTCAGATTGGTTAAGTATGGGTTAACTTAACCCTATCAAATTACCATGTCAGATTGGTTAAGTATAGGTTATCTTAACCTCATCAAGCTACTGCGTCAGATTGGTTAAGTATAAGTTGTCTTAACCTCATCAAATCATCGAGTAAAATTGGTTAAGTGTAGGTTAACTTAACCCCATTAAATTATTGAGTCGGATTGGTTAAGTATAGGTTAACTTAACCCCATTAAATTATCGAGTCGGATTGGTTAAGCATATTTAAGAGGTTCATGACTTAACCTTATCAAATCATCAAGTCAGATTGGTTAAGTGTAAGTTAACTTAACCCCATCAAATTACCGAGTCGGATTGGTTAAGTGTAGGTTAACTTAACCCCATCCATTAGTCGTACTTATAATGGTTAAGTATCATTCTTGTGGGTTTACTTAACCCTACCACGCATCGCGTTATCCCAGTCGGGTGTTATCAACCCATTTAGGTTAAACTAACCCATCCGCTAATCGTGTTATATGGTTAAGTGTCTTTAAGTAATCAAGTCCGGTCTTACTTAATCTACCCATTCATGTCATATCGGTTAAGTGCCATTAGTCAAACTAACTTAACCTTATCATGTGGCATTTAAGTAAATTAATGGACCCCAACCTCTCACATTAGACTTTGTTGTGGTTACTGGTTACGCCGGGCGGGTCCGGGCAGCTTTACACCACAACCTAGTCTAACCTCGGGTTTTAAGCGCGATATGACCAACTTCTCACATTGGGTCTTATTGTCTGTAGCTACTGGATTTGCTGGGCGGTTCCGGGCAGATTTATGCTACAAACTCAACCCAACCTCGAGTTGGCCACTTTCATGTTTTCCTACTTGTCATGTTCATGTCAAATTTAGGCCACGACAAAGTCCTTGTTTTCCACTTATGCCCATTGTCCCATTACTTAATTCATGTTAAGTTTCATAGCCCATCTCAAGTTTGCCTAAACTACCCAAGGCGTATTCCCAACGCAAGTGAAAGTGAGTCAACATAGTAGGAATAATATGACAACATTTTGGCCTCAAACATGTATGATAGCATAAAGGGATTGGCCTCAAACATGTATGATAGCATAAAGGGATTGGCCTCAAACATGTATGATAGCATAACACTAGGTTCATCATCATAGGCATGTAAATGGTCATGAGCGGTTTAGGTTCTTTTACATGCATAAGCCCCAAGTCAAGTTCATATGAATGTTCCACAAGTCAAATTGTTCTAAGGGTTCATGTTAACATTCCACAAGTCAAGATTCAATCTTGCATGATAAACTAGGTCAAACACAACATGAGTGGCATGATTTAATCACTAAGAAATTAATAGCCCAAAGTCATAGGTTCAAGAGAGGGGCAAGACTAGATTCACATAGACTAACATACTTAGGTTTCATCTCATTTTATTCCATGTCAACATTAGAACTACCGTTTAGATCTAAAAGTAGCTAGAACTTACAAAGCGTGGCTAGATATTTATGAGCAAGCATTTGTCGTAGAACGGTGTTGAGATGATGCTCTACTTCCTTGATTTGATGTAGAAAGCTTGCTCCTTTGACTTGAATCTAGTTTGCATGCTTAAGCCTTTGAAGTTGAAGTTGGAGGCCATGATTAGGGAGCATTTTGGTAGCACTTAGTTGTTAGGATGATTTGTGGTGGTTTAGGCTAGGTCTTAGGGTGTTTTTATAGAAGTAAGGACTAGTTTAGGCCCTTAGATTAACCCTAGTTTAGATCTGAACCATCCAATCTCGTCACAAGCCAACAGAACAGACCCAAAGGAGCAAGCAGGTGCACCAGGCCAACCTGGTCCGACCAGGGAAGTCGACCCCCAGGTCGACACCCAGGTCGACTGCTCAGTCGACCTGGTCCCTTGGGGGTCGACTCCCCAATCGACTCCCCAGTCGACCTGGGGCTGGGCAGGAAATTTTCCCGCCCAGTCTGTTTGGGGCTAAATTCGAAATTTGAAAATCTGTTTTCGTTTTCTGATTTTTCGTGAAACTTCTAGAGGCCATATCTCGGTCATACGGACTTCGATTTACGAAATTTCAGACTCGTTTCCAACCAGAATTCCGAGACGAACGCAACGGCACAACCCATTTCGCTTGATTATTATTTTAAAATTTAATTCTGCATCGATTCTTGTCTTAACATGTTATTAAAATTCGGGTTGTTACACTCGCTCTCCACATATGCCAGAAACTTCCCTGATTAGACTTCGAAGGAACATTTTTGGGGGTTTAGCTTCATCTGGTAACTTCTCAATAAATCAAACATTTCTTCCAGATCTTTTAGGCGATCCTCTGTTTTTGTAGATTTCACTAGCATGTCATCCACATACACCTCCATATTACACCCTGTCTTCTTTTGGAACATCCGATTTACCAGCCTTTGGTATGTTGCCCCTGCATTTCTCAAACCGAAGGGCATTACTTTATAACAAAATGTTCCCCAATCGGTGATGAAGATTGTGTGTTCCTCGTCGAGTTTGTGCATCGGGATTTGGTTGTACCTCGAATAAGCGTCCATAAGGGATAGTATCTTGTGTCCACTCGTGGCATCGACCGATTGATCGATCCGTGGGAGAGGGTAACAGTCTTTCAGGCAAGCTTAGTTTAAATCCGTGTAATCAACACACGCCCTCCACTTTCCGTTTGACTTCTTTACTAGCACGGGATTGGCTAACCATTTCGGGTAATGGACCTCTCGGATAAAACCGTTAGCTTCCAGCCTTTTGACTTCCTCCTTTAAGGCCTTTATCCGGTCTCGATTATATTCTTCTTTTGTCAGATTGGGGTTACCGAAGAGTCAATGTTTAAGGCATGGCTCATAATTGAAGGATCGATACTGACCATGTCTGAATGGGCCTAGGCGAAAACATCTTTATTGAGCTGGAGGAAGTGGATTAAGTCGCTTCGGAGAGGTTCTCTTAGCTTCCTCCCTATGTTGGTGACCTTCGATTTATCTTTCAGGTCAACGTTTACCTCCTCTACTTCTTTTATAAGTTTTATCCTTTTGATATCTCCTCTAGAGTCTAAATCTGTGATGATTTCTCCTTCTTCAGTTGAGTTCACCTCAACGGACCTTTTCCTTTTCAAAGAAGCGTACTTACCATTAGTGCGTTTGTCAGTCTTATTTATTTTTATTTCGGCTTCAAATGAGGGATGTAGAAATCCCTTATCTAAAGGCATAAAAATAGTAGAAGAACCAAAATACGAAGAATACTCCCTTTTGTATTTTTCGACCGTTGCGAAGCACAACTCTCGGGAGCTAAACGGTTCTCCCCGGATGGTACCCCATCCCTGTTTGGTCAGAAATTTTAACATAAGATATTTGGAAGAAACGAAGACATCCATTTCCTCTAAAGTTGGTCATCCAAAGAAGGCATTGTAATAGGATTGCTAATCAATCACCACAGATAGAGTCTCGAAAGTCCTGTGAAGAGGGGATAACCCTACTTGAACCAAGATGTTGATTTAACCCACTGGGGTTGACCCTTTATTGTTGAACCCGAAAATTGATTCATTGCTAGGCTCCAGCTTCTTTTCGGAAATTCCCATCTGATCGAAGGCGTGCTTGAAATTGACATTGACAGTGCTTCCGGTATCCGCCAATATTTTAGAAATGACTGAAAGCCCTATCTACGACGTTACCATGAGGGGGTCATTATGGGGGTTACATACTCCTTTCTCATTATTATTCGGGTTGAGCGCTGGGTCCTCATTTCCTTCGAAGGTGATGTTGGGATCTGGCTCCTTGTTTTGTTCCTTCAGTTTCTTCGACTTTATTGTTTCCTGCCATGGAATGATAAATTCACCTAGTTAGCTTAAACAAATGAACCACGGGGTCGAAGGTTCAAGCCCTCCTTCTAGCACCAAGATGTTAATGATATTTTTTGTCAACACCCTGAGTATAGTATGTAATGTATTCGTTCATGAAATTTTCTATGGTTATGACTCAGAGTTCTTTGGATATAATCCTGAATCTGGAATTGGTAGACCTCTAAGCCATGACAACCACTACAAGAAAAACCGAGATTAGCGACAGATTTTCAGCAGTGGAAAATTTCGTCGCTAATTAGCGGCAGATTTCCATGTGATCTGCAAGGGATAGTTTTTTAAATTTTCAGCTTTTTTTTCCTTTTATTTATTACCGTCGTTTTCTGCCATCCCTCACTAAGCCATTACAAATTGCGTCAAATTACCGACAGAAAGTTTCTGCTGCTATTTTCCACTGCAAATCCAAGCAGAATACCGACGAATATTTATCGAAGCTATTTTGCAGCAAAATTCCAACAGATTTGCAAGAGTGCTTATATTATTTTTCTAAGATATACTTTAGTGTTATTTTTTAATAATTATTAACATGTTCAATAATTAATAATTAATTTGTTCTAATTAATGATTTATAAGTAATAATGAATATT
The DNA here is from genome assembly GCA_030737875.1 of Allium sativum. NCBI lineage: Eukaryota > Viridiplantae > Streptophyta > Magnoliopsida > Asparagales > Amaryllidaceae > Allium > Allium sativum. The sequence goes on from CM060916.1 coordinate 1,015,003,115, forward strand.
AGTTTACGTTCTATAATAAATAACCTATACTCATTGCTTATTTAAAATTAACAAAATAATCTTTGCTCATAACCAATGTAATTACTAAATTCTTAATTAAGTCCTCTGCTTTCATCACAAATCTCAGTCAGTATGCCAGTATATTTTATGCTAAATCCCAAAATTTTAAATTGTTCTTTTATAATTATTCCCCTAAATAATGAAAATATCAGTTTATTATATGAAATCATTTTTGCATCGGTATATGAAATCATTTTTGCATACCGAATCTTTGTATTTACGGTTTGTGGATGAATGTCAAATACTTTTCCATCTGATGGCAATTAATAAGTATAATAAACATAAACAGAAAAATTCATTTTAAAATAAATAAATTGTTTGAAGGAATTTTTTCAAATTTGGCTTACTAAAAGCTTATTACACATGCAGCACTACTTCAAAACTAATTAAAAATATAGCTTTGTTGTAGTTAACTTGCATTGAATTGATCAAAACACATTGGTGATATTGCAAATAACACAAGTATAACGTGTTTTTTACGTTTCAAATTGCATTGGTTGGCAACTTTTCAAATGTCGTGCAAAACTTATGAAAAAGAAACCGACATCATTTGAAACAGGTCAGTGTTTCCTACCAACTAGACGTTAAGTTGATCAAAATAGGACTACGTTTCTAATTAGTTTTAAAATTCTACTATATGCATAATAAGTTATAAAAAGTGGGGTTTATTTTTTAAATCTTTGTTTAAATTCGATAGGGGTAAAATACAATGATAAAAGGTAGTTTTTAACAGTGTATCTATCGTTATGTACATATTGTGAAAAAAAGTATTATCCTGAAAAAAAAAGTGCAACATTTATTATGCTAAAATACACATAATATAGGTCGTCGTTTTGAAAAGATTTATTTTTTTGAAAAAAATTCAAGTAAATAATACGAATGTGAATACCTAAATATATGTACCTAAATACCTATATTGTTTTCACCATATCACTATTTTTCTCTTTCCACCAAATCATTCTCTCCTCTCCTGACTCATTATTTAAATATAAATGAATGGTTCAAATGCAAAATGGATGCTCTCAAACGGTGGTGTCATATATCTCTTGTTATATATACATACATATACATACATAATTTTAATTCGAATTTTTAAATACTTTACTACTCAAAATCAATTTAGATTCTTACATAGTGTTAAAGTGGATAATGCATTGTATGGATTCTTCGATGACACACCATGGGACCATCTCAAAAATTAGTACTTCCCATGATTTTGTATCTTTATAGTTGCTTTCGTTCATAGACAAAGTGAAGAAACCAACTTTCCCTTTGTAATGTATCTTCATAAGCAACATAGCATACTCATATTGAGTCCAAAGCCTAATTTAATGATTCAAAATTTAATTTCTAAAGTTTCTCAAAAATATCTATTCTATTTTAAATATACTTTGAATCTATAGTTAATATCTTGTTTCTATTGCACTATAGTTTGATAGAATTAATTAGATTAATTTTAAAATGCAATAAAATTTTAAATCAATCATATTTCTGTTAACTAATTTTAAAATGCAATAAAGTTTAAATCAATCATATTACTGTTAATTAATTTTAAAATGCAACAATTTTTTTATTTTAAGTCACATAATTAAACGGTCGGTTTTCCCACCGTTGTACGGTAATACTAGTATACGATATTAGTAGAGTTTAATAATAATAATTACTATTTTTTAATTATTTTTGTTTGTATTTGATACTAATTTATCATTATTAATATTTAATATGTAATACTCACTTGTTAGAAAATAATTACTATTATTAAAAAATTAATAGTTAGAAAATACTTACCTATTAGAAAATTATTGTTACTTGCAATAAACATATTTTTACAAGTGTGTTTTTACCTTAATTGTAGCAGATATATTTTCTTGCAACCACGATACTTCAATTAGACGCAACGGAGAAACTTTTGGCTCCAATCGAAAAATTATGGCGGAAACTCGAAAATTTTCCCCCCAATTCAAAAACATTTACATCGTGAGGCATTATTTTTTATGAACTTCCGCAACATCTTCCCCTCTCGATCCAAATAAATCTTCGAATACAAAACACGCTGCTCACTATAGAGAAAATCATTTCAATTGTATTTTACGTTTGTCCTCCAGATCTTGTTCCCCCTTTCAATTTCTTTCATCTTGGAGATATGTCAATTAGCGGGTCGGATTAGGAGGAAGATTTTCATCGCCGACGGGATTCAGTTTGTGGCCGACGAGGTAAAATTATCAATCGTTCTTTGAAGCTGGTTCACTGAAATCAAACTCTCAATTTTTCATGTGGTATGTCAGTCAGGTAATCTTTTAATTATAAAAATTTGTGAATTGGTCATGTTGCTATCTGATTTTATTCGTTCGTCCTTTGTGAGTTTGACTTCGCTTTTGTTGATAACTTCGGTTTAAGGTTTTATAGTTTCAAAAGATTTTGAAATTTAGTAATTTCCTTTTTACTTTTCTTCCCTGTTTCGCTGTATATGCTTATTCGAACTATAATTGTTCCTTTTTTATTTCTATTTATCATCTCTGATAAGAACAAATACCAATAATATCTGATGCACCTTGCTGTGAACCAAAATTCTAGTGTTTTGTTAAGAAACGAAATTGAAGGACCATGAATTAAATTATTGCGCTGTAGATGCCAGACAAAACAAGATAGTGCTATCATCCATAATCACTACATCTAAAATTACAATCTGGATTGATTTGTATTAATGACTTTTGTGTGCGACATCAGCTTGCATTTGTAGTTGGAAATCAGACACAAATATTGATTTATATAAATTTAGTCGTATTTGATCAGATCATAATCCACCTTAGCATAAAGGGGACGGTTGTGGTGCTGGGGGCACTGTACTGTGTGCCTGTCTCGACAAGTTCCATGTGACAATGAGGTGTGTAATTGGTTAAGAAAGGACACTAGAGACTTCATCTTATACTCTGTGATCTCGTTGTTAGGTTTGGCAACAACAAGCATGACCCACTTTTCCATGTATCCACCTATCATGCAGACATAAGAAGATTTAGCACACTGATTTTTTTTTCTTTTCTTTTCTTCCTGATGCGAATTCAATCAGAAAATTCATTTCATTTATTACCATCTTCTACTTTTTATTTTTAACAACAAAATCGTCGTCTATCAACATTATTGTAGCACAAATTTGTCTATTTTGCAATGTTCACCTTGGTCAATTACCAGGAAAAAGTTAGTATATTCCAGTTTAAACATCATTTGTGTGCATTTGGGTACAACAAAAATTTTGTAGTGTGTCAATCATGTCATAAAAATATCATAAGTAAAGCTTTTACAAAGGAAATTTATAACAGCTAATAAATCAACATGACTTTATGAAATAAATATGTGGATAATTTCACTGTAGTAAGAGTTGTGTGGCTAGTGTAATTCAATAGTATTTCCAAATGATAGGTAAGTTGTAAATTTCTATTTTACAAAGGAAATTTATAAGTGCAAGTCTAGTGTTGTTTTCTGGCATCATGTCTGGACTCACTTTGGGTTTAATGTCTATTAAGTCTCGTTGATCTTGAAGTTCTTGTTAAAGATGGTCGCCCTCAAGATCGTAGAAATGCCTATATAATCAGTATGTCCATATATATTAGAATTCTTGCACTCAAAAGCCTTTTCACTCCCTCCTCCTTTTAAGTGTGAAACAGTTATTGGAAATTTGGAAAAATAATAACTTTCTGAAGATTGATATTTAACCGCTATGTTAATTTTTTTACCTAGATAAGCATGAATCTATGGCAGTTGATTTTCATTTACTGAAGTTTGGTAGGATTTATTCAATTGAGCACGATATTTTGGGTTCTTAACAAATATCATGGGTAAGAGACTTCGGTTTAGTAATCATTGATTTTGATAAGAAATTAAAATTGTTCGTTTAAAAAAAAATTGTAGGATATTATGTGGTTCATAGATATTCATAGCAATAAAATTTTCACTAATATACTTGTACCACTTTCTTTTATTATGTCTATCACAGTTTGAAAGTGTTGGGGAAATCACAGACTTGTTGGATGCTGTTGACAACACTACAAAAGCTATTCCTAAAGGATTCGCTATTTTCTCAGCTACTCTTGCTTCATTTCTTCTTTTCAGTGCCTACATGGACGAAGTAGCTTCATTTGCTCAAATTCCTTTTAAACAGGTAGTGAAAAATCTAAGGAGCAACTCTTCTACACACATTTTTAATCTTTTTGTGATACTTGTGATATACTTTTTTACCCATCTTATCTAAAGCCATTGGTTATTTTAATGTTGCCTTTGTTATTTATTGATGCTATAATGTTGTTTTTGGCATCAAAGAGATGAAACATATCATTTGATATAGCTGCTGCAGGACTGATTGTGGTAGAGGTTGGTCGTTAAAGTGGTAGGACTGTTTATTAAGAAGTGCTTTTTTGCTATGAGGTTACAGTGGGAAGGTGGATGAGGTAGCAAATGATTAAGTGTGGGTGCTAAGCTGTTGTTTGCAATTTGGTCGATGGCGGGGGTATTGAAGTAGGTAATTTAAATGAGGTATGACAAAGCTTATAATTAGTTTATACTTCACAAAATTTTCTTATTTCCTTTTGGTAATTTTGTGGTGTTTAGTTATTGCCTTTGGGGAGAGGTAGATTGATTGTTTAGATGGGTAAAAAGTAAAATTCTTTACTTCTGTGACTGTATGTATAACTAGAGAATTTTTGTTTTACAGGAAGATAGACATTTTTGATGCAAAAAAGCGAGAACATACCACAACAAGTTATGGATTTGAAATGCTAGAACTATATTTTGGTTTGTACTTTTTAGTATTGTTTATGAAATATTATGGATGTATAATGTATTTTTTGATGTAAGAATGTTTAGTATGCCTATTATGTAATGTTGAGTGTTGATTATGAGATGAGTGATTATTATAATACATTGATTATGAGATGTGTATGTTGATATTAATTGTGTTGTATTTAAATTATGATTGTGTATTGAATGGAACACAAGTTGTGTGTGTGATGAGTATGTATGTTTATATGTGTGTATGTGTGTATATAGACAGATCAGAAGGGGAATAGCAGCGGATTACCAACAGAAAAGGGAGGTTAAGTTTACCTTAATTTAATTTTCGTCACTAATCTCTTGGTAATTAGTAAGGATTTACCGACGCCTTTTATAAATAATATTTTATTATAAATTAATTATCCGTCGGTAAATAATCGGTATATAAATTAAAATTAAATTAATAAATAAAATTTTATTTTTATCATAAAATTAGTAAAATGACGGAAAAACGTTGGAAAACTCATGCTGAATTATGTCGCAAAATCTGACACAAATACCATCATGGTTTTTACCAACAACACCGTTATGTAGGAAATCCGTCGCTAAGGCCTGTTTAGCGACGGATTAGAAGCGGATTCTGCCGCTGCTAAATGCAATTTTTCTTGTAGTGAACTTGAGAAGAAAACAGACTAACGCTTCCTGAACATCGACGCGATGAAATCGTATACGAGTTCCTAATCTGATCCCTATTGTGATCCAGACCCTTCTCTTGGGAGGATCCGACACAAGAGGATCATCGGAGTTAAGGATTGTTAAGACACCCTCGTCAATGAACTCAAAGGAAGCGTTAGCCTGTTTTCTTCTCAATGGAATACACGATGTCATTGTCATGGCTTAGAGGTCTACCAATTCCAGATTCAGGATTATATCCAAAGAACTCTGAGTCATAGCCACAGAAAATTTCATGAACACATACATTACATATTATACTCCGGGTGTTGACGAAAAAGATCGTTAATAGAAAACAAATCATAGGGTATGATTTCGTTGTGGATAGGATCTGTTCTTTTGATGTTGCTAATAGTAAGGTGAACTAAACTTATTTGTTCAAATAGATTGTAAATCTACTAATGTCAAGGTTCTTTTTTTCATTCTAATTTGTAGGGAAATCGGTAATACTATTAAAAGAAAGAAGCTTACTCGAAAGTGAAAAGATATTGAGGAATTAGGATATGCAATCAATGAGCCCAATGCACGCGATGAATATATTTTGCTGGACAATGATGTTACTAATGAAGATGGCCCACAGACATATGAAAACAATGCAACACAAACTGGAGTTGATTCAAAGAGCGAGGATGCTCAAATTCGTGATAGCCTGCAAGTTGCACCTCTCTTACTGTTTAAAGATCTCTAGAAACTAATTAAGTTGGCCCATTCCAATGCAGCTAACTGGAGCCTAAGAAACCTAAGGGGCAGTCAATTGTATGCCATTGTGAGGCAATGATTCCACTAAGAGGATTTGATATAATGCAGTTTTTTATAACACATGATTGCTTTTTCCAGTTGATGATCTATCCAAATACCAAGGTTTGCTTCAAATTTATTACAATGCGGGTTTGTTTTCCCTATAACAATTCGCTAATTTGCCAATTGAATGTTGTTGTGAAGCTTTGGGAGAGAGTTTGCGAGCAGCGTCTGAGGAGGTTGACATGTATCTCTAGGAATCAATTTGGTTTAATGGCTGAAAGGTCAACCAATGAGGCGATTTGTTGGTTGGACAATTTATGGAGAGACAGGGAGCAGAAGAAAGATCTTCGCATGGTTTTTATTGATTTGGAGGAATCTTATAACATAGTACCGAGGAAGGTTATGTGGTGGGCGCTAGAAAGGACAAGAGTGCCATCAAAGTACATTACCCTTATCAGGGATATGTACGAAGGGGTTGTGACTAGTGTCAGGACATGCGATGGTGAGACCAATGACTTTCTCATTAACACATGGTAACATCAGTGTTCGGCTTTGAGCCCCTATATATTTGCATTAGTGATGGATGAGATCACAAAAGGTATACAAAGGGAGATTCCGTATTCTATGCTCTTTGCCGATGATGATATGCTGATTGATGAAAGTAGAATAGGGATTAATGGACAACTGGAGTTGTGGAGGGAGATCTTGGAATCAAAGGGCTTTAGGCTTACAGAACTAAAACAGAGTATATGAAGTGTGAGTTCAGCGATGTCAGGTCAGATGATTGAGAGGTCACTCTGGTCGGTCAAGTACTACGCAAGAAGGAATTGTTACGATATTTAGGATCCATGTTGCAGTTTGATGGGGAGATTGATAGGGATGTTAGTTTTAGAATTCAAGTAGGATGGATGAAATAATGACTAACATCTGACATTCTCTGTGATAGGAAGATTCCTCATAAACTTAAAGGAAAGTTCTATAGAATAACTATCAGGCATGCGATGTTATATGGTGCGAAATGTTGGCCTACTAAAAGGCAACACGTCCAGAAGATAAGTGTAGCAGAGAAGCATATGCTGCGTTGGAGCTGTGGGCATGGCAGACGAGATCCGATTAGAAATGAGGATATTCGGGACAAGCTTGGAGTTGCACCTGTTGAAAAGAAGTTAGTCCAATACCGCTTGAGACGGTTCGGATATCTCTAACGTAGACCACACGATGCACCTATGCGCGTTGGAATTATATAGGTCGAGCCAACGGCCTAAAGAGAGGTAGGGGTCGGCCTAAAATGTCATGGGAGAAGTTAGTAAAAAGAGATTTAAGAAATTGGTGTATGTATGTAGACCTGGTATCAGATAGGAATGTATGGAAGTTGGCAATTTAGGTACCAGAACCTTAGGTTTTTCCCCCCTTAGTTGTTTAACTTTTAAAACTTTATTTTACTTTTATTGAAGCTTTTTAACTTTTTTTTAACCTGTGTATTTATTTTAAACTTTATTTTGCTTTTATTGAAGTTTTTAACTTATATATATATATACACACACACACACACACACACACACACACACATATATATATATACACACACACACATAATTTTGATTTCATCTCTAGCCAGCCCCAACTTGTTTGGGATTCATGACTTTGTTGTTGTTGTATCTACAGAAAATAAAAATGCTTGATGTACGTTTTTAGCGCTTTTCGCATTGAATTTTTAAATACTCTATATTATGTTTTCAAATAGATCCATGAATATGTTATGCGTTTTGAAATTTTGATTAAAATTGATAAGAAATTATCATAGTTCCTTTTTTACATAAATAATTGGATTGATCGTCGGAGTTATCGTCTTAAGGACTATTGAATTTCACTTCATGAATCATCCTTATTTATTGTTGCCTTACATATTTCAAAATGATAAGAAGAAAAAAATTCATCCTCTGTTTTACATCGAAATGCTTCTGCGTCTTTATGCTACTGGGTTAAACACTGATCTATTTTTAAGCAATCATTTAAACTTCCACCTATTGTACAGGAAAAAAGTATATATTTTTTTCCTACATTCCTACTCAATTATGAGGAACCACTATATTCTTAATTTATGTTTTCTATTTTAGATGCTCAGTTTCTATTCGTAATCTTGGTTCAAAGTATATTAGGAAAAGAAGGAAATGAAAGGAAAAAATATAGGGTAGGAAGACAAAAATATTGCAAGGTATAATTTACATATTATTCATCGAGATGAATTCTTCCAAGAAAGAAGTTTGTTTTGTTTTTGTTTCCTTTTTTTTTTCTTTTTTTTTTTTTTTTTTTTTTAATTGATTGGCATGGTACATATCCTACTAATTTGATTACAAAAGCTTGACAAGAAATAGGATATCGGCTATGTATAGATCTATAGTTTCGCTAAGGTTTACAGATCTGAACATCTTTGCTTATTTACGTGTTGAAATTTCACGGGCAACTCCACTTATATGCATTGAAATTTTGCAGTTATCATTGATCAATTGTAAGATCATGGCAATGCAGCAGCGACAGGTCGTTACAGGAACATGTGACAGCAAAGAAGACTTAAAATCGCATATGTTTTGTTATGATATCGCGTTTTTGTACTTTGCCCTTTCAAATCACTACTGTATTGAATTTCAAAGCTTTTTCCTGATAGATATGGATGCAGTGGCGGAGCCAGGAATTATACCTGGAGGGGGCAAGATTTGGTTCGGGGGCGGTAGACCCCGATTATTTTTTTTTCATGTCGACCATTTAATCATGCGTATAAAGATCATTTTAGATCATCAAACAAACACAACTTAATATAATTAGCGTCCGACTATTCGCACTCCGAAAATCCGCTTCCAGCCACCATGAAACATTGTTCAGCGGTGAACGACAAACTGCCGTTCACGTTCGTCGGCCGTTAACAGCTGCCGTACGGTGCATCTTTCGAAGAAAAAACCATTCGACGATGAATGGTCGAACGACTGTGGTGGTCGAAAGTGGAGAGTGGGGTGGGAATAGTAACACATTATAATCGATTGCAAAAATGATCAACTGTTATCTATCAAACAAAACAAAATTGATGCCACTATAAATACCAAATTGAATACTAAACTAAAGACATTGACAGCAACAAATGGAGTTTTTTGCAAATCGAATACCACATTAAAGTATTACAGTAAAGCAAACTTAAAACCAAATTGAAACCCCCTAAATTAGTAACGATGCAGCATAGAAACCCAAACTTTCAACAAAACTGGAACCCTAGATTAATAACGGTTGTAAGCTGATGCAGGCAAAATTGGAACCCAAACTTTCACCAAATTGAAACCAATCTTTCAGCCAGCAAAATTGGAACCAATCTCATTCCTATTAATAAAAATCGCATATATCAGTTCATTAGATCGAAATCACTTACCACCAATCGATGTACGCTGATGCAGGCAAAGGAAGAGCGTTGCGTTGCGTGCGACTTGCGGCGAGAAGGCAGCAATCAGCGTTACTACGGCGGTCCTGTGGAGTGGTGGTTTTGTTTCTCCTGTACGTGAGGAGCGCAGCGGTGGTTTTGTTTCTGCTGTACGCGAGAAACAGAAACATTAGGGAAGAGGACAATTTTTTTTTTTTCGTTTTGTAAATTTCTGGGGTGGGCACGTGCCCACCCCAAGCTTCATGTGGCTCCGCCACTGTATGGATGTGAAGCGTTAATTGTTAAGTATAGTTTATCTTTTACAGTTTATTCTTCTAATAAATTTCTGATTTTTGCAAGTATAAATATAAATATTGATTTTGTTCAGAAGTATCATTGACTAAATATGCATGCAAACATGTCTTTATGAGTTGGTTCAAACAGTAGTAACAAAATGGGGATCGAGTACTTTGACATAGTTAATTTTCTATGTAGATTCTAAAATCCAACGTCTTTCTTCCTACAGACAAACTTGCCATAGATTTCGCATCCAGTTCCTGCTTTTATTTTATAATGTCATATACATTAATCCTGAGATTCGGTTTATATTTAACATTTTACGTAAATGTTGAGTTGAAAATTTGCTTACATTATGTTAGTAAACATCCCTATATTCGGATAGCATGATATCTTATTTTATCTCTTTATGAAAAATACCTTGCTTTTTTTGTTTTTATTTTCTTTTATCCCCAACAACCAAATATATTTATGCAATATTTCCCCTTTCATTTCTAAAAGTTAATATAAATAAAACTACATTATTTTCTCTATATCCGTGCGCGAAACACGGGTGCACACTTGTTATAAATAATACGTTTAAACGGAATGAGCCGTAACCATCAAAATTGTCTTTTGACAAGACATCAGAAACAACAACCATCAAAAACATAGAAGAGTCCGGTCGATCGACTGAAGCTACAGAAGCAATAAACCTTTCAAAAAGCTTACGCAAAGTCTCACCAGTCCTTTTCTTAATCCCCGTAAGAGTCATCGCGTTCTCGAGTGGAGCAATGTGGACCCTAAACTGTTCGATGAATTACCCAACCAAAACATTCCAAAGGTTAATCGATCCATTTTCCAACTGTCAAAACCACATAACACCAATGTTCGTAAGATAAAGAGGGAATCACTTCGCCATAACGTTCTTCGAAGTCGAAAGTACTGCCATATGACGCATATAATGCATCAAGTCAACCGTGTGGTCCTTCCTACCATCAAAAGCTTCCAATACTAACAATTTGAAAGTCGGTGGATTTCGAGAATTTCGAATATCCTAAATAAACGGACCGCAAGTGACCAATTCCCCACGTCAACAACACGTTTTTACACAAGAAATGAATTTTGCTAAGCTCTTGACCAATTCCCCACGTCAACAGCACGTTTTTACCACTACAACAAAACAGATCTATTACAACGTCCATTTTACAACGGGCGTTTGCTGCCCGTTGTAATAGACTTCTGTTACAACGGTCATTTTCTGAACCGTTGTAATAGATGTCTGTACAACACCCTTTCTACAACGGGCATATATTGCCCGTTGTAATAAATGATATTACAACGGTCATTTTTAGGCTCGTTGTAATAGATATCTATTTTACAACGGTCACAAAACGCCCGTTGTAATAGATGTCTATTTTACAACGATCACAAAATGTCCGTTGTAATAGACGCTAATTTTTGACAATTAATAATTACAATACTTCCACAAAATTAATTTTGATTATTTAATAATTAATCATTAATCATATATTACTTATTATTAAGTATAATATTATATTACTAATTACTAATCATTAATATATTATATTATTTATTAATATTTAATAATCAATCATTAATAATATTATATTAATCATTTATAAATTATAATAATTAATGATTATTAATAAATAATCTCTAATTATTAATTATTATATATAATCAATATTCCAAAAAACATAATTTTACTTTCCAGTTATTAGTAAATAATATATATCCAGTAATCAATATCAATAATTTATAATTAGCAATAAACATTAATAATTTATGATTAATAATATTACTACACTACGAAAAATAATCATTTTAACTGATGTTAATTTTACAACGATCATATAAATTTATGCTAATTAACAATAAACATTAATAATTTATGCTAATTTTTTAATTTTGAAGGTTGTTTTTTATTTTTTAATTAATTTAGCAATGATGAGAAATTAAAGTCAATTTCAACTGATATAATATAATATAATTTTTGTTTTTGGTCTAGTTGTTAAACTTAGTTATCCGTAGACCTAATTTTATTTTGAATTGTGTTATTAAAACATCAGTTAACCGACCATCTTAACCGAATATTTTCGATTCGGTTAACCAAATTTTTGTCGGTCAGTTAACCGTTAACATATTGAATGAAGATGGAGTTGGTTACTAAATGCAATTTGCCTGTAAAAGTTTTCTAATATTTTTGATGAGCCGGGATGATGAGCTTTTTCCATACCAGGTTTGGTTCACATATGGAATGAAGATTTCCTTATATTTTGATATTTTTGACGACTTTTTATAATTTCACCAACTGTTTTCCTTTTTATGTGTAAGCAGTTGTAAGTTCATGTTTTTTATTTATGAAAGACTGATCCTTGCTAGTGTGAAACAATATATCACTTTGATAAATTTGGTTTAAAGAATAACATGGAGATAGTCATCAACCTAGCATTTTTTTGAATACAACTGTCCTGAGGGTGAATACATATATCATGTTATGTGAATATCAATTGAAATATTATCCATCTAATATCACTTTAATTCAATGAAATTTGATAATTACATACCATTCAAAGTGACATCAATCCATAATATATTATCTAATATCACTTAAATTCAGTGAAATAGAATGATGTGCTAATTACCAGGCCCGGTTATTGGGCAAGGCTACCTAGGCTATTCGACCCGTTCCCATAGGGCAACACGGAGAAAAAAAACTATTTCTATCCCTAATCTGTAATCTCTCGGCTCCTCAAACCGCACGAAGCGATTCGGAGGCATCGCCTCCTCTCTCAGACGAGCTCCTCCTTCGAGTTCATCAGTAAGTCAACAACCCGCATCGGTGAATCGGCAGCAAACCCTGTTCGTAAGCCGCAACAACCCCCGCCTTCAGGCTTCAATTCAGATCGAATAATCAAGACAAGACTCAGCGATTGCCTCTTTCAGTTTCAACCTTCCTTCGCAGCTTCGTTAATTTCTTGTTATTGGTGTGAAAGGTAATTGCTATCTTTTGTTGGCATTTCAGTTTGCGATTCTTCTTTTTTGGGGAAATTTTGAATGATTCTTGTTGGTTGTTGCCTTATGGATGTTGCTTATCATAACTTAGAAAGTAGGCATATACTGATGGTAATTGGTAACTAATAAATATCAAAGACATTGAATTTTTATTTATTAGACAGTTAAGTGGAGGGAAAAAAAAGTTAAACATTGAATTCTCATTTACTAGAAGAAGAAAAAAAAGATTTTTGATAAGAATTGAAGAAAAAAAATGTTAAACATTGATTTTTTTTTTGGGTTAAATTCAGTTTTTTTGGGGTGTGCCTGTTCATGATGATAAGTGAGTTTTTATGCTGTGAATTAAGAATGGTTTTTTTTTAAATTAAATTAATCTAATTTTGATAACTTGGTCTATTACAGAATGCTCTTTGAGCTGCTAGTGCTATCGGGTGCACAAGTTGGGCTAGATTGGACAACCATTTTGAGGAGAAGGGATGATTTCAGGTGTGTACATTGTGTAAAGACCCGGAAATTCCCGCTCTTCGAATCGACCATAAACCACACAGGTCTGACCCAAAGGTTGGAAATCTTCGAATACTTTAACTTTGGGAATACAAAACATTAGAACAATAACAGCAGACTTTTATTGCATTACAATAATAGAACATCAGAGTACAGAATATCAGAGTACAAATAAAGTAAACTACAGCGGAAGATAAATTACAACAGGTTTAATACATTAAACAGCGGAAGACTTCTAAGCTCTGGACACAGCTTTAGGCTTCGATCCAGGATCCTGCTAAAGAGAGAGATATCTGCAAAAAGTTACTCGACTGCCCGTGTGGAAAAGAGGGCACCCGAGTTTGCAAAGTGAAACAAACTACGAGTCAGTCATGGGACTGGTGTGAGAATTCTAAACTAATATAACTAATAAGACAAATCCAAGGACCACGCCACTTTCGCGGAATGGGTTTACTCCTATGGATTGCCAGTGCATAAACCAAAGTAAATCGAGAAATAACGCAATGTCTTTCTGGAAAAAAATGAAACCATTATAAGACCCAAGTCCCATCACACAATGCAACGCACACCAGAGGATAGGGTTTTACCTTATAATGGTCAAAAGATGCTTGATACGTAAAAACGATAGTATTATTAGTGTGTATATGTTTTAATAAAAAGATTTGAATCATAAGTATCAATCCTAGACGGCATGGTTACCATATAGCATGTCGCCAATACTAGTTCTACAATCAAAACCGCAAGGGCGTATTGGAAATTTGGATTCCATCATGAATCGAGGCTAGGGGCAAGATCCTCTCCGATTCGAGACACTCTAGCAAATGCCTCAGGATTCCCCGCAGTGAACCCTTGGAAGCGGTAGGGCCGGTCCCCGCCTATGGGCAGTGGATTGGTTATGCCTGAACACACGTTTCCCGGTCCCTTTGGACCTATAGTATGACCACCAACGCCCTATAAAAATAACGAGGCGCCTCAAAATCCATCATCCACATAAGTAAAATGTCAGGGCTGGTAGGTCACTGACACCACTCTAGCTAGAAAGAAACGTGTGCACTCCCTACGGTCCATATCCCGTTTTTGACTCATACCGGGGTGTGAGGCTGGCGAAGTCACGCTATACACAAAGCTACGCCTAAACAGGCCGTGCTTTGATCATCAACCACAAGGCCTGCTTTTCAACAAAAGCCTTGATCAATGCATCTTAGCATGCCACATTGTCAGTCCATACTATACCATTGATTTCTACCAATATATAACCTCTAAGCTCATATGTCTCAGAGAAGGGTGTTAACCACCAAGCAGATATATATTAACAAAGATCAATGAATGTAGTATAAAGGACTACAACGTCAAACATACATTCCATTTATAAACTTATGCTCTGGGTCTGAGCGAAAGTCAAATCCGTACAAATCAACACTACGTCCGGATAACTACCATCTTAGCCCCATCTTGGGAGCAAATCAATCAAGGACCTCAACGGTAGTTACCCATTCGATGTGAAGATCGTCGGTCTTCAATCGCCGTCTTCAACTCTTAGATTTAAAACGTCGTATAATCATTTGAAATGAGATTGAACTCGGTCTTCTCAAATGATTCTCGCATATATATATATATATATATAATTTGAAAACATTTCATATCGTTATTAATATTTGATAACGACCTATTGCTATTTTTATTTATATAAAAATAGCTCGAATAAATTTAACGACGCTTCGGGTCAATGGGCGACCCTGGCGCTGTTTTCAACCAAATTTGATTTACACATATCTAACCGTTGGATTTTGATGAAATTTATATCATGGGAAAGATTTTCCCAAAGCGGTCCTAACGGTTCCTGTTTTGGGAAAATCCGACGGTCGGATCTTTCGGTATAACCGTTTAAAGTTACGATTGTCGATACGCGAACTACCGCCCGCGTTCCGTTTAATTTATAATTTATATTTATATGTAAATACAAATACTTGGCGATTTCAAATATAAATTGTCAATTAAAAATTCGACTTTGAATTTAATCATTTATTTACCCTATGTGTAAATAAATTATACTTTTCTACATTTTGCTTTATTCACCTAAATGTAAATAAATATACTTACAATATTTTCCAACCCTAATGCGACAAAAATGATGTTTAACCATGTATATAAATTTATACAAAGTATATTTTTGTCCGCAAGTTCTAATGCGACAAAAATTATTGTTTAACTTCGTATACATTTTAAAAGTATGTTTTTGTCCGCAAGTTCTAATGCGGCGAAAATTACATTTTAATAATGTATATTTAACTTTACTTACATTTAGATAACAAAAATGTACTTTTAACTTTTATTACATTTTTAACACATAAAAATGTATGTTGACTTTTATTGCATTTTTACTACATAAAAATGTACTTTAACTTTTATTTCCTTTTACATTAGAAAATGATATTGCTTTTATTATTTTCTTTTACGATCGATTAGGAAATAATGTTTCTTTATTTACATTGAACAAAAATGTAAATTCTTCTCTTTACTATGCTTTACATTGAAAATGTAAATTCTTTACCTCATTTATTTACACAAAAAAAAAAAAAAAATGTAATTCTTTGTTTCATTTTATCTCACTTTGAAAAATGTAAATCTTAATTTCTCTTTATTTTACATTGAAAAATGTAAATCTTAATTTCTCTTTATTTTTACATTGACAAAAGTAAATCTTAACTATTTAATTTTTACTTTGACAAATGTAAATCTTAACTATTTAATCTTTACATTGACAAATGTAAACTTTTTGTTTCATTTAAAATAAATGAAAATGTCTTTATTTCTTTTACATGGAAATAAATGTTTTCTATTTCTAATCCTTTAAATAGAAATGTAAGTTTTCAATTTCTTTCTTCCACATAGAAAAATAATGTTTTATACTTTCACATAGAAACATAATGTTTTCTATTTATTTCTTTTATTTTACTTACATTAAAAAAAATGATTTCTTTTTAATCTCATTTTCTTTACATTAGAAAATGTTTTCTTTCTATTTTCTTTTTAACATAGAAAATGTTTTCATTCCATTTTCTTTAATCATAGAAAATGTTTATATTCTATTTTCTTTTAACAAAGAAAATGTTTATATTTGCTTCTTTTCTTGAACAAAGAAAAATGTGTATTTTAATTTCATTTTAATCACATAAAATGTACCTTTCATATTTCACATTTTTACAACGTAAAATGTACTTTTATCTATTTTACATTTTAAAACATGTGTTACCTATAGCTTATGTAAATATCTTTACTAGTGCTAGCATTTCTAAATAGTTATATTTCTGATGCCAATCCATTTCCATTATACAGTATGACGATGAATGTGTGTCACAATACCCAAATTTTCACAACTATGGTTTTTTTTTTTTTTTTTTTTGTGTCCTAATACTCAAACTAACCTAATGATGGTATAGATGTCATAACAACTATTTTAACACAAGTATAATTGGTTGTATTTCTGATGAGTAACAATAAAAGTCCAAACTTCACTTTTATTTGTAAATGAAAATGAAGATTTAAAACTCACCTTTTATTTATACATAAAAGTAAGGTTGAACTTACATATTATTATGTTAACAAAAGAAACATAAAAAGTTTGTCTTTTTATTCTTAACAAAATAAACATAAAATGTTATTCTTTTTACTCTTAACAAAATTAACATAAAAAGTTATTCTTTTTACTCTTAACAAAATTAACATAAAAAGTTATTCTTTTTATTCTCAACCTAATAAGTAAATCTTTTTATCTTGACAAAGAAACATAAAAATTAAGTCTTTTGTTTTAACAACAAAATTAAATAAAATTTCTTTTTGTTTCAACAACAAAAATGGTGACGAAGATGGTTCTTTTTGTTTAATCAACAAAATAGTGACAAAATGACTCTTTTAACTTTAACAACAAAAGTAGCGTCAAATTTGTTCTTTTAACTTTAATAATAGAAGTAGTGTCAAATTTGTCAACAAAAGAAACACAAAAATTTGATCTTTTGTTTTTAACAAACAACTATGTTAAAAATGGTCTTTTTATTTTTAACAAACAACTATGTTAACAATTAGTTTTTTTTTTTTTTTTTTTTTTTTTTTTTTTTTTTTTGATGTTAACAAACAGCTATGTTAAAAATAGTATTTTAAATGTTAACAAACACTTGCCTTTTATTTTGTAAACAAAATAAAGGTAAAATTGGCGGTTTATTTCATAAACAAAATAAAGGAAAACTTTGTCTTTTATTTCCAATTAATGTTTAACAAAAATCAATTCTTTTATTGGCAAATAATATATAATCTTTTCAAATAATAAATAAAAAGTTATTTCTAATATGCCTTATAAGTTAACAAATAAAAGGTTATTCTAAAAGGTAAATTATTCATGTCTTTTTAAAATGTTATTTAAATATGCCTTTAAATCAACAAATGAAATGTTAATTAGATGTGTTTTCGCTTTGAACTTTCCATTTGCAAAGTAAATACAACTAAAATTAAATCAACCAAATTCTTACTTTTTAACGAAACAATAAATTGTTCAACAAAAGTAAATTTTCTCATTTGCCTTTTTATTAACAAATAAATTGTTAATAAACTTAAAACAAAATAAATCCTTGTGGTATCGACTCGGAATTTTAATTGGGTTAAAAATAATCCTAATTTAATCCAATTAATATTTATGTCATATCAACACGATGATTTTTAACAGATTCATACAGATCTAAATCTACAAACACAGATTTATACAATAACATGCAGTACAATTCATCAGAATACAAACAGAACAATCAACCCAATATATCACAGCACAGATCACACAGATAATTATTTAACGAAATAAAATGACTAATTAAATAAATTAAATTGTGAAAATCAGAAATTCTCACAGTCGTTTGCGATTTAGTCCAAAATTTCAATAGTCCAGAATCAACTCCAGTCAGTTTAGATGCGTAGATCTCAGTCACACGATCACATAGCTTCTGATATCGTTAAATTTCGTTGACGTATGTGTTAGTTATAGTCTAAACAAGATTAATGATATTTATATTAAATAAATAAATTAATTAATTGGAAAATACCGTCTCTTCTTCCTCTGGAACTTAGGCCGATGGTTCAACGTATAAAGCTCGATATTAGGGTTCGAATTTGCGCTCCAGTCGAGGCACGAGGTGCCGATCTGATGCAACCACGGTGACGGCCTCTGGAAGGCGCCCCCGAACCTCCCCTCCCCGTCCAACTCGCACGCCGCCTGTGGTGGGCGTTCTCCGACGAACGACGTCGGTTTCCGAGCCTGGCACTCGACGGCCGTGGCTCCAGGGCAAGATCAGGCCGTATCAAATCGAAGAGGAGGAAGGCCTCTTCACTAATGTCAAAAGGAGGGGTGTGATTCGGTGAATGGATCAAAAGAATTTAGGAGAAGAAGATCGATGAATTCTGGCCATTGAAGAAGTTGAATACGGCGGCTGTAGTTTGTGGATTAGGGTTTCGTATAGCCCGGCGTATTTATACGCGTATTTTTCTATTTATTTAATTCTTTTAATTCAATTAAATCTGCATCTCGTCCGGAACTCCAAATTAAATTCAACGAAAAATGTTCCTAGGCAAATACCCCCGTTCCGGACGCAATGGAACAGGTCTCGTAACCCAATTCCATTGTTACGACATGTTTTTCTTTAATTTAATATTTAAAACCCTTAATTATTTAATTCTGACGTACAATTAAATTTACCGGGCCCACATACTGCCTCTAAAAATTACAGAAAAATTATATTTGGCTATGTTTTGACGATACGGTTCTAACGAGACTAATTTCGTCGAATTCTGAGACTGTTTGAAAAATGGCTATTTTAAGCTGATTAAATTTGACCGAAATTGACAAAACACAGTTTCTTTTGCCACGCTCACATATTAACTCGGAAAATTCTAAAAATTGAAACCTAGCAATAATTTGACATTCCGGTTCCAACAAAAGTGGTTTCGTCGAAAACAGAGGTCGTTTGAAAATTGACTATTTTCAGTGGCTTTAAATATTATTTAAAATTGAAAATTTTAAATTCTGGCACATTTTCTAACAAAATTCTTTAAAATAAAAATTTTAAATTGGCCCTAATTTTCCGGGTTGTTACAGTCTCCCCCACTTAAAAATCTTTTCGTCCTCGAAAAGGCACTAAGGTAAAAGTTGTTTAATTTACTAACTAAATTTTAATTTTACTTTTATTAATTTCTTTTGTTGGCTAACTTATCAAATACATATATACTTTTATATATTTAAAAATCTTATCTTCTTAAATAGGATTATATATATAATCAAAATACGCTAATTATAAGCTTATCACTCTGAACTCATTCTAGGGCATTACTAACCCCATCTCTAACGAGTTTTCTCATTCTAGGATACTGCTGATCCTATCTCTAATGAGTATTCTTATTGGACATTACTAATCCAATCTCTGATGAGTCTTTTGTTCAATTCTAACGAGTTGTACCCTAAAGATTTGAGCTAACCAGAGCTCTGATACCAACTGTAAAGACCCGGAAATTCCCGCTCTTCGAATCGACCATAAACCACACAGGTCTGACCCAAAGGTTGGAAATCTTCGAATACTTTAACTTTGGGAATACAAAACATTAGAACAATAACAGCAGACTTTTATTGCATTACAATAATAGAACATCAGAGTACAGAATATCAGAGTACAAATAAAGTAAACTACAGCGGAAGATAAATTACAACAGGTTTAATACATTAAACAGCGGAAGACTTCTAAGCTCTGGACACAGCTTTAGGCTTCGATCCAGGATCCTGCTAAAGAGAGAGATATCTGCAAAAAGCTACTCGACTGCCCGTGTGGAAAAGAGGGCACCCGAGTTTGCAAAGTGAAACAAACTACGAGTCAGTCATGGGACTGGTGTGAGAATTCTAAACTAATATAACTAATAAGACAAATCCAAGGACCACGCCACTTTCGCGGAACGGGTTTACTCCTATGGATTGCCAGTGCATAAACCAAAGTAAATCGAGAAATAACGCAATGTCTTTCTGGAAAAAAATGAAACCATTATAAGACCCAAGTCCCATCACACAATGCAACGCACACCAGAGGATAGGGTTTTACCTTATAATGGTCAAAAGATGCTTGATACGTAAAAACGATAGTATTATTAGTGTGTATATGTTTTAATAAAAAGATTTGAATCATAAGTATCAATCCTAGACGGCATGGTTACCATATAGCATGTCGCCAATACTAGTTCTACAATCAAAACCGCAAGGGCGTATTGGAAATTTGGATTCCATCATGAGTCGAGGCTAGGGGCAAGATCCTCTCCGATTCGAGACACTCTAGCAAATGCCTCAGGATTCCCCGCAGTGAACCCTTGGAAGCGGTAGGGCCGGTCCCCGCCTATGGGCAGTGGATTGGTTATGCCTGAACACACGTTTCCCGGTCCCTTTGGACCTATAGTATGACCACCAACGGCCTATAAAAATAACGAGGCGCCTCAAAATCCATCATCCACATAAGTAAAATGTCAGGGCTGGTAGGTCACTGACACCACTCTAGCTAGAAAGAAACGTGTGCACTCCCTACGGTCCATATCCCGTTTTTGACTCATACCGGGGTGTGAGGCTGGCGAAGTCACGCTATACACAAAGCTACGCCTAAACAGGCCGTGCTTTGATCATCAACCACAAGGCCTGCTTTTCAACAAAAGCCTTGATCAATGCATCTTAGCATGCCACATTGTCAGTCCATACTATACCATTGATTTCTACCAATATATAACCTCTAAGCTCATATGTCTCAGAGAAGGGTGTTAACCACCAAGCAGATATATATTAACAAAGATCAATGAATGTAGTATAAAGGACTACAACGTCAAACATACATTCCATTTATAAACTTATGCTCTGGGTCTGAGCGAAAGTCAAATCCGTACAAATCAACACTACGTCCGGATAACTACCATCTTAGCCCCGTCTTGGGAGCAAATCAATCAAGGACCTCAACGGTAGTTACCCATTCGATGTGAAGATCGTCGGTCTTCAATCGCCGTCTTCAACTCTTAGATTTAAAACGTCGTATAATCATTTGAAATGAGATTGAACTCGGTCTTCTCAAATGATTCTCGCATATATATATATATAATTTGAAAACATTTCATATCGTTATTAATATTTGATAACGACCTATTGCTATTTTTATTTATATAAAAATAGCTCGAATAAATTTAACGACGCTTCGGGTCAATGGGCGACCCTGGCGCTGTTTTCAACCAAATTTGATTTACACATATCTAACCGTTGGATTTTGATGAAATTTATATCATGGGAAAGATTTTCCCAAAGCGGTCCTAACGGTTCCTGTTTTGGGAAAATCCGACGGTCGGATCTTTCGGTATAACCGTTTAAAGTTACGATTGTCGATACGCGAACTACCGCCCGCGTTCCGTTTAATTTATAATTTATATTTATATGTAAATACAAATACTTGGCGATTTCAAATATAAATTGTCAATTAAAAATTCGACTTTGAATTTAATCATTTATTTACCCTATGTGTAAATAAATTATACTTTTCTACATTTTGCTTTATTCACCTAAATGTAAATAAATATACTTACAATATTTTCCAACCCTAATGCGACAAAAATGATGTTTAACCATGTATATAAATTTATACAAAGTATATTTTTGTCCGCAAGTTCTAATGCGACAAAAATTATTGTTTAACTTCGTATACATTTTAAAAGTATGTTTTTGTCCGCAAGTTCTAATGCGGCGAAAATTACATTTTAATAATGTATATTTAACTTTACTTACATTTAGATAACAAAAATGTACTTTTAACTTTTATTACATTTTTAACACATAAAAATGTATGTTGACTTTTATTGCATTTTTACTACATAAAAATGTACTTTAACTTTTATTTCCTTTTACATTAGAAAATGATATTGCTTTTATTATTTTCTTTTACGATCGATTAGGAAATAATGTTTCTTTATTTACATTGAACAAAAATGTAAATTCTTCTCTTTACTATGCTTTACATTGAAAATGTAAATTCTTTACCTCATTTATTTACACAAAAAAAAAAAAAAAATGTAATTCTTTGTTTCATTTTATCTCACTTTGAAAAATGTAAATCTTAATTTCTCTTTATTTTACATTGAAAAATGTAAATCTTAATTTCTCTTTATTTTTACATTGACAAAAGTAAATCTTAACTATTTAATCTTTACTTTGACAAATGTAAATCTTAACTATTTAATCTTTACATTGACAAATGTAAACTTTTTGTTTCATTTAAAATAAATGAAAATGTCTTTATTTCTTTTACATGGAAATAAATGTTTTCTATTTCTAATCCTTTAAATAGAAATGTAAGTTTTCAATTTCTTTCTTCCACATAGAAAAATAATGTTTTATACTTTCACATAGAAACATAATGTTTTCTATTTATTTCTTTTATTTTACTTACATTAAAAAAAATGATTTCTTTTTAATCTCATTTTCTTTACATTAGAAAATGTTTTCTTTCTATTTTCTTTTTAACATAGAAAATGTTTTCATTCCATTTTCTTTAATCATAGAAAATGTTTATATTCTATTTTCTTTTAACAAAGAAAATGTTTATATTTGCTTCTTTTCTTGAACAAAGAAAAATGTGTATTTTAATTTCATTTTAATCACATAAAATGTACCTTTCATATTTCACATTTTTACAACGTAAAATGTACTTTTATCTATTTTACATTTTAAAACATGTGTTACCTATAGCTTATGTAAATATCTTTACTAGTGCTAGCATTTCTAAATAGTTATATTTCTGATGCCAATCCATTTCCATTATACAGTATGACGATGAATGTGTGTCACAATACCCAAATTTTCACAACTATGTTTTTTTTTTTTTATTTTTTTTTTGTGTCCTAATACTCAAACTAACCTAATGATGGTATAGATGTCATAACAACTATTTTAACACAAGTATAATTGGTTGTATTTCTGATGAGTAACAATAAAAGTCCAAACTTCACTTTTATTTGTAAATGAAAATGAAGATTTAAAACTCACCTTTTATTTATACATAAAAGTAAGGTTGAACTTACATATTATTATGTTAACAAAAGAAACATAAAAAGTTTGTCTTTTTATTCTTAACAAAATAAACATAAAATGTTATTCTTTTTACTCTTAACAAAATTAACATAAAAAGTTATTCTTTTTACTCTTAACAAAATTAACATAAAAAGTTATTCTTTTTATTCTCAACCTAATAAGTAAATCTTTTTATCTTGACAAAGAAACATAAAAATTAAGTCTTTTGTTTTAACAACAAAATTAAATAAAATTTCTTTTTGTTTCAACAACAAAAATGGTGACGAAGATGGTTCTTTTTGTTTAATCAACAAAATAGTGACAAAATGACTCTTTTAACTTTAACAACAAAAGTAGCGTCAAATTTGTTCTTTTAACTTTAATAATAGAAGTAGTGTCAAATTTGTCAACAAAAGAAACACAAAAATTTGATCTTTTGTTTTTAACAAACAACTATGTTAAAAATGGTCTTTTTATTTTTAACAAACAACTATGTTAACAATTAGTTTTTTTTTTTTTTTTTTTTTTTTTTTTTTTGATGTTAACAAACAGCTATGTTAAAAATAGTATTTTAAATGTTAACAAACACTTGCCTTTTATTTTGTAAACAAAATAAAGGTAAAATTGGCGGTTTATTTCATAAACAAAATAAAGGAAAACTTTGTCTTTTATTTCCAATTAATGTTTAACAAAAATCAATTCTTTTATTGGCAAATAATATATAATCTTTTCAAATAATAAATAAAAAGTTATTTCTAATATGCCTTATAAGTTAACAAATAAAAGGTTATTCTAAAAGGTAAATTATTCATGTCTTTTTAAAATGTTATTTAAATATGCCTTTAAATCAACAAATGAAATGTTAATTAGATGTGTTTTCGCTTTGAACTTTCCATTTGCAAAGTAAATACAACTAAAATTAAATCAACCAAATTCTTACTTTTTAACGAAACAATAAATTGTTCAACAAAAGTAAATTTTCTCATTTGCCTTTTTATTAACAAATAAATTGTTAATAAACTTAAAACAAAATAAATCCTTGTGGTATCGACTCGGAATTTTAATTGGGTTAAAAATAATCCTAATTTAATCCAATTAATATTTATGTCATATCAACACGATGATTTTTAACAGATTCATACAGATCTAAATCTACAAACACAGATTTATACAATAACATGCAGTACAATTCATCAGAATACAAACAGAACAATCAACCCAATATATCACAGCACAGATCACACAGATAATTATTTAACGAAATAAAATGACTAATTAAATAAATTAAATTGTGAAAATCAGAAATTCTCACAGTCGTTTGCGATTTAGTCCAAAATTTCAATAGTCCAGAATCAACTCCAGTCAGTTTAGATGCGTAGATCTCAGTCACACGATCACATAGCTTCTGATATCGTTAAATTTCGTTGACGTATGTGTTAGTTATAGTCTAAACAAGATTAATGATATTTATATTAAATAAATAAATTAATTAATTGGAAAATACCCTCTCTTCTTCCTCTGGAACTTAGGCCGATGGTTCAACGTATAAAGCTCGATATTAGGGTTCGAATTTGCGCTCCAGTCGAGGCACGAGGTGCCGATCTGATGCAACCACGGTGACGGCCTCTGGAAGGCGCCCCCGAACCTCCCCTCCCCGTCCAACTCGCACGCCGCCTGTGGTGGGCGTTCTCCGACGAACGACGTCGGTTTCCGAGCCTGGCACTCGACGGCCGTGGCTCCAGGGCAAGATCAGGCCGTATCAAATCGAAGAGGAGGAAGGCCTCTTCACTAATGTCAAAAGGAGGGGTGTGATTCGGTGAATGGATCAAAAGAATTTAGGAGAAGAAGATCGATGAATTCTGGCCATTGAAGAAGTTGAATACGGCGGCTGTAGTTTGTGGATTAGGGTTTCGTATAGCCCGGCGTATTTATACGCGTATTTTTCTATTTATTTAATTCTTTTAATTCAATTAAATCTGCATCTCGTCCGGAACTCCAAATTAAATTCAACGAAAAATGTTCCTAGGCAAATACCCCCGTTCCGGACGCAATGGAACAGGTCTCGTAACCCAATTCCATTGTTACGACATGTTTTTCTTTAATTTAATATTTAAAACCCTTAATTATTTAATTCTGACGTACAATTAAATTTACCGGGCCCACATACTGCCTCTAAAAATTACAGAAAAATTATATTTGGCTATGTTTTGACGATACGGTTCTAACGAGACTAATTTCGTCGAATTCTGAGACTGTTTGAAAAATGGCTATTTTTAAGCTGATTAAATTTGACCGAAATTGACAAAACACAGTTTCTTTTGCCACGCTCACATATTAACTCGGAAAATTCTAAAAATTGAAACCTAGCAATAATTTGACATTCCGGTTCCAACAAAAGTGGTTTCGTCGAAAACAGAGGTCGTTTGAAAATTGACTATTTTCAGTGGCTTTAAATATTATTTAAAATTGAAAATTTTAAATTCTGGCACATTTTCTAACAAAATTCTTTAAAATAAAAATTTTAAATTGGCCCTAATTTTCCGGGTTGTTACACAGTGTGTTGCTCCAATCTCTTTGTATGCATTTTTGTACAGTTGGATGCTTTCAGGTGTGTACAGTGCGCTATATTATACACGAGTAAGAAACAATCTCTTTGTATGCATTTTTTTTCTTATCTGGGCTGCATTTTTTTGGCTTACCAAGGCAACATTTTTTTTCACTTTTTTGCATTTTATTTTGTTTGCTCTACATGTTGCCTAGGGCAACCTGGTTGCTTGAGCCGGCCCTGCTAATTACATACTATTAAAACTCATAACATTATCACTTTGAATGTATCACTTTAATTCAGTGAATAGAATTATTTTCAAATTTTGAACCTTATATGAAACTATAAGTTGTAGCATATTCTTAATCCAATGCGTTTTTCAAAAATAATCTAATGAATTTTCAAGGTTCAGTTTTGTGAACCGCATTACATTACGCACTAAAATTGAGTACTAATTGCTAATGGGAATTCCCCGTGTATGAGACATTCTTACCTTTAGAATACGTAAAATGTGATACATTTGTTTTTTCCTCAAAATGGTTTCCACTAATTCAAACTTAATTGACATCCATCTGCAATATAATTTTCACATTAATCGTGGTTGTTGTTAATTAGAAACTCGGACCTGATTTAACATATTTTAGTCTTCTTTTCAAGGTAGCCTCATATTTTATTTCCCAAAGATTGATGATTTCTTCCTCTAATTTGTTTCTACTAATGTAAACTTAATTTATGTTCATCAATCATATAATTTTGACTTTAATCGTGGTTGCCATTAGTTTGAGGCGTAAACTTGGTTTACTACCATATTTGACTAATTTAAAGGTTACTTCGTATATTGTTTCTTGATTTGTTAATGTGGATTTTTTTTCCTTTTAAAAGGGATTCATAGCCTTTTACTATATTTATTTGTTTACTTTGACATAGCTATTATTGTCGATGATTTTTTCATCACATACCCGTTATAAATGTGATCATTCTTTTGCTATGCGTATATAGTTAATAATTGAAGTTTCATTCGCCCAATTCTGCACCATGAGTGGAACAAAAGAAACATGGAACATGCCCTTTTTTGCAATTGGGGTTGGAACTCTTCTCTTTAATTATTACCTTCTCTTACTATTCCCACATACACTGCTACTATTGCATGTAGAGCATCACGTTACATGTTCCTGCTCGAATAAATTTTACAAATACTTTCCCTAAATGTTAAAATAGGCAAAAGAAAGACTTATTGATATATGCCACAACTTATTAAATTCTTTTTTTTGGGCATTCCACTGAGTATTAATTTACTATCTTAACTTACATTCCTCGGTAATCATGTTTAATTCTTTTGTAGGTGAACGCTTAAGTTATTGCACATAAATAATTTTTTTATTTGCTTACAGATGTGGTTATTTATGTGAACTGATTAATTTGTGATGCTGTTTAAGATTATTGAGACAATTGTTGATGATTTTTTCATCACATACCCTGAATAAATGTGATTATTCTTTTGTTATGAGTATATAGTTAATTACCTAAGTTTCATTCACCAAATTTTGCATTATGAGTGCAACAAAACAAATATGGAATATGCCTTTTTTGCGATTGGGGTAGGAAATCTTCTAGCTTCTCTTACTACTCCTACATATGCTGCAACTGTTGTATGTGGAGCAACACATTACATGTTCTACTCGAATAAATTTTACAAATACTTTCCCTAAATGTTAAAATAGGCGAAAGGAAGGCTTAATGATATGTGCCATAGGTTATTAATTTATTTTTGGCATGCCATTGAGTATTAATTTACTATCTTGAGTTACATGCCATAATAATGGTTCTACTTCTTTTCCTAGTGAACATTAAGTTATTGCACATAAATAAAAAGTTTACGTGCTTAAGGTTGAGAATTATTTCATTACACATATACATACTGAACTCTTGCCTCTTCCTTTTTTTTACTGAAGTATTATGACTTGCAAACAAAAAAAAAGAGTTGGAAATACAAATGTATTCTACTTATTTTTATTGAATATGTTGTCAATGCAATCTTTCATATATAAAACATAACCTTCCATATATAAAACATACTCCTACTTGTTCATGAGTATATTTGTATGTATGCAGGCGGGCACGCGTAACAAGAAGTCGTATCAGTGGAATGATGTTCTTTAATCAAATGATAAAATAACCCTGCTTATGTTCAGTCCTTCCCAGTCAATGAAACTATATTCGGATTCTCTACTTATGTTTAGTCTATCCCAATCAATGAAGCTATATTCAGACTCATACCAAGAAAGCAATTCACATTAAAATTAGCCCAACGACGTTTGAAAGGTCAGCATCATCTTTTTTTCATTATAAAATATAATAGATACTGTTTCCTTTTGAATTCTCTTCTAGAACTTTAGTATTAATGTTACTTATATTTCATATGTATCAGAAAACAGAACTACTGTTTAGAACTGCACACTGTTTATCATTGTTACACACTCTTTATCATTGTTGCACATATTCTACTTGGGTTTGTGCCACATTATTTATGTCATATGAATCGTACAGATTATTTTTCCCTTGATAGGTACATACAAACACTCTACTTGGGTTACTTTTCCTATATACATAGAGACAAATGGTGATAATATAAATTACATGGAAATAAAATACCAATTTAAGAATTTTAATTCAAAATTAAAATTATATAAGATAATGGCAGTGATTATTTACCTTGAAAAGAAGACTAAAATATGTTAAATCAGGTCCGAGTTTCAACTTAGCGACAACCACGATTAGTGCATTAAGGCACCACTCATCCTTGAGGCACCATAAAGGCGCTCAATGCACTAAAGCGGCTGGCAAACATAAATTTGATACTAACTTTTGAGTATGATAACCAACACCATTAATAGTTAACATGCAAATTAACATCGACTCAATATTTGATGTGCTACACCTTTAAATCTTTTCTAAAGCCTAGAGAATATAGGATTTGATGGAATTTATAGATTTCTTTTTGAATTTAAACTAGATTTAGTTATGATGATATCGATATAAGTTCTTGGAGATTGTTATATCTTAAGCATCATGCATTTTCAATTCAAGGGATTCTTTGATGATTTTATCTTGAGTTCCTAAAATTATTCGGAATTTAATTTAGTAAGGTTGATAATTGTGATTGCATGATATGCATATTAATCTTCTTTTATTTTAACAAATCTATTCCATTTCGTGGTATAGAGAAGGAAATATATAATGGTTTGTATTCCCTTTTTTCTACTAACTGGTAACTAGTTATTGATTTTCAATTGATTTAATCAGGCTTCTTATCTTATTTTCTCATTACTTTAATCGCAACAGATTCCCTGTAAGTTATTACCATGCCAAATTATAAACATTTTTAGAATACAAACTAACTTAATATGAACATGTAAATCTCGCTCTCTCGCGCTCCCTCTCCCTTCCTCCCCCACCCCCCTTACCCCCAACCCCAAATGCTTATGTGCTTGATTATTCTGATGTAAGTTTCCATTTGCGTTAGTCTTTTATTACCAATTTTGGTGGATGTTTATCAGCAAACGGTCATCTCACCCCTGCCGCATGTGGTTCAATTTGATGACAATTTATGTTTACTGCCTCTGCATAATAGTAGTTTTTAACCTGGTAGATAAATCATTTACTACTAATTCATGTCTTGGTTTAAATGATGTGTAACCTAATTATCACAAAACAATGTTAGTAACGTGATTTGTCTACTGTTTGACTGTGGTCTTACGATGGAAAAGTTCTAATTGGATTTTTTTTTTCCTTTTGGTATTGGTTCTATTGATGGCTTTAACTTGGGAATTGACTGCATCTATTAGAGTTTTCTACATGCTTTGCTAAATAAATGAAAGATAAAATTGACATGAGTTGAAGCAACAATCACACTAAAAACTTATGCCAGACTTGCTTGATCATGTTTTACAATTCCATGTTTTGTTCCGTTGCACCTATTTTTCTGAGTAACTACATTATCAGTCAGCTTTATTTAAAAAAAAAATCGAGATACTTACAACTAGCTAAGAAGCAACGTGCATATGCTATTTGCTAGGGAGTTTCCGTAGTTTGTTTTGGAATCATAGTGAAGAGTCCACAATTTTAGATTCAGTTAACCTCTAATTATTTGTGTTGCAGTATAATGTGAGAGACTAGAAATTAACAGTAGCTTTATCAATGTCATATTTTGGGCTGAAAAATGGTATATATTATTTCTACTACTGTTGATTGTTCTCCTACCTTTTTGGTAGAAGTTGTGTCTAAATCCAATTATAAACAATATATTATGGTGTGTTCAAATAAAGTTGATTACTGTTACTTTATTCAATGCAAATTGTTTTTATGTTTGTAAGCATCTGGCCGTAGGCATCCAAGATTACATTTTGTTTAAAATTGAACATGGATTACCTCTCAAATAGATATGCTGCACATTATATTTTGTTTAAAATTGAACATGGATTACATCCCAAATAGATATGCTGCACACCCAAATATTATTTATCCTGGCAATTTGTGCTTACCATCAAGATACTAAATGATAAATGCTAAAAAATTATCGGCCCTTGGTGCAAATAAGTGTAATGATGTTATGTGGATTGAACTGCAGTTTTGAATGGTGTGTAATAATATATTCTCTCTACACTTGGTAACCTTTTTTCTTTTTATGCAGTCACACCGTGCAAGTAAATATATGCAGACTCAAGATCAACAGGCCGTTGGATCTGTCGTCGCATGACACAAAGATTACATTTTCTTGGTCTAGTTTTGGTACTTATGAAACTAGTTATGTAATTTATGTTAGAATTACGTCGACGTAACTTATGTAACCTTTTGGAATGTAAACTTATCTAGTCTTTTAGAGTATAAACTTATCAAACTTTTTGAAATGTGTTGGAATTATATGATTCTTGCTTCAGTCTTTTAGTATGTGTTATTATGTGATTTTGATTGTTGCATTACAGTATTTATTGCATGTTAAAATATTCATTATTATTATGGATGCATATTGCAGCAGTTATATTTAAATTTGCTATTACAACGGGCAAAAACCGTTGTAATATACTGTATTACAACGGGCAAAGGCCGCTTGTAATTTATTAGCTATTACAACGGGTCAATAACCATTGTCATAGAGTCATTGCACGTGACAGAGCAAGTTATTACAACGGTCTTTTACAACAGTCATTGCCCGTTGTCAAATAGTCAGGAGCTATTACGACGGGTTATATTAAGACGGGTATATGCCCGTTGTGAAATGCATATTACAACGGTTTTTGCCCGTTGTAAAATGACTGTTTTGTTGTAGTGTACACAAGAAATGAATTTTGCTAAGCTCTAGAACTCTGATTTCAACGAAACAAAAGATGAAAATCATGCTTCATTTTGAGAATAAATAAATTTTCAAAATTTCGAATTTTTAAAATTTGACAAAAAACTGGCTTTTTTTGGATAATTTATAATTTAAAAAAATTGACATATCAATATTTATTAATTCAATTTCATTATTAAATTTTGAACTTTTATAATTTTTAATTAATCTAAATAACACAAGTTGAGTCAGTTAGGCAGTTACATAAATTTGACAATAGTTCCTAACGCAGGAGAGATAAAGTCAATTTCTTTACAAATAAGTTTTTCTAAATACAGATATTTTCCTTGTGCACCGGTCTACCTTCCAGATTCACCAAGTCTCTATCCTTTAATTTTCTTATATCCTAAAATTTCTCCATTTTTTAACTTTAAATCTGATTTTCTTTTCCTTTTCCCACCCTAAAGTTCTTCCCTCATTGAGTTTCATGTCAATGATATAAAAGCCATTGAACTCTTTTTCTTTTTCCATTCAAATTATCCTCTCAACTGCCTAAACGAGTGTGTACATATTTCGTTCATGTATACACAATATTATATCTTAGAAAACCTAAAATTACAACAATTTATCCATTATATGTTATATCACAACTGTTGGTTTTCCACCATTATGCGGTTGTACTAGCAATCTTGATTGTTACAATTGTCATAATCATGATTGCTCCACATGTTGAACAAAAAAAAATTCGGTACTTTTGTCCTTGTTTTCTTAGTTTTATTGATGGATAGCAAAAGAAATTAGTGGGCATAAATAGTCTGTCTTATTAGGATTGTCTTGCATGCCGTTAAGGAGGAATGACGGTTTTGAATAAAAATTCCCATGCCACGAAACAAATTAGAGGAGAGGAGTACTGAGTACAAATATGAGTTGGTAGTCACGTAACGATTTCTTTTGTTACAAGGATGTGTGTGTCAAGTTATATGCATACACTATGCAGGAGGAGGGGGCTTTGTTCTAACCCTCGTTACATAACTACATAATATGTCTTCCCTAAATAAACTTATATTTTCAACTCGTTGACAACTCTATGGTTCATCAAAAGACGTAATCTTATGGTTGTTTCCAGTTTTTGCAGGTTTGTCGACTACTCTTACTATTACGCTATTAGAATACCAAAGGTAGCAAGGATTGATGAGAAACAATGGCTGAGTCGCGGACCAGGTCGCTCTCTTGAAGACGATTCGACGATCTGGTCGGTGGTGCAAAACCAGTTCGTACTCTCGCCGCCGCCTCTAGGATAAAACAGCCTCGTAGAACAGTAACCGATTTGCTTGCACAACAAATCAGTGCAGATTTGCACTTTTGAAATAAATAACTGCTCGGAAATTTCTATAAGAATATTTTAATGGCGGAGGAGAAAAAAATATTTTTTTTTCTTAATTGCTGAGGAAGAGAAAACAGTTTTTTCTGTGTACCAATCTTGTCTACAACTGATGATAATATATAGACGGGATTAGGGCTGAACGAAAATACTGGCCAGTGGAGGAAAATAGGATCTGCGAAATACTTGGTCAAAAGTTTACCGCTTCATAATAAAAGTCGGCTCAGAAATATTTTTGTATTTAAAAAACTGGTTTGAAAAAAGCAGTGTTTTCTAGACCAAAAATATAAGTGTCTACACCACATAGCCAAGGCCTAAGCCCAATCCCGAACCGAACCGAGCCAGGTCGAGTCGAGTCGGTCGGTCGCGTGTGTGTGTGTTGGTCATGATGCATGGTCTCCCTCCTCATAACAAAGCATGCATTGGGAGCCCAAGGCCCCAACATGACTTCTTAGAAACAAGTATAAATACTTGCATCTTTCTTATAATCCCATGATGTGGGACTATTCATAAATAGGAGCCATCATACACTTATTTCTATATTTTAAATAATTCACATAAATTTCCAACAATCCCCCACTTGAATTTTTTTTTAAAATATTATCGAGCAGTTTCTAAAAACATAAGACTGTGCATAAACAAAGGTGTCATCCGACTTGAACCTTTGCATAGTGAGTAAGATTCAGTTTTTACTAGAGTGACACATAGTCTTGAACTCTATTCCTGACATCAAACCACACACAACCTTTTCTATAGTGCAATCAAATAAGCCCGTGCGTTTATGGCCATGCACGTCTATCCCAGTTTAGTGAACGCTCTAGAAGTTCTGCCCAAAACTCCATAGGAAACGACCACATTTCCACATTCACACAGGTGAGTCTATCAAGAGTACTCCTGAAGGTAGGTACTCCACTCCAAATAGAGTATAGATCTGATTAAGAGTTTCTATTAACTCATCCTCTAATCACTTCAGGAATACATGCTTCTTAGTTTATTAAATAGCATGTTCTACTTCTATCACTACACAACTTGTTTTTACCCATTGAACCTATTTCTTGGGATCTCCAGTCATTTAGGTCGGGTTACCATTGTGCGTGATTCCACAATCTCAGGGCAATAATCCCATTCTTTTAGAATTATTAAGGACTTTCTTTCTGGTCAGTCCTTTCGTCAAAGGATCTGCCAAATTATCATCACTTCATATGTGATGTCCTCTAACAATACTGTGCATACGACTGTCATTTCTTATCGTTGTATTATCGGTTCTGTTTTTCTTTCAATAGTTGTCAAATCTTTCATCAATATATATGTGATGTTCTTTTACAGTATTGTGCTTACGACGTCGTTTTCTACCGTTGTTATAACGGTTCTATACTTTTTGTAATAGCTGCGGAACTATCACAATCGATTACACCACTGGTGTCTATCTTTCCCGTATAGGGATCTCAACTAGCAGATTTCTTTAGTTCTCTGCTTCTTTACTAGCTGTGGCTAGTGCTCTTATCTCAGCCACTATAGTATACTGAGTCAAGATATTCTGTTTCTTAGATTTCCAAGAAACAGTTCTTCCAGCAGTGCTAAATATATAGCCAATGGTCGTAATAGAATCATCAGATAAAATATTCCAGTCGGCATCGGAATATCCTTCAAGTACAGCTTGAAACTTTTCATAATGTAATCCAAGGTTCATGGTTCGTTTAAGGTATCTCATGACCCTTTCAATAGCATGTCAGTGCTCTATACTGGGTCTACTGGTAAATCTGCATAATATTCCCACGACATAGTCAATGTCGGGTCTAGTACATTCAGTGGCATACCGAAGGTTGCCAATGATGCTCGCAAAATCAGACTGTCTTACACCTTCATTAGTGTTCTTAAATAACTTTACACTGAGACCATATGGTGTATATGCAGGTTTATAGTCAAAATAATTGTATTTCTTTAGAGTATTCTTATTTTAATGAGATTGATCCAAAGAAAATCCCCTTTTTACCCAGTAATCTTAATACCAAGGATTACACTCACCTCACGTAGATCTTTCATATCAAAAATTGGCATTTAATAAGGATTCGACTGAGTTTATGGCATGAATGTTTGACCCAAGGATGAGTAGGTCATCTACATAAAGGCATATAATAGTGCAAATGTCATTCTCAGATTTGTAATAAATGCATTTGTCACTTTCATTAACTTTAAAACCATGTGAAATGATTAAAGTTATCGAAAAATAATTTATGTCATTGTTATGTGCTTGTTTTAAACCATATAATGGTTTATCTAATTTGCATACTTTATGTTCTTGACTATATACTACGAATCCTTCAGGCTGATCCATATGAATTTCTTCTTCTAATTCACCGTTCAAAAATGCGGTTTTAACATCCATTTGGTGTATTAATAAATTATGAATGGAAGCAAGTGAGTTTAATACCTGGATGGATGTTATTCTAGTTACAGGTGAAAAAGTGTCGAAGAAATCTACATTTTCTTTTTCTCTAAAACCTTTAGCTACTAGTCGTGCTTTGTATTTATCAATAGTACCATCAAGTTTTAACTTTCTTTTTAAGTACTCATTTACAGCCTATAGATTTACAACCAGAGGGTAAATATGTCAAATGCCAAGTCTTATCGGATTTCAAAGAATCCATCTCATTATTTATAGCCTCTCGCCAAAAATCAGCATCTAAAGAAGATAAAACCTCTTGGAGGTTTAAGGGATCCTCCTCTATAGTAAAATCACAAAAATTCGAACCAAATTCGTTTACGGTTCTTGCTCTTTTACTTCTTCTAGGTTCAACTTCAGAACTTTTATTAAGTTCTGTTCTAATAGGCGTACTTGATGTGCCCCCACTATTCCTTAATTTAAAAAAAATCGTTTCATAAAAATTAGCATCATTTGATTCAAATTACATTATGTGTATTTAGGTCATAAATTCTGTATGCTTTGCTATTAACAGCATAGCTTATAAATACACATTCGTATGATTTACTTGCCAATTTTATTCTCTTAGGGTCTGGAATGCGAACATATGCTAAGCAACAACAAGTTCTAAAGTATGACATATTGGATTTATATTTCTCTAAAATTTCATAAGACGAAATTTTATTCTTAGATTTGGGGATTCTATTCAGAACGTAACATACAGTCTATAAAATATTCCCCCACTAATGTTTTGCTGCACCAAAATTTAATAAAATGACAATTACTAATTCGGTAAAGGTCCTATTTTTTCAGCTTTACCGTTCATTTCAGGTGAATAGGGTGCAGTTCTCTTATGTTCAATATATCACATAAAAAATCCAGAATAGAATTTGATTCGTATTCTGTTCCTCTATCACTATGTAGTCTCTTAATTTTCCTATTTGCTTGATTTCAATTTTGAATGTTTCAAACATATCAAATGCATCACATCTTTAAGAATCAATGTCTTTCCTATCATATGTTTTATTTTCATATTACCAGTCTCTACAGCTTAAGTGGTGCGAGAATCTCACAACACACTTTCTGATCGTCAGCAACCGTGTATATTGTGAATATATCACGATCAGAGAAAACATGGCGAGAAACACCAATGTCTATCCACCAACCCTCTGATTCACCAACAAGGCGAATCTCAGTAGTCATAGCCGTTAGAGGC
Organism: Allium sativum; assembly: GCA_030737875.1. Taxonomy (NCBI): domain Eukaryota; kingdom Viridiplantae; phylum Streptophyta; class Magnoliopsida; order Asparagales; family Amaryllidaceae; genus Allium; species Allium sativum. The sequence continues at coordinate 1,015,039,638 of CM060916.1, forward strand.
TCCTCAGTCAGGTTTACCTGCGGTGTAGGGTCTGGCCTGTTCCGACACTTTTGTGCCATATGACCTGGTTTTCTAAATTTGTATTATAGAATAACTGTCCAGAATCATTCATTTGGGTTGGTTGTTGCTGTCGTTTATGGTTTCCTTGCGGATTCCATTCTGTTATTTACTGGTCGGTTGTTGATGCTTACTATTTTTTAGAGATGTTCATATGTTTGAGAATTTATATTTTCTCATAGGAAAATATTCATAAACTCAGAGACTAACATAGTTAAATCATAGAAAAAAAAATTCTGCTTTTTTTATTTTATTGTTTTATGCTAACTTCCTCAAGTTTACCGAAGAAGCTCAAATCAGCGATTACATATAAACTCAGCGTGATTTATATTTATGCTAACAAAACTGATTTGGTATCTTAATGAAATAAATAAGCTTAGCTTTATTTGAATCATCCATCACGCATGCTCATAATCGTGCGTATATTTAAATTAACTGTATAGTTATAAGGTTTTGATAGGACTTCCACAAAAGTTAAATCAGCCGACACTAATTGAAACTGTAATCATAATCACCTCATAGACATGTTAAATTATTTGTCAAAATAATAAATCAACACTTAAAACATACCTTCCAATCGAGTTCCCGTTTCTACCATTTTGAACTATGTGGTTTTCAAAGCCACTTATCACAGCTCCAGATAAGAGAATTAGCAACCTGGGCCATTATCAGTGTACCCAAGCCCATCGTTGTCCACGATAAACTCGCGGAAATCGTCACTTCATTTGGTGAGACTGATTCGGGTACAGAGTCATAGATCGAATCCGACAATTTAGTCTAAACATTGGCTGATTCGGACCTGCGATTATTAGAACTGCAGCAAAATACCTTAGATCCAGTTTTGGCCTGTAGTCGCTACTCACTTTTGCAGGCTATCTCATCTAGTAACTGTCTTAGCTTCAGAAGGCATTACAGAATAGCGTGGGTTGCTGGGACGGCGGCGTGATAGATCCGATCTGATCTATCTTCAGGAATGACAGCGGTTCAATATGATATTTGACGTATCAACCTAAAGGAACTGTGGAAAGATGAATGAAGTGTACGGTAGAGAATAGTTGACACATAGAAAAATGAAATCTTCGTGACAGCCATTGTTTAAGAAAGAATCGTCTTCAAATTGTTGAGAAACAATGGCTGAGTCGCGGACCAGGTCGCTCTCTTGAAGACGATTCGGCGATCTGGTCGGTGGTGCAAAACCAGTTCGTACTCTCGCCGCCGCCTCTAGGATAAAACAGCCTCGTAGAACAGTAACCGATTTGCTTGCACAACAAATCAGTGCAGATTTGCACTTTCGAAATAAATAACTGCTCGAAAATTTCTATAAGAATATTTTAATGGCGGAGGAGAAAAAAGTTTTTTTTTTCTTAATTGCCGAGGAAGAGAAAACAGTTTTTTTCTGTGTACCAATCTTGTCTACAACCGATGATAATATATAGACGGGATTAGGGCTGAACGAAAATACTGGTCAGTGGAGGAAAATAGGATCTGCGAAATACTTCGTCAAAAGTTTACCGCTTCATAATAAAAGTCGGCTCAGAAATATTTTTGTGTTTAAAAAACTGGTTCGAAAAAAGCAGTGTTTTCTGGACCAAAAATGTAAGTGTCTACACCACATAGCCAAGGCCCAAGCCCAATCTCGAACCGAACCGAGCCGGGTCGGGTCGAGTCGAGTCGGTCGGTCGCGCGCGTGTGTGGTGGTCATGATGCATGGTCTCCCTCCTCACAACAAAGCATGCATTGGGAGCCCAAGGCCCCAACATGACTTCTTAGAAACAAGTATAAATACTTGCATCTTTCTTATAATCCCATGATGTGGGACTATTTATAAATAGGAGCCATTATACACTTATTTCTATATTTTAAATAATTCACATAAATTTCCAACATTTTATGATTGATTCTTGAATTCTATTACTAACTTTTTTGGTACTCGGCAATCTCTGAATTATGATTTCAATCCCATGACTTTATATTTCTAAACAAGTATTTAGGAATAGATTAAAGCATTTGGATTGATTTCTCATATATTATCTTATATTTTGATGTTTTGTATGAAGTTTACTATAGAAAATTGATATTTTATGATTTATTTATCACATGAAATGTATCGTTCATATTTTGATGTCTTGTTAAAAAAGGATGAATGAACAACACATCAACAAATAATGTTCAATATAAACAAAAAAAAATTGATAGTTCTATTTTCATATTAATAAATCAGTTAGAAAACTATTGTCTATTTGGAATTTATATATTTTGTTATTTTTCACAACCTGTTGTGATTAATTTTATTTAGTTTAACCTTTTTAAGCTCTCTGGCCACATTTTGTCAAGTTATAGTATCAATAATAACTAAATTACTTAATTAATCACTTACTTTATAGATTGTTGGAGTCTTGCATCCTCCTTCTCTTCTGTTAGCAATTACGTGACCTGTGTTTAGGGAAAGAAAGCTTTTTTGAACTTTCCAAGACCTAGCAAGTGTGCATGCGAGGTACTTTTCCTATAAAATGTTTGAAATCATTTTTAGTTTGATTTCCTTATGCTCTTTCTTTCTTTTCCCTTATTATCATTTACATTTACAACTTATCACTCTTATTACATACTTCTATCATTGCAATACTTATACTTGAAGTATTCTGTTACTAGCATATGTATGTAAGTAATGTTGTGTTATTTTGTGTTTGCCGATAAGTCAAGTTAAGACAATATCATGGAAGAAGTAGTGCTATTTTTTGTGCACGACTTGTGCCCTTATTATAATCATGCAAAAAGGAGTATAATCCGTTAACTCCTGTGTTAACACTACAAGGAAAAGGTTGATTTCCGACGGTTTTTTGCAGTCGGCGGTCGTTGGAAAACTCCGTCGTAAATTAAGGTGTCGGTAAACAATATTTCTGACGGTTTCCGACACACTTCATCATTTAATTTTCCGACGGCTTGAATCAGTTAGTAACAGCTTCCGACGGCCGTCGGAAGCCCTTACTATGATTAACCCCTAATCCGTCCATAGCCGTCGGAAACCGTTGTGTTTGTTGAACCTAGCAGCCGTCGGAAATACTTCATATTTTTTTTTTGTATTTCTGCTGCTACTTAGCCTTCCAACACACATTCATCTCAAATCGTCGTACTAGACCATCAGTCTATAACCTAGCAAATTCATGAAAAACACAACATATCTAAAAAAACATAAAATACAACAAAACAACATAAAATACATACCAAATACATAAATTACCATCACATTAACAAAAGCCCCCCCCAAGTCTACAACATCAACCGTACCAAAACATGTCTAGCGTCATAATACATGCAAACCAAAGTCATACCCATACCATAGTCATATCAATACATTCATACATGTACATATGCTCCGAACAACTAAAAAGTACCTATCTAACCATCATTGATTGTCATCTTCGTCGTTTTCTTCAGCGGATCCGGCTGATGAGGGGAAGCGTCCATATGTTTGCGCAAACTCCGTTAAGCGCTGATCTAGAAGCTGAGTCGTCTCAATGGCTTGACGACGATTTTGCTCCTCAAGCTGTGCCACCCTAGCTCTCAGCTCCTCGATCTCTGATGTGTCATCTCTACTCTTTTTACCCCGTGCCTGCTTACTGGTGGACTGTAATAATCATTTAAAATAATTTTAGTCATGTAATGGTTTAACTAGAATAAAAATAGTATACTCATATTTGATCTAATTATTAAATACCAAGTGAAAAATAAACTAAGGTCAAACCAAATGAACCCCGCAAAATCTATAAAACAAAGAGCATCAACCATTACGTTTTGACAAGTATATACAATGTAGTTATATCAATGTGAAGAGGAGAATGACGTTTGATGAAACATTAATTGCACTAAAAATTAAATTAAGGAAAAAAGTCTTTACTACTTGATTTCCGAATCCATAACGTCTATTCCGCGTCATCGGATCCATCACTGACTGGAAGATGATGTCCTCCTGTCAGACCTTACGTTTTGATGATGACAAACAATATACATACATATCATATGGTTAATGCAGGAACTATACAAGGAAGAGATACACAAAGGAAGAATCAAGATTACAAGGATACTTAGTCATAAAGAGTATATTTCTCTCGTATAATTAGATAGATTGAATGTAAAGTCTCCTTGATCAAATATGAGAATTCAGTGTGTCTGGGCATAAACATACGTCTGTCCTTAATATAGACAGACGTCTGACTATAAGATAGGATTTCTTCCTAACTCAGCGCAGACGTCTGTTCAATTCAAGACAGACGTCCGTCTGAAGCCTCGGGTTACAATCCAATCTTACAGAGACGTCTGTCTCTTTACTTGCCAGACGTCTGTACGTGTGTTTTGAACATTCAAAATACACTTACAGACATCCGTCCTACAAGAGACAGACGTCTGAGCGAATACAGGCGCTCTACAAACATGCACATTTCCAAACTGTCGTATCTTCTCTAAATCAGTTTTTCCAAAAGAAGTCCTCTTTCAAAATAAAGAGTTTTGATTTCTCTTTGCTCAAAAATTACAACACTTGATAACACCTCTTAATCTATTATAAATACATCTAAGATCAAGGTCTAAAATCACCGATTCTTCTTTCTAGATCTATAATCTATTTTCTGAGAAACTCTCTACTCTCATTGCTTAACAATTCTCTATTCAAGCATTTCAAAATCCTTCTATATTCTCTTAGTTCTTCAACAATTATATCCAATCAAGGAGATTATAGGAGCTATTTGTATACAGCAGTCAAAATCAGTGTTTAAGGAACACAAGTTTGTCAAAAGATATTCTTACTGTAAGCCTATTTCTACGGGCGAAGTGAGGAAAGTTTTCTGTGGATAAAGAAAAGGCCGAAGGGCAGCTTCGGGACTGGACGTAGGACGGGAGGTCCGAACCGGGATAAAATATCTGTGTGATTATTTTTATTTTACCTTTACTGCTTAATATTGCATCATCTTAATACTTGCAACTGTTTAGACTCTCATACGATCCTATTATAGACTTTCACCTCCTCGTCGGTAGTGAGCTGCTCCTGTCCAGTCTCAGCTAGACGCTGCTGACGTTGTTCCATAAACTTCTCTTGCATGCAAGACCAAATAAGAATGTATCTAAAATTAATTTCATGATATATTATATTACTATAATTTAACAATTACTACAAATACTTCTACTTATAATGAAATCTTACGTGACTCTTCCTAGACTTGCCGTCATGCCATGTGTATATGGTGTTCCCTTCTGAATTGAGACTCTCGATGGCATGCGTATGGGTGAACACATCCATATATGAGACTGGACCCTGTCCCTCAGCCTCCTGAATTTGATTATTACACGCAATTATTACATTTTAAAAATTATATAGTATATTAATTTTTATATAAGTCGCATTTAAATTTTTTACCAATTCATGTCGATACTGCTGAAAGGACTTCGATCCTCCTCGATGCGTGACTGGATTTTTATTCCGATTTGCGCTGTTTCTTTCTGACTCCGTATGTTCATTCAAAATTTGATGCATTACGTACTTATCGAGTAAATATTTTTTATATTAAAAAAAAGTACACTAATCTTTGCTTCATCACTATCCCAATACTTTAGAAATCCTTCCCAAACGGCTGCTCCCATCCATTGAGGTTTTTTCATGTTTTTCTTCATTGTTGATATGGCATCTTTATAACATTTTCTCATTTTCTGCACCCAGTACATTCGAGCCAGCTGTAAATCATCCATCTCCAAATCCACCTCAGCCTGTATTTCAAGTTAAAGAAATATTACTATTAAATATGTAAGAATTGGACTGAAATGAAACACACACAAGTAAGGACATAGTCATTTGACATGCTAGTTTGACCTAAGTAGCGTTTGTAGTGGATTATTAGATTGCATAATAGCTCATTCAGTCTACCAACTTATGTAGTGCAATATATGCAACTTCTATTAAACAAATGAAAACAGTAAACTAATACTGAAAATGATTGGAACCAGATGAGATTTTTCTCTTTAAAAATGCACACCAATCATTTGTATTAATCATTTAGCACTGCACATATGTAACATGTGATGTGCTAAATGAATTGATTATTTTGCTTTGCACAGACATCGTATGCTATTAGATCTAGCAAGAGTACAAATTTTCTAAAGAAAACAAATTTATTGTTTAATCAGTTACAGTAAGCACCTATTTGCGGATGGGAACAAACTTTTTTCCCCCACTGACTTTCCAAATACAGCAAAAGAGACCTCAAATTTAGACCATACAATGCAAGGTTCCATGTGGTTTCATGTATTTTCTGTTTGCTTAATTTCAACATCATCTAGAAAGTACATAATTGGATGATTCCTCGATATTGTCTTGAACTTATATATTTAGTTGTTGTCTAACAAAATCAGATTTTTTTTTAATTAAATTACATAAGTAGATTGTAGTTCACGTTACAAAGTGTTTGATAGTATACAATATACTACACATAAATGTATGTGTTAAGTGATTAAGTTTTGATCTTCTGCACGAAGGTTTAAATCAGATTACAAAAGCAAGCCTACTTGGATTAAAAAATAGGAATATTCTTTTCCCTGAAACTCTAAGGTGAAAAAGCGAATAAAACTAATAGCAATGTTTAGGTTAAGGGAGTTGTCATAGTCTATGATGAGAAATCATTAAAGCTGAAAAAGTGTTAGGTACTCATAACAAGAAGCACTGAATAAATGTGTTTATTTTTATTTATGAAAAAAATTGAACAGTTTACATTAAATTTAAATAAAATCTGATAGATATGTTTATAAAATAGGCATATTTTTATGCATATGAACAATTATAAGTATCTACGGAAAAAAATGTATAATAGATAAGACAATTCACCATCTATTAAATAGTGTTGATGTTTTGCATCATTGTTTTTTATTTGTAAATACCGTGCAAATAGAAAATTGTTTTCTTCTTTGCATAATAAAATTCTCTCCATCTATAGGCATTAGTGACTGACAATTCCTACTTTAAATATTTCTTACAAATTCTGGCAATGTAGTCGATCATTAAAATGCCAAATAATTATGTGTTTTGATCATATCATTATCTAATAATTTAACAGTGGCTTCTAAATATCCTTGCATGTTCAAGTTTCAATCGTCCCAAACTAAGAATAATTACATATCTAAAGTCAAGAAGGTCTCTAACTTTGACATCAAGTATAATGCATAATCTTAACTGCAAATTCTCATCCACCACTCAATGAAGTGCAAGATAATGCTTCAATTTTTAAACGTAGTGATTTCATTTCAAAGTAGCAGTTCAATTTCAAGGGAAGTAATTTGGTTTCAAGCACATAACTAAATTTCAAGGGATTTTATGGTAAGTGCCGCACATGTACACCAAAAAACTCTTTCAATGGATCAAATCTAAAATAACAATTTAATACTTAATATTTTATATACAAAGAGCATTTTGTGAAGTTCGCAATCAAAACAAAATTTGCTGCTTAATAAAGATGATACATGTACAGTATATCATTGAGTAAAAGAAATTAAAATGTAAATAGTATATAAGAAAACACTTACTAGCACATCCTGCCAAATGACCTCCTATATGTGAGGTGGGATTAGATCCCACTTAGGCCAACATCTCGACATCCGAGCCTTATATGCAGCTCTCGAAATGTCCAAAATAACCCTTAAAGGTTGCAGATCGAAAATCCTGCGTTAAATATAATATACATGAGTTATAGTAAAAATAATAATTAATATTCTAAATAAAGATTAATTTTTACCCTGTACTCGTAGGAACCAAGGAGATGACTAGGCGCTGAGGGGGTTGCGATGTAGAACCCTCTCCCGAAGAATTCCCTCTATATGACATACCTATCACATACAAACCATTTTAAAAGATAACAATAAAATCATATTCAAATTTATTTTACGGCTAACTTACACAAACGATATAAACATCTAAATAAACGACATAAAACATAATGAAATCGTTTATACCGGTATTTCATTGGGTCTCATATTCCAAGGAGTAACATATTACATTGCAGATTTAAAATAAATAGGAAAAACAGAGTTACACGAATTGCATATGACATAAAAGATGTAAAATAATGATCATAATATTAGAAAATTAAACAGAGTTACATGAATTGCAGAATGTACATCGTATACTCCATAATTACATTACAACTAGACAGATAATACTCATCATGATCCACATTAGCCATCATCTTCTTCTGATTCAGATTCGGCCTCAGATTCTACATTATCTTCCTCCGCCCTCTCAAACGCTTCTACTAAAACATTTGTCTTATCGACCAGAGGACCAAAATCAACATGGTCGTCTTCAATTAGAATTTCATTGTTCTGTTCGAGTTCAGCCTGATAGGCTCCTTCGTTTGGAATATTCTTCCCGTCGAACGTAAATCTAGCCTTTGTTTTAAAAACTGCCGACCAATCTTCTTTATCTCTTTTTAGAGACAGGTAAGAAGCGTAATAAACTTGAAATGCTTGTTTGGCTAGTACAAAAGGATCATACTTGTAATAGTGTGATGTACATTTAATTTCAATCAGATTATAATCCTTATGCACATTAATCCCAGATCTTGGAACAATGCTAAACCAATCACATTTAAATAGAAACACCTCCTCCGCGGGTCGTGAGAAATATGTCAGTTGCAATACTTGTGTTAAAATGCCATAAAAATCATTAATGTGATTTTCAGGATCGTCACTGCCTTTAACGAATACACCTGTATTGTTTGTTAATTTTTCAGCACCGTATTCTTCGGTGTTAAATTTATATTCATTAACAAAATATATTGGATATGTCTTGACCAATCTTTTTGGTCCCATTGCAGGATGTTTCAACCATTCATCAACAACACAATTTTTAGGTTCATAAACATATTTTTTAAATCAAGCAGAAAATTCTTTACCGATATCTCCGTTTGGATGTTCAAGTTCATAAACGCTATAAGCAGAAATAAAATTTTACATTAATTATCATACATAAGAAAAAATGTAGAAATGAATAAAGCACTAATTGGTATTTCATATTACCTAACAAACGGTGCAACTTCAGCATAATTTAGAAGAATATAAGTGTGTGCTATATGGAGATCTTTATCGTTTAGTCATACGTCTACACATTTCCCAGAAGGTCGACCATGTTGTCTAAAAATAGAAAAAACTGTTTGGGACGATTCTTGTAAATCTCCTTTGTCATTTCGAGGAACACTTTGAAATGATATATTCACATGATCACTGAAATAATAAGAAAAAAAGAACGAAGCTTCTTCTTCAATGTAAGTTTTGCATATCGAGCCTTCAACTCGTGCTTTTTGTCTCACTTTTTTCTTCAAATGATTCAGATATCGATACAAAATTAATTTACATTATTTCATAATTTTAAGTGTAATTAAATTAATGAGTCACATGTTTATATTTACCTCTTAAACGGATACGTCCATTCATATTGGATGGGACCTCTAAGTCATGCTTCAGTTGGAAGGTGAACAGGTAAATGCTCCATTACATTAAAAAAAAACCTAGCGAGAATATTTTCTCCAATTTGCAAAGCAATATTGGAATATCTACTTCGAATTTACGTAAGCATTCCACTTTTAAAGTAGTCGAACAAAGCTCTTTGTAAAACAAACTAAGCTCCGTTAATACCTTCCACACTTTTAACGGCAGTAGTTCTTTGAACATAATGGGAAATAAATGCTCCATCATTATATGGCAATCTGACTTTTCATTCCGCTCAATTTACCATTTTTGAAGTCAACACATCGACGAAGGTTTGATGAAATCCCATCAGGAAATCTTAACCCTTCAACCCATTTTAACACAACTTTAACTTGATTATTATCTAATTCATAACATGCTTTGGGTTTTTTACTCTCATTTGGTTTCATATGAAGCTCGGAACGTTTGCATAATTCTTCTATATCGCGCGTTGATTTCAAATCATCTTTAGTTTTCCCTTTAACTATCAAAACTGTGTTAAAAACATTATCAGAAACATTTTTCTCATTGTGCATCACATCAATATTATGATGAAGCAGAAGATATTTCCAATACGGCAACTCCCAAAAAATAGACTGTTTACACCAATTGTGATAAATCGATTTTCCTTCAATTTCTGTTTGAACTCCAGTTTCATATAGCTTTGGATGATTTTCAACCATTTCATATATTTCTTCACTAGACCATAGTGTTGGAGGTTGTCTGGTTTCTACTCTATTAGACAAAAAGTTTTTCTTGTCTACTCTGAAAGGATGGTTTACATGGAGAAAACATCGATGGCAGTCAAACCATGAAATTTTCTTACCATGCGGTAAGGAAAACGCTTGTGTCTCTTCCATGCAATATGGACATGATAGACGACCAGCAGTACTCCATCCTGAAAGCATTGCATAGGCAGGAAAATCACTTATAGTCCACAACAAAGAAGCAAACACACGAAAAAATTTCTTCTTTGAAACATCATATGTTTCTACTCCTTCGTTCCACAATGTTTTTAATTTTTCAATTAAGGATGTAAATAAACATCAATTCCTTGTGCCGGATAGTCGGGGCCAGGAACAACAACAGCAAGAAACATATATTATGTTCTCATACACATCCATGGAGGTAAATTATAAGGCGTGATGATAATGGTCCATGATGAGTATTTAGAACCAAATTGAGAAAATGGTGAAAAACCATCCGTACATAATCCTAGTTTGACATTACGACCCTCCGCTGCAAAATTCGGATAAGTTTTATCGAGATGCTTCCATTCTTCCCCGTCGACCGGATGGGTTAACGTACCTTCTTCTTCCGATCTCACCTTATGCCATCTCATATGAGATGCAGTTACAGAAGATGCATACAATCTTTGAAGCCTTGGAGTAATGGGTAAGTAATGCATAAGTTTGAATGGAACTTCCTTTCCCTTTTTCTTTCTTGGTTTATATCTTTCTTTATTACATATTTTATAATTTCTAAGGTTTACGATAGCTTTCCAAAACAACATGCATCCTTTTACGCATGTATCTATTTTCTGATAAGGTAAACCAAATGCCGACATCATTTTTTTAACTTCGTAGTGATTTTCACACATTAAATTATTTGGCGGCATGTAACTTTTTGCAGCTTGTACAATAGCTGTAAACCCAGCTTCAGTGATGTTGTATTTTGACTTCATCGCAATGCATTCTGCGATTACTGATAGTTGAGTGTTGCTTTTACAACCATCCCAAATAGGTTTCTCAGCATTATCCAACAAATCATAAATTTTCTTAGCTTCAATATTCGGTTCTTTATCATTTCTATCATCGTCATCAACTGCATTCATAGGAAACATTGATCGTGCTGCGTCTTCGACCATATTTTCAATACAGGGCATACTAATATTTTCATCAACAACACTTTCTACCTCGGTCTCTATAGGAGTATTTGATACAACTTCTCCATGACGATCCCAAAAATAATACTTGGGTACGAATCCTTTTTGCACAAATGGACTTTCGCAACATCGGGTAATAAATACTTCAAATGTCTACACTTGCTACACGGACAACGAATTTCAAGATCGCTTCCGTTATTACTTAAAGCGAATTCAACCAAATACATTTATACCATTATAAAAATCTTCTTTTATTGAACATATCTGTCCTCTCCTTTGGTACATCCAACTCCTCCGATCAACAAAATAATCAATCAATTTTCCTATTTGACAAATTTAGTCATAAGTTCAAAAATTAATAACGGTTGAAAGCAAATATTATTTTCACTAAGTTAAAAAAAATATCTACTTTGGCACTTTTTTTTATTGCAACTCCTTTACATGGTTATGCATCCTACTTCCCATTATAAACAGAGTAAATATTTACAATTGTATACTACTTCATCTCAAACGATTCAACAACATTTCGGCAGTATTTCCCTTTTGTTTCCTGCATTGTACACATGTACGCAGGAAACAAAAAGAGAAATTAAACCGAAATTTTGTGAATCTTTTGAAATGAAGTAGTATACAAAATGTACATGCTTACTACGTTTATAACTTGTCCAATACAAGGGCAAATCCAACAAATATTGTACCACAGACGAATATAAACGACCGTTTTTTAATTTGATAAAAATGACTATTTATATAACGATCTTGTACAACATCCGTCGGACGGGGCCGATAACACTCTAGGGGATATTAGTCAATTAGATGTGCGCATTTTACTGTAAATATACGTTTTACTGCAACACAAAAATATTTTATCTTCTCACATCTGCTTGACATTTCAATCAACTTAAAGCCAACTTATTATTATTGTCGTTTCAATAGGCATAACTACAATTTAGATTCATGATCTTTTTTGTATATTTAGTCAAAATTTGCACGATGTACTATTCCTATTTCGTCTGTTTATTCTTTTCGTATATCAACTAACACATACAAGAATGACAAGCGCAAAACGGTGCACATGTACACAAATGTCCTAAATTATACAACGGCAAAAACCAAGCTAAATGGGAACATATTCACAAATACTCAAACATTGCACATAACATTTTCAATTTCACAATATATCATGAAATATGCACATAATAGGATACTATTGCCCACTACTAGGATATTAGAATCAATTACCATCAATAATTAACCCTAATTTTTGATTTAGGACATAAATAGGTTTAGGACAAAATTGGGTTTTTAATTAAATTAAGATATTGTACCCGAAATTGCTTGCCCAAGAGGTTAGAGACGAAGCCGAGGAGGATTATACATGAAGAAATTAAAGATTGGGGGTGAAAAATTCAAGTTTGGGTGTGGGTTAGGGTAAAAATCGGGTGCTGGAAATAATTAAGCGAAAGTGGAGAATGGGGGAGAAAGGGAGGCTCTCGGGTGGGTAAATCCGCATATATGCGTCGGCTTCCGACGGCCGCCGACGGCCGTCGCAAGCCGTCGGAAGAGCCCGCCGGAAGTCGTCGCATATATCTGTCGCAATTTGGCCCATTTCTAGTAGTGTAACCCTCTTTTTGGAAAAAGCCGCGACGGGGCAGATCGAAGCACAAATGCACAATCAGCCGAATCAGATAAATCATGCTTCAGGAAGCCCAGCGGAAGCTCGGCCCGGAACAGTCGCATATTGGCTCAAGCCAATTCTCATCAACGGATGACTTACTTCAGAAGAATCATTCTCCTAGTCGACCGAGTATCTCGCACCCATACAAAGCACATCGGCCGAATATCTCGAATCAGCATAGAAATATTCAACTGAGCTATTCCAATGCTTAGCCCGACTTTCAAGGAAGTAAAGACGGTCAACCACATCCGGACAAAACTCTACTTTTGATACGCCTCACTGTGGATGCCCCGTAAGCCACAACTTCTGAAGATACTATTTATGAATAGTGGAATCAGTCTTCCAACCGCTATTCTAACCAAGGAATGGACTATATGCGTCCAAGCTTTCCCGAAAAGGCCGGGCTACATCACAACAGCCCAAGTCGCCATCTCCACTTATAAATACCTCAAAGCTCAAAGAGACAGAGGACTTTTATTTCTGATCTCTTCGGCACTCCAGAGGCTGAAACACTCTAAGCTTTCTCCTCCTAAACTTCTCATCTCTCACATTTGTTCAAACAGAGAAAAAGCATTGTACTTGTAATTAAAAAGCAAAAGTAATACATATAAAGTGGACGTAGGCACAGTCTTTGCCGAACCACTATAAAAATTATGTGTGTGCTCTCCGTTTTCTTTACTATTTCTGCATCTTATAATCATTATTCGTATGCTCTCCACACGACTGGGGGTTGATTATCACTAGTGACCAACTTTTGACGTCAACATCCTGTATGAGTTTCTTCATTTAGCTTTACAATTTTTTCCTTTTTTAACGAAAGAACATTTAAGAATTTTTGTTACAATCATATAACTTTTAAGAAATTCACTTGGTTTAAAACATTAAAAATTAAATATAAATGGGTATAATTATAATGTAAAAAGATTGATCCATCATATTTGGTTTGCTTTTTTTAGAAGTCTTATTAATTACAGTTATTGATATATTAAATCATACTAAGAATCAACCAATCGCTTAGCAGAGTACTCCCCTTTTCCTTATTTTTTGCAGAATAACCTTCTATCTTGATTAATACTAAATTGCCTGAAGTTAGTTCAAGTGCAGAATGTATGTCATATTTATAAATGATTTGAATACTTGGTAAACATGCTCTTATCATGTATTCACCTAATTTTTTTAGTATTTACTTTTTTTATGCCTTGGCTACTATGGAAAAATAGGAAGAAATTATAATGGATATCATCATTAATTATTCATATACGGTTAGGTGATAATAGTTTTTCTATAAACGTTAATATCAATATGCGCTCAACAAAATGTTGACTGTCCATTTTGCCCTACTGCAATATCAATTATTTATAACATTTTCATTATAGTTAATCCTGTGATTATTACATATTTCTATATGAATACGCAGAACCCATTTTTTCCTAAAACCAAACCCTTAGAATCACATGTTTGATCTTGGTTCTTCTTTATAATATATATATATATATATATTAGGAGCATTTGGTTGCACCTCAAATAGTAAAGCACCCCAAATTCCTTTTGATTTTTTTCATGAAATCATATTTCTTTCTCTTTCCACTAACTCTCTCTTCCACTTACGCTTTATTTAAATATAAACGAGTGACTATGGTTCAGTGCAAAAGGGCTGCTTCGAAACAGGTGTTCGATGCAACCATCATATATACATATCTTTATGTAATATTTCAAATGACACTCTAGATAGCGTTCAAACTATTTTATTTAAGTATTTGTCAGTTGTTACATTCTATTTCACGAAAAAACCAAAAGAGTCGAGCACAAGCCACAATGTTAATTAATTACATTTGCTGTTGAAATTCACATGTATATGGTCACAAGCTCTTTGCATGTTATTCATGAGTACAGGGGAGCTTGTTGCATGTTCACATGATTGCTGTGTAATTTTAATTTTTTAACCTATCACCCAGCCGGCATGTTCAACAAGCGTCTACTACTCTCTTTATTCTTCTCTACATATATCAGATATTCCTGAAATATTTTATTATTACAATTATAGACGTATTCACCTTCTTTTGAAAATTGCTCTATTTAATTCACTGAAATGCTTGTGACTTTATTGAATTTAATGTTTTTTAATCTTACTGGTTCTCTTAAGCTGCAATTTTGAAGGATAAGCAATATATTTGGAAATCAAAGTGTTATTAGATGTTTAACCATTGTAATATTTGAGTCTTCTATCTTTTAATATAATAATTCTTTTAGAGGGGTGGAAGCTCAAAGATTATAAAACTGTTTTATACTTGTAATTGCAAGTGATGCCTGCATAGGGTCTCTTGGAAATGGAATATGAAGATATAATGAGTTGCACTATTGTCATTTGTCTTGGTTTATTGACGAAACATCGGTAAGTGTCTTACCTCATATATAACTCCTATTTTGTTCTTAATTTTAGTTTTAATTTTAATTTTATATTTAGGTTTGTTATTCCTATTGCCTTTTTGTATAAATGACTATATAGAATGTTAATACTTAGATTTAATCCAGAAAAAGGAAGAATATGACATTCAATACGAACTAGTTGTATGATTTGTTTGATATAAACTTTCTTCATCAGCATCATTGCTTTAATAATGTTATTATTATTAGTGTTAGCGTGATATGTTAAATGGGAATTGTACATTAAGCAAAACCTACATTTATGGCCCAAATATGGAGTACACTTCTATTAATTGTAATAACATATATAGAAGGTTATGTTTCATGCCTATTACAAGTCCTTTTGTGTTAGTGCAGCCTAGCTATTGCATGTTCGACATGCCTCCTAGACTTGTCTTTATTTTCTCTATGTAGTAAAATTTTGTTGCAACTTACAAAAATAAGTTTATTCTACTTTAACTAGAAAATTTCTACATGATATCTTTCTTGAAATGCTTGACTTTACGGAATTCATTGTTCTCTTCATCCCACTAATTATCTTATGCTTAGATTTGCATGGATTGTCGATAAATTCAGATTGGGAGGTATTGGAAAAGGCATGGAGGTCTATCATCTCCCTTCGCTCAAAGGTAAGTGTATGTAGACCTCATATACAAGTAACATTACATATATTTGTTTAGTTATTATTCTATTGTTGTAGCACTTGTGTATATATGATCTGCATTTGGTTATTTAATAATAACAAGCACATATTTTGTCTATGCAACACTTGTTTATATATACATTATTAAATTGCATCCTGTTATTTACAAATAGCAGGTGCAAGCCTATGCTACAACATAGAGTTCATCATATAGTTTACTTAATCATGTATCTTTTTTTTTGTTATACAAAGGTGAACTAATAAATTAATGGATTTCAGTATTTATTAGAATTATCTCAAATATTATTGATAGACATTAGTTGCTAAATATAATTAGATAATTAAGAAGCACATAAATTATTTCTCATATATGTAGAACATGTTGGTTCTATAATAACATGAACTTTCAATTATTCATAACTTTATATTTTTTATCTTAGTGTTTCAAAATCTAAAATAGAATAATTGTGCTCAAAGTGAAATATTTTTTAAATTTAGTTCAAATAAATTACAACTCAATGTACGCGTTAACCATACTGATTAAATTTTGGAAAAATATTATAAAAGTATTGGAGCATCATTATTTTCTAACACCTATAGTGAAATTTACATGTGTAGTATTGGAGAAAGAGTCCAAGAGGGAAGAAAATGCAAAAAAAATCATTGAGCATACAAGAATCTTTGAAACATGCTGCAGAAGAAAGAAACTTCGGCAGTCGCGGTTGTGACAGAGGAGGACGAGGTGATTTGGTGGTAGAGGCGATGGAAGCAGTGTATATAATGCAAATTCTCTACCCTTGACAATTAGAGACAACGGTCAGTTCCATACACTCGGTGGGAAAATTTAGTTAACATCGTCGTAATCGTTATTATTGTTACTAGTTAGTGAGTACAAGTTTAAATTCTCTTTAACTTCCCTTTATCAGTGTTGGTTTTGTCCTTTTTTGTTTGATTATGAAAACGTCGACCACCCTAATCTTCCTATGTTCTCTTCTTTTAACTTCTGGTTTTTTGGTGTACTAAACTGGATGGTGGAACAAGTGTGTTATTCAAAGAAGAATTTTACTTTTAAAAAAAGTTACATACGAGTTATAC
Source organism: Allium sativum (assembly GCA_030737875.1). Lineage (NCBI taxonomy): Eukaryota > Viridiplantae > Streptophyta > Magnoliopsida > Asparagales > Amaryllidaceae > Allium > Allium sativum. The sequence goes on from CM060916.1 coordinate 1,015,056,918, forward strand.
TTTGTAATTTGTATATGCATTTTATAGACAAATTTTTGTAATAAGAATATTTTTCATTACTTCAAATATTCATGCCACTAATATTTGAAATTTTATGACATAAGTATAACTTGGATAAGTGATATCAGTACAGAAAATATTTTTCTTGGTACAGATTAAACAAATTATATTCGAGTTGATCAAAATCAAATTTAGATTAAATGAGCAAAATAATGTAATCAACAAAAAGAACTTCTAAACATAGCCTTTATTATTAGAATAAATCAATCACAGGTGGTTATATTTTAAAGCAACAAAAAGTAGTTTGTAACATACACACCTATATATGCACTGAAGGAACAAAAAAATGGACGTATTAGTAATATTTGGTGAAATAACCATCTTAAATTATTTATAGGGTAGCCTAAGTTTGTTCGTTTTATTATAAATAAAAATCTATTAAAAACATGGCTTACTAAGAAAATATGTCATTTCTCACTAAATTAGAAGGGAGAAATCGTCACTATCAATTATATTTATTAAAGAGTTTCATTATTTTCTTGTGAATTCTTTGAAATAGTTAGTTTAATAAAAATATTTAGCCCATCCCTTCCTCTAACCAACTAACATCGCTTTATACTTAACTCTATATTCAAACATACTTTTAATTTAAATTAGACTTTTATTAATTGATCCATCACCTTTAACTTATAATGTTCCTATAATTACCCTTTATCATTGCTTTAATAATGTTATTATTATTAGTGCTAGTGTGATATGTTAAATGGCAATTGTACCTTAAGCAAGACCTACATTTATGGCATAAATTTGAAGAACACTTCTATCAATTGTTATAACATATATAAATGCTCATGTTTCAAGCCTATGACAAGTCCTTTTAATTATGTTAGTGCAGCCTAGCTACTGCATGTTGCACATTCCCCCTAGACTTGTCATTATTTTCTCTATGTAGTAAAATTTTGTTAAAAATTCTACATGATATCTTTCTTGAAATGCTTGACTTTACGGAATCCATTGTTCTTTTAATCTCACTAATTATCTCATGCTTAGATTCACATGGATTGTCGATACATTCAGATTGGGAAGTATTGGAAAAGGCATGGAGGTCTATCATCTCCCTTCACTCAAAGGTAAGTGTATGTAGACCTCATATACAAGTAACATTACATATATTTGTTGTTCTTATTCTGTTGTTGTAGCACTTGTATATACATGAACTGCATTCGGTTTTTTAATAATAACAAACACGTATTTTGTCTATGCAACACTTGTGTATATATAAATTGCATCCTATTATTCAGAAATAGCGGGTGCAAAACTATGCTACAACATAGAGTTCATCATATAATTTACTTAATAATTTATCTTCTTCTTTTTTATTTATTTATTTTATTTTATTTTATTTTATACAAAGGTAAACGAATAAGTTAATGGATTTCAATATTTATTAGAACTATCTTAAATATTATTGATAGACTTTAGTTGCTAAAGCTAATTATATAATTAAGAAGCACATAAATTATTTCTCATATATGTAGAACATGTTGGTTCTAAAATAGCATAAACTATGATAACTATCAACACTACAAGAAAGGGGCTTAAATTCGACGGCCCATATCGACGGTTTCCGACGGCTTTTTCCGACGGCTTTCGACGGGCCGTCGGCGGCCGTCGGAAACCGTCGATTATAAACGTATTATCTTCTTCCAGCCGAACAGAATTTTTCACTTCCCTCCTCAAACCCATTTTCCAGCCGAATTTCCAACCCTTACACCATCAAAATCGCGATTTTCCACCTCCAAACACCAAATTTTTCACGTCCAGATCACTCCCGACTCCTCCTCAAGCTTCCAGCAACATCAATTTAAGGTATAATTCGTTTTTTGGTTAAAATTTCAATTTTTGACCTAAACCTAAATTGGGTAAAATTAGTAAATTAAGCTTAATTGTTGATTGCAATTGGTTCCTATGGTGTTGTAGTATGTTATATCATCATATTATATGTGTGTTTCATTTGCTACACTGAAATTGAAAAAGTTATGTTAAATATTTGCATATTTGTGTATTTGACATCAAAATTTAGGCATGTTTTGGATATATTGTTGTTTGTAGTGGTCATAAAAAATTGTTTAAAACCCAGATATTTACAAATTGGTTTAAGTGTGTGTATGTGTTTCAATTTAGATTGTTTATGTCGTTGTATAATTTAGGATATTTTTTTACATGTGTGCTGTTATGCGCTCGTCATTCTTGCACGTGTTATTTGACATACGAATAATTGAATGGATGAACTATGAAAAGTACATCGTGCAAATTTTGATTTATGCACAAAAACGCATGATTCTCAATTCTAGTTGTGTGCCTATTGAATCGACGGTAATAATATTGTTTTAAGTTGATTGAAATGTTAGCAGATGTGATAAAATATAAAATATTTTTTTGTTGCAGTAAAACGTACTTTATATTAATATGCGCACATATAATTGAGTAATATCCCCTAGAGTGTTTTCGGCCCCGTCCGACGAGTGTTGTACATGATCGTTATATAAATAGTTGTTTTTTTTAAATTAAAAAACGACCGTTTATATTCATCTGGTACAATATTTGTTGGATTTGTCCTTGTATTGGACAAGTTATAAACGCAATAAGCATCTACATTTTGTATACTACTTCGTTTCAAAAGATTCACAAAATTTTGGATCCATTTTCCCTTTTGTCTCCTGCGTACATGTGTACAGTGCAGGAAACAAAAGGGAAATGCTGCCGAAATTTTGTTGAATCGTTTGAAACGAAGTAATATACAATTGTAAATGTTTACTGTGTTTATAATGGGAAGTAGGATGCCTGACCATGTAAAAGAATTGCATTAAAAAAAGTGTCAAATTTAACTGTGTTGGGTTATGGTTATTTAAGATTATTTATTTTAAATAACATCGATTGATTTTTTGTTATTTAAGTTAGATTTTATAAATTAAAATAATTTATATTCGAAGACTAAAATGGCGCGGTGGTTTCAAAATTTAATTTTGAACTTTGGAAAATTATATAAAATTCATTTTAAATCGGATTTGGACGAAACAAGAAACGCTAGGACCGTATTGAAATTTTTTTTCTAACGGATATAAGAATTTGAGATTTTAATTCATAATTTGTAAGTTACGACAAAATCAAAATTTCAGAAAAACGCTATGGAATTAATATATAAAATACATATGGATCAAAACGCTATAGAATTAATATATTTTTAATATTAAAAATATATGCCTTAAAAATGAAAATATTGCAATATACGTGCGTTTTATTACCATAAGTACAAGTTTTTTTTGTAATTTGAATTCTTAAATAAATATTAATTTTTGGACTTATGACTGAATTCCTCAACTAGGAAAAATGATTGATTATTTTGTTGATCGGAGGAGTTGGATGTACCAAAGAAGAGGACAGAGAGGTTCAATAAAAGAAGATTTTTATAATGGTATAAATGTCTTTGTTGACTTTGCTTTAAGTAATAATGGAAGCGATCCTGAAATTCGTTGTCCGTGTAGCAAGTGTAAACATTTGAAATATTTGTTACCCGATGTTGTGAAAGTCCATTTGTGCAAAAACGGATTCGTACCCGAGTATTATTTTTGGGATCGTCATGGAGAAGTTGTATCAAATACTCCTGTTGAGACTGAGGTAGACAATCCTGTTGAAGAAAATGTTAGCACGACCCGTATTGAAAATATAGTGGAAGATGCAGCTCGATCTATGTTTCCTATGATTGCAGCCGACGACGACGATGGAAATGATGAAGAACCGAATATTGAAGCTAAGAAAATTTATGATTTGCTGGATAATGCTAAGAAACCTATTTGGGATGGTTGTACAAGCGGCACTCAGCTATCGGTAATCGCGGAATACATTGCGATGAAATCTAAATACAACATCACTGAAGCTGGGTTCACAGCAATTGTACAAGCTGCAAAAAGGCACATGCCGCCGGATAATTTAATGTGTGAAAATCACTACGAAGTTAAAAAACTTATGTCGGCATTTGGTTTACCTTATCAAAAAATAGATACATGTGTAAAAGGATGTATGTTGTTTTGGAAAGATGACGTAAACCTTAGAAATTGTAAAATTTGTAATGAAGAAAGATATAAACCACGAAAAAAGAAGGGAAAGGAAGTTCCATATAAACGTATGCATTACTTACCTCTTACTCCAAGGCTTCAAAGATTATATGCATCTTCTGCAACTGCATCTCATATGAGATGGCATAAGGTGAGATCGGAGCAAGAAGGTACGTTGACCCATCCAGCCGATGGGGAAGCATGGAAGCATTTCGATAAAACTTATCCCAATTTTGCAGCGGAGAGTCGTAATGTCAGACTAGGATTATGTACGGATGGGTTTTCACCATTTTCTCAGTTTGGTTCTAAATACTCATCATGGCCCATTATCATCACACCTTATAATTTACCTCCATGGATGTGTATGAAAACACAATATATGTTTCTTACTGTTATTGTTCCTGGGCCCGATGATCCAGCACAAGGAATTGATGTTTATTTACAACCGTTAATTGAAGAATTAAAAACATTGTGGAACAAAGGAGTAGAAACGTATGATGTTTCAAAGAAGAAAAATTTTCGCATGTTTGCTTCTTTGTTGTGGACTATAAGTGATTTTCCTGCATATGCAATGCTTTCAGGATGGAGTACTGCTGGTCGTCTATCATGTCCATATTGCATGGAAGAGACACGAGCGTTTTCCTTACCGCATGGTAGGAAAATTTCATGGTTTGACTGTCATCGATGTTTTCTCCATGTAAATCATGTTTTTAGAGCAGACAAGAAAAACTTTTTGGTTAATAGAGTAGAAACCAGACAACCTCCAACGTTATGGACTAGCGAAGAAATATATGAAATGGTTCGAAATCATCCAAAGATATATCAAACTGGAGTTCAAACAGAAATTGAAGGCAAATCGATTTATCATAATTGGTGCAAACAGTCTATTTTTTGGGAGTTGCCGTATTGGAAACATCTTCTGCTTCGTCATAACATTGATGTGATGCATAATGAGAAAAATGTATTTGATAATGTGTTTAACACGATTTTGAATGTTAAAGGGAAAACTAAAGATGATTTGAAATCAAGGCGCGATATAGAAGAATTATGCAAACGTCCCGAGCTTCATATGAAACCTAATGACAGTAAAAAACCCAAAGCATGTTATGAATTAGATAATAATCAGGTTAACGTTGTTTTAAAATGGGTTGAAGGGTTACGATTTCCTGATGGGATTTCCTCAAACCTTCGTAGGTGTGTTGACTTCAAAAATGGTAAATTGAGCGGAATGAAAAGCCACGATTGTCATATTATGATGGAGCATCTATTCCCAGTTATGTTCAAAGAACTACTGCCCTTAAAAGTTTGGAAGGTAATAACGGAGCTTAGTTTGTTTTACAAAGAACTTTGTTCAACTACTTTGAAAGTGGAACGTTTACGTAAATTTGAGGTAGATATTCCAATATTGCTTTGCAAATTAGAGAAAATATTCCCACCAGGTTTTTTTAATGTAATGGAACATTTACCTGTTCACCTTCCAACTGAAGCACGATATCGAGGTCCTGTCCAATATGGATGGATGTATCCATTCGAGAGGTAAACATAGACATATTAACGATTAATTTAATTGAATTTAAAACTATTAAATAATGTAAATTAATATTGCATAGGTATCTGAATCATTTGAAGAAAAAAGTGAGACAAAAAGCACGAGTTGAAGGTTCGATATGTAAATCTTACATCGAAGAAGAAGCTTCGTTCTTTTTCTCTCATTATTTCAGTGATCATGTGAATATATCATTTGAAAGTGTTCCAAGAAACGACGAAGGAGACGAACAAGAATCGTCTCAAACAGTTTTGTCTATTTTTAGACAACACGGTCGACCTTCTGGAAAATGTGTTGACGTCTGGCTAAATGATAAAGATGTTCATGTAGCTCACACTTATATTCTTCTAAATTGTGCTGAAGTTGCACCATTCGTTAGGTAATCTGAAATATCAATTACTGCATTTTTATTTCTACATCTTTACGTGTGTATAATCTAATGCAAAACACTATTTCTATTTACAGCGTTTATGAACGTGAACATCCAAATGGAGATATCAGTAAAGAATTTTCTGCTTGGTTTACAAATTATGTTTATGAACCCAAAAATTGTGTTGTTGATGAAGGGTTGAAACATCTTGCAATGGGACCAAAAAGATTGGTTAAGACATATCCAATATATTTTGTTAATGGATATAAATTTAACACAAAAGAATACGGTGCTGAAAAATCAACGAACAATACTGGTGTATTCGTTAAAGGCAGTGACGATCCTGAGAATCACATCAAAGATTTTTATGGCGTTTTAACACAAATTTTGCAATTGACATATTTCTCACGACCCGCAGAGGAGGTGTTTCTATTTAAATGCGATTGGTTTAGCAATGTTCCGGGTTCTGGGATTATTGTACATAAGGATTATAATCTGATTGAAATAAAGCATACATCGCGTTATTACAAGTATGATCCTTTTGTACTAGCCAAACAAGCATTACAGGTTTATTATGCTCCTTACCCGTCTCTAAAAAGAGATAAAGCAGATTGGTCGGCAGTTTTTAAAACAAAGGCCAGATTTACGTTTGATGGGAAGAATATTCCAGATGAAGGAGCCTATCAGGCAGAACTCGAACAGAACAATGAAATAATAATTGAAGATGATCATGCAGATTTCGGACCTCTAATCGATGAGGCAAATGCTTTGGTAGATGCGTTTGAGAGTGCGGAGGAAGATAGTATGCAATCTGAGGATGAATTTGAATCTGAAGAAGATGATGATTGATATAGATGATGATCGAGTACTATCTATCTATTGTAATGTAATTATGTAGTAAACCCAGCTTATTTTGCAATTCATGTAACTCTATTAAATTTTTAACTTTTATGATCGTTTTTTACATCTTTTGTGTCATATGCAGTTTTGCTTATTTATTTGTCTTAAATCTGCAATAATGTAAAAATGTTAATCTTTGGAATATGAGACCAAATCAAATACAGGTAAAAACAATTTCTCTTTTATGTCATTTTTTGCATCTTTTATGTCACTTATTTAGCAGCTTATATCGTTTGTTTAAGTTAGCTTAGATGTTTGAAATGATTTGTATGTGACAGGTATGTCATCTAGAGGAAATTCGTCAGGCGAGGGTTCTGGATCGCATCCCCACGTGCGTCCAGTCGTGTCCTTAGTTCCTACGAGTACTGGGTAAAAATTAAACTTTATTTAGCATGTTTATTATTTTATACAGCACACTTATATGTTTTTCACATTTAATGCAGGACTTTCGATTTTCAGCCTTCGAAGACTATTTTGACCGCTTCGACAGCAGCATATAAGGGAAGGATGTCGGGATGTTGGCCTAAGTGGGATTTGATACCACCTCACATTCAGGAGGTCATTTGGCAGGATGTGCTAGTAAGTATTTTCTTTTATATTTTTTGCAATATAATTTATGTTAATCGCTGAGATATACTGTACATATTTTACTACTAATGTTTGTTTAACGTGAAATACAGGCTGAGGTTGATATACAGACCGATGATTTGGCATTGGCTAGGACGTATTGGATGCAAAAGATGAGGAAAAACTATAAAGATGCCATATCAACAATGAAAAAAAATAGGAAAAAACCTACGTGGATGGGAGATAATGTTTGGAGTGGGTTTCTGAAGTATTGGGATAGTGATACAGCGAAGGTTAGTGTACTAATTTTTTTTTAAGAAATATTAAAATATTTAGACTGATAAATATAAAATTTTAAATGTGAAGGCGGAGTCACAAAGAAACAGCACGAATAGGAATAAAAATCCAGTCACACATAGAGGAGGATCCAAGTCATTCCAGCAGTATCGGCAGGAGTTGGTAATTTTTTTTAAATGCGACTTATTATGCTGTATATAGTTTTGAACATTTAATAATTGTGTTTAATAATCTAATTCAGGAGGCTGAGGGGCAGGGTCCAGTCTCCTATATGGATGTGTTCACACGTACGCATGCCATAGAGCATGTCGACTCAGACGGGAACATCACATACTCATGGCATGACGAGAAATCCAGGAAGAGTCACGTAAGATTTCATTTTATGTAGAAGTTTATGTAGTAATTGTTAAATTAATATAAAATACGATATCATGATATTAATTTTATATACATTCCTATTGGGCTTGCAGGAGAAGTTCATGGAAAAACGTCAGTTGCGTCTAGCTGAGACTGGAAAGGAGCAGCTTACTACAGACGAGGAGGACATTATCTTCCAGTCAGTGATGGATCCACAGACGCGTAACAGACGATATGGATTTGGAAATCAAGTGGTAAAACATTTTTAGTTTAGTTTAATTTTTATGCGTTTTATTTTTATCTAGAAAGCTTAAGCCTCAAGTTCTTTAATTTTGTGATAAATATATCTTTCATGAGCGTGCATTCAATGTTATCATTTGAGAGATCAATAATTATTGCTCTAAATTAACTCGATGAAGTGCATAGTTTACGGTATTAAATTATGCCATTTAAAGCATATCAAATTTCTTTAACATGTGATATCACACCTGTCATTAATTGTTGTTATAATTTAAAGCATATCAGTGTTATGCGTTGGCTTGGAATAGGTTCATTTATGGTCTTATTTACCATAATAGTTAAAAGAGGATATAGAATGTAATGATATAGTCGATAACCTTTTTATGTCAACGAAGATTATAATTTATTACTCCGAACTCTTTAATTACATATTTTTACGCCATGCAGATTATTAAAATAATTGTAAATGAATAAAAGAATTTTAAATAATTGTTACAGTCCACCAGTCAGCAGGCACGGGCCAGACATGCTAGAGAAGCTATGGACGCCGCAGAGATCGAGGACTTGAGAGCTAGGGTGGCACAGCTTGAGGAACAGAATCGCCGCCAAGCCATTGATATGACTCAGATAGTGGATCGACGCATAGCAGAGTTCGAGCGGCAGTATGGACGCTTTCCTTCATCAGCTGGCTCTGCAGAGGAGGACGACCAGTGATGTTGCTTGTTAGGTATGTTTTTTTAGTTTGACATATGTACATATATGACTAGAGATGCGCTATATATATATGGGGGTGTATGACTGAACATTGGTTGACATTTCGTATGTATTTTGATGGTAGACAAGATGTGGTGGATTGATGTAGTAAATGTGATGTATTATATAGTGTGCAATCGTAGAAGTGTTATGTTTTATATGTTTTTTTATCGTTTTTATGAATTTTTGGTTGAATTGGTTTGGTTTTGATGATTTTTTGGTTGAAATGGTGTGGTTTTGATGGTTTGTGTATGAAATGTTGTGATGGAGTTAAAGACCGACGGTCTGAATTAATGAATTGAGTGGAATGTGGGTTTGATGGTTAAATAGCAGCTGTAATATAAAAAAAAAGCAGCAGTTTTTCCGACGGCTTCCGACGGCTTACTGGTTCAAATGTTTATAACGGTTTCCGACGGCTTGCGACGGCTTCCAGGCAAACGTCTCTGACGGTTTCCGACGGCCGTCGAAAGCCGTCGGAAATTGACGATAACCGTAGGAAAACGTAGGAAAAATATTCGACAACAGCCGTCGAAAACCGTCGGAAACACTGTGTACCGACGCCTTTAATTGCGACGGGGATTTCCGACGGCTTCCGACCATTTCCGACGGCCGCCGACGGTTTTCAGCCGTCGGAAATCAGTATTATTCTTGTAGTGCAATTATTCCTAACTTTGTATTTTTATCTTAGTGTTCCAAAATCTAAAATAGAATAATTGTGCTCAAAGTGAAATATTTTTTAAAAATTAGTACAATTAAATAACATCTCAATGTAAGCGTTAACCTTACTAATTAAATTTGAGGAAAATATTATACAAGTATTAGAGCATCATTATTTACTAATACCTATAGCGCAATTTTACATGTGAAGTATAGAAGAAAGAGCCTGGGAGGGAAGAAAAAGCAAAAAAATCATTGAGCATACAAGAATTTTTTAAATCGGCCGTGGAAGAAAAAGAAACTTCAGCGGTCTCGGTCTCGGCAGAGAAGGACGAGGTGATTTTGGTGGCAGAGGCGGTGGAAGCAGCGTATATAATGCAAGTTCTCTATCCCGGCAATTGGAGACAATGGTCAGTTCTATACACTTGGTGGGAAAATTTAGTTAGCATCATCGTACTCGTTATTATTGTTACTGGTTAGTGCGTACAAGTTTCAGTTCTCTTACTTTCCCTTCATTAATTTTGGTTCTTTTTTTTTTTTTTTTTTTTTTTTTTTTTTTTTTTTTTGATTATGGTAATGTCGGCAACCCTCATCTTCCTATGTTCTCTTCTTTTACTGGTTTTTTGGTGTACTAAACTGGATGGTGGAAAGAATGTGTTATTCAAAGAAGAATTTTTCTTTTAAAAAAGTTTCATACGAATTATACTTATGCATTTCCTAGACAAATTTTTGGATAACAACATTTTACATTACTTCAAATATTCATGGCACTAATATTTGAAATAATATGACATAAGTATAACTCCGATAACTGATATCAGTACACAAAATTATATTTCTTAGTACACAAAAAACAAATTTGAGTTGATCAAATGAGCAAACAAATGTAATCAACAAAGATAACTTCTAAACATAGCCTTTATTATTAGAATAAATCAATCATAGGTGGTTATATTCTAAATCAGCTCAAAGTATTTTGTAACATACACACCTATATATGCACTGAAGGAACAATAAAATGGAAGTATTAATAATATTTGGCGAAATAACCATCTTAAAATATTTATAGGGTAGCCAAAGTTTGTTTGTTTTATTATAAATCAAAATCTATGAAAAATGTGGCTTACTCAGAAAATGTCATTTCTCACTAAATTAGAAGGAAAAAATCGTTACTATCGATTATATTTATTAAAAAGTTTCATTATTTTCTAGTGAATTCTTTGAAATAATTAATTCAATAAAACTATTTTGCACATCCCTTCCCTAACCAACTAACATCGCTTTATACTTAACTCTACATTCAAACATATTTTTAATTTAAATTAGACTTTTATTAATTAATCCATTGACTTATAATGTTCATATAATTACCCTTTACTAAAATTTATACTTAACATTGTATCACGGTTCCAATTATTGATGGAAAAATTTCATTTAGAATTTGCATACAGGCCAATTTTATATTTTTACTTTTGGATGAAACAACATGAAAATAAAACCATTAAAGACTCTGTCTCTAAAAGTAAAATTGATATTCAACACTATATCAATATTTATATTTTCTTGAATTGTTAATTGCATACCTTATCCAAATAGTTAAAGTGTATTAGGTCTACGTATTCATCATGCAAATGGTTTTGCTCCTTACCCTGTATACTAGGTTATAAACTGCTTAATTTTAACTTATAGGAAGAAAGTATGTTATCGGATAATATATTGGCAAATTTAGTATGCATGATGCCATAAATAAAAAACTCTTTAATACGTCAAACCATTACCTTAAAGGACACCATCGGTATTCTCTAACAAATAGTGGATATGATATGTTATATTTTATTACAGATGAAAATTTGTTATTTTAAATTAATTTCCTATGATTGTTAATCCAGTTTGTGAAATTATAGTAATACTAGTACACCATAAAACATGATTAAAAATGAGAGTAAGGCACACTAATGGCACATTTTAGAATTTGCATTCTTCTAAAAGGAAAAACGATGATAGCTTTTGTTGAAAAATAATTCCCATCTAAAATAAGATATGTACCTTATTCTTGAGTACTACCTCTATTTAACATTTTTATTAGTTTCTTTTGGTTGTCTGTTTGCCCTATTTTAAGAATTAAATCTGAGGCTACCTGTAAAATATATTAGTTAGGGGAAACATTGCTATTTCAGAAGGAAATATGCAATAAATTGCTGAATAAGCTGTTTGGTTGTCTGTTTGTCCATTAGAGTTGAACCTCATAGCAGTAGCCCTTGCTCTAAAATCCTTATGGGTATGAATATGATGGGTTAGTGAATCGATATGAGTTTTATCATGATACCAATAGCAAACAGCTGTATGTAATTTGTGACGGCGTTAGCATGAGAAACTATTACCATGTTACATCTAATTATGGTGGATAAGCTGTTCCAAGCGGTGAAGGAAGTGGAGTAGCGGGGAATTTTTGACCAGAAATTTATAGCTTTCAGTTTGTTGCTAATAATTAAGCAGTCAATGATGTTATTTGCATGTTAGGGTGGTAAATGCATGTTTGTGAATGGTTTAGTGTGTATTCCGAGGCATTTTGTATTATTGAATAAAATAGGCACCGACTATTACGTACCTCTTTGTAGCATCATAAGTTAGATTTGTTTACGTACAACAAACTTCCATATTATGCATAGATGCATATAAATTCTTAAAGGGTTATGTTAACAATGTTGTGCCTTGATTATAGTATAAAAATATTATTTTCTGCTCATTGGTTACAGTTTATAATATTCTTATGTGTGTCTATTGGGTTCGCATATTTTTTTTTGTTTATTTAGATAAGTAATTTATGTTATTATGTATAGCTGTGTTCAGTTAATTTAGATTTTGTGTATTTTAATAATTAAATGTATATTTTTTATGATTAGTTTATATTTTTAATGGTTCGGACGTCTAAATTGCATAAGTCAACATAACAAATTTGAAATTAGATTACAAGAAGTTAAAAATTGAACGTCTTTATCTAATCCTTAGGTCAAAAGGTACGCTATAGGGAGTGGAAGAAATTGCTTTAGTACAGAATAGAGGTTGAAATTGAGTACAGAGCGCATTAAAAAAATTCCAACTTATAAACTATGAGAAATAATATTTAGTCAAACTTATTGATATGAATCAAAATGCCAACACTAACTTCTCCTTGACCATGTAGTATTAGAATGAAAGAAATATGAAGACATACCTGATGCTAGGTACCTTTTTGTGAAGCCTATGGACCATAGTTGTGAATACCGAACCGTACGTCAAACCGTGACAGTGAAAGGTCCAAGGTTTTCGTGGTCAGACCGTGAGAACCGCGCTGATAGTTTATTTTTATTTTTTGACTTAAATATAAAATTAATTTAAATATATATAAAATTTAAGCAATTATGACAAACATCCATGTCCAAAATACCTAATTGAAATAATTATAGTTGTAAATTTACTAATTTTCTATAGTAAAAGAGGATTGGTTCAATAATAGTTCGTAAAATGTACATAACAATGAATTATATAATCCAAAATTTAATAATAATTGCTATAAAATTATTTGTTAAATTTATTATAGTAAAAAATAAAGAGTGAAGTAATTATATTTTCGCAAATTTGAAGAACCGTGAGATTCAAAGAGGTCGAATCAGAGGTTTTTATAGGGTTTTGAGGTTAAACCGCGGGTCTGTGAACGTGCAAGGTTATTTCATTTTAAGAGTCGTGGCACTCCAAGGTCGAAGATTAACCGCGGTCGAACCGAGGTTGGGTTGGGTCTTTAAAACACTGCTATGGACACATCAAACATGTTTTGCTTCGAGGAATGGAAGTACTTCAGTGCTTTTTTAAAAGTTGATGTTAGCATTTACCTATCTGCTGAATTTCAATAGCTAGTTTTATTTCAGTCATATCTATATCTGTTTGAACCATATATATTTGACACATGAACGATGAATGCACATTCATCCATATTGTATTCATAAATCCAAACCCTTCAAAAAGGAAATATTCCAGGATTTCAGTTTTAATGCAGTCCAGTTTTTGAGTAAACTAAAATTATAATTTTGTATGTATATAAAATTTCCAGCATTATATTGAAGAAGCATTAGATTAAAAAAAAAAATTATTATTTTTTATTTTCTCAACAAATTAGGAATTTTTGTTTTAAGTATTGAATATATAAACCATAAAGCAAATGGTTAGTGGAGATTTGTGTAGCTTATTTGGCTGGGTACGTACCTGAGGCGTTTGTGGGCATGCAGGTTCAAATAAGCAATGAGGGGATGATTTATTTTTCTCCTATTGCTTTCTGGGCTTGGGCATCCCATTTTCTGAGCCAACACTGCTCCTATATATCTCATTATTATCCCCTTGTGTCATTATTGTTAAATTTTTATATAGGTAGCCAAATTACACAGCATCTCCCTACGTAGCCTCTGTTGTCCCCTTATGTCATTTTTTGTTAAAATTTTTGATAGGTAGCCAACTTTGTCGAATGAATAAATTGAAATCAACACTAATGGAATAACAATCGATTCAACGATACTAAAAACTAACCTTATAAGAGAAAGATTATCAATAATCTAGATATATTGCACTTGCACTATGCATTCATTTATTTTCTTGATGCATGATGAGTTTGTTTATAAGATTAATAAACATAAACTATATAGATTAGGTTCCCATTTGAGATTTACAATTGGTGAAATCATAAATTTTCCACATATTAGTTTCATTATAAACTATGGTCAAATGGTGAAATTATGAATTAACTATACATTCAGTTCTTAGTAATTATGTTATGCTTGAATTCATAATCAATTAAACTTAAAGAATTTTTAGTTACATCTCTATCATGTTTAATACTATCAAAATAACACATATTTGTCTAAAAATAATTACAATACCAGAAAATGTCTACATTTTAGTATTTCTGAAAAGCAAATGAAATTGAGTAGACCATAGCTGATTCCCTATACTTAACAAAATTAATTACCAGAGTTATAACCATAAGGCATATAACTATAATAGTTAGTCTGAAATTTTACGTGTTCATTTTTTAGTGGAACACTAATTTGATGAATTAACTTAAGCTACGATTCAAAACGGATATACTTTCCGCTGCTTTTCCACCTTAATTATTTAAATAAATAATTCTAATTGAATTCTCAAATTGATGGCAAATATTTATTTTGCATATCTCCATAACAAGTATGGAAAAGCTAATTTTCCTTCATTGCATTTTAAAAGTAGCTTACACGCATAATTTTTTTTAGAAAAAAAAATTACCATCTTTTATCATTTAATGATCGATATTTATTCGTTGCTTTCTTTATTTCATGTTAAACCTAATTTTACACTTATTAATATGCTATATTTTTACATGAATAACAATTTATAAACTGAACTGAATTTTGTATCATGTATCTACTCTCTTTTAATTAGTATAATGATTTCAATATAATAATTATAAACTTAAATTGTATATATTCGCATCATCGGTAAATAGGTTGATAATGGAATTACAAATTTTCTATACTTTGGTTTAGTGTAGCATTATGCTTTCTTTTTCAATGCATTAAGTTTTTGAAAATTTACTTTTCACCGTAACCAGTTTTAAATTCTTCAAAAAAATACTCTTTAACTTTTTAAACAATTATACACTTATTAGAACTTGACTAATTTAGATATTTCTAGAAGTTGAATGAAGTTGACTTGCCTCTACTACGTTCACTACAAGAAACACTGTATATAGCAACGGATGGGGGGCAACGACCCCTCCCAACGGCTTCCAACGGAAACTGAATTATGGATTTTACTTTACGTATAAAAAAACCGCGGGAAACCGTTGGTTATAATGACGTTGGCGGCCGTTGGTAGTCGTTGCTCAGTCGAGCAGAAAATAACCCAGCCTGCCTCTTCCTTCCTCACTTCGGTTTTCCTCCAAAAAATACTCTATTTCCCTAATTTCCTTCCTCCCTAAATCTGAAATCGGCCTCCACCACCTCCATATCACCCGCTACTCTCTCCTCTCCTCTCTAGGCTCCAATTCATCTCCATTTCTCAAGGTATGAAGCCCTATTTTTTTTTAATACCCTAAATTTGGTATTTTAGGGTTAATTTATTTGTTAGATTATATGTCTGTATGTGTTGTGTTGTTAATATGTGCACATACAGATTGAATTAATATTATATTTGCTAATATTGAGTCAATTAGAATTTATGTTGTATGCATATGTGCATATATAGTGTTGAATGCATGTATATATAGTGTTGTTAATTAATCTATGTATAGGTTGACTTAATTAAGGCTCAATTCTTGTTATTAATTTATGTATTGCAAGTTTATGTTGTTTATATCACAATAGAATTATGTGCACGTATATATGGTTGAATTAATATATAAGAGATTTCATACTTGTTAAGTGACATTTAGTGGAAATAGAAATAAATAAAGTTTATGTTTTATAATTTTTTATCAAAAACTATATTTAATTTTAAAACGTACGAATAGTTCGATTGAATATTGAAAATATACGTATATGTGATAAATTCCGTATACGTACAATTAGAGATTGGAATTAAGCCTTGGAATATTTTCGGTCTTGTCTGATAAGTGTTGTATATGATCATTATATGAATGTTCGTTTTGTTAATAGAACGAACATTTATATTCATCATATACAATATTTTATGAATTTCTCCTCTTTATTGGACAAGTTATGAACACAATAACGTTCGTAAATCATTTCATCTTAAACGCTCTCAAAATTTCGAAAGTGCTTCCTTTATGTTCCCTGTGTACACGCAATCGTGTATTATTCAGGGAACTAAAGCGAAGTGCTGTAGAAATTTTGTTGAATCTTTTAAATTGAAAATATTTACGTGATTTAATTACGTTATTGTATTTGTAATGGGAGGTTGGATGACCCACCAGCAAAAGTGTAAATGATGAATTAACATAACATTCAACAATAAAATTGTTTTAATAAAATGTCAGTGCAAATTTTATCATACTTTTCAATTATATATCTACTTAGGAAAAATGGAAAATTATTTTACTAATCAAAGCTGGATGTACAAACGAAGAGAAACTAATGTCACAATAAGTGAACAATTTATTAATGGTGTTGGCATGTTTATTGATTTCGCTTTAAGTAACGGAAACGACGTCGAAATCCATTGTTCATGTAGTAGAAGCAAATTATTGAAGCATTTGATACCGCAAATAGTTAGAGTTCATTTGCTCAGTACAGCTTTGTATAGAACTATTTAGTTTCGGATCGTCATAGAGAACCGTTAGCATCTACTTCTATACAAGTTGAGGAGGTAGTGAATAATGAAATTGCTACGACGAATCTCGTAGAACATATGATTGAAGATGTTGCACGTTCAATGTTCCCAGTTCAACAATTTACTAATGACGATGGTAATTATGAAGAAGAACCAAATATTGGAGCCAAAATAATATATATGATTTATTAGATGCCGCGAAGAAACCCCTTGGGGAAGGGTGTAAAAGAGGAATCCAATTATTAGTAACTGTTGAATACATTGCGATGAAATCTAAATACAACCCCATAGAAGGTGGATTTTCAGCTTTTGTACAAGCTGTTGTTTGACACTTTCCTATGAAATAGAAAAGCGCAAATTTAGTATAAATTACTACAAGCGCACAGGTGTATAATATGTAGGTCGAACATAGAGAGGAAAATTAAATTTTATTATTTATATATTTCTTAGGCGAGTTAGAAAAAATTGGATAATTTGATTGAAAACAATAAAAATTGAAACTGTAATTTGATTCAGAACAAATCTAATTGAACCGACGACCAAAGCACAATAATCAATTGAAAACAAATTAAAACTGCAATTGAATTTAGTACAAATTCGAATCTAATCGGATCTATTATAAATTCAATGATTAACTAAGAAAAGTTAAATAGAATACTAAAAATAAAATTGTAGAAAAGGAATAAAATGCAGAAATTAATTGCAGAATAGAAATAACAACAAAAATGGAAATTAGGATTACCGTTGAATATAATTAGACGGTCAATCACTAATGAGAAAATAAAATGCAATAGTAAATTGTACTCTACCAAATCTAATTGAATAGATGACACAAATTTACTAGACCCAAGAGGAGTATAGAAAAGAGAAGAATGAACTCTCAATTCTTGGATGAAAATTTACAATGAGAATACATGGGTATTTATCGATAGACAACCAACCTAAACCCTAATAACAATCACATAAGGGCCCTAGTTAAATTTAGTAAATTTGGGCCTTTTCTCTTTTTCTCTTGCTTCCTTGACAATTCTTCATTGATTTGTGATATGCATAGCCTTTTTACCAATTAATTTCTTGTCCAAAAAGCAACTTGATGTAAAATCTTCATCTATAGGTCTTCATATGTATATACATAGTATTTTGATCTTTATTTCTATTTTTCTGACTGCATGTGGCTTACTTGACATATCTGTAAAAGTGACAAAACAATACCCAAGTAATATTTATTTATACACAAAAGACAAAATATAAGAGCATAAAATAAACACAGTTCTATGTTAATCAAATACCCCCACAATTATCTTTTACTCGTCCTCAAGTAAAACAAAAATTGAAAAATTAATCTAGGTAGGTCACACTTTTGTAGGAAACAATATTGCATTGAGCGTATGCAACAAGCCGTTAAACCTCTAGGTGTCTCTAGTATAACGATCAGTGTCTCGTGAGGGTTATCAGAGGATACTACCCACAAAATCCAAATTCCACATGTTATGGTTCTAATGCAACTATATGAATGCCACGACATATGAAATGAAAAACCAAAAATGAAAACACGATTTGTTTAAGAAAAGTTGCAACTGTCTTGGGAATTCTAGTTTTTAAATGTTAAATTCTAGTTTGGTAAGTTGATTCGGTTGATAACATAGTGCAGCCATGAAATAAATTCTTGCTTTGCTTTTCATAGCTTGCAAACTGGTATATTTCCTTGTGTATGGCTAGTCAAATCAACATGGTCAAAAAGTGCTTGGGAACTATTGCTTATTCTCTATCTCTATAAAAATGAAGTTTAATGATTATTACATACACCTAACTTAAAAGACCAAGATGTACCACCCATGCACTACCTCGTGGACCGACGTGAGAGTTTGGGACAGAGTTGGCTGATTGTGCAGACCAACACTATCTTTGTCAACAACATGTCGGTAATCCTTATGTGTCCAACTCATAAAATAAGACCAAGATATACCACCCATGCACTGCCTTGCAGACTGACGTGAGAGTTTAGGATAGAGGTAGGAGGGTTTGCACACCAACGCTAGATTTACAAGCAATGTTGGATACGCTTGGATTACTATTATTACTGAATATAAGAAAAAGAGAGAGTTACGCAAATTCATCTTAACACAACTTAGTTTTAAAGATTTGAAAAGCCAATATAAGTATTTTAAGTCCTCCACTTATTAAACAAAGACTACAATTTAACAATAGACTTCATGGCCATCACTTTAGAATCTCCCTCTGTACCGCTTGTAATTCAACTTTTCATTATATTTCTTATTCGATCTTAGTTGTGAGAAGAAGAAAAATTACTATAAACTGACCAAAAAGATTGTTAACTTGCTTCCCTTTTCCAATCTAAAATAAGTCATATTTTTCAAAAAAATATATGGTATGTTACCACGACCTAAAATGTATGATGGTCCTATTTAAATGTAGAAAAATGAAATTTAAAAGAATGTAATGCAACCCCCCCCCCCCCCCCCCCCCGCACATACACACACACTTGGTCAAAACAGTGTCCACACTGTAAACACATTTCCTAAATTTGAAAGATAATACCCAAAGGTGGATGAGATGCAAAATAATTTGTAAAATGAATTGCAACTTAAAAACTACATGCAAATGAAAATCATATGCAAAATGAAATCTACGATGATGATGAATGTTCTGCGATGAATGACGCTTCCTTTTCCCCCCACACTTGCCTCTATTGAAAATGATGCATGATGATTTCTTGTTAGATTTGTAAGGTACAATAGGCATGTCAGTGGATTCTAAAATCAAAATCCTTCCTATGAAAATTTTGTCGTGCCAATGATTAATATCATTCAACTGAAGATTAACATAATCCCATAAAGTTGAATTTTTAACAACAATTTTGTTCGATGGTATGGAACTAAGATTATCTTCGAGACATACTCCCAATTCATCATTTAAAAGTTTAATCTCCTCATCGAATAATACTTCAAAAGACATAAAGGACACGTCTATTGAGGAAAGTGAAATTTTCTAAGGAGATAAATCAAACGTGTCATCTAAAACTGTTTATATTATGTCGACTTCTCCTATTTCGATCTCTTTAGGATGATGAAAAATATTCAATTAGTGGTTAAACACCTAAATGTCGATCGAAGTAGGCAGCTCCTACAATTAATGATAGCATTTGAGGTATCTAAGAAGGGCCGATCCAATATCAATGGAATCTAACTATTTGGATTCAAAATAGGTTCGGTTTCTAGGACTATGAAATCATGGGGAAATAGAATTGTTCAATTTGAATCAAAATATCTTCAATTATGCCCAATGGTCCTTTAGTAGATCAAGTGACCAGTTGAGTTGTTATATTCGTGGGTTTCAATTCCCTTAGTCCAAGTTGACGATAAACTGTGTAGGGAAGAAAATTGACACTTGCCCCGAGATCAAGTAGGACATGACTGATATGAGTGTTTCCTATTTTGCAACTGACTATAGGGCAACCGGGGTCGTTATACTTGATTGGTGAAGGACTTGAGAAAACAAAGCTAGTATTCATAGTCAATAAGGCAGTTTTAGGAACATTAGTGGCTCGTTTTCGGGTGCATAGCTCTTTGAGACACTTGGCATATTGTGGAATTTGTTCGATGGTGACTAAGAGTGGAATATTGACATGAAGTTGTTTGAAGATTTCAAGAATTTTTTCAAAATTGGCATCCTTCTTCTTATTACTAAGTCTATGAAGATATGGAGCTACCGGTTTGTAGACACTTTCAAAATTTTGATCGTTCGAAGAAGAAGGTTTCGATATAGGAAGTGAATGACGTAAGGGTGTAGAAGATGAGATGTTGGGATTACCAACATTAGAAGAGAAGATATTGTCCGGGTTGTTGACATCAGAAGAAGAGATGTTGGGATTGCCAACATTCGAAGAAAATGAAACATGGAAGGTTTAGAAGAACTGGCCTTGGTTGCCATCAGAAGAGTGTCAAGCTTTTTGATTAGGATTAGGATCGAATTATTATCGGGATTGCCGACTTATTGCCAATCGTATTTTCGGACCTAAGGGAGATGACCGAATTATGGTTTTCGTCCTCACAAGAGTTCATAGTATGAGAATTATATTTTGGATTCACCTCGGGTTGACTAGGAAATTTCCCTTTCTCATTATTTTTCATTAGCTCCTTCATCATATTCGTCATTTGTTCGAGTTTAGTATCTTGACCGTTTATTTGTTTCTCTAATCGAACAATTTCTTGAGAAGTTTGAGCAGACTGAGTTGATTATTGAAAGTTAGAATGCCTATATGGTTTACTCGAAGGCTTGGATTGAGGTGGAACTTGAGAAGTTTGAGGAATAGAAGAAAATGGAGTTTGGTAATTTGAATTCGGAATCACAAGAGATGGATTTGTGACATTATTGGGATTAGACCACAAGAAATTTGGATGATTTCTCCAACTAGGGTTATACATGGACGAATAAGGATTATTTTGAGCTATGACATTGACTTGTTCTTGAAGGTAATAGTGGGGTTTTCCTTCCATGATTTGAGGAGTTTGAGTTTCCAAGGGAAAATGAATTGGATCCACGAAATGCACTCCTCTAGTAGAAGCACGGATGAGGATACAAATTGACTCCCACTGTATATCCTTTTCAGAATAGTCCTCTAAGAAATCCCAAGCTTCATCGGCAATTTTAGACATAAATTATCCTCCACACATTAATTCAAGTTATGTTCGAGTTTGATAGTTTATCCCTTTATATGCAATTTGACATAAATGGTGTTTGAGAATTGCATGATGAGGACAACTATATAATAATTGGTTGAATCTCTCAAAGTACTTTGAAAAAGTTTCCCCTTCATTATGGGAAACCTGATTTATTTCAGATCGGATTTTAAGAGTTTTACGGAAAGGGGAAAACTTTTTCAAGAATACAGTAGCAAATTCATCCCAACTTCTTATGGAATGTTTTAGAAGATAATTTAGCCATCGTTTAGTGCGTTCAAGTAGTGTGAATGGTATTAGCTTTAGCTTGATTGATTCATTAGATAGTTGTTGCATTTTAGTTGTGGATGCATATAATTCAAATTCACTTAGGAATTCATAAGCATTTTTAGAACTAGTAAATTTTGGTACCCCATGAATAAAAGAATGTTTAAGCTCGAAATTTTATTCAACTAGTGGAAATACTATGATAGTTCTAGTTGGGTAACATCTATCTCGAAGAGATAAGGGTCTATCCATTCGACATTAAGATTTTGAAAATTTTGGTTTATTCGATACTGATCCATCTCATTTAAAAAGTTTTGATTTATTTGAGAGCCCCTAGGAGAATTATGGTGGCTAACACTTTTTTTACTCATCGTTATCAAATGTAAACAAAGAAAATCTTAGACTTGAGGTTGACAAAATGAGCTCCTATTCAAAATAAATAACATACTCAAGTATGTTTTATTAGTTGATAATCTCGATTTGAAGGAGGAAGAGGGTCTTGTGATCGTTCATGTATAGTATAAATACCAAGGGATACAAACAACTTTTACGGGTAGTATGCAACCTGTTTTGCTCGAAGTTCAATAAATTGAACTAATATATATCCACGATCAAACCCTTGAGAGAATCAATTCATAAAATACACTCTGGTAATTATATATTTTGAAAATCAAAACAGGTTTTATTGTTGAAAAACGATGAGAATGATGACTTTGGTTATGAAAATTTCAGCCAACAATAACAACTGCATAAATTTAAAAAAACTATACAAGCAAGCCGCTGCCCCAATAGAAAACTTTTACCAGCAATTTCTATATATTTTTAAGCAGCTGCAGCACCTGTAGAGTTCAGAAAATTTACAGTGGGGTATGATAGTCTGTCCATAATATTTGATATTTACCGTTTGCTTTGCTTGACTCATATTATTGTTGAAAAACTTTTACTCATCCTTCACCTTTATCCTTTAATTTGATTTTTCCCTTTTTTTTTCTTTTAAACAAATCAAATAAACAAATGAAATGAAAACTGCAAATTGACTTTAACTCGGTGGTAAGGGCGCACGTGAGACTCGATTTGGTATTGGTGAATCTGTGTGATTTGCTCTGATTTTCCTATGCGATAAAGGGGCGATGATGATGGGCGTTGGGGTTTGAAGTTCGGAGATTGGTGATGAACGTGGTATGGTGTTGCTGGGAGGTTTTTGATTGGATTGAATCGGGTTTTTTGTGTGCGGGGTACGACTTTGTGTATGGTTTTGTGAAGATCGGGATAGTAGTAGATGGAGGGATATTTATGATGATCAAAAAGGATATTATGTCTGAATTGGTTGATGATGGGTAGAACTGTGATGATGGTCAAGGTTTTGTGGTTGTGAAGAGGATCAGAGTCTGTAGGGGTTTCAGTTTTAGGGTGTTCATGAAGTGTGGCAAGATGGATGGTGATATATTGCTGAATTTCAGGTCTAGGTTAGTATTGCACTGAGTGGTGGTGATTTGATGCAATGGAGACTGTTGTGATCGGGATGGAGAGGACAGGTTGTTGTTGCGGTATGGTTTGAATGTATGTGTATTGGAAGTTTGGGTTGTTGTTTGGAGATGATGAGTTCGTGGAGAAGGATTGTATGAATATGGGATGGGAAAGATGGGTAAGGTAGAAGATGAGAATAAAAACAGAGGGAGATATTGGAGCTTGCAAACAAAAAGATTTTTTTCCAGAATTATTAAAAAGAGGGAAGAATTGTAAAAGGGAAAAAATTGAATAATATTGGATAATATTGGCAAAATTTCCCTCTCTCTCTTATTTAGAAGATTACAACATCATTGAATAATACCAAATCAAACCAATCAAGAAATTTTTTCTATATATACAAGAAAATAAAATAAAAAAACTAACATGAATCGAAAATTAAATAAATAATAAAATTTAATCATTTCCTTCCTGGCAACGACACTAAAAACTTGTTTGACACTTTCCTATGAAATAGAAAAGCGCAAATTTATTATAAATTACTACAAGCGCATAGGTGTGTAATATGCAGGTCGAACATAGGGAGGAAAATTAAATTTTATTATTTATATATTTCTTGGTCGAGTTTGAAAGAATTGGAGGATTTGATTGAAAACAATAAAAATTTCAATTAGATTCAGAACAAATCTAGTTGAACCGACGACCAAATCACAATTCTCAATTGAAAATAAATTAAAACTACAGTTAAATTTACTACGGATTCGCATCTAATCGGATCTATAATAAATTCAAGGATTAACTAAGTAAAACAAAATACTAAAAATAAAATTGCATAAAAGGAATAAAATGCAAAATAGAAATAACAACAAAAATGAAAATTAGAATTACCGTTGAATCTAATCAAACGTTCAATTACTAATGAGAAAATAAAATGCAATAGTAAGTTGTACTCTACCAAATCTAACTGAGTAGATGGCACAAATTTACTAGACCCAAGAGGAGTTTAGAAAAGAGAAGAATGAACTCTCATTTCTTGGATGAAGATTTACAATGAGAATACATGAGCATTTATAGGATTGACGGCCAACCTAAAAACCTAATACAATCACAAATGGGCCTTAGTTAAATCTAGTAAATTTGGGTCTTCCTCTTTTCCTCTTGCTTCCTTGACAATTCTTCATTGATTTGTGATATGCATAGCCTTTCTACCAATTAATTTCTTGTCCAAAAAGCAACTTGATGTAAGATCTTCATCTGCAAGTCTTCGTATGTATATACATAGAATTTTGATGTTTATTTTCTATTTTTCTGATTGCATGTAGCTTACTTGGCATATATGTAAAAGTGACAAAACAATACCCAAGTAATATTTATTTATACACAAAAGATAAAATATGCGAGCATAAAGTTAATACATTTCTATGTTAACCAACTACGAAGCGGCATACAACTTCCAAAAATTTAATGTGCGAAAATCATTATGAAGTAAAAAAATGATGTTGTCTTTTGGTTTAACATATGAAAAAATAGATACATGTCTAAAGGTTTGCATGCTATTTGGGAAGGACGATATCAACCTTAAGAATTGTAAAATATGTAATCAAGAAAGATATAAACCAAGAAAGAAAAAGGGGAAAAAGTCTCGTATAAACGTATGCATTATTTACCTATTATTCCTAGACTTCAAAGGTTATATGCATCTTCTATAACCGCGCAACATATGAGATGGCACAGTGTGAGAACACAGGAGGAAGGTACGTTAACGCACCCAACTGATGGGGAAGCATGGAAGTATTTTGACCACAAGTATCCTGATTTTGCATCCGAGAGTTGTAATGTTAGACTTGGTTTATGTACAGATGGATTTTCACCATTTTCTCAATTTGGTGCTAAATAGTCGTCCTGGCCTATAATAGTCACACCTTATAATTTAACTTCATGGATGTGTATGAAAACTCCTTATATGTTTCTCATAATTGTTGTCCCTGGTCCTGATGATCTGACATAAGGAATCGTCGTTTATTTACAACCGTTGATTGAAGAATTAAAAAAAACTGTGGTACAAAGAAGTAGAAACATATGATATTTCGCAAAAAAAGAACTTTCAAATGTAT
The DNA here is from genome assembly GCA_030737875.1 of Allium sativum. Lineage (NCBI taxonomy): Eukaryota > Viridiplantae > Streptophyta > Magnoliopsida > Asparagales > Amaryllidaceae > Allium > Allium sativum. Next base: position 1,015,082,561 of record CM060916.1, read on the forward strand.
GCTTCTCTTCTGTGGACAATTAGCGATTTTCGTGCGTATGCAATGCTTTCAGGTTGGAGTACGGTTGGTCATCTAGCTTGTCCTTACTGCGTGGAAAAAACAAGGGCATTTTCTTTACCTCATGAAAAGAAAATTTCATGGTTTGACTACCATAGATGTTTTCTTCATATTAATCACCCTTTTAGAAGAGATAAGAATTTTTTTATAGCTAATAGGCATGACACTTTGAGACCACCTACGGTATGGTCAAGTGAAGATATTTATAAACTTGCAAAGGATTATCCAAAGATACATGAAACCGGTGTATAGGCAGAAATACAAGGAAAATCATCGATTCATAATTGGTGCAAACAAAGCATATTTTGGGAGTTTCCTTAATGGAAAAATCTCCTAATTCATCATAATATTGACGTGATGCATAATTAGAAAAACGTTTTTGACGATGTATTTAATACAATTTTTAATGTCCAAGGGAAGACGAAAGATGAATTGAAATCAAGACGTGATATCAAAGTAAAATGTAATCGTGCTGAACTTCATATAAAGCCAAATGACACCAAAAAAATCAAAAGCGTTCTATGATCTAGACAATAATCAGGTTAAAATACTTTTAAAATGGGTGGAAGGATTAAGATTCCCGAATGGTATATCTTCTAATCTTCATAGATGAGTCGACTTTAAAAACAATAAACTTAGCGGGATGAAAAGCCACGACCGTCATTATATTATGGAAATTTTGATGCCGTCGCTTTCAAAGAATTGTTGCCCGTAAAAGTTTGGAATATTGTAACTAACTTAGTCTGTTCTATAAAGATCTTTGTTCTACTACATTAGAAATTGATCGTCAACGTAAACTAGAGGAAAAAATCCCTATATTGCTCTATAAACTAGAAAAAATATTTCCTCTAGGATTTTTCAATGTTATGGAGCATTTACCTATTCATCTTCCATTAGAAGCACGTCTTCGAGGGCCTGTGCAATATAGATGGATGTATCCATTTGAAAGGTATATTTATATTCAATCAATTAAATATTGGTTAATGAAATGTATGAAAAATTAATTTACAATAATTCTAAATATGTATTTAAATCATCTAAAGAAAAAAAATGAGAAAGAAAGCTCAAGTTGAAGGTTCAATTTGCAAATCATACATCGAAGAAGAAGCTTTGTTTTTTCTCTCATTATTTTAGTGATCACATGAACATATCATTTGAAAGTACTATGCGTAATGATGAAGGCAATGATTAAGATGATTGTCAAGCGACTTTATCTATTTATAAAAAAACATGGTCGGCCTTCTGGTAGATGTGCGGAAGCATGGCTGGATGATAGAGATTATAATGCAGCACACACATATATTCTTCTCAATTGCACTGAAGTTGCACCGTTCATTAGGTAATGTACTTATATCATCTATACATGTACTGTATCTTTAATCGTAATGTATCATTTATCCTATAATTGCAGCATTTACGAATCACAACATCCAAACGGCGATATCAGCAAAGAATCACTACTAAAATAGTGGGCATATTTGACACTAATTTGTGTGCGTTGCATGAAAAGTGTGGCAAAAGCTATGCTTTCTTTGATCTTCTGCAACAACATTCATATGTTGTTGCATTAGATATGAATGCAGTGTTGCGGTTGGAATTCTTGTGCTGTGACTTGCAATACCAGTTCAAAGTGTTGCTTTACATAAATACATGTCAGGTCAGCGATCCGCGTTATCAGTTTAAAATAAATAAATAAATAACATAGATCTTTGATTAATCCAACGGTTCAAACGTATCCCTGCTTCAGTTTAGTGAAAATTTGGCGCGATCTTTTCCCCATTCACGAAATACTTCCCTCCAAAACAAATTTCTCCCGTACTCCTCCTTTTGTCTGTTTCTCTCTCTATGAAATCCATCCGCGAAGACCTCTGATTGCTACTCTACAGCCAGTACAAACTATAAACCTCCGATTGCTCCTATTATACAAACTTTACACCTCTATTTGGATCATTTAGTACAATTACAGGTAGTCAGGGCTTCATCATTTCGGTTTTATTTAGATGATTTCATCTCTAACTTATTTTGGTCTAACGTTCAAAGTCTCTGGGTAGTTGGGGTATACCGATTGCCATGAATTAGGGTTTTTCATACTTGAAGTGTTGTATTTATATGTTTGCATGTGTTGAAATTGTGCAAGTTCTGTATTTTTATGTTTGCCAAACCATTGATGTTTTGTAAATAATGCTTATTTTGACAGGAGGAAAAAAATTTAGAGGACAAAAGAAATCCAATTTAAATGTTTAAATGTCTATTTCTATTTATAATTAAATAATGCCTATTTCTCTTCCTACATCGTATAACTACGAAGATACCATATGCATGGTGATCTACGACTGTCAAACCCATCATCACCAGAAACTCCTATTGATTTTTATATAGAGATGCAAGAAAGGCACTACGATGATTTGCGTGAGCATGAACTAGAGCAAGAAGAACTCCGAAGACAATGGCGAGAAGAAGAATGACGTGAAGAAAGGGCGATGCGACGACATAGTCGTGCTGCCTTGCGTCGTCAGCATCAAAACAACCAAGTGGTTAATGAACAACAAGCTGACTCACCAATCATAATGTGTGATTGTGGGTATGCCGCTGTAGAAGATGTTATTTCGATTGGATTCAACATTGGTCGTTGTTATTTTAGATGTCGTGTTTATCCCGAAGGGTGTACCTTTTGGCAGTGAATTGACCAACAATTTCCAAGTCGAGCCGCTGAGTACGCAAATGAATTACAACATTAACTTACAACGCTGCAAAATCGAGTTATTGGTTTTCGAACCGACGCTAATAGACTTAACGACCAGCTTCAAGGGATAAACATTAGAAGACAAAATTAAATTATTACATCGTTTGTTGTATTAGGTACAACTGTATCGTCTTTTTATCACCTGTATAGTCTTTGTATCTGTACTATTGTGTTTTGGTGCAGTCATGTAATGTTTTGAATTTGTTTTCAGTATCCTTAGTTGCTTGTTTTATGTATTCTCTTGATAACTCAGTTCCAAAAGTTAGTGATAATTCATATCAAAACAATCGTCTTTGTATCATCACACTGATTATGTATATTTGTAAATTATTATATTGTTTTGTTTTTATTTCTAATTTAGTCAAACCTTATAGGGTGGCCCTCGTTCGTGTCTTGAAACTATTAGTGGTATCAAATTTGGTCTTACTAGGCCATGGTTAGATTGTGGCAATGGATAGTGAGTATTACATATGGATAGGAGTTCCGAGATCAATGGCACAATATGTAAGAGGGTTAACAGATTTCCTCAGAAATGCATTTACCATTTATAAAGTAGGTGATCAGATGAAGTGCCCCTGCAAAAAATGTACAGAACGTAATTGGTATTGTGAAAATGTCATATATGATCATCTTATTTTTAGTGGCCCTTCTCCGTTACATACCGGGTGGATTTGTGAAGTTTCACAGACAAAATTAATAGGTGTTGATGACCATATGGATTGTGCAATGAAGATGGATTTTGAGGATAATTTAGATGTGATTTTTAAATATGCGGGTTACAAATTTGGTCAAAATCCCAGGGACTTTGTAGTAGAACCAAATCCAGAGGCTGAGAAATTTTATCGGATGTTAAAAAAGAAAAAAAACCGTTATATCCTTACCGCACTAAATTTTCTCGACTAAGTTTCTTGATCAGGCTTTATCATTTAAAGTGTGCTTAAGGAATTAACGAGCTTGCGTTTGGGGAATTGCTAAAGCTTATAAAAGAAGCCTTTCCTAATGCCCAGCTGCCTTTGTCTTTCAACATTAATATCTGGTTCAGATTATCCAAAGAATAGTATTGACGTATATATGCAGCCTTTAGTTGCGGAATTGAAAGCGCTATGGAATGTTGGCATCGAAACGTATGATTCCTTGACTGATGGGAATTTTAATTTACGTGCAAGCGTCTTATGCACCATTAGTGATTTTTCGGGATATGCCATGTTGTCAGGTTGGAGCACGAAGGGGAAACTAGCGTGTCCAGTATGCCATTATGAAACTTCTTCACGTTATTCGAAGCATAGCAAAAAGATGTGTTATATGCACCATAGAAAGTTTATTGATCCGACACATAAGTGGAGGCTGGATAAGAGAAGATTTAATGGCAAAACTAAAATGGGGAGCATTCCAGAAATATTATCAGTAACTGATATTGAAGAGCTATTGCGAGGGTTCAAAAATCGGTTTGGGAATAAGACGAAGAAACTGGTAAAAGTGATGGTCCTTTTAAATAAAAGGTTAATACTGTTTGACTTACCATATTGGTGTTATAATCCCCTTTGACATAACCTGGATTCCATGCACATAGAGAAGAACATATGCAACAAAATATTCGGTACTTCACTTAATATAGGTCGCATGTCGAAGGATTACCCAAATGCTAGTTTGGATTTACAGGAATTGGGCATAAGGTAGGCCCTTCATCCTGTTAAATATGGTGACGGAAAGCATGTTGAAATTAGAGCTGCAATATTTGATTTGACAAATAAGGAAAAAGAAATCTTTTGCTTTGTATTGAAGAACACCAAAGTGCCCTACGGTTGTGCCTCGAATGTTAGTCGGCACGTGCACATAAAAGAGAGAACGGTTATGGGGTATAAGAGCCATGATGCTCATTTCATACTCCACTATTTGTTAAAATTTGCCGTGAAGAAAGCTTCAAAACCCGAGATTGCGTTATCAATGATCAGATTTAGTGCATTCCTTAGAGGACCATAGAGCAAGGTTATCTAAGTGGAAAATATCAAGAGGCTGCAAAAAGAAATTGTCGAGATACTTTGTCATTTTGAAATGATTTTTCCATGGGCTTTTTTCGATATAATGGTACACTTGCCTGTTCATTTATACAGAGAAATCAAATATGGCGGGCCTGAACATCTTAGATGCATGTATCCAATTGAGCGATATCTAGGAAAGTTGAAATCTTATATGCGAAATAGAAACAGACCGGAAGGTTCGATTGCAGAAGGTTACCTGGTAGAAGAGTGTGTGACCTTCTATTCAAGATTTTTAAGCATTGATGGAGGAATAGAAAACACGTCGATTGATTTTGGAAGATGTCCAATGGATTTGGAAATTCATATTGGAACAAAGAAGAATAAAGATGGGAAGATGTTCAATTTGAAAGATGTAGATTGGAAGGCAATGCATCGCTATATTCTGTTCAATTCCGGTAATAAAGAAATTAAGAGTTTGATCGAGTTTTAAAGTTCCTATATCATTTTCCTTAACTATAAACTAACATATGCATTTCGTAGTTTTTTTACCTTAGTTATTATTTACGGCTCATCAAGCTTTTGTGGATGGTCTTGCAAATCCAAGAAGATACAAGAGAGAACGAGAACATTTCGAAGAGTTTTGGAATTGGCTTAAAGAAGAGGTTCTGAAAAAGGACAATATTTCAATAGATTTAGAGGTGTTTGCATTAGGTCCTAATCGAGTAGCTAGGATGTTTACCGGTTATATAGTAAATGTATATAGATTCCACACAAAATTTAGAGATTCTCTATGTATTACACAAAATAGTGATGTATTTTTGACTGTCAAAACCACCAGCTTTGCAAGTTCGTAGGACCAAAACCCAATAGTGGGTGATGTCAATTACTACGGATCAATCGAAGAAATTTTTGAGCTTGATTATTGGGGAGCTTTCACAGTGGTCCTTTTTTAGTGTTGTTGGTACCAAGAGGAAAAATATTCATATGGTCTTACTCAAGTAAATTTTAGCAAGTGCCATAAAACTGATCCTTATGTCCGGTCTTCGCAAGTGCAGCAAGTATTTTATGCGGAGGATACAGTTGAAAAGAACAATCATTACGTTATTAAAAAATTGCCAAGGGATTGGTGTGGAATTAAAAATCAGGATGCAATGGAAGAAGACATGAGCAATACACATTCACATGATATGGGCATAGCTGGTGAACTAGAACCAGAAGTTGTTGATGGGGGTTGGATTAGGGATGATGTCCCCGTAACACAACTTGAAACAGAACTAGAAGCAGAAGTTCCTGATACTGTTCCGTCTCATTATGACAAAAAATTCCTCTTTCTTATTGCTTTAATTTGGTCTAATTTATGATGTATTTGGCACTTTTTGTTTTAGCTAGAAATTATTATCTGTGATGAATGTATTTTGCACTCTTTTCTCATAATGCAATCTACACTGTTCACATGTTTTATGATTTAATGTCTTTCGTTACTGTCATCTAAATTGGTTATAAAACAAAATGTTATAGTTGTTGGTTTTTGTCCACTTTAACATGCATGTACCTTGTTCTAATGTATTCATTTTGTACAGGATGGATGAACTTATTAATATTCGACTCCAACATGGCAGACAGTTTCGAAAGACATGTTATGTCGGTGGAGAATCCTTCACAGTAACAAAATATGATGTAGACCACTTTTCTTACAGTGTGCCTATGGACTTTATTAAAGATGCTCTCCATTACATTGAAATAGGAGGAGTCTATATCATAAGCAAAGGAAGGAGGGGTGGTTGGCGGCTAATATTGAATGACAAGGACGTAACCGAGTACATACATGGCTGCAAAAAGCAAGGAGAAGTGGTTTTTTTACATCGACAACACCATTGACAAAGATAGTGAGCCGTTGATTCAACTGCAGCTACATGTAATCATATGGCCAAGGAAAAACATAATTCACAGTATATATGTATATGTAATATAGATCCATTCTTATATATCTCTGTGTGTGTAAAGAACTATGATGGAGGCCATCGTTATTATTTTTATTGTTCCAGGTTCTGCTAAGAAGCCGGTTGAAAAGCGCAAGTATACTACTGCACATAGACTTCAGTAGCAACACAAAATAAGGAAAAACAACCCAACTCAAGTGGGTCAGAAGAAACTATCGCCGGAGCTGATATGAATAATGATGAAGAAAATGTTACTGTTACGGACAAAGGAACCAGGAGGAAATTAAATGTAGAAAATGTAACAGATAATGATGATGATACCCGAGAGAATGAAGCTGATGTTCAGGTATTTTTCAGTTTTCATTTCAGTTTTATTAATCCGGATAAAATCTTGTATTTCAAACTACTTTTTATTAAAATTCTTGTGCATGCATTCTGTCAAAATAGAAAGAACTGTTTATACGTCGACTTTATTTAGTTAACTAGCTTAAATTTATCATCGAAGGTGAGTACTAGCAGTTCTCTCAACCATCAGTTTTGATGAAGTATGAACAAGAGCGAATCACGCGAATGCAAGAAAACGATGCAGTTAGTAGATCACTTGGAGTGCCTTCATTGGTTAGCTGTGTGCAAGAAGCTGCCACACGAAATAAGAAAGATAAAGGTAGAGAAGTTGCTGGATGTGATGAATACATCCCAGAAAATGCTGGTGAAGATGTCGCTGGTGATTCATTGCATCCGGAGGTATAAAGAAGTTATTTGTTTATTACTTATTGTCTTTGCCTTTAGGAATGTAAAAAAATCTTGAACTTCGACTTAATTGTAGAGAATCAAAATTGTTAAGTCAAAGGATCCTTTACCTGGACTGAGAACTCATTCGCGAACCAATGCAGCCATTGAAATTGAGAAGGAAGCGATAACCTGGACACCCCCTCCAAAGAAAGCTGGCTCCAACAAGGATTTGATCGTGACACACACTCCCACTCCAAAGAAACTCAGTAACCGGGGGAAATTCGTAGAAACATTAAAGAAATTGACGAAACCTACACCGTCTTTTTCAGGAGCTTTAAAACCTACAACGTCTCATCCATCCGTTTTAAAACCTACATGTAGCAAATTGTTCAAACAATCAACCAATTCATGTGAAGTTGCCGATTCAGTTGCTGCTTATTTAGCGATGCGGAAACGTAAAAAGTAGAATGTTGAAGCGCCTCCAACAATGGAAAATCTTACTGATCGATTAGAGCAAGAATGGATTGCACAGGAAGAGGAAGCAGGTACAGGTACAATATAATGTTTCTTTATCTGTGCACTGCACTGCACTGTTGAGTGTGTCTATTTTCTATTTATTTTTTTGAACCTAGTAGATAAAGTACAAGGTCCCAAAAAACCTAGAGGGAAATCAAAAATGACCAAAGTGCATGCTAGAACCCCTGATGATAAAGTAGTCATTGAGTTAAATGAGGATGGTCAGCCAGTATTTGACAATATTACAGAGTTAAGCAATTTTCTTGGGACACTAGCAAAGGATAATGTGTCTCTTACTTACATCAATTGGCATGTTGTTCCTGATCAATTAAAGCGACAAATGTTAGAATTTGCTCTGGTACAATCTAATTTCCTTACCATATACAGTTCAGCTGACTTCCTAAATGTTTGGTTTTAATTGATTAGTTTGTTTCCTGAATTTTGTGATTGATTATTGTAGGCTAGGTATGTCATTCCTGAAGAAGGACACAAGTTGGTCCTGAACACGCTTAACGACTCTTGGAGGCAGTACAAATCTCGCATCAAAGCAAGGTATTATAAAAAATATTCAACTGATGAGGAAAGGCTTACAAATAGGCCCAGTACAATTCCATTGGAGGATTTTAAAATGCACTTGGAATACTGGGGGGATGAAGCAGTTAGGGTATGACCTTAATGATATTCACATTTATATAATGTTTAGTAGTTCACATTAGCTTGTTTAGTGCTAATCCTTTCTTTAGTAATTCGCATTATCCTTGTTTAGTGCTATATTTTTTTTGGATTTCCAGACCCTAGCTGATACTAATTCCATGCATCGTAATTTAATAAATGAGACACATACCATAGGTCCCAAAACTCATGCAGTAGCCATAGAAAAGATAGTATGTGTTTTTTGGAACTTACGTTATATTTTTTTGAGTTGAATTGGCCACATGATAATTCTAATTTGTTATATTATTGAATTATATCTTATATATCATTGTCACAATGTTCATAGGCAGCAGCTAGATCTATAAATTCTTAACATTGAATGTCGCAAATTGTGTTTAATTTTTGGTAATCCTAATACTTGACGGAGAAAAAAGGACCGAGAAAAAGCCTCCCCATCCGCTGCCTTGGTTTATTTGGAAACATATAAACGAGAACCGGATAGAAGTTACAAGACTAACACGGATGAACTAAAGGCCAAATACGTGAGTACATATATAATTAGATACTGAAATAGCAGTACTTGTGTGAGCATAATTGGCACACTGTACGTTTGTTGGAGCTGCTTATTAAATCGAGCACATAATTAGTTTGAAAGAAAACCAATTCTGTTAATAAATTCATTCCTACCAGCTGCCTATTTATATATATGCTTGCCTGGTTTTCATTTTGTAGGTAAAGGCTCAAGTGATGGTGGATGCATGAAACATTGCTAAGGCAGATGCACTTGTTTCTGGTGGGAAGAGCCACATGCGGAACTGGCTTGTAGGAAGGCGAGGTAAAATGGCGGAAAAGTCTCCAACAACTCTTGGTTCTTCGGACAGTAATTTGCAAGAGCTGACCCGAAAAATAAGGCAAGAGTTTGAGGCGGATTTGGAAGAAAAGATGAACAGAAAAGTGAAAGAGAACGTGTCATGGGTGTTAAAAATGCTAGGTGAAGCCAATCTAGATCTTAATTTAGACGTTGGAGACTTTTGTGTCACCACAACAAGTGATGAAGATGACATTGCTACCCCTGTAACCCCGACAACTGACTGAAGTATTTGGATGGTACGTGTTAGAACTTTTGATATATTCTGTTCTTTTAAATTATGGACCTGTGGTATGTGTTCGTGATGGCACTTGTGGTATATGTTGGTGATGACACTTTTGAGTTGGTATAATTGGTTGGTCTGACCGTGGTTATGAATATTTTGGAAGGATTTACTGTATGAATATTTTGGTATATATATATATATATATAAATGTGGTACAATGTATTGGATTGAATATACGTAGTGCAGAATTTGTAATTATAGGGTTGTATTACAGCTGCATTTGATTTTTTCTGGTGTTGCATTTGATTTTTTTACCATTGCAGTTGATGTTTTCTGGTGTTGCAGTACAATATTGTTGTTTCGCATTAGATGACACAGTGGTGTCACATTAGATTGATGTGGTGTTGCATTAAACTGTGTTGTGGTGTTGCATTATGTGTAATATTATTAATTCCACAATGGTACAACATGTGGGGCCCACAACTTACGTGGCACCACATGGATAGCCGACGTGGCATGTGACACATGTGCAGCTGACGTGGAGAGATGATGTGGCGTGTGACACGTCAACAGCGGATGTGGAAAGTACATGTGGACTCCACTACCATGACCTGGAAGCCAGGCTCTGACTTCTACTTAAGGCAACGTTGTATGTTGTTGCATTACATACATATACTGTTGCAATAGGGTTATAATGCAACACTTTCTTTCCATTGTCATAGATGGGAAAAAGCGTTGCATTAGATGGCTAATGCAACGGCCGCGGATGCCACGCCCCCTTGGTGTTGCCTATTTGAAAAAATGGCCTACGACAACGTCTACGGCCACAAATAGTGTCGAATATGCCCACTTTTGTAGTAGTGAACTCACTACTTTATTTACTAATTATGTTTTTGATACAAAAAATTGTATTGTAGATGAAGGATTGAAACATTTAGCAATGGGACCAAAAAGGAAAGTCAAGACATATCCAATATTCTTTATCAATGGGTATAAGTTTAATACTAAAGAACACGGTGCTGAAAAATTAACTAACAATAGCAATGTATTTGTTAAAGGTAGTGATTATCCAAATGACCATATAAACGATTTTTATGGTGTACTAACCTAGATTCTGCAATTGGCATATTTAACACGACCCACAAAAGAAGTATTTTTGTTTAAATGCAACTGTTCAGCAACGTTCCTGGTTCTGGAATCAACGTGCACCTAAAATATAATCTTATAGAAATAAAACATACTTTGTGTTATTGTAAGTATGATCCTTTTGTACTTGCCAAACAAGCTCTTCAAGTATATTACACTCCTTATCCATCTATAAGAAGGGACAAAATAGGCTGGTTGGTTGTTTTTAAAACAAAGGCAAGGTTTACGTTTGACGGACATAATATTCCCGACAAATAAGCTTATCAAGCATATGTCGAGGAAAATAGTGGAATAGTAATAACCGATGATCAAACAGAGTTTGGACCTCTGAACAATGAATCGAATGCATTAATTGAAGCATTTGATGCTACAGATGAACCATATATAGAGGAGGAAATAAAGTCAGAATGCGAAAGTGACGAGGACTAACAATTAATCCTCATTTTAAAAAGGTAATTTATGTTATGTCATACTGTTTGTTATAATGCGATAATTTTATGTTATGTCATGTCATATTATTTATATCGCATAGTATTCTCATGTTATGTCATACTATTTGTTTTACATAGACCTTTTATGTTATGTTACATTATTGTATGTAACATGTATGATGTCACACGGTCCAGTAGGTGGTGATGGCAGTGGTGCATCCCAAGAGCTAGCACGTCCTACGGTGTGGCTAAAGCCAAAATCCAATAGAGGGTAAGTATTAAGTTTATAGTATAATTTTAATTTATGCACATACACAGTAGCCGTGAAATGTTTTTTTCGTTTAATGCAGGGGTTTTGAGTTAGAGCCTTCCAATACAGTCTTGAATATATTAAAACGCACGTACTAGGCTCGTATGACTGCATGTTGGCTCACACATACATCGATATCGGACATTTTCAAGGAGACCATCTGGCAGGATTTTCTGGTACATGTGATATATCATTTATTACATTAGGTAGTCAACCTCATATTTGATCAATTCATATTTATGCTATTTTAAAAAATGCGGGGTGCAGCGGATCTCCAAGAGATAGACATGGACCTCGTTAAGTGCCACTGGAACAGTAAAGTGGCTAAAAATTACAGAGAGACAATGAATAGCATAAAATCAGGTTGGAAAAAACAAGATTGGATGAACGGTAAGGTGTTGAACGATCTGCATATTTGGTGGAATAATAAGGAGTATTAGGTTACTGCATATTTAATTTTAATTGTTCTACTCAATTAATATATAAATTAGAATAAAAAAATTAAAATTAAAATGTATAGGCCTCGTCCGTGAGAAATGCTGCAAATAGGGGAAAGAACCTAATTACACATAGCGGTGGTTCTAAGTCCTTCCAGCACCATCGCGAGGACCTGGTATATTAATTAATTACATAGTTAAATATTTTAATTTATAATTAAATTGTTAAAAGTTATAGTTGATTTAACTTTAAGTTCTAATTTACATATATATATATATATATACATATATATATATGCTTGTTTTAGGAGAAACAACGTGGTGTTCCTGTGTCGTACTGGGATGTTTTCAACATACACATGCATTGAGTCAGATCGATGACACATGCTCAGTTTCCTACTCTTGGGACCATGATGCCAAGGCGCATGAAGAATATGTAAGTATAACATAGTTAAATTAAAGTTATAATTTAATTAAAATATTGTTATCTAAATTCAATTGTATTTTGTTTAACAGGGTAAATTTCAGCAACAAATGGCACATATGCTTGAGGAGACTAGGGGAACGTGTTGACTATCAAGGATGAGGATAGGATTTTTGATGCGGTCGTGGATCCACCTACCCGGAACAGACGCTATGATTTTGGCAATCTAGCGGTAATGGAAACTACAATTTATAATAAAAACGGAAATTTACTCGAATTGCTATTATGGAATACTGAAAATCTAAAATTATATACAGGTTACGTCATCTCAGCAGACGTACCAGAGAGCTCAGGACAAGGAGGAGATCACATAACTACGAGCCTATATCGCAGAGCTTAGTGAGCATGATCGTCGTCGTGAATAGCAGATGGTGCAGCTTAACCAGCGTCTGGCGGGGTTCATTGTCTAGTACGGTACGCCACCTTCATCTTCTGGAGGAGAGAGTTGAGGTTAGTTTGTTTTGATGTTATATACGCTTTGAGAGTGGATGAAGACTATGCTTGATACATTATGATGGTTTTTGTATATATTGATGTTGTGTTGTTGATGGTGGTTTGGACATGGCATTGGATGACTGTTTATTTTGACGTTAGGATGTATGTACATATATGTTGTGTTGACGACGTTGATGTATTATGTAAATATTGGTTTATGTTATATGTTTTGTGTATTTTGTGTTTGATTTTGGTATAATACTATGTTTGGGGATACATATGATTGGGAATGTGATGTATATGCTCGAAATAGAGCAATTTCTATGAATATATTGTTGGTTAACTAACTATTGCATAAATCATAAGCGGAAGCAAATAATGGAATCAATAGAGTACCTACAGCCATAGCTATGTAAAATCAGATGAGTTTGTATGCTCTTCTTCCAATTTGATTATTTATCTCTGATTTTGTTTCCAAACCCTTCTTCTCAATTTAAATGGTGTTTTCAATTTTGAGAGTAGGTTTAGTGAACCTGTAATCAAAAAATGAATCACGTTTTTACTTATATCGCTTTGGCCATCATGGAGCGATTACAAAAAGTGAAGCAAAATTAGTGGATGGTTACAAAAATTAGGGAAATATGGGCTGTTACCAATTAATGGATTTATGGCCAAAACAAATGGGCCACAAAATCCGACATTCTCCCATTTGGCCCATTTGAGATGAGATATGATATACGAATCATAGCGACGAAATCTCTTAGTACGAGAATTAATCTTCCATGTATCACAATATATCAAATTCTCAACAACCACATGCACACTTAACTTAATGAGTAAAGCTTATGTTTACTCTAGGTTCAAACAAATGATATTTCTCAACATAATACCATAAATATGCGCATAAATCCAAAAGGAAAAAATATCCAACATAATAAAAGTTCAATAAAAAAAACATAATGAATGTACTACCTAATGGGCGCAAGTCCCATTTTCACTACATGATCCCTAAAAGTCTTAATTAGCATGCCTTTAGTCAAGGGATCAGCAATCATTAAACCAGTGCTAATGTGCTCGATGATCACTTTTCTTTCTTGAACACGTTCCTTCATGACTAGATACTTTATGTCAATGTGTTTATTTTGACTTCCACTCCTATTATTCTTAGTCATGAAGACAGCAGTTGAATTGTCACAATACATTCTTATCGGCCGATTAATAGTGTCAACAACTCTAAGTTCAGATATGAAACTTTTCAAACAAATACCATGTGAGGTAGCCTCAAAACAAGAAATGAACTCTACGACCATAGTGGAACTAGCCATCAAAGTTCGTTTTCCACTTCTCCACGATACGGCACCATCAGATAGCATGAACACATATCCTGATATGGATTTAAGTGAATCACTACAGCCACCGTAGTCAGAGTCCGAATAGCCTACCACTTCCAGATTATCAGTTCTTCTATACATAAGCATGTAATCCTTAGTACCCTTAAGGTACCTCATCACTTTCTTTGCAGCCTTCCAATGATCGATCCCTGGATTACTCTGATATCTTCCTAATACCACAACTGCATATGCAATATCAGGTCTGGTATAGACCTGGGCATACGTTATGCTATCAACAGCTGAAGCATATGGAATATTTTTCAGCTATTCTCTTTCGAAGTCATTCCTAGGGCACTGGTCCAAACTGAACCGGTCTCCCTTCACAATGGGTGCTGCACTTGGTGAACAATTTTCATTCTAAATCTTTCAAGTACTTTGTTGATATAGGCCTCTTGAGACAATCCCAAAATGCCTCGAGATCTATCCCTATGGATCTTAATGCCAATAACATAAGATGCATCTCCCATATCTTTCATATCAAAGTTTCTTGAAAGGAACTGTTTTACCTCATGTAGCGACCCTTTATTATTGGTTGCAAGCAAAATTTCATCCACATATAATAAAAGAAAAAAAAATTACTCCCACTGACCTTAAGATATATACATTGATCCATGATATTTTCTTCGAAACCAAATGAAGTAATTATTTCATGGAATTTCTTATACCACTGGCGGGATGCTTGGTTTAACCCATATATGGATTTATTTAGCTCACAAACCAAATGCTTACCATCCTTAGAGGAGAATCCTTCAGGTTGTTTCATATAAACCTCTTCCTCTAAATCACCATTAAGGAATGTCATCTTCACATCCATTTAATGCTGCTCGAAATCAAAATGAGCTACTAATGCCATAATTACACAAAGGTAATCTTTCTTTGATACAGGAGAAATGGTCTCCGTGTAGTCGATTCCTTCTCTTTGAGTGAACCATGTAGCAATGAGTCTTGCTTTATATCTTTCGGTGTTTCCCAGTGAGTTCTTTTTGTCTTAAAAACTCACTTGCATCCAATGATTTTTACACCTTCAGGCAACTCGACAAGATTCCAAACTCGATTAGAAACCATTGAATTCATCTCTTCTTTCATAGCATTCATCCACAAGTTTGAATCCGTAGAACTTATCGTTTTCGAAAATGACAAAGGATCATTATCGACTCTAATATTATAATCCGATTCTTGTAGGTACACTTCATAATCATCAGGAATAGATGATCACCTTTCTCGAGTAGATCTTCTTAATGGGACCTGTTCATTCTCATTATGAACCAAATCCTCATTTACAACATGATCTATCGGATTTTGATCAATTATTTGTTGAATTTCTATATTTGGTTGTCTAACACTCGACTTAACTTGAGGAGCGTGAATGACAATCAACCTATCACTTGAATCAGAGGGTGGAATCTCATAGTGGTCTTTTTTAGGAATGATATTCTGAAATTGATCACTCCCATTGATTAAATCATTCTCAAGAAATTTAGCATTTCTTGATTCTACGATCCTGGTATAATGGGACGGACAATAGAATTTATAACCCGTTGACTTCTCGGCATATCCAATGAAATACCCACTAATAGTCCTGGGGTCAAGTTTCTTCTCTTGTGGATTGTAGATTCTTACCTCAGATGGACATCCCCAAATGCGTATATGTCGCAAACTCGGTTTCCAACCTTCGAATAGCTCAAAGGGGGTCTTAGAGACGGCTTTGGATGGAACCCAGTTTAATATATATGTTGTCGTCTTAAGAGCATTTGTCCACAAAAATGATGGAA
The DNA here is from genome assembly GCA_030737875.1 of Allium sativum. Classification (NCBI taxonomy): domain Eukaryota; kingdom Viridiplantae; phylum Streptophyta; class Magnoliopsida; order Asparagales; family Amaryllidaceae; genus Allium; species Allium sativum. Next base: position 1,015,098,682 of record CM060916.1, read on the forward strand.
GCTTAACATTACTTCTCATGCTACGCGCCATATCAATTAATGTCTGATTTCTTTTTTCAGCTACACCATTCTGGTCTGGAGAACCAGGCATGGTGTATTGGGGAACAATCCCATGCTCTTGAAGAAATTTAGCAAATGGACCAGGTGCTTGTCCGTTCTCAGTGTATCTACCGTAATACTCTCCACCTCTATCTGATCTCACGATCTTAATGTGCTTACCACATTGATTCTCTGCTTAAGCCTTAAATAATTTAAAGGCATTTAAAGCTTCGTCTTTGGAACAAAGTAAGTAGAGATACATATATCGCGAATAATCATCTATGAAGGTAATAAAGTATTTTGGATCATCAGCATTCATATCCGGGTAACAAATGTCCGTATGTATGATTTCTAATAAGTCAGAACTCCTCGTGGCACCAATTTGTGTTTATTAGTTTGCTTTCCTTTAATGCAAATAACACAAGTGTCGAAATCAGTAAAGTCTAGAGTACCAAGTACCCCTTCCTTTACTAACCTCTTAATTTTTTCAATGGAGATGTGTCCTAATATCTGATGCCATAACATAGAAGAATCCTCATTCATAATACATCTTTTTAAACCAACATTAACGTAACATGCATAGAATTATGAGTGGTATCATTTTGCAAGTCAAGATGAAATAAATTATCAGACAATGTACCATAGCCAATAACTTCAGAATTTTTGATAATACTAAAACCAGAGTCTGAAAAATTAAAGGAAAATCCAAAAGGTAAAAGTCTAGATACAGAAATCGAATTCCTTGCAAAATTAGGAACATAGAATGTTTTTTCTAAACATAAAGTAAAACCAATACTTAAAACCAAACTGCATGTCCCAACGGTTTCCACATGTGAAGCTATCTTGTTTCCTGAATAGATAAGTCTTTCACTGTCCACTGGCTTCCTTAGGTTTGTCATACCCTGCAAGGTATTCGAAACATGGATTGTAGTCCCAGTATTAATCCACCATGTATCATGATTAACATTGACCATATTAGATTCATAACAAACAAATGCTGGAAAATTACCTTTCTTCTGAAGCCAAGCTTTATACTTAATACAGTCCTTCATAATGTGTCCCTTCTTTTTACAGAAGTAACACTTTGACTCCTTCTTCATGACTTGATTCACATGAATCTTTCCTTTTTCCTTTTCCTTATTGTGATCCTTTTTCTTCTTTGAATAAGAAGTCGTAGCAAGGTTCACCTTTTCGCCCTCTTCCATAACAATCTACCCTCCTCTTGAGCATACATGGTCATAAGCTTATTAATTGACCATTTGTCCTTATGTGTGTTGTAAGAGATCTTTAGTGGGGCATATTGTTGAGGTAGAGTGCACAGAATGTAATGGACCAAGAAATATTCAGACATGGTAACTTCTGAAGCCTTCAGTTGAGCCGCTATATCCCTCATGCGCATGATATAATCACGCACTCCTTTAACCTCAGTGTGCCTCATGGATGAGAACTTCATAATCAAGGTGCTGGCAAGAGCCTTATCAGAGGGTGTAAACTGCTCATCGATGGCTCCAAGAAGATCCATGATATAACACGCTGATCGACTGAACCCCTAATACTAGCACAAATTTTGGTCTTTATGAACATAACCGAAAGCCGATTAGATCGTTTCCACTTTTCATAAAGATCAATGGCTTTAGGAGTACTAGCATCCGTTATGCTAGGTGGTTGGTCTTTCCGAATAACATAGTCAATATCCATCCATCCTAAATGCAGTAACACTCTCTCATTCCATACCTTGTAGTTATCACCTCTTAATTCAGGAATGTCACATTTAACATCAGAAATATTTCTAGGTAAAATTACTACGAATAGAAAATATATGCTTATTAAAAAAATAAATCGAGACTGTAATTTTATCACAATTTACCAATGTAAACTATGCACATATGAATCCAGTGACATAAAACTTGCCTATGGGCCAAAGTCTACTTCATAAATTTAATCTTATAGTGAAACTATAAAATCATTATTTCTTAATCCTATGGGTAGATTAAAGAACATAATATGATACATAACCTAATTAATCATGCAAAACAATAAAATTTCCTATAGGAAAATCTTATTATGTTACACATGATTAATTACAATCAATGTCTAGTATCCACATGTGATTTCAGTTTATCAGTTTATTTTTAATAATTAAGATGTTGTGGCTACTCCCTAACTAATAAAATTTGCACAATCACTTGACATTTCACATTGTTTTATACACATATACCTAGCTTGCAATGTATAAAGGACACAACCTTTTTTTTAATTCAATACAAACAAAATTGTTGGCACACAAGAAAAGAGGAGCAAGTCTACGGGTTATTATATGTAAGTCTATGATATAGGCTGCACATAAAAATACACATATGAGTACAAAGCATAAAACAATGCTCTGTACTATGCTTCAGTCCAAAGTATGTTGCTTTTCAATACATATGCTTCATGAAAAAACTATGCATAGTGCTCTAGTCATAAAAAAAAGAGCAAGTGGTTCCATATTATATTATTATCAACAAAAGCAACAATAAACCCATGCCATCCCCTGCCACTACGTCATCAAAAGCAGCAAATTAAAGGACCAACAAATTTTCTTTTTTCGCAGCATGAACAAGTCTTCCAGATTTTTCGGTTCTTAAATCTTTATTTCAAACAAGATTTAATTAATGTCAAATTCTGACATAGCAGAAAGCATATAGTTTTCCAGATGAAGACTTATTCACGCATGAAGATGGATCGACTAAATTCGAAATCGGCAAGGGGATTTCAACAATTCGATGGCAACCTAATTTTTATAGCAAGGCAAAGGCGATTTAAGGCTCTGACACCAAATGTTGGTTAACTAACTACTGCATAAATCATAAGCGGAAGCAAATAATGGAATCAATAGAGTATCTCCAGCCATTGCTATGCGAAATTAGAAGAGTTTGTATGCTCTTCTTCCAATTTGATTCTTTATCTCTGGTTTTGTTTTCAAACCCTTCTTCTCAATTTGGATGATGTTTTCAATTTTGAGAGTAGGTTTAGTGAACCCATAATCAGAAAATGAATCACATTTTTACTTATACCGCTTTGGCCATCATGGAGCGATTACAAAAAGTGAAACAAAATTAGTGGGTGGTTACAAAACTTGGGGTAATATGGACTATTACCAATTAATGGATTTATGGCCGAAACAAATAGGACACAAAATCTGACATACATATATATATATATGTGTGTATATTGTGTGTGGCTGGAAGTGAGTAATTTGAATTTTGTAAAAAAAATTATCTAAATTTCCAACGGTTGGCAACGGGTTATAGGTTCATGTAATTCAACGGCTATCATCGGCAATTTTCAATCATTTTCAACCGTTTCCAATGGCTAGCTGGCTAGACATAATAGACACGTGGCCAAGTTTCATAGTTGCAAGCCGTTGGAAAGTAGTCGTTGATGGCATTGGAAGTCATTGGAAATCGTTGATCCGTATACCAATGGCTTCCATTGGTCTACCAACAGCCCCTGGCTATTGGAATTTATTGTTCTCTTGTAGTTATTTTATATATTTATCAAAGTTCACCATTAAAGTAATAACTTTAATGCCTATAACTAATATCTGTAAGTTTAGAACTTTACAATTGTTTTTTGGTTGAATTTTAGTTTTATATACAATCATTGGTTATGTTCAAATAGAAATAAATAGTCTATTATTATTGCGTCTTTAATATCAAGCGCTAACTATAATTGAATTCTCAAATTTATGGAAATGGTTATTTTAACTACGATTAACTATAACTGATTCAAGAGTTAAGGTGTAATCAATTATTTATTTTTCATTTGTATAAATATAAAATTATATTCACATTGTTAATAGTTTCCTAATTAGCCAGAATTCAGTTTTAAATTAGAACGTACCCATATTTTAGTTTACTGTACTTTTCTAGTGTTACATTGAAATTAAGTATAAACTAAATTTCCATGGTAGTTGGCCTTACCTTCATACATTAAATCAGGTAGGCTTTGGAAGATTTTTGAATAGTTTCAATCATTTGTCGTAAACTTAAAATGCGTTTATGCTAGAGTTGCTTCATTTTTAAATGCACGAACGTTGAATACAACAAACCTTGAAATATTAGGAAGATTAAAAGAAAGCATACTGAATTTATATAGTCACGTGTATTAAATTATAGATTTATATTAACAGGAATCAAACTGAGTTAGGCAAATTAGTAGGAATTCACAGTAAATTATAACAATGGTTGTAATTTGGAAAGAAGTAGAGAATAAGCAAATTATTATGATAAATGTATGGACATATTAGAAAATCATAATAGGAAAATGTGGGAATATTTGCAATTAAAATAACAACACAGGGGTTATAATTAAAGTGGCTTATTATTTTAAATTGGATTTTTTTTTACATTTAGGCATGTTTTTAAAAATTATTACATGCTTTGTCCACTTTTGAAAATATTTACAAATATAGGCTTGTTCTGGCTATGTGTGCATCAGAGTAGGAATTTTAGTTGGTGATTTTTCAAAAGTCGTCAACTGGAGATTTTTCAAAAATTGCCAACATGAAAAAATGGAAACTATTTGGCTATTTTTGAAAAATCACCAATTAATTATATATTTTTTGTGTTGGTGGTTTTTTGAAAAATCACCAGTTGGCGACTTTTGTAAAGTTGCTAACTAAAATTCCCACTCAGCTGCACATTTGGCCAAAACAGGCCTATATTTGTAAATATTTTCAAAAGCGGCCTAACATGTAATAATTTTTAAAAACAAGCCTAAACGTGAAATTTTTCCTATAAAATTTAGATCTTAGATTAGATTAAAAAGAAAATATCAATATATAATTCAAGCCTAGATTCGGGAACTAGGCAGGGAGCGAAAATTAGAATACTGGTTTGGTAGGAACCTATACCAGTAACATTTCCTTTTAGGTTAAAAATTGGTGGTCTCAACACTGAGGTTAAGGATGTGCACTCTTATGCCAAATCGTGGTATTTAAGTGGTCAAAAAGTGATCGCGTTAGCTAGTGCACTCGATGATCTCCGAGTATGTGAATCGATTGGGGACTAGTATGTTCATGCTTTACTAATGGATAGACAGGCAATGATCGACTTCACGAAGGGCATATCAGCAGGTTTAACTATGGATAGAAGGGCGACGATCGACTTCATGATGGGCAGGCCCACGGATGGGTAGGAAAGACTGGTCGAAGGGTAGGATTAGGTATTCATCCTCAGCTATGTCTTTACTGGTGAAATAAGTGGGCGGTGATCGACTTCATTATGGGTAGATCTACAGTGACATGCTACCATGCAAATCTTATTTTTATAGCAATCATATTCCTATAATAGTTGAATCAGAAACAAATAGTTATTACAGCTTGAACTACACAGATAATATAAGTACCTCGGAAACCATTTCTAGTTGTGCACATACAAATTGTTGATAAGTATGTTTCTTTTATCTTGCTTAATCATGTTCGTAATTACCTCATTCACTATACTTTATGTATGATCTACCATCTTTCTTCCTTTTTCTCAAATTAGACTCGCAGGGATGAGATTGGTTGGTCCAGATTATTTGAAGGAGAAATCATGGAGTTTCTATCTAGTTGTCGATGTACTCTTCTTTTGTTTTACATCTTTTTCTATTAGGATTGTTTGTGCCAGCGTTTATAAGAGGGAGTTTTATGTTGTACTCTGATATTTTGTGAGATTGAGTATTTCTTTATAAGAGATGTGGTTCTCGTGACTTGGTGTCACTATAAGGAAAACAACTTTTGGTTGCAAAAATTATTTGCATTTATATATTAGTGCAAGTAATAATAATATTTAACCGGCATTTTACGCAACCAAATATTAGCAGCACGTTCATCCTTACAAAATTTTCGTGGTTTTAATTTATATTCGCCTTTATTTAGTCACGGTTTCCACTATTTCCTCCTTTCTTTCATACTAAATTCCCCCTTTTTTACTTCGGTAAATTCACCTTATCCTATGATTCCTCCATTTTCAGTACCCTTGTTCTAGCATTTTCCGTCGTTATTAGCATTCTAGTCTTCTTCGTCATTCTTAGTTATGCTAATCAGATACCATGTGTTTCTCAATACTTTTATGTAAACCTTAAATAGATATGGCTTCCGTATTTTAATTCTTTTTAATGTCAAAAAGTGAGACTCTTGACAATCAACCCTCAAAGTGCGTAATCCACACACAAATCATAAAATATCCTCACAATAACAATCACAATCACAATCATAGAATGCAAGAAAATAAACAAACACAGGAAACACACACAAAATTTATAGTGGTTTGGCAAATTCCAAGCCTATGTCCACTTATAATCTCTGTTTATATTGTCGATTATAGATTATAGTTGATTGATTTGTAAGAAAATAGAGAAAGAAGATGAATTATACACAAAATTCTTGTGTTTTAGTGATGAATTCGTCCTCCCTTTAAAGCAATAGCCTTACTTCTTAAGAGTGGAAATGATTCGGATGAAAAAGCCTCACCTGCAGCCTTTAAAAAACGCTTATTTATAACTGAGCGTCTGGGTCAACTCGACATGCCACGTGGCTGCCATCCCAGGTTGGGTCGGCCACATGCCAGGCGATGCAGGAAATAAGGAGTAGGCGGTTAGGCCTAGTCTTTATGTGAGACACATTCCTCCTCGTATTGCATAGCACACGTGTTATTCGATTCGGATTTTAAGGACATAAAGTAGGCTAAAGTTGACTAAGTTAGTAGCTTTTGAATGCCTTCAGGTTTCGGGTCGGTGTGGGTCGGCTTGTCATGTCCGAACCGGGAATATTTTAACCTAAAATTTAATTGAAGATCCATCAGAAATCCTTATCGATTCAGACCAGGTCAACCCGGGATGTATCAACCCGAAGTGGGCTCAGATTCAAAACATGGGACTGAAGATTTGGGTCGAGCCAACATGAGTCGACCCAGATCATAGGTCAAACAGAAGCTCCAAGTATGTGACATCCAGCCTTTGGAGCATAGGCACTTCATTCAAGAAAATCGATCTAGCAAGAGATTATGACCACATCTCAAACACCTCTTATGACAGAAATCTGAGTTGTGGCGGCCTTGATAAAAAGCACATCAACACTTAGCCTCCTAAAACATATCTTTCTTGATAAAGGAAGGTATGTTCTGGATAATCCGCCATCTATATGAATCTAAGAGAACCCATTAAAAGAAGTCCAAAGAGCCATGGTCACGCCGGATCGTATTAATAGAAAACCAAAAATCCATGGTCGCACCGGACCGTATTATAAGAAGGCCAAAAGGCCAAAATACCAAGAAATAAGAAAACTGCTTTGGGTCGTATTATAGAAGAAATTCAAGAAGACCATGTCCTAGCCGGGCCTATCCATGCGCGGGTGTATAATCCATACCTACAAACGGACTAATTAAACATTTGTGTCAAATCCTAACATTTTCCATTTAGTCTTTTCAAGCATAAACCATGCTTTGACATCCTAGTGAGCATAATCCATACTCGATCTATGACTGAATCCCCTTGTTAAAACCTAACAAGATAACTCAACCCTTTGGGCATAAACCATACCTGGAAATCCAAACTTAAGCATAAGCCGTACTCAAGCTATGATTGAACTCTCTTGTCATATCTGGAAAAGTTAAACTGTCCTCGCAGGTATAAACCATATCAAGAGCTTTAGATCGAGTATAAACAATACTTTAGAATCCAAATCGAGTACAAACCATACTTATATCGTGATAGAATTATGCATATCACAACCTGGCAAGATAATCCATCCCAAGGTATAATCCATACCTATAGCCCAGAGATAAGCATTACCCATACTTAGATTTGTGATTGAGCAATCTTGTCACATCCTGACAAAGCATTTAAGTTTACTAAACATAATGCATGCTTGAAAATTCGTTTTATAGAATCCATAATTATTACATTACCAAAACAAAGCCTGATTGGTTTATCCTTGAATTTAGAGTATGTCCAGGGACTAAATCTAATACCATATGTGTGTACTTCAACTAACCACTTATTCATCAGATGGTTTTATTGTTAAGGACAAAGCATGTCTGAGGATTAAACCCTAATCCCCATGGACTTTTGAGTCAACTTAGTCACCCGGAAATCAAATGCAAGCAAATGCATATCTTATTCTTAAGAGTGTGAAAATCTATAATGATCTAATTTAGATCAGCTAATAATGGTCATGCGGTTGCTCGGTCCTAGATTACTCCCATTCCGAGGAGCATGGGGAGGTGGCAGTGCCGGTGTAGGCGCTGCTGATTGCTTGACATATTCGGCCAGCTCTCCACGTCTGATTCGCTCTTCGATAAGGTCACGTAAGTGTCTGCAGTCGTTGGTCACATAGCCTTCCATATCATGAAACATGCAATGCAACACAAAATCCTGCTCCTTCTGAATTGGCTTTTCCTGAGAGGCTTAAAGAAAGGAAGAGTTCCTTGCATGTCAAGATATATATCAAGTAATTAAGAATTTAACTCGGTATACTTGTTGTACTTGGGTTCTCTTTGGAACCGCACATTCCTCTCATTCTTTTACGGGACCTTTCCCTTGCCTTTGTTCTTTCCAGATTTGGATGATCGCTCGTCCTCTGCCAGCTAAACATTGGGGTCATCCATCTCGATATTTGCATCCTCTTGCCGTAAGAACCTATCGGCTTCACATAAGAATTCACCAAGATCTCCTGGAGGATCTCGTTGTAAGGAGATTTTGAAATCTATCTTGTCCAAGATGCTGGAGACGGCTGCCATGAGGACCGTGGAAGGGTTTGGTTGGTCCACTGATGCTACCGCCGCATTAAACTTTTCCAAATATGATCCCAAGGTCTCCCTGGATCTTGTTAGATGGAGGTGAGGGTCATCGCATTCTTGGCCAAGATATATAGACCCTTAATTACTGTATGAAGCATGCAACCAATGCGTTCCAGTTGCTAATCGATTTAGACTCTAGCTGTTGGAACCATATAGCAGCAATGTCGATCAAGAACAGGGGGAAGCACTTGGCCACGACGTTGTCCGACGTTGATAACACTTATATATGGTGCATGTAGTGCATCAGGTGAACGGTAGGGTCGATCCTACCATTGTATAGATCCAAAGATGGAAGCGTAAAGTCGAGAGGGTTGCGGGAGTTCCTGATGTCCCATGTGAAAGGGCTGTAGTTGACGTTATCCATTATCACCTTGAGATGTGCCGCCTCTAGAAAACCGCCGAATCATATTGGCAATCTGGTGCTCATCCCCATGAAGTTGCTGCCAATTGTGCAATCCAGTGTTGGGGACTTCAGTGCGAATCTCAGAAGATGGCGGAAGAATGTTTTGCTGCCAACTCCAAGTTAGTTATTCACAAATTATGATTGAAAATGAGGAATGGAAATAACATACATGTTTTTGTGGACAGTGCTGCTATCAGTGGAAAAAATGGGAGGAGGAACAATTGCACATGCAACGAATTAACAACAACGAATGAAAATTTTCACAAGTTTGCCATTTTCTAAGATCACTGCTATGACAAAATCAAAAATGGGATCTAAATTCATGGGGAGGGAATTGGAAGACACCCATACCAGAGTTCTTTGTTCGTGCCATGGGTGAAGCTATGTTACGTATTCTGAGTATCACCTCTCATTCTAACCAAGGTATGTACTTTATAACTTATGTTTTTGTGATATTGTTTCATAGTTCAAGTATTCTGAGTATGTTTATAAGATATGCACTATGGTTATTGCAACTGCAAGACTTTGGTGCATGTGCACTATGTTATGTATTTATTACTATATTTATGTATATGTAGGATTTTCTCAAATGACATGTAAGTTTTGATTTTGTGGATGTACATACTGCTTTGTAGCCGACTATGCCCATCAGTAGACAATTTCACTATTTTATGCATATTATGGTAATATTGTCTCAAACCGCATATCTTTTATTGAAGTTGATCATATGTTTTCTATTGAATGTGTGTTAGCTAACTCTACATCAAATTAACCCTTCTCCATGTCAGGTAAGAAAATTATATTGTATGTAAGCATTCAATTTGTGGTCCATCTTAATTATTTAATTCAGCATACATCAATGATATGTAGTCCAGTTTTGCATTGTAGAGTAACCAAACAAAGTTACCTCATTAGTTAATTTATCTAACAACATTAATTTATATATACTTTTGATGCAGAAAGAAATATAAATTGGTTAGGAATCCAACAACATAATTTTAGAGGAGAAAACTATGTTATTTATTTTTGGGTTTGGGTGGGCAGCTGCTGAGTTGGTGAATGGGGTAGTCGCAGTTGTCTTGCGAGAGGAATGGAAATAGGGATGTGAGGTTTAGGCAGTGGTGATTTGTATGTTAGAGTATTTTTTGTTTAGATAGTACTAATATGACATTGTTTATGGTAGTTCGGTAGTATAAATGTTGGCTAGCCTTTTGTCTTGACACTTTTGTTTGGTTATGAAATAGTTGTGTTCATGTTAGTGCTTTTGTTTATGTATTTTGTTTTTCTTTGAATGTGTGCATGTATCTTATTTTGTGGTTGTTTAATGTGTTATGTTTAAATGTGTATGTGTTTATGTATTACGTTATTATATAAGTTTTGAAGAAATTGAATTGGAGGTGAAATCAGAAGTAGAGGTAAGTAGCGTTAAAAAATAAGTAGAATTTTTGGTGTCGTTTTAGAAACACTGCAAAAAAAGTAGCATTAAGAAAATGCCACAAAAAACAGTAACATAGTAAACGAGCACCTTTTTGGTGGCATTTTAACGCTGCAAAAAATAACTTTCGTGTAGTTTAAAAAATGCCGCTGAAAATATATTTATAGTGTCATTGAATTAAAGGTAACTAAAAATCATGGTTTTTTAGTTGCAAGTTTTCTCGTGGCGTTTATCGAAACGTCACTGTAAGTTTCGGTGGCTTTTTTTGTTTTCCACCAAAAATGAATTTTCTTATAAAATGTTTTATCTAAAATGGAAGTTGTCTTTTAAAATAATAAGCTATGTTATAATTTTAATTTTTCTGCTATATTTATTTCCATGTCTTTTAAATCTTTGTCTCTGTGATTAGTTTCTTTATACTTATAACACTCCACATTTCTTGGTATAAGCCTGCTTTAGGGAATATTTAGGGGTGTGGAATGTTATAGAAGTGAAGGAGGTGGAGGCTATGGCATCAGTGAGGGTGAAGAGGCTTAGGAGGCGCTGCTTGTGGTGGAGGGTGGTTTGAAGTGGTTCGGTTAATGTGGTAAGGGCAGAGACCAAGTAGATGGAGACGACGTAGACGAAGAGGAAAAGAGGACGTCGATTAGGAGGGCAGAGGTTTTGGTTGTCTTAGAATCTATTTTATAAACGTGAAATCTTTAATTAGAAGAAGAAAGAGATTGCAAGAGAGAAATGAAGCGGCCTTGATAATGGGAGTGATGAGGAGGATACGCGGGATATGGTTCACTTGCCCGTATTCTCTATCACTACACGATTAAGTAAAGTATTACTCTCTCCGCTGCTTGTTTTAATTCAAAATTAATTTTACGTTGGACTATGTTTTCTCTTTTATACAGTAGGCCCAATAACCGAATACATAGTATACAAAATTAAAACCGCCCCATAAGCCAACCGACTGCCCAAACATAGGAGTAAAATATTGTTGTGCTCCGTGCGTCGGTACGAACAAAATAGCGCACTGAAAACTTATTGTTCGCATAAAATTTTATTATGTTCGTTACCGTAAACCTTGACCGTAAATCAATTTAAAAAGATCTATCGAAATTCAATGAAATTAACATCGTTGTTTTAATTATAAAATTATCTAGAACAATTTCATGCAAAATAATTATATTTCAAAAACCAATATTTTACCATTATACTATCAACTGAATTCACATTAACATTTTAAAAAAATCGAATAAACTTTCTTTTTAAAGGATTGGATTAATTTCTCTATTTTAGACTAAATGTACATGATATAAATTTTAAATTCTTAAGTTTCTTTTATTTCAAATAAATCCTAAATTCATTATTATTAAACGATAAATTTATGGGTTGATACAATCTCTTACACTCAAAACTTTTCATCCTCGAAAAAGATGGAGCAAGAATCTAACAATCTAATCTATTTTACCAAATAATCAATTTATAGACACTTAAACTACTTAGTTTTACTGTAATGTATAATGTAATCAATAATTTAATGTTTCATATATCTTTCAAACTATAACCTTGATATCTTAACTAGTATATTATACATTTCTTAATTTCGAATCTTGGAAGTAATAGTGATGATGTTATAGTCATCATCGAAACTATTTTCAAGTAATTATAATGAGATTCATTCATACCTATCTTGTACGTACATAACTTAATATATACATTAGCCATATGCATGTCCAAAATCTTTTAAGTGCTCGACAAACCAGTTTATAACCTCTAGGAAAATACGTTAAAACTTTATCTATCTAAACAAAATATATTTGAAAAAAATCAAATGTGTATAATATAAATAATACATTTTATACTATAAAGTTTCAAATTGGAAATTTCATAAATATAACTCATTTATATTACGACACTAATTTTTATATTGAAGAACTCGTATAAATCTCATTTATATAACAGTCGATAACCTTGAGAAAATCTAATAGTTTATAAAAGCTCCATTCGTAAAATTTCGTACATCACAAAAGGTAATTGCATTTGTAACAACAATTCAAATTTTCAAATAAACGTCTTTAATAATACATGTGAAATATAGTCAACAATTATATCAACATTACATATATTTAGACAGATAAACAATTAAGTTATTAAATCTATTATCCCAAAATTTAGACAAATTCTCTTTAAGAAAGAGGGAAACATTACAACTTATATTAAATCACTTTTTATATCAACTTTTATAAGTACCAAACTATTTTATTCCTTTTTGATTCCTGTCATTTATTCAAAATAGAATTGATTACAATACAATTTGGAAATCATACAAATAGTGCCTTGAAAATATAGAATCTACAAGGCTTTCTAAACATTTATTCAAATTTTTGTAAGGTTACAATTTTATTGTGTACTTCCCATTTACACCTACAAAATGTACTCGATATTATACTTATACAAGGAAACTATTCTTATTTACAACCATTTCATATTTTAAATTCTTAATTAAATTAATTAATTCAAAAGAACTTTAAAAAATTCTTAAATTTTATTATAGGATAAATATCTTTTGTTTAAACTTTAATGAACAATTTTTGGTCAAACTTTGAAAAAAAAATTAGGCTAAAGGGCACCAAGTTTCTTTTTTATGCTAAAAGACAAATTTTGAAAAATACGAGATGAAAGGACAGTGCTAAATATAACTAGCAATTTAAACAGTGTAAAAACTGAATATAATGCTAGTTGTATTTAGCATTTTCCTCCAGCCTACTCAAATAGTGTAAAAACTGAATACAACGTCAGTTGTATTTAGCATTTTCCTTCAATCAAACAGTTAGTGTAAAAATTGAATATAGTGCTAGATGTATTTAGCATTGTCCTTCAGCCTCATATTTTTAAAAGTTTGTCCTTCAGACTAAAAATGAAATTTGATGTCCTTTAACCTAATTATTTTTCAAAGTTTTTCATTCTCCCTAATTACCTCTTTTTTTAACTTGATCTTTATTATGCGTACTTCACACAAAACAAAATTATAAATCTTCATTTGAATATCTTTCCTCTTTAAAATAGAATTCTTTACTTATAAACTGTAATTTTATAAATCTTATATATTTGTATATATCCTTAAAATAACATCTTCAAATTTCATAAATATATAAGTATTCTATAAATCCTTTGTAAAGTCTATATATTAAATATTACAAAATATCTTTTATGAAACTCTATAAGTTTATCTCTAAATTATACCATTCAAAACTAGTAGTCACTAAATCTAAGTGATTATTATCATAGTTATTAAAAAATTCATATTTCTAACTTCTTCATCATGTATTTCCAAATACATTTGTACATCTTTCCCTTCTTCCAAATATTTTTTATCAACATATTCATAATTTTTCAAGAAATGATTATTCGTCAAGCCTATATTTAAAAATGGACAACACAAATTTGTTTAAAATTGATGTTACAAACAAACTTATGTATTGTGAAAGGTAAATTACTTATAAATTGGTTAAGCAGCATTCTTATAGTCACACACATTAGTTAGTGCACATAATTTAGTCGAGCACAACCAATAAATAACAACTGCATATTATTATCATATATATTTTCTATTTAATAATCATACCGTATATAACCTTAAGTTATAAAATCTAATATTTCACATATAAAATATAGTGGAAAATAGACTTAATGACAAACTTTGAAAAAAAAAATAGGCTAAAGGACACTAAGTTTCTTTTTTAAGCTGAAGGGTAAAATTTAAAAAATATTAGACTGAAAAACAATGCAAAATATAACTAGCATTTTGTATAGTGTAAAGCTGAATATAATGCTAGTTGTAACTAGCATTTCAGTAAAGTAAAAATTGAATATAATGGTAGATTTATTTACTATTTTCCTTCAGCCTAACTTTTTCCAAAGTTTGTCCTTTAGACTAAAAATGAAACTCGTTGTCCTTCAACCTATTATTTTTTCACTTCCTACACGTCTAAATGAAGTATTACCATTTCCACTTCTTATTTTAATTTTAATTTAATTTTATGTTGGCCCTTATTTTCTCTTTTATACAGTTAGGCCCAATAATTGAATGCATCGTATACAAAATTTAAACCGCCCCGTAACCCAATCGAGTGCCCAAATATAGGAATAAAATATTGTCGTACTCAGTGTGTTGATATGAACATAATAACACATTAAAAACGTAAATTCTATTCCTAAATAAAATTTTATTATTTTATCTATATTCATCACCATTAACAACTTATATAAATCGATTAAAATGGAGCTACTGAAACTCGATGAAACTAATGTTGACATTTTAATTATAAAATTCTCTTGAGCAATTTCATATAAAATATTTATACCTTGAAAACCAATATTTTACCTTTACATTATCAACTGCATTCACATTAACATTTTAAAAAAATTGATTAAACTTCCTTTCTAAATGATTGTTTAATTTCTTTAATTAAAACTAATCGTACGTGGTCTAGATTTTAAGTTCTTACCTTTCTTTTTCTTCAAATAAATTCAAAATTCGTTATTTTGAAACAGTAACTTTATGAGTCGTTACAATCTCCCTCACTCAAAACTTTTCATTCTCCATAAGGATTGAGCAAGAATTTAGCAATTTGATATTCTGTCAAATAATCAATTTATAGGCACTTAAACTACTTAGTTTTACTGTAACATACGATATAATTAAAAGTTTAATATTCATAAATCTTTCAAACTATAACTTTGATGTCTTAATAAACTGCTATATCATACATTTCTCAATTTTGAAGCATGGAAATAATTGTGATGATGCTATAATCATCACCAGAACTATTTTCAAGTGAACAGAATGAGATTCGTAAATATCTATCTTGTATGTACATAACTAAATATATATATATATGTTGCCATATGCATGTCCAAAATCTTTAAGTACTCGATAGATCGGTTTGAAACATTTGGAAAATACACGAAAGGCTTTATCTTTCAGAATAAATGATATTTGAAAAAAAATCAAATGTGTATACTATAAATAATACATTTGGTAATATAAACTTTCAAATTGGAAATTACTCAAATATAACTCATTTATATTATGTCATTAAATTCCATATTGAATAACTTACATAAAACCCATTTATATAACAATCAAAAACCCTGACAAAATTTAATAGTTTGCAAAAGTTCCATTTGTAACATTCTTACTACACAAATTGTAATTACGTTTGTAACGACCCAGATTTTAGTCGATTTATTTTTTAATATTTAATATTTATTTTAAATATTTAGTTGATAATAAATGAATTTTTATATTTAATTATCGATTTAATAATCGATTTCAATTTAATATTTAATATATTAAATTATCGTAATACGAGAAATAATTCAATTCGAGATTTAAAAATGAACTGAAAACAGTTCAGATAATCAGTACAAACTTCTGTTTGAATTAGAATAATAATATATTATCGGAGTATTTATTTGTTTTGAATTTAAATTATATTATATCAATTTAATATGGTTATTTTATATATATGTTAGATCAAAATTTGGACCTAACACCCAAATTGTTCTGAAGCTTATAGAGTTTCAACTGAAGAATGATAAAAAAGGAAATAACACACAGAATTTATAGTGGTTCGGCGTTAACGAGCCTACGTCCACTTTATATATTATTGATTGTACTTTGAAAGCTAATACAATCAAGGATTTCTCTCAATATTTCAGTAGTTTGACAACAATGGCGGATTCAGTACTCAATATTGCCAAAAAAAGATCCCAAAAAATGCCAAGCTCCGGGCTATTTATAGCTGATTTTGTCAGGCGGGTCATGGTTACACGTGGCACGAATCCCGAGAACATCGGATCGCATCGCCACCGTTGAGGAAATAGTCAAATTAGCCGTTGTGGACAGGTGTCGCGATCTGCTTGAAAATCGGATCGTGCAGATGGGGAGAATTGGTCCAAATGACGGTTTGGGACACGTGTCGCTAGATCCGTGCGTCTCGGATCGCGGAAGACTAGCTCACGCTTGAACAGGTCAGAGGGTTCGCCACGCATCAGGGGATCGGATCGATCAATACTGGGCAACAACATATGCATGGATCGGATCGCATAGAGGTGTCGTTTCGCTGATGAAATTGATGCGATCCGTCGAGACGCGATCCGATGATGGGGGAGTCGGTAGCGTGCGATCTGTCATCGGGCGAGTCGATGATGCGATCCATTCCTTCATATTCTCAGAGAATGTGGTTTCATGCTTTCTTCTTATGAATGATCCTGGGTGGCTTGGTCAAAAAGCGAGCCAACATTTTGCCCCCTCGAAGTATGTTTTATCGATGATGGAACATGCTTCGAAGCTATGGAATCGTCTTTTCTCAACGAGTCGCGGATCACAGAACGATTCTCTTTCTGGGATTTTTTCAGAATCCTCATCCCTGAATTTATCGATTCGTATCGCGGGCTCGAGTCGCGGTCCGTTAGCGAGACATTCGTTCTGTTCTTGGGTGTGCACTTGGGCCTCGGAACGAAACAGGCTCCTCCTCGAGTCGTGGTGGGCTTTTGGTTCGCGGCCCGCTGGTCTTTCGTGGATCGAATAAGACAAAGAAGGGGAGACAAACGGTCGACCTCTTTGCCTATATAAGCCGACCCTCCCCTCTTCACTTTCCTTCTTCTTTCTTTCTGCCGTATCGTTTCGCCTGCACTGTCGAAGAACGAACCCAAGTTTTTCAAACCTTCGAAAATCCGAGCATTCCCTCAATATTTAGAAAGGTAACTCCACAAAAAGCATTCTTATTTGTGAACGCTGCTCTTTCATGAACTTTTTAGACTAATTTGAGGGAGAAACGATGGAAATTTGCGATTTTCTGAAGGAAACATCAAGACGCCATGGCTGACTGGCGTAGAGCTCAGAGTTCGAGGATGGGAAGGAGAGGAGGAAAACGAAGGAGGAAGAAGAAGAGGGAAGGCCGGTTCGGATCGTGGGAAAGGAGAGGAGAAGATGAAGGCGAGTGGTGAGACGGAAGATTGTGGTGGCAGCATAGGCGCGTATCGTGGGGGTTGCAACGATTCGTGAAGGAGCGATCCCTTTGTCCTGCGATTCGATGGGGGGCGACCCCTCTGCCTTGCGATCCGAAAGGGGGCGATCCCTCTGCCTTGCGATCCGAAAGGGGGCGATCCTTCTGCCTTGCGATCCGACTCATAGTTGACGATGCGAAGAAATTTCAAACTTTAATCGACGCCTTGTCACCATAAAATTCTGAACAGTTAGGCTAGGGCCCTGATGTTGAACTTTCTGGACTAAATGACTACATAATTCGGCTGCATATGACGACTAATATTTTGATGATCTCGATTGCTTTCATGCTTTATTTTCAATGCACACACAAGTACACACACCGACACTTGCACACACGGGGATCGGGTAGTATTAATCTCATTGTTCATGTTTTCTCGTCCTAGCAGTAATGTCTAATGATCACTCTTCTTCAAGATCCGCAACAGAAGCGGAATCCGAGGTTCCTGAGCAATACAACCCTGAAATTCCTCCCACTAATCCAGGAGGTGAAGATTCTGGATCTGAGTACGAGGCCACGGAACCAAATCCGTCCGAAAGTACTTCGTCTAGCGACGATTCTGAGATAGATGGGAGAGCCCCCGACGAGATTCCTGGGGCGCTCGGGATAGATAAATTTTCCGATTCTTTAGCATCTAAGCTCGACGATATAAAGCTTAAAAGAATCTGCTTGAGGCACGGGATTCCTTGGGATGATGTCTTGACGCCCGGAAGCGAAGATAGACCCCACCTAGCTCCGAAAGGATATATGGCGATTAGCCGAACCATGTGCTTGGTAGGAGCTATCCCTCCGTTCCCTCCGATTGCCATCGGAACTTTAAGACGACTGGGAATTACTCCGATGCAACTCCATCTGAACGCCTACGCATCACTATATACCCTATACATTGCATACGCGGAGATCTTACAAGCCGAACTTAAATTCAAAGATTTGACATTCTTCTTTCTTTTCAAGCACCGTTCTTCGGCAACTCCAAATTTCTCTTTCTTTGAATCGGTGGCGAATAGGAAGGTTCTGTACGATGGATATAGCAATATAGGGGATCCTAAGTCTGATTGGTTTTATATAAGGAAACAGGCCGGATGCTCACGAAGATGGCTCAAATCAAGTAAACTTTTAAGCTTGAATATCTCGTTCAAGAAGTTTAGGCATTAACATTTTCCCCCCTTTCTCTTTGTCTCAAACAGATCATGTCTTCCCGAAAACGGAGGGTCCACTATACAACAATCGATTATCCATTCTTTTACAAAGCAGATCCGACTTTCTAAGGATCAAAAAATGCATTACTGATGACAATCTTCATAAGCATCGTCTTCTAGATAGAAGATTTGGACTTGGCATTGGCGGCAAACCTTATAAGTACGTGCCCCCAACAGAGGGAGAGGGAACTTCACAAGCGATAGAAACAACTAAATTTTGCAAGAGTCCTTCTCCGATAGTCATCCAAGACGATGAAGACCTGAACATATACAGAGGGGATGAGGTCCGCGGTGACGTGTCCAAGGAAATTCCTATCTCTGCTCCAATCGAAACTGTTGCTCCAGATGATTTGACAGAAGAGCAGTTATTTGACGAGCTGAATAAAATCCCTCTACCCGATGATGTATATACAGAGAAGGACTTTGAAGAGGGGCCTTTTTTCCCCGCTCCTGAAGAGACCAGTGCTCCAACTAGAGGACGAGAAACTGGTCAGATGAGCCTGTCTTCGGGCCCGGGTCTGTTAGGGGGAATTATATGGGATGCACGCATCACACACACTATCTGACCCTGCACTCTTATATCGTGGGTATTCAAAGTTTTAATATGATCTTTTCTTTTTTGTAGAAACGATGTCCCGCAGGAAATCTTACTCGTATCACTCTCTTCGTGAGGGCACACCCAGCCTTCGTCCGGATACTGAGCGCTCTCGCGGTCCTTCTCACAGGCCGACTTCCTCTCAACCTCGGTCTCCACCAAAATCGACCTCTACCAAGCCTTCCAGCTTCCCGGCAGTTCCTACAGGGGGAAAGAAACTTCCTAAAGAGTTAACTCCTCCAAAGAGTGCACCTTCCCACAGCCGGTCGTCAAAAAGGCATTACGAATCTAAAGATAAGGGCAAGGATGCATCCAAAGAATCTGAAAAGGAGAGGAGTGACATCGTCCCCTCCAGCCAGCCAAAGTTGGCTGCTCCAGGGTCACGGGATTATATGCACGGTCCCGAGATTCAAGGCAGGCTGGAAAAGCTGCGGGAACAATTCCCAGACATATTCTTTGACCGGATGACATTTGTTCCATCCTTGGAACCGGTCCCCAAGAACTGGAATAGCGAAGTTGTCGGGCATATCCGCCATGTTGCCAGGCAATATGAGATGATGAAAAAACATGTCATTAACCTTTCTGAAGTCATCCGATCGCTTGAAATAGAAGCACACAGATCCAAGGCGAAACTTGAGAACAACGAGAGGGCCAGGACCAAGATGGAGAAGGACCTGGAAGATGCTCAATCCCAGCTTGCTTTAGCACGGAGGGACGCTGAAAATTATAAGATTGAATTAGAAAATGCTAAGCAGCGCTTCCATTCGGAACTTGACTCCAATAGCCAAGAAAAAATGGCCTTAAAGAAGGAGGTTGAAGATCTCAAAATGGCCAACATCGAGTTGAAAACAGTACAAGTCCATTTTGAAGCTGAGAGAGCCGCTTGGGAGGCAGAAAAGGCAAATTTAAAAGAAAGTTTGGCTTTGGCTAAAGCAGAAAAGGTGATTTTAAATGACCAGGTCTCGGATGCGGAGAGAAGGGCAGCTCTCGCCGAAAAGAACGTTGAAAGTGCCATCGAATTGGCCACTGCTTCTAACAACAAGCTCCTTGCAAGAGAGAAGGAGATCGAGGGGTTTGAAGAGATGATTTTCGATTTCCTTGGCCAGGTTCTCAAAACTCGCAACATCTCGTGGATCCCGGATTACCATGTTACTTTGGCCAATTTATGGGATGCCATTGTGGAGGGTGAAAAACATAGATTGGGGGTCGATGAAATCGATGAGGATGAGTTGATGAAGAGCATCTTAAGGGACAATGAGCCTGAGGACCTGGCAGAGGGTCGTCGCTTGATTCTAGCGGAGATGGAAAAGGAGAGGGCCCTGGCTAAGGGTAAAGCCAAAGCTGATGAGGGCTCGAGTTCGGCTGTGGAGCCCAAGACCTCCGGGTTTGAGGAATACCATCCCGATGATCCATTAATCCCTTTGGGTCGAACTCCCATGGTCATTGGAGCCTCTGCAACTACTCAAGAAGGAGCATCTGCTGAAGGTATTTCTCTCTCTTCCCCATAATTTGTCAAAGCAATTGTGAATTATCGTCGTCTGGTAGAACAACCAATTGAATTAGTAATGTGTGTTCCTTCTGATACAGGTGGTGAGCCCGTCGACAAGGGTGCTGAAAAAGAAAAGGAAGTGGAGAAGGACGCTGTCTTGTCAGGTGCTGGTATTGATGTATCAAAGCATGCCGAGGTCACAACAGCAGAAAGAAGCATCCCGGCACCTAGCACTAATGTACCCAAAGATGCTGAGACCATCGAAGCCTTGAAAGACATGGATGGTCGCCATGTAGATGACGAAGAAGACATTATCAGCGCCAAAAAGGCCGACGATGATGACGAGGAAACCTTGGCCAGCCGAAAAGCCAGACAGGAGAAAGAGTTGGCTTCGAAGAAGGTGGGAGATGAGGCTTTGGACGTAGTCCCTCTTGCAGAATTCGATCCCAAAACTGGGATGATTGTGAAGATTCAGCCCAAATCCATCAGCCGACAGCTTCACTTTGCAAACCCCGATGATTTCCCGGCTTCCCTCTCTGGTAGAAGTAAGAGAAAAGAGGTGGAAGAGGAATCTTCAGAGGAGTCGGATGTTCCCCTCATAGACAAAAGGAAGAGGAAGAAAGGGGATCCATCTGATGCCGACAAGGAGAGGCTGGAGAGGCAGAAGCAAGAGAAAAGGCCAAAGCGTAAATAGGATGCTTGTTGATATTTTGTCTTTAGGTTTTCCACTGGCCAGGAAGTGTAATTATGAGACTGGCCCTCACTTTCTTTTCTAGGCTGTTTTTCACTTTGTTGGTTCACAGTATATAAATGAAAGTTTATCTCTTTTTGCATCCTTATGTATTTGTATTCAAATAAATTTTCCATGTTTAGTCATAGGCCATCTAATTACAAATCAGTCGAACAACAGAAAGGAAAATATTCGTGCTGCGTTGCTATATTAAAGTTCAGTATATGTGTATGAGTATATATGCCCCCAGTCAGTTGTTATCATGGCACCTGACTAGGGTTTACTAAGGATTGGTTAGTTTTGTCAGCAGGTTGCTCCCCTATTTCTGAATATGGGGGACTTAGAAGATTTCATTGGATGACTGTTCGAATGGTACCGAATTTTTGGCACCTTTCGCAGTGCTTAATCATAGACTTCTTTGTACTCTCTTGACGGTTGCCAAGGTTATAGTTGGAATTCAGTAGTTCAGTCGGTCCCCGATCCTTTAGCAGGGAAGAAGTTCTTTCTCAGCGCTCAATCGGAGACGCTTTTATACTCTCTCTCTCTCTCTCTCTCTGGAGAGTTAGAGTTCGAGCTCAGCGATCCATTCGCTCCCCGATCCTTCAGCGGGGAAGGAGCTCTTTCTCAGCGCTCAATTGGAGACGCTTTTATACTCTCTCTCTCTCTGGAGAGTTAGAGTTCGAGCTCAGCGATCCATTCGCTCCCCGATCCTTCAGCGGGGAAGGAGCTCTTTCTCAGCGCTCAATTGGAGACGCTTTTATACTCTCTCTCTCTCTGGAGAGTTAGAGTTCGAGCTCAGCGATCCATTCGCTCCCCGATCCTTCAGCGGGGAAGGAGCTCTTTCTCAGCGCTCAATCGGAGACGCTTTTATACTCTCTCTCTCTGGAGAGTTAGAGTTACGGATCAAGCAGTCTGCAATCATGTATGTTCATCAAACTCGTCCTAGGTGTATATTTTAATCCAAGCTCCGAGGATTGAAACCAGTCGGACAAGCAGTTGGAGCTCTTGCCAAGGCTTTGAGTTCCCCCAATCAGTCTACGGGGGGAACGGTTGGCAACAGACTTCGGGTACCTGCATTATTCTTTTGATTTCCATAAAAATAAATAGGCTAATAAGTAAAGATGCAATAAAGGTAAATGACACACAATATTTTATAGTGGTTCGGTCGAATCATGACCTACGTCCACTTTATAATCTCTTGCTTTAAGGAATCAGACTATTCTAGGCAAGTCATGCCTTGTACATGGTTTTTTAACAAAGCAAAAGAATAAATTTGAAACTTTCATGTTAAATATGGCCGTAAATGTTGGGCATTCCACACTCTGGGGATTTCCTTTCCATCTACGGTTGCCAGCTTGAAGGTTCCATTATCAAGCTTGCTCAGAATGGAGTACGGTCCTTCCCACTTCGCTCCCATATGAGTTGGGGGTGGGAATACACGTTTCAGAACCAAGTCTCCGGGTTCCCATGTTCGGGCTCGAACCTTTTTGTTGTAATATCGGGCGACCTGTTGTTTGCATCTCAAGGCACGCAGGTCTGCCTCATCCCTCTTTTCTTCGATCATATCCAGGGACTCAAGGAGCAATTCATTATTGGTCATTGGATCATAATAAGTCACCCGGTGAGAAGGTACCTTTATCTCAACTGGGATGACTGCTTCTGTTCCAAAAGCAAGGGAGAACGGGGTATGTCCTGTTGCCGATTTATAGGTTGTTCTGTAGGCCCATAGTGCCATGGGCAATTCGTCAGCCCACATGGCTCTAGCCCGCTTCATTCTTCTTTTCAGAATGGACTTAATTACTTTATTTGCCGCTTCGACTTGTCCGTTCGATTGCGGGTGCGCCACAGAGGTGTATCGATTCTCGATGTGGTATTTTTGGCAGAAGTTTCTGAATTCAGC
Source organism: Allium sativum (assembly GCA_030737875.1). NCBI lineage: Eukaryota > Viridiplantae > Streptophyta > Magnoliopsida > Asparagales > Amaryllidaceae > Allium > Allium sativum. The sequence goes on from CM060916.1 coordinate 1,015,122,361, forward strand.
ACTATCAAACTGAGTTCCGTTATCTGTTATTATAATCTTTGGAATCCCAAATCGATAGATGATGTTTCTCATGATAAAGTTGATCACTCGTTTGGTTGTGATTGTAGTTAGTGGTTCAGCCTCGACCCACTTAGTGAAATAATCTACGGCCACAATAGCGAACTTTGCTCCGCCCCTTGCTATGGGGAGACTTCCAATGATATCAATTCCCCACATAGCGAAAGGCCATGGACTCATCATCGTTTTTAACTGATTAGGAGGTGCTCTGGGTATCTTTGAAAATCTCTGGCACGCATCACACCGTCGTGCGTATCTTGCTGCATCCTTGTTTATGGTAGGCCAGAAATAACCATGCCGCAACACCTTTTTTGCCAAAGTTTGCCCTCCAGTGTGGTCGCCACATTCGCCTTCGTGGACTTCTTGCAGCATACGTTTGATGTCATCGTGGGCTACACACCGAAGGAGGGGCATTGAAAACCCTTGTCTGTAAAGAACTCCGCCTTGCAGAACGTATCGGGCGGCTTTACGAATTGCTTTACGCCTCTCGCTTTTCTTGGTCGGAAGTGTTCCATCCATCAGGAAATTCTTTAGAGGGGTCATCCAGGACTCCCTTTCTGGTTCCATCTCTAGTACTAGGTCGATTTCCATTTGATCTATGCTAGGGGACCGAAGTACTTCAACGGGGGCTAGCCCAGTCACTTCAGGATCGTCGGAACTAGCCACCTTTGCCAACTTGTCTACCTGCTGATTCTCTGATCGCGGAATATGAGATATGCTGTAGTGATCAAAATCGTTCAGCAATTCTTTCACTTTCTTTAAGTATAAAATCAATCTTGCACTTTTAGCTTGGAATTTTCCAGTGACTTGGTTCACAACTAACTTGGAGTCGCAGAAGATGTTCAGCTTTGTGACTTCTAGTTCCTTTGCAATCTTTAATCCGGCTATCAGAGCTTCATATTCGGAATCGTTGTTAGTGGCATGAAACTCCATTCGGATTGCATAGGTTATCAATCGTTTCTCGGGGGTTTCAAGCACAATCCCAGCGCCGGATCTTTCGTCATTCCTAGCGCCATCAGTATACAATCCCCAGGCATTGGGATCGAAAAGTAATTTTGAAGGATCAACTTCTTCGTTTGCTATATCTTCCTCAGGGACAGTGAACTCTGCTATGAAGTCGGCTATCACTTGCCCCTGAATTGACCGTCTGGGCTGAAAGTTCAAATCAAATTGACTTAGCTCAATATTCCATTTGAGTAACCTTCCAGATGCCTCTGGTCTCTGTAGGACTTACTTGAGCGGGTGATTGGTGTATATGGTGATAGGATGCACCTGAAAATAATGTCGAAGCTTTCTAGAGGCGATCAGCAAACTATACGCCAACTTTTCTATTCGTGGATAATTATGCTCTGCTGCTATCAATTTTTTGCTCACATAATACACAGGTCTTTGGACCTTATCCTCCTCCCTTACCAACGCTGAGCTGATCGCATGGGATGACACTGCCAAATACACGAATAAGTCCTCGTGATCTATTGGCTTAGATAATATCGGAGGTTTCTCCAGGTGCCTGAGTAAATTCTGAAACGCTTCTACGCAGTCGGGTGTCCATTTGAAGTGGCGTTTTCCTCGCTTTATTAATTCGAAGAATGGGATGAACTTATCCGTAGCCCTGGAGATAAATCTGCTTAGTGCGGCCACTTTTCCGGCAAGGCTTTGCACATCCCTAATTTGCCTAGGTTCCTGAATGTCTCTGATTGCCGCGATCTGGTCTGGATTAATCTCAATACCACGGGAACTGACGATGAATCCCAAGAATTTTCCAGAGGCAACACCGAACGAACATTTGGTTGGGTTGAGTTTCATTCCGTACTTTCGAAGAATGCCGAACATCTCTGCCAAGTCAGTAGTGTGTTGAGAAGATTGCTTGGACTTAACCAACATATCGTCGACGTATACTTCCATTGTTTTCCCGATCTGGTTATAAAACATTCTGTTGACTAAGTGTTGATATGTAGCGCCCGCATTCTTCAAGCCAAAGGGCATCACCACATAACAATATAATCCCAGATCCGTGATAAAACTAGTGTGCTCTTGATCTGGAACATGCATCGGAATCTGGTTATATCCTGAATAAGCATCCATAAATGAGAGAAGCTCATGACCTGCCGTCGATTCTACCAACTGGTCAATCCAGGGCAACGGGAAACTATCTTTTGGACAGGCTTTGTTCAAATCCGAGAAGTCGATACACGTTCGCCACTTCCCGTTGGCCTTCTTTACCAGGACTGGATTCGAAATCCAGTCTGGGTAGGTCAAGTCTCTGATAAATCCATTACTCTTTAGCTTTCCAACTTCTTCTTTCAAGGCAGCGGACCTCTCTGGGCCCAACATTCGCCTTTTTTGCTTTACTGGAGGATGTTTAGGGTCAATGCTTAAGGAATGGCTCATGATTGATGGGGATATCCCACACATGTCCGCGTGGGTCCAAGCAAATACATCCAAATTGTTTTTTAAGAAATCCTTCAATTCTTTAGCAAGATTCGGATTTAACTGGGATCCAATCTTAAGGACCTTCTCCGGGTCACTGTCATCGATCGGTACATCCACAGTTGTCTCGTTGGGAGTTGCCATTCTGCCCCCGGGTTCTTGATCCTCTCTGGGATCTATATCCTCGAGCATCTCTCTGGGCGACTCTCCAACGACTATCCTCTTTGGTTGCTATAAGGTCTCCGCCCCCGAAGGGGGAGAGGTGCCTTTAGTTTCAATATCCCCTCCATTACGAAGTAACTTTAGTTCGGCAACATAACATGCTCGCGCAGCAACTTGATCCCCTCTGACGATACCAATGCCAGCTTCTGTGGGGAATTTCAATAACAAGCACCAGGGGGCTATACAGGCTCTAAACTTTGCGAGGGCCGGTCGGCCCAAAAAGGCATTGTAAGGCGATTCAACATCCAAAACCACGAAGGGAAGGATTCTCACTCTCTGGCGTTCTCCTTCCCCAAGTGTAACTGGTAACTCTACATAACCCATTGGAGCGGTAGATGCTCCGTTGAATCCATGGATCCATCCTTGACAGGGCTTCAAGTCTTTTATTTCGAGGTTCATCTGGTCAAATGTCCTTTTGAAAAGAATGTTGACAGAACTCCCGTTGTCCACTAAAACCTTATGGACAGTGGCTGGACCAATAGGTACTGTAATTACAAATGGATCTTCTGTCGGAGCATGGACTCCAATGCTTTCTTGTTCTCGGAAGACGACATCGTCGGTCATCATCTTTTGCTGCTTCACCGGGATACTGTCCTCAGGGTTGCTACACTCCCCTACCTCAAGGTGTTGTTTGGCTGCATTGACGTATTGATCCAATGCCTTGGAACTATGCCCGGCGAGATAAAGTCCTCCGATTACGGTATTGATAACAATGTTCTTTCCCTGCACTGCTTGCCCCCTGTCCCTGGGCGTTACTCTGTATTCATCTAGCTTTCCTTCTCGAAGTAGCCTTTCGACTACATCTCTTAGGTGACGGCATTCATTCGTCGAATGGCCGTGAATCTGATGAAAGAGACAAAACTTCCCTGTTTCACGCTCTTTCTCCGTCGACTCTATGGGAGGTGGCCTCTTATTCTGGAGGACTTCATACGCATCCATGAAGATATTTTCCAGAGTATCATTTATTGGTGTATAACTTTCAAAAGCCCTGGGACGAGTCCTTCTCTGAGAGTCGTTCCATCGGTTCCTCTTCCGGTTGTTGCCGTTACCATTATTATTGTTGTTACCTGGCTGACGACCACCCTGATTCTGATTTCCGACATTTACTTCAACTTTCCCCGAGCTGTCTCCTGTCTGCTTAATGGCGACATTGCTCTGGATTTCCTCCTTATTGGATGTTTTTGCCTTTCGGTTAGCATATACCTCTTCCCGGCGTAAATGTACGTTGGCTTTCTCGTAGAATAACTCTCTGGTGTGGGGCGGTTTGCCTGCCAGGTACCTCCCGAATTCAGTGTCCTTATCTACTTCGTCAATCAGTGCTGCGACAACGGTCGGTTCATGGGGATCTTTAACCTCAGTAGCGGCCAAATTGAAATGATCCAGGTACACCCTTAAACTCTCGCCTGGTCGCTGCTTGACAAGGAACAAATCGATCACACTTTTTGTCTTCTGTGCGTAGATACGGAATTGTTCTACGAACTTCTCACTCAACTCCCTGAAGCTAGAAATCGATCTCGCCGGCAAGCGAGTAAACCATAACAAAGCCACATCCTCCAGGAATATGGGAAACGCTTTGCACTTAACAGCGTCAGAAGCTGCGGCAGCGGTCATTGACCAAGAGTATCTCATCAGATGTTGGACAGGATCAGAGCTACCCGCATATCGGTTCATTTGTGGCATGTTGAAACGTCTAGGAAAAGTCGCATCCAAAATATCATTAGTGAAAGGGGTGTGACTGCGGTCGATCCCCCAATCTTCATTCCGTTGTCCACGGCTATCTGCCAGGATCTGGTGGATCATGGCTGCAACATTTGCACTGGTCAAAGGAGGTTCAGGGTCAGTGCCTCTGGCTCGGCGGGGTTCTCTAATTTCTCTTCCGGGAGCAGTCACGAAATCCGGGGCTCGGATAGGGCTTCGTTACCCCCTGTTATCATGAGTATGTGTGCGGCGACGGGGATGAGGTGGTCTGTTACGTACGGGACTGCCCACATCTCGAGCCCTGGGAGCTGCGGCTTGATTGTTCACATTACGGTTTGAGTGCCCCGCCCCCAGTGCTTCTTCTTCCTGTGATGGCAGGGTTCCGAACCGAAGCTGCTCTATGTTTTCGGCTCTCTCATACGGTCGTCGCGGAGGTCTCGGCGATTCTTCAGACGAAGAAGAATATACTAGGGTGAGTGGACGAACCGGCGGTGTTCTTTGCCTTGCTAGCTCATCAAGTCTTCTATCCATAGCAGTCAGATTTTGTCGCAGGACGGAGCTTTCCTGCCTTTGGGCGGCCAATTCATCAAACAACCTCTCCCACATTTCAGAAAAGCGAGAGAGATCCCCCTCAGTAACAGGAGCAGCAGGATCATATTGATCGTCATCACCTTCTCTTATGCGCAAAGAACTTGAGCCGGGTCGAGCAGAGGGGCCAGGACGATAGGAGCGAGCCATAGGCTCCTTTCCAGGTTGAGTTGTGGTCTGATCATCAATTCGGATCGCTGCGGTTCGTGGGTGGCGGCTCGCAGCGCCCCCTTGAGGTCGATTCGCGGTCGTAGTGTGCGGAGGGTGCGAGGCGTTCCCTCGGGATCGAGTAACAACCCCTTCAGCAGTCCGAATCGCTTCATTTTCGTCGACTCAGAGCGTGGTGTCTTCGTCGGATCGGTTCGCCCCCTGCGCCCTGCGATCCAGAGTTTCTTCATTGCCCAGCTCGTGCACACTTTCTTCAATTGTTTCGTTGGTCTGTGAAGCTCGTGCTTCCTTAGATCTTTTTCCAGCCATGAGATCCGAATCGCTGGAATCTTCAAAGAACCGAATAGTGAAACTTTAGGATTGTTCTCTCAGTGAAAGCACCAAAATGTTAGATCAAAATTTGGACCTAACACCCAAATTGTTCTGAAGCTTATAGAGTTTCAACTGAAGAATGAGAAAAAAGGAAATAACACACAGAATTTATAGTGGTTCGGCGTTAACGAGCCTACGTCCACTTTATATATTATTGATTATACTTTGAAAGCTAATACAATCAAGGATTTCTCTCAATATTTCAGTAGTTTGACAATAATGGCGGATTCAGTACTCAATATTGCCAAAAAAAGATCCCAAAAAATGCCAAGCTTCGGGCTATTTATAGCTAATTTTGTCAGGCGGGTCGTGGTTACACGTGGCACGAATCCCGAGAACATCGGATCGCATCGCCACCGTTGAGGAAATAGTCAAATTAGCCGTTGTGGACAGGTGTCGCGATCTGCTTGAAAATCGGATCGTGCAGATGGGGAGAATTGGTCCAAATGACGGTTTGGGACACGTGTCGCTAGATCCGTGCGTCTCGGATCGCTGAAGACTAGCTCACGCTTGAACGGGTCAGAGGGTTCGCCACTCATCAGGGGATCGGATCGATCAATACTGGGCAACAACATATGCATGGATCGGATCGCATAGAGGTGTCGTTTCGCTGATGAAATTGAGGTGATCCGTCGAGACGCGATCCGATGATGGAAGAGTCGGTAGCGTGCGATCCGTCATCGGGCGAGTCGATGATGCGATCCATTCCTTCATATTCTCAGAGAATGTGGTTTCATGCTTTCTTCTTATGAATGATCCTGGGTGGCTTGGTCAAAAAGCGAGCCAACAATATACGTTCAAATAAAATTTTTATAGTCTATTATGTTGAGTCTAGAATAATGTAAATACGTTGAAACGTCAGTCGGTAGGTTAAAATAGCGGTTCATGATATCGAGTTATGAACCCCGATATATTTTTAGTGGACAGGATCGAAATCAAATCGATATCAATTTAAAAAGAATAAAAATCTCTTTATATCAAATCGCAGTCTAATCAAAATCAAATCGAAATTAATTATATTGTACCTTAAGCTACCCTATTGTTCCTTAACATTGAAGTATCCATCTATATAAAATCGCGCCCTTCTATTTTGTTTCTTCTTTCTTGTTAGAACCGAAAGAAAATGTAAATCCTTTTCCTTTATATTCATCTTCCTCTTCTTATTTCATTTATTTATGTAACTCGAAATTAAAACCAAGCTATCGTTCTCCCAATTCTTTCAAAGTAATGAATCCAAATCGCAAAATCGTTGACCTTGCCTTCCGTTAATTTCTACATCGCTCAAATATGGAGATCACGAATCAAGGAAGAAATGGGGGAAAACTCGACGGTCAACAGCAGCAGTAGGGTTCACTGTTGGAGGAATTTAAGGCAATCGAAGATGGATTGGAGTATGGAATGGAGCTTAGGGGTGTCGTTGTTCATCGATGGAGTGAAGGCAGGAAGTTGCGACAACCTCTAGGTAATGCGTCAATCACTGCAGCGATCAAAGATGGCTCTAGGACACGTACTGAGGAGGGCATCGAGTTGCAGGTCTTAGTGGCCATCAATTGGATCTAGGCATGGGCGTTGCGACGATGGGTTCTGAGTGGTATCGATGTTCAACTTGGGTAATTAGGAGGGTTCGACAGTTTCGATCTCAGTTGTTATCGCATCCTTTATGGAGGCGCATAAGTTTTCATGATTTATGGAGGGATGCTGAACCTTGTTTATGGAGAGTTGGGAAGTGTTATTGAATTGTACGGTAGGTGTTTTTAAGCTCGATCTCTGAATTGGATGGTGCAATGTTAGAGGATTTGACTAAGTGGGATTGGAGTTCTAAGTCCGGACATTTAACGCTGATGAAGTCGTGATGTTCGCTACTACTCAGCGATGACTACAGGATGAGAAAGTAAAAAGGGTTGAAATAAAAGGGGGCCTGCAGATGATGGTGTGTTATTTTCGTCCAAATGTTAGTGATAAAGGAGATCAAAATTTTGGATGATCAAGACTAGGGAAATAGTAGTGAACGCAGGGAAAGCAAGGTAATGAGTTGCGCTCTGTTGGATTGGGGATGAAACCATGATTTGTATTAAAGCAAAATTCTGGTAATCTTTATTAACTAAATTTCATTTGTTAATTTAGTTTTAATTTAAAACAATTAAAAACTTATAACGTGCATATTTATTCCATATACTATCGGGTTTGGCAAAATCAATGAGTTAGAACTATATCACCAATAACTACAAAATAATCGAATTGGATTATGGAGCTAGTCGAGATCTCGGTTAAATTAAACGCCTGTTTAGTTTAATCGGGAAATCTATCACCGGTTCAGAACGAAAATCACGGTGAGTAAATCTCACTCAAATTTTATTTAGAATTATTTTTATCAGTTAAAAATAATTGTTTGATGGTTGTTTGGTTGCATTAAAATATCTATGGCTATTAAATATATATTTGTTATTTAGGATTGGTGTTTGTTATTATATATATATATATATATATATATTGGTGGTTGGATTCCTGTAGTACCATTAGTGGATGCCCGCTGTATCATTAGCGGATGACACTATAGGCCCCGTGCTATGATAGTGGATGACCTTTTATACCGCGATATCCTGACTCGAAGCAGGATGGGTATTATTTAAGTGACTAACGTCTGTGGATGCAGGAAAACAGGTTGGAGGGATCCAACTGGATTCCTCAAAAATATTATTATTTGTTTGTTTCTCATATATTATCTTATAATGTGTTAGAAAAACTCGTGATTAATAATTTGGTATTTTGGATGTTTGAAATATCACTGGGCCTAAAAGGTGATATATAAAAATATTGTAAAAAGGATATTTGAGATTTGAAAGGGGAAATCTATTTTTTAACAATAGAATCTGAAATTTTAATGAGCTATAGAAAGATATGTACTTTTTTGAATAAATAGAACAAGTACTGAATTTATAAACGGTGTTTATAAATTACATAATACGGGAAATTGAAGTGATGAATTTATAAATGATAATTATTAATTAAATAACATAGGAAATTGAAGTAAATTTACAAACGGTGTTTATAAATGAAATGGAATTATTTTCATTGGATAATCAGGGAATTGAATTGAATTGAATTTATAAATGGGGTTTATAAATGAAGTGGGAAAAAATATCATTTGACAATTTGAATATTTAAATTCAAATGTGAATTTAAAAATAGAAATGGGGAATTGTTTTAAAGAAGTAAACAATGAAATTTATTCTGATGGTCAGAATATAAATTGAACTAAAATAAATCCGTATGCATTTATGACTTGAATTCGATTAGTTTGAATATATTTAAATAGAAGTTAAATTTAAATATGAAAATAGATTCTATGTTATATATGGATAAGTTAAAATAAATAAAATATTCCAAAATAAGATTTTGTTTTAAAATAGAATTTTTGAAATGAAGCTTGTTTTATTATATAAAAAATCTAAGTTGGATTTATTAACAATATTTACAAATTTGGTGAAATAGATTATCATTGGATAATTTAGAGTTTAAAGTTGAAAATAGAAAGTTGAAAATAGAAATTGAAAGTAGAAATTGAAAATAGAATTTGAAATCATTTAGTGGGAACGACGAAATATATTTTAGAATGCGGATTGTAAACAGAATTGACATAAATCCGAAGAATTTATATTTTATCTCCAAAAGAATTGGAATATTATATATAAGATAGAGTTGTAAATAAAATTTACAATTGAGTTATGAAAATCAATGATTTAGAAAAATCGAAATGTTTAACTTAGATTTGGAAAGTCGATCTTATATATATAAAATATATCAGAATGGAAGTGGAATTTATATATAAACGAAGTTTAAACCGTTTATATATTAAATATAATTAAAACGAACTCGCTGCAGCGCGGTAGTCCGTAAATTGGTGTTTCAAACTTTAATTGAGTATATAGAACTCAATTTAAGTCGGAATTCTTTGAAATAAGAATCGTCAGGACCGTTGGAATAATGGTTTTCTAATGGAAGAGAAAGATCTGGATTTCAATGAATAGATTTTGAGTTATGTCAAAATCAAATTTTCAGAAAAACAGCGCCGGAACCGTTATAAAGCCATAACGGTTTATTTAAATAAATAAAAGGATTTACAGGAAATAAAATCCGATTTGACATCAGAAAAATCCCGACTGGAGATATAAAATAAATATGAACTCCAGTGAAGTAAGTGAAATGATTTTTGAAACAAAAATCAGATTTTTAGTTATTAAATAGTTTTAACTAGTTTGAAGAATAAATAGTTAATCGAGATTTGAATCGAAATTGGGCATTGGATAAGTGAAAGAGATTTGAATTTTTTTAATTCGAAATCGAATATGTAACTCGAGTTGAAAATGGAATTAGATTGAGTTCATGAATAGATTAAAATATATTTGAATGTGATATGTTCAAATAAGAAGTGAAACAGGCAAATATAGCTAATTAGAAAATAAATTAGCGGATTGGGTTAAGACGAATGGATTGAGTTGAAAACAAATGGAAATATTTGGATATGTGTTAAACAGGTATGGGATGAAGAGAATGAAGTTTATAAATTTAGTTCCCGACAAAAAGGTACATGTTTAAATTCCATATGAGGTTTTATGTGCCGAACCGGCAAGCCACTTGGCTTTTTGATTTTATTTTTTTAATGGAAAGGGCCTAGAGAGGCGAGCTGAGGTTTGAACTATCGACCGGTACAAAGGAGGTTATGGCGAAATTTAAGGAGTTAGAATATTTTAAAGAAAATTGGATAAATAGAAAATCAATATATCAATATATATTGAATTCGATAAGGAAACGAATTCAAAATAGAATATTATAAATAAAAAGGAAATCGATATTTGGTAATAGAAAGAGAAATGTATATACATTTTAAAAATGAATAATTGGCTTTATATGATGTGGATTATTCAAGGTAAGTGGTTTTGTCTGTTTTGAAGTTAATGATGTTTTCAGTCAAGGTCTGAGAGGTAGTTATACCCCAACTCGATTGATTTCATTTTTGACTGATAAATAGATTCAGTCTCGAAGAGAAACGTTTGAATAAAAGTTAGTCAAATGCGGTATTTTGGGTTGTTGTAACGATGTTTTACACAACAGTCGTTTTAACCCTAGTAAGTGGAATTTTGGAAATATAATAATAAATATTTCCTAAGTATAGAAATGAATTGTCATGAACGGAGAAGTAATTGGAATATTTTCCAATTATAAATTGAAGATATTTTTTAAGTATAGAAAATAAAAGAAGACGATATATGGAAATGTTTTCCAAATAGGGTAAGAGGCCAAGAAGATGATTATCGAAAATATTGTGTTTATGAATATTGGTAAGGAAATCGAGGAGTGTTCTAATTAATGAAATACTAATTAAAAGGCCCAGTGATTGTTTGATGTTTTGAATGGTTGTTTGTTTTTTTTCGATAGTTAAATAACCGACTATCGAAGTGTTTGCCAATATCGTTGTTAGTATGGAGAGACCGGTTGGATTATTATCCGAGAACCACTCCGTGTTGATAGTAGCGTTGCGAATCAGATTATATTCATATAATCGAAGATGGAGTAAAGTGCAAGGGCTTTTTCTATTAATAGAAATGGTGCCTTCGGTTTCGTTCAATCCCAGAACGAAAGTAAATGGATGAATGTCTGACAAAGTATTTCCAATGATCGCATAGGTTGGTCTGTATAGATATATATGGTGGCGGAGAATTTATTCTCTTAGCATAATATCCAGAGTATATTTGTGCAAATCAATTAGTGATTAACGGATCTGACAATGTTGAATTCAAAGTGATTGTTCTACCAATGAATGATAAGAAATCGTTGCCTCAGGCCTCAACAACCGGGAAATGACAAAAAATCGGGCAGGCAGCATGGCTATGTGGGTCGCTTCCATTAGGGGTGTATAATCACCTATCTAGAGAAATTCCTTTTACTTCTTTAATCTATCGATGCTGTCCCTTTTCGAGAAACGGTTACTGATCCCAACCGTTGGTGATATACATTCGATACACTCAAGCGAAATGATTGGTTGGTCATGTGTGGGCCGAGTTGCAAGATGATCTTGTTGAACCCGGTGTATTCCTCTCTATAGATACACTATCGGAAGGTTACATACCTTATCATGTTGAAAATCCAATCTCCAATAATCGCCATGCGGTTTTTGATTTTATATTATATATGGAGCGTGAGATGCAAGCGTTCCGCTAGATTGTTATTTATTTGATTTAGACACTATTATAATATCATTGGATTTTCGTATCAAAGTGTTTTGGGTTATAATAAGGTAAAAAACGTCCATGTTTATGTGTGGACTGGTCTTACTATTATCCTTTCATTCGAAAGGATTTTGAAAGTTAAACATATGGTTGGAGTTTACTCACACCAGTCCCATGATTGACCCAGAGTTTATTTTGTTTGTTTTCCCTAAACTCTTGGGTGCCCAAATTTATACGGGCAGTCAAGTAGTCAGGATTTTTCAGATTCACTTAGAAGAGCTGGAAGCAGGAGGTTTGACCAGTTAGCTATAGACTATCATATATTTCGCGGTGTACCATGTTTGTATCTGGAAACAGGTGTTTATAACTGTTCTAGAAATAACTGTTGTGCTCTGATGATGGTATGTACATAAAGATACTGAATTGTATTTCAAAGTTTATGTTACCTAATATATTTTATTCGTTCTGCTGTGAGTTTGTGATCTTCGTTTTCTTCTATTCTAATATTTCTTTCTATTTCTCATCCTCTAACTTCTTTCTAATAATGATTTGTATTTCTGTGCAATTTGGGTTGGACGTGCGGTGTTATTAGTCAACTCAGATAGTACGGATTCGCAGGCCGTTACAGTTGGTATCGGAGCTTAGGTTGAGCGAATACCTAGGCTTGTGTGGCGTGTGCTCATTAGAGATAGGGTTAATAGAACCCTAGAATGAGTTGAGGGTATATATACGAGAGAGCGTATTTGTTAATTGACATAAAAATTATTTTATATTGTGTTGGTTAGTCTGTTGAGTGGTTTATGAATTCTGATCGAATCGTGGGACTCCACGAAGTCGATAGGAATTTCTAAATACTTAAACAGAAAATTTCGACACGGTATTGTTTTAATGTGGGTAAATGGAATAATTTTACCCAAAATTCTATTTTTATATAGAAAGGAATAATTCTTTGAAATTATAATATATGGATGTGTTAGATGTTATTATTATAGTCAGATGAGATTATAAAATTGAAATGGTTATTTATAACCAAACAATTTGTATAAGAATGAAATATATACAAATGAGATGAATTAAAATTGGATTCAGAATTTGAATTAGAATTAAGATTTTAAAATCCTGGGTGTTTGGAAAATATTTTATGAAGTATATTAGAACAATATAGCTTTGTTTTAAAAGGATTTTTAATGGGTTTTGAAATTGTTCAAGCACTGAACTCACTTCGGTGGCTGGGAAATAATTCTGATGATGACTGCAGCATCATCAGTGTTCATTTTCAAGTTTCTAAGTGATGGATTGCTACCTTAGAAGGGTTTTATGGAAATTTGTTTGAAAGAAAACAAGTTGATTTGAAAATTCAAATGTTTTACATTTGTGATGGAAATAAATATATGTATATATTTACGGGATTTCAAAAGGATTTGAAATGAAAACCCGGGGATTTGAATTCTGGAATTTAAAATTTGACTTAGGAAAGTTAAATGGATCGAAGTAAATAAATTGAATTAGAATCAATTTGAATGAATTAGAATGCATATGAATGGAAACCAAAAGTTTTGGTTGGAATTAAAGTCATAGAAATATGAAGAGTTGAGTTTCAACATAAGTGAGATTTTGAAAAGTAATAGGTTTGCAACATTTTTCCTACCTTAGTAATTTCGGGACGAAATTCTTTTAAGGGGGGAAGAATGTAACGACCCAGATTTTAGTCGGTTTATTTTTGAATATTTAATATTTATTTTAAATATTTAGTTGATAACAAATGAATTTTTATATTTAGTTATCGATTTAATAATCGATTTCGATTAAATATCGAATATATTAAATTATCGTAATACGAGAAACAATTCAATTCGAGATTTAAACCTGAATTGAAAACAGTTTAGATAATCAATACAAACTTCTGTTTGAATTAGAATAATAATATATTATCGGAGAATTTATTTGTTTTGAATTCAAATTATATTATATCAATTTAATATGGTTATTTTATATATACTTTCGAATAAAATTTTATAGTCTATTCTGTTGAGTCCAGAATAATGTAAATACGTTGAAACGTCAGTCGGTAGGTTAAAATAGCGGTTCGTGATGTCGAGTTATGAACCCCGATATATTTTTAGTGGAAAGGATCGAAATCAAATCGATACCTATTTAAAAAGAATAAAATTCCCTTTATATCAAATCGCAGTCTAATCAAAATCACATCGAAATTAATTACATTGTACCTTAAGCTACCCTACTGTTCCTTAACATTGAAGTATCCATCTATATAAAATCGCGCCCTTCTATTTTGTTTCTTCTTTCCGGTTAGAACAGAAAGAAAATGTAAATCCTTTTCTTGTTTTAATCCACTCACAGTATCAAACTAAATACCACGATATTCTTTTTCCTTCATATTCATCTTCCTCTTCTTATTTCATTCATTTATGTAACTCGAAATTGAAACCAAGCCATCGTTCTCCCAAATCTTTCAAAGTAATGAATCCAAATCGAAAAATCGTTGACCTCGCCTTCCGTTAATTTCTGCATCGCTCAAATCTAGAGATCGCGAATCAAGGAAGAAATGGGGGAAAACTCGACGGTCAACAGCAGCAGTAGGGTTCACTGTTGGAGGAATTTAGGGCAATCGAAGATGGATTGGAGTATGGAATGGAGCTTAAGGGTGTCGTCGTTTATCGATGGAGTGAAGGCAGGAAGTTGCGACAACCTCTTGGTAATGTGTCAATCACTGCAGTGATCGAAGATGGCTCTATGACACATACTGAGGAGGGCGTCGAGTTGCAGGTCTTAGTGGCCATCGGATGGATCCGGGCATGGGGGTTGCGACGATGGGTTCTGAGTGGTACCAATGTTTAACCTGGGTAATTAGGAGGGGTTCGACAGTTTCGATCTCAGTTGTTATCGCATCTTTTATGGAGGCGCATAAGTTTTCACGATTTATGGAGGGATGCTGAACCTCGTTTATAGAGAGTTGGGAAGTGTTATTGAATTGTACGGTAGGTGTTTTTAAGCTCGATCTCTGAATTGGATGGTGCAATGTTAGAGGATTTGACTGAGTGGGATTGGAGTTCTAAGTCCGGACATTTAACGCTGATGAAGTCGTGATGTTCGCTACTACTCAGCGATGACTACAGGATGAGAAAGTAAAAAGGGTTGAAATAAAAGGGGGCCTGTAGATGATGGTGTGTTATTTTCGTCAAAATGTCAGTGATAAAGGAGATCAAAATTTTGGATGATCAAGACTACGGAAATAGTAGTGAACGCAGGGAAAGCAAGGGAACGAGTTGCGCTCTGTTGGATTGGGGATGAAACCATGATTTGTATTAAAGCAAAAATCTGGTAATTTTTATTAACTAAATTTCATTTGTTAATTTAGTTTTAATTTAAAAAAAATTAAAAAATTATAACGTGCATATTTATTCCATATACTATCGGGTTTGGCAAAATCAATATGTTAGAACTATATCACCAATAGCTACAAAATAATCGAATTGGATTATGGAGCTAGTCGAGATCTCGGTTAAATTAAACGCCTATTTAGTTTAATCGGGAAATCTATCACCAGTTCAAAACAAAAATCACGGTGAGTAAATCTCACTCAAATTTTATTTAGAATTATTTTTATCAGTTAAAAATAATTGTTTGATGGTTGTTTGGTTGGATTAAAATATTTTTGGCTATTAAATATATATTAGTTATTTAGGATTGGTGTTTGTTATTATATATATATATATATATATTGGTGGTTGGATTCCCGTAGTACCATTAGTGGATGCCCGCGGTATCATTAGCGGATGAGACTATACGCCCCGCGCTATGATAGTGGATGACCTTTTATACCGCGATATCCTGACTCGAAGCAGGATGGGTATTATTTATGTGACTAATGTCTGTGGATGCAGGAAAACAGGTTGGAGGGATCCAACTGGATTCCTCAAAAATATTATTATTTGTTTGTTTTGTATATATTATCTTATATGATTTGTTAGAAAAACCCGTGATTGATAATTTGGTATTTTGGATGTTTGAAATATCACTGGGCCTAAAATGTGATATATAAAAATATCGTAAAAAGGATATTTGAGATTTGAAAGGGGAAATCTATTTTTTAAAAATAGAATTTGAAATTTTAATGAGCTATAGAAAGATATGTACTTGTTTGAATAAATAAAACAAGTATTGAATTTATAAATGGTGTTTATAAGTTAAATAATACGGGAAATTGAAGTGATGAATTTATAAATGATATTTATAAATTAAATAATGTAGGAAATTGAAGTAAATTTATAAACGGTGTTTATAAATGAAATGGAATGATTTTCATTGGATAATCAGATAATTGAATTGAATTGAATTTATAAACGGGGTTTATAAATAAAGTGGGAAAAAATATCATTTGAATATTTAAATTCAAATGTGAATTTAAAAATAGAAATGGGGAATTGTTTTAAAGAAGTAAACAATGAAATTTATTCTGATGGTCAAAATATAAATTGAACTAAAATAAATCTGTATGGGTTTATGATTTGAATTCGATTAGTTTGAATATATTTAAATAGAAGTTAAATTTAAATATGAAAATAGATTCTATGTGATATATGGATAAGTTAAAATAAATAAAATATTCCAAAATAAGATTTTGTTTTAAAATAGAATTTTTGAAATGAAGCTTGTTTTATTATATAAAACAACGAAGTTGGATTTATAAAAAATATTTATAAATTTGGTGAAATAGATTATCATTGGATAATTTAGAGTTTAAAGTTGAAAATAGAAAGTTAAAAATAGAAATTTGAAAATAGAAATTGAAAATAGAAATTGAAAGTAGAAATTGAAAATAGAATTTGAAATCATTTAGTGGGAACGACGAAATATATTTCAGAATGCGGATTGTAAACAAAATTGAAATAAATCCAAAGAATTTATATTTTATCTCCAAAAGAATTGGAATATTATATATAAGATAGAGTTGTAAATAAAATTTACAATTGAGTTATGAAAATCGACAATTTAGAAAAATCAAAATGTTTAACTTAGATTTGGAAAGCCGATCTTATATATGTATAAAATATATTAGAATAGAAGTGGAATTCATATATAAACGAAGTTTAAAATGTTTATATATTAAATATAATTAAAACAAACTCGCAGCAGTGCGCTAGTTCGTAAATTGGCATTTCGAACTTTAATTGAGTATATTGAACTCAATTTAAGTCGGAATTCTTTGAAACATGAATCGTCGGGACCGTTGGAATAATAGTTTTCTATGGAAGAGAAAGATCTAGATTTCATCGAATAGATTTTGAGTTATGTTAAAATCAAAATTTCAGAAAAACAGCGCCAGAACCATTATAAAGCCATAACGGTTTATTTAAATAAATAAAAGGATTTAAAGGAAGTAAAATCCGAATTGCTATCAGAAAAATCCAGACTGGAGATATAAAATAAATATGTACTCCAGTGAAGTAAGTGAAATGATTTTTGAAACAAAAATCATATTTTTATTTATTAAATAGTTTTAACTAGTTTAAAGAATAAATAGTTAATCGAGATTTGAATCGAAATTGGGCGTTGGATAAGTGAAAGAGATTTGAATTTTTTTATTCGAAATCGAATATTTAACTCGAGTTGAAAATGGAATTAGATTGAGTTCATGAATAGATTAAAATATATTTGAATGTTATATGTTCAAATAAGAAGTGAAACAGGAAAATATAGCTAATTAGAAAATAAATTAGCGAATTTGGTTAAGATGAATGGATTGAGTTGCAAAAAATGGAAATATTTGGATATGTGTTAAACAGGTATGGGATGAAGAAAATGAAGTTTATAAATTTAGTGTCCGACAAAAAGGTACATGTTTAAATTCCATATGAGGTTTTATGCACCGAATCGGCAAGCCACTTGGCTTTTTGATTTTATTTTTTTAATGGAAAGGGCCTAGAGAGGCGAGTTGAGGTTTGAACTATCGACTGGTACAAAGGAGGTTGTGGCGAAATTTTCTGGAAATTTAAGGAGTTAGAATATTTTAAAGAAAACTGGATAACTAAAAAATCAATATATCAATATATATTGAATTCGATAAGGAAACGAATTCAAAATAGAATATTATAAATAAAAAGGAAATCGATAGTTGGTAATAGAAAGAGAAATGTATATACGTTTTAAAAATGAATAATTGGCTTTATATGATGTGGATTATTCGAGGTAAGTGGTTTTGTCTATGTTGAAGTTAATGATGTTTTCAGTCAAGGTCTGAGAGGTAGTTATACCCCAACTCGATTGATTTCATTTTTGACCGATAAAATAGCAAGATCCAGTCTCGAAGAGAAATGTTTGAATAAGAGTTAGTCGAATGCGGTATTTTGGGTTGTTGTAACGGTGTTTTACACAACAGCCGTTTTAACCCTAGTAAGTGGAATTTTGGAAATATAATAATAAATATTTCCTAAGTATAGAAATGAATTGTCGTGAACGGAGAAGTAATTGGAATATTTTCCAATTATAAATTGAAGATATTTTCTAAGTATAGATAATAAAAAAGACGATATATGGAAATGTTTTCCAAATAGGGTAAGAGGCCAAGAAGATGATTATCGAAAATATTGTGTTAACGAATATTGGTAAGGAAATCGAGGAGTGTTCTAACTAATGAAATACTAATTAAAAGGCCCAGTGATTGTTTGATGTTTTGAATGGATGTTTGTTTTTCTTCGATAGTTAAATAACCGACTATCGAAGTGTTTGCCAATATCGTTGTCAATATGGAGAGACCGGTTGGATTATTATCCGAGAACCACTCTGTATCGACAGTAGCGTTGCGAATCAGATTATATGAAGATAATCGAAGATGTAGTAAAGTGCAAGGGCTTTTTCTAGTAATAGAAATGGTGCATTCGGCTTCGTTCAATCCCAGAACGAAAGTAAATGGACGAATGTCTGATAAAGTATTTCCAATGATCGCATAGGTTGGTCTGTATAGATATATATGATGGCGGAGAATTTATTCTCTTAGCATCATATCCAGAGTACATTTGTGCAAATCAAAGTGATTGTGCTACCAATGAATGATAAGAAATCGTAGCCTCAGGCCTCAACAACCAGGAAATGACAAAAAATCGGGCAAGAGGCATGGCTATGTAGGTCGCTCCCATTAGGGTGTATAATCACCTACCTAGAGAAATTCCTTTTACTTATCTAATCTATCGATGTTGTCCCTTTTCGGGAAACGGTTGCTGATCCCAACCGTTGGTGATATACATTTGATACACTCAAGCGAAATGATTGGTTGGTCATGTGTGGGCCGGGTTGCAAGATGTTCTTGTTGAACCTAGTGTATTCCTCTCTAGAGATACACTATCGGAAGGTGGTTCCACACCTTGTCATGTTGGAAATCCAATCTCCAATAAGCGTCATGCGGTTTTTGATTTTATATTATATATGGAGCGTGAGATGCAAGCGTTCCTCTAGATTGTTATTTATTTGATTTAGACACTATTATAATATCACTGGATTTTCATATCAAAGTGTTTTGGGTTATAGTAAGGTAAAAACCGTCCATGTTTATGTGTGGTCTAGTCTTGCTATTATCCTTTCTTTCGAAAGGATTTTGAAAGTTAAACAGATGGTTGGAGTTTACTCACACCAGTCCTATGACTGACCCAGAGTTTATTTTGTTTGTTTTCCCTAAACTCTTGGATGCCCAAATTTGTACGGGCAGTCAAGTAGTCGGGATTTTTCAGATTCACTTAGAAGAGCTGGAAGCAGGAGGTTTCACCAGTTAGCTATAGACTATCATATATTCTGCGGTGTACCATGTTTGTATCTGGAAACAGGTGTTTATAAATGTTCCAGAAATAGCTGTTGTGCTCAGATGATGGTATGTACATAAAGTTACAGAATTGTATTTCAAAGTTTATGTTACCTAGTATATTTAATTCGTTCCGCTGTGATTTTGTTATCTTCGTTTTCTTCTATTCTAATATTTCTTCCTTTCTATTTCTCATCCTCTAACTTCTTTCTAATAATGATTTGTATTTCTGTGCAATTTGGGTTGGACGTGTGGTGTTATTAGTCTACTCAGATAGTACGGATTAGCGGGCCGTTACAGCGTTCGTAACTACAATTTAATTTTTCAAATAAACATCTATCTATATATCTATATAATAATTCCCACTAGTCTTATATTTCTGGAAAATTTAATAGTTTGCAAAAGTTCCATTTGTAATATTCTTACTTCACAAATGGTAATTGCGTTCATAACTACAGTTTAATTTTTCAAATAAACATCTATCTATCTATATAATAATTCCCACTAATCTTATATTTCTGGATTTCCAATTATATCCCTGATTCATTTAATTATTTCATTCAGTCAAGGTCATTTAGTTATTCCCACTAATCAAGATCATTTCTGTGTGTCACAGAAGGAAATTGTTTTGTCATTTTAAATTCTTACTTCCGCCTTTTCGATTTCCATTCTCGTTTCTACATTACCATCATATTTTCTTCTTCAATCTTTCCTACATATTTTCTCTTGAAAACTTTCCTACTGCTATTATCAAAATATATTCAACAAACTTGCAATCAGCTATGGGTGAAAATCAATATATTGTTGAAGTTGGAGAAAATACTTATTATACAGGTTTGTTCACTTATTTCCATCACCAAATTTGTTATAAGTATAGAAAAATACGTTTACATATGTGTGTGGTGTAACGGCCTGAAAAGTTCTGATCCTAATTATCGATACTAATACAAATCATGTATCACATATTGACTAATCAAACATCAGAAATTAATAGAACGTTAATAGAAAGAAGTTAGAGGGTGAGAAATAGAAAGGAAGAAAGAAAGTTAGAGTAGAAGAAAAAGAAGAACCGAACATAATGGAATCAAAGTATAACGAATCTCACAGCGGAACTCAAAAATATAACATCTTGAAATACAAAACTGCATTAACTTACATACATCATCAGAGTAAATTCATACATAACACAGCGGAAATAAATTGATATATCTAATGTTGATGACCCATACTCCAAGCTCCTTCAGATGTATCTATAAAATCCTAAAACCACTTGACTGCCCATACAAATTTGGGCACCCAAGAGTTTAGGGAGAACATAGAAAAATAAACTCTGGGTCAGTCATGGGACTGGTGTGAGTAAACGATTTTTAAACAACTTGATTTAACGTTCAAAAAAATCCTTTTAAAATAAAAGATAATCGTAAGATCGATCCACACATAAATACGGATAGTTTGTACCTTACAATAACCCAAAACATTTTTGAAATCATAACTATTCTGATTTTATAATAATGTCTAAATACAAATAAATATCAATCTAGCTGAACACTTACATCTCACGCTCCACATATATAGTATACAAACAAAACCGTGGACGCTTATTGGAGAATGGATTCCGACTATGACAAGTTATGGAACCACCTGTCGGTAGTGTATCTCTAGAGGAGAATACACTGGGTTCAACAAGAACATCTTCCAACCCGGCCACACATGATCGACCACTCATTTCGCTTGAGTATATCGAATGCATATCACCAACGGTTGGGAGCTACCCACCGTTTCTCGAAAAGGGACAGCATCGAAATGGAGTAAAGAAGCAAAAGGAATTTATCTAGATGGGTGATTATACACCCTAATGGGAGCGACCCACATAGCCATGTTGCCTGCCTGATTTTTGTCATTTCCCGGTTGATGAGGCCTGAGGTTAGAATTTACGTTTAGAACATCTGGTCTCTATTTACTTTGAATGCCACATGGTCACATCCATCAAATCACTAATTGACATCCACAAATATACTCTGAATGTAAAAGAAGGGCCATTCTTTATCATCAACTGGGTATATTTGTAAAAATCAGCATATGTGGTTTTTAGGAAATACTCTGTCAGACATTCTTCCATACAAGTCATCCAGAAACAGGATGAACCGGAGGTACTATCCTACTGCATCCAATATAGGAATCACCCCATAGATCGGTAGAGAATAGTCCTTGCAAATCTGGAGATTTCAATTACGATAGAAATACAAGTCATAATAACTCCAGTGGCCAAACCAGAGAAATTTTAAACAAGTAATTATTCCGGTCATGAAGATCTACGGTCTTCAAATTCTTTAAATCGTATAATCATTCCTGTAAGTTAGTTTAATAATTGTTAAGTTAGTTCGAAGTGATTTTGGGTCCAGTTCCCATCCCGGTCTCTTCGAACTAACGCGTAGGGATTTATTTGATAGTCAATGTTTTAACTGTAATGGCCCGGCTTCTAACTAACAACGTAAATAAAATTTGTCGATTTTAATTTAACAAATTTTAAATGAAATTAAAATTTCATATCTTAAACCAATTTTAAAATTAAAAAGTCTTGTGTATGATAACATTTGTACAAAACCATTTATCATATGGGTGTGCAGCAAAAATGAAAATTGGCATTTCTTTTGTGTTAGCACCTAGCTTGTTTCACAAATACTAAGAATTTAAAACTTTGTTTTTTTGTAAATCCTTAAGTTTTAAAAACATAAGAGCGTTTGACAAATTTTACACAAAAACTATTCCTTTGTCACATTGTAAAGTTGAAAGAAGAAAAAAGATCCCTTTTTTTTCTCACATGAAAACATTTAACCTGTAGTGACCATTCCTTTTATATTTACACAAGACTTGTTCATCACATAAATAGCATTAAAATGCAGCCTACCCTGGAAATAGGCTAGAAAGTAGGATGTTGATAGAATTATACTTGCACATGGCCGCACCATTTATGTTCAGGATATTTTCAGTTTTCGAAACATAGTACAAATCAAACCTTTTTTAGATAATTTACATGAGCACCTCATCTTTTAGCCACAAACCACAACATACCACTTGGCGGAGTAATGATTAGGTGCTGCAAGTTCTGATCATCCTCTTAGCCAAGGAAAAAGATTTGATTGGTGGATAAAAACTTGAAGTACACATGCATTTAAGGAAGGAGATATCAGCAGCCATTTCTGACAGAGAAGTGGTACCAAAATACATGTTCCTTAACACAGAAAACACCTCGACCATAGGAAAAATTAGGGTGCCGGTTTTAGCACAGCGAGTAGAACATAGGTTTTTCTTCTTTTCAGGCATTAATAGGGCTGTGCACTTCTGAATTTGTCCTTCCTGTGATTTGACCGACATTAAATAATGAATATTTAATAGTTTTAATGCACCTATAAATAGAGACACACCTTCATGAAAATTCATAAAAACTAGTAGAAGAAGAATTAGAATCTGAGGAAGCCGAGCCTTTAGAGGTGAGTAAACCTTATTCAATTTCATTGTTAAAATTCTTTACTGTAAAACTGTTTTGAATACCTCAGTATATATGTTTTGATTTAGCTGCAAGTTCCTGTTATGTTAGCACCATCATCTTACCAACAAACAACAAATAATTGATGTTAGAAACCCTTGAATTAACATCTGTTGTAGACTGTTATATTCATATATAAAGTATAAATATGTTTGCATAAGTTTGTTGGAAGTTTAAACCTTAACTCATGAATCTACTGCTGTGTTCTGTGAACACAGAACTTCATTAATGCTAGTTGCCAAAATAGAATCCTACTCAAATCCTTACACTAAGTTTATGTAAGGTATAATGTATACATTTCATACATTAATGGAGAAAAACATTAAAAATCAATACATATTCAAGAAACAGGAAATTGCAGTGTTCTCTGTAAACCCACTGTTAACATGAAAATTCAAACAATGCAAAAACATGATTTGAAAATATAAATTCAAACATGACACAAAATGATGGTTTTTAGTGGTAGTTTCATAATTTATAACACTGTAATGATCAAGAAATATAGGGGTGATCGGAAAGTGAATTTGGGTCAAATTCCGGCGATCCAGGGGATCGGAAATCATGGCGAACGGAGGATAGCAACGTTTAGGGGAGTACAATTTAGGAAAAATATGAAAAGAATTTTCTATTTTACATATTTGTAAATTACAGAGATTTAGGTTTACGGGTCCATTTTTTATACTGTCGAAATCTCGTCAGTACTACACCACGATGGTAACGCCGGAGGAGATCGCACCTGGGGGGATCGACGGAGTGGGCCGTCACCATGACATGGCCAGATTTAAAGGAATTCTGGTGGACTGAGGGGAGAGCGGTCGAAGGTTTCTCCCCTGAAACCCATTTCGACGATGAGGCAAAATACAGTGAAAATACTGTAGAGGTGGGGGTGGTCGGATCTGAAGGTGGCAGCGTGACCAAGAGGCGATGGGCGACATATCGGAATGGTCGAGGGTGGTCGATGGTGGTTGGGTTAAGTATGCATGTGCACGGGTATGTATGTGCATGTCAGTAAAGGGAAGAAGAAGAAGAAAGAGGAGGAGCGGCATCAGGTTTTCAAGGTGATTGACCGTGTGTGGCAAGCGATTTTAGGGGCAGTACTTTGGGGTGGTACTACCAGGTAGTAGTTTGGCTGGGCAGGGAAAAAGTGAGCGAATGGACGTGAGGATCACTGAGATCTGGAGACCTGGTACTTGGTACTTTGGCAAGAAAGAAAACATGTGCGCGGCATCAGTATTGGGGAGGAAAACACAGGCGCAGGAGGACCTGGCACTTTGGCATTTGGTAAGTACCAAGTGGTACTTTGGCGGTGAAAAAAATATGGTTGTGGCAAGGGGTTTGAGGGTTAGCACTTAGTAAAGTGGTAAGCGATCGGGCAAGGCTGGAGCATGAGGGCTGAAGTGATTTTCACACGCGCAACATGTGTTTTGGAAGTGGTACTTTGGCAAGAAGCGGCATTTTGGCGAAGATGCAAACAAATGAGATTTAGAATGAAGTTTTAAATTAAAAACCAGTTCAAATAAAATAGGAAATTAATTAATTAATTAATTTTTATTTTGGTGACAAAGAGAAGCATAGTGTATTGGGCAGGCGAAAAGCAAGACGGTGGCAGGGGAACTTGACTTCCGAAGTTCAGCAGGTTTTAAAAATATAATAAATAGGAAATAATTAAAATAAAAACATAAATTATTAATGATTTGTTAAGAATTAAAAGATAGTTTACAAATGAGACGATAATGAAATTTTTAAATACTTGTCATGTAAAACAAACAGAGTAAAATACCGTGTGCGACGCACACACTTTATTTGTTCGTTATTATAATAGAAAAATCACTTGGTTTGAACATTGCAATCATATATATTTTCCTGTTGGTTAAAGATCTCAGAATAGAAAATAAATTATACTTAACCTTGTCCAGTATAAACTGATAGCTAATATTTCAGATTGAATTAATATTAAGAACCATTCTTAAGTAATATAAATGGGAAAGACTTTACGTAGATCATTTCGAAGAGTCCGAAATTAATATTCCACTTCGATTTGGTTTATTGCGTTGCGTATTAAAGGTAATGGAGGATGGAGATATACAAGGGCTATTCTTGAATAGTGCCTTCGGTTTGTCTAGTACCAAGATAACTTGTATGAACGAATGTCTGATAGAGTAATTCTATTTGATCATGTACATTGATCTCCCCAAAAAAAATATGGTGGCAGAGAAATTTGTTTCTCTTGCTTTATACCTATAGCATATTTTTGGGAAAGTCAATTAGTGATTGGCAAGTTTTGACGATGTGGCATTCAAAGTAAATGAACTGATGATGATAAAAGGGTAAGTCTAGCTTCAAGCCTCACATCCAGGAAATGACGAAAATCGGGCAGGCAACATGGCTATGTGGGTTGCTCCCATTAGGGTGTAGCATCACCTATCTAGAGAAAATCCTTTTGTTTCTTGTTATATCGATTCTGTCCCACTCGGGAAATGGTTGCCGTACACAACCATTGGTGATATACATTCGATACACTCAAGAGAAATGAGTGGTCGGTCATGTGTGGACCGGGTTGCAAGACGTTCTTGTTAACCCAGTGTATTCGCCTCTAGAGATACACTATCGGAAGGTGGTTCCATACCTTGTCATAGTCGGAAATCCATTATTCATAAGCGTCAGGCAGTTTTTATTTGTATATTATATAGAAGAATGTGAGATGCAAGCATTCTTCTAAGATTCTAAATTATTTGTGAAAACCCTAGACACTATGATAATATCTGATTTAAAGTATACAAAGTGTTTTATTCTCATAAGGTAAAACCCGTTCCGTATTTACGGCGTGGTCTTATGAGATATTTTTATTCCTTTAACTTGCTTTAAAAAACGTTTACTCATACCAGTCCCCTGACTGACCCGGAGTTTATTTTTCTGTGTTTCCCTAAAACTCTTGGTTACTCATAACACTTGTTATGAGTAGACAAGTGAACCAGGTCATACTTGGAATAGCTAGATGGAGTTTCTTCATGTTGGTCTACCTATCTATCTATGTTAATTTCTAAGTACTACAAGTTTGGGTTATCTATGATGTTATGAATAATTAAAGTTGTACTATGTAATGGCATGCATCCCTCGACTAATATGTTATGATGTACTGTGTTTTGATGTATAATATTATGAAGTATTATCTTAAAAATTTCGTTGTGAGATTCTGATGTTTTCTTTAGTTCCATCTCTATCTATTTCTTATCCTTATATAATGACACGACTTCCGATGTGTTCGAAAGTTGGGTCGTTACAGTTGGTATCAGAGCTTAGGTTACTGATTATCTAGGCTTTGGGTGAGTGCTGAGAGAGCGTATCTTTATAAAAAAATAAATAAATATAGATCAAGTTGAATGATATACTTATGTCAGTTATATCCAATCAAGTTTTGATTATAGACCTGGTATACTCAGGTAATTAAGTATGAGTACTCGTGGAAGAAGAGGTCGCGCTAGTGGGACTACCACTACTAATGACCATAATACTGCCTCCCAAGATCAAGGAGAAACTGTGGAGGAAGTTACACCAGTCCAGCAGGGAAAAAGCTTTGCAACTATCTGTAAGGAGTATACAACATTGGGAGGGAAGGTATTCAAAGGAACCGAATCTTTCATTGAAGTTCAAGCATGGTTGAGGTTCTGTGAGAGGATTTTCAAAGGATTGAAGTTGAACGATAATCAGAAACGTCTTTTAGCTTCATGGCAACTCCAAGGAGCTGCTGCAATCTGGTGGGACGCTCAAACTGCGAACGTTCCTGAAGATGATTTTACTTAGGACAAATTCAAAGAAGCATTCGAGGCACAATTTCTTCCTGCCGCTAGCCAAACCAGGATGTATCGGGATTTTATTGGTCTCAAACAAGGAAACATGACAATATCTAAGTATGAAAACAAGTTTAATGCACTCTCCTGCTTTGGGCCATAGTTGATCAACACCCCACTTAAGAAGAATGAAATGTTTATAGCAGGATTGAAAGATAGCTTGCAAGTTAAAATGATTGGGCATCTGAAAATCCCATTCGTTGATTTAGTGGACATGGCAGTTCAATATGAGGCACTTGAGGGAAAGAAGCCAGTTACGAAGGCACAAGCGGGAGAACCCAGTGGTGAAAATCCCAATAAAAGGAAATTTAACCCAAATTGGAACAACAAGGGACAACCAAAAATGGGGGAGAAGGACAAGGAGCAATTTAAAAATACAGAATGCCACAACTGCCATCAAAAGGGTCATATTGCTAAGTTCTGCAAGAAACCAGCAGCAAATAAGCCACCACAACCTCAGCAGCAACAACAACCTCAACAGCAACAGCAGAAACAACAGTAAGGACCTGGTAATGCAATGGTTATGAAGACTCTCTGCTTTAATTGCCATCAGCCTGGACACATGGTTAAAGACTGTCCGCTCATGAAAAAGGCACAGCAACAAAAGGTTTATGCTATTAAGAATGAACCTTCAACTTCTCAGGATGTGAAGGGAAAAGAATTTCTCGAAGGTACTTTTGATTTAAATGGAATTGATGTTCATGTTTTATTTGATACCGGCGCCTCGCATAGTTTCATTTCTTCTGGAACGGTAGGAAAATTCCAATTTATCCCCAAAATTTCTCTTAATTCGATTTTTGTATCTAATCCCATTGGCGGAAAAACCGAATTAAAAATGGATAGCGATAATGTGGCCCTCTCGTACCTTTCCCATTCCTTCCTTTTCGATTTCTATGTATTGGATTTTAAAGGATTTAGTTTCATACTTGGGTTAGACTGGTTAAGTAAATTTCAAGCTAAGATTAAATGCAACAAAGAAATCGTAACTCTAATAACCAATATTGGAAGCAAAGCCAGGATACCGTGTGGGAAACCCGGTATTCATATGTGTAGTTTCTTGTATGCCTTGGAAGCACCACAAGAAAATTTGGAGACGTTAGAAGTAGTCGGAGATTTCTCTGACGTATTTGAAGAAGTCAAAAGTTTACCCCCACATCGCGAGATAGAGTTCCAAATCGATCTAATTCCAGGAGCACGGCCGATAGTTCAACCTAAAAGACAAATGGCGCCAAAGAAAGTCATGGAACTCAAAAAGCAAACTCAAGATTTGTTGGCAAAAGGGTTGATCAGGCCAAGTTTTTCAAGCTGGGGTTCAGCAGTAGTTTTTGTAGTTAAGTCCGATGGATCACTAAGATTGTGTGTTGACTATAGAGAGTTAAATAAGGTGGCCATCAAAAATAAGTATCCTTTACCTCGAATTGATGATCTCTTTGACCAGTTGAATGGAGACGCGGTGTTTTCTCAAATGGACCTAGCAACAGGTTTCCATCAGTTAAGGATTGCTGAAGATAGTATTCCTTTAACTACTTTCAGAGGCCCGGATTTCTTTTATGAATGGTTAGTTATGCCATTCGGACTGACCAACGCACCCGCGTATTTTGTTGATTTGATGAACCGTGTCTTTAGGAAGATTCTAAACAAATTTGTCCTAGTTTTTATCGATGATATCTTAATCTATTCGAAGACTGAAGAAGAGCACCAATATCACCTTAGAGTGGTGCTGGATACTCTAAGGAAAAATGTATTGAAGGCGAAGTTTTCTAAATGTCATTTCTGACAATCTGAAGTTAGATTCTTGGGACATATTGTAAATGGAGATGGTATCTCTATGGACCCAATCAAAGTAAAAGCAGTGCAGAAATGGAAGCAACCCAGAACACCGACGGAAGTCTGTAGTTTCTTTGGATTAGCAGGATATTACAAGAGATTTATCCAAGATTATTCTAATATATCTTCTCATTTGACAAAGCTAACTAAGAAGGGTGAGAAATTTATATGGACTCCAAAATGTGAAGAGGCTTTCAAGGAATTAAAGAAGAAATTAACAGAAGCATCAGTTCTAGCTGTTCCCGATGGGAAGAGTGGATTTGTATTATATACTGACGCTTGAGGAGTTGGACTTGGCGCAGTATTGATGTAAAATGGACGTGTGATTGCGTATGCTAGTAGACAATTAAAGATCCACGAAAAGAATTATGCTACACACGATCTAGAGTTATTGGCAGTTGTCTTCGCGTTGAAAATGTGGAGGCACTACCTGTTGGGAGAGAAGTTCGAACTTTTCACTGATCACAAACCACTCAAATATCTGTTCACCCAAAAAGATCTCAACCTAAGACAACAAAGGTGGTTGGAATTCCTTGCATCATACGACCTGGATGTTATCTATACGCCGGGAAAAGCTAATGTCGTAGCAGACGCTCTAAGCAGAAATGCAATCTTATCTCTTCTAGAAGCTACTCCAGCACTTCAAGGAAGAATAATGGCAAATCAAAGGAGAGATGAAAATTTGGAGAAGATAATCCAAGAAGTTATAAGGGGAGGGGAGTCAGATTTCGAAGTGGATAGCCAAGGTATTCTCAAAATTAATGGGAGACTGTGTGTTCCCGATGTTGATGGGCTAAGACAAGAAATTGATGGGCTAAGACAAGAAATTATGGCAGAATGCCACAAATCAAAGCTAAGTATTCACCCAGGAGTGCAAAAAAAAAATGTATAAAGATATGAGGCGAGTATTTTGGTAGCCAGGAATGAAGAAAGATATTTTGGCCTATATAAATCAGTGTCTATGCTGCCAGTAAATAAAAGCTGATCATCAGAAAGCAGCAGGATTATTGAAACCTTTGGAGATTCCCAGCTGGAAGTGGTAAATGATATCAATGGATTTCATTGATGGTTTACCCAAGACTAGAAAAGGATATGAAGGAGTTTGGGTTATAGTAGATCGACTGACGAAGAGTGCGCATTTTATTCCGGTTAAACCAACTTGAACTGCAGCTTCGTTAGCTGAGATTTTTATAAGGGAAATTGTACGACTACATGGAGTTCCAGTGAGCATTGTAAGTGATAAAGATCCCATTTTTACCAGTAAATTCTGGGAAGCACTTCAAACAACTTTGGGGACCAAGATGAATTTAAGTACCGCCTACCATCCCCAAACCGACGGCCAAACAGAAAGAGTAAACCGGATATTAGAAGACCTTTTGAGGGCATGTATTCTTGATTTTGGAGGATCATCTACATTTAATTGAATTCTCCTACAACAACAGCTACCAGGCCAGTATAGATATGGCACCATATGAAGCTCTTTATGGACGACCGTGCAGGTCACCAACTTGTTGGGTGGAGTCAGGAAATAAACTTGTTCTCGGACCAGATATGATCCGAGAAGCAATCGAGAAGGTTGAGTTAGTCAAGAGGAGGATGAAAGAGGCCCAGGATCGACAGAAAAGCTATGCGGACAAAAGACGAAAGGATCTAAATTTTTCTGTTGGAGATTTTGTGTTTATAAAGATTTCACCAATCAAAGGAGCAATCAGAATTGGTAAAACGGGAAAGTTAACTCCACGATATGTGGGACCTTTCTGTGTTCTTGAGAAGGTTGGATCTCTTGCTTATCGGGTGGAATTACCAGAAAGAATAGCAGGGATTCACAATGTTTTTCACGTGTCACATCTTCGCAAATGTGTTCACGACCCGTCTTTAATTTTAGAACCAACGGTTCAGGAGGATCTTGAGATTGAACCGAACTTGACTGTGGTTAGATATCCAGTCTATGTGGTGGATGAGGAAGAAAAGCGACTTCGGAATAAGGTTGTGATGCTGCTCAAGATACAGTGGAGTGAGAATCTGAATGATTGTACATGGGAAACGGAGAAGCACATCAGAGAAATTTATCCTGATTTTGTTTTGAACTAGGTGTTAGCTATCCTATGTTTGACTTGGATGTTATCCTACGTATGATGGTATTGTATGACTTGTTATGGGTGTTATTCTATGCTTTGAAATGGAATTTTGGGTTTTCCATTTCTATGGATTATTGATACATGAGGACTAGGTTATTCTTAGGGCTTATGAACTCTTTCAGTTTATTAGCACTTGTACTAAGATCTGTCCTTTGTTTCTTTACCAGATGGCGCCAATCTCCAAGAGAACAGCTAGGAAGCGTTTGACTCCTCTCCAGATATTGAGGCTTCACATGAGTATCAGCATACCTGAGATAGTGGGCTCTCATGATAGGATTGGACATGCCCAGCATCACGATGAGGAGAGACGATATGTCGACCCTGAGGGGTCAGGGATTTATCATGGAGCGTCTTCCGTTGAGGAGGACAGTATGGATTTCCTACAGGAGCCAGAGGAGGAGAGAGAGAGGCAGGACAGGAGGAGGGATATGTAGGTGATGGAGATGATGGTGGTGGCAGTGGAGATGATGGTGGTGGCAGTGGAGACAGCAGTGACAGTGGAGATAGGGATGACAGGGACGATGATGAGGAGGAACCAGAAGAGGAACCGGAAGAGGAGGCAGAAGAGGAAGAACCAGAAGAGGAGCCAGAGAAGGAGGAGGATATCATACCTGACCGGATGCAGGATGACCCTACTGCCATGATTCCATCGGTACCACAGGATGGGCAGTTAGTTGTTCTGTGGGAGCAGATCGCTCAGGAGATGATGCAGTTTCAGGCCAATGGAGGAGATTTGGGGATACCCATGGACTATGAATATCCGGATATGATGTTATACCCACCTTCCCCTGTAGAGGTCATAGAGATCTCAGATGACGATGAGCTTGAGGAGAGTGAAGTAGTAGAAGTGATTAATATCTTAGATGGTGAGGAGGCGATTATTATCTTAGACGATGATGAGGCGATCATTATCCCAGATAATGAGGAGGTCATCATTATCTCTGACGATGAGGAGGTTATCATTATCCCAGATGATGAGGAGGTCATAGAGATCAGCAGCAGCTCCAAGTAGTAGGTTGGACTAGGATGTTAGTATTCTTATGGCAGTATTAGTAGTAGTTTGGCGTGTATTATAGTAGTAGTCCGACAGATGTATATTATAGTAGTCTATAACTCGATACTATTCGAGTATAAAACCTATTAGTATATTATCTGATGTATCTAGTTGACGTGATATGATATGATATTATTTTTGCCTACACATTTCTGCTGTTTACAAACTTCGAGGACGAAATTTTTATAAGGGGGTAGATTGTAATGGCTCGGCTTCTAACTAACATCGTTAACAAAATTTATCAATTTTAATTTAACAAATTTTAAATGAAATTAAAATTTCATATCTTAAACCAATTTTAAAATTTAAAAGTTTTGTGTATGATAACATTTGTACAAAACCATTTATCATATGGGTGTGCAGAAAAAATGAAAAGTGGCATTTCTTTTGTGTTAGCATCTAGCTTGTTTCACAAATACTAAGAATTTAAAACTTTGTTTTTTTGTAAATTCTTAAGTTTTAAAAACATAAGAGCATTTGACAAATTTTACACAAAAACTATTCCTTTATCACATTGTACAGTTTAAAGAGGAAAGAAAATCCATTTTTTTCTCATATGAAAACATTTAACCTGTAGTGACCATTTCCTTTTATATTTACACAAGACTTGTTCATCACATAAATAGCATTAGGATGCAGCCTACCTTGGAAATAGGCTAGAAAGTAGGATGTTGATAGAATTATACTTTCACATGGTTGCACCATTTATGTTCAGGATATTTTCAGATTTCAAAACATAGTACAAATAAAATATTTCTTAGATAATTTACATGAACACCTCATCTTTTAGCCGTAAACCACAACATACCACTTGGAGGAGTAATGATTAGGTGTTGCAAGTTATGATCATCCTCTCAGCCAAGGAAAAAGATTTGATTGGTGGATAAAAACTTGAAGTACACATGCATTTAAGGTAGGGGATATCAGCAGCCATTTCTGATAGAGAAGTGGTACCAAAATACATGTTCCTTAGCATAGAAAACAACACGACCATAGGAAAATTAGGGTGCAGGTCTTAGCACAGCGAGTAGAACATAGGTTTTTCTTCTTTTCAGGCATTAATAGGGCTGTGCACTTTTGAATTTATCCTTTCTGTGATTAGACCGACATTAAATGATGAATATTTAAAGGTTTAAATGCACCTATAAATAAAGACACACCTTCATGCAAATTCATATAAACCAATAGAAGAAGAATTAGAATCTGCGAAAGCCAAGCCTTTAGAGGTGAGTAAACCTTATTTAATTGCATTGTTAAAATTCTTTACTGTAAAACTGTTTTGAATGCCTCAGTATATATGTTTTGATTTAGCTGCAAGTTCCTATTAACATACATCGTCCGTTCGAAACGAAATTAGAAACCGTGTAATAATTTAATATTCCGCTCACGATAGAATTGATTTCGCCAAAATTTCGATGTCGTTTGTAATATCGCTAATTTTAAGACTTAAATAAATCGATTAAATATAATTAAATTCAAAATAATTATATTTAATAATAAATGAATATTAACATATATCTGACTAGAACATCATATATAGCTCCAAAATAAAACATATTTGGATTTTAAACTTGATCTTTCAAATTAAAACGACGTTTGGATTATTCAAAATCGATTTATATATATAATAAATCGTTATAATTTATAATTGATTCCATAGCGACTTTCTGAAATTTTTATTTGGACATAACTCACAATCTACAAGACGAAATTTCAATTTTTCACTTTTGTTAGAAAAATATAATCAAATATATCCTAATGTTTCTTATTTCATTGAATTCTGATTTATATTGGATCATGTATATCCAATTAGAGTTTAAATCGTAAATTACGAACTACCGCGACTATTTCGAGCTCGTTTTAAATTTAAATAAAATTTAATACGTTCACCATTCATTTAATAACTAAATTCGTTATTATAATCTATTATATTATTCCATTTCAACATTTAGTACAATTTAAATGTTCTGAATTTAATGTCCAAAAATCTGGGTCGTTACAGGCTCCTAATCACGTCTTCATTTTTTCCAGGACGCGGTTTTTAGATAATTAGTTTGCAGGACAGAAAACATGGCGAGCCATTTTCTTTTTTGAAAACATCGATCTCATCAAATAAATCAGGCGTTGTGATCAAGAAATCTCTGATTTTCCAATATTTTCAAATTCGATCTGCGATCGATAATTCTTTTAGGTGAGTTTTAATAATTTTGTTTTTCTTCCTATCTCTGATTTATAAATTGACGTTCAATTTTCAAATTCTTGATTTTTGAGAGGCGATTTTTTAATTTTGTAGTTATTTTATTCTTTATCAGGTGATTTTTATAATTTTGAATTGAATCGTGGATTATAATTTTAACGAGCGATTTTAAATTTTTAATGGAATCTGAAATTAAGGAATATGATATGGAAATTTGCTAATTTGTTCTTTATTTTTGTGGACTATGTAGTTAAATCAATGGAAGATCAAACTCAAAGTTCAACTATTCCTTTAGTTGAACAGGCTGCGTAAGGTATAGTGTAATTAAATTGAAATTTTCATATGACATGTGAAATGTGATTTTAAT
Organism: Allium sativum; assembly: GCA_030737875.1. Classification (NCBI taxonomy): domain Eukaryota; kingdom Viridiplantae; phylum Streptophyta; class Magnoliopsida; order Asparagales; family Amaryllidaceae; genus Allium; species Allium sativum. The sequence goes on from CM060916.1 coordinate 1,015,156,914, forward strand.
GTTTGTTTATTAGTGAATTTAATTGTAGCTTTTCTATAGTTATGATATTTTTTTCATTAACATAACAGAAGTGAAAACGATAACTTGTTCTATCTTTTTTACAAATTGTCTGTAAAATAAAAAGATAAGTGTTTATTTGGGTTTCAATGGCAAATAACAATAATTTGTTGTAGTTAATATTAAAAAAATTGGTTATATTGAGCAACAGTTATGTTTTATATATATTTCAAATGATAAATGATTAAGAATTATATGTTAAGATAACCCAAAAATTGCATGTAAAGATAATATAACAATTATACGTAAAGATAACAGAAAAATTATAATATTTTTTAAAAAAATCATTTATGCTATTTTAAAATTGTTGTACAATTCTGTAATTTATTCATTATCATAACAGCAGTATAAAAGATAACTGGTATTATCTTTTTGTAAAATGGTTTATAAAAAGGTTTAAATTGTATTGTTATTTACTTATTTATGTTCTGAATTGCAGGTCTGATGTATCTATGATGGTTGTATTTGATTTTAATAAGAATTCGTTTAGTATTCGTCTTGGTTTGGATGCATCGATTAGTTATGTAAGAAGTAAGGTTTGTGAGGTGTGGAATACTTTTACTCCTTTATGCTTTGATGTGTTCTATGTTAGAGAATCTAAGACTACTTACATTGAGACGAATATTGATTTACAAGCTATATTGTGCTTGGCATGGTTTAAAAAGGATGATTTCTTGATTTTTTTATATGCTTAAAGAATAATTCAAATGATGTTGTTGTTGACAGCATTAAATCAGTCTCAGTTGTTGGTGTTGGAGAATCAAGCAGTAATTTGATTGAGTATAATGATGATATAGACTCTGCTTGTTGTCACGAAAAAATCTTGCATGAATTGTTGAAGAAAAAATCATATTTAGAATTTTTTACTGGGGTTGGACAAATATTTGATTCGGCTATCGGATTTCATAGCGGATGGTTAGTGCTTATTGTTTGAAAATTGGATTTAAAGTAAAATATGTTAAGAATTGTAAGGAGCGGGTTATAGCTCAATGTGCTATAAATGGTTGTTCATGTAGAATTCATGCTTCTTGCAAATTGAAGCAATTGGATAAGTTGACTGTTAAAAATATTCAGCTAAGTCATACATGTGGAGGTGGATTTAAATCAGTTAGTAGTCCAGTTATTACCAATGATCTTGTAAAAACATTGATTGCTAATCAAATACGCGATGAGTTGAAAAGGAAGACAAAGGATATTGTGAAAAGTTTTAGAGAGATTATGATGTGGATTTGAGTTATTATTATGCTTATAAGGGTAGGAAATTGGCTATTAATGATATATATGGTGATGAGAAAAAAATCATACAATGATTCAATATGGTATTTGAAGGCAATTGAGAAATATAATCCGAAAAGTTATACAAGTATGGATGTGGATGAAGAGACTAACCAATTTGAGAGAGTTTTTGTTTGCTATGAGGCTTGTATATTTGGATTTAGGTATTGTCGACCTATGATTTTTTTGGATGCAACATTTTTAAAAGGTCGAAGTGGTATTTTGATGGCTGCAACTGCTAAAAATGGAAATCAAGGTAATTAATTATTTTCTTATTTAGTAAATAATTAGATATTGATAATCAAGTTACTGTATTATAGTTTTAAGATTCAATAAATAAGAACTTGTAATTTAATAGAAGAAAAAGATATAACAATATATCTTTTTTATGCAGTTCATTAATTTTATCATGTTCTGTAGAATAAATGAAAATTTTATCAAGTTCTATAATTTAGTAGAGGAAAAAGATATAACAATATATCTTTTTTATGCAGCTCATTAATTTTATCATGTTCTGTAGTGTAAATTGAAATTTTATCATGTTGTGTAATTTAATAGAAGAAAAATATATAACAATATATATTTTTTATGCAGTTCATTAATTTTATCATTTTCTGTAGTATAAATGAAAATTTTAATTTAAATTGTTGGAAAATGTTATTTTGAATAATTGTTGGTGTTGTTGTTTTATGTTTCAGGTTTTTTTTCCATTGGCTATGGCTCTTGTGCCTAAAGAAAATGAAGAGTGTTGGAGTTGATTTTTGACCCACTTAAGAGATGCTCTTAGGTTTGCTAAACCATTGACTTTTTTAAGTGATAGACATTGGGGATTGTTGTTGAGTATTCCTAATTTTTTTCCAAATAGCCATCATTCTTTCTGTCTACATCATATGCAAAGTAATATGGCTAGTATTGTTAAAAGTCGGAGGGGTGCTTGGGTAGGTCAGTTGCTTGAACAGTGTGCTTTCGCTTCAAATGCCTATGAATTTGAAAACGCTATAGCCAAATATAAAGAAATTCGGGGTGCAAAAGCTAGTGAATATTTGAATGATAAGCCGCATGATCATTGGGCTGGTTTGTTTTTTCCTAGAAAAGGATATGGTAAAAATAAATCTAACGCAGCAGAGAGTTTCAATTCGTGGATCTTGGATGAAAGAAGTCTGCCTGTAACTGCATGTCTTGATGGTATTCAGATTAAGCTTATATTGCAAATGTCCAATCGAAGAGAAGAAGCAGCTAACTGGAATAGTGTTCTTTGTCCAAAAATGGAAGCTTGTTTGTTCAAATTCGAGGAGGAAGGGTTTGGGTGGAGTGTTACTAAATCATCTAGGTATGTTTTTTTTATTCAGATGTAAACATTTAACAAAGATTTATTTTTAAGTGCAAACTGTTTGTTAAAAAGATATGTGCATTTATCTTTTTAATATTCTGCTCATTTAGTTTATGAAATAGTTGAAAGAGATTTATGTGACAACAGGATAATTTTAGTATTATTTAATTTTGTAGTAAAATTTTTAAGGATTTATGTATTTGTAGCGAGATATTATATAATGCCTGAAAAAAATGCTTATTATAGAGATATCAAGATATTAGACACATTATTTAGGATTAGCTGTTAATGTGGGTTTTTTTTTAATTTAATAATATTATTTATTTAAATATGATTTATTTTTAATTTTGCAGATTTATTTATGAAGTTCATTCTCCAACATCGCAAAAGGTAGATCTTAAAAATCGCATTTGCAGTTGCAATTAATGGAAACTGAAGGGTTTTCCTTGTGCCCATGCTTTGAAGTGTATATATTTGTCCTAAAATTCTGTATATGATTACGTTGAGTCGTACTTCACTGTTGAGTATTATCAAGCTGCTTATTCACATGCAATAAATCCAATTCCAACTTTTGATAAAGAAGCTGAAGAATCATGTATTGTTCTTCCTCCTAAAGCTGTTCGTGGAGCTGGTAGGCCTAGAGTGAATAGAATTGAAGGTGTTGATTTTCATGCTAAACAAAACCAATGTGGAAAGTGTAAAAAACTAGGGCATAATAGAAGAAGTTGTTCTATGAATGTTTGAATTGTCATTTAAAATTCATTGTATTTGAATGATTTTTTTATATTTAGTGTTACAGTTGAATAATATGGTAAAATGAAATTTTGATTATATGTATGTCATGTTGATTTTTAGGACTGATTAATGTTAAGAACTGATTGAAATTCTGTAAGTTTTGTTTACTGTTTGTTATATTATGTGGTTTAAGTTATTTAAAAGATATTCAATTTTATCTTTTTATTTTATATTATTCAACTTGTTCTTATGTTGAATGATTATTTGCTTATTTGGCTTTGTTAAATTTATGTTGCGTTATGTTCAACGATTATTTGATTTTTTTTTCGTTTTTTTTGACGGAAAATGATTTAAAAGATAACTGCATTTATATTTTCATGTAAAGGCAATAATTTTACTTTGTTGTATGTACTAAAGTTAATAGGTTCATGTTGTTTGAGTATCTGTGTTCTATAATGTATTTTTGTTTTAATACAGTAGTAAATAATTGCATAATTATTTCACGGTTAAATTATAATGTTATGTGGTTTACAGGTTGAAAAAGATAAATATCTTTTTATTTTCTATATTTCTATTAACAACAGTGAATTAATAATTGAAATAATTACAATTCTAATACCATTAAATCATACACTCTAACAAAATCCACCAATTAATCATTCGTACTAAAAAAATTCAGCAATTAATCATACACACTAATATCGAGATGATTTTTTAAAGAATAGATAAATGTTTTTATCTTTTCTTTAAAAGACGATTGTTATATGAGTTTTTTTTTTTTTTTTTTTTTGAAATTTGCATGAAGATCGTATATTATGTAACACCCCACACCCGCTACGGTCACTCACTAAGGGAATGCCATAACATCGGTGGAGTATTTTAAGTGAATATAGAACAGAAAAATTACAACAAGACAGATATAAGTAATACTTGAGAATTTAAAACATCATTTCATTCCAGCGGAAAGTAAAGCATGTTTGGTTACACCAAAACCATAAATAAGAGTCAAGTACATAATATCCATCCTGATAAAAACAAAAGTACATAATCCCACTACATAACCTAATAGCCATAATAGAAAAGATAAACTGAGCTTTACATCCACGGTCCAAGCTCCAAAAGATAGATAAAGCAGTCTGATCAAAGCCCACTAGTGCTAGGCCCACTCTGAAAACCTGAGGGTTGGGAAAAAAAGATAATGAAACAACGGGGTCAGACATAAGTCTGAGTGAGTCCTATAACCCTAACAATACAATCATTAAAGTAATTAGGGTATGATATAAACAAGGTACGGTACCTCTGGGGATAATGACTACACTAAGTAGCCAACTAAACACAGGATGTACTAAGATAACCGAAAAGACGCATTTATCCACCCAAGGATAATTACTAGATTGCACCACCCCAGATCTACCCACCCAAGGGTAATTCCTACACTGCACCACACCAGTTCTACCCACCCAAGGGTAATTCCTACTTAAAGGTTGATCCCACTAAGTGTACTTAGTAATTTTACCCAGTAGTTTCTTGTACCCCTAGCTGACTACATAGGTGCCGCCTGCCCCTATCTCCACTAGGTGTACCCACTACTCCCAAGCGATCGGCTCCCTACCGTAGATACCCGTGCTGGCCCTACAATGGGGTGTATCACTCCCCATAGTGGCAACCCGATACAACAAATGGTGCACGGGTTATATCTACACGATGCAACAACGTCTTACCTACCAGCCCGGGTCCACACACGCATATGAAACCCGTTGGACTCGCGTTGCCACCGCTACCCCGTTTTGGCCTCTTATAGTCAAGCCCAATATGCGTGTCCCGTCCTCGACTTGGGTCGAACCCACAAAGATACGTTTGGGATATTGGTTGAAATGGGCCCCCACAAGCTACTACTTAAGCTTGTCATTTTATCTAGTGCATCCCACTTAACCCCTTTTATAATCATGCCCCCTTACATGTTAAGGTTTGGTTAAGTCATCTAATTATATTTCAATTGCCACTTAAGGCCCCCACAAGCTACTACTTAAGCTTGTCATTTAATTATATTTCAATTGCCACTTAAGGCACCCACTAGATTTCCGCATGCCACCCAAGGCACTTACTTGATTCCCACATGCCACCCAAGGCACTTACTTAACCCTTTAATCATGTTTAATTACATGTTCCACTTTGGTAAAGTATTCTAATCGTATTTTCTATTACCACCCAAGGCAACCCACTAGCTTCCTCATGCCACCAAGGCACCCCCACTAGTTACTACATGCCACCCAAGGCACCCACTTAACCCCTCATGCCCCTCTACATGCTAATTTGGTTAAGTGTTTCTTAATTAATTAAGATCGTAACCTTTGTAAAGACCTCTCACATTAGACTGTCTTTTATGGCAGCTGGATATGCCGGTTGGTTCCGGGCAGCCTTACACCATAACAGAGTCTAACCTCGTGTCTTTACACTTGTCACGTATTTAGTTTATGACTAAGACCTCTCACATTGGGCCAATCATTTGTAGCCGCTGGATTTGCCGGTCGGTTCCGGGCAGTCTTATGCTACAAAAGGGTCCAACCTCGTGTCTTAGTAGATTAATTACACCTAATTAATCACCCCCATAATTTGTATTAATTATCCCTAATTAATTACAAATATTTAAGAATATGGGTAGACCTAACTCAATAGGTAAATTCCCAATTCCATAATATGGGTAGACCTAACTTAATAGGTAAATTCCCAATTATGTCCATCCACTTTACGGTATGTTTAATCATACCCACTTCACACAATTTTATGTGTTCATTAATTTTTACCCCATCGTCCCCACGTAAATACGTTAACATGACATACTTTAAAAGAGAAGATTCATCATACACACAATGGGTTCAACTTAGCATATCATTAGCATTATCATGGGTTTAAAAGGTGTCAACTTGTATATATGACCATAAACCCAACTTGCATAAATAACCAACCCAAACTTGCATGAATCACATATGTCATAAAGATGGTAACTTGCTTAAATGTTCATGTCATAGACCTATCATAAAGGTGTCAACTTGCATACATGTCATAGGTCTAAAAGGGATGAACTTGCACATGTACTTATGTCATACATAGAGGCAAACTTGCATATGAACTTGCATCATAACTTGCATATGAACTTGCATCATAACTTGCATATGAACTTGCATCATAACTTGCATATGAACTTGCATAACATGCCATACTTAGAGGCAAACTTGCATATGAACTTGCATCATAACTTGCATATGAACTTGCATCATAACTTGCATATGAACTTGCATCATAACTTGCATATGAACTTGCATAACATGCCATACTTAGAGGCAAACTTGCATATATTATGCATATCATAAAAAGAGACAAACTTGCATATGAACTTGCATCATAACTTTCATATGAACTTGCATCATAACTTGCATAAAACCAAACACTTAGCATGCATAAAACCAAATACTTAGCATGCATAAAACCAAATACATAGCATGCATAAAACCAAATACTTAGCATGCATAAAACCAAATACATAACTTGCATAACATGTTACATATAGACTTGCATATAATCTCACATATAGCTTGCATAACATGTTACATATGAATCAATGTTCAACATAGTGTTTTGCATCATAAAACATAGCATTAAACTTGCATATAGCACACAACATACACTATACTAAACTTGCATAAACACATTGATTCCACAAACATAGCCATATCTTATCATATCCTATCATAATCAGTTTAACAATTGATTGTTAAGTCTATAGAAACTCACCAAAACCAAGATTAGCAAACTTATGAAGTAGAACTAGTTGTTATATTTGAAGAAGATGATGATTAGAGGTTGATTAGCTTGCAACTTTCTTCATAAACTAGTGGAGGCTCCTCCTAAGTTTGATTTTGGTGGCATGATGGCATCAATTCTATTTTTAGTATGGATTAGGCTTGCATTAGGGTGTATTTATAGGATTAGGGTGTGTTTTAGACCATAGGATTAGCCCTAGGTTAGATTAGGTCCGTCAGATTTAGGAAGTTTCCAGAACACAGCCCAAACCAGCCAGAAAAACCAGACCTGGTGCACCCAGGCCAATTGGCCCGACACCCTGTGTCGACAAGCAAGTCGACAGGGCAGTCGACTTGGCCTGGCCCAAGTCGACAGGCCTGTCGACAGCCCTGTCGACATGGCTAGGGCGGGAAATTTCCCGCCTGGCCCCCGCTGGTTCCAATTTCGAAATCTGAATTTGAATTTTAAATCTGTTTTTAATATGGAATTTCCTGAAAAGTTCTTTGGGCCTTAAATGGGTCATACGGACTCCGATTTACAAAGTTTCGGACTCTATTCTGCGTATTTTTCCGAGATGAACGCAACGGCATAGCCCGTTTCCCCCAATTCTTACATCTGAGATTATTTATTCTGCTTTTAGTGAATATTAGTATTAACTGAAATTCGGGGTGTTACATTCTCCCCTCCTTAAAGGATTTCGTCCCCGAAATCTCTAAGCTAAGGAGAATGCATATCCTACCATCCAAATAACCATCTACTCAATCCATCAAACACGGGCATCCATTGTCCTTAAAACAATTTCTAATGATGTATGAGCATATGCAAAAAGTGTGTGTATATGTTCCCTATCTAATGTATGAACATATGCAAACCATGATAGTGCCATGCATCCATTATGTATGCGAGAGAACCCTACCGACACATACAATATCTACATGAGTGCACAATCATTCACCAAAATGCATCATCCATATGATAACACAATCATTATACATCCATAAATATAGCTACCTACACACAATTATATGCAATATGCAATATGAAGTGATTGAGCCGATCTAGTGCCTAGAGTGTGTATATATGCATCCACGAGCAACCAATAGCAACCACTTGCATCCACATGCATCCATCAAACAGAACATGTCTCAAACACATGTTTCAAACATAGGTTTACCCTATCTAAAGGTCAAAGGTACTAATGAGAGGACATACTAAAGATAAGATAAGCACTAGACAAACGATAAAGGAGACGTTTAAAGGACATACCCTCAAAAAGGAATGGGTATAACGAACGCATCTTCGCTTCTGTCTCCCAAGTAGCATTGCTCTCACCTTCTCCCCTTTTAACTTTGACTAGTCGAACCTTCTGTTTCTCAACTTCCTAATCTCTGACCCAAGGATGCGGGTAGGAGCTCGTCGAATAATCACATCACGCTCTACCTTTACTTCTTTAAGCAAGCTCGGCTCTACCGCCTCTGCGGTCTCATGTAGGCACTTCCTCAAATGTGACACATGGAATACGTCATGTTTCCTATGCAACCGAACTATCTCTCGAATATAAACTGAAGCTAGACATGGAACAGTCCTCTTACTCTCCACGGGTATAAAATGGGCGCTCTTAGTAAGTCTGTCTACCACAACCCAAATTCCCGTATTACCCTTCCTCGATCTCGGTAATCCATCGAGATACTATTCCACTTCCATAGCAGAACCTCCAATGGGTGAAGCAACCCACCGGGTTTCTTCTGCTCCGCTTTCACTTGCTAGCACACCAAGCATCTAGCGACATACTCGGCCACATCTTTCTTCATACCGGCTCAAAAGAAAACTCGCTTCACGTCTTAGTTCATCTTGTCCCCACCGGGATGAATGGTCATCTTCGACCGATGTGCATCATCAAGTATAGCCTTCCTCAAACCCTCGTCTTGCGGTACACAAAGTCTACCGTCACTACGCAACCACCCCTTATCATCTAGGGTGTACCTACCCAAATGGCTGGACGACTCCCCCTCCTCATGAGCTTCTCTACTAACTCAACCAACTGTGGGTCGTCTCGCTGTGCTCCTCCAATCCGTCCCAAAAGAGTAGGTCTAACCTCCAATGAGGCTAGCAAACCGGGTACAAAGTCAACGGAAGGTCTAAAGTCAAACATAGAAATAAACTCTAAGCTCCGTCGTTCAACGAACCATGAACTCGAGGACAACCTTTTTCTACTTAAGGCGTCCGCTACCATGTTACCCTTGCCATGGGTATACGCTATCTCAAACTCATAGGATGCTAAGAATCCTATCCACTTTTGCTGTCCTAAGACTATGCGCTTGGAGAGTCTCCAACACTTCCCTAAGATGTAGGGCATGCTCTTCTCCTCTTTTAGAGAAAACCAGGATATTACCCCATCCAAAATCATCACAACTATCCATCTCTCACGCAGACCACCCTAGTCGAACTCGACATCCCCCAAATGCAAGCCCCAAAGGCCTAAACCAATATCAGAAAAACACCCAAGGGATACCTCCTTCGAATTCAGACGACCTACGTGAGATGATACTAGTAAAAACGGCTAAATAATTAAGCCCTTGTCCAACTCTAGATGTCCTCGCCAGTCTCGCTCCAAAACCACCATTTATCCCATAACTGGCTTTGCTCAACCTATTGAGCACATACGAAAACTTATTTCGCTCGTAGGAAAGACCAAGATGTCATTTACAAAGACCATCACGAACTTATTTAGGTACTCCCTGAACACCCTTCTCATCAAATCAATAAAGTATGCAGGGGCGTTCGTCAAACCAAATGGCATCACCAACCGCTCATAAAAACCATCCGGAGTCCTAAAGGCAATATTCTCTATACTATCCTCAGCCACTCTCAACTGACGAAACCCCGTGGCTAAGTCCAACTGCGAAAATACTGAGGCGCCAACTAACTGATCAAAGAGATCATCAATCCTCGGCAATGGGTGTCTATTCTTCTTTGTGAGTTTATTTAGCCTACACAAAGTCTGAGGGACCCATTTGCCTTCGTGGCAAAAACTAATGGAGCACCCCACTCTGATATCCTTCGTCTTATGAACCCCTTCCCAAGCAAATCGCCTACTTGCTTATGGAGTTCCCTCCTCTCACGAGAAGCCATGTGGCACACTGGCCAAGATACTGGTTTGGCATTGTCTACCAGATATATTCGGAAGTCAATCTCCCGCTCCGGAGGTAAGCCCTTCACCTCCTCAAACACATCCGAGTATTCCCGGACCACTCTAACAGATCGCAAACTCTCGACCGACGTGTCAAGCGATTCTAGATAACTTAGCATAACAGATTCCATGGGATTACAAGAGATCTCGAGAGTGTTACCCAAGCGGGTCATAAGCCTAACTACTCTCCTTTCACAAACAAGAACGGCACCATTACTGGTTAACCAGTCCATGCCCAAAACTAACCCATAGCCCGTGAAGCCCAAAAAAAAGCATCACATCTAAACTCAACGCTAAGTATAGAAACTGTCAAACCCAAACACATCATGGAGCCCCAATTGGGTTTGAAACAACTAAGGGATCATCTACTAAACTGGTGTCTAAGTGCAGTGACTCAACTAACAATGATGAGATAAACGAACTCATGCGTCAGAATCAAATAAAGTTCGAACCGGATAATAAAGAAATCCAAATTCCAACCTAGACGGTCCTATCCCCATCTGGTACCCTAGCCGTGAGGGAATACAACTACCCTCCAGAAGATTCCATACCTTGCCCTTGCCCCTTTGGACAACCCTAATAAGGTGTCCTATTCCTCCCAAAAGGATAACTACTCGCCTTCTTCTTCCCATTCTCCACTCGTAACCTCCCACCAATGAGGTTTCATCCTTCATTAACCAAACAACTATTTGAGCCTTCCTCCCATCGTCTATCCAATAGGTACCTACCAGTCCTCCTCCTTCTTGAACCAACTTCTAATCCGACTAACGTCTAAGTCCCTTGAAGTGGTTTTCCATTCTTATCTATCTTAGAAAGATCATCTATACACGGAGGGGAAACTCAAAACGAGAGAGGAACAGGTTCAAAACGGAGAATTCGAAAGATAAAGATATGGCTATCGGGGATTATGCTTTTCTTTCAAAAACTTTTCTCTTAAAAGACATGTTTTTGAAAATACTCCTTTCAAAAAAATATTCTTAGAAAATAGTTTTTCTAAAAATTTTATCTGTTCTGGTAACCTTAAGCTCTGATACCACGTGTAACACCCCACACCCGCTACGGTCACTCACTAAGGGAATGCCATAACATCGGTGGAGTATTTTAAGTGAATATAGAACAGAAAAATTACAACAAGACAGATATAAGTAATACTTGAGAATTTAAAACATCATTTCATTCCAGCGGAAAGTAAAACATGTTTGGTTACACCAAAACCATAAATAAGAGTCAAGTACATAATATCCATCCTGATAAAAACAAAAGTACATAATCCCACTACATTACCTAATAGCCATAATAGAAAAGATAAACTGAGCTTTACATCCACGGTCCAAGCTCCAAAAGATAGATAAAGCAGTCTGATCAAAGCCCACTAGTGCTAGGCCCACTCTGAAAACCTGAGGGTTGGGAAAAAAGATAAAGAAACAACGGGGTCAGACATAAGTCTGAGTGAGTCCTATAACCCTAACAATACAATCATTAAAGTAATTAGGGTATGATATAAACAAGGTACGGTACCTCTGGGGATAATGACTACACTAAGTAGCCAACTAAACACAGGATGTACTAAGATAACCGAAAAGACGCATTTATCCACCCAAGGATAATTACTAGACTGCACCACCCCAGATCTACCCACCCAAGGGTAATTCCTACACTGCACCAAACCAGTTCTACCCACCCAAGGGTAATTCCTACTTAAAGGTTGATCCCACTAAGTGTACTTAGTAATTTTACCCAGTAGTTTCTTGTACCCCTAGCTGACTACATAGGTGCCGCCTGCCCCTATCTCCACTAGGTGTACCCACTACTCCCAAGCGATCGGCTCCCTACCGTAGATACCCGTGCTGGCCCCACAATGGGGTGTATCACTCCCCATAGTGGCAACCCGATACAACAAATGGTGCACGGGTTATATCTACACGATGCAACAACGTCTTACCTACCAGCCCGGGTCCACACACGCATATGAAACCCGTTGGACTCGCGTTGCCACCGCTACCCCGTTTTGGCCTCTTATAGTCAAGCCCAATATGCGTGTCCCGTCCTCGACTTGGGTCGAACCCACAAAGATACGTTTGGGATATTGGTTGAAATGGGCCCCCACAAGCTACTACTTAAGCTTGTCATTTTATCTAGTGCATCCCACTTAACCCCTTTTATAATCATGCCCCCTTACATATTAAGGTTTGGTTAAGTCATCTAATTATATTTCAATTGCCACTTAAGGCCCCCACAAGCTACTACTTAAGCTTGTCATTAAATTATATTTCAATTGCCACTTAAGGCACCCACTAGATTTCCACATGCCACCCAAGGCACTTACTTGATTCCCACATGCCACCCAAGGCACTTACTTAACCCTTTAATCATGTTTAATTACATGTTCCACTTTGGTTAAGTATTCTAATCGTATTTTCTATTGCCACCCAAGGCAACCCACAAGCTTCCTCATGCCACCAAGGCACCCCCACTAGTTACTACATGCCACCCAAGGCACTCACTTAACCCCTCATGCCCCTCTACATGCTAATTTGGTTAAGTGTTTCTTAATTAATTAAGATCGTAACCTTTGTAAAGACCTCTCACATTAGACTGTCTTTTATGGCAGCTGGATATGCCGGTTGGTTCCGGGCAGCCTTACACCATAACAGAGTCTAACCTCGTGTCTTTACACTTGTCACGTATTTAGTTTATGACTAAGACCTCTCACATTGGGCCAATCATTTGTAGCCGCTGGATTTGCCGGTCGGTTCCGGGCAGTCTTATGCTACAAAAGGGTCCAACCTCGTGTCTTAGTAGATTAATTACACCTAATTAATCACCCCCATAATTTGTATTAATTATCCCTAATTAATTACAAATATTTAAGAATATGGGTAGACCTAACTCAATAGGTAAATTCCCAATTCCATAATATGGGTAGATCTAACTTAATAGGTAAATTCCCAATTATGTCCATCCACTTTACGGTATGTTTAATCATACCCACTTCACACAATTTTATGTGTTCATTAATTTTTACCCCATCGTCCCCACGTAAATACGTTAACATGACATACTTTAAAAGAGAAGACACACAATGGGTTCAACTTAGCATATCATTAGCATTATCATGGGTTTAAAAGGTGTCAACTTGTATATATGACCATAAACCCAACTTGCATAAATAACCAACCCAAACTTGCATGAATCACATATGTCATAAAGATGGTAACTTGCTTAAATGTTCATGTCAAAGACCTATCATAAAGGTGTCAACTTGCATACATGTCATAGGTCTAAAAGGGATGAACTTGCACATGTACTTATGTCATACATAGAGGCAAACTTGCATATGAACTTGCATCATAACTTGCATATGAACTTGCATCATAACTTGCATATGAACTTGCATAACATGCCATACTTAGAGGCAAACTTGCATATGAACTTGCATCATAACTTGCATATGAACTTGCATCATAACTTGCATATGAACTTGCATCATAACTTGCATATGAAGTTGCATAACATGCCATACTTAGAGGCAAACTTGCATATATTATGCATATCATAAAAAGAGACAAACTTGCATATGAACTTGCATCATAACTTTCATATGAACTTGCATCATAACTTGCATAAAACCAAACACTTAGCATACATAAAACCAAATACTTAGCATGCATAAAACCAAATACATAGCATGCATAAAACCAAATACTTAGCATGCATAAAACCAAATACATAACTTGCATAACATGTTACATATAGACTTGCATATAATCTCACATATAGCTTGCATAACATGCTACATATGAATCAATGTTCAACATAGTGTTTTGCATCATAAAACATAGCATTAAACTTGCATATAGCACACAACATACACTATACTAAACTTGCATAAACACATTGATTCCACAAACATAGCCATATCTTATCATATCCTATCATAATCAATTTAACAATTGATTGTTAAGTCTATAGAAACTCACCAAAACCAAGATTAGCAAACTTATGAAGTAGAACTAGTTGCTATATTTGAAGAAGATGATGATTAGAGGTTGATTAGCTTGCAACTTTCTTCATAAACTAGTGGAGGCTCCTCCTAAGTTTGATTTTGGCGGCATGATGGCATCAATTCTATTTTTAGTATGGATTAGGCTTGCATTAGGGTGTATTTATAGGATTAGGGTGTGTTTTAGACCATAGGATTAGCCATAGGTTAGATTAGGTCCGTCAGATTTAGGAAGTTTCCAGAACACAGCCCAAACCAGCCAGAAAAACCAGACCTGGTGCACCCAGGCCAATTGGCCCGACACCCTGTGTCGACAGGCAAGTCGACAGGGCAGTCGACTTGGCCTGGCCCAAGTCGACAGGCCTGTCGACAGCCCTGTCGACATGGCTAGGGCGGGAAATTTCCCGCCTGGCCCCCGCTGGTTCCAATTTCGAAATCTGAATTTGAATTTTAAATCTGTTTTTAATATGGAATTTCCCGAAAACTTCTTTGGGCCTTAAATGGGTCATACGGACTCCGATTTACAAAGTTTCGGACTCTATTCTGCGTATTTTTCCGAGATGAACGCAACGGCATAGCCCGTTTCCCCCAATTCTTACATCTGAGATTATTTATTCTGCTTTTAGTGAATATTGGTATTAACTGAAATTCGGGGTGTTACATATTAGCATTAAAATTAATAACAAACATAAATCTAAATACATATATAAATATTAATGTTTTGGTGTTTTATCCAACAAATAAAAGCAATTGACTTTTCAAATAAAAGATAACAGCATTTAGCTTTTGATTGCTGACATTGTAAACAGAACAATACATTAGAATTTTGTAATTAATCTCCAATCTCAGATATAATCTTTAACAACTACGATCAAATAAGTATCAGTTATTACAAATTAAACAACAAATTCAATATCTAGTAGTTAACATCAGCATTTACAATTTAGAAACATCATTCATGGTGAATAGCATTTTAAAGGTTCATCCAGAGGTGCATTACTTCTAGGGCTTCCAACAGTATGGTTCGTCAATAAGTATTTGGGCAGCTATAGTTGCCCGGAATGCTTCTACTTGTTTAATACTGATTTTTGCTGAAGTTTGCATTCCTTGAGTTATTTTTTTCATAAAAATCATTATAAGTATTCCACAATCGTACCTGCATTCCTTGTAATTAGTATTAGGATAATGCAAACAAGCACTACTTTATAAAAAAAATCAATTTGTACCTTACTATCAGGAAATTATAAAAACATTTATCTTTTCGAGAAAATAAAGTTACTAGTAACTTTTAATCATTACATAAAATTTTAGATCATTTGTGTAATGTTTGAAAATTAAATTGCTAAAAATTACCCGGTATTTTGTTGAGCACAGTCAACATTATTTATCACTGAAGTTTTTTTAGAATGGTTTTCTATCCTTCATATTGTAACTCTCTTTTTATTGTGTTGACTGCTGCTTTCTGGAATAACTGAAAGAAATTTATATTAAATATAAACAGATTTATCCTTTTTTTTATTTTCACTTATCACATTGATTGCAAATTGTGCATGACCGCTTCTTCTAGTTTTTGATCTCATGGTTAAGTGTAAAGAGTCATAATGATTCCAGGTGCAATCTCCAACAACTAGTTCTAGCAAGCTTCAATGTTCATTTCTATGTATGGGGAGCAATATGTTCGAACATAATGGATTTAAAAGTGTCTTTTTCATGAATGGGATGAGCATTTGTTTCTTGATTTTTTCCAAGTTTCCATTAGTTGTACTTTTCTATTAAAATTATGTTTTAAATTTTTTTGGTTTACAAAATATTAATTTGATAATATACTCCACTTATTGTCATTGTTGTGTTCACATAGACAAAGCTATTGCTTTCTTCTTGCATCTTTGTTTTCCAGAACCAGAACCAATCGATTACCTACATTTGAAATATAATATTAATAAAATGAGAAAATTTATATTTACGGAAAGAATATTTTGATGTACTTACTTGACCATAAATACTATGTTGATATAGGAGGTCTTCTATCAAGCATTTTGTAACGGTGATTAAATTTTCGTCATCACAACTGAATGCTTCATTGCTGTAAAATTATATGATTGTTAATAAAATAAAGTTAGTTTGTGTGAGTATAAAGTAGTTTAAGTACTTACTTCTTTCCCCCTGAAACTTTAAAAAAAAGTTTTTAAAACTTCATGTCGTTCTTCGCTAAGATGCTTTAGTAGTGGACATTTTTCAATATTTTTTGGTTTCATCTTCTTCTTTTCTTCTTTAGGACTACTTTCATCCTCAATGGTAATTGCTTTTTCAGCAGGAATTTCATCAATAGCTTGTTTGTTGTTTTCGTATGTTAAACTTTCTTCAATTTCTGAAATGAAATTTTCAGTATTTATCAAATAAAAGCATAGAAAGTTATTAGACCTATTTTTGTTTGTCATACCAACTGTATTATTTTTATTTTTCCGTACCATTGTATCATCAATCTTTTCTTTCAAATCTTATTTTTCCGTGACCTCTTGGCCATCACGCATTTGAATCTTCATTTCTAGAATTTGGATTCTTCTTTCAGCTGCTACACGTAAAACTCATTCTTCGTTTAATTGTTCCCCAAAACTTTTCAACTCATTAGTCAAAAAGTTGAATTTTGTTTCCAGCTCCTTCAAACTTTTTGTCAAATTTTGAACCTCCGTATTGTCATCTGATTTCCTTTTTTTAGACTTCTCATCATCATCTTCAACTGGTTTAATTATTTTTGACAAAAGATCCTTCTCCTCTTTTGTAACATCTGAAAAGAAATTTAAAATCTACATGGGAAATATAAAAAAAAATAGTCAGATCAACTACTCATCACTATTAACAAAAGCTGTATTGGGCTAGACAATCATTACTATATATGTAATTCTTCTTAGCTTGAATTTGTATGTTAAGAAGCAATTCATAATTTTTTTCCCTTTTCTTACTTGAAAGCGTAGTGTATGCAGGAAAGGTACAAATTGCAAAAATATGTTACACAATTTATGCATACAATACCAAGATTTATATTCGAATATGTAAAAGATAAATGCATTTATCTTTTCTATATTCTGTTTATATCATTTGTACACCTTATGTAAGAACTTCAAATCATGATAAAAATGAAAAAATATGTTTAATATGCATTCGGAAGTAGGATATATAATTACAGTACAATATGTTATTTATTTATTAATCTGAAAAGATAAATGCATTTACGTTTTCTATATGCTGTTTAAATTATTTATATACTTTGTGTAAGAACTTCAAATAATGTTAAAAATGATAAATTTTTTATCATGTAGTAGTAATTGTGATATATAATTATAGATTAATATTTTATTTATTAATGAATATGAAAAGAGAAAAGCATTTACCATTTTAAATTGCGGTATATAGTAACATGTAGTATAATTTTTAACTACATTTGAAACAGTTCTATATTTCATTAGAATAATCAGTTGAACATAATGCATTATGTACAAAAGAAAATTCAGTTGAACAATCGTTTACAAAAACAGTACTATGGTACTGAAATTTATAAGAAGAAAGTAATGCAAAAATTTAACTAAATTAAATAAAAAATAAATATTTATAAACAGGATATACCTTGTTATCATCAACTTCGATTAAGTCGATGTCCTTTAGTTTTGATAAATCCCATTTCCTCATTCTTGGGATTTTGTCTTCAACGCCTTCTTTTTGATCAATGATTTGGGTTCTTTCACAGAACCAGTACTGCAAGAAAAAGATAAATGGTTTTGTATTTTAATAATAAAGAAAATATTCAGTGTGTTTGTATTAAGAGAATATTATAAATACATACCAACAAAACCATAGTGCAACCTGGTGTATTCCTTAGATCAGCATGGTAATTCTTAACATTTTTTAAAATATTTTGACAAATTGCTCACGTCCAAGAGATTGAGTTCATTTTTTTAAATTTAACAATTTATCTAAAAAAACCCCATGGTAAATAGCTTTGACTGTTTGGAAAAAGGAATGCTATGACAAGTAATAATAATAATAACTTGATTAGATTTTTATCTCCTTTTTTCTTTTTAATCATTGAATTCAATTTGCTTGTCACTGTTTTTCTACTTATTACATTTTCTTCATAGAAATTGTAACTTAAAAAGTCAAAAAAACTTTCCATAGCGGAAGTCTTACTTGAAGCCGGAATAGGAAATAATTCCTCTTCAGGTAGTGGCATTCCAAATATAAGACTCACTTCTTCGGAAGTTATTTTCAAAATTTTGTCTCCTACTTTAAAAGCATTTTCAGTAACATCAAAAGAAGTAATTATATCATCTAGATTCGAAGCACATTCTCTTATATCTTGTTTTGGTATTGAACTGTTGAAAAAAAAATTAAAAATATTTTTAAAAGGTGTTTCCTCTATGAAATCTTTTGCTTCCTGAGAAATAATATTTTCCTTTTTAATAACTGACATCACTTTATAGATTGCATCTATATGTGCCAGTGTACTGTTGCTTTTTTCTTTTTCTCCCTGTTTCCACGACTTCATAGTTATCTGCATCATCCAAGTCAGTATTTGTTTCCTCACTTTGGTTATCTGCATTATCCAAGTCAGTATTTGTGTCCTCACTTTAGTTATCTGGCTTTATATTTTCTTCATCAGACCCCGTTTGTATTTTTGTATTAGTTGGTTCATACTGTTCATGGTCAGATTGTTCTTGCATTCATGAAAATCTTATTATTAGTTTAGGATGTTTAAAATATTATTATAGTGTATGAAAACAATACTAAACAGAAATTAAATGTTATATCATCCAAACAATACCATGCATGCACAATAATGTGTACAAAAAGATAATATTATTTATCTTTTTGACATAGTTTGGAAACAAGGTTTATAAGCAGTGTAATAATTTGAAATAATCATTAAAACAATAAACTTATATAACATATATCAATTATTTTCAAATATTAGCATATCTAAACATCTAATTAAATCCAATAATGATAAAGCTAAATTTATTTATCTTTTTTTCCAGTTTAATATTGAAATGACTTTGCCATTTTTATTTAAGCTTTAAACAACATTTTATATGGTATGTAATAATTTTAAATAATGAATATAAACAGAAAACTTGTTTAAATGCATTGTTTTTTGTACTGTTTGTTATTAAGATATAGTATTTGCTATTTATCCAATTAAGTGTGTCTCTAGTCATTAAAAAAAAATCAACTTGGTATAAAATATTACAAATTAAAGCAACATAATCCATATTTTGAAAAAGCTAACAAGTACTGATAGAACTGATGTTATATTTGATTATGAAATTCTCATAATTGATTATGAATTTGTAATTGTTAATGTTTATAATTCTTTGTTAAAAAGATAAATGCATTTATCTTTTAATGACAGTATATTGCATTACTTTCTTTTATTGACAGTATGTTGTATAACTTTGTTACTGTTGTGCACAATAATCAAAACAGATAATTATTGTACACACAATTTAAATAAAAAAGGTTACCACTGGTGTTATTGACAATGATTTTTTCTGACTGTGTTCTTCACAGAATGGAGAAGAAATTGGTCTAATGTTTAAGCATTGAGTTCCGTTGTCGTTGAAGATGCATGTAGCTTCTTTAAAAGCAATTTGTTTTTTCTTCGACCTTGTGTTCATTTTTATCCTGAATGAATGCACTCAATTATTCAATTATTGAAATAAACCAAAACATAAAGCAGAATAAAAGATATATGAGTTTATATTTTTCACAAAACTAACAACTTTGAGTATCCAGTTATTCAAATAACCAGTTCAAAATATTCGAAGAAGCAATCAATCAAATAAATTACATTACATAATTAATAACAAATCAATTTTATAGCCACATTTCAAAGAAAGAAAAAACCGTTTATCTTTTTCAAAAAATGAAATTATTAGTAACCTGTAATATATGAGTATTATTTCTTAATAAAAGAGTTTGCATGACTGTATTTTTAAACAATAATTAGTAATTATTGTCGTTTTATTCAATCAATATCATCAACAAACACTGACTAGTAATCTTCACAGACCTAGTCATAATAAAAGATTTTGCATAAGTAAACACTGATTAACAATTATAATCGATTGATTAAAGCAATATAATCAAAAAAAGGCAAACAATTAAGTAATAACAGTCAACATTTACAGGAAAATTATACTAACTATTCATTCATTGTTAATTGAAACTTACTTTTGTAGTAGATGCTTGCCCTACGAATATGGCGAAGATTGATTTTGTCGAAACCTTGTATTGGTAACGGTTGAAAGTACCGATTCAATCGATTTAGTAATTAGGTTTTTGTGAACTAGAAGCAGCGAATGATAAATGTCCTGCAAAATAATTATTGGCAACCCGTGTCCTAGAAAATAATTGTATAAGGTAAGTAAGCCCTTATAGTAAAATTCCTCTGTACTTATTTATATGCTAAATGTCACTGGACTCTCCAGACTTTATGTCTGACCCATTTTGTTTCCTTTAGCCTCTCTTCCTCCCCCTCCCCCCTCCCCCCAGGTTCTCAGGGTGGGAACGCTCAGGCTTGATTAGAACCGTCTCTTCTGTTTCTACTTGGATTTGGATTTGCTTCGATGTATTGCTTTGACTACTTGTCTACGTGTTTATGGCTACTTATGAGGATTGTGATTTTTCAGTTCTGCACTGTGATGGTTTTTAGCGTAAGACAGATGTTTTTATTCGATGTATTTTGTTCCAGTATTTCAGTTTGATGTTGTAACAGGATTTTTGGACCACGATGTTTTATGTGGAAAAATGAAGTTTTAAATTCTGCTACTATTTTATATATCTGTCTTGTGATATTTTGTTTTTGTTTACCTATAACATTCACTTAACTTAATACATTTTGTTAAAGAGTGACAATAACGAACGTGGGAATTCACATCGTAACATTGCAGTAGTTCATCGTTTACGATCTGAACTTCGACGGAGTGTACAGGATTCAATTTAAGTCAGAATTCTTTGAAACAAGAATATTTCGGATCTATTAGATTATAATTTTCAAATGAAAGAGAAAACTGAGATTTCAAATTGTAGATTTCAAGTTATGTCAAAATTAAATTTTCAGGAAGTCGTTGTAGAATCGTTTTTAAACCATAACGACCTAATATATAAACTAAACAGAATTTTACTTATAAAACCATAGTACCGTACAACAACTGATTTCTCAAAGATAGCACCAACTAAACAAAGTGCTTACATTAGTAATAAAAGACACATAATGGAATTTTAACCATACAGACGCTACATGGTCAATTAAAACTAAAGACCTTCTTCTCTTTTTCGCCTCATTATTTCTCTTCTCCTCGACTCTGTATATTTTCATTGTAATTCATCCATGTGCAAAGTATCCATTAACATTATTGCATCTTCCTCTTTTCATCGCTTTACATCTAGAAGTTGATCAAATCTAGAAATCCCTTCTTGGTGCCGACTAGCTCTGCTCTCCATTGCACGATCTTATCTTTCATCAGATTCCTTCAGAAGTTTTCTGATTTTGGTTGATTTTCTCAGCAGCTTACTTTTTTTTGCCGCCTTGTCTCCTTCTGGCCTAATGTATCGTTCATAATTAGGAGTTAAGTCTTCTTCTGATCCCAAACTAAAATTGTCTTGCGATTCTCTAAGACTTGAATTTCTCCCACTCTTATAGCTTTCTCACGACTACTTCTAGTTTGGACGTCTTGGACAGTTTTCTGAAGTTATGATTTCTATTTCACGTGATTAACTAGGAAGTCATACACATGAGAAATGAGGTCCTTGTTTGCTTCTTGGTTTATATATCTTTTTGAATAACTTGCTTGCGGCAAGTCTCTGCAACAATAATATGATACTTCAAGTATAACTCTATGACAACAGTATAATAATCAACATTAATTAAATCTTACCATATGGTTATCACTTTCGAATCCGCTCGGGTTACTCTGCTTTAGCTTGAACATCTGAGAATCATAACATTGGGCTTGACAATTTATTTTACAATAACGGCCTTTGATCGAAGCTAAGCTTCTATTTCGATCCATGTTCTTCCTGTTGTACGCATTAGTAATTCTGCCCCCAAAAAGTTTCACCACTCTAATCGGCACCAGGAACATGATCAGAGAAAGTGATCAGTAGATGTAGCAAAGATCATAGTCTTCTGCAGCACTAAAACTTGTGATAGTGACCATTCCACCAATCGGATGTGTACCATCTTGTAATTCAAAATCTTCGAAGCTATTTCTTGCTGCATTAAGATCAAAATCAGTACTTATTTTAGTTTAGAAGTTTAGATTTGTGGAAGAAGATTTGTTGTTGAAGATAGAAGAGGAGCGATGTATTTATAGGAGAAAAGGAAAAAAGAATCGCAGGTAAAAGGAGCCGTTGGAAATAATTTCGTTAGTTTCCGGCCGTTGTAATCCATCCGCTTGTTGAACAAACGCCTGGAAACAAGCACGTGTTCAACAAACGCTTTATCTTAGTCGTTTTTTGAATAAACATCTTGTGTAAGGCGTTTGTTCAACAAGCACCTAGATAGTTTGCACATTCTGTAACTATTGCCTCCGAAATCCGAACACAACATGTTTGCACACTCTGTTGGGACGATTTTTGGGTGTACATTTACAAATTTTGTAAACCCACTCTTTTGTTCGAGTTACTCTAACAGGGGAGAAATGGAGCCGCTGTAACAATGAGAGTGAGACAGAAATAAATGAACAGTTGGATAAAAATAAAAATTTGAAAAGAAACGTAGAATCCAAATAACTTACCCTTGTTCTCACTCCCTGCACGCCTCAGTAAAGTAATTACCATTTCTACTGCTCCTTTAACTTTAGAATTAAATTTATATTGGCCTTTATTTTCTCTTTTATACGACACTCGGCAGGCTCAATAATCGAATACACCGTAAATAAAATCCAAACAGCTTCAGAACTAAACCGAGTGTCCAAACAATGAAATAAAATATGATTGTGGTCAATACGTTGATACGAACGAAATAACACATTGAAAACTTATATTTTATTGTTCGTATAAAATTTTATTATTTTTGTTATCATTAACCGTTAACCAATTATATAAATCGATTTAAATGAAGCTATCAAAATCGAAATTCGAAGAAACAAACAACATTTTAATTAAAAAAAAATCTAGGACATTCCACAGAAAATATTAGTATTTCGAAACCCAATATTTTACCATTATATTGTCAATCGAATTCACATTAACATTTTCAAAAAATCCAATAAATTCCGTTTTAAACGTTCGATTTAATTTCTTCAATGTAAACTAAACATACACTACCTAGATTTTAAATTCTTAATTCTTTTTATTTCAAATAATTCTAAATTTGTTATATTTAAATGGTAAATTTATGTGCCGCTATAGTTCAACTTTTAATTTCCTCACAAATTAAATCTCGCTTCAAAATAAAAATCAAGCAAAAAATTTCTTTTATATAAAATCAAGAGAAACTATCTTCCTCTTGAACATGTTTTATTACAGGATTAATTGACACAAATAATCCAAAGTTTAACGTGTCCGCTCATATTAATCTCAAGTTTGTGTTATTTAAAAATAATCCTAAGTTTAGGGGGTGCCTTCCCAAATTGATCCCACTGAACCATTAACCTAATATAGCAGGTCATAACCTCCACCGACCTTCGTAGTTTCATGTGCATACTCCTTGTAAATCAATGCGGTCTTTCTCGTTTCCTTCCTACATATCTCTCCCATCACTTCTTTTATCTTCCTCTCCAACTCGACCCTTCTTGCTCTGCAATGAATGACAAAAGCAGAGATTAGGTTTCAGTCACGTCCAAGAAAGATGCAATCTCGAGTCGCCTCATCAAAGACATAGTTTGGAAGAACGCTACAAACATGCTGTCACTGGCATTTTTGCTTCCATTTTCACTAGTTAAATAAACATTCACCTTTCCCACTGTTAATACAAGACGAAATAGCAAGACCATTTTCAAGTCCATTATCTACACCATTGTATCCTTCATCTACATCTAAAATATCACTGCCTGTAAGTTCGTAATCCTCAACATCATCGTCTTCAGGTTGAGTGCAAGTTTCAAAAGAAAGTGATCCATCTTGAGAGAGTCCATCACCAAATATCGTATAATACTCATATAATAAGATTATCATAACAGCTTGAGCATGGTTTGCTGCATCTGCTGCTTTCAATAACTGAAGAGAACCGTCCCCACTCATCTTAAAAATTAAAATTATCTTCAAAGTTCGCAACGCATGCTGTAATCCCACTCATCTTAAATAATATACATTTCATGTCAATGTATTTATATGATTTATAAAACTGTCTATATTATTTATAAAATTATCCACGATTCCTTCTTTCAAAATATAGCTGCCTTTAATCTCCTAGAATACAAGGGCTGATTTGTGGTTGAGTTTATCATTACGAAGAATCCCAATCTTCGTCCATTATGACAGGCTGCGTAGTTGCTTATGTCAGTATTTCAACTTGCTTGATGTGTGAGCTTGTTACATTCTTCTAACCATGCCAGTTTTCGCTTGGAAAAAATGGATAAATAAGTTTGCAAGTCATTACTTTTTTATTTCTTATCGATTTCTATACCAAAATCAAATAAGTTTGATCGGTTTGGCTTGGCTTTGTTAGCTGGTTAAGTTTGGCTTATACATTCATGTTCATTTGGTTTATTAATCAGTTTTGGCTTTTCAAATAATTGAAAACTAAACCATCAAATCAAACTAAAATTAAATCCTATGTTATTTTTAAAAACACAATCACAAGTTCCATTGTTCATTTACATTATCATCCTTACAATATTATTTTTCTTTCAACACTAATTAATATTTTCAAAAGAGAAGTTTGTTCAAAAAGTTAATACCAAATGTATTAAATAGGTTGTTCCAATGTAATATTTTATGCTAGCAACATGAAAATTTAGTTTGTTTTAAGTTAAACCAGCTAAATCAAATTGGATATTTTTTTATTTGGAAGTTCTAATCTTGATTTATTTTGGTTTTTAACTTTGAATGGTTATTTGATCTCAATAGCTTGTTATTTCATACTAAAAATAGTTGTCTACTCCTACTTTGCATAATATTGATGACTTCATGTAATGTACATTGGTGTGGGAATATATTCATTGACTAAGAGTCTCGAAGATGTGTTAGCATGTAAGTTGCATGTCAACATGTAACTTCATATATTACACTATCTGCATGCACCAACTAGTACAATCGCACAACGGTAGTAAACCAACCATTAAGTTGCATAATTTAGAAAGAAAAAAAAAATAATCGATCCAAGTCGAACATCAAAAAATAATAATGTGATATACAATAGTTAAAATTAAAAAGATTTAAGGAAACAAAAACATAGAGAATTAAATGAATTAGATTGAAGCATGTTTCATGTTTTTTAAGCATTGAAAAAGTTAATTTTGATTAAGTGACAGTAAGTAATTCTCCTTAACGGTCGATTTGATTATTTTAAATGCTCTTAAAAAAAATATTTCACCTTTTGTCAATATATTTACGGTATGATTTGGAATGAAACAAATATTGTATATTTTCTTGCTTAACTCTTATCAAATGAACCAAATATTTAAATATAGCTGATATCAAGCTACAAATGATATTGAATAAAGAGCATTATTGGTCCTACAGCACGCGCGGCGTTTGCGTGTACCAATGATATATCAGGGCTCATTTATCGCCACATACATCTGATTTAATATTATTTTGGAACAATGAAAACATGAAAACCAAAACCATATGCATGTATCATGAATAAAAGCTACATGATATCCAACCATGACTTAATTTGATAAGTCGTATATAACAATAGTTTTTCAAACACAAAATGATCGGATTCCAGTTAAATTGGATAGTTAAGTTCAAGTAGATACTAAAATCTGCAGTATAAAAAAACAATTAATCAATTCCCAATGTAACAGCAGATAAGAGCATTGAATGCCTCACCGTGAACATGCTTGAATTCTGAAGACAATGATAACTGGAAAATGTCCCCCAAAATTTCAGCAATCTTTATAAACCTAACTTGCCTGGGTATGAAATGGGACTAATAACATACATACAAAATTATATCAATAAACACAATCAATAGAGCTTCGTCATAATCTCAGACATCATTTCAACATCTTAAGAGTAAATCTAAGAGCTCACTGCAAATATAAAATTACGTATCTTTGGTTCTCTCATGTCTCAACATGCAATACATTTGCATACAAGGCTCTTGTTGAAGACTGGCACATTAGCCTGCAACACTTGGGTTCAGCGTATTTCTTGTTAAAAAAACCAAAACCATTTCTTTTGTGTACCCTTTTTCTGAGAATTCACAACAATAATAGGTCAGGCGCTGATTTTAAAAGGGTATACAAAAGAAAAAAAAAACCGGAAGTTTGGGGAGGAGGGGGGGGGGGGTGTGCAGCCAAGTTTTCATCATGTTAGATACTGTGAAGATAGTTAATTATATGGTACTAATTTGAAATCAGGATGTACCTATATGAATATTACTTAAGATTTTTCAAAGTTGGGTGAGAGGAACTGAACATTGCACACAGCATGTTACAAGATACAGAGCTTGCTTCTTCAAAAAATCAAATATCGAAAATGATTTCATAGCATATCACAGTAAAAGACATTTGAATCATTGTAAGCTTCCCCTAATTAATAACAAGATATTGGCTAATTTTATTCATACACCAAAATTCACTTTACACCAGAAAATACAATAAACTAGTATAGACCAATTACTGCTTTACATACATCCTCATTTTTACAAAATTACCCTTGTTTTCATTATTAACATCTTCCCTCTTTAAAACTTTAATAACACTAGAAATTCCGACCACTAGATTAAGTTAAAGTTCAACAAAATGGACTTCACCGTTTGACACTGATAATGCAACTTTTTTTAAAAAACTGTAAAGATTCTTCATTTCATCAGAATCAAGTCTAATTTTAGAAGAATTCCTTTCAACGCTCTTAAATTAGAGCAGTCAGTTGTGAATGTTGCATTAACTTTATCAAAATGTATAGAAATGATCAAATATCATTCATTTTGACGTTTCAATTATATGGGTAAAATAGAAACACTAAAAATGCAGTTCAGAATAGTGGTAACTTGATCAAAGATTTTCTTAGCAAAACAATGGTGCATATCAGGTGTTTTTTGATCTATAAATAGAATTTGCCAAAGATATTTGTTTAAATACAGTAAGTGAATAACATATACTGTCATTTTTGTTGAAACGGCTTATACCTATATTCCCAGGTCTACATGTCTGACAAATATATTTAATAACCTACCAAATGATCTCAGTGATAAAATATAAAGTATATCACAACTTGCGAGAAAATATTCAACGAGCTCATAAAAACAAGAGGAGGCTTATTTTTTATATATACAAAAAAATTTGCCAGCTACAGTAGATGAATATAGAAATGAGATCACCTTGTTTGGCCGATCCTGGGATTGAATGACAATAGACTGAGGGAGAGAGCCTTTATCAATGCTACGAATGTACGGCTGCACTTTTTCTTCTAACATGGCATTCAACTGAAATAGCAGTAAACAAGTATTGTACGATAGGTTAATTGCATATTTTAACTAATAACATGGTGAAATATGTTATAAAACCATCATTATGTTGACTTCAACCGCATCATTTGTTAACTCAATTCACTAGCGAAATATGTTTCTTTTATGAACTTCTAATACAAGAAATGATTCAGTTGCAGCATTTTTGTGGTAGGATTAACAAAAAAAAGTCAAAATTCTCCTGATGGTTACCACATATATGCATATGTATGTCTAAGACCTTTGGATTGTGGATTCACAAGTCTTGTGTGCTCGAAGCCCCACAAACACGCACAAATTTTTGAAGAAAGAAAAATTAGTTGAATGATTAAGTATTATTTTATATAAAAGAAAACGGGTATAGTATGATAATACTGGTACAAATTATAAACTATTGTAGATACACATCCAGAATGATCGAAGGGGTTACTCTTTAGACTGTTGCTCATAGCATCTATTATTAGTCTGGGAAAGAGTAATTTGATTACAAGTAAATTTTTGTAGTCATCGTGTTCAGTAAGAACAAGAAGGGCACATCAAAAAATACATATAGTTTTCTTACTTTTTTATTTTATTTTTTCAAGGTAGTTGTAATATATCTATAAGGGAATCAAGAGCATTTCAATCTACTCAGCAAAGCATTCAGGCTTTTAGCTTGTATGAGCTTAGTTTTTGCATCTTTATTACTCATTATTTTACAGTGACTGAATGCTAGTACAAGCTAAAGCTACTGATGATGCATCAATTTTTGTTCAGATCTTATAACCCTTGTAACATACACTTGAGCGGTAGTAGTACATGCATAACGCTATGTTTGTATTGCACAAGTATATCATGCAGAATATTACCTGTAGAAATGAACATGTAACTAAGGAGTCGCTAGCTCTTAAAATTCCTTACCAGCCAGGCTTTCTTGAAGTCCAAAGGGCACTAGCTACAATTTTGGTAGAGCTTATAATACAGATTTCTTTTTATTCTTTGATTTAAAACCCTTTAACAAGTCTTGGTCATCATCGGTATTCCCAATATATCATGCAATTAAGACTAATAAAGCTTATGATTTTGTTAGCTTACCACTTTTCTTTTAGGTTCTTCAAATGTTCAATTAAACTTGAATGTTCATAAATGCTTCTTTTCTAACAAACATGTAAAATTTCCATAATCAATTAGAAATAATTATACACTCAAGTATGTGAACCACAAACAATTGTACGCAAACAATAGCAGATGAAGTATCTAACTTAAATAGCTCCATTCCATGGGTCAAAGCTATGAATTCGTTTTTCTCATAAAGTCTCAACAGTGTCTTAGTGGAGGGGACTATACCTTTTTTTGGGGGAAATTGATAATTAATGTTAGGGAGATTCAATCTTAGAAGCTTTAAATACAATCTAAACCTTACCATTTCACTAGTGGTCCTTGGCCAATTGCAGTGTTATTAATGGCGTACGGCGCAAAAAGGCGCAAACCCTCTCTGGAGCCTTGGCGCATGGCGCGCGCCTTTTTAATTTACTGCGCATGGTTAACTTTTAATAAATTTAATATTTTAACAAAAAATTTAAAATATTCAATATTTTTTCTAAAACATATGCAACAAAAACAAATCATGCATTTTACAAAAAAAAAACATAAAGCATAAAATTTCAAGCACAATATTTTTCAAATCCAAAATAATAATATATATTACTGATAAACTAGAAATCTGAATCTGATAAATAATGCTCGACTGTATTTAACAAATACTAAATCATGAAATATTTTTATGTTGCAGACAAACCGTACAAAGATATTGGACATAGTCACACATGCAAAAAAAATCTATCCAAAAGCACGTTTCAGAGCTGATTGAATGCTAATTTTCTGAGAATGTCTTCTCTTCCTCCAAAGCTGCTTCTCTTGATTTATCGTGCATGGGTTATCAGTCTCATTCATTTGCTTTTGCATCTATGCTAGGCAATATTTTACGATCTTTTATACATTACATTAAATATTTCTGACAATATTAAAATGAATTTAAACTATGTTGGAGAATAAAACATATGTTAGTTATAAATGTCGGCATGCTAAGGTCAGTCAATTACATGATTATAAGGTTATTAACTCGTTGATAATAATCGAATAGAAAATAATAATGATGCGATTATGTTTCCATATAATTGTGAAAAAAATATACCAACAAAGTTATTCATATTTCATGTAATTATGATAATAATAGTAATAGTAGTAGTGATGGTAAAAATATTTGTAGTAGTAGTTATTGCAGTTTGAAATGCAAAAAAAAAAAAAAAAAAAAAAAAAAAAAAAGCTCGCCATTTCTGGTCCATGCACCATTTGGCGCACCTTGTCATGTGTGCCGCGCCGCAGGCGAAAATGGCGCAAACGCCGCGCCATGGAGCGCGCCTTTCACAACTATGGCCAAGTGATTGTCCTTTTGCCTCTCATCTATGTTACTATGCATGATATTTGCTAACATTGAACTATTTTTTGAAATATTACAATCACCGTCCTTGAAGAAAACATCTCATTGACGGGCAGATGATTTGTTGCTCAAATCCATGACGATGCCTAAGACCTTGCCAATCAAAATGTACTTGATATTTTCTCACCCATACCTCACGTACGGTTGCTGCACTCCACATTTTTGAGCAAGTGAAATTAGTATGCTTATTTAGTTGATTTAAAAGTTGACAATTTTGGTTCAGATAAGAACATATTCATATAAATTTGCCATTTGGATGCCATCATTTCATTGGCCCTGTTGCTATTCACCCCGAAAAAACAATTAAAATTATTCACTTACATTTTTAAACCATTACAAAATAAAAGTCTTAAAATTATCCAACCTCTCTTAATCTTCATTGTTGTTCACTAATTCTCATTAACAGTAAACCTCGAACCTCTCAACTTCATTATCATCGGGGAAGGGTAAAAAAAATCAATTGCAAACTATAGATAATCACAAAAAGGATATAAATGAATAAACATTATCTGAGGTATATTTGAATCACCATGCATTTGCAAACTTATGGCGATATTGTGACACGCCAACTTAGATGATTTTTTTAATTTTTTGAAGCCATCATTTTTGATGAGCTTGAATGATTTAGGATGTAGGAGAAGCCGTAAGTTTGTGTTGCTAATTGATTTTTTATATAATCATGGGAATTGAATAAGAGTGAAGTAATTGTGGCTGGGTAATATTAAGACGTGGGTAATAATCAGTATAAAAATGAAATAGAAAACATCATTTTGTCGCCTCCACATGAGCGAACTGCTAGTTTTCGTTTTACAAATACATTGATGCTTGTGAACGAAGAAGTTAATATATATCATTATTGTAACAACCCGAATTTTTACAACACGTTAAATCAAGAATCAAGACAGAATTTCTGAATCAAGTGAAACGGGCTATGCCATTGCGTTCGTCTCGGAAAAATACGCGAAATAGAGTCCGAGTTTTCGAGAATCGGAGTCCGTATGACCCGTAAAAGGCCCAAAGAAGGTTTCTGGGAATTTGAATTTCGGAAACAGTTTTGGAAATCAGATCTGGGGCTAGGCGGGAAGTTTCCCGCCTAGGCCATGTCGACAGGCCTGTCGACTTGGGCCCAGACCAAGTCGACAGCCCTGTCGACTTGCCTGTCGACAGGGGATGGCCGGGGCAAGTTGTCTGGCGCACCTGTTTGTCTCACCTGGTCTTGTTCTTGGGCTGGTTCTGGAAGCTTCCGAGATCTGATGGTCCTGATCTATCCTAGGGTTAATCTAAGGGCCTAAAACTATCCTAATCTCTATAAAAAGACCCTAAACCTAACCTAAATCCCTAAAAATCAAACCTAGCAACTAAGTGCTGCCAAAATCAATTTTGATCATGGCCTCCATCTCCAATCCCTAGAGCCTATGCATTCAAATCGGGTTCAAATCAAAAGATGCAAGCTTGCTACACCAAATAGAGGCCAAATCAACATTGCTATGCGAGTTTCATGATGGTTCTTCTTCAAAGGAGCCACCTTTCTTCGTCAAGATGATGCATGATCCCTTTCCTAAGCCTTGCCTATGTAAGTTCTAGCTACTTGTAGATTTAAACGATGATTTTGATGTGACATGGGATAAAATGCAAAGTAACATGAGTATGTTAGCCTATGGAAACCTAGTTTGCCCCTTTAACATGAACATATGACTTTGGGTGATGTTGTAGCGACTAAACCATGCTATTCATGTTGCATTGGACTTAGTTTGCCATGCAAGATTGGACCTTTACTTGTAGTATGATAGCATGAACACTTAGAGCCACTTTGACTTGTGAAATAGTTGCATAAGTTGAACTTTGGAGCTTATGCATGTACATAAAACCAACCCCTTCTTATGACATAAGTGACATGTGCATGTTTATCCCTTCATGATAGGTTTATGACATGAACACTTATGCAAGTTATCCCCTTTTATGCTATGCATGTTTGTGGCCAAATTACCTTATGACACTATGCATGTTTATGGCCAATCCCTTTATGATGTTATGCATGTGGAAGCCAAGCCTTTTTTGGCATCAAGCATGTTTTGAGACCAATATGTGACATAGTATCCTTACTATGTTGACTCGCTTTGCTTGCGTTGGGAAAACACGATTTTGGGTAGTTAGGTAAACATGAACATGTCGCGAAATCTTAACTTGAATATGACATGTGTTTATACTTGAAAATATGACTTGAAATATAAACATGGAAGTTAACATGTAAATATGCATAAAAACATGGGTTTGAGAATTTACCTATTAAGTTAGGTCTACCCATTGGGAATTTACCTATTAAGTTAGGTCTACCCAATTGCTTGAAAACTTGACCATGAACATGACACTAGGCTAAACATGAAAGTGGCCAACTCGAGGTTGGGTTGAGTTTGTAGCCTAAATCTACCCGGACCCGCCCGGCTTAACTAGTAGCTACAAACAATAGGATCCAATGTGAGAAGTTGGTCATGTCGCGCCTAAGACCCGAGGTTAGACCAAGTTGTGGTGTAAATCTACCCGGAACCCACCGGCTTAACTAGGTAACCACAACAAAGTCTAATGTGAGAGGTTGGGGTGCATTAAATAATTAATGCCACATAATAGGGTTAAGTTAATTTGATTAATGAGGCTTAACCAAATATGACATGGACAAATGGGTTAAGTAATTTGATTAGGCTAATGATACTTAACAAAACATGACAGGGTTGGGTAGGTTAAGTAACTTGATTTGCCTAACGACACTTGACCATTTTTATACGACGAGGGGACGGGATTAAGTTAACCAACACTTAATCAATCCAACACGATAACTTGATAAGGTTAGGTAAATTTTCTTAGTAACACTTAACCGTTTAATACAGTTAATGGATGGGGTTAAGTCAACTCAGACCTAACTAATCTAAACATGGTAATTGGACGGGGTTAAGTTAATTTACACTTAACTAATCCAACTCGTTAGTTTGATGTGGTTAAGTGACCTATACTTAACCAATCTAACGTGAAAACATGATAAGGCTAAGTCACGAATCACTTGAATACGCTTGACCGATTTGACTCGGTAATTTGACAAGGTCAAGTTAATTTATATAATTAACCAATCTAAAATGATAATTAGACGAGGTTAAGTTATGGATTGCTTAATATACTTAGCCAACTTGACACATGGTTTGTAGGGTTAAGTCTTGGACTTGGATACTTAGCCAAATTTGACATGGTTTGTAGACGAGCTAAGTTATGAACTTAAGTGACACTTAACCCATTAGATAAACCCTAATTCGGAGGATTAGGTAAATAACCATAGTTAACAAGGATTGTGGAAATAAGGCTAAGTGGTAAACCTTAGTTAAGGGAAACTAAGTAATAATTCTTAGTCAAGGAAATTTGGACCATTTCTTAGATAGATTAGTAACCCGATACGTTAGGTCAACGTTTAAGTATGCGTGTAGGAGCAGGCTATCTGATTTAGATAAAGGCTCCAACGAACTGGGTAACGAAGCAGCGGCTTCGGGGAACGTGAGGATATTCTTGGGATCCCTCTGTGAGCTGTCAGGTCATTATACTAGGCTCACGAGAGGTTGAGGTCTGCGGTAGAAGAACCAAGAATATGCCTTGGTTGCTATGCGAGCGACCTAAAGACTGGGGTGGATAGCAGTGAGTCGACGAATACATAAGGTGCCCGAGATAGCAAGTTCGTCGATCATCTACCATCTTGAGTCAAGCGTGTACGTACGGAAAGGCAGGGAACACCCAACAGACCATAATTGCTATCTAATTATGGGTGAGGTAGGCCGTAGGATGTGGGCTGGCCGGAGTGTAGTTCTCATGCAAGATTTTCTCTTGTGTTGCCTTTCACTAGTTGAGGGAGGGGTCTCGTGGGACCATAGCCACGTGTAGAAAAGCAGACCTTAGTATCTGCATCGGCAGATAAATCTAAAGCTCCCGACCGAGTCCTGTATTTCTTGTTTTGCCCTGTGACAGGACTCGGATGGCACGATGTGATACATGTGCATACAGTTATAGAAAAACGATTCACGAGGAATGCGTGGGAAAAAGGGCACGGTTGAGGGTTAGCGTAATCCCTAGTGGCCTAGGTGGTTTAACCCAAACCGAAATACGAAAGCGTGCAATAGGTAAGCGTAATCCCTAGTGGTGCTAGGTGGCGTAAGTCCTAGTAGTTCAAACGATGATTCATATGGAAGAGCCTAGCTAGAACAAGGGTGACAGTCCAAACGATTTCAAGGATAATACGACATGAGGAAGCCCGTACGAGGTACGGCAAAGGACTGAACTTATATACATGGAAAGAAACATATGATTTGAGTAATCTATATATGCGATATATTAGGTTGACATGGACCATTACACGACTTTGAGTAAGGGACATTCATGGTTAACACATAACAAGGCTGGGATACTAGTACGGAGGGTGCAGAGCAAATATACATGTAAAAACCAGTAAAGATATATATATATATATATGAAAAATTCCATAGAACGTTAGACTAAATAGATACCATGGGACGTGATGCTTGATAGGAACCTGACGGCCTGATACCTTGTTTTATTTGACATCGTAATTTATCATGACACCTTAGTTTATCTGGGTACAGTAGTTCATCCTGTTATTTTGGTTCAGTTTATCTATCTTGACATCATCCTTGTGTTTACTTTCAGTTTATGCATGTCATGTCACCTTTATCTGTTTTTATGCTGGAAGTAGATAGGACTTACCAGTCTTTATGACTGACCCCGTTTCTTTCGCTTCTTGTCTTCCGTTCCCCCCCCAGGTTACAGGGAGGAAATACTGTTGTTTAGTTCAGACTTCTTCGACTTGAAGGTCATCTTGGATGGCTTGGACTTTCCTTGGCTATGGCTACTTTACTGTTTTAATTGGGGAATAATTTATGAAAAAGGTTTCATGCTTCTTTATTTCAGCAAGACAGGTTTTGATGTACTCTGATGTAAAAAGGCTTTTGACCTCATTTATTAATGTTATGAAAGTTTGTTTTTACTTCCGCTATTTTTATATGTTCTGTCTTGTGATATTTCTGTGGATGTTTACCAATAATGCCCCTCTAAAGCTATTGCATTCCCTTGCGAGTGACCCTAGCGGAGGTGGGGTGTTACATTTGGTATCAGAGCAGAAGGTTACTAGACTGGGCAAAAGTTTTTAAAGACCTTCTGAAAATTATTTGAAAAACCGTTTACAAAGAAGCATTTTTCAAGAAAATTTTCTTTTAAAAAGAAAAAGGCTATTCCCCAAAGGCCATTAGCATTATCCTTGTTTCCTTGATTGAATCTCTTTTCCTTTCTTTCCTCCATCTGTAGTCACAGTGGTTTTGACTGCGACTAGTCTTTCTAGCTGCGTAAGTGTTTCCCATACGATGGAGGTAGTTCTCGAGAGACCGTTGCAGAGTTATGCATGAAAGGATAGTAAGAACAAGGATAAAGGATACGAGCTCAGGGATAAGCAACATGTTGGTATGGCTGAGTCCTAAAAGGAGGGAGAAAGATGAACAATGAAACCCATGACGAGAGAGTACCTTTGGCATGGTGAAACGGGACGGATAGTTAAGTATCATGGAACAGGGACAAGATCATTCGGAGGGCAATAGTATGCTCTCATTTCTAGGGTACCTCAGAAGGAGGGTAACGATCTTGTTAAAGGTTTAGCTTTTCTTCTCTATCATCATGTCGGGACTTTGTTTTGATCACCGCATCTTTTAAGTCCGCTTCGATAGTTGAGTCTCTGCACCTTAGTACTAGCGTAGTAGAGGATCCCGTTTTTGTCTCAAGTCCTATTGGAAGATCGGTCCATTTACTCATGGCTTGTTTGGATTTGAGAATGTCTATATCAAGTGTTGAGCTTGGAAATAATGCTTATGTTTATAAGTTGTGGATGGATTCTAGGGATGAAGTGGTTATCCAGTAAGGGGTGCCACTCCCGGTTTTAGAAGGAGGGTAGTTAGACTCTTGGCTTGCTTTGGTAATACCCTTGAAGTATCGCGTAACCTTTTGGGTTCTGTCATGATTAGTTACTTAGAATCCCTAGATGCCTTTGTTGGAAATTAGAAACCCGATCGAATGGTGTTCGCTAATAAGACGGATGGTTTACTTCGATTATGTATGGGTTATGGGAATTACCCTAGTAAGTGCGCACGGTAACTTGTTTACTTTCAAGAGAAAGTTTTTCTACGTGGAATACCTTATGGTACAAGGTCCAGGATTCACTAGTGAATTTTGAGGGCTCGCATGGAATAATGTGTACGCAGTCCTGTTTGCGCCAAGTATTCTAGAAGGAGAATAAGTGCAAGTGGAACGAGAGACGACGAGGAAATGAGTTCCAACTCATGTTATGGAAACAGGAAATAAGAAGCTGCGAAATCGTGAAGTAAAAGGGGCGGTCAAGGCGCGATGAAACTAAGCTCAAGGTAATGCGACTCAGGAGACTGAAGACTAAATACGTGCATGATATCTCTTTTGGGAATATATCCACGATCCCTGTTTTTCTGTTGAGCTTGCTTGTAGGCTATCTTTTATGGATATCCTCTCGGTCCTGTCTCTGTTACAAACCCCGTACGGAGTTTGTTTTGTTTATCTTCTCGACCCTGTTTCAGGGAATCTTAGGTAGAACCCTGTGGATGTAAACATGTATTTGAAACATGTTATGGTTGATATGGTTGCAAATGGTTGCAAGTGGTTGCTCGTGGATGCGCGAATTTACATTAGATATTAGCTCGACTCGGTCACATTTCATATTGCATATGCACGAGTATTTATACTTGTTTATGGATGAAATTGAATGTGTTATCATGCGGATGTTGCATATGGTTGAATGTTTGTGCACGCATATAGTGTATATGACTAGGACTATTTGCATACATGATGGATTCATGGCACTAAACATACTTTGCATTAGAGAGATTTTTCAGGCCTGATCATTAGCATTAGCTAAGGAACATGTACACACACGTTTTGCATACATTCATAAAGCATTAGAAGTCGTCTAAGGACAATGGTTGCTTGTGGATGATGGTTTGAGTAGATGGATGATGGATGGTAGGATATGTTCTTCCTAACTTTGAGATTTCGGGGACGAAATCCTTTAAGAAGGGGAGAATGTAACAACCCGAATTTTTACAACACGTTAAATCAAGAATCAAGACAGAATTTCTGAATCAAGTGAAACGGGCTATGCCATTGCGTTCGTCTCGGAAAAATACGTGAAATAGAGTCCGAGTTTTCGAGAATCGGAGTCCGTATGACCCGTAAAAGGCCCAAAGAAGGTTTCTGGGAATTTGAATTTCGGAAACAGTTTTGGAAATCAGATCTGGGGCTAGGCGGGAAGTTTCCCGCCTAGGCCATGTCGACAGGGCTGTCGACAGGCCTGTCGACTTGGGCCCAGACCAAGTCGACAGCCCTGTCGACTTGCCTGTCGACAGGGGGTGGCCGGGGCAAGTTGCCTGGCGCACCTATTTGTCTCACCTGGTCTTGTTCTTGGGCTGGTTCTGGAAGCTTCCGAGATCTGATGGTCCTGATCTATCCTAGGGTTAATCTAAGGGCCTAAAACTATCCTAATCTCTATAAAAAGACCCTAAACCTAACCTAAATCCCTAAAAATCAAACCTAGCAACTAAGTGCTGCCAAAATCAATTTTGATCATGGCCTCCATCTCCAATCCCTAGAGCCTATGCATTCAAATCAGGTTCAAATCAAAAGATGCAAGCTTGCTACACCAAATAGAGGCCAAATCAACATTGCTATGCGAGTTTCATGATGGTTCTTCTTCAAAGGAGCCACCTTTCTTCGTCAAGATGATGCATGATCCCTTTCCTAAGTCTTGCCTATGTAAGTTCTAGCTACTTGTAGATTTAAACGATGATTTTGATGTGACATGGGATAAAATGCAAAGTAACATGAGTATGTTAGCCTATGGAAACCTAGTTTGCCCCCTTTAACATGAACATATGACTTTGGGTGATGTTGTAGCGACTAAACCATGCTATTCATGTTGCATTGGACTTAGTTTGCCATGCAAGATTGGACCTTTACTTGTAGTATGATAGCATGAACACTTAGAGCCACTTTGACTTGTGAAATAGTTGCATAAGTTGAACTTTGGAGCTTATGCATGTACATAAAACCAACCCCTTCTTATGACATAAGTGACATGTGCATGTTTATCCCTTCATGATAGGTTTATGACATGAACACTTATGCAAGTTATCCCCTTTTATGCTATGCATGTTTGTGGCCAAATTACCTTATGACACTATGCATGTTTATGACCAATCCCTTTATGATGTTATGCATGTGGAAGCCAAGCCCTTTTTGGCATCAAGCATGTTTTGAGACCAATATGTGACATAGTATCCTTACTATGTTGACTCGCTTTGCTTGCGTTGGGAAAACACGATTTTGGGTAGTTAGGTAAACATGAACATGTCGCGAAATCTTAACTTGAATATGACATGTGTTTATACTTGAAAATATGACTTGAAATATAAACATGGAAGTTAACATGTAAATATGCATAAAAACATGGGCTTGGGAATTTACCTATTAAGTTAGGTCTACCCATTGGGAATTTACCTATTAAGTTAGGTCTACCCAATTGCTTGAAAACTTGACCATGAACATGACACTAGGCTAAACATGAAAGTGGCCAACTCGAGGTTGGGTTGAGTTTGTAGCATAAATCTACCCGGACCCGCCCGACTTAACTAGTAGCTACAAACAATAGGATCCAATGTGAGAAGTTGGTCATGTCGCGCCTAAGACCCGAGGTTAGACCAAGTTGTGGTGTAAATCTACCCGGAACCCACCGGCTTAACTAGGTAACCACAACAAAGTCTAATGTGAGAGGTTGGGGTGCATTAAATAATTAATGCCACATAATAGGGTTAAGTTAATTTGATTAATGAGGCTTAACCAAATATGACATGGACAAATGGGTTAAGTAATTTGATTAGGCTAATGATACTTAACAAAACATGACAGGGTTGGGTAGGTTAAGTAACTTGATTTGCCTAACGACACTTGACCATTTTTATACGACGAGGGGACGGGATTAAGTTAACCAACACTTAATCAATCCAACACGATAACTTGATAAGGTTAGGTAAATTTTCTTAGTAACACTTAACCGTTTAATACAGTTAATGGATGGGGTTAAGTCAACTCAGACCTAACTAATCTAAACATGGTAATTGGACGGGGTTAAGTTAATTTACACTTAACTAATCCAACTCGTTAGTTTGATGTGGTTAAGTGACCTATACTTAACCAATCTAACGTGAAAACATGATAAGGCTAAGTCACGAATCACTTGAATACGCTTGACCGATTTGACTCGGTAATTTGACAAGGTCAAGTTAATTTATATAATTAACCAATCTAAAATGATAATTAGACGAGGTTAAGTTATGGATTGCTTAATATACTTAGCCAACTTGACACATGGTTTGTAGGGTTAAGTCTTGGACTTGGATACTTAGCCAAATTTGACATGGTTTGTAGACGAGCTAAGTTATGAACTTAAGTGACACTTAACCCATTAGATAAACCCTAATTCGGAGGATTAGGTAAATAACCATAGTTAACAAGGATTATGGAAATAAGGCTAAGTGGTAAACCTTAGTTAAGGGAAACTAAGTAATAATTCTTAGTCAAGGAAATTTGGACCATTTCTTAGATAGATTAGTAACCCGATACGTTAGGTCAACGTTTAAGTATGCGTGTAGGAGCAGGCTATCTGATTTAGATAAAGGCTCCAACGAACTGGGTAACGAAGCAGCGGCTTCGGGGAACGTGAGGATATTCTTGGGATCCCTCTGTGAGCTGCCAGGTCATTATACTAGGCTCACGAGAGGTTGAGGTCTGCGGTAGAAGAACCAAGAATATGCCTTGGTTGCTATGCGAGCGACCTAAAGACTGGGGTGGATAGCAGTGAGTCGACGAATACATAAGGTGCCCGAGATAGCAAGTTCGTCGATCATCTACCATCTTGAGTCAAGCGTGTACGTACGGAAAGGCAGGGAACACCCAACAGACCATAATTGCTATCTAATTATGGGTGAGGTAGGCCGTAGGATGTGGGCTGGCCGGAGTGTAGTTCTCATGCAAGATTTTCTCTTGTGTTGCCTTTCACTAGTCGAGGGAGGGGTCTCGTGGGACCATAGCCACGTGTAGAAAAGCAGACCTTAGTATCTGCATCGGCAGATAAATCTAAAGCTCCCGACCGAGTCTTGTATTTCTTGTTTTGCCCTGTGACAGGACTCGGATGGCACTATGTGATACATGTGCATACAGTTATAGAAAAACGATTCACGAGGAATGCGTGGGAAAAAGGGCGCGGTTGAGGGTTAGCGTAATCCCTAGTGGCCTAGGTGGTTTAACCCAAACCGAAATACGAAAGCGTGCAATAGGTAAGCGTAATCCCTAGTGGTGCTAGGTGGCGTAAGTCCTAGTAGTTCAAACGATGATTCATATGGAAGAGCCTAGCTAGAACAAGGGTGACAGTCCAAACGATTTCAAGGATAATACGACATGAGGAAGCCCGTACGAGGTACGGCAAAGGACTGAACTTATATACATGGAAAGAAACATATGATTTGAGTAACCTATATATGCGATATATTAGGTTGACATGGACCATTACACGACTTTGAGTAAAGGACATTCATGGTTAACACATAACAAGGCTGGGATACTAGTACGGAGGGTGCAGAGCAAATATACATGTAAAAACCAGTAAAGATATATATATATATATATATGAAAAATTCC
The DNA here is from genome assembly GCA_030737875.1 of Allium sativum. Taxonomy (NCBI): domain Eukaryota; kingdom Viridiplantae; phylum Streptophyta; class Magnoliopsida; order Asparagales; family Amaryllidaceae; genus Allium; species Allium sativum. The sequence continues at coordinate 1,015,198,211 of CM060916.1, forward strand.
ATAGAACGTTAGACTAAATAGATACCATGGGACGTGATGCTTGATAGGAACCTGACGGCCTGATATCTTGTTTTATTTGACATCGTAATTTATCATGACACCTTAGTTTATCTGGGTACAGTAGTTCATCCTGTTATTTTGGTTCAGTTTATCTATCTTGACATCATCCTTGTGTTTACTTTCAGTTTATGCATGTCATGTCACCTTTATCTGTTTTTATGCTGGAAGTAGATAGGACTTACCAGTCTTTATGACTGACCCCGTTTCTTTCGCTTCTTGTCTTCCGTTTCACCCCCCCCCCCCCAGGTTACAGGGAGGAAATACTGTTGTTTAGTTCAGACTTCTTCGGCTTGAAGGTCATCTTGGATGGCTTGGACTTTCCTTGGCTATGGCTACTTTACTGTTTTAATTGGGGAATAATTTATGAAAAAGGTTTCATGCTTCTTTATTTCAGCAAGACAGGTTTTGATGTACTCTGATGTAAAAAGGCTTTTGACCTCATTTATTAATGTTATGAAAGTTTGTTTTTACTTCCGCTATTTTTATATGTTCTGTCTTGTGATATTTCTGTGGATGTTTACCAATAATGCCCCTCTAAAGCTAGTGCATTCCCTTGCGAGTGACCCTAGCGGAGGCGGGGTGTTACAATTATACATACACGAGCGTGCACGCACATATATGCAGTTGAAGCCCCGCGCCCCCGCTACAGCCCCACCCCGCTGAAATGCTTAGCAGAATGCTATGCTTTTACAATTTAGCCCATTAAATAGCGTATCTGCCTAAAGCCACGTAATTTGCCACTAAACCTTCTAACTCAATGTTTTTAGCAGTAAGCAAATTTAATTTAAAAATAACTAATTTACTTTAAAACCAAATCAAGAAAGTTCGATTATTGATCGAAGTTCAGGAAACATGCAGTCAACATATGTTACAAAACAATTTCTAATTTCCAACTCTGAACCATGGTTCAAAATTCTCTGGTTTCGGTCAAAATTCTGGATTTGCCATTGGGCATTAAAAAATAGTAATAATTGCAGAAAACGTACAAAAATGTAAAGGGAAAGAAAATCAACAAGACAATAAATATATGGACAAGAAAAGAAACCAAATACTTCGAAAAGTAGCTTGTTACAAATTTGTTATTCTACACTGGTATCATAAACAAAAATTCAAAATTGATCGAAATTTTAAACTCTAAAATGAACATAACAAAATCTTAAATCATGACACCCCCCCCGCCCCCAAAAAAAAAAAAAAAAAAAAAAAAAAAAAAAAAACCAAAAAAATGTGTATTTCGTATGTCATGTAAAGAATCTATTGTAAATTTATGATAAAATCAAAAATCTATTAAAAAAATTAGCAATTTAAACAGAAAATTGTACTAGAATCAAAAACTAAAATTAAAGCTGATTTTCCAAATAATCAGAAATGGAATTTTGAGCCTTGCTCTAAATTGCATTGATCAGGAAATTCTTGGATTTAGTTGCACTGAAGTGAATAACGTTTATTTTTCCTATACCAATGATGTAGGATTAAGAGTTAGTACATTTTGAAAATTGAATTTTGTCTCCATTATAACTTTTTGCATATCCATTATTTTCCATTGTGAACAGTGCAAAATGCACCTTGATAAGGATTCCAATTCACCCATTTTCTAATTTACACACGCCTAAAACTCTACCTGCACTGGTTCGCCTCATCTATTATTTACCACTACACATTACCTCATTACTTATTGCTTCAAGCAAATGGGGTTTGTGGAAAATGTTTATAATTTTTGTTACTTGAAGCTAATTGATTCAAAAACAATAATTTTGGCATCACAAACCTAGTTTCGATTTTTGTTGGCAATTGAAATAAATATACAATGACAAATGCAGCAGTGATAATTTACCCTAATTTCTACTCCTGTTTCCACATTGAATAACTAACTAGATGACAGTAGAAAATTTTGGATAGGCATCTATTTTAGGTAGTAGATGATTTTTGCAATGGAATGTTGTTGATTCAAATTCTTCGATGGTGCATAGTTTCAAATCCGAATTTTAACTCGACATTGCACCGCCGACTAGTTCTTCTTTATATGCATGTTTTTGTTTTGATGAAATAATTTTGGTTCGTGCCGTATTATGTTCTTTTTTTATTTTTTATCTTTTGAACATGGTTCATTAGTGCCAACATTCTTATTTTACTCTTCTGAACTACCACCAACTGAGCAAAATCTATTTAGCACTCTGTATTTTATTCAAATCCAACATTTTAATTTGTTTCATACATAAGCATCTTCATTAACCCAGTTTCAGTCAGCTTTGTACTGCCATTCAATAGTATAAAGCCGACCAAAATGAGGTAAAATTAAGCACATTTTTTGGACGGTAAATCAGACTGATTTGGGTGTTCAATTAGCACCACCCTTCCACTATACTCTGCTTTATTCTCGCTACAGCTTCTTGCACGTCCCTCACTAAATGCAATGACTATAGAAGCACACACAAGTATATAAACACACGTGTATGACATGCATGATGTACGCAAGCATGCGTGCGATGTCCATAGGTAATAGAATACGAAAATTGGAAAGAGTACTCATGTAAGTTTGACAATGATTGATATGATGAGTCCTTGTGAATTCTATACAATCAATTTCCTTTATTAATACACATACATACATATATCATATTCAAGTCTAGTTTACTGATGTGAAAATCATGTTCCATGGGTAATACACTAACAAACTGCACAAGCAAGCAGGCTAATTCATTAAACAAACTATAATTTTGATATAAATACCTTTTCTTGACGCCATTTTTCTTCCCACTGTGCATCAAGCAATTTATAAGCAATTTCTCGTTGGGCATTGAGAAGGGTTGTCATTTCTAGAAGCTTTTTTGGATCTTTCAGTTCTTGTTCTGTCCAAGATGATCTACTGAGGGGAAGCTCTGATTCCTGCTTGAAATTTTGTCAAAATAAACATAATTAGTACATACTTTGGTTCAAGTGGTTATCTATTTGTATAGTGCATGGACATAACTGACGATGCCACCAACTCCCATGTACAAGTACAATATTATTTTTATATATAATTTAGTTAACACAGATCACTGTAATTGGTTGACGTTCACTTGTACCTGTTCATAGAGTGGTTTTTGAACAGAGTCTCACCAACAAAAAGGAAATGTACACACTGTTAAATAAAGCAGTAGTAATAGACTCTGTATTCAAACAAATGGTAGACATAATCATCATAAAAAACAAACAAATACCATACAGAATAAAAACGATTTCCAAAGCAAGAAAAAAAGGAAACTAGGTCTTACACCCCATTTATCAGGCCGAGGTGGAACATCAAGCTTCATGACTTCTTCCTCCAGCGTTTTTTTGGCCTTATAATATGGAACATTTCTAACGATAACTGGATCGTCTCTTGCTCTGATGGGATCTAAAGTTATAAGCGCCTGATTGACATCCAAAAAAGAAAAAAAATTAAACAAATATCTGAAACAAAAGCATACAATACATATGTATACAACTAATATGAGTCATTGAAAGAAGAATAATAATAATAAGATTAGAAACAATCAATGCTGATTCCCTAAAAATAGATGAACACTACAATGTTAAATATAATAATTTTGACAAAAAACATACATACATATATGTATGTATGTATGCATGTATGTATGTATACATGTGTGTATATGTGTGTATGTGTGTGTGTGTGTGTGCGCGTGCATGCATGCTCAATGACACTCCAATTTGAAAAGACCCAAATTGCACCCTTACTCCAACCACAAGTTCATAGTTAAATAAATGGGTGAGTGAAGAGAAAGTTAGTGGCAAGAGAAGAAAACAGAGATATGAGGTGGATATCAAGGGCATTTTGGGGTGCTATATTGTTTGAGAGACAGCGGAATATGAGCACCCCCAAATAGTGCAGCACCCCTTTAGCCCCTTAATTTCCACCACACAATCCTCTTTCTCTCTCCTTCCACCAACTCTCCCTCCCACTCACACATTATTCAAATATAAATGAGTGGCTATAATTGAGATGCAAAAGGGGTGCCATATAATCCCACTGTATATATGTTCGTAACATTTTCAAAATTTGAGCTCAATTATTCACTGTAAAGACATTTATTTGAACCGTTAAATTTATCTAAAATTTGAGCTCGTTCCGACATTCGTAACATTTTCAAAATCTTAGCTCAATTATTCACCGTAGAGACATTTATTCGAACCGTTAAATTTAAACATCAAATATATTATTCTAAGAATGTCGGAATGAGCTCAAATTTTGGATAGATGATAATATGCATATGAATTGAATATCTATAAAATCTTGTTGGATTTGGATTAGTGCAGCTCACGGTAGGGTAAGGGTGCTAAAGAGGTGCTGCAAAATAAGAGTGCTCCTATATATATATATATATATATATATATATATATATATATGTATATATAGATAGATATAGACACACACACATATACATATATACAAATGTACATATACATACATATATATATATATATATATAACATTCTCAGGGTAGCAACATCAGTACCGTGCATGATAGAATGAAACCATCACTGATTTTTACATAAATTGTAAATATTGAAACAGTAAATGATTTGTTTTGTAAAATAAGTGTGAAACACAAAATCAGTGGTCAATCTCATTCAGCACAGATTAACAATATTGAGTTTGTTGCAACAAAAAAGCAGATTAAACGTTACTGTTTAAAATATATGAATATCCTTTGAACAAATGCAAACACTGTACAAATATAATATCAAGCAAAGCCACCAATGTACAACAGTTAATGACCACTGAACAAATGCAAACACTGTACAAATAATATTCAGTGTGTTCTTTCGTTTTTCTGCATTATATATATATATATCTGTTTCTGTGTTAAAAAAAAAAAAAAAGTACAACAGTTAATGACCAACAGGTAATATAAATGGTGGCTACCATGGAGGGAGAATAAGAGGAAAAAGAAACTCGAATAATCAACAAATAAGTCTTGACTTCAGAATTTGAAAAATCTACTTTTGTCAACAGCCCCCGATATTATTAGATTTCAAACCAATAGCCAAAAAGGGCTTTTGACCTTTTATCTTACGCGGTAGGCATTTAAACTATTATAGAAAGAAAATAATGTACCGCTTGCTTACATGTTGCCATTTATACAACCTAAGATACATGAATTGAAAAATCAAATAAGCATGAATTATCAAATCACGTTATGGCCTCCCTAAAAAATTAAGGAACCATTAAAAAACCAGCTATCTATGATGCTTTTGAAATGATTGCATGGAAAATATTTCTAAAGCATATATATTATTTATTAGAAAAATTAGTATGGGCAAATATTTTTCCCATTTGGGGTGTGTGTGTGTGTTGGGGGGGGGGGGGGGGGGGGGGGGGGGTCTGTGTGGGTGGGGAGAGAGAGAGAGAGAGAGAAGATCAAGAGCACCCCAAATAACACAACATCCCCTTTATCCCCCCCCCCCCCCCCCCCCAAAACAATCTCCTTTCTCTCTTCTCCCACCAACTATCTCTCCCACTCACACATTATTTAAATATAAATGAGTGACTATAATCCGGGTGCAAAAAGTATGCCACAAAAAATGGGTGTCATATAACCCCCTATGTGTGTGTGTGTGTATATATACATATATGGGAGAGACTATTTAGACACAAATTAGTAGACACACAATCTTAACCGTTGGATCATTTTGTCTTTATATGGAAGAGTGGAATTCATGTGGTGATCTAATAGTGTAAATTCATTGTGTCACCAATTGTGTATAAATCTTGTGTTCAAATAGACTTTCCCTATATATATATATATATATATATATATATATATATATACACACACACATACATACATATTTATACATATATATATGAGAAGTGTTCCGCTACACCTCTTATATTACACGTGAATCTCCCCCTGAATTTCAATCACTGATACTGATTTTAATATTCGTTCTTTCTCTCTCTTTCCACTTAAATAATAGTGTAGTGGAAAGAGAGAGAGAGAATGAATATTAAAATCGGAATGAATAGCTAGTTCAATGACACTTCAAACAGTGGAGCACCCCTTTGGCCTCCCTCTTTTCCACCACACAATTATTTTCTCTCACCCTCCACTAACTCTCTCCCCCTCCACTACATTCTTTAATATAAACAAAAGGTGGAAATCAGGGGCAAATGGGGTGCTCCATTTTTGAGGTGCAACCGAAAGCTTGCCTATATATATATATATATATATATATATATATATATATATATATATATATATAATAAAATGGTATTGAGAAAGATTATGTTATTAAATAAATTGTTTAATCGAATTACTACTAGAAATGTGTAGAAAGAAGTCGAGAAACATGCATATATAGAAAACAGGATAAGTAAATATACAAAAAACTGAACACAACCACATGAATACAACCAACTCTCACAATTATCACTAACATTTTGGATGAGCAAACTCCCATGTAAGTATAGAATTTTAGTACTCAAACTGATGATTTCATTTTTGTTGATTTTCAATGTTGGTTCAATTTCATTAGAAACACCTAGTTAAAAAAGGGGGCAGAAGGAAAGGAAGAGGGAGGGGGGGATTCTCGTCGGGGCTACAATGATTTTTTTCCTTTAAATATTTACAAATTTAATGAGTTGAATATGCAGGATCTGAGTATTGGTTCTTACATTTAATACCAACAATCTGGCATGTTCACAAAATATTTTTTGGCAATACATATATCTTGTAAAATGTGTCCAAAATATTATCAAAGTAGTATGATTTCTTCAAAATTATTAGAGATTATTATAAATCCGAAAAAAGGAAAAAAAAAAATCCAGACTTCACAAGTGAAACAACAATAGCCAATATAAATTTTGCCTATCAAAATTACACAACTGTAACAGGAAAGACTAAGGGTGGTTCACCCACCAGAATGTAACTTGATAATTAAAATTGATAAAGATGAAATAATAGCCAGTCCATATAGGAAAGACCATACAGTAACAACCGCGGTTGACCAAAATAATTTTACAAATTTGATGCTACAAACTATGGGAAAACAACTTATAAGGATTGAAAAGGGAATTGATAAAATTACTAACGAAAATGCAGGTATTGCAGGTACGTCTAGTATTATAAGTACTAATCAAGTTTTATTTAAACCATTACCTTCAGAGACGATTGGAATTAATATTGACAAACCAGGAGAAAATTCTGAAATGTTAGAAGAAATATGGAAAAGATTAAATAACCTAGGAGCAAAGGGTAAAGAAGTAGCACCAATAACAGAGGAGAATTAAAATTTGGTAGAAGATTCTGATAATGATTCAGGAAAAGAGATCAACCAATTGCAAGAGACGTTTATAAATGCGGAACAAAATCAAGAAAATTCTTTTGAAGTTAATAAAATTAAATATATAATAATAATTCAAGTCTTTATAGCAAACCATATTATACAAGACCTACACCTGTTGACCTTCTCTTCGAAGAACAAGATAGTTATGTGTCAGCGAAATTTGATGGTTCATCCATTGTTGAATGAACATCAATGGTTATACCAAATACCAGTACAGACAAAATTACAATGTATGACTATGTACTCTACTCTGCATGTCAAATTAAAAGAAATGCAGATGATAAGATAGCTAAAGCTATAGTTCAATGTTTTACAAGCCAACTTAAAGGACGTTGGGAATTCTATTTATCGAATGAAGCAAAAGCACATATATTAACTGCAACTAAAGTAGAGAATAATGTCTCAGTAACCAACTGTGTTAATACCTTATATACAATTGCAAAACGTTTATTGGAGAAACATCACTCCAGGCTGATATATCACAAGAACAGCTGACGAATTTAAGATTGCAAAATTTATCACAATTTAAGTGGTATAAAGACGCATTTTTTTAAAATATTCACTAGAACCGATAGTAATCACCAATTCTGGAAAGAGAAGTTTATATCAGGACTTCCACCGTTCTTTGCCGAGAGAGTTAAAAATCAAATAAAACGGAAAAATCAAGGGATGATTCCACACGATAACCACACCTTTGGTGAACTAGCATCCGAAATAATAGCAGAAGGAATACAAATTTGACGAATAAAAAAGGAGAAGATTTGTGGGAAAAGAATCTCGGGAGATTTTTGTGACCAAGTAGGTTTAACGCCTCTTCAGAAACTGAAAATAAAGGAGTTAAAAGATTTCCAACAAAAAGAAATTACAAAATAAAGCTTCTAAAATAAATGTGAATGTAGCAAAATACTAAAGAAAAACCCTATAAATCCAATAAAAATAAATGAAAAGATCATAATAAAAGGAGTCAAAGAAAAATTACGATATGCTGGAAATGTAAAACACCAGGACACTACGCAAATAGATGTAAAATGAAAAAGAGATGAATAATCTTGACATTGATAATGAATTGAAAGATTCTCTTAAAAAAACTGTTTTTAGAAAACTCTGATTCAGAAAATGAAGATTTAAGACTATCCGTAGTAACAGAAGATAAAAACAGAATTCGAAAGTAACGAATCTGAAGACGACTCGGATAGTTATTCCAAAATTGAATGTGAAGGAAATTGTGATCCTTATAAGGCTTTATGTAGAGCCAATGGGTTATTTGTTTTAACCAAAGAAGAGAACCTTTTTTTATAGATATTATAGATAAAATTCTGACCCAAAAGAAAAGAAAATTACGTTAAAGAAATACTTAGTCCTATAAAATAAAAATGATGAAAAAGGGCTAAAACTAAAATAACCACAAGGATAATCTAAAAAACATTCTGAACAGAGTAAAAAAAACTCAAATACAAATACAAATATTTCAGAAGCTTCGATACCTGAATTAAGACATGAAATCAAAATACTTAAGCAAGAAATACAGGGATTAAAATCAAGAGTACTATTATTAGAATCAAAATCTGAAAATAATGACACTAAAAGCAAAAGTAATAATATTTTACAAGAAGAGTAAATAAATTCCTTAACTTTCATAAATTTGCTAGATCGTGTCATAACACATAAGTGGCATACAAAAGTTACCATAGTAGTACATAAAGAATACTATTTTACTGCTACTGCAATGATAGACTCTGGTGCCGACATAAATCTCATTAATGAAGGAATAGTACCATTAAAATAGTTTTCTAAAATAACAGAAATTTTAAGCTCTGCAGACGATAGAAAACTGTTAGTAAATTGTAAATTACAAAATTTTAAGCTCTGCAGACGATAGAAAACTGTTAGTAAATTGTGAATTACAAAATACAACCATTTGTAGTAAAGGAATCTGCTTAGCACAGCCGGCCCTGACCCAGCGCCAGCGGTGCCATCGCACAGGGCAGCAGTCACCTGTAGGGCATTAAAAAAATCCCAAATAGAAAAAACGCGTGAAAGGGGGGAAAAAAAAAAGAACGGTGCCTTGCATCTTAGATCCACGAACGAACTCAAGAACGCGTGAAAGGGACGAAAATACCGCAGTAGCCGACTTAAACGGAGAGCAATCCAGAAGTCCAGGGTAAATCGGAAAGCTATTGGCAGCAAAAGGAAGGCAACGGGAGGGGGAAATCACGAAAGAAAAAATAGCAGAAGTTGCAAAATACAGAATCCAACACAATCCAGAAGGATGTTGGAGGAAGAAAGAGGTAGAGGAGGGGTACTCAGTTAATTCAGATTCAGGCCAGCGAAATGATTGGTACACTTTATAAATTCAGCCTTAATTGCACTAATAAAAGAAATTTTATTAGGACTCATTTAATTTATTTTAATATAAGGAGTTTTTATAAGTGCATAAATTCAAATGGTTAATTCTATTAGGATCCCTCATTTTGCTTTTGCCACCCCACTACAGGTTTAAAAAATGAAATGACCTATTTACCCTCATTTGTTATTAAACAAGACATATTCATCATGTCATTTTATTATGCACTTTAATCATAGTGAAATGAAAAATAAGACGAGAATAATAAAATTAAGCGAAGAAGACAATTATGATTTACAGGAAAATGATGTTATATTTGGATTTGATTTTTTTCTTAAGATTTTTTTTTTAAAAAAGAATTTGATTTACAGTTCAATTGTTTTTTTAATTAAACTGAAATATAATTTTTTAGATAATGCAATTGATGAAACAAATAAAAAAGCAAATACAAATTACAATTCTGTTGTTTTTGGATTTCATATCTTCTTTCATTCCATTGTTAATTTTAAGTTGTTTTTTAAGTATAAAAGAAAGGGTAGTTCCGGTATATTTTGGGGTGGGAAAAGCAAAAGATGGCGTATGATAATTTTGTTTAAATAACGGGGTGGGAAAGACAATAGTTGGGGTGTGAATAGATCTAGCCAATTCAAATATACGTGTAGTGCATGGTCTTGTTTCTCAACTATTAAGTCTTTGTTAAAGAACGATTCGTTTTTCTGTTCTAGTTAAAGCTGCAAACAAAACAGCGTGTATATATATATATATATATATATATATATATATATATATATATATATATATTTCAACGGAAATCATATTTTTCTTACTGCAATTTTTTTTTTCGACAAATATCATATTTTCAAATTGTAAAAAATAAAGATAGTTATTATGTATCCGCGAAAGCAACCATCTGGAATTTCCACTAGGAAAAAAATAAAGAAACGAAGAGAAAACCAAATCATTAAGAGGATCTCTTAACAAATATTTTTCAAAAACGATAGATTTAGTTGATAATGCAAATCAATCTTTCGATCTTGAAAATGGTTTTCACGATATAGTGGAAAATGAGACTGCATTGAATAAAGAATTTAATGTTATACCAGAAACTATACGTGATAATGAGATTTCACCACAGTAAATAGTTAATGGAAGTGATGTCCAGTGTTTAGAACAATTAAATGAAACAAAAGCCGATGAAAGTAATAGCACTACTTGATTTTTTTTAATATTATATGTATCTTACAATATGAATGTTACTTAGTATTATTGTGAATATTTTTTTACATTGGGGGCATTATGTAGCAAATTGCACTGGACATCATAAGTCTCAGGTTCCGCTCTCCTACTTAGGAATGTCATTTATAATGGTAAAAAAATTGTCACATGAAGTGATACTACGAAATCCATTCCTTCATATGCTATACCCAATAACAAAAACATCAAAAGAATGAATTACCAGTAAGATTAATAATCAAGAAATAACATTTTAGTTATCACCCAACCAGAATGTCATGAGTTTGACAACATTATACAAAAGAAAATTAAAAGAAAAGAAAACTTTTTAAATATTTTATCACAGGAAATAAATTATAAGCAGATAAAAGAAAAATTATCCTCACTTCAATTGCAAAAAAGAATAAATTATTTACAAAATCACATAGAAAAGTGGTGCCTGACGCAACGGTAAGGTTACCCGGCTAGTAATCTAGAGCGCGCAGGTTCGAGTCCTGGCCTCTTCACATATGTGAGGGAATGACTGTGCGCACTAATCGACCACCCCCAGAGCCCGGAAAGCCGTGAAAAAAATACCAGGACGGAAAAAAAAAGACTGACCTGGGAAGTCCTCTCGCGCTCGAGTACGGGAGCTTTTGGCACTGGGTATCCGCCTTTACAAAATTACATAGAAGAAACAATTTGTGCACACCCCATATATCTTTTTGCAAAGGAAAAAACATATGATAGAATAACCATATGAGCCTAGTTTTTAAAAAAGTCAAATCCCAACTAAAGCTAGACCAGTTGCCATGAGTCCTAGGCATTTAGAATATGTAAAAATGAAATAGACGAATTGTTGCATAAAGGTCTTATTAGACCATCTAGAAGCCCACGGAGTTGTTCGGCATTTTATGTTGAAAATGATGCAGAATTGGAGCGAGTAGTTCCAATTGTGAACTATCAAAATGATGCAGAATAAATTATTTACAAAATCAAATAGAAAAGGTGGTGCCTGGCGCAACGGTAAGGTTACCCGGCTGATAATCTGGAGCGCACAGGTTCGAGTTCCGGCCTCTTCACTTATGTGAGGGAAAGGTTGTGCGCACTAATCGACCACCCCCCAAAGCCCGGAAAGTCGTGAGAATAGTACTAGATGGGAGACTGCCTGAGAAGTCCTCTCACTTGAGTATGGGAGCTTTTGGCACTGGGTATCCACCTTTAGTTCCAAGACTAGTAATCAACTACAAAAAGACTAGTAATCAACTACAAACCTTTAAATAAAGTCTTACGATGGATTAGATATCCAATTCCATATATATATATATATATATATATATATATCATGGTATGAAATCTCGTCCGGAACCGCGAGATGCCGTTCATCTCGTACCGGTTCCGGCAGAGGGCGAGCCGGAAACGTCGAAAAATCTCGTTCCGGTTAGACAAGTAGAAAAAAAAAAAAAAACTAAAATCGCGAAATCAGACAGAAAAAAGCACTCGCGAATTCGAAAAGCAAAAGAAAAAGCAACATCCGTGAAAAATTTGGCTATAAATAAACGAGTAGAGAGAATAAATTACCACGCTTTCTTCAATCCTCAACAATCTTCAGTGGATTCAAAATTCTCCCCAAGTCGACTTTCAAACCGAGACCGACTTTCAAAATCGAGCTGCAAACCGAGACCGACTTTCAAAATCAGACAGAAAATCGAGCTCCAAACCGCCTTCAGATTTCAAAATCGACTTTGAGGTGATTTATTGAATCCCCTAATTTTTTTTGCCGCCTTCGAATTTGGTTTTTTTTTTCATTTTCCCTCTTTCGTGATTTGCGTGAAAGTTTCTGGAAAGGGGAGTTCACGTGAATGTTTGAAAGGGGAGAAAATATAGTGGTCGACGCGTTTGTTTAGTTCACGTGAATGTTTCTGACGCGTTGGTTAATGAATCTATGTGAATGTTTCTTTTTATGTATATGCTGGACTGAGTACTGAACACTGTACTGGCTTTAATGTATATTTTTAAATATGGGCCGTTTTCTGGCTTCCAAATCTTCACAGTACTGGCTTTATATACTGGACCAAATGGACATTGCATTTTTTATATAAATGGACACTGCATATGTTGTACTGGCTGTAAATTGTAATGTATGGACATTGCATACTAATGGACACTGCATATATAAATGTTTGATTTTTGGACCGAAACCGAAACAAAAACCGAAACTGCCGAAACCGCCGAAACCGTCCGAAACTAGTAAATTTTCAAATGACCGAAACCGAAACCGAGTTTTTGAACCATGATATATATATATATATGGAAGATTATATTTAGCCAAAATAATGTCAAAATTAGACACAAAATCAGGATTCTGGCAAATCCAAATTGCAGAAAAAATAAATATAAAACAGCATTTACTGTTCCATTTGGACAACATGAATGTAATGCCATTTGGGCTTAAAAATGCTTCTTCCGAATTTCAAAAAATTATGAATGATATTTTCAGTACGTATACAAATTAGACTATAGTTTATATTGATGATGTTGTAGTTTTTTCAGAATCTATTGATCAACATTTTAAATATCTAAATATTACTATAAATGTTGTCAAAAAAGCAGGACTTGCTGTTTCAGCCAGAGAATAGAACTTTTCCAAATAGGTATAAGATTTCCTGGTAACATAATAAAAGAGGGAACAATTTTTCTAATTGATAGAGCAATTGCCTTTGCGAATAAATTTCCCGATGAAATCAAAGATAAAAATCAATACAAAGATTTCTCGACAGTTTAACTATGTGGCAGATTTCTATAAAGACTTGGCTTGTAATGCTAAACCATTATTTGAAAGATCAAAAAAAATCCCCCAACATGGACAGATAGACATACAAAAATTAAGGAAAATAAAATCAAGGATATAAAATTTTCAATGTTTAGCAATTCCACATCCAAATGCATTTAAGATAGTTGAGGCTGATGCATCTGATATTGGTAATGGAGGAATTCTTAAACAAAAGATTTATAATAAAGAATCTTTAGTAAGATTTACTTCAGGTATTTGGCAAGGTCCTAGAGTTAATTACTCAACTACTAAAATGGAAGTATTATCAGTTGCACTATGCATCCAAAAATTTGAAAGAGATTTTAACTAAGCGTAGATTGCAAATCTACCAAAGAAATTTTACAAAAGGATATCAAAATCATTGCTTCAAAATAAATATTTGCTAGATGGCAAGTCATATTATCAGTATTTGATTTTGATATTGAATTTATAAAAGATTCAAGTAATTCTTCTCTACCATAATTTTTAACCCGAGAATTTTTACAGGGAAAGAATGAATAAAAGAAAAGAGAAAATAGCAAAAGGCAGTAATACCGCAATAACTCGGCAACAACTGACTTATAAGTCTACTTTCCAAAAGGATGATAATACTTTGAGGGAAGAAGCTTTAAAAATTATTCCAGAATACGATTTAGCGATAAAATCCACAACATTGAAGGAATATGTATATCCTTATATTCCTATTTCTACAATTTGGATATCTCCAGTCGAAAGAAAATATAATCATTTATCAGCAGAAGAAGTTATGACCTACTTAAAAAACTTTACTGATCCATATCTTTATCCGAAAGATTTTCAATTTTATCAAGATATTCTAACATATACTGGTTCAATATAATTTGATTCTACCTTAAGAACGAGTAGTGATTGGGCATTTTTGAATGCTTCTACTATTAAAATAATTACTCCAGAAGGACCCGAACAATGGGAAGGCGATTTATATAAATCAAAAGAATTATTAACCAATTATAGAAACCTTTATAGAAATAAATAACTTTTAATTATTTTGATTTATCAAAGCTTGGGACATTGCTTTCTGTTATGATAATAGACAGAAAAAAACATAGTTGATTTATACAGTTTAAAGAACAAAAGTCCTTAATTTTTCCAAATTGGTTTTTGGTTTGGTTTTCAAACTTCGGATTATATCCTATCATTTTACCAGAAAAGATTAGAACAATTTATAAAGAACTTGTTTAAAGAAATCCATCATTGAAATTTTATGGATTGATATTCGCCACACTTTATCAAGTGCCATGGATACTAAAACCGGACGTTGTTATTTTTCCCAGAACCCTACAAAAGCTAGGCATAACATTTGAAAACATCCCTCATTTGGGAAGATGGATATTAATTAAATGGTGGGACAAATACAAGTTCTTTAAAAACTCAATTTTTGAAAATAAAGGGATAATCAATTTAGAGCCTCCTAAAATTCATTCTACGCCGCCTTCTAAGAAGAAGCAAATGGGAGCCTTAAAAGAATTATTTGCGGGTTCATCTAAAAAGGACATAAAGAATCAAATTCTAGCCATTCTAGGAGCAGAACCGAACGATGAAGATGATATAATGAGTGTTAATTCAAACACAGGTGAAGATCTACAAGAGCAAAACTCACGAAGAGGCCAGCTGGAAGAAGAAGAAGAGTACACGCTAAAATCAAGGGAACCAATATTGCTTTCTTACGTAGACGTATTAGTGGAGAAGAAATAGTGAAAAAAGCATTACTTCTGCCTCATGGAAATGTCTTTTTATCTGGAACAGTATACCTTAGAGGAGCTTATCTCAGTTTCACAGCAACCTCAGCAGTAAACGTGTACACTCAGAAGTTCCTAGATAGTATACGTGGAAGACTTTTAAAGGTGATAGTTATAACTCAGCACCCTACGAATATGACTCAATAACCTAAAACCAATTACTCAATAGCCTAAAACTTATGACTTGGTAGCCTAAAAAGGATGGACCACGAAGCTAGAGTAATGACACATTATCTGAAGGTTACTCTCGAAGGATTCTATATGTATAAATATGTGTGTAACGAGGGGAGAAGCATGTACAAATTTTCAGTAAGTTTATATTTTTGACTGAAGATCTGTAATGGTGGAAGCCAGGTGCGTTTGTAAATTACCTCTGTAAATATTTTTGAGTGTGCAATAAAATCTACTACTAGTTTTGGTGCTACTTAAAGCATATTTCCATTAAAAGAGATCCACTGTAAATGATTACACTTAGACATGAATAAATCCGATGTAAAATTGTTATTTTGTTCCAACAATCTAACACTGATCTACCATATTACATATTAAAAATGTTTGAATATAGGAAGAGACAAGCGAATAATGCATCAGGAAAGATATCCAATGTTTTAACTTTTTTACTCTACAGAAAGCACTTTAATGAAATATTTTGCATTTAGCAGATGTGTGGGACTTCAAATTTGGTAAAGAGATGATGCTTACATTTTGCAAGTTCTCCCAACCAGGCTTTCTTTTGGCAACAGTGTCTCGAAGTTGATCATACCGCATTGATTCCTGGGAGAAAAGAGTAAACCTTCATGATATATCATACAAAAAGTTAACTGGTTTGAAAAGGCAAAAGTTTAACTTGGTTTGAAAAGGCCCTACAAACATTACATTTCAAATTTATACATCTGAATGAGCGGGGATTAAAAAAAGAAAGAAAATCTAGGATATCCACATATAAGGAAACTGAGGAGCAAGCCATCTAACAAAATTATTTCCATCACAACAAAGGAATAACATATAACAGGGTACCTTGTGCTGTATGAATACATGTAGATCTTACAAAAGCTTGCAAGGTGGTAGCAATTCAAGAATAAGAGTTACAGACTTTAACTGTATCCACTAACAGAAAGTTTATTGCCCAACACTAGTAATATTGACGTAAGACAATGTGCATTACTATTTTGTGTTGGGTCACAAACTAAAGTTGTATTCAGAAATAGTGATGCTAACGTCGCCTAAGTAAGCGGTTAAGAATCCAAAAAGAAATTGTGTTAACTGCATTCGAAAGAGCTACTCTACCTCGTAAGCCCACCAAATCTTTTTCTTCACATCATCATCATAGGTGAATCCACCCATAATCTGTGGCATAGTAAGCAACCAGAAGGCAGCTACCTTCGGATCTTTCATGCTATGGACAATATTCTGAGAAATAACAAATGAAACAGCATGAACTATGGTAATGATCCAAAAACTGTTGAGACTGATGTTAAAAACAAGGTCAACTAGTCAGACAGAGAAATAAATCTTCAAAAATGTATTGTCGCATTTTCTTTAATAATAACATTGTTTTCGATACCCCACACTAAAATAGTTTGTGATTTTGTTGAAGCTGTTAAAGCTTAATTGGCAATAACACGAAACAAAATAGAATGAGGATATAAAAGTATATTCATGTAAAAAGAGATAACACAAGAACCCTACATAGCTATAGCAATATGACCACAATACTTGCCTCGTAGGGGTAATCCATCTTCTTCAAAACATTATAGGCTTTCCATGGAGGCTCTATAATCTGAAAATGTTTAGAAAATGTTGGTATGAAAGTTAGATGAAGCATCAGAAGTTGGAAGTTACAGTTACTTTATTTTCTGCATCATATTGTTCAAAAGTAAAAATGTTACATCTAGAATGGAAATTGTCTCATTTGATTTGGGATTCCAGTAGCTTCTCTGCTACAAGCCGCAGCTGTTCTCACCTCCCTTTGACATTGGATAGGAGGTGAACAGAAAGAGACAACCTCATTTTTTATTGTATGAAAATATATATGAGTTTAATCATTAGCATAGAAACACAAAGAAAAAAATATTTGCTTTAAGTACACATTCCAGTGTGGATTTGTCTTATAAAAATTTAGTCATATGCATTCATGTATAAAAAGAGAAAGGAGGCTATATTGCTGTCACAAAACACCAAACCATCTGTTATACCAAAATGTGTTATACCAATAAGAAAAGAAGTTCATTATGATGAGGTCATATTTGTAGGACACCAAAATGTGCAACAGGGGATATAAAAATGGAGATCAAACGAAGAAGAGAAAGGTATATTGGTTAAAATCATGTTATTTTATACTGCCGAATGATGGGAAACAAGCATTCCAAAATATAGCAAGATATTCTTGGCTATTCATATTCATATAGTCAACACCACTCTGCCAAGTAAAGATGGCTATCAATAAGAAAGACAAAGTTTCCTACAGAACAGCAATAACATAATGCAATTTTCTAGACATATACACAATTCATAATCAACAGCAAATCTATAATGGTATTAAGTACATAATATAGCAAATAAATTTAAAACTCACATTGTCCGCCGAAATCCTGATCTGCAACTGATTTTTACACTCTGGGCAACTCATCACACCCTGTAACATGAAATAAAATAAAATGGGACTAGGTATGTAAATTGATGAAACCATTTAACCAATTTTATTGAATTTATAAAACCCACTGGATTACAAATGGTGTTCCCTCAATCACAAATATATCACGCGTGTTATACCTAATTTCAAATTAGTTGGTGTTTCCCTTTTTAGTAATGAAGCCGTAAACACTACTTACTGTAGCGTATAGCAGATTAGCTATAAAAATTTAAAGCATTAAAACTTAGCAAGGTAGACACAACTAGTTAAATGATGAGAAACACGTATTGTTAAAAACCAAGGAGAAAATGATTACTGCATCTTCGATCAATACAAGATACTGAATATTACCCCAAAAAAAAAAAAAAGATATTGAATAATACAAATATACAAATTCGACAAATTAGAATTTTTGAGACGTATCTCTAAATTTGTAAATGCATTTGTATCATATGTATAACAATTACAACAATAGTCATCCCTTGAATGATGCCAGATCAAAGTGCTCCTTGCAGACGGGAATGACAGTCATAATTAGTTAAGAAAATCTTGAAGACCCAAAGAACTAAGATACACTTGTAAACTTTAAGAGAGGATATGACAGACAACACATAACTATCACAAATCAAAATCAGCATCATGTTTCATCATCTGTTTAACAATTAATTCAGATTTTCAAACGCTAATGTCTTATATATCTAATTTGCTTCATTTGATTCTTTATAGTTATTTTTAATCAATATTTTATTTTGTGCAATTATGCACAGCGTATTGTGTTACTTTTTGCTAACGTTTACACAAAGATCACAAAAGACTAAACGAGTATTAAGTAACTTAAAATTGTTTATAATTGCTATTTTTTGGTTATGATATAGTTTTTTGTGCATAAATGAAAAAAAAGGTAAGTTCACGCATTGCAAATCATTTTATGAATAAAAGCATTTGTATTTCTGATAAAATAATCTGAATATGTAGTAAGTTACAATTATTATTTTTATAATAACTATAATTTTTGTACAATGTGCTGAATCATGCTGAATTCATCGTTACTTTCATCTCGTTAAATCATAACAACAGATGTTACATTTCAATATTTCACTCAGTTTATAATCATGGCTGTAGAATAAAAATTCAGTTTAAGATTATCATGGTTAACATCCTGATAGGTGAAGAAAAGTAAAATCTGGCCAAATGTTTTACTTTTATAGTTTATATGAAAGGGATGTAGAAGTGAGCTCCTTTCTAACTTGGAATAGGAAAATGAACATAAAATATGTCTTCTATAAATCTCTAGTAAGCGATCCTACTTAGTAAAGTAAAACTTGTGGTAGACTTCTAAATAATGGAAATTTTCAGGCCCTTTTTGCCAGTGCAACTAATACCAGCGTATGTCGGTCCATACTCAGGGCAACCAATAGTGGTGTATATCATCTTATTTTATTTGTCTCACCAATTAGTGTCAAAATTGTTTATGGTAACAAAAAAGATTTATGACTAGAACAAGACACAAGCAATTACATTTAAATGATAACCAAAGTACGAGTTCTTGTACAACTATTTTAAATAGAAGAAAATGTATCATAAGCAAAACGTTGATGTTATACGAACTGTCAAACTAAACCTAAAATCATTTGACATGAAAAGAAATGCAATTTTGCATATATATTTTCAGAGTTAACAGAATACTGCTTACAGTTGCATCACAATTTGGACAATCTTTGGATGGTAGAGGAGTTGGAAGATCGATAGCAGAAGGAAGGTGGATCAACTCTGCCTGGTTCTGGACAATAGCATCTGCAATATTTTCGGCAGTTGCTTTCTTCCCACTGCAACAAAGTAATCAATGATTGTATTTAAGGAGTAGAATATGACAAACATGTACACAAAGCTAGATCACCTAGAATTTTACACATCTTTAGCAGTAATGAACAATAACCAATCAAAGACCACTTGCCCAATAGGTTAGTGATATGACTCTCTAGACATAGGTTCTAGAGTTAACAGGGTTGAACCCCTCAAACGTCAAAATGAGTGTTCTACTTGATCAAAGTACCACTCTTACTAATCCAAAAAAAAAAAAAAAAAAAAAAAAAGGTGATGAAAATTACAGGCATTGAGGAATAACTAAAGCATGATCATGTGTAAACGTAAAGGGACTTCTATTTACATTGAGCAATTAGTTTTGCGAAATGCTAAGTGGTCATCACCAAAAAGTATGGAATCCTAACTCAAAATCAATAATAAATTAAAGAAAGAAAATACATATCAGCTACAGTTCTTTATCTTTTCATGTAAAACTTGACCTTCCAAAACTTTTTACACGATAATGCACTTTCCCAGAGCCTTTGCACATAGTGCACCTCATGGCTTGCCAACCATTGCACGTCTTGCAGTTCCTACAACATGCAGACAGGAAGTGAAGTTTGTTAATATCATACTTCACAAATTGCATAAACCGGGCTGAACATACACACATCTATGTAAATAACTTCCTATATTGCATAATATTATATCGAAGGATAAAGGATAGTTTGCACAGATATATCCATTAGAACCCCAACTTGTTACAACTAATGCTACATACCTACAAAATTTGCGGCTGCTGTTTACATTGCATTAGTTTTTTTGTTCATATTGGAGGCGTTGAAAATACATTACAAACATGGGTTCAGGTTTGGGTTTATTACACCGTGACTAAACAACCTTTTTATTTATTTATTCATGTAAAAGGATACATTTTCTGTAAATAGTAGTGCTAACAGCACTATGATTTGAACTTCAAATCACGTTCAAATTAAGGACATAAATAAAGGGACCTGTGTAGTTAAAGCGCTTAGCGATTCTATAGCGGTGGAGGTGCAAACAGATGTAGGGGGTAAAGCAAGGATATAGCAGAGATGCAAAAAAGTTCATTAGATATAAAATCAAATATTTAAAATTAGATAATTGTCATACTCATATTATTTATGCAGAAGAAACTAACATTAATTAATTGTATATAACAAAATCAAAGAATATCATGGTTGTGCACACTAAATTTGATGAAGATAATAAATTTCTATCATATATTGGATCTTTATGCCTTAAAATTAGCTCTTTACACTAATTTTATTGATTTAAAAAAAAATCAAGCTATACATATTAATATTGCTAAAGCGGATGTTAAAAGATTTTGATTCAACGGGCACAACAGAAAATAAGGGAGCTTAAAGCGGATCTACTGTTTATCGGTGCTAAATTGAAATAGAGTAGTGTTTGAAGAGTGATGCGGGCTATAGTGGAGATTTTGTGGGACTTTAACTGCACAGAAAGGGACTATCAAAATATGAACAAGGGCTGTCAATATTTCTCAGCATGGTATTGACAAAGGAAAGTCAGAAACATAATTTTAAACTTTTGTTATTAACTACCATCTATACCTCTATTATCTATAACTAAATGGGTCCAAAAATTTAAACAATTTAGTCTTATCAAAATTGTATTTTAAAATTTTGACATTTGAGGATTTACTGTAAACAATCAAAATGTTGGGTTTTAAAAAGAACAATAAAATAAAATCATTGAGTATCTGTTGGTGTTTTTTTGCTTTTTTTTGGGGTTAGAGTTATGCCAAACCACACTGTCACATGACTTTTTTTTTCTTATGTTCTAAATTCCATAAAAATGTTTCCCACAAGATCTAGGTTTTTTTCCTGCAGTTTTTTAGTTTTTGATACTTGAGAGTAAAAGCAGAGTTTTAGACAGGTGGATGCAAACAATCCCCCAATAGGTCTACTGCTAGAGAAATAAAGAACAATAAGTAGTAGAGCTTCAAGCTAGTTGGTGTAACAGCTTAAAACTAAAAACCTATATTTTGGTACCTTTTCAAGCTTAAAAGTATGATTGTTACACACCCTTTCAGTAAACCTTTCGTTCAGTGTACACAAACACACATACACCACACACATGCGGGTTATATGACACTCCTGTGCAAGGGAACGTTCCTCGTGTATATGTATGCATGTGTGTGTGTATTCACTTAAACTTTCCATATTATTCTAAAAACTTCAACATCGGTTGCAAACTCAAATTCTTACAAGAGTTTAAGTTTAACTGAATCTTTTAACCCTAAACTTTGATTCTTCATATGATTCAATTTCAATTCTATCAGAAAAGAAAGGAGGGAACCCTTTAACTCCACTTTAAAATGTACATCAGTCCAATGTAAGGACATAGTAATGTTACAATCATTCAATTAGTGGCAAAGTGAACCTTTGTCGCTGCAAATCTTTTTGTGGGTCAAGACAAGGAAAAGTTAGTACATGTTGTAGGAGACTGCACAAAATTGGATGTACAACATTCAACGAGTATCGGAACTGGCATAAAATGACAATGTTCAAAGTTTACACTTTTGCCTTTACTTGTTTACTTATTATCTTTGTCCACTATGCTCTTTATTTGCATATAGCCTTTTAAATATCATGCTTCATATAATTTGCAGTCTAGCATTTTTATTATTTTAGTATGACATATCATATAAAAACTATTCGCCATACACTTTAGTGCCGATGGTAATAATACAAAAATTACTCAAACTTGATTTTAGTCAAGAAAGAGGCTTTTTTTCACCCTCTAATAATCCAAGCAACACACTATCATTAAATAAGAAGCATATAGTAAAAACTGCAAAAATGCTAAACGGGCGCTGCTATGCATCAAGTATGCATTAGGAATTGTCGTTTAGAAAGATAGCAAACGAAACTATCTGCTTTTAACAAACTTGCGTATTTTGGATGAAATGTAAGTATTTGATTGGTGTTAAACTATTAATGGGTCCAAAAAAAAAAATTTGGGGATTTATATGACTTTAAAAGCAGTTAAAGAGGGAGGACCATCTAAAACTAGCACGCAGATGCTTATACGAGACATCTACTCTCAATTAGCAGTGGTAGGATACCCTAAATGTTTAGATGATACAGTAAGTCTTGCTTAAGATGATCTAAGCGGATGGCCAAGCCTTGAGCATTGCCTAGCACCTAGGCAGGTCTAAACAGATGCCTATATGGATCTGTACAGTGGAATGATCTTCAATGAGTTTGGCATAACTCATTCAGTTAATATACATATTATCTATTTCTCCTAACTACACAAGTTTTCAACAAGTTGTGCACAATCAATTTAACAATACTATGAATTATTTTGACTGTAAAATTCTTTCAATAAATTTTGTATAATATCTTTAATTAACATATTATGAATTTAATACACATTCAAGTAGTAATAAAACTAAATAAACTTAAATTTCAATAAGTAAAAATGTATCCAGTGCCACTGCTTGTGCCAATTGTAACATAATGAATGTGTGTTTCATTTCAAAATTCTGTTGTGCATTGCATTTCACCTTTGGTCGTGCTTTTCTGATGTATGGAGTATAATTTAAATTTTATTTCAAGAAGTGATGATAATAGTTAGAAATGTTTTGGTTTCAGATTCCTATTGTAGTTAAATTATTAAAATGCTTAAATTATAGCGCAGGGAACAGTCATCGGTTAAAATTAAAAAGCACTTCTTTCTTGAGGTTCTTCAAATAAGACATAAGATACCTTTGGCAAATCACTTTCTTTCCCAATTCCATAGCAATATCATAAGTACCTAGAGTAGCAACAACCTGAATAATACAGCATTTTTAACTAACTAACATGTCGAAGCAAACTAACTATTTCAAGTAAAACGAAAAACAAAAATCTTACAAAAATGGCAGTAAAGGAGATGTCAGAAGCAAGTTTTGGGATGCCAAATCCTCTAGGAGCGGAACCAATTACATCGAAAGCAAGAGTGAAGGGAGAGAACACTACTTTGATTGGGAGTTCTAAGAGGTCGATGAACTGCTGACCGTACCGTGTTTTGAAGAGCTTTAATTGTACGTCCGTGAATTGCTTCAGAGCTCGTGCCATTCGGTCCGTGCCTTTACCCATTTTGCTTGTTGTCTCCAATTATCCTACCGTGTTTTGACGAGGAAAGAAATGAAGGAGGTTCGAAGCCTCGAAGGAGACGCGGATAACGAAACAGGCGACGAGTAAGGCGGACAAAATGCTATATAGCCCCTCATAAATTGACATAGGACGTGACATGAGCAGTGGGTTTTAGGGGGCTTGTAAGGACAATTTTTTTTAAAATTTTAACACAAGGACATGGGACTAAAAATTAATTTAAAATAACAAAAAAGTCTGATCCAAATTAAGAACATATTTTCTTCGTGGATATTCAATCTCCTGTCACCACGCTACATTTACGAACTTCATTTCTAACCATATCAAAAAATCACAAAATTCATTTATAATGGCAACCAAATCAAAAACCCCGTCACCTCCTACAATCGAATTCCTAAATTCATCCGACAGCCAAAATCGACACCAGATCAAGCACAAGTCGAACAGAAAACACAATCTCAAATGGGAAACT
Source organism: Allium sativum (assembly GCA_030737875.1). Lineage (NCBI taxonomy): Eukaryota > Viridiplantae > Streptophyta > Magnoliopsida > Asparagales > Amaryllidaceae > Allium > Allium sativum. Next base: position 1,015,222,825 of record CM060916.1, read on the forward strand.
CTAACTGAATGTGATAAAAATCTTCAACATACAGTTGAAACCTTAGTTGAAGAAAAGCGGAGAGTTGAACCGCAAAATCAAACGGATTTTCAAACCCTAGAACCAACCACATGAGCCGATAAATTAATCAACACCGAATTGCCAATTACGAGAAAAAAAATGAAAACTAGAGAAACAAGGTTGAAAAAGAAAAACGATCCAAAAAGCACTGAAGAAGTTAGAAAGATAAAGTCAAAGAAAGAAAAAATTTAGGTAAATGATACCTTAAAATAAATAAATAAAACCGGTACAGTTGTTATTATTGTGTAACAATACTGTACATATTCAATAGGAAATAACACAAAAAAGCAAACTAATTCAAGCTAAAGGGTATGAAGATAAAGAATCGAATTAGGTAAGATCATACGCAATAATATTAAGTATTTCTTGTTAGGATGAAAATGATACTATTGTGCTAGTATTATTAAACACAAAACTGATGTTGTTGTATTACAAAAGCTGACACTTAGAACACATTAGACTACTGTGTTAAAAATGCTATTGTGTTAGTACCATTAATATATAAAAAATAGATTCCTAAAATGCTTTAAATTTGATTGAAAATGCTATTCTGATAGAACATATTAGACTAATGTGTTAGTATCATTGAAAAAAACTGATACTATTGTGTTAAAAATGATTTAAATTTCATCAAAAATGATACTTATAATGTGCAGAACTAAAAACTGATATTGTTATTACATAAAAACTGATACCATACACCTGGAAATAGCCAAATATTCTTAGAATATAAATATAATACCATAAAACATGCAAACTAGTACTCAAAACCTAAACACATTAGACTGATTTCTTATTTAGACAAAAAGTAATACCGTAACTTAGGCAAAACTGATACCATAAACTTGATCAAGTAAAAATTGCTTAATTTTTTGGTAAAACTGATTTTATTTCACTTGCAAAACTAGTACCATATCACATGCTAATCTCATAGCATACACATGTCCATTACATAACATGCATAATTACATTACATGTAAAACTGATACCACAACAAATGTAAAACTAATAACTAAAATATATAACTACATTATATTATATACTAATTTTTTTCTAATAAATCAGGATGATGATTTCACTGATCCTAGATCAAGAGACAACGAAGCAATGACAAGAACAGATCTAAACAAAGATATACCAGTATTTGAAGAATCAAAAATTGATACTGCATACAGATGTGCACCAGGCTGCTTACAAAATGATTAAACTTGTGAAAGATAAAAAAGGTCTGAATAAGAATCAAACTAAATTCTTGAAAAGCACTCCCTTGCATCATTCTTTCAGTGTGTTCTATGAAGATAAAATAGCTTTACAAGAGTGCAAAAAACATCAAGAAAATTTGAATGTTGTGTATAGTTGTTATTCACCAATTGAAGAAGCATTTGTCTTTAACGAGGAAAAAATGGAAATTACAGCAAGCGACATAAGTTTATTATTCTACAGTCATTAGAAGGAAATAACATTGAACCAACACCAAAAATGACAAATAGAAAAATAACTTCCAATTACAAAGATTTCGTAACAAGAAAATTTGGATCGACATGGTTTATTATTCAAAATTTGATAGAAAAAGGAATAAAACAAGAAGTTAGAAATAGAAAGAAGCAACATGAAGAGGACCTACCTATCGTTATCATCATGGAGGTACTTCTTACATTTTTCTTCGCCAACAACCAACAGAAGCTACGATGGGGATTAGTGTCATTCTTATTGGATGTAGAGAAAATAAACTCTGTCTCATGGCTATAAACAATCTAGATTTTTTTTTACTAAATTTGTCAAAAAAGTTGTTCAAAAGTCTAGGAACATGTCCGGATGTACAATGCTTCCTTTGGAAGATAAGTTATTTACAAAATTCTTATATTTAATCAAAAGATTAAAAAATGTATTCATGTTTAATTTTATTTTATTACATTTTTTATACACAGTATTGCATGTGTGGGAAGATGAAACTAATTACATAAAGAAGAAGCTTTAACAGTAACAAATTTGTTATCAATCTTGGATCGATTTCATAAATTTTCAGGTCTTGCTTTGAATAATTCTAAATCGTCAATTATGTTGGCTAGAGTTAATATGCAGCATGCAAATTTGCTTTCTTCCTTATCTTCTTTGCCTCTGGTGCACGATGTTTCAACTCACCTTGGTATTCCACTTGTCACATCTAGAATCACCACTGCCAAATGTATGAGTTTATTTAATGAAATCACCAAGGTCATCAATAGTTGGTTCAGTTTAAATATTACTCAAGCTGGTAGGCTCACGTTAGTTAAATCTTTTTTGCATTCCTACAGTGGACTTGGGATATTTAATCTCTCTCATTGGAATAAACCAACCATTAGTTTTTCACAATCTGATGGCAAGGAAGGATAACCTATAGGTTAAATGGACCATACGACACAACTTAAAATGCAACAATTTTTGGACCGTGGGAATTCCACATGCGTGCAGCTGGACATGGAGATCAATTCTCAAATTCATACCCGAATTATTACCTCATGTTCATGTCATTTCTTTGAGAATGGTCAAACTTCTTTCTAGCATGATCCCTAGGTGGAGAAAGGTATTATTCTTGCCAATGTGTTAACCTATAACCAGAGAGTGTAGACTGAGATATACTTTGATGCCAAAGCCAATCAGTTTCTGTGCAATGGTGTTGTAACTCTTCCATACTCTTCTAATCAAAACATAAGGCAGCCCTAGGGTGAAATTATGTCGCAACATTACCTGGCTGTTACACATGACAAAGTAGTGTGGTTACATGATTTCACCAAGCACTCTATTGCGTTAGTGTACAAATGCTCGAACGATGAGGGTAGCTTACCTTTTGCTTGGAATAAGAGGGTTTGGAACAAACTTAGCCTGGAAACTGATAATTTCTTGCTATGGAAGGTGCTGAAGAATGCTATCAACACTAAAGAAAAAAATGTATAACCTGGGGTTACTTGCTACCCAACTTGTGTTCTGTGTAGTGATTAGGAGGAGTCTAATGTCCATCTGTTTTTTAACTGTACTTACTCTTTCAAGTAATGGAATAACTTTATGATTAAAATGGGTAGGAATGATGCATTCATAACCAGCAATATAGAATGGTGCTACTTGTACAAAGCAACAAGATGGAAAGATGATTGTAGCGTTTTGCTGCTAATTATTCTAAAGAAATTTGTATGTGTCATATGGAGATATAAGAATGAGGTAATTTTCAAAGGCAAAGTTAACCAAGAGCTGAAAATCTGGAATGAAGTTTTAGCTGCTATCAGGCATGGTATAGACTGCACGAGATATACTTTCGAAACCCCTATGGGTTTAGCTAGTTTCTTTAGCTGCTGATTTTTTCTTTTTGAATGTTGTAGTTGTTGTATATAATGCAGTTGTATACACAATTATATGATTTTTGTTTGATGATAACTAACAAATATATTTTATTATTAAATGTGTTTGTAACTATACCGATATACTACACAACAGACATAAATATAATATTTCTATTTAAATAAAATACAACTGTACAGAAATTTATATATTCACACAGTATTTGATTTGAATAAAAATATTTTATTTCAATTTCAAAAAGTACATCTTTTATTATTCATCTATTTGACATACTTCATTTCATTCATTTACAAATTTCCTCATTACAACTCTGTCACTTACTATATACAACTACATTTACACTCACATATACATACACTCTCATTAACCCATTGACATTGCTATTTTCACTGTCTTCTGTCTTCCATCTTCTGTCTTCACAACATCTTCACTGTCAGTCCAGTCATCAACTACTTACCTGTCACATGAAAAACATACACACAGTACATTGCAATAGAAATAAAACTGAATACATGTGAATATAAATTTAAATTTTAAAATTTTATTTGCCTCAGGTTTCTGGTGTGTTTCTCATCATTTTCCATGACTTGATCTGATTCATCTGTGTCTAGTCAGTTTGTATATGTATAGTACAGGGACAGGAAATCTTGTTTGATGGCTGCATATACACACATGTATAAATATACACGCGTGTACTGCCACGCCAATCAAAATGCAACTGAGGAGTAGCCGCGTGGACCAACTCGACTCAATACGTATCAAAATGGTCGAGCGAAGCCCAAAACTGCTCAACAAATAATAAAGTCATTCTCTAACATGCAAGTATCACATGCAACATGGACAGTTCGTTTTTCAATTAACAAGACAGTTTTCACAATGGTCAACCATGAAGACAGTGAGACTCAAAGACATGGACGAGTGAAGCTGGCGTGTCAACAAGTACCAACAAGTTCAACCCAACAAGTTTGCATATGGAAATATATGATAGTGCATCAAACAGCAAAAAAGCATCTTAACATATACATGGCAGGAACAATGCAAGCATATATGAATCATAAGTGAATCATGTTTGGACAGTGCAATGATTAGTGCAATGAATATATGGTAATTACAAAAACAAGGCAAGACAGGTGAATGAAGTCAGTCAAGTTCCGGTTCATGTCCAAGAATGGAGCAAATAGTTTCGGCTCAAGTACACAGCAGTGCCAAACAACTTAAAAAATCAAGCAGGTTGCAGAAATAAAGTATCAATCATGATCGAGCACCAAGTCAGGTTCATATTATTTTAGCATGGAAGATATACTTGGTGCATCAAAGCTCAAACAAGTCAGTGTGGCACAACATGTTGGCAACAGTTTTTTTTAAATGGTTCAAGTTCATATAGCAGCATAGTAGAGTTCAAACAAGTCAAGCATTTATGGTAACAAATACAAAGTTCAAACCAGCAAGACAAAACAGTCAAGTATACAGCTAGATACATGTACATTGGTTTAACATGCATGTACAAAGCAAGATGAACAAAGCAACATGTAGATGATTCATAGAATCAGCAATCACTGAAGTGCAAATAGTTCAGCAAGTATGCGTCTACACATGTTTGGTGCAACATGGTTAAATGGAGACACAAACAGTTTTCATGTACAAAAGAAGGTAGTGTTTGGTTTAGGTTTTTCAATTTTGAGTTTTCACACATACAAAAATACCGACAATGCACATATATCTTGAAAAATGTCCGTTTTACAAAACGGAGTTAACATACAAAACCGAAAACAACTTTTTATTATTTTTCATTTTTTAAGAAACAAGGGAATGAAAATAACAAATCCTTCTATCCACCATTCCCGCGGTCCCCTCCGTCGCTCCCTTTCCCTTTGATCTATCACCACCGCTACACTTCAAATCTTCACAACTTTCATAATTAACGCTGAAAACTAAAAATGCAAAACACAAAATAAAGAAAACGCTACCGAAATTTTTCATAAAAACAATGTTCAAAATGTTTCCAAATTTCACATGTTATTTTTTAGTAACTTTCCAGAAAGATAAATCATTCATGGGTGCAACAACAAATTGGCAAGAAACAGGGAATTCGAACACATAATCTTTGGTGCAGATTCAAGGAATTAACTCACATTCTTACCCAGGCAATATGAGGGGATTCATGGCAACAAATTAAATTCCAGAAATCATTTTAGAAATAATTCTTTTTTAGCAACTATTCAAGAATTTATTTCCAGCATTCAACAATCAAGGGAGAGCAAGTATATCGGGCAAGAAATCATTCCATTTAAGTTCCAGAATAAACATGCTTTTTCACGGCATCAAAAAAACAGAGGCAAATAAATTTTCCAAATTCATTTCTGGAATATATGGCACATGATATTTATTGTTTTCCAAAATTCTCATAATCCATTCAAAGGCGAAGGAAACCAGCTTAAATCATGGCAACATTTATTTCAAATCGAAAAAGAATCAAAAGAGGAAATCGCTTATTTTAGATCAAATCATTCACGGTTGAAATCAGAGCATTTTTAGGATCTCATAATCCCATTTAAAACACCAACTCATCACAGACATTATGTATCGAATCCATAAACAACAATTTCAAGCATAGAGTAAAGTCAGAAAACTAACAATCTTTTCAGAGTTTCGATCAGCACCCAAATTGACTGAAGAAGATAGTCGAAGCATCGAAGCAATCATCAAAGACAAGGAGAACCGTTTCCAGAAGCAATCGATTTGGGAGTATTTCAAAAGAAACCCTAATTTACATTTTCCAGCCGCCATTGTTTAAGAGAAAGAGAGAGATCAAGCAAATGAATAAAGCAATGGACCAGAGCCATGTCAATGTGGGCTAACCTAGCCTAAGCTAATTGTCTAAAAGGGGAGATTTAAATTGTTTTAAATCTAGGGTCTCCTTTTTATTTTGTATTATTTGTTTTTAATTCGTTTTGTAAATTGTTCGAATCAGTTTCTAGTGTGTGTAAAATACTAGGGGATTCAGTTAGAGGTTAACTAACAGTTTACTAGTGTCTGTAAAACTAGGGGAAAATCTGGTCTAGTAGATATAGACCAGTCTAGGGTTTTGAGCGTAGGGTTTGTACAGGAGCAGGGAGTGCGAGTTTACTTGGTCTTATAAGCGGGGTTTGTTCTATCACCTAGTAGAAACCTTAGGAATGCACCAGTAGGCAGGGTTTTGTCGAAGCTGGGTATCTCTGTGTGCTATTTTCTTTTTGCTTTTTATTTCTGTTGCATTCTGTGATCTGTTTATTATTTGATATCCAGTCAGATTTTTCACTCAGCGAAAAACTGTGATAAACCCTATTCACCCCCCTCTAGGGTCAATCTAGATCCAACAATTGGTATCAAAGCCTGGTATTTTCTTTAACTCTAGGGTCATGGGTCATCCTAGTTGTCAGCCTAGTGAGAATCAGTCCAGTAATATTCCAACAATTTTCAATGGAACATATTTTTTAAATTGGAAAATAAAGATGAAAATTTATATAAAATATGTTTATATTAAATATTGGAATATTATTATTAATGGAGTAGATTTGTCAGATAAAAGGAATATTGTTATCAATACTCGTGCTATGGACATTATTTATTCTTGTCTTAGTATTGATCAATTTAAACTTATCTCTCATTGTTTGACTGAACAGTCAATCTGGAATACTCTCAATACAAAGTATGGACAAATTGACAGCAGTTGCTCAAAACCCCGGAATGTCAACTCAGATTCAGATCTATGCTTAAAAGGTGAAATAGATAGATCAACCGATGGAGAATCAACAGATGCTGAAGCTGAAAATTTCTCATATGAAGATTTGGTTTATATGTGTGTTGATTTAACTGAATCTGTTGATAAACTCAAATCTAAAAAACAAAACTCTGAAATCTAGGAATTCTGAGTTGACCAGCAAAATTAATGATTTGGAATCACAGCTTGAATATTTTAAAAATTCTTCAAATTCTGATTGCAAAAATTGTTTGAAATTGGAAACCAATCTTGTTCATCTCAATACACACATTCAAAAGTTTGAAAAGGAAATTCGGATCTTAAAAGAAACAAGATTGAGTTATCAAGTTTGAACAATTTTCTATAAAAGGAATTTGAAATTTTTAAGATTGATATAAATTCCGAATTTAAAATTACTATAAAGGAAAATTTGCTGAAATCTGATTTGATTTTGAAAGAACTTGAAAACGAGATTGAAAAATCCAAGAAATTTGAGTTTGAAAAACAAAAACATTTTGAATCTGAGGTTGCTGAGTTCTAAACCAAAATTAAATCTCTTAATGATGAAAATTTGGTTTTGAAAACTGATTTTGAAAAGAGTAAGATCACTAGAAACCATTGTTCAGATTTAATGAAAGAAAAGTGTGATCTTAAATCTAAAATTCAACAACTTGAAACAACATTGGCTAAATTTTCAAACAGTGAAAGATCTTTAAATATGTTGTTGAAAAATAAATTTTCATCGAGAAATAAAAGTGGACTTGGCTTTGGGAATATCAATCGTTTTGATAGAATAAATTCAAATGATTTTGAAAGCTCTTCAAATTGTTTTGGAAAAGATTGTTTTGAAATTTTAAACTCTGGAAATTCAAAAGATTTTTTGAATCATAAACGAAATAAGAATTTGTTTTATAACAAACCATTTAATCATTCTTGGACCCCAAAAAGAAATAAAATGAATTCGTCTAAATTCAAACAGATTTGGGTACATAAAGGCATTTTTGTAAATTTTGATGGTCTGTTATACAAACAGGTTTAGGTACCAAAATGTACAAATATAACTGAGAGTGGTTTTACAAACTTTGTCAAACAACTCGATCATTCAAACTGTTAGGTACCAGAGGAGGCCGAGGAACTACTGAGCAAAAAGAGAATTGAAATCAAACTTGTCTATATTTTTGTATCATCCACGGTTCCTTAGCCAAGTCTGTTTGAGTCAGAGATTCTGGTTTACATCAATTTCAGGTATGATCTCTGAACTCATCTTTGTGAATATTCTTTGTTTTTATTTTCTTTGTTTATTTCTCCTTCCGTCTCTTCTGTTTATTTTTTGTTTGATTTGTCACTGCCATATCTTTATAACTTCTTGGGCTTCCTTAACTTCAAATTGCAGAATTCATATTTTTTTGGAAATTCGCTTCATTATAATAAAACACCGATGTTTTAATCATTTCCAGATCTTGAGTTTAATCTTGTAAATATCTGCAATTGTTTTGAAGTTCATTTTCTGTTTTTCTGAGTTCCTAACAGAGTTGACGTATTCTTGTTATATCTTGAACACTGTTAATATGAATTCTAAATTTTTTGAAGATTTGAAAAACAATTGAAATTTCACACATCTCTGCTGTTCTGAGGTTCTTCTAATTCATTTTAGAAAAGCTTGAAATAATATACTCATTACAGCACAGTGCTACTTCTCAGTTGTGATAATTTCATTGATTTTCAGATTGGCTTGAAATTTTTTGAACTATCTTGAGACTGATTGTTCACATCTTGAAATTCACTGATATTCATGATTATATGTCTTAGATTTTTGTTTGTTTGAGATCATTTGAAATTTCTGATATTTTGAATCTCACACACCTCTCAGATCTGAAATTATTAATCCTGTGTGATTGATTCATTGTATCTCATGATTTACATTTGTTCAAGTGATTTCAAATAAACCATTATTTTTGGATCATGAATTATTACTCAAACTTGATGTAAATGATCTGAATTTTCTTTGGGCTTGTCAGAAATAATTTGGAAAAATTCTTTGAAAGTCCGGTCTTGACACTCACTGTTATTTCATGATTATTTGATTTGAATATATGTTTGTTTAAAATCATTTGAAATTATTGATGTATTGAATCACACACATATCTTGGATCTGAAATTTATAATCTGGTGTGATTGATTCATTGAATCCTGATTTTTCAATTTTCCTCAAATGATTTAAAATAAACTAAATTTTATAATCTTGGATCATGGAATATATTTTGTGACCATTAGTAACATTTTTCTGACAAGTCTGTTGTGTTATTGGTTTCTGTGCTGCTCTGATACTGCTTTTGAAAATGATCTTAGATAACTACTTGTTTTTTATTAAAATTGACTGCTGCTAAAATTACTTTGCTTGTCTTGTCTGCATGGACCTTATGATTGAATTTCTGTTTGTCCGTGATATCCTGGTTTGTCTCTGGTGTCTTGTTACAATCCTCATTAATAGGGACACCAAGTGGTATCAGAAGTGCCTTATATTTGTCTCACTCATCTGTACTTAGATTCTAATCTTCACCTTGTATAGATCCACACAATATTTTTGCCTTGTACAAATTTATCCCTCTTGCCATGAATAGATCTTCGTATCCCTTTTGTAATTGATTTTCAATTTTAAAATTATTTATTGATTATTCATTCAAAAATTGAAATCAATATCCAAATTGAATTGTATTTATAATTCATCAAAATTATTATCAAATTTTGAAATTGTGATAAATCATGATTGTAGTATATTTCACAACAAGAGGAGATTTTATTTATATTTTCATGATTGTTGAACATTTATTATAATATCTTTGATTTGGCAAATATTTCACGAACATCTCCTTTATCTATCATTATTCTGCCATCCATGATAATTTTATATAAATGTGGAGAGTTAATATATTTTAAAATCTTTTTGAATAAACTGTGGAAATATTTGTGATAGAAATGGGACTATGTTATTATTCAGTATTAGTTATAATTGAAGATTTTCAATGATCTCGGTACAGTCGAGCATATTTCATAATATAATTAATTTAGAAATTTATTTCACCGTCCATTTCTGTACCTACCCCATTTTCTATCATCCATATATTGGTTTTATATACCGAAGGCTATTTTAATTACTAAAAATAATAAATATAATTAATATTTAAGTGTGTCTCTAACCTCATTTAAAAATCCAAGCTCTGGTCATGGATGGTTAAGAGATAACTTATAATTTAAGCTGTGACTGACCTCATTTAAAAATCCAAGCTCTGGTTATGCATGGTCAGTGTGCTCTTAAATAAAAAAAATATAATAAAAAAAATGTGCTTCTCCTTGGTATGTGAAAACCAGCCTATCAGTCCATTTTCTAATATGTGAAATGTGTTAATATCTTATGACGTATTATGATTTGTTGATCGATAGATATTGGGATTTGAGATTACTTGTGTTTGTCACTTAAATTGAACTATTAATTATAGTCCAAATCCATCACTATTTTATGCATCATTTTTATAAAAATTCTTTGGAAAATAATTGAAATTCAATTTACATAACTCTCTCCATTTTTATAAAATTCATCGTAAATTCATCATCTTCTACAATGTGAAATATGCCACTAGTCAGTTTGTATATGTACAGTATAGGGACATGAAATCTTGTTTGATGGCTGCATACACACGCATGTATAAATATACACGCGTGCACTGCCATGCCAATCAAAATGCAACTGAGGAGTAGCCGCGTGGACCAACTCGACTCAATAAGTATCAAAATGGTCGAGCGAAGCCCAAAACTTCTCAAAAAATAATAAAGCCATTCTCTAACATGCAAGTATCACATGCAACATGGACAGTTTGTTTTCCAATTAAAAAGATAGTTTTCATAATGGTCAAGCATGAAGACAGTGAGACTCAAAGACATGGACGAGTGAAGCTGGCATGTCAACAAGCACCAACAAGTTCAACCCAACAAGTTTGCATATGGAAACATATGACAGTGCATCAAAACAACAAAAAACATCTTAACATACACATGGCAGGAACAATGCAAGCATATATGAATCGTAAGTGAATCATCAATCATGTTTGGACAGTGCAATGATTAGTGCAATGAATATATGGTAATTACAAAAACAAGGCAAGACAGGTGAATGAAGTCAGCTAAGTTCCGGTTCATGTCCAAGAATGAAGCAAATAGTTTCAACTCAAGTACAAAGCAGTGCCAAACAACTCAAAAAATGAAGCATGTTGCAGAAATAAAGTACCAATCATGATCGAGCACCAAGTCTGGTTCATATTCTTTTAGCATGGAAGATATACTTGGTGCATCAAAGCTCAAACAAGTCGGTGTGGCCCAACATGTTGGCAACAGTTTTTTTAAATGGTTCAAGTTCATATAGCAGCATAGTAGAGTTCAAACAAGTCAAGCATTTATGGTAACAAATACAAAGTTCGATCCAGCAAGACAAAATTGTCAAGTATACAGCCAAATACATGTACATTGGTTTAACATGCATGTACAAGCAGGATGAACAAAGCAGCATGTAGATGGTTCATAGAATTAGCACATACTGAAGTGCAAATAGTTCAGCAAGTATGCGTCTAAACATGTTTGGTGCAACATGGTTAAATGGAGACACAAACAGTTTTCATGTACAAAAGAAATTTTTCAGAAAAACAATGTTCAAAATGTTTCCAAATTTCACATGTTATTTTTCAGTAACTTTCCAGAAAGATAAATCATTCATGGGTGCAACTGCAAATTGGCAAAAAACAGGGAATTCGAACACATAATCTTTGGTGCAAATTCAAGGAATTAATTCACATTCTTACCAAGGCAACATGAGGGGATTCATAGCAACAAATTAAATTCCAGAAATCATTTCAGGAAATATTTCTTTTTAGCAACTATTCAAGAATTTATTTCCAACATTCAACAATCAAGTGAGAGCAAGTATATTGGGAAAGAAATCATTCTATTTAAGTTCCAGAATAAACATGCTTTGTCACGACATCAAAAAAACAGGGGCAAATAAATTTTCCAAATTCATTTCTAGAATATATGGCACATGAATATTTATTGTTTTTTCCAAAATTCTCACAATCCATTCAAAGGCGAAGGAAACCAGCTTAAATCATGGCTATATATATTTCAAATCGAAAAAGAATCAAAAGAGGAAATCACATATTTCAGATCAAATCATTCACGGTTGAAATCAGAGCATTTTTAGGATCTCATAATCCCATTTAAAACACCAACTCATCACAGGCATTATGTATCGAATCCACAGACAACAATTTCAAGAATAGAGTAAAGTCAGAAAACTCACAATCTTTTTAGAGTTTCGATTAGCACCCAGATTGACTGAAGAAGATAGTCGAAGCATCGAAGCAATCATCGAAGACAAGGAGAACCGTTTCCAGAAGCAATCGATTCGGGTGTATTTCAAAAGAAACCATAATTTACATTTTCCAGCCGCCATTATTTAAGAGAAAGAGAGAGATCGAGCAAATGAACAAAGCAATGGAACGAAGCCATGTCAATGTGGGCTAACCTAGCCTAGGCTAATTGTTTAAAAGGGGAGATTTAAATTGTTTTAAATCTAGGGTTTCCTTTTTATTTTGTATTGTTTGTTTTTAATTCGTTTTGTAAATCGTTCGAATTAGTTTATAGTGTTTGTAAAATACTAGGGGATTCACTTAGAGGTTAACCGACAGTTTACTAGTGTCTGTAAAACTAGGGGAAAATCTGGTCTAGTGGATATAGACCAGTCTAGGGTTTTGAGCGTAGGGTTAGTACAGGAGCAGGGAGTGCGAGTTTACTTGGTCTTGTAAGCGGGATCTGTTCTATCACCTAGTAGCACTACAACAAAAATGCCATATTACAACTTTAATTTTACAACTGTCACAAATTGACAGTTGTAATAAAGATTATTTACAACTGTGCTTTCCTGAAATTTGTAATAAATATATTTTTAACAACTGTTTTTTGGGCCTGTTGTAATAGATGTCTATTACAACTCTTTTTTGTCGGTTGTAACAGATGGCTACTTTTAATTAAAAAAATACCTATTGTAATAAATGCTTATAACCACCTTTCTTTTTTCTCCATTTGTAATAAATGCATATTTTCAATTTAATTATTAATTAGTATAATAGAAATAATTAATAAATAAAATTAATTATTTTCATTAAATAATTAATTTTTAATAATTAACATTTATAATTATTTTAATTAATAATTATTTTTTAACAACCAAGAAGTAGTAATCAAAAAGTAATATTCAATATTTAGCAATTTATTTTTTATAGTTAATAATTAAAATGTTTTTATTAGAAAATTGTACAAACTTATTTTTAGTAGTTCATTTTTCTACTTGTTGTAATAGAGGCATATTAGGTATTAACACTAACTAATATTTAATAACTAATAATTTTAATATTTAAGAATAATTAATAAATAGTAATTGAATATTGTTAATTGTTTAATAATTAATAATTAGTAACATATACATAATAAGCTTTTAATAATTAATATTCAATTATAACTAAGAAGAAATAAGTAATAATTAATAGTAACTACTATTCATAATTATTATTTATTATTTTAATAAAAATTAATTCTTAAGAAATTCATATTAAGTTTGATATAAATTTTTACTTATAAATTCTAACTTATAATATTTAATTTTATATTTTTGATGAAATATTAATTATGATCAAGGACAATAGATGGTTAAATCAAATTAGCATAGAAGGATGAACTTTAAGTGGGAAAAATGAAAATTCAGACCGAAGGAACGTGCATCCTTTCTAAATCAAATTTTAGGTAGGAAACGTGAATATTTAGGCGGGCCGCCTCTCTTATGCTATACCCTAAATCAAAATCGTATGGACAAATCTAAACAAAATCGTCATCGACTTTTACTCAGAAATGGAGACCTGAACCTCCTCAAAAACGCGATCTACATTCATTCTCTAATCCGCTCGACTTCCCCATCATTTTCTTTTACCGAGGAAGAGGAAATCTGCATGCGACTCTTTTGGTAGTGTGTATCTCACTGTAATAACCGCTGCTTCAACAATAGATCTGAAAGGGCTTGTGGTATGGTGAGCCCTAGTTCGTTGTCAGTGCCGCCAAGTTCTGGTAACGGTTTAACTCAGTTAATTGACGCAACTTTTGTAGCGTTGCCTGAAAATCCCCTTTCTAATCTGTTCAATAATCTAAATGACTTGCTTGTTGTCGATCCTGCAATGGAGCATTCGGTGGCAGCTCGCTCTAAATCAGGTACCCTAGGCCCTAACCTATTTTCCTTTGATGGTAAACGTTGGATTGAAAATAGTGTTGATTTGGGTTTAAAAGCATTGATTCATGTCGTGGATGTTAATACTATTGTGGATGTTGTGGATGCCAACCTAGTCCGTCCAATTGAGAATCAGTTAATGTTAATGCTTGTGGTAAACACACTGACAGTGTTATCTTAGTTAAACAAGTAGTTGATGTTGCTCCTGTCACTAGAGATGCTCCGTCCTATTCTTCCTTATCCAAAAGGAACTCTAAACAAAATGGATATCTCCTTTTCTATTCCTGAAATGTTTATTTCACTGACTTTTCTTTGGTTATCTTTTTTTTTCATGAATAAAATCCTGCAAAGTAGAATATAAATGATCAATCGTTGTCAATATACTGTATATAACATCTATTTTACAAGCTTAACAGTTAGCAACATCTATAGAGATAACAACAAAGGCTTGGTCAAAAATTAAATAAATCATAAATACGAGAATATTCTGATTCACGAAGAACTTTCGGAGAAATCCGCCTGAGATGATAAGGAAAAAGATAGTGTAGTTCGCATTGAGTTTGGATCATATATGGTATCGGATATCTTTGATGGAGGCAAATATCTGAACATTGATCTTCCAAGAATGTTTTTGATTGGAAGAGGACCCCAATTATGAGAGTCAAAGCTATTGTTCTGATTATCGCCTAGAACAAATACATACCCTTTGGGTATCAACACTGGTTTCATCTCATAAGCTAGCGGTTCCAATATGAATTCTTCATCTTAGGCTATGCCATTTACATACAGTTTTCCATTGCGAACCTCAACGAGGTTTCCAGCCTTTGCAACAACTCTCTTGATAAAAACATCGGAATAACTGTAACCATTTTCCTAGAGTATTTTAGGGGCTCTGCAGATCGCTATCTCGGTTACTTCTGGCTCTCTAAATAAATAAGACACCTTCTTAGCCAAAATTATCTGCCCAACATCCAAAGTAGGATACATAGACAAGGAAGGAACTAGGTTCAGCCAAATAGGATTTGTGCAAAATTGGAACCGTAACAACAGCAAAAACTGTCTTTGTATCCTAATAAATATAGAAATTTAGAAACCTAATAAATATGTGTTTCTATTTACAGTAAAACTTATCATGTTTTTTTCTTTATTAGCTATTTTGGCTTGTTTTGAATTGTCGTTCCTTTTATTTTGTTAGTAGTTGAATTGTTCACTTTTAGTTAAGGTGCCAGCAAAATTGAACATCAAATCGCCAATAAATTGGATATATAAAGTATAAATATTACATGGTGATTATGGTTGAATTGTTCACTTTTATCCGTTTTTGTTGTTGTGGCAGATTTTGATTTGAACTTTAATTATCTTCTACATTGTAATCATTTTATTTTTTCGGATTCTGCTTTAATATAAAATAAAATAAGTTCAATCCTGATAATGGTTAATTCTGCTTGTAGACTGTATTATGTGTCGATGACCATTGGAGATCTTGTGAAGCCTTATTTTCTTGATGTGGGCACCGAAAGCGATATGAAATGGCTTCGGTGTGATGCACTGTGTGTCAAGTGCTCAAAGGTTCTACCATGGTAATCTCTGGTTATTCTTTATGTTTTTAATGGATTTGATGGACTTTATGAAATTTCCATGTATTGGAAAACTGTGTATCAGGGACCTCATCCAGTTTATAGGCCAAAAAAGAATGGATTGGTAAAATGCAGGGATGAAATGCATGCTTCAGTTTCATCTGATACCTGAAAAAATAGTCAAAACATGCTTAGATGCTTATCCGTTAATTTTCTTTTCAATAGCAGCAGTCTTAATTCAAAATTTAAGTTAATAAATTTTTAGTGGAAACTAAGTAGAGCTGTTGGGCTAACTGGGTGACAATAAATATTTGTTTATCTGGCACATAAACAATTCTTAGATGTCTTTTTGAAATCTTTGTACAAAATACTTGTTGGGATTATAGAGAATACTGATTATATGAATCCACTGTCTGCACATTAACTACATTTCTATTTCTTTTATCATGTCCAGTATGTTATAATTATAACTCTATATCAGAAGAAAAGCGAATAGCATTAATTATGTTTTTTTCTTTATATTGTTATGGATATGATATTGCTAGCTTTTATATTGTTATTTATCATGTCCGATATATTATGACTGAACATATTAAGTTCTAACATGGATTTTGATTTCTAAGGCTATTGGAATTCGACGTCCCTTCTTATGGTCAATGGTGTATGATTCAATGTATGATAAAGTTTACATTAGAAAAAAACTTACCGATTTAAGCTATTTTCATGTGGAACTATTGAACTCTTTAATAGTAATATTTGATTAAATTGTGTAATGCAGGTAATGGTTTCATTGTCATTCTTTTTGGTACTCTTCATCTTGACACTGGTATGAAATTGTGACCCTGGCCATGTCATTAGGTAATAAGTGAATTTATTTTCTCTGTTTTGTTTATTTATCAATTTGAGACGTTTCAAAAGCATGCAGGTGATGATTGCATTGTCATTCTTTCTAGTACTCTTAATCTAGATGCTATCAGTTTGAAATTGAGGCCCAGATCATAGCATTAGGTAACTCAATCTTCTCTGTTTTTTTTTTGTTATTCAATTAGAGAAGTGTACATAATCATCCATCTATATTTTTAGCGTAAAATATTAAGTTGGGAAAAACAAGTTCATTCAGAAATTAAGCGCTTTAAGGGACAATAACTTAAATTGATTAAGAATAGCGATTACATTAGACTTATGACTTATATTTATTTATGTGTTGTGAATCTATGGCTTTATAAAAGCATAAAAACTGCCTTAAAACAAATCAAATAATAATGCATCTATTGAAGTTATTATATACATCACTGATAAGCAATACTTGTTTGGTAATCATAATGCAATGTGTAGAACAATTCATTTTAATATACCAGTTGCATAATTTGCATCACTTGCCTTTAGAGATTATAAACTACATAGATGTGTTCTCTGTCTACAAAGTCTAAACATCTATGTTTCAATGATATTTTTTACAACATGACATAGATGCAGGTGGATCTTTCTGTGAATATTTTTATTCTTTTAGGATCCGCTTTGATTCCATGATTCACAGTCTTTATGTGACTGGTATACAGGTGATTGAACTGGATGCTGGAGCATATGAAGGTTCGTTTGGTGTATATTTATATGAAAGTTTATATGTAATTAAGTGTACTAAATGAGTAGTCTCTAGTGAAAAATGTATGTATGTAATTGACTGTATTATATAACAGATGGTTGTACAATAGTGGGATCATAAAATTGTACTATTTCAAATAATGAAATAAAATAAATGTTTGAGTATCAAATTCTGTGCAGTATGATTTTCAATATAAATATATATTTCTATACAAGATGTAATGTATCATTAAATAAAAATCATATTGTTGTACTCAACAGTTACAACAGTGTAAAACAGTTGTAATAGCTTCTACTGCAATAGTGCATACCAGTTGTAATAGCTTCTACTGCAACGGTGCAGAAAAGTTGTAAAAGCTTTTACTACAACTGTGTCTGCAACCGTGTATAACAGTTGTAAAAGTGTAACACCCCACCTCCGCCAGGGTGACTCTTACAAGCACTCTGATTTTGGAGGGGCGTTTGAACCAGGTAAACATGCATAATGATATATCAAGGCAGAACAAGAACATATGTATATATGTAAACAGAGTAAATAACATAGATAAAACAGCGGAAGATTTTCAAACCATTTCAAAACAAGTCTGGTACAACATAATGTTAACTTTCCAAATACACAAGTCTAGATAAAAACAACATTACTGAAAAACTGAAATACATAAGTACTATCCCAAAAATAAGTGATAACCATAGCTAGCTTCATGTCAAGACCGTACATGAGCTAAAATCCCACAAGCAAGCGATCAGAAATCCAGCTAAGCTCCAATATTCCCTCCCTGAGAACCTGGGGGGGGGGGAACGGAAGAAAAGAGGCGAAAGAAAACAGGTCAGTCAAAAAGACTGAGTAAGCCCTACTACAATCAATGTAAACTGATAAAGTTAACTGGTATGAGAAGCAGGTATGATCATAAGGATAACAACATACTAGCATGATGATTAACTAACAAGGTAGATAAAGGTGTCATCGCATAATCAGGTTTAAGATTTTGCACCACAGGTGTACTAGCAAACTAACATGACTGGAATAAACAAGTATTGATCCCTTGGCCCAAGCTTTGACCCAATAACATGAAATGACCCTAATACAAGGTCCAACCAAACGGTCTAGTCGATCGGCTCCCTAAGCCTAACTCGTCACGTGTTGGTGTCAATACGGCCCAAACATAATTGTAGTCGAACTGTGTCGGGTCCACCCTTCGGGTGTATCAAGCCCTAGGGTGCCAACCCCTGGACACCATAAACATGAGTGCATAGTCTCGATCTACTGGTACCCATGCTTGACTTCTCCAAATACGGACTACGTGCACGACCATAGTCCGTCCGGAACTACATCGACGTACCACCCTGCCGTCGTTTATTGGTCGCTTACCTCCAGCCCAGTAATCGTGCCCCCTCCCTAGCTTAGTCCCTAGGGTCTTAATGATACAAACTTGGGATTACTGCTGGAGTGGGCCCCCATTGCTAGGATTTTCTAGTGGGTTAAGTACGGTTTAACCCTCTTGATAATCATGGATTAACTTGGTTAAGTGTAACGATGAGTTCACGACTTAACCCTGACTAATCTACCAAGCCCAAATTGGTTAAGTATTAAGTGGACCATGACTTAACCCTAATCACGAGGCATTAGTTAATTTAATGCGCCTTAACCTCTCACATTAGACCTTGTTGTGGTTACTAGTTAAGCCGGTCGGTTCCGGGTAGCTTTACACCACAACTTGGTCTAACCTCGGGTTCAAGGTACAACATGACCAACTTCTCACATTGGGTCCTATTGTTTGTAGCAACTAGTTAAGCCGGTCGGTTCCGGGTAGGTTTACGCTACAAACTCAACCCAACCTCGAGTTGGTCACACTTATATTTTCTAAGTGTCATGTCCATCATGTTTCCAAAACACATTACAAGTTTTCAAGCAATTGGGTAAACCTAACATAATAGGTAAATTCCCAATGGGTAGACCTAACTTAATAGGTAAATTCCCAAGCTTATGTTTTTATGTCTTTTAAGTTTACCCAACCCCAAACGCAATCCCATCGCTTACATATCGCAATAGCGCATAAAGGATAGAAAGAGGGAACTTGGCATAATCATGACATAAAGGTATTGAAGCCACAAGTTTAACATGGTGGCATATGAAATGTTCATATGTTCATACACTTGCATATTACATTTTTAGGCCTCAAAAGCATGCATAAAACCAAACTTGGCATATTGGTGATACATGGTGCTAAATGACATGTAGAAATGGCCATAAGTTCGCATTTAGCCTCACATGCAAGTTATCATAAGGGATATGATAACTTACATGTTGCCAAAATGCAACCTCTAGCCTAAAGCTTGAAGCTTTATGTTCACATACTCAAGATAAGCTTGCATAACATGATAACATGAACAAAATGATCATCCCAAACTTGCATAACATACTTGCATATCATAACATGGCATACTTGCATAGCATAACATGGTAAACTTGCATAACATGACATGATGAACTTGCATATCATAACATGGCAAACTTGCATAACATGATAAACTTGCATATCATAACATAACAAACTTGCATAACATGATAAACTTGCATATCATATCATAATGATCAAACACAACTTGCATCATTAACTTTAAAGTTTAAATATGAAAGTAGAATAGGGCTTACAATGCTTATGAGGACTCAAATGAGTATAGCAAATATAAGAAAGCCCTTATGCAATCAATTAAACCCCAAAATGCAAGCTTTAATAGAAAAACCCTTGAGCCAAAATGATCAAAACTCTTTCTTTATGATGCAAATATAGAAACTTGACTTGAATGCAAGCTAATGATGCTCATACAAGCTTGAAAACACTTGTATGCCTGGAAAATCTCTTAAAAATTTATTTAGGAATTTTATGAAGAGAGTGGAGGCCATGAGAGGATTGATTTTGCCATAGTTTAGTTACTTGAATGAATAATGATGATTTAGGGTTAGGTTAGGGGCTTATTTATAGAGATTAGGACTAGTTCTAGCCTTAGGATTAAACCCTAGTTCCAATCTCAGCCCTTAAAACCGAATCTGGCCCCCAAACTCAACACAAACCCAAAATGGTGCACCAGGCAAAACTGCCCAGCTGGACCAAGTCGACAGCCAAGTCGACAGGGCTGTCGACTTGGGTCCAACCAAGTCGACTCCCAAGTCGACAGGGCTGTCGACTTGGGTGTTCTGGCGGGAACTTTCCCGCCTAGCCCAGTCTGACCTAAATTTTCAAATTCAAACTTGAATTTGAAATCTGTTTTTTTACTTTGATTTTTTCTGAAAACTTCCTTAATCGGGTCATACGGACTCCGATTTTCGAAAACTCGGACTCTATTTCGCGTATTTTTCTGAGACGAACGCAATGGCATAGCCCGTTTCCCATGATTCAGATTTTAGTATTAAATTCTGCCACGATTTACATCATTACAGGTTATTGAAAATACGGGTTGTTACATTCTCCCCTCCTTAAAGGATTTCGTCCCCGAAATCTTCAAGTTAGGAAGAACGTATCCTACCATCCAATCATCCATCTACTCAAAACATCATCCACGAGCAATCATTGTCCTTACAAGATTCTAAATGTTGTATGAACATATGCAAAGGTGTGTGTATATGTCCTTATCTAATGCAAATATCCTCAATGCAAATTATGTTAGTGAAATGAATCCATATGTATGCAATTCCTAACATAATGTATAACATCTATATGTGTGCACATAACATACATCCATATGCAACATCCGTGTGATAACACAAAAATTTTCATCCATGAATAAGCATAAACACTCATGCATATGCAATATGAGGAGTGTGTGAGCCGATCTAGTGCCTAACGTGTATAATGCATCCACGAGTAACCACTTGCAAACACTTGCAACCACTTGCAACCATCAAGCATAACATGTTTCAAACACATGTTTCATCCAAAGGGTTTCTACCTAAGGTTCTCATGACAAGATTAACACGATAAACTAGATAAACATGGATAGCAAAGAGAAAGATATGCTAACAAAGAAAAGAGATTGAGAGTGTACCCTCAAAAAGGAATGGATAAAGCCCACGCATCTTCTCCTCGGTTTCCCAAGTTGCGTCTTCTTCGGCTTCACCCCATTGAACCTTCACCAACTTGACCTCTCGATTCCTTAGCTTCTTGGTCTCCGTCCCCAAGATACGAATCGGAGCTCTCCTCAAGGTAGCCTCTTTCTCCACTTCCACATCTTTCAGAACACTTGGCTCAACAACCTCTGCTGATTCATGTAAACACTTCCGGAGATGCGAGACATGAAAAACATCGTGTATTCCGGCAAGCTTCTCGGGCAACTTCACTCTATAAGCCATCTGCCCGATCCTCTCTATAATAGGGAATGGTCCAACAAACCTCGGTGCTAACTTCCCAACGGCTCCAAATCGGACCACATTCCGCAAAGGAGAAACCTTCACGAAAACCATATCCCCAACATCAAACTCCAAATCAGTTCTTCGCTTATCAGCATAGGATTTCTGTCGGTCTTGGGCCGCTTTCATCCGTCTCCGAATCAACTCGATCTTCTCGGATGTATCTCTGATCATATCAGGCCCAAGTATAAGCTCATCTGTAGTCTCCCACCAACATGTAGGCGACTTGCACGGCCTCCCATATAAAGCTTCGAATGGTGCCATCCCTATGCTTGCCTGATAACTATTATTATATGCAAACTCAACAAGAGGAAGATGGTCTTCCCAAGTACCACCAAAATCCAGAATACAAAGCCTCAACAGATCCTCGAGTACCCTATTCACCCTTTCGGTTTGACCATCCGTCTGTGGGTGATAAGCAGTACTTAGATTCAACCTCGTGCCCATAGCTTCTTGCAAGCTATTCCAGAATTGACTTGTAAAGATTGGGTCACGGTCACTGACTATACTAGAAGGGACTCCATGTAGTCTCACAATCTCACGAAGATATACAGACGCTAGCCAAGATGCGGTCCTCTTGCTCTTCACCGGAATGAAATGAGCACTCTTCGTAAGTCTATCCACAATAACCCAAATGCTCGTATTCCCTTTCCTTGACCTTGGTAGCCCATCGATAAAATCCATGGAAATACTCTCCCACTTCCATAGTGGAACGTCTAGAGGATGCAATAGCCCACCGGGCTTCTTCGACTCGGCCTTAACTTGCTGGCAAATGATACATCTAGAGACAAACTCTGCCACATCCTTCTTCATCCCAGGCCAAAAGAAAATGCGCTTCATATCTTTATACATCTTATCTCCGCCCGAATGTATAGTCAACTTAGAGCGATGCGCTTCCTCCAGAACTTTTCTTACTAAATCTTCTACCATTGGAACACATAACCTTCCGTCTCTCCTCAGCCAACCCTTGTCATCAATAGAATATCGAGCGAGATGACTAGACGCCTCTCCTCGAATCAGCTTATCCATAATCTCAACTACCTGAGGGTCTTCTCTCTACGAAGCCCCAACTTGATCAAGAAGGGTAGGTCTGAGTTCCAGAGATGCTAAAGAACCGGTCATCGACTCAATCGCCAAAGAGAAATCAAAGGTTGCCACATACTCTAAATTCTTCATCTCAACGAATAGAGGACTCAGAGTCAACCTTTTTCTACTCAATGCATCAGCTGCCACATTCCCCTTGCCAGGGGTATAAGCTATCTCAAAATCGTAGGACGCCAAGAATTCCATCCATCTTTGTTGCCTCAGATTCAGATCCTTCTGAGAAAAGAGATACTTCAATGACTTGTGATCGGTATAAAGCTCAAATCTTTCGCCCAGAAGATAATGGCGCCAAGCCTTGAGTGCATATACTATTGCTGCCAACTCTAAGTCATGAGTGGGATAATTCTTCTCATGCACTTTGAGTTGTCTACCGCCAAAGCATATCACTCTTCCTTCTTGCATCAGAACAGCTCCTAACCCCGTGCCACATGCATCGATGTATACTGTAAATAACTTCCCTCCATCGGGCAAAGCTAGAACAGGTGCTGATGTGAGAGCTCTCTTGAGCTTCTGAAAAGCAAGCTCGCATTCTATGCTCCAAGCAAAAACTAAATTCTTCTTCGTCAATTTAGTGAGAGAAGCGGATATCTTTGCGAAGTCCTTGATGAACTTCCGGTAAAAACCCGCAAGACCTAGAAAACTTCTCACTTCGGTTGCATTCCTTGGAGTCTTCCAATCTTGAACTGCAACTACCTTAGCGGGATCCACCGCTAAGCCTTGCTTAGATACTATATGCCCAAGGAATCTAACTTCCCTTCTCCAAAAGTGACACTTGGAGAACTTAGCCTTCAACTGATGCGCTCTAAGCGTATCCATCACCTCCACGAGATGCCTTGCGTGTTCTTCCTCATCCTTAGAGAAAATCAGAATATCATCTACGAAGACCACGACAAACTTGTTCAAGAACTCCCTGAACACCCTACTCATCAAGTCCACGAAATATGCGGGTGCATTAGTCAAGCCGAACGGCATGACAAGCCATTCGAAGAATCCATCTGGAGTCCTGAACGCAGTCTTGTCTATACTATCTTCAGCTACCCTGAGCTGATGGAATCCAGTAGCAAGATCAAGCTGAGAGAAAACAGAAGCACCGACAAGCTGGTCAAAGAGATCATCAATCCTTGGTAACGGGTGTCTGTTCTTCTTAGTCAGCTTATTCAACTCTCGATAGTCAACACAAAGTCGGAGAGAACCATCTGCCTTGGTAGCAAATACCACAGGCGCTCCCCATTCAGATATACTTCGTCTAATGAAGTTCTTCTCAAGCAACTCCTTTACTTGCTTACTTAGCTCCCGCCTTTCACGCGAAGCCATGTGCCGAACGGGCAAAGAAACCGGCTTTGCATTATCCACCAGATAAATGCGGAAATCAATCTCTCGCTTAGGGGGCAACCCCCTAACTTCATCGAAAACATCCGGATACTCTCGAACCACTCTCACAGACTGAAGAGTTTCCATTGACGAGTCGAGTGATTCAAGATAGCACAGCATGACGGGACCTCTCGGATTACAAGAAATTTCTAGGGTGTTTCCGAGGCGAGTCACGAGCCTCACAACCCTATGCTCACAATCAAGAATGGCTCCATATCTGGACAGCCAATCCATGCCCAATATCAATCCGTATCCCCTAAAACCAAAAACATAAGCACTGCACAAGAACTCTACACTCAGTATAGAGATCCTCAAATCCCCACATATCATAGACAAATGGGCGGAACCCCCAATAGGATTTGAGACACAGACGGGATCATCTACCAAGCTAGTACTAAGGTGCAAACTATCAACAAGATCAGATGAGATAAAGCTATGCGATGCACCAGAATCAAACAAGGTACGAACCGGAAAATCAAAAATATATACAAGGCTCTCAACAGAAATACTACCTCGATCGGGAACTGGAGCGGTATTGAGAGCATGAACTTGCCCTCCTGAAGGTCCATCACGCTGAGTCTGACCCTGGCCTTGCCCTTGCTTCTTCGGGCAATCCTTACTGAAATGTCCAGTCTTACCGCAAAAAAAGCATTCACCATTCTTCCTTTTCCTCTTCTTACAATCCTTAATAAGATGCCCAACTGAACCGCAATAATGGCACTTTTCCTTGTTGTTCTTGCCCTTGTTGTTGTTCCCCTTGTTGCCTTGACTCTTGTTCTTGTTCTGATTGCCTTGACTGCTTTGACCACTTGGATTACCCTGATTTCCTTTTCCCTGGGAATCAGTCTTCTTGGCTTGAGTATCATTCATCTTGGTCTCTTTCTTGACATCTCCCTGAAGTAACGCCATATCAACCAAACTCTCAAACGTGGCCCCATGGGGAATATGTGACATAGCCAATCCGTGCAACGGCTCATTCAATCCTCTAGCAAAACGAAGAGCCTTCTTCTGAGGAGTATTCACCATATCCAAGCCAAAACGAGCTAACTGATTGAACTTGTTCACATATTCTTTGACAGACATATCTCCTTGTTTCAAAGTTATGAACCTCTCCATTTGCAGATTCTCCTCAGCAGAAGATAGAAACTTAAGCATGAACCTTGCCCTGAAATCGGCCCAAGTCTCAACAGGCCTAGTACCATTGGTGACTTCCCACCAATAAGCGGCTTCATCCTTCATAAGCCAAACCGCCAACAAGATCTTCCTCAGATCGTCTAACCCAAAGATAGCAAATAAATCCTCGGTCTCTTTCAACCAATTTCTGGCCTCTACAAAAGTCTCAATGCCTTGAAAGTTCTTGCCACCCATTGCTTTGAAATCTTTGCAAGTCTTTGCGAAGTCAGCTTGAGGATGCTGAGGGGGAGGAGGAAGAGGAACCTCAGCGACAGGAGGAGGAGGAACATTAACTACCGGAGGAGGAGGAGGAACATTAACTACTGGAGGAGGAGGAGGAGGAACATCTGCGGGGCCGGCTTCGGTCGCCCTAGCCTCCAAAAGTCTCCTATACCAAACAGGTACGTGTACTCCCTCCGGAATAGCAAAGTTATCGGCCATACTGAAAACGAAGAAAAAGACAGATTCAGAATGGAGAAAAACGAAGGAATTTTGCTAATGGCTTTTTGGGGAATAGCCTTTAAAATAAACTAGACTTTTCTTTGGAAAATACTTTATACTTTGTTTTGAAAATAGTTTTCCAAAAGTTTTCTAAAAACCTTTTTTTTTGTTCCTTCTCGTAAACCATATGCTCTGATACCAAATGTAACACCCCACCTCCGCCGGGGTGACTCTTGCAAGCACTCTGACTTTGGAGGGGCGTTTGAACCAGGTAAACATGCATAATGATATATCAAGGCAGAACAAGAACATATGTATATATGTAAACAGAGTAAATAACATAGATAAAACAGCGGAAGATTTTCAAACCATTTCAAAACAAGTCTGGTACAACATAATGTTAACTTTCCAAATACACAAGTTTAGATAAAAACAACATTACTGAAAAACTGAAATACATAAGTACTATCCCCAAAATAAGTGATAACCATAGCTAGCTTCATGTCAAGACCGTACATGAGCTAAAATCCCACAAGCAAGCGATCAGAAATCCAGCTAAGCTCCAATATTCCCTCCCTGAGAACCTGGGGGGGGGGGGGGGGGGACGGAAGAAAAGAGGCGAAAGAAAACAGGTCAGTCAAAAAGACTGAGTAAGCCCTACTACAATCAATGTAAACTGATAAAGTTAACTGGTATGAGAAGCAGGTATGATCATAAGGATAACAACATACTAGCATGATGATTAACTAACAAGGTAGATAAAGGTGTCATCGCATAATCAGGTTTAAGGTTTTGCACCACAGGTGTACTAGCAAACTAACATGACTGGAATAAACAAGTATTGATCCCTTGGCCCAAGCTTTGGCCCAATAACATGAAATGACCCTAATACAAGGTCCAACCAAACGGTCTAGTCGATCGGCTCCCTAAGCCTAACTCGTCACGTGTTGGTGTCAATACGGCCCAAACATAATTGTAGTCGAACTGTGCCGGGTCCACCCTTCGGGTGTATCAAGCCCTAGGGTGCCAACCCCTGGACACCATAAACATGAGTGCACAGTCTCGATCTACTGGTACCCATGCTTGACTTCTCCAAATACGGACTACGTGCACGACCATAGTCCGTCCGGAACTACATCGGCGTACCACCCTGCCGTCGTTTATTGGTCGCTTACCTCCAGCCCAGTAATCGTGCCCCCTCCCTAGCCTAGTCCCTAGGGTCTTAATGATACAAACTTGGGATTACTGCTGGAGTGAGCCCCCATTGCTAGGATTTTCTAGTGGGTTAAGTACGGTTTAACCCTCTTGATAATCATGGATTAACTTGGTTAAGTGTAACGATGAGTTCACGACTTAACCCTGACTAATCTACCAAGCCCAAATTGGTTGAGTATTAAGTGGAACATGACTTAACCCTAATCACGAGGCATTAGTTAATTTAATGCGCCTTAACCTCTCACATTAGACCTTGTTGTGGTTACTAGTTAAGCCGGTCGGTTCCGGGTAGCTTTACACCACAACTTGGTCTAACCTCGGGTTCAAGGTACAACATGACCAACTTCTCACATTGGGTCCTATTGTTTGTAGCAACTAGTTAAGCCGGTCGGTTCCGGGTAGGTTTACGCTACAAACTCAACCCAACCTCGAGTTGGTCACACTTATATTTTCTAAGTGTCATGTCCATCATGTTTCCAAAACACATTACAAGTTTTCAAGCAATTGGGTAGACCTAACTTAATAGGTAAATTCCCAATGGGTAGACCTAACTTAATAGGTAAATTCCCAAGCTTATGTTTTTATGTCTTTTAAGTTTACCCAACCCCAAACGCAATCCCATCGCTTACATATCGCAATAGCGCATAAAGGATAGAAAGAGGGAACTTGGCATAATCATGACATAAAGGTATTGAAGCCACAAGTTTAACATGGTGGCATATGAAATGTTCATATGTTCATACACTTGCATATTACATTTTTAGGCCTCAAAAGCATGCATAAAACCAAACTTGGCATATTGGTGATACATGGTGCTAAATGACATGTAGAAATGGCCATAAGTTCGCATTTAGCCTCACATGCAAGTTATCATAAGGGATATGATAACTTACATGTTGCCAAAATGCAACCTCTAGCCTAAAGCTTGAAGCTTTATGTTCACATACTCAAGATAAGCTTGCATAACATGATAACATGAACAAAATGATCATCCCAAACTTGCATAACATACTTGCATATCATAACATGGCATACTTGCATAGCATAACATGGTAAACTTGCATAACATGACATGATGAACTTGCATATCATAACATGGCAAACTTGCATAACATGATAAACTTGCATATCATAACATAACAAACTTGCATAACATGATAAACTTGCATATCATATCATAATGATCAAACACAACTTGCATCATTAACTTTAGAGTTTAAATATGAAAGTAGAATAGGGCTTACAATGCTTATGAGGACTCAAATGAGTATAGCAAATATAAGAAAGCCCTTATGCAATCAATTAAACCCCAAAATGCAAGCTTTAATAGAAAAACCCTTGAGCCAAAATGATCAAAACTCTTTCTTTATGATGCAAATATAGAAACTTGATTTGAATGCAAGCTAATGATGCTCATACAAGCTTGAAAACACTTGTATGCATGGAAAATCTCTTAAAAATTTATTTAGGAATTTTATGAAGAGAGTGGAGGCCATGAGAGGATTGATTTTGCCATAGTTTAGTTACTTGAATGAATAATGATGATTTAGGGTTAGGTTAGGGGCTTATTTATAGAGATTAGGACTAGTTCTAGCCTTAGGATTAAACCCTAGTTCCAATCTCAGCCCTTAAAACCGAATCTGGCCCCCAAACTCAACACAAACCCAAAATGGTGCACCAGGCAAAACTGCCCAGCTGGACCAAGTCGACAGCCAAGTCGACAGGGCTGTCGACTTGGGTCCAACCAAGTCGACTCCCAAGTCGACAGGGCTGTCGACTTGGGTGTTCTGGCGGGAACTTTCCCGCCTAGCCCAGTCTGACCTAATTTTTCAAATTCAAACTTGAATTTGAAATCTGTTTTTTACTTTGAATTTTTCTGAAAACTTCGTTGGGCCTTAATCGGGTCATACGGACTCCGATTTTCGAAAACTCGGACTCTATTTCGCGTATTTTTCCGAGACGAACGCAATGGCATAGCCCGTTTCCCTTGATTCAGATTTTAGAATTAAATTCTACCTCGATTTACATCATTACAGGTTATTGAAAATACGGGTTGTTACAAAAAGATTTTGGTCTATTACAACTTCTTAATATACGACGGTGCAACCACCGTTGTAAAAAGTCTTTTACAACTGTTTTGCACCGTTGTAATATGTTGATTCTGTTGTAGTGTAGAAACCTTAGGAATGCAGCAGTAGGCAGGGTTTTGCCGAAGCTGGGTATCTCTGTGTGTTATTTCCTTTCTGCTTTTTATTTCTGTTGCATTCTGTGATCTGTTTATTATTTAATATCCAGTCAGTTTTTTAACTTAGCGAAAAACTGTGATAAACCCTATTCACCCCCCTCTAGGGTTAATCTAGATCCAACAATTGGTATCAGAGCCTGGTATTTTCTTTAACTCTAGAGTCATGGGTCATCCTAGTTGTCAGCCTAGTGAGAGTCAGTCCATTAATATTCTAACAATTTTCAATGGAACAGATTTTTTAAATTGGAAAATAAAGATGAAAATTTGTATAAAATATGTTCATATTAAATATTGGAATATTATTATTAATGGAGTAGACTTGCCAGATAAAAGGAATATTGTTATCAATACTCATGCTATGGAAATTATTTATTCTTGTCTCAGTATTGATCAATTTAAACTTATCACTCATTGTTTGACTGCACAGTAAATATGGAATACTCTCAATACAAAGTACAGACAAATTGACAGCAGTTGTTCAAATCCCCGGAAAGTCAACTCAGATTCAGATCTATGCTTAAAAGGTGAAATATATAGATCAAACGATGGAGAATCAACAGATGCTGAAGCTGAAAATTTCTCGTACGAAGATTTGGTTTATAAGTGTGTTGATTTAACTAAATCTGTTGATAAACTCAAATCTGAAAACAAAACTCTGAAATCTAGGAATTCTGAATTGACTAGCTATTTCACTACTCGTTTAGAGGCTATGTTTCTAAAATGGTAGCAACTAGAGTATATCACGGGAGATGCCAGTTTAGAGGCTATATTTCTGGAATGGAAGCAACTAGAGTATATCACGGGAGATGACTTTGGACCTAAGTGCGAATTGGATTCAGAAACGCTAGTAAGCTTGACGATTAGATCGATCTGGATTGAGTGGATCGGTTCCAGTCAGAAGGACGATCCTACCCTATTGGAAATCACCTCTAGGGTAGAGATGGGAATCGATGGCGAGAGAGCAACTGTACTTGGGAAGTAGAGGATGACATAAGAAAGTCATATCCAAAGCTCTTTGTCTGGTAAGATTTTAGCGGCGATGATTCTTCCCTTGTTAGTAAACCGCATATTAGGACAGATTGGTTCTGTTTGTTTTGCATGTTTGATTGTTGTTTGTGGCTGGTAGGCATGCGGGATCCTTTGTATGTTTTGGGTTAAGGAATTTCGGGGACGAACTTTCTTAAGGGGGGGGGGGGGGGAGAGTGTAACGACCCGCATTCTACTCATTGCAGGATCGTAGGATATTTATTTCTTTCACATACGAAGTCGTATGGTTATGTAACTTTGGGAGACGACTATTGGGGTCATTTCCCATGTTCATGATTTTTGCCGATTTTTAAATGGCCGTTTTGCCCCTAGCTGATACTGTTTTGGCCATAACTTTTGATTGGAAAGGAGTTTTGACCTAAGACCACTTCCATTGGATCCGGACGGTGGTTTACAATTCCGTAGAGTGGTCATATTAGCCAAAAGGGCTCACCGTTTGGGAGATATGGCTGAAACAAGTTTTAGATAGTGAAAAACTGCTTAACTGGGCTAAATGAGGTGATTAGCAAATGGGCTCATACCGCATTTCGGGATTAGGGTTATGGAGAGGCTGAAATGAGTTAGGTTTCATTTCATTTCAGTTTTCTAGCCACCATCTACCTTCTAAGAACCCTAATAATGGCCTCCAACCTCTAAAACATCTCCAAATCACTTTTTAATCAAGGATTAAGCTTAGCAACATCAAATTAAGAAGAGATAGCACAAAAGTAAGGTTAGAGCTGTTGTTTGACATCAGTATTCGTGCCAAACAGAGATTTATTTCAGATCTGAGTTTTATTTGTGGCCAAGGTGAGTGATTAGCATTGTTTTGACACTAGTTACAGTTAATTAGGGTGATTAGTGATAATTAGTGAATTTATACATTAATAAATTCTGGAAAAAAAATATTCATAAATTCCGAAATATTGTTTTAGGCCTCTGTTAGAAAATTTGGTTAATTGGGTTAAGTTTTGCTAATCATATCATTAGTTTTGCTTAAACATGTTTAGGGGAAAATATGGGATTTTGGCTATGTTTGATTCATTTAACTTTGTCATATTGTTGTTTTGGTGTTTGTGGTCACTTCTATTTGTTGCTATGACTGTAT
Source organism: Allium sativum (assembly GCA_030737875.1). Classification (NCBI taxonomy): domain Eukaryota; kingdom Viridiplantae; phylum Streptophyta; class Magnoliopsida; order Asparagales; family Amaryllidaceae; genus Allium; species Allium sativum. The sequence goes on from CM060916.1 coordinate 1,015,254,545, forward strand.
GGTGTGCTTTGTGATTGATTAGAACTGTTAGAATGGTTGAAAACGGCGTCGTATGGCGTGAACAGTCGCTGGAAAAGTTGTAGGAAAATATGCAGGGTTTCGGATCGGATCGGGATAGGGGGCTCGAATCGGTTGGTGGACTAGGCAGAGAAGCCGAATCGGATCGGAACTTTGCACTAAAGGAGCCTTGGCGAGAAGGAAGGCCATTTGCTTAGAATTGGAGTTGGGTAGGGGATCAGATCGGGGAGACCAAGAGGGGATCGGATCGGAGAGACCAAAGGGGGACCGGATCGGGCTTATGAAGGGAAGGGGGATCGGATCGGGACATCTAGGAGGGAGTAACCACCGAACCGAACCAGGAAGCAACCATCGAACCCAGGCACAGGGCATCCGAACCGAACCAGAGCTGGAGGACCGAACTGAGGAGGAGTGGAGCACTGATCAAGGCATGGGCCAGGATCACCGAACCGGGTCGGGACTACCGAACCGAACCAGACGAATACTTTTACCTCATTGTGACGACTCTTTTGAAGACCAACTCCAATTCGACCAAAACCCAAGATGCAAAGGAAGTCCAAATAGGAAGTAGAACTCAGGATCCAGAAGGGAACCAACGAGTCCACTTCATGAGTTGGGCTTTGCTGCGGGACGTGTGTAAAGGGGTTGTCGGTATTCATAACTTTGGTTCACCACTGAGAGACGGATAGTGGGCTTGTAGTGATAGTTGTAGGGGATTGGATTCCGTCATGGCCCAAAGGATTAGGTGACCAAGGTAGTGGATATTGTATGCTTTACACACTGAGCGAGAGATGTGAGGATGGTTGCTATGCTTGATTGTTTGCCATCACCATGACATGCACACCCCCACCCCGTATTTCTTTACACCTATGTTAGTGGCACCTTAGAGTATTGTACGGTATGTAGTGCTAACTCTTTGGTTGCAGGTCCAGGTTCAGACTAGAGACAGGTTAGGTGGTATGCACGAGTAGCTATACCGGAGACGAGCAGGAGACTTCTACGTATGATACATATATATAGATATTCTCCCTATGTTGCTGCGGTCACTACCTTGGGCATTAGTAGTGTATCTTTCTTTCTTTTGTTTAGAGACAGTAATTTGGAAAGTTGTAATGAGCTGTATTTGGATTTCCGCTGCTTTGATGTTGATGTTGGTTTTAGTTATCAACTTATGCACTGTCTCGCCTGTTTTATGCCAAGTATATTATTATTATATTTTGTTCCATGCGCTGTGAGACATTCTACAAGTTTTCAATTAGTTCATTCTCTTCTTTCCTTTCTTTGGCGACCGTTCCGTGCTAGTCAGGCATGTGTACAGCGCACTTTCGGAGGAAATGCCGGCTGGTGCGGGGCGGGCCGTCACACTTGGTATCAGAGCCTAGGTTGCGTAGTTAACCTAGGGGAAGACATCAGGGGGAGATAGTATACATATATGAGAGCGCGTATTTGTTATATTCTGGTTTTCAAAAGCTAGCTATATATATATATACTATTAGTATAGTTAATGGTGGAGTCGCACTGCACTGACACCACTGAAGAGATGGTTAATCGTTTTCTCCTTACAGATTGAACGATGAGCCGAAACTTGAGGAACACGGGTCCATGGGCTAACAATAGGAATGACCCTGATATGAGGGTGATGTTCACCAACTTCATGAGAGAGATGCTTAGGGATGTGAAGAGGGTAGCTCCCAATGCTGGTAATGGTGGTGGTCCAGTAGTGCAGGCACCGAGGGCCGATTTCGCCAAACTGAATAAGGATTATACTAGTCTTGGTGGGAAGCCGTTCCATGAAACGGAATCGGCTACGGATGTTCAAGATTGGTTGGATAGCTGTGAGCGTATCTTCGAAGACTTGGGTATCGAGGATGCAATGAAGAGAAGGCTAGCATCTCGTCAGCTGCAAGGACGGGCAATGAACTGGTGGAATGCTATTAAGGCAGCTACTCCAGAGGATTAAGTCACTTGGGATCATTTTAGAACTCGTTTCAGTGATAAGTTTATTCCAGCTGCTCAGAAGTCAGAATTGTTTAGGAAGTTCTTGGAGCTTAAGCAGAATGGTAGGGCAGTCTCGGAGTATATTGCTGAGTTCGATACTTTATCGAAATATGGATTATCCCTTATAGATACTACCGAGAAGAAGAACGAGAAGTTCATGACTGGTTCAGATGGGTACTTAGGGGAAAGACTTATAAACCACATCGATGAGACGTTTGAGTCGATTGTAGGAAAGGCATTAAGGTAAGAGAGTCTTTACCCTAAGCCAAAGACTGAGGTTGCTATTGCATATGCAGAGGAGCCAAAGCCGCCAGCAGGCGGTGGAGGCAAGAATAATTCCCAGAATAAGAGGAAACAAGACCAAACCATGGATGGTCAGAATAAGAAAATAAGAAAGATGGCGAGTGCTTTAGCTGTGGCAAGAAGGGCCACTATGCCAGAGATTGTCGGGAAAAGCCTGGGGAAAGGAAGTGCTTTAATTGTGGCCAAGCGGGACATCACAAGAATGAATGTCCACAACCTCCTAGGGAGAAGCAGATCGTGAAAGAACATGCTATCAACATTGTTCCTTCTTCATCAAATGCCCCAACTGCGACGCAGAAGGAAAAAGGTGTCGTTATTCGAGGTATGCTTCCTATTTAAGATGTTTCTGTTCGAGTTTGTTTGATACCGGGATTTCCCATTCCTTCATACCTAGTGACCTGGTAGGTAGGTTGAAAAGGAACCCGAGGTAGTCGATAGACCTTTAGTAGTGACAAACCCGATAGGTGGTTTGACTAGCCTTTGTAGAATTTGTCGTAATTTGGTCTTATCGAGTCATGGATGTATGTTTGTTGTGATTGCTTTGTTTGAGCTTTACAAGGTCTAGCTTGATTTTGTGAGCTGATTGACTCCAAAGGTAAAGAGTGATAGTAGATTGTGAAGAGTCTTTGACGACCACTATAATGGATGATGGACGAAAGGTGGTATTGGATCGCCTACCTTATGATGAAGATGATAACGGGAGTTAGAGAAGCAAATGTACATTGGATGTACATTAGTTTGGTCAGGACTTGGCCATGCGATCGACGATAGTCTCAAGCAAGATTGGCAAGGATAGCCAGAGTTAGTTATGGATGCTTGAGTGTTTGGATGTTTTTCTCATATCAACTCACATAGATTGTCTGAACTCGAGAGAGATATTTCCTTGGGTGCTTGTCTGATATTGGTTTAGGCCTTTGGGGCTTGTACTCGGGGAATGTCGAAGTCGACTAGGATGGTTTGCGTGAGAGATAAGTAGTTGTTGTGATTTTCATTGGATGATATCTTGGTTTACTCGAGGAGTAATGGGCAGCTGTGATAGGATAAGACTATTTGATGGTATGGACTGCCCCGAGTTAGACTCGATAGGGTTATGAGATGACTCGAGTGGGACTCGAGAAAGATACAAAGTAATGGACTGTTTAGGACCATATACTGATGTTCTCTTTGAATAGTATAACTTTGAAGAAATAGGATGTGTTCGTCGATCATGGAAGATGCAACGAAGATTAGAACGATTCAAGTTGGACTTGAACTCGTAAAAGAAAAATGGGTGTTCGTTGATCTTGGAGATGCAACGAATAGGGAGACGACTCACGTTGGACTAGGGTTTGTAGGTAATGGATACTCAAGACTGGGTCTGAGTCTATGGGTAATAGATTGACTCGAGTTGGACTCGAGAAGGATGCAAGGAATTGGATTGGCTCGAGTTGGACTTGAGAGGGCAGCAAGATAATGGATAGACTTGGGTGGGACTCGGGTGTTTCAGGCGGACTAAAAACAGGGGTACGTGATCCAGTTATCCTTAGAGGATAAACGTACGTTGGACGTATGGTAGTCCATTTGGAGGCAGGGCTTCCATTAGTTATTGGTGTTGGTTGGACCAGACATACAGGTATCGACGTATTCATGGCTTTAGCAGGTGATAGATAGGGTTTATTTGATGGATGATATGGTTGTTGTGTTTGTTCCTACCTTTCTTCTCTTGAGTATCACATGTAGGATCCTGTTGAATGGAAATAGTATAAGTTCGTTGGTCATGGTGATATGACGGGTGAAAGATACTTTACGTTAGATTTGAAGTATGTTGGGCATTGTGGAGCGTCGGTTGACTTTGGAGATTCAGCGGATATAGGAGCTTCAAGTTGGACTTGGACTCGAAGGTAGAGTACCTAGATTCATTGGATGAGTCTAGTTCACCTTTAGAAGGTGAATGTACGTTGGACGTGCAGTACGAGTATAAGTGGAGTACCTAGGTTCATTGGATGGTTCTAGTTTGCCTCTAGGAGGTGAATGTACGTTGAACGTGCAGTACGAATGTAGGAAGGACTCAAGTTGGACTTGAAAGGACATTTGGAATGTAGTTGGAAATTTGGCATATAGGGTTGGATTACCTAAGAAGATGACAGTATAGACAGATGTCATAGTACCGAACTGGGTACGATAGCTGATGCATTGGGTAGGAGACATGCCAGTTTAGAGGCTATGTTTCTGGAATGGAAGCAACTAGAGTATATCACGGGAGATGACTTCGGACCTAAGTGCGAATTGGATTCAGAAACGCTAGTAAGCTTGACGATTAGATCGATCTGGATTGAGTGGATCGATTCCAATCAGAGGGACGATCCTACCCTATTGGAAATCACCTCTAGGGTAGAGATGAGAATCGATGGCGAGAGAACAACTGTACTTGGGAAGTAGAGGATGACATAAGAAAGTCATATCCAAAGCTCTTTGCCTGGTAAGATTTTAGCGGCGATGATTCTTCCCTTGTTAGTAAACCGCATACTAGGACAGATTGGTTCTGTTTGTTTTGCATGTTTGATTGTTGTTTGTGGCTGGTAGGCATGCAGGATCCTTTGTATGTTTTGGGTTAAGGAATTTCGGGGACGAACTTTCTTAAGGGGGGAGACCGCATTCTACGCATCGCAGGATCGTAGGATATTTATTTCTTTCACATACGAAGTCGTATGGTCATGTAACTTTGGGAGACAACTATTGGGGTCATTTCCCATGTTCATGATTTTTGCCCATTTTTAAATGATCGTTTTACCCCTAGACGATACTGTTTTGGCCATAACTTTTGATTGGAAAGGAGTTTTGACTTGAAACCACTTCCATTGGATCCGGACGATGGTTTACAATTCCATAGAGTGGTCATATTAGCCAAACGAACTCAACATTTGGGAGATATGGCTGAAATAAGTTTCAGATAGTGAAAAACTGCTTAACCGGGCTAAATGAGGTGATTAGCAAATGGGCCCATAACCCATTTCGGGATCAGGGTTATGGGGAGGCTGAAACGAGTTAGGTTTCATTTCATTTCAGTTTTCTAGCCGCCATCTACCTCCTAAGAACCTTAATAATGGCCTTCAACCTCTAAAACATCTCCAAATCACTTTCTAATCAAGGATTAAGCTTAGCAACATCAAATTAAGGAGAGATAGCACCAAAGCAAGGTTAGAGCTGCTGTTAGACATCAGTATTCATGCCAAACAGAGATTTATTTCAGATCTGAGTTTTATTTGTGGCCAAGGTGAGTGATTAGCACTGTTTTGACACTAATTACAGTTAATTAGGTTGATTAGTGATAATTAGCGAATTTATACATTAATAAATTCTGGAAAAAAATATTCATAAATTCCGAAATATTTTCTTAGGCCTCTGTTAGAAAATTTGGTTAATTGGGTTAAGTTTTGCTAATCATATCATTAGTTTTGCTTAAACATGTTTAGGGGAAAATATGGGATTTTGGCTATGTTTGATCCATTTAACTTTGTCATATTGTTGTTTTGGTGTTTGTGGTCACTTCTATTTGTTGCTATGACTGTATGGTGTGCTTTGTGATTGATTAGAACTGTTAGAATGGTTGAAAACGGCGTCGTATGGCGTGAACAGCCGCTGGAAAAGTTGCAGGAAAATATGCAGGGTTTCGGATCGGATCGGGATAGGGGGCTCGGATCGGATGGTGGACTGGGCAGAGAAGCCGAACCGGACCGGAACTTTGCACTAAAGGAGCCTTGGCGAGAAGGAAGGCCATTTGCTTAGAGTTGGAGTTGGGTAGGGGATCAGATCGGGGAGACCAAGAGGGGATCGGATCAGAGAGACCAAAGGCGGACCGGATCGGGCTTATGAAGGGAAGGGGGATCAGATCGGGACATCTAGGAGGGAGCAACCACCGAACCGAACCAGGAAGCAACCATCGAACCCAGGCATAGGGCATCCGAACCGAACCAGAGCTGGAGGACCGAACCGAGGAGGAGTGGAGCATTGATCAAGGCATGGGCCAGGATCACCGAACCGAACCGGGTCGGGACTACTGAACCGAACCAGACGTATACTTTTACCTCATTGTGACGACTCTTTTGAAGACCAACTCCAATTAGACCAAAAACCGAGATGCAAAGGAAGTCCAAATAGGAAGTAGAACTCAGGATCCAGAAGGGAACCAACGAGTCCACTTCATGAGTTTGGCTTTGCTGCGGGACATGTGCAAAGGGGTTGTCGGTATTCATAACTTTGGTTCACCACTGAGAGACGGATAGTGGGCTTGCAGTGATCGTTGTACGGGATTGGATTCCGTCATGGCCCAAAGGATTAGGTGACCAATGTAGTGGATATCGTATGCTTTACGCACTGAGCGAGAGATGTGAGGATGGTTGCTATGCTTGATTGTTTGCCATCACCATGACATACACACCCCCACCCCGTATTTCTTTACACCTATGTTAGTGGAACTTTAGAGTATTGTACGGTATGTAGTGCTAACTCTTTGGTTGCAGGTCCAGATTCAGACTAGAGACAGATTAGGTGGTATGCACGAGTAGCTATACCGGAGACGAGCAGGAGGCTTCCACGTATGATACATATATATATATATATATATATATATATTCTCCCTGTGTTGCTGCGGTCACTACTTTGGGCATTAGTAGTGTATCTTTCTTTCTTTTGTTTAGAGACAGTAATTTGGAAAGTTGTAATAAGCTGTATTTGGATTTCCGCTACTCCGATGTTGATGTTGGTTTTAGTTATCAGCTTATGCACTGTCTCACCTGTTTTATGCCAAGTATATTATTATTATATTTTGTTCCATGTGCTGTGAGACATTCTACAGAATTTTGATTAGTTCATTCTCTTCTTTCCTTTCTTTGGTGACCGTTCCGTGCTAGTCGGGCATGTGTACAACGCACTTTCGGAGGAAATGCCGGCTGGTGCGGGGCGGGTCGTCACAATTTTTTAACTAGTTTTCTATTTTTCTATTTTAATTCGACAATGTGATCAAAATGGTTCCTTTCATTTTTATTGAAATACTCTAATTCAACAAAAGGACAAAAATGTATATTTCATTTTGTTGAAAACTCTAGTTCAACAAAACGACAAAAGTGTGTATTTCATTTATGTTGAATATTTTGGTTCAAACAAATGACCAAAAATGATATTCCATTTTAAATAATGATCATTTTTATTATTCAACAAAAATGTGAATTTTTATGTTAACATAATTTCATTTTCAAATAGTGATTCATTTTTTTTGATCCATTTATATAGAAAATGTAAATCTAAATGTAAAAACATTTTCAAACAATGAATCTTATTTAATGATTCATTTACATTAAAAGGTAAATTTTAATGTAAATACATTTTTCAAATAATGGATATTTTTATTTAACATGACATTTCTAAATCAAATAACATTTATATATTAACATACGTTTCTATATAAATGAAATATTTATTTACATAAATTTTTCTATGTAAATGACCAATAAAAGAATAATTTATTTGTTTACATTTTCTATGTATTCTAATAACAAATAAAAGAATAATTTATTTGTTTACATTCTACTATATGTATTCTAATAACAAATAAATGAATATTTTATTTGTTTACATTCTACTATATGTATTAATGACAAATAAATGAATATTTCATTTGTAAACAATTTTCTATGTACATTAATGACAAACAAATGAATATTTATTTGTTAACCATTTTCTATGTATATTAATGACAAATAAATGAATATTTATTTGTTAATCTAAATTTGACAAAACTTCGATTTATGTTAACAATAAAAGTAAAATTTTATCGTTAATCTAAATTTAACAAACAATACTTTATGTTAACGATAAAAGTGAAATTCTATCGTTAATCTAAATTTAACAAACTATACTTCATGTTAATGATAAAAGTGAAATTCTATCGTTAATCTAAATTTAACAAACATGACATAATTATTTACAACAATCTTTTGTTAACAAAGATGAGACACACAGATCAATTCAATGATTCATCGCAATCATAAAACAATCAACACTGAAATAAATATATACACAACGTCAACATGAATTTTATATAGAATGAATATAAATTACACAGTGAAATAAATAATTATTTTTTATTTTAAAATAGAAATCTCACCTTGCTTTCAATCAAATCTGAAATTCAGAAAGGTTCAGAATCAGTCCCAATTAGTTCTAGAACGTAGCATTTGCTTTTCACGATAGCAACGTATCAGAAATCGTTCAATTCTGTAATTGTATGCAATAGATATGAATTTTACAATTTAATTAACGATTTGCAATGGATTAAAAGTGTAACCAATTCATTTGTTAAGTTCACCGTTAGTTTCAGTTTTTGATTCAAACCTTTGAATTAAACTTTCTCCAATTCTGCTGCACGATAGGAGGATCAGGTGGCGGCACGTTGAAGAGCCTGGAGTGGTGCATCGGCGGGAGGAACGCTGACCAACACGGCAGAGTGGATGAGGCAGGGCGGAGCTCGAAGCGGGGCCGGTTCGTGGGCCTGGAGCGGTCGATTCAGGCAATGGTTCGAGGTGGAACTGGTATGGATGCGGAGAGGGTTCGAAGGTCTTCAAAAATTTGAACTGGAGGGAGGGCTGAAGGTTAGAGGAGAAGGAGGAGTTAGAGGGAGAAGGATCGAACCACCATGGCCATCGAATACGTGAGAGGCGGCGGCTGTACATCTGGGAATAGGGTTTTGGATTTTTTTCTATTATTTATAATAGTTTTTTTTGAGCAAAAGATGTGTGATCTTCCTATATGAAGAGAGCACATTATTTATAATATTTTAAATGTTAATTTTACAAATAAATCCATACATTCTTAACAACTCCGATTTCAGTCTAACCAAAGTTGATCCCTCCTAATAGCCCCCGTTCCGGATCCAATGGGCTAGGTCCCGTCTGCCCAAACGACTATCTTCAGCCCGATTTCTCTAATTTAATATTTAAATCATTTATTTAATAAATACGATCGTACATTTAAATTCACCGGAGTCACATACGTACTCTAAAAATTACAGAAAAAATATATTTGTCTTTGTTATGATGATACGGTTTAATTTCGTCGAATTCTGAGACTGTTTGAAAAATGTTCATTTTCAAGTCGAATAAATTTCACTGAAATTGACAAAACACATTTTCTTTTGCCACGCTCACATATTAATTCGAAAAATTATGAAAATTGAAACCTAGCAATAATTTGACATTCCAGTTCCGACAAAAGTGGTTTTGTCGAAAACGGAGGTCGTTTGTAAAATGGCTATTTTTAAAGGCCATATATTATATTAAAATATATATAAATTCTACAGTGACTTTTCTAAATTTTAAACTGGACATAACTTTTAACTTATAAAGTGAAATTTAGATTTTTCACATCCGTTAGAAAGATATTGTTAAACATATTCAAATATTTCTTATTTCGTTCAATTTTGATTTATTTTGAATTCTGTATATTAAATTGAAATTAGAAATCGAATTTTCGAACTGCCACACCATTTCAAACTCCTTTTATATTTAAATTAAATTTATTCGTTTTAACTTCGATTAAAAATAAATTTTTAGTGGTTATTCTTTAAAATAAATAATTTTAAATATTCAAAATCCATTATAATTTCTAAAATAAAAATTTTAAATTGGTTCCAAAATTCCGGGTTGTTACAATCTCCCCCACTTAAAATCTTTTCGTCCTCGAAAAGGAACGAAGCTAAAAGTTGTTTAATTAACCAACTCTATTTTCAATTTTTTTATTGGTTTTAATAATTTTATTAGTTGATTAACTTTTCAGATATATATAGCTTTTATACAAAAAATTATATTTTCCAAGATCGAATTATATATAAAATCAAAAATACGTTAATAATAAACTTGTTACTCTTTACTCATTCTAGGGCATTTCTAACCCCATCTCTAATGATTTTTCTCATCCTAGGATATTGCTAATCCTATCTCTAATGAGTATTCTTATTGGATATTACTATTCCAACCTCTGATGAGTCTTTTTGTTCAGTCCTGACGAGTTGTACCCCAAAGATTTGAGCTAACCAGAGCTCTGATACCATATGTAATGACCCGAAAATCCCCGCCCTTTGAATCGACCATAAACCACACAGGTCTGATCCAAAAGCTGGAAATTCTCGAATGCATTAACTCTGGGCATACAACACATTAGAACATTAACAGGAGACTTTTATAAACATCATAATAATGTTACATCAGAGTACATAATATCAGAGTACATCGAAAAAAGAAATAATATAGCGGAAAATAAATTACAATGAATTTAATACAATACACAGCGGAAGGCTTTCTATGCTCTGGACACAGCTTTAGGCTTCGATCCAGAATCCTGCTCAAGAGATAAATATATGCAAAAAGCTACTCGACTGCCCGTGTGGAAAAGAGGGCACCCGAATTTGCAAAGTGAAACAAACTACGAGTCAGTCATGGGGCTGGTATGAGAATTCTTTCTTAACTAACGATATGGCAAATCACGGGACCACGCCGCTAACGCGGAACGGATTTACTCCATTGGATTGCCAGTGCATAATTTAAATCAATTTCTATACAAAACAATGTAATGCTTTTTGGAAAAATAAAATCATTATGAGACTCAAGTCCCATCACACAATGCAACGCAAGCCGGAGGATAGAGTTATACATTATAATGATCAAACATGACTTGATACGTATAAAATAATTTTTTAATATTATTATTAGTGTCTAATCAGTTTTAAAATACTTCAAAATATCAATCCTAGACGGCATATGTACCATATACTATGTCGCCGTATATAGGTTTACAATCAAAACCGTAATGTCGTATTGGAGATTTGGTTTCCATCATGAGTCGAGGCTAGGGAACATCCTCTCTGATTCGAGACACTCTAGCAAATGCCTTAGGATTCCCCGCAGTGAACCCTTGGATGCGGTAGGGCCGGTCCACACATATGTTAGTGGATTAGTTATGTCTGAACACACGCTTCCCGGTTCTTTTGAACCTCTAATATGGCCACTAACAACCTATAATACCGAGGTACCTCATAATCCATCATCCACATAAGTAAAAATGTCAGGGCTGGTAAGTCGCTGAGACCACTTTTAGCTAGAAAGAAACGTATGCATTCCCTGCGGTCCTGCTCCCGTTTTTGACTCATATCGGGGTGTGAGGCTCGCGATGTCATGCTGTACACAAAGCTACGCCTAAACAGGCTATGCTTTGATCATCAACCACAAGGCCCTGCTTTTCAACAAAAGCCTTGATCATTTGCATCTTGGCGTGCCACATTGACAATTCACGCCATGCGATCGGTAACTACTAACATGTATCCTCTGAGCTCGTGCATCTCAGAGAAGGGTGTTATGCAAGAGAATAAATTCTCCGCCACCAACAAATATATATCAAATAGAAATCAATTTAATTTACATGGAATGAAATTCAATGTCAGACACACATCCATTTACAAGTCCGTTCTGGGTCTGAACGAAACCGGAGTCATCTTATTCCTCGTCCCGTATGTCCAATACGGAAGTGAGGTGCTCGCATATCCAGACAATTAACAAGTATGTCCGGACGGCCACCACTATAACCCCTTCAAGGTAGCTACTCCAATCATGGGCATCAATAGCAACTCATCCATTCGATTTGAAAATCATCGGTCTTCAACCACTGTCTTCAATATCTTCGATTAAAACCGTCGCATAATCATTTGAAATGAGATTGGACTCGGTCTTTTCAAATGATTCTCGCATATATATAGTTTAAAACCATTTCACATCATTATCAGTATTTAACAACGATTTATCGCTATTTTGTTTATTTTGAAAATAGCTCCATATAATTAAACGACGCTTCGGGTCAATGGGTTGCCCTGACACTGTTTTTACCAAAATCTGATTTACACATAACTTGAAATCTAACCGTTGAATTTTAACATAGTTTATATCATTGGAAATATTTTCCCAAAGCGGTCCTAACGGTTTCATTTTTGGGAAAATCCGACGGTCGGATCTTTTGGTATAATCGTTTGAAGTTACGACTTCAAATCGCAAACTACAGCAGCGCGATTCGTTTTATTTTAATTTATATATATATATATATATATATATATATAATTCATTCGTTTGACGATTTCAAACTATTTATTCTTTAAATAATTTTCTACATTTCGTATTCAAGTTATTTTTAATGAACGAAGTCTATTTCAAAACATGTACATTTTCTTCATTCCTTATATGACAATAAAAATGTAAATTTTTATTGTTTATCATTTCTGTTTCAAACAATGAATATTTTTCATCATTTATTACATTACAATAAAAATGTAATTTTTTTTTATCCTTTCCATTCCAAACTATGAATATTTTTATATTCTCTTTCTTTACATTAAAAATGTGATTTTTAATGTAAACATGTTTTATTTTTAAAACATGAACTATTTTCTAGTTTCATTTCTTACATTAGAAATGAGGTTTTTAAGGTAAACATGTTTTTATAATTTAAAACATGACATTTTTATATAACATCAAAATGTAAACCCTTTTCTATTCTTTTATTACACTATTGAAAAATGTAATCTTTTTATTTAATTTTTTGTTACATTGAAAAATGTAATCCTTTATTCAATCTTTACTTATATTGAAAAATAAATGTAATTTTTTTTTTCATTCTTTATTTACATAGAAAATGTAATTTTTCCTTTCATTCTTTAATTACATAGAAAATGTATTTTTTTCTTTTCATTCTTTAATTACATAGAAAATGTAATTTTTCCTTTCATTCTTTAATTACATAGAAAATGTATTTTTTCCTTTCATTCTTTAATTGCATAGAAAATGTAAATTTTCCTTTCATTATAGAAAAATGTAATCTTTTCTTTCTTTTTGTTACATTCTAAAGAAAAACATGTAACATTAAAATCTCTTCTTTTTATCGCATCTAAAATGTAAATAAAAATATAACTTTTGATTCTATTTTCTATTTGTCTCTAACATGACTAAAAAAATGCAACTTTTATTTCTATTCATATTCTTAGCATTAAAATTTGTATATTTTAATGAATTCATGTTTTTGTTCAAATTATGAACACTTTGCTAACTTCCTTGATGACATTAAAATATGGGTTTTAATGACTACAAGTTTTTATTTCTAAACATGTACGTTTTCTCTATTTTTAACATTTCATTAAAAATGTATATTTTTAATGAATTCATGTTTTGGTTAAAAACATGAACATTTTCTCTACTTTCAATCATTACATTAAAATTTATATTTTAAATGTAATGTTCTTATTATTTTCTAAAACATGAACATTTCTATTTTTATAGTAATTCCATAAAATGATAGAAATTTACATTTCGTTTTTGTTGAATATTCTAATTCAACAAAATGACAAGATTTGATATTTCCTTTTTGATTGAAAGTTTTAACTCGATCAAATAACAAACCAAAGTGGTATTTTGTTTTGATTGAAAACTCTAATTCAATCAAACAATAACAAAAATGATATTTTTATTTGATTGAAAACTCTAGTTAAATCAAAAATAACCAAAGTGACATCTTTATTTGATTGAAAATTCTAATCCAATCAAACAAATAAACCAAGGTGATATTTTTACTTAATTCTTTATTAATGACAAAGTGAACATTTCTACTTAATCCTTTTTAAATGACAAAAATGAATATTTTTGTCTACTTTTAATTTAAAGACAAAATGAATGGTAAATTTCATTCTTTCTCAATTTAGACAATAATAAATGTTTTTGTCTACTTTTAATTAAATGACAAAAATGCATATTTTTAATCCTTTCTACATATACAATAAAAATTGTAAATTTTATCGTTAACATAATTTAACAATTCTAACTTGTTAAACCTGGCAATTATAATTTAACAATTCTTAATTTGTTAAATATGACCATTTCAATAAAATGATATTTTTAGCTAACCTAACATTTCTATGTTCTCTAATGACAAATAAAAGAATATTTTATTTGTTTACCTTTTCCTATATGTTCTAATAACATATAAAAGAATATTTTGTGTGTTTACATTTTTCTATGTATTCTAATATCATATAAAAGAATATTTTGTGTGTAAACATTTTTCTCTGTATTCTAATATCAAATAAAAGAATATTTTATATGTACACATTTTTCTTCATTTATATTCTTAACATTAAAATTATATATTTTAATGAATTCATGTTTTGATTAAAAGCATGAACATTTTTCTCTATTTAACCATTTTCCTATTTAACACAAACTTCATTCTTGGAGCCATAAGTTCAATAAACAAAAATAAGGATTTTTGTTTAACTAGTTTTCTATTAAACCCAAATGTCCATTTTTGGTGCCATAAGTTCAATAAGAAAAATAAGGAATATTGTTTAATTAGTTTTCTATTTTTCTATTTTAATTCAACAAAGCGATCAAAATGGTTCCTTTCATTTTTGTTGAAATACTCTAATTCAACTAAAGGACAAAAATGTATAGTTCATTTTGTTGAAAACTCTAGTTCAACAAAAGGACAAAAGTGTGTATTCCATTTATGTTGAATATTTTGGTTCAAACAAATGACCAAAAATTATATTCCATTTTAAATAATGATCATTTTTATTATTCAACAAAAATGTGAATATTTGGGTTCAAAAAAAATCGAAATCTCACCTTGCTTTCAATCAAATCTGAAATTCAGAAAGGTTTAGAATCAGTCCCTATCAGTTCTAGAACGTAGCATTTGCTTTTCACGATAGCAACGTATCAGAAATCGTTCAATTCTGTAATCGTATGCAATAGATATGAATTTTACAATTTAGCTAATGATTTGCAACGGATTAAAAGTGTAACCAATTCATTTATTAAGTTCATCGTTAGTTTCAGTTTTTGATTCAAACCTTTGAATCAAACTTTCTCCAATTCTGCTGCACGATAGGAGGATCAGGTGGCAGCACGTTGGAGAGCCTGGAGCGGCGCACCGGTGGGAGGAATGCCGACCAACTCGGCGGCGTGGATGAGGCGGGGCGGAGCTCGAAGCGGGGTCGGTTCCTGGGCCTGGAGCGGTCGATTCAGGAAATGGTTCGAGGTGGAACTGGTATGGATGCGGAGAGGGTTCGAAGGTCTTCAAAAAGTTGAACTGGAGGGAGGGCTGAAGGTTAGAGGAGAAGGAGGAATTAGAGGGAGAAGGATCGAACCACCATGGCCATCGAATACGTGAGAGGCGGCGGCTGTACATCTGGGAATAGGGTCTAACAAAATTACATCTGGGAATAGGAGCCACATACGGACTCTAAAAATTACAGAAAAATATATTTGGCCTTGTTATGTCGATACGGTCCTAACAAAATTAGTTTCATCGAATTCTAAGACTGTTTGAAAAATGGTTATTTTCAAGTCGATTAAATTTGACTGAAATTGACAAAACACATTTTCTTTTGCCACGCTCACATATTAATTCAAAAAATTATGAAAATTGACACCTAGCAATAATTTAACATTCCGGTTCCAACAAAAGTGGTTTTGTTGAAAGCGGAGGTCATTTGTAAAATGGCTATTTTTAAAAGCCATATATTATATTAAAATATATATAAATTCTACAGCGACTTTTCTAAATTTTAAACTAGACATAACTTTTAATTTATAAAGTGAAATTTAGATTTTTCACATCCGTTAGAAATATATTGTTAAACAGATTCAGATATTTCTTGTTTCGTTCAATTCTGATTTATTTTGAATTCTGTATATTAAATCGAAATTAGAAATCGAATTTTCAAACTGCCGCGCCATTTCAAACTCCTTTTATATTTAAATTAAATTTATTCGTTTTAACTTCGATTAAAAATAATTTTTTAGTCATTATTATCTAAAATAAATAATTTTAAATATTCAAAATCCATTAAAATTTCTAAAATAAAAATTTGATGTTAGTTTCAAAATTCCGGGTTGTTACATTTCTCTTCTCCAACATTTAGAGGCCACCATGCAGCTGCGATAAATGCCAACTTTGTCAAGACTGCATGGATGTTGGGCTTAACCACAACGACCTATGGCTCATCGGAGGTGACTTCAACGTCACATGTGGACCATTTGAACGCAATAACCCCACTCACACCTCTGACTCCGTTGATTTCAACGATTTCATTAACGCTTATGCACTGATTGATCCACCCATCAGTAACAAGCGGTTCACTTGGTCCAACCGTAGAGAACACTCCACCTTAGTCAAACTCAACCGCTTCCTCTTTAACTCACTTTGGGACGATCATTTCCCTCTCTCTATCATTTTTGGTCTTGCATGTACCATCTCTGATCACTGCACTTTGCTTCTTGACACTGGCAATCGCCTATCCTCAAAACGTCCATTCCGCTTTGAGAGATTGTGAAAAAGTGAACCAGGTTTCACTGATTTTGTTAAAAATGCTTGGCTTTCTTTTCCGCAAAAGCAAGATCCATTTGCCACCTTTATCTACAAACATCGCCGCCTTCAGAAACTCATTAAATCTTGGGGATGCAATGTTTGGTGCTCGATCAGACGTCGTATCACTTCCATCCAAAACGATATCCTCCTCCTTAATATAAAGTAGGCATGTTCCCCTCTAAATGATGAAGACTCCAATAAACTATTTGAACTTGAAAGTGAATTGCAATGGCTGCTTAGTCAAGAAGAGATTAGTTGGAAACAACGCGCTAAAGCTAGATGGCTTACTGAAGGTGATCGGAACACCACTTTTTTCCACAGATTTGCGAATGCAAGGAAACGCTTCACTACAATCACTGACCTCTACGATGAAGATAACTTCCATACCTATGACCTCATCACCATCAACTCATGCTCCACTAACTTCTTCAAAAACTTGCTTGCCCACCGCCCACCGTCTACCCCAACCATTGACTCGCCACTTCTCTACCCTAACCAAACTCCTATCCATATTGATGATCCCTTCACTAAGTGTGAGATCTTCTTTGCCCTCAAAGACATGGACGTTAATAAAGCGTGCGGTCTGGATGGTTTCGGCCCCGCTTTTTACGTCAACTTCTGGAACTCAATTAAACACGATGTCTTTAACATGTTCACCACTTTTCACAACAACCCATCCTCCATCAACCAGTTGAACTACACTAAAATAATTCTCTTACCTAAGCACAAAGGTGCAAACCAACCCAACATCTTCAGACCCATTAGCCTCCTCAACTGTTCCTTCAAACTCATTACCAAAGTTCTAGCTAACCGTCTTCAAACCTTCATCCCATCGCTGATCGGTTGTGAGAAATTTGCCTTCATCTCCGATAGAACATTCACGACAACATCAAAATTGTTCAAGAAACCATCTCCTACTGCCACCGCACTAACACTGAAGGCATTCTACTAAATTTTGGCTTTCGTAAAGTTTTCAACACTGTTAGATGGGATTTCCTCCTTCAAGTCCTAGCTAGTCGTGGTTTCCATAAACGCTAGTGCACTTGGTCTCCGCTATTCTCAACTCCAGTATGTCCTGTGTTCATACTAATGGCATTGACGGTGGTCTCATCAAATCCAAAAGAAGACTTCATCAAGGCGACCCACTTTCCCCTCTCCTTTTCATCCTTGCAGCCGATGCCCTTAATCAAATGATCGGACTTGCTATTAATAACAATCTACTTTCCACCATCCATACCAATCCCCTACACTTGTCTGCGCTATCATTCAATTCGTCGATGGCGCTATCCTCTTCACTATACCCTCTCCTGACAACATTCATTGCCTCAAAGTTCTCATATACTGCTTCGAACTCATTTCGGGTATGTCCATTAATGTGTCATACTTTCACTGTCAAATCCTGTTATAACTACATCTCTCACCATGAAAGGTTGTTTACCTACCCTAGGCTTTGAAAAATCAATGTGCCACCAAGAATTCTCTTCTTCTTATGGTGCCTTACCAGAGAAAGAATCAACACTAAGGATCGCTTAATTCCCAAAGGAATTCCGGTGAGCCCTTCTTGCGTCCTTTGCCATCATGATAATGAATCAATTCACCGCCTCATCTTCGATTATCACATAAACTTCTACCTATGGGTTTCAGTAGCCACACATGTCTTCGACCACCTACCACCTCAATTACACCACTATGAATACCGGTAATACTCCCCCCATCAACTAGTCTCGGCTCTTCTTTTGCCTCTTTTGTTTGGACATTATGGGTTGAACGCAATAACAGATGTTTCAAAAGATGTTATGCTTCCAACTTACAGCTTTGCCATAAATTTTCTTACCTATACCATCTATGGACAGATACACAACCTTCGCCATTCATCGCCACCATCATGGATACCTCCATCACCTGGGAAGAATCTGTTGGTAGCTTTGAGGCGGAAGGGCTACGCCAACGCCGTTTCTACCCACGCCCATGGTGACCACTTCATGCTTGCCAGGTGTTTTTGCTTCCAGTTCACTATTGACAGTATTTTGGCTTGCTGTACATGTATCTATTTTGGAGTTGTTCACTTTAGCTCGTAGCATGCTTCTCTGGTTGTTAACGGTTGTACTTTATGATCCACTATGTATGTATATATTTGCGTGTAGTGCCCATAACTTGGTTTGTAAGCAAGCTTGCTTACATTCCCCGTACCACTATTGCCAGCGGTCATGCCTGTTGACCGTATTACTATCTTATCTTATTATAATACATGTTTGAACCGGCTGTGTAAATCTGCTCTACACAACCGTCCTGCTAAAAATAATCAATAAATTTCAATTTCAATTTCAAGAGTATATATTATTTCATCTCATATCGAATATCACACGTATATATCATTTTAACCTATTTCATAATTCAAATATTCGATTTCCAAGGATGTGAATATCAGTTTACCTCGTTTTAGTGAAATATAGCATGATAGGTGTACATGATAAATAATAATCACCAAAAATATCACATAATCATCATATCAAAAAACAAACAAAAAATGTAATCATTATCCAAAACAACCAATATATACCACAATAGTGTTAGTTATTAAATATTTACATTTAACAAGCAATTAAATCCATTTAACTAGCAATTAAATCCATTTAATTTCAAATTAAATCAATTTAATTTACAGAAAATTTACAAAAAAAAAATGTAAATTTACTGAAAATTCAAATTAATATCGATTTAACTAGCGTGATAGGTGTACCTAATATCGATTCAAATAAATGAAAATTTACTGAAAATTCAAATTAAATCCATTTAATTTCAAATTAAACAATATCAAATTAGCAAACAATTAATCAAAATATTTCACATCTATGATAATTTATCGTATATTAGGTACTTACTAGCAATTAAATCAATTTCGATGTCAAATTTAATTCTCGAATGTCAAACTATTATAGATTTAATTTAACTTGCATAGAAATTTTAATACGTCGTGAGCGGACCGGGATAAAACACTCACCTTTAATTTTACGTCAAATATGAAATCCAAACGAATGCCCAAATTTTTATAGCCTCCAAACCCAACCAAACTAGCTTCATTCACCCGTAATTCCGATACGAACATAACGAAGAAAACCGCGCATCTATTTGAGCTCCTAAGTGGAAGTTACTAGCATTTAAGATTTCAATTTAAATTATTATTAAATTTTCACAAATAATTCCCACTGATATTATAATGCCACGTCGTCATCTTCTTCCCGCTCCCTCTTCAATGAGACTCGCCCATGCTACAGATCAAGAATGAACCCATTCATCCCACAAACCGCCGACTTTGACCACCATTTGCAATCACCTCTCCATGCTATAGAAGCTCCAAACCACCACCATCGGAAAGATGACGCCAAGCGTAACCGACTTCACCCCACCATAGATGATTTGCATCTCCAAGCATTGTTGTCGCCACCTCAAAACTGTAGGGTTTCGAACCCTAAATCTAAGATTCCTACCACCTTGATCAATTTCAGGCCATGAGACCAACATTAATCGACTCCATATGATGAATTGTTCATACTCTTATCTTGATTTCTCCAATAATCACCCAAATTAAAATCCCTAATTAACATACATGATTTCAAAATTCTGAACTTTGACTGTTATTTTTGAATGAATCGAGTATCGAACAGAAAAACGGATTGTAGAATTAGGCTATACTCATCAAGATATTTCCAACAATATTAAATGTGATATGATTTGAAAAATTTATAATTTGACGCTTATTTTCAGATTTGATAGGCGTCGTTTTCTTCTTTAGGAAGGAATTTCGGGAATAGAGAAAAAACTAGATATTTGAGAAAAATAAAATGATGGCTAGATTACAGAAAACCCAAATACATATAGGTGGTAATGTGTTTGTTGTGCCTAAGTGGTTACAACTGCCCAAAAGCCAATTTTCACCACTAAGTCGAATAACGTCATTCCATTTATCTAAGTATAGGTTTTCGATATTTTTAAACGCAATGATGTTATCGATATTCACTAAAACACAATATTGCTCAAGTTATAATTTTGTATTGTTAAATTTAGTTACATTAAAACACTATTTTATTTAACATAAAATGTGTGTTTTGTAATGTTAACTTCTTAATCACAAATTCATCATTACTATTCCAAATTCAATTTAAATTACAATCAACTTTAATGTTTGAGATTACTAAAAAATTCAAATTTCATTTTAATAGTTAAGCTAGATTATAACTCACAAATTTGTTGATTGGTTCATGTAATTATAATCAAATTGGCCTAAATAAAATTTTAAATCAATGAAACTTCAAATTGTTATTTAATTTAACAAATTTAAATGGTTGAAATTTTCAGGTTGTTATAGTAGGGTAGCAGGACATATCTCTTACGCTTTCCTTAAGGTATGCACACTAGAACAAAACAGATCTATTACAAGAGCAATGCCCGTTATAATAGGGTTTTACGGCGGCCAGCCCGCCCGTTGTATTAGGCCATGTTGTAATATATCTTCTTTCACAACGGGCAATGAACGTGGTAACAGACGGTTGTAATAGACTTTTTACAACGGGCTTATGTTGTTATTGTATTTTCCTTCAATAGAATAGCAGTCCGTTGTAATATTTTTTGCAACAGGTATTGACCGTTGTAATATCTTCTATAACAACAATTAATGTCCGTTGTAAAATGCTGCAAGTTGCAATGGATTTCAATATTACACATAATATTAATAATATTTACAAGAATTGAATATTTAATTCAAAAATTATTTTTAAACAAATATTTATTCAAATAAATAATTATTACACTTTCAAATAGTACACATAGTGTTTCCCCTCTATTTACACAATCACTTGTACATACACTTCCTCACTACATTTCACTCGTATACATTGACTCCTCACCACACACTTATTCACTCGTATATACATACACAGTCACATGGTCTTTTCTTTTTTTATTTGTTATATTAGTCAAGCCACCTAGTGACACATCGTCTTCACTGACAGTTGCAAGAAGCTCGACGCACACATCTAGCACAACCTATGTTATAGTGATATGTCAGTTCATTTCATCAACAAATTACTTACACTAAAATAAACGTAATGCCTAAAGATTCCTGGCTATATTATAATATATAACATTCTATCTACGACTATGTTATTATAATATATTAAAAAGAAAAAGAAAAAACATACTAAGAGGATTTTTAGATTGTATAAACGCCAGGTAGTACGAATAAAGAAGAAATATACACCTACCAAGGGATTCCTATAGTTGACAAGTCTGCATTGTTCCAGACAAGAACCTTCCGGCATCCAATTTTCCCACACATCAAAACTATGACTAGCAAATACAAATTCCATTCTTCTATTTATTTGGTAAAACACGGATAAAATCGATGCAGTGTTATCAATTCATGATGATTAAGAATTTACATGGGCGCGTGCAAACACGTACAGAGGAAAAGAATAAATCAGAAAAGAAATCATGAAGAAAATAACCATTAACTGAAAAATACCATGTTATTAAAAGTTAATAACTAAATAACATAATATATATATATATATATATATATATATATATATATAATAATTGTTTATAGAAGAGAAGATATGCATGATCATGCAAAACATTGATTGCACTAACAGCGTATCGAAGCCACTGACCGTTTGTATACCTGGAGTATGCAGTGTAATGGGCTGCATTGGGTTGTTGACCGTGATGTGTGATTGTCGATACCAGCTCGTATTTTCTTCCCTGCATTATTTGACCAAAAGAAAACTCAGTTTGCTTAAATGCATTCCAGCTTGAGATATGCTACAAGGCCCCGTGTACATCATCAAATCAAAGGACAAGCGATTATTGCCATGCTGAAAATAATAGAAGAAACTAACCTCTGTGGTTGGACTGACAAGTAACACGGGAAATTACCAATTCGAGTAGGAAGCAGACTGGCTTATGCAACTTCTTGCTACCACTATGCCCATAGCTAAACCTCATCAAATGCAATATTAGTATTCTGGAAAGTTTATGAATCTTTATTGACTTGCTAGCAGTTAGCACTAACCACCACAGCCTGGAAAAAAAGAAAAACATCAAACAATTTTTTGATGCACAATAACTATACAAAATACTCATTTGTACAAGCATTACCTCACTATATACACTCAGTTGCTAGCAATACTAATGTCTTTGATATTTCTTCTGCTGGTTGGGTGCAAGGTTGGCGAAATATGGCGTGAACTTTCATTGAAGCCTGCAAAAAAAGAAACTAAGTTTATTTATAAAATTTTGTATAACAAATGGAATGATAAGGTTGGCTAAATTTGACTTTTGTTCTGTCACATGCATACCAAGTAATCAACTAGCATATACTGAGTAGTGAATACATATCATAACAAAACAATTCAAAAAATTTACCATAAATGTTCTGTCACGTATAAGAGGACACATAACTGAAAACTTGATTAGATATTTGGGTTGATCATTGAATCTCACTGACATCACCATTGTTTACTTTAATGCAGATTCATCATCCATGCTTCCCTGTTATAGATCAAGAAAAAGAAAGTTGAGTTTTTAGTTCACACCATGGGTATTTATTAAAAAAAAAAAAAAAAAAAAAAAAAAAAAAAAAAACATAAAAGTAGGTTTTCATACACATAAAAAACAAAATGAGAAAATTGAAATATAATTCCTTTAAGCTCTGTTTCTCTGTCTCTTCTCAAAATGTAGTGGTAGCATAATTAGTTCATCAACACTCTGCAAGGATAAATGCAATTTCAAACTAGCAAGCAATTAATTAATTTTGTTACAATGATTAAATAAAATCATTACATACTGCAATTGAATTATATGAATTAAATAACATCTCACGTCCAGCGGTTTTGCTCCATAGTTAGATAGAGCAATTTTAGTAACTTAAGTGCCATTGAATTATATGAATTCTTTTCTCTAAGAGCATCTCCAACAAAGGGAGAATTCAACCCCTTAATACTGAATCGGGGTAAAAAACCTACCCAACAAACGTTACGCCATGTAACATTCAGCGGAATGTTACGGGACCAATTCAGAATTTTGAATTGGTCCGGCGAGCCGATTTTATCGGCTCGCCATGTCGCGAGCCGATTTTATCGGCTCGCCATGTCGCGAGCCGATTTTATCGGCTCGCGCCGATAAAATCAGCTCGCGACATGGCGAGCCGATAAAATCGGCTCGCCATCTCCCCTCTCCAATTCCTCAACGGCTATCTCATTCCAATGGCTTCCAACGGCCATTTCCGCCTCGATTTTGATTACCAACGGCCATAAAACGGTTAAAACTTTTCTAACGGCCATATTTTCAGTTATAAAAGCATTCCATTCGCATTCTTTCTTCATCACAACATATTCATAACTTCTTTTTACATCTCTCTACTCCACACCAAGTCTTGCTACATAATGTCTTCCCCATTCGGAGATTTTTCGCATCCGACGATAGATGGAACTCAGTTCTCGCAAGGCAACACGAGCAATATATTTGAAACTCCATCGAGCAGGCAAGGAACCAGTCCGTGGACTGAAGAAGAAGACATTTCTCTATGCAACATATATTGTCATTTCACACAAGATTCTGCAACGGGGAACGACCAAACAGCCGTTGCATTTTGGAAAAAAGTGGAAAAAGCCTTCGTTGAGAGGCATCCGGAATGCCATAGGACGTTATCGGCGATCCAAGGCCGTTTTGGGAAAATAAGCCGTCAAACCCAATATTATGAGTCACAAGTGTACAAACTAAAAATAGCGAATCCAAGCGGCATGGGAGGGGAAGATAATCTGGTATGTTTGTATTTGTACGTACTTTATTTGTGGTTGTTAGCATGTTAATTGATACATTTTCTTTTGGAAAGTAGAAACGACTAGCAAACGAGGGGTTCAAGAAGCTTTTTCCTAGAGAAAATGGGACGAAAAGGCCACACAATTACCAGTTTATGCATTGTTATGATCTGCTTACTAGTCAACCGAAGTGGAACTCAGAACTTGCCAAGAGTCTCCGCGATGTTCAAAGTGCTAGCAAGGGCAAGAAAAAAGTTCAAAATCGGGTTATTCTTCTAGTCCTAGCGGCTCAGGTGCCAATATTTCTCAATGTGTAGGGGAAAACCTACTTGATGAGTTCAATGCCACGAATGACGAAGATTTTAGACCTGAGGGATGCAAAGCGGCGAAAAGAAGGGGCAAAACAACGGTTGAGCTTGAATCAAAAGTGAACTCCCGACACGAAGAACACAGTCGTAGAGCGGAAAAAAGGCTTGTAGAAGCTAGGGAAAGAACAGAAGTTTTGAAAAGGATTGCTGATCTGGAAGAGAAGAAACTTCAAATTCTTTCCGAGGACTTAGCGTATAAGAAAGAGCACGATGATAATACCTCACTCAAACAACTTCGTTCTCATTCTACTACTTACTCACTCGAAAATGCCTTCTTGGCCATCCGAAACTGACTCTGATGAACAGACGTACGAACAGATGAGACTTCAAGAGCTCGAAGACGAATTCGAGTTTCTAATCCAAATTACACCTCAGGATGAACCATCACATGAACAGGGGAACCTCCAGCATCTGCAAGAAGTTCAAGTGCCACATGTTCAACTAGCAAACGAACAGACTCTCGCTCAACCACAACAAGAAGTAGAGTTCTACCGAGTACCACCGCATGAACATGAAGGTGAATCTTATCCTGTACTTTGCTACTGCGGTCATGCGGTCGAAGTTGTGGTTCGTGCAGAAGGCGACAATATAGGTCGGCGCATGCAGAAATGTCGATTCTATCCAAATGGATGCAGCTACACAGAATGGATTGACGAGCCGTTGTGCCCAAGGGGAATAGTGTATGCAAACCAACTCGAACGAGAGATTAGGCGTCTCGAAAATCTTGTTCAAGAGTTGCGACTGAACGCAATGCGACTCCCTTGAAATTGAATTTGTACTTTTAATGTTTGCGTTGATGTTGTAGTAGGCATGTACTATTATTCGGTGTTGTATCTGTAACGGTCGGTTGTATCTGTATGGTTATTGTTATGCGAAAACCCACTAGTTGAATTATTGGTTTGAGTGTCTCTTTATTGGTCTGAGTGTCTCTTTATTGGTCTGAGTGTCTCTTTATTGGTTTGTGTGTCTCTTTATTGGTTTGAGTGTATGTTTATCGGAATCGTTTATTGGTCTGAGTGTCTCTTCATTGGTTTGAGTGTCTCTTTATTGGAATCGTTTATTGGTCTGAGTGTCTCTTTATTGGTTTGAGTGTCTCTTTACACGTATGTAAGAAGGAGTTAAAAAGGATTTTAAAAGGAGGGTCGTCCACTTATCTGCATAATGTAAACATTTAAGCACGCGAAGGAGTTAAAAAGGAGTTAAAAAGGAGTTTAAAACTAGGGTCGTCCACTAACCCGTGATATTTACACGTATATAAAAAGGAGTTCAAAAGGAGTTTAAAAGGAGGGTCGTCCACTTATCCTCATAATGTAAACATTTAAGCACCCGAAGGAGTTTAAAACTAGGGTCGTCCACTAACCCGTGATATTTACACGTATATAAAAAGGAGTTCAAAAGGAGTTTAAAAGGAGGGTCGTCCACTTATCCTTATAATGTAAACATTTAAGCACCCGAAGGAGTTAAAAAGGAGTTTAAAACTAGGGTCGTCCACTAACCCGTGTTATTTAAACGTATATACAAAGGAGTTAAAAAGAAATTAAAAAGGAGGAAATTAAAATTAAACTAATATAACAAACCCCACCCCCCCTCCCGAGCCATATATAGGCTCGGGACAGGCGCGAGCCGATAAAATCGGCTCGCGCCCGTTGGGAGATATCAAAGATATCTCCCGTAATGTTACGGGCCGTAACGTTACGGCCCGTAACACTGTTGGAGATGCTCTAACAACTATATCACTTTCTCTAGCAGGTCACATGGATTAGGTATGTAAAACCTGAATACAGGCACGTGACTTTGTTATCAGATGAATTTCAATCACATCACATATTCTAGCTAGCAAATTGCATCTTACAATTATTATGGATAGAATTCGACTTAAGCAGCATGTAAACTCATATTCATGAGGTCATCAACATCTACTAGAATTATAAGTTAATGCATTCTGATTCATGGTTGTTCCGCTTCAATGTTTCATCTTAAATTAGTATCACATGTACTCTGATGTTGAAAACACCTGAACCAACCAAAATAAATTATGAGTCCAATCTTTGTCACTTGCTTAATAGTTCAGTATTTACTTTAACTTATTACATCAAATGAAATGTATAAAAAAGAGTTATCTACTGCTTTAATTCACTTTCTTAATCCTTACTCTAAATTGACTTTGGAGAAACAAGCAGTCTTTTAACTATTGAATTCTCATCTTAATATTTTAATTCAGTCATCGAATACATTGATGACTAAAATAATATTGTAAAATTCCTTTTAACCAATCCAAGATAATGCATCTGTTATCAAACAAAACAAGAAAAATGAAGACAAAAATAGAGAGAGGATTTCCTCAATTTGTTACCGATTTCAAAAATTCCAATCAATGTAATTTTACGAGGCTAATGAAAGATGGTAATAATATTTTTCTCTAAAACTAGCTTAATGACATTCATGTAATTCCTCTTACAAAAGAAACATTTGTACAATGCATATTCATGAGGTTCAAAACTTTCAATAACTGATATTGATAACTTAAACAATTGTAATTTTGACAAAGAGATTATCAGCCACAATAAGGTTCGGTTGGACAAAGAGTGCAGTTGATAAATAGCATATACAATAAGTAGCAACGGTGCTCAGGCAGTTTTAACAAAACAAACTCGACAGAGAACAAGGAGATTATTAAGAGGTCTCATTGCACATGTATCTGAGATTAGATACCATAATCTACCAAACCTTGAAACTAATAAAGCAGGTCCTATATTTGACTAAGGAAATACATCATGGAGTCAGGATAGAGAAAGTGCCCCTAATAATGATCCCTTGCTTGGTAATGCAATGGATCTATGGTCAAGAGATGGTTTGATACTTCCAAGAATTAATGACCTGCCTTCTATTTTTAGGGATGGGCCTGAAATATGGCGAAGGTATTGGGACACTAGCAGCTCAGCAAGCCCTTTTGTTAATGAAGCTGATAAAGCTGAGCTTCTTCAGAGAGTTTCTGCATATAATATGCTTGCTAGAGAGGACATGCAAAGAGTAGTTGGAACTAATCGGCATGGCTCTGTAAATCCTTCTATTCCCAAATAGATTGCCTCTAAAAACAATGTAGTGTCTACCACTGCGACTGATCAAGTTTCTGTTCCAATACCGCTGCAACTATACAGGGAGATGTGGGTGAACAGGTAGAACCAAATAGTGTTGGGTCATCAAGGCCTTACAGAAAGAGAGAAAGGAATGGTGCTTCAGGTTCTCTGGACATGGATGAAGTTCTTCATCCAAGTAAAAGGAGCAGATTCAACTAGATATTTGGCTGTTTTTATTAAGTGATTTTAGCCTCGACTTTTATTTGCAGTGCATCTATGTTTTTTCTATATATTATATTTTTGTTTTCTTTTTTATTTATACCAGTTTGAAGTTAACTGGATAGAACTCTCAGGCTTGTAAGAGTGTTCCGTGTTCGGATATTTAGACAGGTTCTGTTAGTAACAACATTGAGTACTCAACATTAAACTTGTCATCTGATTTCAAAAAAAAAAAAAAAAAAAAAAAAAAAAAAAAAAAAAAAGGCAATTAGTAATATAAATGGTTAAAACTCAACAATATCGCATCTAAAGTCAAACTAAACAAACTGAGAAGAAAGAGCATGCATACAGTTGACGCCTCTAAATTGACAGGGAAAGGAGCTACATGGATATCAACTTCCAAAGGTTAAAACGTACGTATGTATATCACTAGAAGTTTGAATGTGAATCTTCCATATCAAATCCACAATCAATAAATCCTTAACCAATATATTTATAATATTGATGAAGAAAATACCTGGTTGAGAGGATTGTCAGGAGATTTCTTCCGCATCTTCCATATCAAATCCCTATACTTATTAAGAATCAGCCCTGGTTCCATATCAAATCCCTAGTTCCATATCGAGTCCCCGCCTAGCAAAATTGACGAAGTCGCCTCGCACTATAGCAGCCGCCTCATGGAATCTGAGTCATTGCCATCATCGCCCCGTTGAGTAGTCGCCGTTGTCATCATCGAATAGTCGTCCTTGCTGTCACGTTCTCTTGGGTCGCGACGTCGATGCGATTTTATCACGGATTTGGGTTTGGATCTAGGGGAAGACCTTTCGGGGATAAGCGGAGGTAAAGTTGTCAAGGGAGAGGGACATCCGGAAGAGTGGAAATAATACGTGAAAACATAGGGTTGGAGCCAAAAATTTCGGCAATGTTTGGCTTAAATTGTATTTTGAGCGAGGAAAGTTAAGAAACGAAGAAGAGATTGAAACGGTGATGGAGGGGACCACCTAAAGCAGAGAGACAACCGAATTATATATCATGGGGATTGTTAAAGGGACTCCACTTTTGGTTAAGGGGGGGACATTTTTAAGGGGACTCCACCTTAAGGAAAAATTGTTAAGGGAGGGATTGATTTGTTTTATTTTAAAATAAGCATGGACTAAACTGCCCCTCGTAACCTTAGTTATTTAGACATGTAGTGATTGACTATATTTTAATTTGTTAATGGCAAATTCTATATATACACCGAAAATCACTTAACTTACACCATTGTTTTTCTATAAAATTCTATTACTAAATTACTCTTTTCTCATAGTTGTTTTTTTTAAAACTTTTGCATATAAAAAGTAAAATTATTTTTAAAAGTATTAAAACTTGAAACAAAATATATATGTTAATTAATATGTTAATGAATTATTTAATCATGAAATCTAAAATTTCAATTAAGAAAACATTAAGAAACAATGGCCTAATTTAGAATTGTTGATTTATTTTGTAAAATTATAGTAATTGAATTTTTTTCAAAAAGTTTATAGAAGTTACAATATTAGTAAAAGAATTAAATTTCACTTTTTTAAATTTTACGCAATATGATGCAAAGAATTTCTAAATTTGGGTAATTGTGTTTTAAGTTTGAAAGAGGAAAAAAGAAGAAGATGAGAACATGGATAATTTACTAAAAGAAATGGTGTATGTAAAGTAATATATGGTGTATAGTGGTTTATTATAATTTTTGGTATATGTTTAGCAATTTTTGGTGTTTAAATAGAATTAGCCTTTGTTAATTACTTCCCATAATTCCAGGCTGAGTTTTGGATATGTTTGATATTGACTTTCTTTTGGATATTTGCTTGGAATCATCTACGCTATTAATATCATCAGCAAATAGAAGGCGCATGAAACTGTAATTATCATTTATTATTATTTATTTATATATATGAGTGATAAATGCATGATTTTTACTGAGATTATATAAACTTTGTTTGAATTAGGGGGAGTTGAAAGAGGTGGATCTTCGTCTGATTGTTATTTCTTTGTATTTTCCTTTTAATTTGAATTATATAAGGTCACTGTATATTGTTTCTATATTTATTTTGCAATTTGCAGAGTTAATTATTCATGTATCTTATTAGACTAAAAAGTGTTAATAAGTGATGGTTTGACTTATGCTTAAGTGTTTGAATTCATACAAGTGTAGTCTGACTTATGCTTAAGTGTTTAAATTCATATAGTTATGTGCAGGTATGCATTAGTTTTGCTCTGTTATGGGGGATTATATGTTATGTATTTGTATGTATATGGGTAATACTGGTGTGAGTTCTTGTGTATGTATATGTGCAGGTATAAGAGGATTATAAGGATAGTACTGGAATTTTTAATTATATGGTTAAGGGGGGGCTAACTTATTTTGTCCCTCCCTTAACAATTCATCAAAAATAAGAAAATTGTCCCTCCCTTAACAAAAAATGGAGTCCCTTTAACAATCCCCTATATCATTTCTCTTGCTTGTGTTAATTCTCAAAATAAGGAAAACAAATAAAAGTTGTTTTCTATTTTGTGTGTTAACCTTGTTTTCTAAGCGATCGATTTTGACATTTACATGTATCGTTCGTATTTTAATATGGGTGAAAACTAAAAAATAAAAAGCATAAACCAAACACCACATTGGAGCCCTAGCAAAATGTTGGTTTGGAGCCAAAAAAGAAAACTTGAATGGCCCACCACATAGGTTTCTATAATAATTATTCAAAAAGTTCGGATTCATCCATATCTGCATTTAAAAAATAAAAAATAATTCGATATTGCAAAAGCAAATACGAATACGAATAAGGTCACATTCTGATTCGATGCTTATTCATTCGGATACAACCAAAATTATAGTTAATTTTTTGTGTAAGTTAATAGATAAAATTGTTGTCATTTATCATTTTATATAAGTAAAACATCTTAATATTTATTATTACTTTTATCATTTTTTAATATCAAAGTTTTACTTTAACTATTATTATTTAATTATCATTTAATTAATCAACATTTGTTATAAATTTTACAATTAATTATCAGTTACAAAAATCAATGGTGAACTGCTAATAAATTATTAATTAGATACAACAACAACAAAGTCATATATCCCAAACAAGTTGGGGTTGACTAGATATAGAACCCAAAATTAAAATAAAATAAATAATAATGATTATATATATATAAAGGGTTTAAAATAACCAAACAGATAAAAAGTCGTCTGATAAAGGATTTTTAGATAATAATAAAAAAGGTTCAATAAAGGTATAATAAAGACTAAAATAGTAATAAAAAAATAAAAAGGTTCAATAAAAGGAATATAAGTCTAAAAAAAAAACTAAGGTTTTGGTACATGGATTGCCAACTTCCATGCACTCCTATCCACTACCAGCTCTTCAGATATACTCCAATTACTTAAATCTCTCTTTATTATCTCCTCCCATGTCATTTTAGGCCGACCTCTACCTCTCTTTGGGCCTTCGGTGCGGCCTATAATTCCAACGCGCACAGGTGCATCATATGGTCCACGTTGATTGTTAATTAAATTATTAATTAGATATTTAGTATTAATTTATTTATTATTGATTGTTAATTTAATAACTAATTATTGATTAATTATACTTACTAGTATTATTACCAAGTATTAATTACTTATTAAGTATTATTTTTTATTACCAAAATTTAAATATTAATTATCAATTAATTACTAATTAATTATCAACTATATATAATAATTAGTAATCAGTGCTTATCTATTACCAATCATTAATTATTATAAGTTATAAATGATTAATATAATATTATTAATGATTGATTATTAAATATTAATTAATAATATAATATTATAAATGATTACTAGCTAGTATTATAATATTATAGTTAATATTTAATAACATGTATGACTAATATAATATTATTGATGATTAATTATTACATAATAAAAAAATATTCAATATTAATTTTAATAAAATATTGTAATTATTAATTATTGATTGTCGAAAAATGGTAACCTACATTAATTACAATAGGCATTTCATGATCATTGTAAAATATGCTCTCATTTTATGACCCTTATAAAACTGGCACATATTACAACTGGTATTACCCATTGTAAAATAGACATCTATTACAACATGCATTTTGTGACGGTTGTAAAACAGACATCTATTACAAGGGGCAATTTGTGAACGTTGTAAAATTGGCATCTATTACAACGTGCCAAAAATGAACGTTGTAATAGCATTCTATTATAACGGGTTGCCCTTACCCGTTGTAAAAAGGGCGTTGTACAAGACATCTATCACAACGGTTTAACAATGAACCGTTGTAGTAGCTCCCTATTACAACGGGCAACTTTTGCCCTATGTAAAAAAGACTTTGTAATAGGGTGTTTTTGTTGTAGTGGCATTTTGCTTAAGTCATAACGAAATGATAGGTCTGAGTGAATAATCCTACTTTATTTGTTGATCTTTCGTTAAGTAATGGCAGGATTAAGACATGGAACAACATGTAGGAGTTGTATATGGTACAACAGATATGAAATTATCCATCATATCCGGCCTTTGATTTGTTAAAGATTCCTCAAGTTTAGAATCATAAGGCATATGAGTCCTAACAACCATTCATGTTGTCGAAAGACTTTCGTATTTCTCTTAGGGTTTAACGAAACATAAAAGACTATTGGGAGCCTTATTAGAAAAATAAAGTAGTAAAATTCAATTTTTCTATCATTGTAATAACATACGTCATATCGTAATATACATGGATAAATTTTTTGCATTCGAAATGGTTGATAAACATTTATCAATTATAATATAGAAATGAACTGAACTAAAAATTGAAAAAAGATATATAACATATACTTAATAAATGATTGTTGCATGTGAATGATTCTACCCGATGCACGCGCCCAATTTTGTAATTATTTAATATCCATAACTTTTTCGCTTACATATTCATTTAGTCAGGGCTGTACATTGTATTTTATGAGTTTTGAACTCTAAAAGTAATACAAGATCATGGATATTTGACTAATGTATTATTACATATAAGTGTTATGTGAGAGCTGTCATAATTTGTAATGTAAGTTACTTTAATGAAATTAGTCCATTCAAAGTAAGCCAATATATAATGTTAAGATATAAAATATTTAATTCAGTTGATTACAAAAGGATTGCATTGTGTTAGATGCAACATATACCAAAACTAGAAGATAGATCGAAGAATTCAATTTTTTAAATATTAATTTAATTAGTTTACACAAATGCAATATATTTGATGTCTTTCAAAGTTAAGGGAGATCAAGTTTGCTTCGGTAAATTATTCATTATGATGTTGTAATAAGAGATTTTTTTTTTGAATAGTTTGACCATTTTTAAAGAAAAATCAATGTATAAGTTTTAACGAGATTTAAGGTACAACTGGATTGAAAAGAGTGAATAACCACTTCTTTTTCATCGAGAAACATTGGAAACAAGAGTTGGAATAACAATAATTGATGCTTAACATTAGAATGATATATATGAATGTATTTTTTAATAAAGATTATTTTATATGAGAATTATTTCTTTAGGTTCATGGTATTTAATCTAAAAACTATGTGTTGTAAATCAGTAACAATATACAAAATACATAATATATATTATGGGAATGGTGGACCTTCGAATTTAATATGTTACTATCGTAATAATGAAAATAGTTAGAGCACACTACATAACTATAGGTTTCAATGAAGTAAGGTAGGAACATATGCGAATCAAATAAAATTTGACTTGACCCATTAATTACCGATTCATTTCGACTCATCTAATACGAAGGTCCATCGTACCTATATAATAAGAGGTTGCCCATTTAGTTCAATTAAAGGTATAAGTTTATTAAGAAAAAACATTATCGCTATGAGAACTACAACATGAGATCACAAGATGAAATATCTACATGTTGCATATCATCCATAATCCATATGTATATTGATCGAAGTCTTCCCTAGTCATGAGGCATTATATACTGCAATCCAGACAAAAAAATAACAACTTTGCGCCTAGATGGAGTACAAATATGGAAATGTAGCACATTATACTCTAAGTACAACTATTAGTCTTCGCGAAGAACTACAATGTTTTTTCATAAGAAAAAATATTCGAGTGTTTAAATATTTTTTTAATTTATGTAGGAATAAATCGGTCAAAGCCTCGTCTGACTCTGAGGTAGTATGAAAAAGTAACTACAGTGTGAAAAAGAAATAAATGTGGAATCTAAATATAAGAATATAACTTTTCATTTTTTTCAGTACAATTATTAGTCAATTTGGAGAACACAATATTCTCCCACAAAACGAAATGTCAAAGTAGTTTCATATTGTCCGCAACTTAGGTTGGAATTCATTGGTTGAAGCATTACCTAGTTCTGAGGCAGCACTAAGAAGTTAATGTGATATGAACAAAAAATATATTAGCTTCACGTCTAGGCATAGCTCTAAATATGAGGATGTAGTCTATTAATTTATAAGTACAACTGTTTGTCCATATAAAGAACTACAACATTCATTCACAAGCCAAAGTATTTCATGTCGTCCATAATTTAGGTTGGAATTCATTGGTCGGCTTATCGCCTGGTTCTGAGGCAGTATGATGAATTTATTGCATTCGAGAATATAAATACCAGCTTTGTGCCTAGGCAGGGTTTGAATATGAGAACGCAACTTATTATTTTATAAGTACAACGTTTGGTCGTCATGGAGAACTAAAACTTTCGTTCATAATATGGATTGTTTAAATGTTTCGTACTTTCCATAATTTAGGTCATAATTCATTGGTTGAAGACTCTCCCGATTCCGGGTTAGTAGAACAAAGTTATTTAAGTTTGAATAATAAAATAGCGGATTTTGTCTACTCGGTCTTAACTAGGTTTATGAGTTACTCATTTATAATTCTTTTAAAAATTAGTCAACCCTTTATTACACGTTTAATAAAAATTCATAAATTAATTCATCTAACTTGAGTTGTAAGCAAGATAGATTGGATAAATAAACAGGCTATCATATTTTGATAGGTCTATTCAATAACAATAAGATTTTTAGCCAATAATAGCGAAACTATGTTGATAGAGAGTGAGATCTAGAACTACGTTTAATTTCGAGGGCACATAATATTCCTATGCAATAATTTGTGGCTTCCTTAGATTTATTATAAAATTTTGGTTATAAGGAAATGACATATCTAAACTCATAAAGCGATATCTTTTTAGCTTTTGAACCAGACATAAAAAGGTCTAGAATTTGTGGCTATATATTGCTAGAGAAATATGCACTAAAAATATTGAGATAAGCATGATATGAGGAAAAAAATAGAGGATAAAAGGTATTCCTTATCAATGAAGGATGTAACACCCCACCTCCGCCAATGCCACTCTTGCAAGCACACTAGCTTTGGAGGGGCGTTAAACAAGGTAAACATGCATGCAGATATCACAAGACAGAACATATAAGTAAAACAGAGTAAGTAAAGCAGCGGATAAAACTTACTATTTCAAAACCATAGTCAAGTTACATCAAAGTACTGAGTCGTTATTTTCCAACTACTACAAAGTCTAGAAAATCATAAACTGAAAACTGGAAATAACATAAAGTAAACTATCCCTAAAGTAGTCATGGTACAGCCATAGCAAGCTCAAGTCCAAACCGTACATGAGCTATCCAGTAAGCAAGCTAAAGATCCAAGCTAAGTGCTAGTATTCCCACCCTGAGAACCTGGGGGGGGGACAGAAGAAAAGAGGCGAAAGAAAACGGGTCAGTCAAAAAGACTGGTAAGTCCTACCTACTATTAGTATAAAAACTAATAAAGTTAACTGGACATGTAAACAGAGATGAAACATAGGATGATAACTGGCAGGGTGAAAAGTTAACAAGATAGATCAAGTGTGGCATCGCATATACAAGGTTAAGTTGCACCAAGTGTACTAGTGTTTCTAATCCATGTCAAGTGTAAACAAGAAATGATCCCTTAGCCCAATGTTGGCCCAAACCCATGAGATGACCTAAATCAAGGTCCAACTACTCGGTCTAGTCGATCGGCTCCCTATAAGCCTAACTCGTCGTGTATCGGTGTCATACGGCTTAATCATGGAATGTAGTTAACTGTGCAAGGTCCACCCTAGGGTGTATCCAGCCCTAAGGTGTAAACCACAGACACAATTCAAGTATGCACAGTCTAAACCTACCGGTGCCCATGTTCAACTCCGGACTTAATGTGCACGACCATGGTCCGCCTGAACAACCGGTGCACCATTCAGCCGTCTCTTTTGGTCTCTTACAATCAGTCAGTAATCGTGCCCCACCCTAGCCTAGTCCAGGGTATCCAGATACTCCCAAGTAGGTTACTGCTGAAAAGGACCTCGTAACTAGGATTTCAAGCGGGTTAAGTTTGGTTAACCCTATCCTAACCATGTATTGAGTTGGTCAAGTGTATCCAAGCAGTTCATGACTTAACCCTATCAATACATCGTGTTCAACTGGTTAAGTATATTCAAGTAGTCCATGACTTAATCCTACCAGTCCATCGTGTTTAATTGGTTAAGTATTCAAGTAGTCCATGACTTAACCCTACCATGTGGCATTAATTAACTTAATGCACCCCAACCTCTCACATTAGACTTTGTTGTGGTTACTAGTTAAGCCGGGCGGGTCCGGGTAGCTTTACACCACAACCTAGTCTAACCTTGGGTTTTAAGTGCGATATGACCAACTACTCACATTGAGTCCTATTGTTTGTAGCCACTAGTTAAGCCGGTCGGTTCCGGGTAGATTTATGCTACAAACTCAACCCAACCTCGAGTTGGCCACTTTCATGTTTTCTACATGTCATGTCCACGTTTATGTTTCAAGCATAAACACATGTCAAACCTTCATGTCATATTTTCAAGTCATGCTTTCATGTTATTTAAGTTTGCCCAACTACCCATAACGTATTCCCATCGTACGTAAATTCGCATCAACGCAAATAGATTAAAGAGGGAACATAACTATATGACAAGGTGGGCGTAAGGTGGCAAAGTCTATCACAAATTAAACATGGTGATATTTGAGGCAAAGGTGTTCAACATACTAGCATATGGCCTCAACATGTATGATGGCATAAAAGGTGACTTGGCCTCATACATATCAAATAGCATAAGGGTGATTTGGCCACAAGCATGCATAATAGCATAAGGGTGCTTTGGCCACAAGTTAAACATGGTGGCCTATGAGGCAAATGTGTTCATAAACTTGCATATTACATTATAAGCCTCAAAACATGCATGATATCAAACTTTAGCAAATAGGTGAAACATGATCATAAATGACATAGGATGATAGCTAGTGATTCGCATATAACATCATATGCAAGATAACATAAGGTTTATGAGAGATCATAAACTTGCACATTACATTGTAAGCCTCAAAATATGCATGATATCAAACTTTAGCAAATAGGTGAAACATGATCATAAATGACATAGGATGATAGCTAGTGATTTGCATATAA
This sequence comes from Allium sativum, assembly GCA_030737875.1. Lineage (NCBI taxonomy): Eukaryota > Viridiplantae > Streptophyta > Magnoliopsida > Asparagales > Amaryllidaceae > Allium > Allium sativum. The sequence goes on from CM060916.1 coordinate 1,015,292,317, forward strand.
CATCATATGCAAGATAACATAAGGTTTATGAGAGTTTCTATGTTGCTTTATGCAACATTCCCAATCAAAGCTCATAGCTTTCTATGCACAAGGTCAAGGTGATAGCTTTACAAACATGCATAGAATAAATCTATGCATAACATGATAGAATCAAAGCACAAATCATACTTAGGCCCAAATTCAAACTTGCAACATGTCATATTTAACTTCATAGTTAGAATCTAAGAGTAGAATAGGGCTTACTATGCTATGAAGACTTATAAAATAAAATAAGATTGAGACGAAGCCACGCTAGCAACACTAAAAACCCCAAATGAATATAAGCTCCAAGTTGTCTTGAGAAACAAGAAGCTCCTTTGATTTGTATGAAGAAAGATCCTTATTTTGATGAAGAAAGGTGGCTCTTTTACTAGCTTAGGACACTCAAATTTTCATGAAGAGGATGGAGGCCATGATATGAAAGTGGAGGCCATGATCAAGAAGCATTTTGGCATAGTTTAGTTGTAGGAATGATTAATGAGGGTTTAGGCTAGGTCTTAGGGTCTTTTTATAGAAGTTAGGATTAGTTTTAGCCATAGGATTAAACCTAAATCAGATCTGAGCCATCAATTCACGTCACTAGCCTCCAAAACAGGTCCAAACAGCCAAAATAAGTGCACCAGGCCGACCTGGCCGACCAGGGAGGTCGACCCCCAGGTCGACCCTAGTGTCGACCTGGTTGGGGGGGAGGTCGACCCTAGTGTCGACCCCCCTGTCGACCTGTCTGGGCGGGAATTTTCCCGCCCAGTCTGTTTTGGCTGAATTTGAATTCTGAATTCAAATTTGAACTGTTTTTGAACTTGAAATTTTCTAAAAACTTTGACGGGCCATAACTTGGTCATACAGACTCCGATTTTCGAAAACTCGGACTCTATTTCACGTATTTTTCCGAGACGAACGCAATGGCACAGCCCGTTTTCCTTGATTCAGATTTTAAATTTTATTTCTGCCTTGATTTACGCTTGTAGCATGTTATTAAAATTCGGATTGTTACATTCTCCCCACCTTAAAGGATTTCGTCCCCGAAATCTTCAAGTTAGGAAGAACGTATCCTACCATCCATCATCCATCTACTCAAAACATCATCCACGAGCAGTCATTGTCCTTAAAAGGTTCTAAATGTTGTATGATCATATGCGACAGGTGTGTGTATATGTACTTTATCTAATGCGAAAATCAGGCGGTTACTGATTCAGTAAACCTCCTTAATGCAAAGTATGTTAGTGAAATGCGTCCAATATGTATGTGAATCCCTAACATAATTCATAATCTCTATATGAGTGCACATACCATTCATCCATATGCAACATCCACGTGATAGCATAACAAGTTTCATCCATGAATAAGCCTAAACACTCATGCATATGCGGTATGAAAGTGTGTGAGCCGATCTTAGTGCCTAATGTGTAACATGCATCCACGAGTATCCACTTGCAAACACTTGCAACCACTTGCAAACATCAAGCATAACATGTTTCAAATACATGTTTCAACCAAGGGTTTCTACCTAAGGTTCTCATGACAAGATTTACGAAACAAGATAAACTAGATAAACATGGATAGCAAAAGAAGGATATGCCAACTAGGAAAAGAGATTGAAAATGTACCCTAAAAAAGAAATGTATAAAGCCCACGCATCTTCTCCTCAGTTTCCCAAGTTGCGTTTTCCTCTGCTTCACTCCATTGCACCTTAACAAGCTTAACTTCTTTGCTTCTTAGCTTCTTTGTCTCCGTTCCCAAGATACGAATCGGAGCTCTCCTCAAGGTTGCCTCTTTCTCAACCTCCATGTCTTCAAGAATACTTGGTTCAACCACTTCAGCGGATCTATGCAAACACTCCCGGAGATGCGAGACATGAAAGACATTATGCACTCCGGCCAGCTTCTCGGGCAATTCCACCTTATAAGCCATCTTCCCAATCCTCTCTATGATAGGGAAGGGTCCAACGAACCTTGGTGCTAGCTTTCAACTGCTCCAAAACGAACCACGTTTCGCAAAGGAGAAACTTTCGCGAAAACCATATCTCCAGCTTCGAATTTCAAATCTGTCCTTCGCTTGTTAGCCTAGGATTTCTGTCTATCTTGGGACATTTTCATCTGTCTTTGAATCAATTCTACCTTCTCGGATGTGTCCCTTATCATGTCAGGCCCAAGTATAAGCTTATCCGTCGTCTCCCACCAACATGTTGGTGACTTGCACGACCTCCCATACGGAGCTTCGAATGGTGCCATCCTTACGCTTGCTTGGTAGCTGTTATTATAAGCAAACTCTAAGAGAGGAAGGTGGTCTTCCTGAGTACCACCAAAGTCAAGAACACAAAGCCTCAAAAGATCTTCTAGCACTCGATTCACCCTTTCGGTTTGGCCACAGGCTGTACTTAGATTCAATCGCGTACCCATCGCTTCTTGCAAACTATTCCAGAACTGGCTAGTGAAGATTGGGTCATGATCGCTAACTATGCTAGAATGAACTCCATGCAATCGCACTATCTCTCGAAGATGAACAGATGCTAGACCTGATTCGGTCCTCTTGTTCTTTACTGGAATGAAATGGGTGCTCTTCGTGAGTCTATCAACTATGACCCATATCCCATAAAGCCCAATAGTTTGGTCAACTTGACGGACATCTTTATCCCAACTATATATCACAGACAGGCGAGTCATACTCCTTATGGGGCTTGCGACAGAACTAAGATTGAGAATAGGACCGAGAGGGTATACCTAAAAGATAGCAGGCGAGTAAGCTCTACAGAATAATAGGGATCAGGGATATACTCTTAGGAAGAGATATAATGCACGTATCTAGTCTTCAATCTTCTAAGCCCCATTTTCTTGAGCTTAATCCTATCGTGCCTTGACCGTCTTTTAACTTCACAATTTCGTAACTCTTAATTCTTATTTCCAAAATATGAGTTAGAACTCATTTCACCGTTGCCTCTCGTTCCACTTCCACTTATTCTTTTCCTAAAATACTTGGCTTCCACATAACTGCGTGCTCATGGTTTCATGCAAGCTTTCCAAAATTCGTTAGTGAATCCTGGATCTCATTTACATACTATAAGATATTCCACGCGGAAGAACTATCTTTTGAAAACAAATGTCAATCCACGTTGCCAAATGTACTTACTAGGGTGATTTCTATGCCTCATGCTTAAGCGAAATGGACTATCCGCCTTAGTAGCGAATACCACTGGAGCACCCCATTCTGAAATGCTTCGCCTAATGAAAATTTTCAAGCAACTCCTTGATTTGCTTGCCAAGCTCTCTTCTTTCTCGCGGGGTCATGTGCCTAACGGGCAATGTAACTAGCTTGGCATTATCAACAAGATAAATGCGGAAATCTATCTCCCGCTTAGGGGGTAACCCCTTAACCTCATCAAAGACATCGGGATATTCTCGGACCACTCTCACAGATTGTAGATCATCGATGGATGAGTCAAGAGATTCAAGATAACATAGCATGACGGGATCCATAGGGTTACTAGAAATTTCTAGGGTATTACCGAGGCGAGTCATGAGCCTCACTACCCTGTGCTCCTAATCAAGAATGGCTCCATAACTGGACAACCAATCCATGCCCGAAATCAACCCGTATCCCATAAACCAAAGAACATAAGCATTACACATGAACTCTACGCTCAAGATAGAGGTTTTCAAATCCATACAAATCACAGGTAGATGGGCGGAACCCCCAATTGGATTTGAAACACTAACGGGACCTCAACTAGACTAGTACTTAGGTGCAAACTTTCAACAAGATCAGAAATAAAACTATGCGGTGCGCCAGAATCAAATAAGGTACGAACAGGGAAATCAGAAATGTAAACATGACTTTCTACAGAAACACTACCTCGATCAAAAGCTGGAAGAGTGAGGAGAGCCTGCAACTGCCCTCCAGAGGGTCCTGCTTGTTGAGTTTGCCTTTTCCCTTGTCCTTGCTTTTTCGGGCATATCTTGCTATAGTGTCCAGACTCTCCACAATGAAAGCATTCTCCCAACTTCCTCTTCTTCTTCCTACAATCTTTGGCTAAGTGTCCAACGATCCCACAGAACTTGCACTTCCTTGTCTCCCTGGTCTTGTTGTCATTCCGGTTGTTGTTGTCCTTGCCTCCTTTCTCAGAATCTACCTTTTTGCCTTGAGACTCATTCAACCTGACTTCCTTCTTACCACTCTTATCTTCCTCTTGAAGTAGGGCCATATTTACCAAACTCTCGAAGGTCGCCCCCATGGGTATGTGAGACATGGCCAAACCGTGCAATGGCTCGTTCAAGGGCCTTCTTCTGAGCTGTATTAACCAAGTCTAGACCGAACTGAGCAAGTTGATTAAACGTATCCACGTATTCCCTAACTGTCATGTCCCCTTGCTTTAGAGATAGGAACCTCTCCATCTGAAGGTTCTCTTCTGTCGATGATAGAAACCTCAGTCCAAACCTTCTCCTAAAGTCATCCCAAGTCTGGATTGGCCTAGTAGTGGTGGTGACTACCCACCAATATGCAGCTTCCTCTTTCAACAGCCATACCGCTAACAGAACTTTCCTACGGTCTTCTATTTCAAAGATAGCAAAGAGGTCTTCAGTTTCCTTCAACCAGTTTCTTGCCTCAACAAAAGTCTCTGTCCCAACAAAATTCTTGCCACCCATCGCCTTAAAGTCCTTGCAAATATTCGTGAAATCCGCTTGCGGATTCTGAGGAGGAGGAGGAGGAACCTCAACTACGGGAGGAGGAGAAATGTTAGCCACGGGGGAAGGAGGAGGAATGTTCACGGGGCCGGCTTCATTCGCCCTTGCCTCCATGTACCTTCTAAACAATATAGGTACTGGTACGCCCTCCAGAATGGCAAAATTATCGGCCATACTGAAACGAAGAAAAAGATAGATTGAGAACGAGGAAACAAAGGATAGTGCTAATGGCTTTTGGGGAATAGCCTTTTAAAATAAACTAGACTTTTCTTGGAAAATACTTAATTGGTTTTGAAAATAGTTTTTCAAAAGGTAAGTTTTAAAAACCTTTTTGCTCAGATCTTGTAAACCTTATGCTCTGATACCAAATGTAACACCCCACCTCCACCAATGCCACTCTTGCAAGCACACTAGCTTTGAAGGGGCGTTAAACAAGGTAAACATGCATGCAGATATCACAAGACAAAACATATAAGTAAAACAGAGTAAGTAAAGCAGCGGATAAAACTTACTATTTCAAAACCATAGTCAAGTTACATCAAAGTACTGAGTCGTTATTTTCCAACTACTACAAAGTCTAGAAAATCATAAACTGAAAACTGGAAATAACATAAAGTAAACTATCCCCAAAGTAGTCATGGTACAACCATAGCAAGCTCAAGTCCAAACCGTACATGAGCTATCCAGTAAGCAAGCTAAAGATCCAAGCTAAGTGCTAGTATTCCCACCCTGAGAACCTAGGGGGGGGGGACGGAAGAAAAGAGGCGAAAGAAAACGGGTCAGTCAAAAAGACTGGTAAGTCCTACCTACTATTAGTATAAAAACTAATAAAGTTAACTGGACATGTAAACAGAGATGAAACATAGGATGATAACTGGCAGGGTGAAAAGTTAACAAGATAGATCAAGTGTGGCATCGCATATACAAGGTTAAGTTGCACCAAGTGTACTAGTGTTTCTAATCCATGTCAAGTGTAAACAAGAAATGATCCCTTAGCCCAATGTTGGCCCAAACCCATGAGATGACCTAAATCAAGGTCCAACTACTCGGTCTAGTCGATCGGCTCCCTATAAGCCTAACTCGTCGTGTATCGGTGTCATACGGCTTAATCATGGAATGTAGTTAACTGTGCAAGGTCCACCCTAGGGTGTATCTAGCCCTAAGGTGTAAACCACAGACACAATTCAAGTATGCACAGTCTAAACCTACCGGTGCCCATGTTCAACTCCGGACTTAATGTGCACGACCATGGTCCGCCTGAACAACCGGTGCACCATTCAGCCGTCTCTTTTGGTCTCTTACAATCAGTCAGTAATCGTGCCCCACCCTAGCCTAGTCCAGGGTATCCAGATACTCCCAAGTAGGTTACTGCTGAAAAGGACCTCGTAACTAGGATTTCAAGCGGGTTAAGTTTGGTTAACCCTATCCTAACCATGTATTGAGTTGGTCAAGTGTATCCAAGCAGTTCATGACTTAACCCTATCAATACATCGTGTTCAACTGGTTAAGTATATTCAAGTAGTCCATGACTTAATCCTACCAGTCCATCGTGTTTAATTGGTTAAGTATTCAAGTAGTCCATGACTTAACCCTACCATGTGGCATTAATTAACTTAATGCACCCCAACCTCTCACATTAGACTTTGTTGTGGTTACTAGTTAAGCCGGGCGGGTCCGGGTAGCTTTACACCACAACCTAGTCTAACCTCGGGTTTTAAGTGCGATATGACCAACTACTCACATTGAGTCCTATTGTTTGTAGCCACTAGTTAAGCCGGTCGGTTCCGGGTAGATTTATGCTACAAACTCGACCCAACCTCGAGTTGGCCACTTTCATGTTTTCTACATGTCATGTCCACGTTTATGTTTCAAGCATAAACACATGTCAAACCTTCATGTCATATTTTCAAGTCATGCTTTCATGTTATTTAAGTTTGCCCAACTACCCATAACGTATTCCCATCGTACGTAAATTCGCATCAACGCAAATAGATTAAAGAGGGAACATAACTATATGACAAGGTGGGCGTAAGGTGGCAAAGTCTATCACAAATTAAACATGGTGATATTTGAGGCAAAGGTGTTCAACATACTAGCATATGGCCTCAACATGTATGATGGCATAAAAGGTGACTTGGCCTCATACATATCAAATAGCATAAGGGTGATTTGGCCACAAGCATGCATAATAGCATAAGGGTGCTTTGGCCACAAGTTAAACATGGTGGCCTATGAGGCAAATGTGTTCATAAACTTGCATATTACATTATAAGCCTCAAAACATGCATGATATCAAACTTTAGCAAATAGGTGAAACATGATCATAAATGACATAGGATGATAACTAGTGATTCACATATAACATCATATGCAAGATAATATAAGGTTTATGAGAGATCATAAACTTGCATATTACATTATAAGCCTCAAAATATGCATGATATCAAACTTTAGCAAATAGGTGAAACATGATCATAAATGACATAGGATGATAGCTAGTGATTTGCATATAACATCATATGCAAGATAACATAAGGTTTATGAGAGTTTCTATGTTGCTTTATGCAACATTCCCAATCAAAGCTCATAGCTTTCTATGCACAAGGTCAAGGTGATAGCTTTACAAACATGCATAGAATAAATCTATGCATAACATGATAGAATCAAAGCACAAATCATACTTAGGCCCAAATTCAAACTTGCAACATGTCATATTTAACTTCATAGTTAGAATCTAAGAGTAGAATAGGGCTTACTATGCTATGAAGACTTATAAAATAAAATAAGATTGAGACGAAGCCACGCTAGCAACACTAAAAACCCCAAATGAATATAAGCTCCAAGTTGTCTTGAGAAACAAGAAGCTCCTTTGATTTGTATGAAGAAAGATCCTTATTTTGATGAAGAAAGGTGGCTCTTTTACTAGCTTAGGACACTCAAATTTTCATGAAGAGGATGGAGGCCATGATATGAAAGTGGAGGCCATGATCAAGAAGCATTTTGGCATAGTTTAGTTGTAGGAATGATTAATGAGGGTTTAGGCTAGGTCTTAGGGTCTTTTTATAGAAGTTAGGATTAGTTTTAGCCATAGGATTAACCTAAATCAGATCTGAGCCATCAATTCACGTCACTAGCCTCCAAAACAGGTCCAAACAGCCAAAATAAGTGCACCAGGCCGACCTGGCCGACCAGGGAGGTCGACCCCCAGGTCGACCCTAGTGTCGACCTGGTTGGGGGGGAGGTCGACCCTAGTGTCGACCCCCTGTCGACCTGTCTGGGCGGGAATTTTCTCGCCCAGTCTGTTTTGGCTGAATTTGAATTCTGAATTCAAATTTGAACTGTTTTTGAACTTGAAATTTTCTAAAAACTTTGACGGGCCATAACTTGGTCATACGGACTCCGATTTTCGAAAACTCGGACTCTATTTCGCGTATTTTTCCGAGACGAACGCAATAGCGGATTTTGTCTACTCGGTCTTAACTAGGTTTATGAGTTACTCATTTATAATTCTTTTAAAAATTAGTCAACCCTTTATTACACGTTTAATAAAAATTCATAAATTAATTCATCTAACTTGAGTTGTAAGCAAGATAGATTGGCTAGATAAATAGGCTATCATATTTTGATAGGTCTATTCAATAACAATAAGATTTTTAGCCAATAATAGCGAAACTATGTTGATAGAGAGTGAGATCTAGAACTACGTTTAATTTCGAGGGCACATAATATTCCTATGCAATAATTTGTGGCTTCCTTATATTTATTATAAAATTTTGGTTATAAGGAAATGACATATCTAAACTCATAAAGCGATTTCTTTTTAGCTTTTGAACCAGACATAAAAAGGTCTAGAATTTGTGGCTATATATTGCTAGAGAAATATGCACTAAAAATATTGAGATAAGCATGATATGAGGAAAAAAATAGAGGATAAAAGGTATTCCTTATCAATGAAGGATGTCTAAGTTTTCTTTTAGAATGGAAAAGAAATCTAGTTAGTGCAAGTTAGTAGAAGATAATTAATATGTGATAAATAGTTGGCAATCTCAGTAAATGAAAATAAGGTGGGAGATGATATTGAAAAGTCCTAACTCATTTTTTTGCAAAGAATAATAAATTATTGAATTAGTTGCAACTCTGAATTTTGACAAAATGTAAATGATACGTCGGAGAGACATGAACTCTACTTTCATATAACATAATAGATTAGGCGAATATGCAATTATAAAAGTTCTGTTTATTTTATTTTACCTTACATATTTTACTAATTTTAATTTACTAATTCAAATAAAACTGATTTTAGAATTTCAACATTTTTACGTTTCTGATTTTAAACTATTTAAAAAGAATATTTAAATGTAACTTCACATTTTTTTATATCAGTATCAAATACACACACACACACACACACACACATATATATATATATATATATTATTTAATGAAATATTAGCTACTTAATTTTGGGCATTGTTAATAATTATTTTGATGTTTATTTGAAAGTTAAATGGATGCACATATGAAAATATTTAAAATGATTTCAAAAATAGATAATTATTCAAACCAGCTTATGGGATGTTTATTCCATATGAAGCAATGTACGTCCGACCATGCTAGGAAGAGATTGAATTTTGGCTTGATTTGGATTTGAGTGGGAATTAAATGGAAAAACTTAGAAGATGAAAGGTATCATTCTCCCTATTTAAAAAAATCCACTTAATTGTCTTTTCTTTTAAATTCAACTTCCATTCTTTTCTTCTTTCTTATGGTTGGCCTTCGCTTTCTCTCTTGTGACATAAATTTTTATCTCAAGTTATTAAAAACAAAATAAAATAAAGTGGTTCATCCTATTCTAGCAAAGCTTCGATGTTGGTTCTATGAATCTAAGGAGAACATTCAAATCAAGGTATGTACAATATTCTTTTACATTTATGTTATTTGATTCATCCTTATTGTAAACGTGTTGCTTCCATTGTTGTAATTATAAACAACTATTAACCTATTGATTACCTTGTCCATTCATACCTGCATCTAATACTTACTTGCAATAGCCTTCCGGGATATTGTATTTTCTATTTTACATTGGGCCTTATGTATTGGGCCGCATCTTTTATTTTCAGTTAGTTTATTTTCTGTAAGTTTTTCATTTCCCTGGCTATATATACATCACAATATTAGCAATTACAAATTGTATCAAATTATTACAATACTTTGCTATTGAATAAAATCTACTTTCTTCAATTTCGGTATCAAACCATATTTCCAAAAAGCAACCTTCAGATCCAGCTGTACCATTACTCCAATAAGATTTTTTTAATTTCTCCTCAGTTTTCACTACACCAAAATAGATGATTCCCAACGACTATAATCGTCGCAAACAATTTCAGCAACACTTATTAGTGTTGTTATGGGGGTGTGGCAATTTATTTCCAACGCATATAAGCATTGATAGATTTTCTCTCCCAACGCTTATAAGCGTTGGTATATTTTCGTTCGCAACGCTTATAAGCCTTGGTAGATTTTCTATTCCAACGCTTATAAACGTTGGCATATTTTCGTTTCCAACGGTTGGTAGAATTTTGTTTGCCATGTTGCAATTTTTTTTGCAACGCTTATAAATGTTGCAAGATTTTTATTCATAACAAATATAAATGTTAATAGTAACATAAAATGTATAAGTAATTATCATATTCTTACATTAATAGTCAATTAATAACTAACATTATTATAATATAGACGATATATATTTAATACAAATCCAAAATAGATATTATTCTCAATTTAAAAAGTATAACTCAATGAATACAAATAGACAACATTTATAATCAAGTAATGACATAGAATATCAGTTAACAACAGACAAGTAGAATTTATAATTAAGTTGCTATATTCAATACATAAATGAAATTCTACAAATACAGAATACGAAATTCCATCCATATAACAAAGCCCAAGGTTAGACCAGGAAAACCCAAGGTTAGAATCATATAGTATAATCAAATGATAATTGATTAATCATAGATTTACACCTGTTTTTCAAGTTCTCTTGCTCTAGCCTTCACTTCCTCACATTTCTCTTCCGCACGCCGCATCTAAATTACAAAAAGTATCAGATTTTTATAAGTTAGCAAAGAGGTTTTAAACTGACTTGCAAACTCAGTTGTGCAACTGAGACGTTCGAAAAACTGAGTTGCAAACTCAGTTTGGCGGAATGAGTTGCAAACTAAGTTGCATAACTCAGTTTGCAAACTCAGTGGGCAACTGAGTTGCGCAACTCAGTGGGCAACTGAGTTGCGCAACTCAGTTTGGCAACTCAATGCAAAACTGAGTTTGCGCAAACTGAGTGCGCAAACTCAGCTTGTAACTATTATGATTGCGGACCATACTCTTTGATGATCTTCACTGGAAACTCTAGATATAATTACCTTCGTTATTGGATTCAAATATTTAACTACACAATGACAAATTCAAATCAATACTACACAACAATTTCCAAAATAAAATAAAATAAATTGAAAACTCACTTTGGAATGACATAGTGAGACAACCAGACCATAATCACCAAAGTTTAACCAAATGCTCCCCTTGATTGCCTCTGACACGTTTCCTTCAGATACGATAAAGGGATGACTGCCTTGAAGTCTTTCGAATTCATAAAGACTTCAATAATCATGTATCTATTTTTGAACGCAACCACGCTGTAGCACTTTGTAATCAACCTATATAATATAGGGATTCAGGAATGAGCGGGTAAAGATATATTTAGCATTTTAAAATGCAAATAATACAAGTTTCAGATTCAAGAATTTCGTTATGTACATTAAATTATTAATAAATGTTGGGATTTCAAGTACTCATAAATATGATCTGGATTAGAAGATGGAAAATACCAATAAAATGTAACAGCACACACAATAAAGATCATAGAAATAGACAACAGCATACTCAAACCTATTCAGGGAAGAAGAATCTATTGGCAGTAACTGAGTGCATTATATAAAATCACAAACATAGGTCTGAATTCATTGTAATACCTCAGTTTTCGAATCAATCCCATATATATAGATGCTTTTTAATGGAGGTCTATCCCACGGTGTGAGAGGATTCAACACTGGAATACCCTGGTAGAAACTGTCAGATGCAAAAAAATTAGCTCCCAAAAAATTATTATATTTCTATTGCGCAATATTTTCCTATGAAAATATATTCTTCTGAAACAAATAAATTGTTAAATAACTCAATTTAAAATCAAATTTGTGCATCTTATGACATACTTTGAAATAATGAACTTACTTCTCAGGCTGAAATGACAATTTTTTTTACTTCAGGGTCAAACTCTTCTATTGCTTTGAAAAACGTACCATCTGCAATTTCTCTTGTAGTAAAAGACATTTGAATTGGTTTACCACATTCCATGCCGGTAGTAATATCTTCAACTAATTCACTGACTGATGGATATGCATCGCTTCCTGCGCAGTCCAAAGCAAAAAAGATGGTTAACGTCGTTTATGCAATATAACAGTTGAAAGCAACTTTCATGGTTTACGACAGGGCAATTAATACCATGCATTTTGCAGTAAATGAATGCATTTTGAATAAAAAAAATTAAGTTCCCGCACACTTTTTCTCTAAGCAAAATTCTCTCAAAATGTATCACTGCCTACGTTGTATAAGGGGGACAGTTTGTTATATGTTGTTCGGCTCTAAATCGACAGCCAAGAGAAAGTGCCATTTTCGTACAACCGAAAACATCATTAGGTGTATTTATATAATAGCAGGCTAGCAGCTTAGTTATAGCTCATCAATGTCATACTCAAAAAATTATATATACACTGGGAAACCCGACAATGATCATTGAGATGGAAATTATGCATTGGCTCTATCCCCAAGGACTCGCGGAGAACACTACTAAACTTGCTTAGTTTCACATGTATTTCATGAAGTAACATGAAACATCTTCAGTTCCATAACATTTAATCAATCCGTGGAACCGTCAAAAGTTAATCTTGTCTAATCAATTTTTTACCTTATTCTTTTCTTAACTGATTATCTTCATTTAAACGCACTTAACCAACCGTTTGTCAGCAAGTTCAGTATGTAAAATCTTTTGTACTTAAGTATCCCTGAAGTTTGTGGTTCAACATAGAAAATTTGTAAGGCATACATATTAATTAAACCTGGTCGAGAAGCGCATCAATTCTTCTGTCCCCAAATTCAGTGTGCCCCCATGTCCCAACCAATCAGAGCCCCCTGATTTCCACCTTTTGCACTTAAGCCTCTGAATTGTTTTTGTACTTAAATGCAAAAAAACACAAGTAAGGAGATTTGATTGGAGGGACATGGAGATAAGGGAAATAGATACAGAAGAATTGGTCTCTAAAGGGACCTCGATGTTTATCATATATGTGGGCCAGCCAGAATAGTTTGAGTGGAATTCTTTGTCATCACAGCGTAACGTGTGATTATGATTCTTTTTTCCTTCAAAGAAATTCTTCCAGTAAGCATTATCAGCTCTACAATACTTTGATATTGGTAGTAGCCACAACGAAGAACCCCATGAGTTATACATCAGTTGAGCAGTTCCCTAATGAAATAATACATGTAGACCAATAAATAAATAGATATAAACCCCAAACTGGACGGAAGCAATCAGTTACAAGAAAACAGAGGTGCAACAGAGGTATACAAACTTTAGTTCGTGAAAGTAAAGATCTCGTTCTTCGAGCATTGATGGTGACAGCCTCCAGTCATAAGGGACGACAATTATTGCACTGGCCACAATTCCAAATTCGATGTACCACTTGAGCCATTCTTTCCACACAGAAAAAAGAGGACATATAGAGTTGAATTTGGATATCTAATCAGAAGGAAAATTGCTTAAAATAAAACCCCAGACAATTGCTTAAAATATAACATCGGACAATTTCGATGTCTAAATCAGATAAGATGCTCCATTTTCTCACTAATGTAGATCGAATCTTAACTATAAGTGACTGAAAATTTAGCAGCTCCGAAATAGCAAAATTCAGTATGATTCCACAAACGAGGAAATACAGTTTTACTTATGTAAAAAAAAACCAAAACCTGAAATCATAGGGTGGATAAATTCTTTGATTTTGGTTGTTACTGCACTCAAAGAAGCTGCACCGATTGTAAACAACTTGAGCAGCGATTTCGATTCGTAGACAAAGTTGATTTCGATCTTGATTCACCAAAAAAGGCTTCAATTCGCCATACGATTTTGTTGCGATTTCGATTCGCGATTTAGATTTTTCCAATGGTGCAGAGTATCTATTTCAGCGGCCGATGTATGATAAATGCATGAGTAAGTGTTAGAGGGTGAGATCTAGGGCTATGCATTACTAATTTACCTTTTTGGCCAAGGATATTCAGTCACCTTTAGTTTAAACGCATTCCTCGGGGAAAATAATAATTTTAGCAATATGTTTTTCTTGATACATTTCTACCATAGCAACCCTTATTATTGTTATTAGTCAACAACGCAAATAAGTGTTGGCAAATGAAAAAAAAAGTGTTACGAAATGGCTATTTTGGTGTAGTGTTTAGCTTCATAATTGGAGAGTTGATCTTATTGGACATCTGACTACTGTTTGTTTTGGTTAATCGACCGAGTCAAGTCGTGCCTAGCAAGGAATACTTGACTGGCTGCATTGGCTCTTGTCTCACCTTGATCAGGGGTGTATTGGATAAAGGGTTGCAATACTGACATAGTCGTGCCTTGCATCATCTACGGCTGCTGTATTGCCTTGCCAGATTTACCATCCACCACTCTCTCATCAGATTTTTTTTATACTCTGAATTGGATGTAGTTTTTCAGCACTGCCTTTCCATTTTGTTTCTCCTGAACCATTTTCTTGCATTATTATTGATCTCTTTTACCCTTCTTTACCAAGTATGGCTTAAGGCAATGAAACCACATTTGTATTATCTGCAAGTACTAACAATGGAGATTCAGCCAATATCCCCAACCTAATCAAACTAATAAGCAAGCTTATAACCACATTATTGGGTGAAGGCAACTATATTTTATGGAAATATCAAATCGAAATAGCTTTGAGAGGATATGGACTGCAAGAGTTCATTAAAGGAACTATTATAATTCCTCAGTCATGATTATTGATCAAGAGGCAACATTGTGCCAAATCCAGACAACATCAGGTTTCAGAAACAGGATAGTCTCGTATCGTCTTGGCCACTGTCATCTGTTATTCCAAAATTATTGCCATAAATAGTTGGATGCAACACATCTCATGAGATATGGTCAATTGTAGAGCAAATCTTTAGTTCTCAATCTACTGCACGAATTATGCAATACAGAAGAGATCTACCGGCTTTTTTCTCTATCGATTTTTCCATAATTGAGAATCTCTCCATTTCTACAAACGTTGAGTCACTAATCCAAAATTCCAGGAAAGATGACATGAGCATGAAACAATATCTGAGTAAAATCAAAAGTCTTTGTGACAAACTGAGTGTGGTAGGATATAAAATCAGTGATAGTGAACAAATCTTATTCATTGTCAGTGGCCTAGATGAGGAGCATGAATCTTTAGTCATTGTTATTGCCACACAACAACTCCTATCTGACTTACAATTTTTTCGGTTTTCTCTTCTTGCCCATGAAGGCAAAATTGATCAGAGAAAGACAACACAAGGAGAATATTCTGCTAATTATGTTGCAGCAAAGAACAAAAAACCACAAAAGAACAACAACAACCCAAGTAGATAGGACAATCAAAATAAAAGGGGTACAAAGCTCAAAGAGGTCGAGGAAGAGGCAGATGGAATAACAATAATACGGTGAAGTTTCAAATATATGAAATGTTTGGTCATATCGCTAATAAATGTTATTTCAAGTTCAACACAGATTTTAATGGTCCACAGTTTAATCAAAAAAACTCTGGACAGAAAGGACCACATGCAAATGTAGATACTGTTAGCAGTCAAAACAAGAGCAATAATGATACTAGCAGAAATCAGAATACCAATAGTGAAGCCATAAGCAGATCAGATAACACTAACTTTGAAGAATGGTACCCAGATTTAGGTGCAACTCATCATATCACTAACAACCTTTAGAATTTAAATGTTGGAAGAAAAAGCTACACATGTATGAAATCTTTACATACGGGCAATGGTGAAATTGCAAGTATCACACACATTGGTAAAGGAACTATTTTTGAGAAGAGACAATTTAAACTAAATAACTTACTTAGAGTTCCTACTATCAACAAAAATCTACTAAGTGTCTCAAAATTTACCAGTGATAATAATTTGTGCTTTGAGTTTCACCCTAAATTTTGTTTAGTTAAGGATTTACTAAATTAGGAAATATTACTATACAGTAATCCACATGATGGACTTTACAAATTTGGTAAGCTGGAAACAAGAAATTCATGAGTAGAGAAATCTACTGTAATAATGTAGTTGCTAATAGTAATAAGGATAAAAATGTTATTGAATCTTGGCATTTCAGGTTGGGTCACCCTAACTTTGAGGCTATAAAAACTTTTATAAATATACCTAAGCAAGTTTAAGATAATCTAATTTAAATTTAATAATAATAAGTAATGGATAAAAGCTATGGATATTGTAACATCCCATAAAAATATACCTAAGCAAGTTTAAGATAATCTAATTTGAATTTAATAATAATAAGTAATGAAAATCAACAATAAAATAGATATATATCAATGGGTTGAAAACGGGATTTTACACCAATTGGAAATTAGCCATAAAAATAGGGTAGTTATAGTAGTGGAAAGATTCTGATCAATTTTCATATATAACATGTCAGACTCTGAGTCCGTTTGAAGGATTTACCTTTAAAAGATGTTGAATGTTAATATATATGCAATAACGTTTGAAATTTGAATTGTAATATAAATTTATGGAATAAAATATAACAAATTATGGTTGATTAGAACATTCCATTCAATTCAAAATTTGTGTATATATATGCATACAATAGGGGACAAGAATATTGTTTAAAAGGTAAGATATAAATTAAAATCAATAACGTTTAATAATAAAAATCTTTCTAGCCATCGTTTACGTTCACCATCCGCTTTGGGGACCAAGTGGTTGACCTCCTCCTTAGAAGGGGTGTCGACCGTAGGTCGAGCCCCCTTCTAAGGAGGGTGTTGACCGCTTAGGGCGGTCAGTACCCAATTTGGCCTAGTTTTGGTTGGATATTTGGTTCTTGTTTATAGATTAACAGCCATGATTTAATCTAAATAAATCCTATGGCTATTATTCACTTACACACCTATAAATAACACCCTAAACCTCAAACCTAAACCTGGTCTTCTCCTCCTTCCTTGCCTCTATTCTGTTGCTGACATTCCAGGAATTTAGTTTTCTTCTTTTATCTCTAAACTATTTCAGTTTTAATCTAATTCTATTTATTTTATATTATGGACTTCTCTGTAATTTATATATGAGATTCAAATCTATATGATTCTCTTATATAGATCTGCAGTAGAATCGAAGAACGACGATTTCAGCATTCAAATCAGTATTATCTTCTTTCTCCAAAATCTCTATGAGTGGAACAATACTTGTTTAGACTAAATTCTACATTTTGCAGATTCTTATATTGATTTGTATGTCGAGGGAGATTTGGTTTCACAATAACATCATATTATAACCCCCCTAAATCTCCTATTTTTATTTTATTACCTTGCAAAGTTGTCAGTAAATGTTTAGGTTTGTGAATTGTTTGGGTTATGTACACAAAATAGTTTGGCGATTCACTTTTATTTAGTTTGATTTATGACTTTTATTTAAAAGTGATTGTGATGTAAAAAGATTGGGATTTGATTCGGTTTTACTATTGGATAGGTTTAGATTTCCATTCTAAAATGGATAATTTGAATGTATTCAGATTTGAAACAAATCAAATGTTAATGTTTTTATGAACAACATAGAAAAGGGTAAATTGGATTAAATAGAGGTCTATGTATATATGTATATTCACACACACACATGTCTATATATATATGTATGTATGTATATATGTTAAATATGTATGAAATTAACATCTTATTCCAAATTCATTACATGAATTGTTCTACAAGCCTAGGAATATAAGTTTTGAAAGATCTGTTGTTATTTTTTTCCATTACTACTATCGTTAATTATGTCATGTATTTAGTAGTTTAATGTGGAAATTAGCTTTTAAACCTTTAACGTGGATTTGATTGACAATTTACACCATTAAAATATTTCTTTATTCGGACGGAAATGAGTGTTTATAGCACCTATTAAATGTTATATTCATATAGTGTAATCAACGTAATCAAATGTAATAATGGCATAATAAATACGTCAGTATAAGTATAGAATTTGAAATGTCCCTATATGAATTATTGCTTGTATGTGCGCATATAATGGCTTATATATATTAAATAATGACAAACAGACACGAGGTTAGTCATTGTTTGTGGTAGAAGCCTGTCTGGAACCAACCGATAAATCCAGCAACCACAAGTGCGTATGGCTAATGCGAGATGTCTAGGTATCATGGGCCAATTTAATTTAGTACACTACAACACGAGGTTAAGCCCGCTTGAAGTAGAAGCCTACCCGGAACCGCCCGACATATCCAGCATAATGTGAGAGGTCTAATGTGTGTGTGTGTGTGTATATATATATACTTACTGTGTAAATAGGTAGGTTTGCTATGCCTTGAGAATGTCTTAAGTGGCTGACTTTCTTCTTACCTAGTTTGGCTCTTAAGTGGTCAAATACTAGGACCATTCTGAAGGTTTACTCCTTGGATTTGGACCAAAGTCATGAGACTCACCCTTATTAGATTCGAATTTATTCTATGGGTCCTCCTTCTCTAAAAATGGTTAGCTATGGCGAAACGGAGTATGGTAGTCCATTGGAATGTCCACTTCCTCTAGGAGCTTTGGGAGGGCCAACCTAGGGATAAATTTGGTATACGTGGAACACAACATGCTATTTTAACCAATCGTCTAAGGGAATTCTTAAAAAACATAGGTGTTCTATCGTAATGTCAGTTACGTAGTGATCGCTACTTCTCTATGAATTAGAAAAGCGCGAATTTTAAAATAAATTCTACAAGCGCACAGATCATGCAGTATGCAGGTCAAACACAGGGAGGTAAATTAAATCAAATTATTTATATAATTTCGTGGGCGAGTTAGGCAAATGTTGGAGATGGGATAAAATTCAAATTACAATTCAGTTCAGAACAAATCTAATTGAACCAATAACTAAAATTGTAATTTTCAATAAAAACAAGTAACGCTGCAATTGAATTAACTATAGATTGAATCTAATCAAATCTATAATCAATTCAATGAATAAAAATAAAACAAAGTGCTGGAAATAAATTTGCAGAACGGAAATAAACTGACAGAAATGTTAAATTAGGATTACCGTTGAATCTAATCAGATGGTCAATCACTAATGAGAAGAGTAATTGCAATAACAATTGTGTTCTAGCAATTCTAATTGACTAGACAACACAAATTGCCATGAAGATAAAAAATTGCAGAATTAAAAGAGAACTTTATTAGAGAAAAAATTACAGTAAAAATGAACATCTGTTTACAATGGATACAAGGTGTATTTATAGGAATGTAGTCTCATTTCTATGAGAATAATTTAGCCAAGAATGAATCCCTTGAATTAATTAATTTACAAATAAAAGAGATATGAAGGTAATGGTTTAGATATTCCTTAAAGATCTTCCTCCTTGATTGTTGACATGTGGCAGCATGATTGGATTTTCTTTGGCAATAATTCATTCAAATCTTCTTTTATATGGAAGTTGAAAATGAATGATTTGATTTGAGAAGAATATGCTCATTCCTTGAAATCTTTATTAGTGCATACATTATATATATGCATAAGAATATGTATATATATATATGTATGTATGTATATATAACATATCACTATTCCATATATTCTCCAAAGCAAAGAAGACGGTGTGTGTATAAATAGGGGTGAGCGTTTGGTTGGTTCGGTTTATCCGATGATGAAAATTGCCAAACCAAACTAAAACCAATAAAAATGAAAACCAAACCAAACCAACCAAATTAAGATTGGTTGGTTCAGTTGGTTATCCGATCTAACCGAACTAAAAATATTTTAGACTTTATGTTAATAATAGTAACTATAAATTAAAATAAAATATAAATATATGATTAAAGTATTATCATTTATGATTCTTATTCTTTCCAAAAGTAATTTTGATACATATGTGATGATTAAAATTTACTTAGACAACTAAACTAACATAAAATATTTACTATATTATTAATAATTTTGAAAATATAATAAAAGTTCAGTTAATTTGGTTAAACCGATAACCAAACTAAATATTTTTTCGGACCGATTACAAACCGATCTAATTTCGAAACCAAACCAAATAGACCAAAATAAATTGGTTTGGTTGGTTTATTTGGTTTAACCAAATAATGCTCACCCCTATGTATAAATCCATGCTCCCTTCTTCAGCAAAAATAAGGGTTGCCAAGGATCGAACTCAAGTCTCTTTATACAAATTCCAATGCCTTTACCAATGATCTACAACTTCTTTTGGGATTAAGAAAGTGTTAACATAAGGAAGTAGCTTTTCTTTGTAATTAGCCTTTAATTGAAATGAAGGAATCATTAACTGACAATCTGTAAAAACACATAAAAATACCCAAAGTAATTTTTTTTTTTACAAAAGATAAGATATAAGAGCACAAAATAAACACATTTCTGTGCTAATCAAATGCCCCCACACTTATCTTTTACTCGTCCTCGAGTAAAACAAAAATGAAAAACTAAACTAGATAGGTCACATTTTCGTAGGAAACACGATTGCATTGAGCGTATGCAACAAGCCGTTAAACCCCTAGGTGTCCTCGCAGGACGAGTTCTGTCTCGTGAGGGTTTTCTACGGATACTACCCACAAAATCCAAATGCAGTATGTTATGATTCTAATGCAACTACATGAATGCAATGGACATATGTAAATAAAAATTAAAAACACGTCTTGTTTCAGGAAAGTGGTACAACAAATTAAGTTAACAACTTCTAGTCAGTTGATTTTATTTTAGATACCTCAACCTCTCACAAATTTTCAATATAATTCAAGTTTTCAAATGTTAAAATCCAGTTTGGCCAGTTGGTTTGGTCGATAACATAGTGCAGCCATGAAATAAATTCTTAGTTTGTTTGTCACAGTTTGTAAAGTGGTATTATAAATTCCTTGTGTATGACTAATCAAATTAATAAGGTTAAGTGCTTGGGCATCATCGCTTATTCTTTATTTATATAAAAATTAAAATTTATGATTAAATACATACACCTAACTTAAAATGCCAAGGTATACCACTCATGCACTGCCTCGCGGACTAACGGAGAGTTGGGAAAGAGCTTGGCGGATTGTGCATACCAACGCTGACTTTGTCAACAACATGTCGGTAATCCTTAGGTGTCCAATCTCATAAAATGAGATCAAGATATATCGATGCTGATTTTGTCAACTACATGTCGCATAGAGCTTGGCGGGTTTGCACACCAACGCTAGATTTACAAGCAGTGTTGGATACCCTTGGATTGCTATTATTATTATTATTGAAAATATAAGAACAAGAGATTATGTGAATTCAGCTTAACACAACTTAGTTTTAAAGACTTAAAAAACCAATATAAGTATTTTAAGTCTTCCACTTATTGAATAAAGACTACAACTTAGAATAAACTTCATGGCCATCACTTAAGAATCTCCCTATGTACCGGTTACACTATTATCCCTTAAAATTCAACTTTTCATTATATTTCTTATTCGATCTTAGTTGAGAGAAAAAAATACTATCAACTGACTAACAATTGTTAACTTATTTTGTTGTATCAATCTAAAATGAGTCGTATTTCAAAAAAAAAAAATATAGTATGTTATTACTATATAAAATGTATGATTGTCCTATCTAAATGCATGAAAATGAAAAGGAAAAAGAAGAAGAAAAAAAAAAGATACAATGCAGACTCCCCCACACTAGAACTAAATAGTGTCCACACTGTAAACATGTTTTTTAAATGTGAAAGACAACACCCAAAGATGGATTAAATGTAAAATGATTTGTAAGATGAAATGTAGTCTAAATATATGTAAGAATGGATCATATGTACAATGATATATGTGTTTGCGATGCATACGATGCAAAGAATGCCACCAACTTCTAACCCCACACTTGGTTCTAGCCCCTTGAATCTCATTCCCACTATGTCTAGGCATATTTTCTAATAAGCAAAGGTTTTTGAAAACCATCTCATCTTTATACCTAGATTGTCCAACAGATAAATGTCTAGTGTCATCCTAACACGAAGTTTTTCAACCAAGCTAACATTCCAAAAATAATTCATGTGTTCAACAAATTTATCAGTGTAATTGTTCAAAAATTTGTGATCGTATATAAATTCAGTGAAATTTGAATTTTGAGTGTTGTTCAAGACTATGTGATCACATTTCTCAATTTCATTACTGGACAACATATTTTCGACACTGACAATTTCAAGTTCGTTTAAAACCTCAGAATCGAAATTTTCAAGCTTGGATTGGTGGCTTGATTCTATTTCATCCTCATTTGGCAGCTCATCTCCATACAATCCAAAAAATTCATGTTCACTAAAATTCTTCTCTAATTTAGAGTTTTCGAAAAATTCAACATTTTATTTTGTTCAATTTCTAAGATTTCAAGTTTCTTGCAGCCCAAAAGAGAATGATCAACATCTGAGCTTAAATCTTTTTCCTGAAAAGAGTTGAAGTCCAAATCATTTACTGAATTGTGAACAACTTCATTTAGATCGTTATTCTCAATTTCCAGATTTGTTTGAAAATTTTCGATATCCGTAAAGAATGCACTATTTTCTGATTCATCACATGTTTGAATTTGATTTTGTTGTTTTAGTTGTTCTTTAAAAAAATGTCATTAAACAAAGAAGTTCATCAAGCTGTCCATTTTTTTCATCAAGCTGTCTATTTTGCTTTTCTACCCTCTCTCTAAGAATGTTAAGATGATATTCTTCAGAATCGTTGATTTCAGAGCTCTCGTTTTGGATTTCTTGATTCTCAAAATTATAGTCCATATCAATTTCACGATCAATATTATTTCCAATGTGGTGGTTGTTTAAATTTTCAGGAAAATAACAATAAAATTGGAAATCATTTTGATTTTGAAAATTAGGTATCTAACCGAAACTGTTGAAATTCGAGGTAAAATTGCAATTCTGGTTATCTTCAAGATGTTGACATGGGCTATAACTTTGAAAATTTTGGTTTACAACCCCAAATTGATGTGGATCAAAGCTATATTTGGATTCAAAACTATTTTGATGTGGATGCGGCCCATAATCGAAATTATTGAAATTTGAATTTAAACCGCAATTTCGATCATATCCATGATTTTGAAAATGTTGGTCATTTGGAAAATTTTGAAAATTGTCGACATTCGGCTCACTAAATTTCGGAAAATTTTGTCTCATGAGTTGTAATTCATACTCATACTCTTCCAGTGGACGTCTATGCAAGTTATCATCACACAATTCTCTCAAGGATTTTTTTGAATCGAACATTTGAATGAAGTCAAGGCAAAAATAGTATTAAATACTAAGTCGTTCTTTATTAATAAACTGACTCAATTAGAAGGGGGTAGAGGATCTTGTGGTCGTTCACGTATAGTATAAATACTAAGGGATACGGCCAATGTTTTACGGGTAGTATGCAAGCTCTTTTGCTAATAGTTCAATAAATTGAACTACTATATATCCGCGATCCTATTATACGAGACAGTCAACTTCACAAAACACCACTTTTTAATTATATTATTTTGTAATGTCTATTTTTATTGTTGAAAACAACGAGAATGAAGATTTCAATTATAAAAACATCAGTCAATCACAAAAATCAGACAATATTGACTACAAAATTTTAAAATATTGTACAAGCAAGCCGCTGCCCCTGTAGAAGATTTTTACAAGCAAGGTCTATAATTTTTTTAAAGCAACTGCAGCACCTATAGAGGTAGAAAATTTTACAGTGGTGTATGGCAGTCTATCGAGAGCAGTTGAGTACCTATAGCGATTGATATTCCAGTATTTGCAATTTCTTCACCTCTGAATTCGTTGATTGATTTCTTGAACTCTATTCTTCCTTTGGATTTGATGATTGACCTTGAATTTTTTTTTTGTTAATAAAGGAAAAGCAAATGAAACAAACAAAACTAGAAACAATTGAAAAAGAGAGGGAAAAAATGCAAAACTACTCAGGTAAAAAAAAACTAACAAAATTACTAGCCTAAAAGAAATATAAAACAAGCAAAACCAAACTCAGCTAGAAAAGGAAAAAAAATTCAAAGAAACTATGAAACAAAACCTGACTCAACAAAACTAGACTCAACCTAGAAACTAAACTAACCACAAACAGAGATAAGCTAACACAATACTTAATTCAAGCCACATCCTCAATGCTCAACATGCACGCAAAGATCACGCACTCGGAAACAGAGGCCACAAATCAAGCTAAAAATTTTAACTTCCCAAATATAAAACTCACGCTCCTCTTTAGTAACCACAAAACTAAGGAAATAAATCCTCACGCTCTAAATTAAAAACCCACGCATTAACAAAGAAACCCATACACCAACAAAGAAACCCACGCACCAAAACACTCCTTCCTTTTTTAATCTCTTCTTTTGCCTTTGTAAACCCTCATTACCCTAGTCAGTTTTTGCAAACCCCAAAAAAAAAAAAAATCATGCACAAATCAGACCTCTTGCATTTTTTATTTTCTTTTTATTGTAGAAATCAAATCGATCCCCTTTTATTTTCGACTTGGATTTTTTTTTTGTGATTTGGGTTTGTTCGGATTGGGTTTCGGGTTTCAAGTTTTTGCTGAGTTCAAATTGGAGGATTTGGGTTGAATCGAGATTTGATTCAAATTGCCAGGTGGCTTGAGTTTCTGATTAGGTATGGTATCGGTGAATTCGATTTTGGTTTCTAGGTTACCTGCTATTCGATCCTGAATCAGGGTTTGTGGGAGTTGTATGGATTACGGCGGTTGGTTGATTGAAGTGATGAGAAGAACTTGGGGAGGGGGTGCGAAGTATATTGGGTTGAGCGATTTGGCAGTTGGTTTGTTGTGGCTTTGATTGTGCGGTGCTGGGTGGTTTTTGTGTAGAGGAGTTTGGCAGAGAAGATGGACTGACGGTGTGATGTTGCAAGGCTTTAATTGGATGATGAAAGAAAAGATTGGCACTTGCGGTTAAAAGAAATATCAAGCAAGAACTCAAAGCAGAAGAAAAGGAGAAAATATTGCAAATGATTTTTTTTTTCTTTTGAAAAGATTTGTAAAAAGTAAACAATGGTAGAAAGGGAAAGAAATTTGAGAAAAAGGAAGAGAATTAAGGCAGAGGAGAGAATTAAGGCAGAGAATAAAATAGGAAGGAAAGAACAAAAAAAATTATTGTTTTTTTTCTTTTTGTAAAAGTAAAGCAATGAAAAGAAATAGCAAGGAAATCAAAGCTGTGAAAACTAGAAAGGTGATTGAAAAATGGAAATAAGGTTGAGAAAAACTGGCAATTTTTTTTCTCTTGCTTAGTTCACGACAATACCAATTTAATTGATACACCACATTACTAATAAAGATTTCTTTTCTTCTATATATACAAGAAAACAAAAAAGGAAATAGAAATAAAAATAAAAACAAACACGAATCTGAAATTAAATAAATAATAAAATTCAATCGTTACCTCCCGGCAACGGCGCCAAAAACTTGATCGCTACTTTTCTATGAATTAGAAAAGCGCGAATTTTAAAGTAAATTCTACAAGCGCACAGATCGTGTAGTATGCAGGTCAAACACAAGGAAGTAAATTAAATCAAATTATTTATATAATTTCGTGGGTGAGTTAGACAAATCTTGGAGATGGGATAAATTGAAATTACAATTCAGTTCAGAACAAATCTAATTGAACCGATAACTAAAACTGTAATTTTAAATAAAAACAAGTAACACTGCAATTGAATTAACTATATATTTGAATCTAATCGAATCTATAATCAATTCAATGAATAAAAATAAAACAAAGTGCTGGAAATAAATTTGCAGAACGAAAATAAACTAACAAAAATGATAAATTAGGATTACTGTTGAATCTAATCAGACGGTCAATCACTAATGAGAAGAGTAATTGTAATAGCAATTGTGTTCTAGCAAATCTAATTGACTAGACAACACAAATTGCCATGAAAATAAAAAAAATTACAGAATTAAAAGAGAACTTTACTAGAGAAAAAATTACAAAAAAATGAACATCTGTTTATAATGGATACAAGGTGTATTTATAGGAATGTAGTCCCCTTTCTATGAGAATAATTTAGCCATTAATGAATCCCTTGAATTAATTTATTTACAAATAAAAGACATATGAAGATAATGGTTGAGATATTCCTTGAAGATCTTCCTCCTTGGTTATTGACATGTGGCAGCATGATTGGATTTTCTTTGACAATAATTCATTCAAATCTTCTTTTATATGGAAGTTGAAAATGAATGATTTGATTTGAGAAGAATATGCTCATTCATTAAAATCTTTATTAGTGCATACATTATATATATATAATATATATATATATGTACATATACATATATGTATGTATATATATATATAAAGATATCACTATTCCATATATTCTCCAGAGCAAAGAAGACGGTGTGTGTATAAATCCATGCTCCCTTTTTTAGCAAAATAAGGCTTGCCAAGGATCAAACTCAGGTTTCTTTGTACAAATTCCTATGCCTCTACCAATGAGCTACAACTTCTTTTAGGATTGAGAAAGTGTTGACATAAGGAAGTAGCTTTTCTTTGCAATTGACCTTTAATTGAAATGAAGGAGATATTAATTGACAATCTGTAAAAACACATAAAAATACCTAAAGTAATATTTAATATTTATTTATTTACAAAAGATCAGATATAAGAGCATAAAATAAACACATTTCTATGCTAATCACGTAGTACCTTGAGGCATCCACCAAAGGTGTCTTAAACGGCTCTATACGGGCCTGCCCTAAAACGGTACGAAATAGCGAGATACTACGTCTCATATTACTTGTGAGAGTATGTATATGTGTGTATACATATATATATATATATATATATGTGTGTGTGTGTGTGTGTGTGTGTGTGTGTGAGAACGTTGACGTATTAGGACGGGGTCTTAAGTGGCTAGGGTACGCCTTAAGGTCAAAAGAGATCGTAATAATCCATCCTTAATAAGTATACTAGAATGGGCCTTAAGTGACCAAGAATGTCCACCTCGTTGGGTCTTCACCCTAAATGCATGAATGAAGGACTTAATTGATTAATTTGGATATCCATCTCACTAATTAAATTATTTCTTTGTATGTGTGTTCTTATTTGGTTAGTAGACATACCTTAACATATATAACTTGCTAAAATCTAGGATGTAGTTTTTAAGCAAATATTATTTTCAGTCACCATAACTTTATGTTCTGACCTCCCTCCTCTTAATATATAAATAGGATGGTAGGTGGGAATGCTTAGATCAATGATACCTTGGAGATGGAGCCTAATGATGGAGGATACATAGCTATTAGGCATTATGGCAATATTATTATGTTGGGATAATTAATGCTGATGTACTTATTATTGTTAGATCCTCTACTTTGGATTTTAATGACAACAACTATACGATCATAGAAAGTATATATTGTGTCATACAATAATGCAGGAAATACTCAGGAGAAGAACTCATGATCAAAATTACAGGACGCACTCAAGGACATCACAAAGGTTATATTGTGTTTTAGTTTTAAATGTACAATCTCCTTGTAATCATATGAGAAGGTGCATAAAGAACATATATAAGTCTGTGCTAGCTCAGACGTTTGTTCTATAGAAACAGACGTCTGATGCTAAAGTCAGAAAATTGTTCCAGACTCAACACAGAAGTCTATTCTATAGAAACAGACGTCTGTTGAGGGTCTCAAGAAAAATTTCCTGACAACACAGACGTCTGTCTCTATATGGACAGACATCTGTTCATGTATTCGAACTATATCAAAATACATGAATAGACGTCTGACCATATGGATAGACGTCTGTCCTGGCATACGACTTACATTTCTGAAAGGGTGCTTCTTCATTCACAAAAGATACAATCTTCCTCTTCATTTCAAGATGATTTTTTCTAAAAGACACAACTTTTCAGAAGAAGAGTTTTATTTCAAAGGTTATAATCTTTCATGAAAACTCTTCACTTATTACAAATACATCTTAGATTCAATTTTCTATATCACCTATTCATTCTAGATCTATTCTATACTTTCTGAAAGCTCTCTATACTTATTATTCGCTAAGATTTCAATCAAGAACTCAACTTCTTCTATACTCTCAAGTTATTCAAACTCTCATATTAACTCAAGGAGATTATAGGAGAAACTTGTACAAGTCAGTCAAAATATATGTTGTAAAGAACACAATATTGTCAAAGAAACTAATCATCTATAAGCGTATTCCTCCAAGCAAAGTGAGGGCAGTTTGTGTTAGTAAGAAAGACAGAGGGAAGCTTTGGATCTGGACGTAGGACGGGAGGTCTGAACCAGATAAAATACTGGTGTGATTACTTCTTACTTTGCTTGCATTTTTTACTAGTTGATTTTATTACTTGCTATAGTTAAGGCACACAAACATCCTGTTATAGACTTTCAATTGGTATCAGAGCAGTTACATCAAATTACAGTAAACTGTATTCGCATCATTGTTTAACATGGAAAGTAGTAACACTAATAGCATATTCCAAGAAGGTCAATCAACAAAAGACCCTCACTTTTCAATGGATCTAATTATGCTTACTGGTCAACACGTATGAGAAATTTTATGGAAACAAATGGTTTGGAAATATGGGACTCAGAAGAAATATGAAGTACCAACCACAGAATTGAGTGTGTGGGCCGATGTCCAAAAAACCGCAGCTTCCAACAACTCAAAAGCCATGAATTTTATTTTATGCATTAGATAAAAATGAGCTTTCACGTGTCATGATGTGTACAACTGCTTATGATATATAGAGGACTTTGCAAATCACTCACGAAGGCACTACAAAAGTTAAGCAAACAAAAATATCAATTTTACAAAATCAGTTTTCATCTTTCAAAATGAAGGCTGGACAGACTATTAGTGATATGTACACTAGATTCCAAACGATTCAAAAGGATACGTCATTGGCATTGGAGAGGTCATCAATATCGATATATCCAATTCTCCCATTATTACTAATGTTTTATTAGTTAAAAATATGAAACATAATCTTTTAAGCATTAGTCAACTATGCGATAAAGGATTTCAAATTAGCTTTGAAAAGGATAAATGTAACATTTTTGGTAATCATAAAAACTTAATTTTTGATGGACTTAGGAATATATTTATGTTCTAAATGTGAAAATAAAGCAAAACTCAAATTTATGTCTTACTGTTAATCATAATGATCCACAGTTATGGCTTAAACGCTTTTGTCACGTAAATTTTAAATATATTAATAAACTAGCTAAAAATGAACTATTTAGAGGATTACCAAAGATCAATTTTAAAGTAAATAATTTGTGTGATGCATGTCAAATTAGTAAATTAAGAAAACGCTCATTTAAATCAAAGAATAATATTTCTACAACATAACCATTAGATTTATTACATTTAGACTTATTTGGTCCTACCCAAACTCAGTCATTAAATCATAATGAATATGTTTTTGTGGTAGTATTCAAGATATACATGGACTTTGTTTATAAAACAGAAAAGTGATATCTTTGGTATCTTTAAGATTTTTTCTAAACCAATAATGAATTTATTAGATCTCAAAATAAAAAATATTCGTAGTGACCATGGAGGAGAATTTGAAAATGAATTATTTAATGATTTTTGTAATAAAAAGGGGACAAAAAATAATTTCTTTATTTCACGAACACTTCAACAAAATGGTGTTGTAGAAAAAAAAAAGAACAGAACCTTACAAGAATGTGCTAGAACCTTACTAAATAGTAGTGGTTTATCAAAACTACTTTGGGTTGAAGCAGTAGCTACAACATGTTATATATTAAACAGAGTAACTTTATGGACAATGACGAAAAATATATATTATGAAATGCTTTTTGGAAAGAAACCAAAGGTCTCATATTTTAGAACCTTCGGTTCAAAATGTTTCATTTTAAACACAATTTAGAAAAGTTCGATCCTAAGGTCGATGGGGGAATCTTTATAGGTTATTTGGATCGAAGTAAGGCATATAGAATTTTTAGTAAACGAACTAGTATGATTGAAGAAAGCTTACATGTTTAATTTGACAAAAACTTTTTAAATACAAAAAAAAACTTATTATGAAGAAGAAACTGGAATTCAAAATTAATGACTTAAATATATCTGATTCATCAACTATTTTAAGATAATCTCCACAAGTTCTAAAAGATTATCCCACAAATAACATAATAGGTGATATAAATTCAAGAGTTTCTAATAGACATCAACTTAATCAAATGAGTCACGTAGACTTTATTTCTTCATTATAACCCAAAAATTATAAAGAAGCCGCAAACGATGAATCATGGGTTCTAGCAATGCAAGAAGACCTAAATCAATTTGAAAGAAATGAAGTATGAGAAATAGTACCAAGACCGATAGATCAATCGGTAATTGGAATAAAATGGGTATTTAAGAATAAGGCAAACGAAAATGGTAATATAGTTTGTAAAAAAAGACCGTTTAGTTGCTCAAGGTTACAGTCAAGAAGAAAACATTGATTATGAAGAAACTTGTGCTCCAGTAGCTTGTCTTGAAGCAACACGTACTCTACTTCCATTTGTTGTTCATCATGATATAAAGATTTTTCAAATGGACGTTAAAAGCGCTTTCCTAGATGATTATATAAAAGAACAAGTTTATGTCGAACAACCTCCACTTTTTACTCATGAAAAATTTCCTAATCATGTTTTCAAACTTAAGAATGCTTTATATGGTTTAAAACAAACACCTCGTTCTTGGTAAGAAAGATTAAAATCACACTTAGTTGACTCTGGTTTAGAAATTGGTAAAGTAGATACAACATTATTCATAAAAAGAATTCAAAATGGCATACTAGTTGTTTAAATATATGTTGACGATATAATCCTTGGATCAACAAACGAAAAACTATGTGAAAACTTTTCTAATATAACGAAGAATGAATTCGAAATGTCACACATGGGTGAATTTTTTTTTTCTTAGGATTTCAAATTAAACAACTTAAAAATGGCATTTTTATAAATCAAGAAAAATATTGTAATGATTCACTAAAACGTTTTAATATGGAAAACACTTGTGGTAAACCTACATCATTGAGTACAACCGTTCACTTAGAAAAAGATGACAACGGAAAAGATTTTGATCAAAAATTATGTCAAAGTATAATAGGGTCACTCTTATATATAACTGCTAGCAGACCAGACATTATGATTGGCGTTTGCATATGTGCAAGATTTCAAGCACAGCCAAAAGAATCGCATTTTAGAGCTGTAAAACAAATTTTGAGATACTTAACCAACACTAGAGATTACGGGCTCTTCTATCCTAGAGGTAGTTCTTTCGAACTTGTATCATATAACGATGTAGACTTCGGTGGCTGCAAGACAGATAGAAAAAGCACAAGTGGTACACGTCACTTTATCGGCAATCTCTTGTCTCATGATTTAGTAAGAAACAAAATTCGGTTTCACTCTTGACATGTAAAGCAGAATATATATATATATGTCGCTTTTGCTTGTACACAAGTAATATATATATACAACAAACGCTAAAGGATTTTGGAGAACATCTTACTAATTTACCTGTAACAACCCGCAAATTCTGAACCAATTTAAAAAATTTATTTTAGAAATTTTGACGGAATTTTAATAGTTAAAATAATTTATTTTAAATAATAACGACGAAAAATTTATTTCAAATCGAAGTTAAAACAAATATATTTATTTTACTTATAAAAGGAGTTAGAAATAGCACGGTAGTTTGAAAATTTGATTTTGAACTTTGACGGACCGTACAGGATGCAGAATAAATCGGATTTTAGTGAAACAAGAAATATTTAAATCTGTTTAACCATATCTTTCCAACAAATCTGAAAAATGGAAATTTCATAGTGGGAATCAAAAGTTATGCCCAGTTTAAATTTCAGAATAGTCGCTGTAGAATTTATATATATATATCTTAATATTAAAAATAGCCATTTTTCAAACGACCTCCATTTTCGACGAAACCACTTTTGTTGGAACCGGAATGTCAAATTATTGCTAGGTTTCAATTTTCATAATTTTTCGAATTAATATGTGAGTGTGGCGAAAGAAAATGTGATTTGTCGGTTTCAATCAAATCCGATCGACCAGAAAATGGCCATTTTTCAAACGGTCTTAGAATTCGACGAAATTAGCCTTGTTAGAACCGTATCGTCAAAACATAGCCAGAAATAATTTTTCTGGATTTTTTAGAGTCCGTATGTGGCCCCGGTGAATTTAATTGTAAGATTGAATTAATTAAATAAATGATTTAAATATTAAATTAAAGATTTCAGGCCACAGACATCTGATTGGGCTCACGGGATCTAGTCCATTGGGTCCGGAATAGGGGCTATTGGGTAGGGTCAACTCTGGTTGGACTGAAATCAGATTAGTTTATGATGTAGGGATTTATTTATAAAAATTACATTTAAATATTATAAATAATACAAACTAAACCCTAATCACTATTCACCTTCTTCATAGCCGCCGCCACCATGTTTTCAATGGCCACAGAACTCCTGACTTCAACCATTATTATCCATCGATCCTCTCAATAAAACTCCTCACTCCAGTTCAAGCTTTCATAGAGGTTTTCCTCCTCTTTGATTCTGTACGGTTGGATCGTAAAACCATCAAGTCTTCGACATGTTGCAGCACCCCAAACACCCAGAGTTTGCCTCGCTGCACCCTCCTCCAAGCTCGATCGAGCTGCACGAAATGGGCCCCTCTTGCGTGCCTCTCCGTGCTCTCCCTTGTGGTGCATTTTGATCGTGCCAACTCTGACTAATTTGATCGAGATTCCTTGACCTAGAATTGGAGAAAAGGAAAATAAGCACGGTCGTAACACTGTTAATAGAGGAAGAAGAGTATGACACCTTTTTTATATTATTTTATTAATTTAAAAATGTTACAATAAAAAATAAATCATAACTGACCTATACGATATCGAAACTGAACAATTTCAGATCCTATTCAATAATGAAACTGGGATCTACGCTGCTGTCCAGACTAGATCCAATTCCGAGCAGTTCAAATTTTGGATCAATTTGCATCACGAATGTGAGATTTCTTCTTTTTATATAATTAATTAAGTGTTTAATTTATTTGTTATGTGACGATTAAATGTGTATGATTTAGATCTGTTATGTGATGATATTGTGGATGATTTTTCTGTTTGTTGGTGATGTATAAACACAGATTTATATGTGTTCAATAAAAATAATCATTTTCATTAGATTATTGATTTGGATTAGAATTTCCATTTCAATAAAAATAATCATTTTTATTAGATTATTGATTTGGATTAGAATTTCCATTTCAATAAAAATAATCATTTTCATTAGATTATTGATTTAGACTAGAATTTCCGTTTCAATAAAAATAATCATTATTGTTAGATTATTGATTTGGATTAGAATTTCTATTTCAATAAAAATAAATCATATTGTGTGTTATTGATTTGGATTAAAATTTCCCTTTCAATAAAGATACATTATTTTGGTTATTTTTGCTGAATTGAATTAGATTGTCAACTCAACATTTAAACGTATTTTGGTTATTTCTGTTGAATTGATTTAGAATGTCAGCTCAACATTTAAAACATTATTTTTGATTATTTTAGTTGAATTGAATTAGATTGTTAATTCAAAATTAAAACATCATTTGGATTATTTTGTTGAATTGAAATAGAATTGTCAATTCCATATAAAACGTTATTTCACATTTTTATTTAATTGAAATAGAATTGTAAATTCAATGTAAAATATTATTTTGTCATTTTATTGGATTTAATAGAATAGTCAATACAATTGTAAATATGTCATTGATTTGAGATAGAAATGCAAATATACATTGAATATAAACTGTTCTTTTATTTGCATTCTCAAATGCAAATATACATTGAATATAAAATTGTTCCTTTATTTGCATTCTCTAATGCAAATATACATTGAAATTGGTGTTCTTTTATTTGCATTCTCTAATGCAAATATACATTGAATATATAATGTTCTTTTATTTTCCTTCTTAGATGCAAACAAAACAATAGAATTAAAATCATATTTTTGTTTGCAATTTTAGATGCAAACAAAACATTAAAGTTAAGATTACATTTTTATTCGCATATTTAGATGCAAACAAAACATCAACGTTAATATTACATTTTTATTTTCATATTTAGATGCAAATAAACATCGTAGTTAAAGGATTGCATTTTTATTTGCATATTTAGATGCAAATAAACACCGTATTTAAAGGTCGAATTTTTATTTGCATTCTTTGATGCAAATAAATACCGTATTTAAAGGTCGAATTTTTATTTGCATTCTCTGATGCAAATAAACATCATTTTTAAAAGTCGAATTTTTATTTGCATTCTTTGATGCAAATAAACCATCGTATTAAAAGTTGAATTAGTATTTGCATTCTTTGATGCAAATAAATCATAAATTAAAATATTACATTTTTATTTGCATTTTAGATGCAAATAAAAAACATAGTTTAAGAAGTTACACTTTTATTACATTTTAGATATAAATAAAAGAATAGGATTAAAAATATCATTTTACTTTTAAAGTAGAGTAAATAAAAAAGATTATGATAAAATGAATTCATCTTTCTTTTACTTTTGTTAAATTAAAATGTTTTTACTTTCATCATAGATTATAATAAAAAGATTAGAATTAAAAAGATATATTTTTAGTGTCATCTTAGCTTCAATAAAAAGAGTAAATAGATAGATAAGGTTTATTTGTCCTTTTGTTGCAATACAAAAAGATACATTTTTATCATTTAAATAGAATGAGACAAAATTATTTAATTTTGTCATTTTACAAAGTTAAGGCAAATGTATTCACTTTTGTCGTTTTAGAGGAATGAGACAAAATATCCATTTTTGTGTCACTTAAAAAGAATGAAGCAAAAACATTCACCATTATCAATTTACAATAGTTGAAATCCATTTTGTCGCTTTTGTCAAACTACTAAAGTTAAATCCATTTTGTCGCTTTTGTCAAAATTATCATAGTTAAACAAATTGGTCACTTTTGTCAAACTATAATGGTTTAAACAAAACATTATCATTTTTGTCGCATTAGAGTTGACAAAACCAATATGTTACTTTCATTTGTTCTGTTGAATTAGAATCGTCGACAAAACAAACACATCACTTATATTTGTTTTGTTGAATTAGATTTGTCAACAAAACAAAGTCATTATCTTTGTTGTTTTGTTGAAAAAGATTGGTTGTATCAAAATATACATTTTATCAAAATATTCGTTTTTGTCAAAATAGAAGAAAACCATATATTTTTTGTCAAAATAGGTGCTTTTGTCAAGTTAAGACTAGTTGAATCAAAATATTCATTTTTGGACAAATAGCTTAGTTGAACCAAAATAATCATTTCTGTCAAAAATATTTACTTTTGTCAAAAATACAATAGTTGAAACAAAAATAACCTTTTGTTAATTAGATTTGAATTAAGACAAAAAAATTACATTTTTGTTAAATGAAAGAGTTAAACACAAATAGCATTTTTGTGAAATAGGTTTGTGTTACCATAGAAATATCCATTTTGATAAAATAGAACTGTCAGCAAAATGGAACTTCTTATACATTTTGTTGAAATAGAATTTATATGCAAATATAATAATCATTCTATTTGCATAACATATAATAGAATTTATATGCAAATATAAAAATCATTTTTATTTTGCAAACTTACATTATAATTTATATTCAAATATAAGAATCATATTATTGGTCAAAACTTACATTAGAATGTAAAAGTGAGCTAAAGTGACATCTCTATATGTTAATGCATACATTAGAATTGGTAGGTAATTTAAAATAAATATTTCTATATGTTAGTTTATACATTGAAACATATACAAATGAGATTATTTCTTGTACGTTAAGAATAATTACATACAAATAAAGTATAATAAAAATTATCTTTTATTTGTCATCCGCAATAATGTCATATAAGTAAATTACATTCTATTAGATATTAGAAATATATAAAGAAATATGCGAGTCAAATATATTTTATTTGGACATTAGGTGTAACGACCCGTATTTTGGCCGTCAAATATTTAATTTAATTTATTATTTTAAATATTATATTTGGAATATTAATGGGTTTTAATATTGAATTCGTTATTTAAAATGAAGTTTTAACGTTATATTTTTATTTATAATATAAAACGAGCTCGAAATCGCGTGGCAGTTCGTAATATTTGGTTTTGAACTTCATCTAAGAATACAGGAGCCAATATAAGTCGGATTTCTGTGAAACAAGAAAAGTTGGAACCGTATTGATGATCATTTTCATATGAAAGAGAAAAATTCAGATTTCGCGCCATAATTTGTTATTTATGGCCAAATCAAATTTTGAAATAGTCGCTATGGAAAATCGTTATTTAAATATCGGCCTTTAAAATGACCATTTTGCAAACGGACCCAGATTTCAACGAAATCAGTTTCATTGGAACCGTATCATTAAATTATTGTACGGTGTTAAATGGTGTGGCAAACTGATGTCGTATGTGACCACGGCAGCCGTAAATGCCCATCTAATTTCTATAGCGCGTAATTAATTTATAAAGGGTTATTTGGGTATAACTTGAACAGACGACCGAATTAGGCTGTGAAACCAATTCCGTTGAGTTCGTATCGTCGATTTGAGTCAGGATAGGTATATAGCTTGTTATTTTTGAGGATCGTGAAATTTGGTGTTAAAAATGGCATTGCGGTGCGCGTAAAAATAGCCTACCAGGGAAACGGTCTCAAAATGCGACGAAACTGGTGCCGTTGGGTTCGTATTGAAAAATTATTTTAGGATATCAAAATTTCAAGTTGATTTGATTTACCTGGTGATCATGGAAAAATTATACGCGTGTTTATTTTTGTTTTTTTTAAGGGAAATTTTTTCATACGACCTCGGATTTTGACAAAACTTGTCCAATCGGGTTCGGAATATTTTTTTATACCAATATTAGTCTTTTTGTCAGTAAACATAAATCATTTATATTGATTTTATCGCGTTACTTGAGGATGAAGTACCGCGTAATATTATTTAATAAAAACCGTACCCTCCCCAAGACAAAAAAAGGAAAAAAGAAAAAGAAAATAAACCTTCCCCAAACGGGTACACGCACAACACAATACAACTGCCACACTGTTCCTTTTTCTCCAATGCATTTGCACATGCTACCTTAGTTATAAATCAATCAAGATTAATCAAATGGAAATGACATTCCAAGATTTTAAACCACATAGCTCATATCTTCCTATAAAAGGAAATTACACTGTAACCTGTTGCTCACTCTGTACTCTTTCCCTACCCTAGTACAAATCACGCACCTACACTGTCTCCTCCATCTGTGGACGCCATCCTCTTCCCTGAGTTTTCACTTCAGCTAGCCTACCTCAGATAACTACTAAATAAAGTGATGTATTTCGTTCGTAACATCAATTCTAATTTAGCACAGCTACCTTCTTTTTCTGTACCCTATCTTCCCTAAAACATCAAATGAAAAGGAAAAGACACTGCAAACCTATTTTCCTTCACCCGCAAGTTTTAGAGCAGCTACCTCTTTTCACTTCCTACGATTTCAAATCAACTGTGCCTATGAAATTTGTATGCAGCCCTACCAATCCTAAAACTTGATTGCTAAGGAGTCCCGTGTATAAATACACGCAAGCCATTCGTTTTACCCAACAGTTAGTGAAACCCCATTCGCTGTTTTTACTGGAACTCCACTTCTTCTTTTTATTTATCGGTGCTCAACTCCGAAGTTTAAGTGTTGATTCCAATGTAAATGTCGAGACCCAGTATTTTTGGGCTAACGAAGGTCATCGCATTTCAAAGTTGTTGTTGGTATATGGAAGATGGTGTTTGGTTTCATAGGGAGTGGGTTCAGAATTGGAAACAAGGGGGTTAGTGTAAGGGATCCGAAGTAGTTTGTGGGTTCCGAGTAGGGAGCCTATATGAATGAAGGCACAGTTTATAAGCTGGAGGGGATCCAGGACCGCGAGTCGACGAGGAGGGCAGGGCGCAAGTGCTGACGGATGACCGGGTGCTCGGTGAACAGGTGGGAGACGTTACAGGAAGGGAATGGACAGTCATGAAGAAGCGATGGGTCACGAAAAGGATTGACTGATGTTGGAGTGCTGTGAACTGAAGACGTATGGGGTGGTGAGTGTTCGGAGACGTTGGGAAGGACTGTTGCAAGATGGAAATGTGAGGTTGATTTTGTTTTAATGTGGGGGAGCAGAGGTCGAGTTTGTGGGGGCTCTGACATCAGAAAACAGCCAGAGGAGGTGGCGCAACGTCTGCATGTGTGAAGGGTGTGGCGGTTTCCAAGGGGAGCAGGCGCAAGGAGGTGAAAGGGGTAATGGCATGGGATGTCTTCATCGTGGGATGGTGCGGATTGAAGTTCAGAAGAGAGAGACTATGAACAGTCAATTATAAAGGTGCCTAATTATCTATTTAAGTTTCCTAACCCAAAGTATAATGGCTAAAATTTTAATATGTTAAATAGTTTGATAACTTGGCTCGTTGTATAACAAAAATTGAAGAAACAATGCATCAAGTGTTAGACAGATTATATGCCTATGGTACCGTGTCTAAACATATAATATAACGTGTCTCGTATAAATGAAACAAGTGATTAGCTAGAACGTGTTAGAACGCTTAGTGTATTAGTTTGTTCCTAATTAAGGAATGTAGATAACCTCGTTACAGTTAATTTTAATAAAATAATATATATTAGTTAAATTTAATCGTATAATGTAATTTGTGTAACGTGTTCATACGTGCCCAGGATCAGATCAAACCATAAACATTGGAATCGTATCGACGAACGTAACATTGTGAAGGTGGACTGGACAGGGTAGAAAGTAGATGAGGATTCGGTTAGATTAAACACTGGTTTAATTTAACAAGAACGAACAGTTGTGACAATGAATAAAAATAAAGGTGAGTTAAACTCACTCAGTATATTCTTCCCATTTATATTTTATAAATTGGGTTTTTATTTTGTGTGCTCTGCTTGCCAATGATTGACTGTTTGCTAATTATATATTTATATGCTGATTTAACTGATGGAATTAAACCGTCGTTTAATTTCGGTGAAATACCAGATCGTTTATTCTAACGATTAGTTCCAATGAAGGTAACTTACCTTATTGGTCACGTTTATCAATAAACATGTTTAATGGTTTGGATTGTTTGATCTGTTTGAATTGGTTGATCTGTTTGAATTGTTTAAACTGTGTGGAGATAACCAGTTGAATACAGGGAAGGACAGGATGGAGGGATCCAACCGGATTCCACAAATATATTATTTCTTCTTATATTATCATATATGAACTGTCATGTTTGGTGTGACGGATTTGATTATTTATCATTGATTTGAAAGCCAACATGTGTTGTGTTTTAACCAGTGGGCTATATTGGTTGAGTAATCGGCAGTAAATGGCCTAAAAAAAATGATATCGATTTACCGTCAGGTGAGTCGATAGAGATGAAGCTATAAAATTTATTTTATAAATAAAGATAGATTTTGAAATATTTTTTTAAAATAAAAACTTATTTAAAAGGAAATAAATATTTATGTTTATAATCAATTGTAAATTGATTCTTATAAAGTCAAACTGATGTTAATCAAATTTGTAAAGGTGAGAATAAGAAAGTTAACATAACAGTTAAATTTGGATAATTGTGTTGTTGAGAAACAATTTAAGGGAATTATTTAAATTAATTAATTATATTATTTAATTAATTTAAAGGGAAAACGAATTGGAATCGGTTAATAAGGTAACCGTGTTTTGAGTGAATAAATCGACTCTTTAGTGGATTGATTTCTATATTAGTATGTTTTGAATAGAAAATAGTTTAAATGAATATTTTTAGATTATAATAAGATTTTAAAAAGAGATTTCCTAGCTATTTTTGTGAATAAAGGAATTAACTACCTATGTAGTTAATGGTTGAAATAAATCATTATTGTAATTAATAATAATTTAGAGAATTACTTTTAATGGGAATTTATTTAAAAGTAATCTAAGTTTAAAAGGAACTTTTAAGCAAGTATTCTAGCTTTAAATAAATGTTACTTAATTGTTTGAATTAAGAAAAGGAAATTCGGATGAAAGAGTTTGATAATAAACCAGAGTTATATAAAAGAGATTTGAGGTGCTATATCGTTAATTCTAAATTAACGTTATTTAAGAATGTGATTAAGCGGGGGAATTGAAATAGGATTTCCAAAGCATGAAAACATTGAATAGCTGTGAAAAGAGTTTGGTTAAAGAGGTCAAGTAAAAAGTGGTGTGATATAAAGAAGTTATTTAATTGAATTGAGAAATGATGGTATTTTAGAAAAGGAGATTTTTTAAAAGGATAATAAGGTTTAATAAACCGTGTTCGTTAAATGGAATCTGAATCGATTTGGAATGAAATATTGGGTTTTGGATTACAACTTGTATCTGTCTGAAGATATGAACGTTGTTGGTCAAGGTCTGAGAGGTAATTAGAATACCCCAACTTTATCGATTTCAGGATTATTGGAAGATAATATTAGTTGTAATGGTGAAAGAGGTTAGTATGATTTATTATTTCACTAGAGAAATAATAATGCAACATTTTTAGTTGAAATTTTGGAAAATATGTATAATGAGGATTCCAATGTAAAAAGAGAATAAAAAGGGTTGCGTGAACCCATAGCGATACTCTCGAGTTAGAAAGAGAATGTAAGGTCGAGTTTTATATACGAATAAATATTTCTTATTGTTTCAAGTGATGAAATATATGATATGTCGTAACGTCTCTACGAGTAACAAGTTAAAGTGATTTCTCAATATTAGATTAGATAGTAAGGTGGTTGATGTTTTGAAAGAGAAAATATACAATGAGTTATGATAGGATTTTCCTTTGTATTAAAGATAAATCTATTTAAAGAATAATCTTATGTAAAATAAGAAGCGAGAAACTATATTTATAATATCGAAAGATTTAAAAAATTTAATTCAATTTTTTTTCAATTTACAGGCCAAGTGATGCTGAATACCGAACCAGTGAACCCATTGAGTTGTCATGTTTGGAACACTATCTATTCTGATAAATAAATCACCGACTATCAAATCTGTCCAATACGATTGTTGGTACGGAAAGACCGGGATCGAATTTTCATTCGAAAACCATTCCAACCAACAAATACGTAAAGATATTAGAGATGATCGAGGTGGAGCGTTGAAGACCGTAGGTTTTCATAAGCGGAAGAGCCACTAAAATTCTCTGCCTTGCAAACAGAGATAAGCTGTGATTCTGTCGTGATTGGAATCTACGGGTTGCAAGAAGTTCTCGCTACTGATCCGTGGGGTGATTCCTATATTGGATGTAGTAGGAGAGTACCTTCGGTTCGTCCTGTTCCTGGATGACTTGTATGGACGAGTGTCTGACAAAGTATTTCCAGACAGTCACGTATATTGATTTCTTCAACTGTACCAAGAGTGGAAGCAGAGAAGGAAACTTCTTTTAGCTAACACATAATGTATTGTTGGGGATGTCAATCAGTGATTTGACGGATTTGACGATGTGGCATTCGAAGTGAATCTGGTGTGATGATAAAGCGTAGCCTCAAGCCTCATCAACCGGGAAATGATAAAAATTGGGCAGGCAGCATGGCTATGTGGGTCGCTCCCATTAGGGTGTATAATCACCTATCTAGAGAAATCTATTTGCTTCTTAAATCTATTTCAATGTTGTCCCTTTTCGGGAAACGGTGGGTCGCACCCAACCGTTGGTGATATACATTCGATACACTCAAGCGAAATGAGTGGTCCGTCATGTGTGGGCAGGGTTGCAAGACGTTCTTGTTGAACCCAGTGTATTCACCTCTAGAGATACACGATCGGCGGGTGGTCCCATACCTTGTCATAGTCGGAATCCAATCTCCAATAAGCGCCTGCGGTTTTGATTGTATACAATATATGCGGATCGTGAGATGCAAGCGTTCCACTAGATTGATATTTACTTGTAATTAGACATTATTATAATATCAGACAAGATATTGGTTTCAAAAATGGTTTGGGTTATCGTAAGGTAAAAACCGTCTGTGTTTATGTGTGGATTTGGTCTTACGATTACCCTTTTTCTTTTGAAAGGATTTTAACTTAAAAATCAAGTTTTGTGATACCTTAATACTGTGCCAGTTTATCTCACTCTGGTTCACCAGACTGACCCGGTATTTTGTAAATGCTCGGGTTAGACCGGATTGTACAGGTTCAGGTTATCGCCGCTGTGAAGAGACGAGCTGGAAGAGTCCAGACGTATAATATTTTATAGCTACTATTCCGCTGTGTGTTGTGCATGAGGACAGATTATTATAGCTGTCCAGTTGTTGATGTACTCTGATATTGTAAGTATTTTTAAAAGCTCTCGGTAAAGTTTTATTTCTGTATTATATTTTGTTCCGCTGCGATGTGAGACTATGTGGTGTGTTGGTTCTTCTACTTCTTCTATTCTTATATTTCTTTCTTCCTTACCTTATCCTCTAACTTCTTTCTTCTAGTAATCTATTTTCCCTGCACCTTGGGTTGGACGGGTGTAGTTTGGTCAGCTCAAAGGGTACCGGAAATTTGGGTCGCTACAGTTGGTATCAGAGCTATTGGTTTAGTGATAACCTCGGCTCTGTGGCGTAACTCGATAGAGATAGGGTTAGTAATACCCTAGATTGAGTTTGAGTGTATTTATACGAGTGCACGTATTTGTAATTTGAATATAAAATTATTTTTAATTTATTTCGAAAATGGGATAAATAGAATAATTTTCCCTGAATTATACTTTGTATAAATAAAAAGAGGTAATTATTTTAAATTGTTGACTGGTTGTTTGGAATTTGTATTCCCTTGGTTGATAGGTTTGAATGTGTTTGATTACTAGATTGGATTGGACCAATCGAAGGACATTTCAAATTTGAAATGTGAAATGTGGAAATTTAACTCATGTTGGGTTGAATAAATCGTATGAATTAAATTTGCATTGAAATATTGAAATAAAATATAACTTTAAGTCAACACCAGTTCGAATTGAGTTGAGAAATAGAAATATCCAAATGGAATGATTTTGGATTACTTGGTTGAGATTGATTGCATAAATATGGATTTAACAGTTGAATGAACTTGATTGAAACCAGTCTGAAATAGAATTTATTTATTGAGGTAAATCTACGATGGTATGGATATTTGAATTTAACTAGTATTGTTTTAAAACTAATGAAGTTTATTAAAGTTGAGAACAGGTGTAGAAGAGCTAGTTATCTTTAAACTATGCCCAAGAAGATTATGCAGTTAACTGAATCTAGTCTGATTGGAGCTGCATCGTAATTGAGCAGGCTCGCGTATTATTAATCGCTTATTACGTAATAACGCTCGCAAAAAGGTACGCCTACGCCAAATATGAGTTTTTGGTTTTGAATTGGATTTTTCCTTTTTCCGACCCTGTTGGTCGATGGATATATATTTCTTGAACCTGTGATTTTGCAGATGTCCTCCGTACAGGGGAGACTCCGCCAAAAAAATTCCAAAATTTGAGGTGTTAGAATTTTTTTGAAGATTTTTGAAAAATTCTTTTATTTGAATTAAATTGGTTCACAACCAATTAGATTAGTTTTGGAAATTAAAAATCGAGTTTCAAATTTATTGTTTTTGTAAAGATAATGGGTTTGTAATATTCTTTCTTACCTTAGTAATTTCGCTGACGAAATTATTTTAAGGGGAGAAGAATGTAACGACCCGTATTTTGGCCGTCAGATATTTAATTTAATTTATTATTTTAAATATTATATTTAGAATATTAATGGGTTTTAATATTGAATTCGTTATTTAAAACGAAGTTTTAACGTTATATTTTTATTTATAATATAAAACGAGCTCGAAATCGCGCGACAGTTCGTAATATTTGGTTTTGAACTTCATCTAAGAATATAGGAGCCGATATATGTCGGATTTCTGTGAAACGGGAAACGTTGGAACCGTATTGATGATAATTTTCATATGAAAGAGAAAAATTCAGATTTCGTGTTATAATTTGTTATT
The DNA here is from genome assembly GCA_030737875.1 of Allium sativum. Lineage (NCBI taxonomy): Eukaryota > Viridiplantae > Streptophyta > Magnoliopsida > Asparagales > Amaryllidaceae > Allium > Allium sativum. Next base: position 1,015,336,506 of record CM060916.1, read on the forward strand.
TATGGCCAAATCAAATTTTGAAATAGTCGCTGTGGAAAATCTTTTTTTAAATATCGGCCTTTAAAAAGACCATTTTGCAAACGGACTCAGATTTCGACGAAATCAGTTTCATTGGAACCGTACCGTTAAATTATTGTACAGTGTTAAATGGCATGGCAAACCGATGTCGTATGGGACCACGGCAGTTGTAAACGCCCATCTAATTTCTATAACGCGTAATTAATTTATAAAGGGTTATTTGGGTATAACTTGAACAGATGACCGAATTAGGCTGTGAAACCAATTCCGTTGAGCTCGTATCGTCGATTTGAGTTAGGATAGGTATATAGCTTGTTATTTTTGAAGATCGTGAAATTTGGTGTTAAAAAGGGCATTGCGGTGCGCATAAAAATAGCCTACCCGGGAAACAGTCTCAGAATGCGACGAAACTGGTGCCGTTGGGTTCGTATTGAAAAATTATTTTAGGATATCAAAATTTCAAGTTGATTTGATTTACCTGGTGATCGTGGAAAAATTAAACGCGTGTTTATTTCTTTATTTTTAAGGGGAATTTTTTCATACGACCTCGGATTTCGACAAAACTTGTCCCATCGGGTCCGGAATACTTTTTTATACCAAGATTAGTCTTTTTGTCCGTAAACAGAAATCGTTTATAGTGATTTTATCGCGTTACTTGAGGATGAAGTATTGCGTAATATTATTTAATAAAAACCGTGCCCTCTCCAAGGCAAAAAAAAAAAAACCTTCCCTTGACGGGTACACGCACAGCACAATACAACTGCCACACTGTTCCTCTTTCTCCAATGCATTTACACATGCTACCCTAGTTATAAATCAATCAAAATTAATCAAATGGAAATGACATTCCAAGATTTTAAACCACACAGCTCATATCTTCCTATGAAAGGAAATTACATTGTAACCTGTTGCTCACGCTATACTCTTTCCCTACCCTAGTACACATCACGCACCTACACTGTCTCCTCCATCTGTGGACGCCGTCCTCTTCCCTGAGTTTTCACTTCGGCTAGCCTACCTCAGATAACTACTAAATAAAGTGATGTATTTCGTTCGTAACATCAATTCTAATTTAGCGCAGCTACCTTCTTTTTTTGTACCCTATCTTCCCTAAAACATCAAATGAAAAGGAAAAGACACTGCAAACCTATTTTCCTTCACCCGCAAGTTTTAGAGCAGCTACCTCTTTTCACTTCCTATGATTTCAAATCAACCGTGCCTATGAAATTTGTATGCAGCCCTACCAATCCTAAAACTTGATTGCCAAGGAGTCCCGTGTATAAATACACGCAAGCCATTCGTTTTCCCCAACATTTAGTGAAACCCCATTCGCTGTTTTTACTAGAACTCCACTTCTTCTTTTTATTTATCGGTGCTCAACTCCGAAGTTTAAGTGTTGATTCCAATGTAAATGTCGAGACGCAGTATTTTTGGGCTAACGAAGGTCATCACATTTCAAAGTTGTTGTTGGTATATGGAAGATGGTGTTTGGTTTCATAGGGAGTGGGTTCGGAATTGGAAACAGGGGGGTCAGTGTAAGGGATCCGAAGTAGTTTGTGGGTTCTAAGTAGGGAGCCTGTATGAATGAAGGCACGGTTTCTAAGCTGGAGGGGATCCGGGACTGCGAGTCGATGAGGAGGGCAGGGCGCAAGTGCTGACGGATGACCGGGTGCTTGGTGAACAGGTAGGAGACGTTACAGGAAGGGAATGGACAGTCATGAAGAAGCGATGGGTCATGAGAAGGATTGACTGATGTTGGAGTGCTGTGAACTGAAGACGTATGGGGTGGTGAGTGTTCGGAGACGTTGGGAAGGACTGTTGCGAGATGGAAATGTGAGGTTGATTTTGTTTTAACGTGGGGGAGCGGAGGTCGAGTTTGGGGAGTGGGGGCTCTGCATCGGAGAACAGCCGGAGGAGGTGGCACAACGTCTGCATGTGTGAAGGGTGTGGCGGTTTCCAAGGGGAGCAGGCGCAAGGAGGTGAAAGGGGTAATGGCATGGGATGTCTTCATCGTGGGAAGGTGCGGATTGAAGTACAGAAGAGAGAAACGATGAACAGTCAATTATAAAGGTGCCTAATTATCTATTTAAATTGCCTAACCCAAAGTTTAACGGCCAAAATTTTAATATGTTAAATGGTTTGATAACTTGGCCCGTTATATAACAAAAACTGAAGAAACAACGCATCAAGTGTTAGACAGATTATATGCCTATGGTACCGTGTCTAAACATATAATATAACGTGTCTCGTATAAATGAAACAAGTGATTAGCTAGAACGTGTTAGAACGCTTAGTGTATTAGTTTGTTCCTAATTAAGGAATGTAGACAACCTCGTTACAGTTAATTTTAATAAAATAATATATATTAGTTAAATTTAATCATATAATGTAATTTGTGTAACGTGTTCATATGTGCACAGGATCAGATCAAACCATAAACATTGGAATCGTATCGACGAACGTAACATTGTGAAGGTGGACTGGATAGGGTAGAAAGCAGCTGAGGATTCGGTTAGATTAAACACTGGTTTAATTTAACTAGAACGAATCGTTGTGACAACGAATGAAAATAAAGGTGAGTTAAACTCACTCAGTATATTCTTCCCATTTATATTTTATAAATTGGGTTTTTTTTATTTTGTGTGCTATGCTTGCCAAAGATTGATTGTTTGCTAATTATATATTTATTTGCTGATTTAACTGATGGAATTAAACCGTCGTTTAATTTCGGTGAAATACCAGATCGTTATTGTAACAACCCGTATTCTACGCATCAGAGGATCGTAGAATATTTATTTCTTTCCCATAGGAGGTCGTATGGTCATGTAACTTTGGGAAACAACCATTAGAGTCATTTCCTATGTTCACGATTTTTGACGATTTTTAAATGACCGTTTTGCTCCTAGCTGATCTTGTTTTGGCCATAACTTTTGACTAGAAAGGAATTTTGACCTGAAACCACTTCCATTAGATTCGTTTGATGGTTTACCTTTCCGTAGAGTGGTCATATTAGCCAAACGGACTCACCGTTTGGGAGATATGGCTGAAATAAGGTTTGGAAGGTGAAAAACTGCTTAACCGAGCCAAATAGGGTGATTAGTGAATGGGCCCATGACCCATTTCGGGATTAGGGTTATGTGGAGGCTGAAAAGAGTTAGAGATTCATTCCATTTCAGTTTTCTAGCCTCCACTTACCTCTTGGAAACCCTAAAAATGACCTCCAACCTCTAAATCACCTCCAAATCATCTTTTAATCAAGGATTAAGCTTAGCAACATCAAATCAAGGGAGAACTTCACCAAATCAACATTAAAGCTGCTGTTTAGCATTGGGATTCGCACCAAATCAGAGATTTATTTCAGATCTAAGTCTTATTTGTGGCTAAGGTGAGTGATTTGCATAGTTCCTCACTAATCATGGCTAATTAAGGGTAATTATTGTTAATTAGTGAATTTAAACATGATAAAATTCTGGAAAAATATTTATAAATTCTTAAATGATGTTTTAGACCTCTGATATGAATTTGGGTTAATTTGGTTAAGTTTTGCTAATCACGTCATTAGTTTCACCTAAACATGCTTAAGGGAAAATATGGGGTTTTGGCTATGTTTGATCCATTTTAACCTATCATATAGTTGTTTTGGTGTTTGTGGTTGATTATGCATGTTGCTATGACTGTATGGTATGCTTTGTGATTGATTAGAATAGTTGGAATGGTCGAAAACGCCGTCGAGTGGCGTAAACTGCTTGCTGGAAAAAGTGCAGAAAGACATCCGAACCGGATCGGATCAGTTAGGAGGACCCGATCCGCTCTCACACTTCACACTTCGATCCACTCGCACTTCTCGTGGCATGCATCATCCGATCCGACCCGCCTGATGTTCTCCGATCCGATCCGCCATGGTGCCCCGATCCGAACCGATGTACTACGACTGGGCTTGTAGACTACGACCCGACCCGGGGTGCTTTGGAAGAGGCCGATCCGAACCGTGGCAAGCTGGAGACCCCGACCTGATCCGATAGGGATGATGACGACCCGATCCGATCTAATGAAGAAGGAGCATTCCAATTTGAACCGAGCTGATGATTAGGGGGAGATTCGAACCGATCCGGTGATGACCAATAACCCGAGATGCAAAGGTAGTCCAAATGGAAGTTAGAGCTCAGGATCCAGTTGGGAACCAATGAGTTCACTTCATGGTTGGGCTTTGCTGCGGGACATGTGCTAAGGAGTTGTCGACGTTCATAACTTCGATTCACCACTGGAAATGGATGATGGGCTACTTATCAGTGCAGTAGAGTCACTATGACTCGAGGGGCAAGGTGATGGTAGCAAGACTACGTTATCAGTGCAGTAGAGTCATTATGACTCGAGGGGCAAAGTGATGCGCAGTAAGACTATGAGCTAGTGCAGTGGGGTCATTGTGACACCATGGGGCAGAGTGGACATAGTAAAGGATTAGTAAGGCTATGAGACAGTGCAGTGGGGTCATTGCGACTCCATGGGGCAAAGTGGACATAGCAGAGGATTAGCGGCTATGGATCAGTGCAGTGAAGTCATTGAGACTTCATGGGGCAAAGTGATCATAGCAAAGTGTATTGGGTGATCGAAGTGGTGAATATCGTATGCTTTACGCACTGAGTGAGAGATGTGAGGATGGTTGCTATGTTTGATTGTTTGCCATCTCTATGACATGCACACGCCCACCCCCATTATCTTTACACCACATGTTATTGGCACCTTAGAGTGTTGTACAGTATGTAGTGCTAACTCTTTGGTTGCAGGTCCAGGTTCAGGTATGGTTTAGTATACCTGTTATTGTTCTGTTTAGATGCTTATCGCTCATACCAGACTTTTTGTCTGACCCAGACTTTTATGTCTCTTCTTATTACTCTGGGTGCTCACACGAGCAGACTAGTGACAGGTTAACTGGTGATGCGCGGGTAGCTGATTCGGAGGCGAGCAAGAGGCTTCCACGTATGATAGATAGATATTCTCCCTGTGTCGTTGGTGGTCGCTACTTGGGCATTAGTAGTGTACCTCCCTTATCTTGCTTTTGCTTTTTGAGACAGTTTGAAAAGTTGTAATAATGTTAACTTTGGATCATAAGCTGTACTTGGGTTTTCCGCTGCTATGTTAGTTGTTTTTAGCTTATGCACTGTCTCACCTGTTTTATGTCAAGTATGTTGTTATTATATTTTATAACATGCGCTGTGAGACATTCTACAGGTTCCTTGTTAGTTCATTCTCTTCTTTTCTTCCTCTCTGACGACCGTCCCGTGCTAACTGGACATGTGTATAGGTCACCTTTGGAGTAAATGTCGGTTGGTGTGGGGCGGGCTGTCACACTTGGTATCAGAGCTCTAGGTTGCGTAGTTAACCTAGGGAAAGACACTAGGGAGAGATAGTACGTATATGAGGGCGCGTATTTGTGATTACTTTGGTTTTCAAAAGCTATATATATGTACTATTAGTAGTATAAGAATGAAGTCGTACTGCACTAGCACCACTATGGGGTCGTTAATCGTTTCCTCTTTACAGATTGAACGATGAGCCGATACGCAAGAGATGCTGGTAGAGGGACCAATAATGGAAATGCTCCTGACATGAGGACGATGTTAACTAACTTCATGAGGGAGATGCTTAGGGATGTTCAAGGGGCAATTCCCAATCCCTGAAATGTTGGTGTTCCAGTAGTGCAGGCGCCTAGGGCCGATTTCGCCAAGTTATGCAAGGATTACACTAACCTTGGTGGGAAGCCGTTCCACGGAACGGAGTTGGCCACAGATGTCCAGGATTGGTTGGATAGCTGTGATCGTATCTTCGACGACTTGGGCATCGAGGATGCGATGAAGAGAAGGCTAGCGTCTCGTCAGCTGCAAAGGCGAGCGATGAATTGGTGGAATGCCATTAGAACAGCTACTCCAGAAGATCAGGTTACTTGGGATCAGTTCAAGGCTCGCTTCAGTGAGAAGTTCATTCCAGCTGCCCAGAAGTCAGTGTTGTTTAAGAGATTCTTGGAACTCAAGCAGAATAGGAGGACAGTCTCTGACTATATTGCTGAATTCGACACTTTGTCGAAGTATGGACTATCTCTTATCGATACTCCTGAGAAGAAGAATGAGAAGTTCATTACTGGGTTGGAAGGATACTAGGGGAAAGGCTTATCAACCACATCGATGAGACTTTTGAATCGATTGTGGGGAAAGCTTTGAGATCAGAGAGTCTTTACCCTAAGCCAAAGACTGAGGCTGCATCTGCAGAAGGGCTGAAGCCGCAAGTAGGCGGTGGAGGCAAGAATAACTCTCAGAACAAGAGGAAGCAGAACCAATCTAAGGATGGCCAGAAAAAGAGCAAGAAAGATGTTGAGTGCTTCAGCTGTGGTAAGAAGGGCCATTATGCTAAAGAATGTCGGGCCAAGCCAGCGGTGCTACAACTGTGGCCAAGTGGGACATCATAAGGATAAGTGTCCACAGCCTCTTAAAGAGAAGCAGATTGTGAAAGCATATGCTATCGATGCTGTTCCTTCTTCGTCGAATGCCCTAGCTGCGGCAGAGAAAGGAAAGAGTGTCGTCATTCAAGGTATGCTTTCTATTTATGGTGTACCAGTTCGAGTTTTGTTTGATACTGGGCTTCTCGTTCCTTCATATCTAGTGACCTGGTGGATAGGTTGGGACTGGAACCCGAGATAGTCGATAGACCATTGGTTGTGACGAACCCGATTGGTGGTTCAACTAACCTTAGTATGATTTGTCGAAATTTGGTCTTATCGAGTCACGGATGTATGTTTGTTTGTGATATGACATTATATTGGGGGTCGATTGGCTCCAAAGATACGGAGTGATGGTAGACTGTGAGGGCTTTTTGGTGACAGTTAGGGCAGATGATGGGCGGAGGGTAGTGTTTGGTAGTCTACCTAGTGATGTGGTAATGGCTAGTTTTATAAATTCCTTCGACATCCCGCATGATGAGTTGTCAGATGTGCCCGTGGTTGGCCAGTATCCGGACGTCTTCGAGGAGGTGACCGTGCTTCCACCACACCGAGAGATTGAGTTCCGTATTGATTTAGTGAAAGATGCCAGACCTATAGTGATGCCACTTCGTCGTATGGCACCAAGAGAGCAGCGAGAGCTCGGGGTGCAAGTCAGCAATCTTTTGAAGAAGGGATTCATTAGAAGAAGTGTCTCCGAGTGGGGAGCACCAGTTGTGTTTGCCACTAAGGCAGATGGTTCCCTTCGTTTGTGTGTGGACTATCGCGAGTTGAATAAGGTGACGAGGAAGAATAAGTATCCTCTACCGCGGATAGATGATTTGTTTGATCAACTGGAAGGAGCAAGAGTGTTCTCCCAGTTGGACCTCGTGACAGGATTTCATCAGCTTCGAGTAGCAGATGAGAGTGTTCCGAAAACGGCATTTAGGACGCCGTCTGGATTTTATGAGTGGCTGGTCATGCCATTTGGGTTGACCAATGCACCAGCCTATTTTGTGGATCTTATGAATCGAGTATTCAGAGATCAGTTGAATAAGTTTGTTCTTGTGTTCGTGGATGATATCCTTGTTTACTCAAGGACAGAGGAGGAACACAAGGGACACTTGAGGATAGTGATGGAGGTGTTGAGGAAACACCAATTGAAAGCAAAATTCTCTAAGTGTCATTTTTGGAGAAGGGAAGTGAGATTCTTGGGTCATGTTGTTTCAGAGAGTGGTATTGCCGTGGACCCTGCGAAGGTGGCTACGGTACAGGATTGGCCTATGCCCAAGAATGCAACAGATGTAAGAAGTTTCTTGGGATTAGTTGGATATTATCGTAAGTTTATCCAGGACTTCTCCAAGATAGCAGCACCGTTGACTCAATTGACTAAGAAGAATCAGTCCTTCGTCTGGGACGGAGTGTGTGAGGATGCCTTCAAGAGTCTAAAAGAGAGGTTGACGCGTGCGCCAGTGTTAGTCATTCCTAAAGGGAATGAAGAGATGACGGTATACACGGATGCTTGTGGTACCGGACTGGGTGCAGTATTGATGCAAGGAGGTAGGGTTGTAGCTTATGCTAGTCGGCAACTAAAGCCACATGAGAAAAAGTACCCTACCCATGCTTTGGAATTGGCAGCGATCGTGTTTGCGCTGAAGATGTGGAGACATTATCTCTTGGGAGAAAGATTCGAGTTGTTTACCGATCATAAATCGTTAAAGTATCTCTTCTCCCAGAAGGATCTGAATCTCCGTCAGTAGAGATGGTTAGAGTTCTTGGCTTCGTATGATTTTGATATCGCATACACACCTGGGAAAGGCAATGCGGTAGCCGATGCCTTGAGTAGGAGACATGCCAGTTTAGGGGCTATGTTTCTTGAATGGAAACAACTGGAGTATATTGCAGGGTTTGATTTCAGACCAAAGTGCGAATTAGATCCAGAAATGTTAGCTAGTTTGGCAATCAGACCCACTTTGATAGAGCGGATTGGTTCCAGCCAGAGGGACGATCCTAATCTATTGGAAATCATCTCCAAGTTAGAGATGAACATCGACAGTGAGGAGATAAATGTGTATGGGCTAGATCGAGATGGATGGCTTAGAAAGAATGGAAGACTAGTTGTACCCAACGTGAATGGTTTGAGAGATGAAGTGGTTAGAGAATGTCATCACTCAAAACTGACTATACACCCCGGTGGTGATAAGATGTATAGAGACATGAAATAGACTTACTACTGGGAAGGGATGAAAAGAGATGTTGGGAAGTTTATATCCAAATGCATGAATTGCCAGCTAGTTAAAGCCGAGCAAAAGAAGCATAGTGGTTTGTTGCAACCATTAGAAATTCCCGAATGAAAATGGGAGCAAGTCTCGATGGATTTCATCGATGGTTTACCGAGGACTAGATCGGTACATGATAGCATTTGGGTAATTGTGGATCGATTGACTAAGAGTGCAAGATTTATACCAGTCAAATCGACCAGAACGGCAGCTAAGTTAGCAAAATTGTATATGAAGTGGGTACTGAGATTTCATGGAGTACCTAAAAGCATTGTGAGTGACCGAGACCCGTTGTTCACTAGTGGGTTTTGGAAGAGCTTACAAGAGGCTCTAGGGTCAGAATTACGTCTCAGTACCGCATATCATCCTCAGACCGGCGGTCAGACGGAGAGGGTGAATCGTATATTGGAAGATCTCTTAAGAGCATGTATATTGGATTTTGGTGGATCATGGGATGACCGTTTTCATCTGGTAGAGTTTGCATATAATAATAGCTACCAATCCAGTATCGGTATGGCTCCATATGAAGCTTTGTACAGAAGATCGTGCAACTCACCATCATGTTGGATAGAGACTGGCGAGAAGTTTATGCTTGGACCAGATGTGGTGAGGGAAACTTCAGATAAGATTAAGACCATTCAACAACGAATGAAGGCTGCCCAAGATAGGCAGAAGAGTTATGCTGATAAGAGGAGAAGAGACTTAAAATTCTCCGTTGGTGACTTGGTGTTTGTTAAGATTTCTCCGTTGAAGAGCGTGATACGATTTGCCAGGAGAGGCAAATTGGCACCAAGATTTGTTGGCCCATTCCCAGTCCTTGAACAAGTTGGGAATTTGGCGTATAGAGTTGACTTACTAGAAAAGATGGCAGGAGTTCACAACGTATTTCATGTTTCCCAACTAAGGAAGTTCGTGCACGACCCGGATATGACTATTTCACCTGATCAGTTAGAGGACTTCGAAGTGGAACCTGAGGCGGTTGGGAACCGCAAGCCGATTCGTATTGTCGAGCACGATACGAAGCAAATTCGAAGGAAGGCGGTGAAGCTAGTCAAGGTTCAGTGGGGCGAGAACGAGAATGACTGTACTTGGGAGACAGAGGAGAGCATTAGGAAGACGTATCCAGAACTCTTTGCCTGGTAAGATTTACTTTGCAATTTAGTTATTCCGCATGCTAGGATAGACTTGTTTTGCATGTTTGATTGTTGTATTATGGTTGATAGGCATGCGGGACCCTTGGTGTGTTTAGGTTAGGGAATTTCAGGAGCGAAATTTCTTAAGGGGGGGAGAATGTAACAACCCGTATTCTACGCATCGGAGGATCGTAGAATATTTATTTTTTTCCCATAGGAGGTCGTATGGTCATGTAACTTTGGGAAACAACCATTAGAGTCATTTCCTATGTTCATGATTTTTGTCGATTTTTAAATGACCGTTTTGCCCCTAGATGATCTTGTTTTGTCCATAACTTTTGATTGGAAAGGAATTTTGACCTAAAACCACTTCCATTAGATTTGTTTGATGGTTTACCTTTCCGTAGAGTGGTCATAATAGCCAAACGGACTCATCATTTGGGAGATATGGCTGAAATAAGGTTTGGAAGGTGAAAAACTGCTTAATCGGGCCCAATAGGGTGATTAGTGAATGGGCCCATAACCCGTTTCGAGATTAGGGTTATGGGGAGGCTGAAAAGAGTTAGAGGTTCATTCCATTTCAGTTTTCTAGCCTCCACTTACCTCTTGGAAACCCTAAAAATGGCCTCCAACCTCTAAATCACCTCCAAATCATCTTTTAATCAAGGATTAAGGTTAGCAACATCAAATCAAGGGAGAACTTCACCAAATCAACATTAGAGCTGCTGTTTAGCATTGGGATTCGCACCAAATCAGATATTTATTTCAGATCTAAGTCTTATTTGTGGCTAAGGTGAGTGATTTGCATAGTTCCTCACTAATCATGGCTAATTAAGGGTAATTAGTGAATTTAAACATGATAAAATTCTGGAAAAATATTTATAAATTCTTAAATGATGTTTTAGACGTCTGATATGAATTTGGGTTAATTTGGTTAAGTTTTGCTAATCACGTCATTAGTTTCACCTAAACATGCTTAAGGGAAAATATGGGGTTTTGGCTATGTTTGATCCATTTTAACCTATCATATAGTTGTTTTGGTGCTTGTGGTTGATTATGCATGTTGCTATGACTGTATGGTATGCTTTGTGATTGATTAGAATAGTTGGAATGGTCGAAAACGCCGTCGAGTGGCGTAAACTGCTTGTTGGAAAAAGTGCAGAAAGACATCCGAACCGGATCGGATCGGTTAGGAGGACCCAATCCGCTCTCACACTTCACACTTCGATCCACTCGCACTTCTCGTGGCATGCATCATCCGATCCGACCCGCCTGATGTTCTCCGATCCAATCCGCCATGGTGCCCCGACCCGAACCGATGTACTACGACTGGGCTTGGAGACTACGACCCGACCCGGGGTGCTTTGGAAGAGGCCGATCCGAACCGTGGCAAGCTGGAGACCCCGACCCGATCCGACAGGGATGATGACGACCCGATCCGATCCAATGAAGAAGGATCATTCCAATTCGAACCGAACTGATGATTAGGGGGAGATCCGAACCGATCCGGTGATGACCAATAACCCGAGATGCAAAGGTAGTCCAAATGGAAATTTGAGCTCAGGATTCAGTTGGGAACCAATGAGTTCACTTCATGGTTGGGCTTTGCTGCGGGACGTGTGCTAAGGAGTTGTCGACGTTCATAACTTCGATTCACCACTGGAAATGGATGATGGGCTACTTATCAGTGCAGTAGAGTCACTATGACTCGAGGGGCAAGGTGATGGTAGCAAGACTACATTATCAGTGCAGTAGAGTCATTATGACTCGAGGGGCAAAGTGATGCGTAGTAAGACTATGAGCCAGTGCAGTGGGGTCATTGTGACACTATGGGGCAGAGTGGACATAGTAAAGGATTAGTAAGGCTATGAGACAGTGCAGTGGGGTCATTGCGACTCCATGGGGCAAAGTGGACATAGCAGAGGATTAGCGGCTATGGATCAGTGCAGTGAAGTCATTGAGACTTCATGGGGCAAAGTGATCATAGCAAAGTGTATTGGGTGATCGAAGTGGTGAATATCATATGCTTTACGCACTGAGTGAGATATGTGAGGATGGTTGCTATGTTTGATTGTTTGCCATCACTATGACATGCACACCCCCACCCCCATTATCTTTACACCTCATGTTATTGGCACCTTAGAGTGTTGTACAGTATGTAGTGCTAACTCTTTGGTTGCAGGTCCAGGTTCAGGTATGGTTTAGTATACCTGTTATTGTTTTGTTTAGATGCTTATCGCTCATACCAGACTTTTTGTCTGACCCAGAGTTTTATGTCTCTTCTTATTACTCTGGGTGCTCAAACAAGCAGACTAGAGACAGGTTAACTGGTGATGCGCGAGTAGCTGATTCGGAGGCGAGCAGGAGGCTTCCACGTATGATATATAGATATTCTCCATGTGTCGTTGGTGGTCGCTACTTGTGCATTAGTAGTGTACCTCCCTTATCTTGATTTTGCTTTTTGAGATAGTTTGAAAAGTTGTAATAATGTTAACTTTGGATCATAAGTTGTACTTGGATTTTCCGCTGCTATGTTAGTTGTTTTCAGCTTATGCACTGTCTCACCTGTTTTATGTCAAGTATGTTGTTATTATATTTTGTACCATGCGCTGTGAGACATTCTACAGGTTCCTTGTTAGTTCATTCTCTTCTTTTCTTCCCCTCCGACGACCGTCCCGTGCTAACTGGACATGTGTATAGTGCACCTTTGGAGTAAATGTCGGTTGGTGCGGGGCGGGCTGTCACAGTTATTCTAACGATTAGTTCCAATGAAGGTAACTTACCTTATTGGTCACGTTTATCAATAAACGTGTTTAATGGTTTGGATTGTTTGATCTGTTTGAATTGGTTGATCTGTTTGAATTTTTAAACTATGTGGAGATAACCAGTTGAATACAGGGAAGGACAGGTTGGAGGGATCCAACCGGATTCCTCAAATATATTATTTCTCCTCATATTATCATATATGAACTGTCATGTTTGGTGTGATGGATTTGATTATTTATCATTGATTTGAAAGCCAACCTGTGTTGTGTTTTAACCAGTGGGCTATATTGGTTGAGTAATCGACAGTAAATAACCTAAAAGAAATGATATCGATTTACCGTCAGGTGAGTCGATAGAGATGAAGTTATAAAATTTATTTTATAAATAAAGATAGATTTTGAAATATTTTTTTAAATAAAAACTTATTTAAAAGGAAATAAATATTTATGTTTATAATCAATTGTAAATTGATTCTTATAAAGTCAAACTGATGTTAATCAAATTTGTAAAGGTGAGAATAAGAAAGTTAACGTAACGATTAAATTTGGATAATTGTGTTGTTGAGAAACAATTTAAGGGAATTATTTAAATTAATTAATTATATTATTTAATTAATTTAAAGGGAAAACGAATTGGAATCGGTTAATAAGGTAACCGTGTTTTGAGTGAATAAATCGACTCTTTAGTGGATTGATTTCTATATTAGTATGTTTTGAATAGAAAATAGTTTAAATGAATAATTTTAGACTATAATAAGATTTTAAAAAGAGATTTCCTGGTTATTTTAGTGAATAAAGGAATTAACTACCTATGTGGTTAATGGTTGAAATAAATCATTATTGTAATTAATAATAATTTAGATAATTACTTTAATGGGAGTTTATTTAAAAGTAATCTAAGTTTAAAAGGAATTTTTTAGCAAGTATTCTAGCTTTAAATAAATGTTACTTAATTTTTTGAATTATGAAAAGGAAATTCGGATGAAAGAGTTTGATAATAAACCAGAGTTATATAAAAGAGATTTGAGGTGCTATATCGTTAATTCTAAATTAACGTTATTTAAGAATGTGATTAAGCGGCGGAATTGAAATAGGATTTCCAAAGCATGAAAACATTGAATAGCTGTGAAAAGAGTTTGGTTAAAGAGGTCAAGTTAAAAGTGGTGTGATATAAAGAAGTTATTTAATTGAATTGAGAAATGATGGTATTTTAGAAAAGGAGATTTTTTAAAAGGATAATAAGGTTTATTAAACCGTGTTTTGAATTAAATCGTTAAATGGAATCTGAATCGATTTAGAATGAAATATTGGGTTTTGGATTACAACTTGTATCTGTCTGAAGATATGAACGTTGTTGGTCAAGGTCTGAGAGGTAATTATAATACCCCCAACTTGATCGATTTCAGGATTATTGGAAGATAATATTAGTTGTAATGGTGAAAGAGGTTAGTATGATTTATTATTTCACTAGAGAAATTATAACACAACATTTTTAGTTGAAATTTTGGAAAATATGTATAACGAGGATTCCAATGTAAAAAGAGAATAAAAAGGGCTGCGTGAACCCATAGCGATACTCTCGAGTTAGAAAGAGACTGTAAGGTCGAGTTTTATATACGAATAAATATTTCTTATTGTTTCAAGTGATGAAATATATGATATGCCGTAACGTCTCTACGACTAACAAGTTAAAGTGATTTCTCAATATTAGATTAGATAGTAAGGTGGTTGATGTTCTGAAAGAGAAAATATACAATGAGTTATGATAGGATTTTCCTATGTATTAAAGATAAATCTGTTTAAAGAATAATCTTATGTAAAATAAGAAGCGAGAAACTATATTTATAATATCGAAAGATCTAAGAATTTTAAATTCAATTTTTTTTTTCAATTTAAAGGCCAAGTGATGCTGAATACCGAACCAGTGAACCCATTGAGTTGTCATGTTTGGAACCGTAGATTTTCATAAACGGAGGAGCCACTAAAATTCTCTGCCTTGCAAACAGAGATAAGCTGTGATTCTGTCGTGATTGGAATCTACGGGTTACAAGGACTTCTCGCTACTGATCCATGGGGTGATTCCTATATTGGATGCAGTAGGAGAGTACCTTCGGTTCATCCTGTTCCTGGATGACTTGTATGGACGAGTGTCTAACAAAGTATTTCCAGACGGTCACGTATATTGATTTCTTCAACTGTACCAAGAGTGGAAGCAGAGAAGGAAACTTCTTTTAGCTAACACATAATGTATTGTTGGGGACGTCAATCAGTGATTTGATGATGTGGAATTTGAAGTGAATCTGGTGTGATGATAAAGCGTAGCCTCAAGCCTCATCAACCGGGAAATGACAAAAATCGGATAGGTAGTATGGCTATGTGGGTCACTCCCATTAGGGTGTATAATCACATATCTAGAGAAAATCTATTTGCTTCTTAAATCTATTTCGATGCTGTCCCTTTTTGAGAAACGGTGGGTCGCACCCAACTGTTGGTGATATACATTCGATACACTCAAGCGAAATGAGTGGTCGGTCATGTGTGGGCCGGGTTGCAAGACGTTCTTGTTGAACCCAGTGTATTCGCTTCTAGAGATACACGATCGGCAGGTGGACCCATACCTTGTCAGAGTCGAAATCCAATCTCCAATAAGCGCCTGCGGTTTTGATTGTATACTATATATGTTGAGCGTGAGATGCAAGCATTCCACTAGATTGATATTTACTTGTAATTAGATATTATTATAATATCAGACAAGATATTGGTTTCAAAAATGGTTTGGGTTATCGTAAGGTAAAAACCATCCATGTTTATGTATGGATTTGGTCTTACGATTACCCTTTTGCTTTCGTAAGGATTTTAACTTAAAAATCAAGTTGTGTGATACCTTAATACTGTGCGAGTTTATCTCACTCTGGTTCAACAGATTGACCCGGTATTTTGTAAATGCTCGGGTTAAGGTTCAGGTTATCGCCGCTGTAAAGAGACGAGCTGGAAAATTCCAGACGTATGATATTTTATAGCTACTATTCCGCTGTGTGTTGTGCATGAGGACAGATTATTATAGCTGTCCAATTGTTGATGTACTCTGATATTGTAAGTATTTTTAAAAGCTCTCGGTTAAGTTTTATTTTTGTATTATATTTTCTTCCGCTGCGATGTGAGACTCTGTGGTGTGTTGGTTCTTATACTTCTTCTATTCTTATATTTCTTTCTTCCTTACCTTATCCTCTAACTTCTTTCTTCTAGTAATCCATTTTCCCTACACCTTGGGTTGGACTGGTGTAGTTTGGTCAGCTCAAAGGGTACCGGAAATTTGGGTCGCTACATTAGGAATAAAATATCATGTTTGGTTCATCATCTTCAACATGTCGGTAGTATTGAAATTGATTAAATTCATTAACCAATTATTTATTTATATGTACTGTTGTTGGCTAAAAACCCCACACGGGTATTGAGATGATAATTGATATACATTAGTCCCAGTATTTATTTGTATGTCAATCGATAGATTAACAGGTTGCGATGAGCGTTATTATTTCATTTTAATGCTCACACAGTTGTGAACTTCACTCTGGATGTTGAATGGATGGTTTGATGATTATTTATCAATTGTTGTCATTTACATATGATGTATGAAATCCATATAACCAAAGTTATATGATAAATGATTGAGTCGCTTTCCGATTCAGAATTTCTTTCAAATGAAGAATATATATATATATATTTAAAAGATATTGAAATAAAAGAATTGGATTTTTGGGTTATCGTGGATGGTGTCTTGAATAACACTGTTCTTAAACCCGGTATGAAAGAATAAATCTTTAACTAAGATTATTAGAGTTTTAAATTATATTTAGTATTGAAATAAATTGATATGTGAATTGGGTTTACCATGAACTGTGTTTTTAAACGACATTTGTTCTTTAACCCAATTAACATGATTTTGGTTTATCGTGAACAATGTTTTTAAATGACATTGATTCTTTAACCCAGTCAAGATAAGATTTATGTCTTAAAAATTGAATAATCATAAAGTTATGATTTTTAATATTAAAACCAAATTGGAGTTTTAATAAATATTTGAAAATAAGATTTAAGAATAAATTTAAAAGGATTTTATCTTTGATAAAATTAATGGGAACCTTTCCCTAATAATATGAATATTTTATTTAAAGAATATTCTAAATTGGAATGAGGCGTTGGATGTGTCTTTACAACACTTGATTTTTAATTATAAAAAATACGCGAGTTATTCAGAAAGATCGGGTTTAACCCATTCTGAATAATTACTATGACGATTAAAAGTCGAAGACATTGAAGATGGTGATTGAAGACCGGCGGTCCTCACATTGAATGGACGACTACTGATGCCTGGCATTGGGTCGCTCCCAGTAAAGGGTTAATAGTGGTAGTTTGTCCGTACGTACTTGTTGATCGTCCGGATACGCGAGCACCTAGGTGACTCCGGATTCGTTCAGATCCAGAACGGACTTGTAAATGGATGTGTGTCCGACATTGAATTTCATGCTGTGTAATTAAATTAATATATATCTATGGTGGCGGAGGATTTATTCTCTTGCTTAACACCCTTCTTTGAGACGAACGAGCTGGAAGGTTATATATTGGTAGTTATCGATTGCATGGTGTGAACTGTCAATGTGACATGCCAAGATGCAATTGATCAAGGCTTTTGTTGAAAAGCAGAGCCTTGTGGATTATATCAAAGCATAGCCTATTCAGGCATAGATTTGTGTATTACGTTACCTCGCGAGCCCCACACCCCGGAAGATTCAAAAACGGGACAAGGGAACGCAGGGAGTGCACACGTTTCTTTCTAGCTAGAAGTGGTGTTTGGGTTTTTACAAGGCCTGACATTTTTACTTATGTGGTTGATGGAATGAAGCGCCTCAGATTTTTATTGGTCGCCAATGGCTAATTTATAGGTCCAATAGGATCGGGGAGCGTGTGTTTAGGCATAACTAATCCACTAAAGTATTTGTGGACCGGCCCTGCTGTATCCAAGAGTTCGCCAGCGTCTGAATTCTAAGACATTGCTAGAGTGTCTCAAATCGGTTAGGAGATCGTCCCTAGCCTTGACTCATGATGGAAACCAACCTCCAATACGGCACCATGCAGTTTTGATTGTAGAACTAGTATGGCAACATAGTATATGGTAGCTATGCCGTCTATGATTAATACATTATGATTGAAATGTTTTTAAAACACATATACACTAATAGTAATATCAAATCTTTTTATCGTATCAAGCATTTTTGACTATTATAAGGTAAAACTCTATCCTCCGGCTTGCGTTGCATTGTGTGATGGAGCCTGAGTCTTATAATGGTTTCATTTTTCTAAAAAGCATTGCGTTGTTTTTAACGATTTACTTTATTTCATGCACTGGCAATCCAATGGAATAAATCCGTTCCGCGTTAGCGGCGTGGTCCTGTGATTAGCCTTATTACTAGTTAAGTTAAGTAAAGATTTCTCACACCAGTCCCATGACTGACCCATAGTTTGTTTCACTTTGCAAACTCGGGTGCCCTCTTTTCCACACGGGCAGTCGAGTAGCTTATTTTGTAGATATATTGAGCATGATTCTGGATCAAAGCTTAGAGCTGTGTCCAGAGCATTGATAGACTTCCGTTGTATCAGTTTATTTGTTCCGCTGCATTGTATTACATTTATTGTAATTTATTTTTCGCTGTATTATATTTGATGTACTCTGATATTCTGTACTCCGATGTTGCATTATTATGATGTAATAAAAGTAATCTGTTATTTGTTCAAATGTGTTGTATTCCCAAAGTTAAGGTATTCGAAGATTTCCAACTTTTGGTTCAGGCCTGTATGGTCTATGGTCGATTCAAACTTTCAAAGGGTGGGGACTTTCGGATCTTTACATTACCTATATTTTGTGATAACACTAGTGCTATTAATTTGTGTAAGAACCCTATTAATCACTCGAGAACAAAACATATTGACATTAGACACCACTTTCTAAAATATCATGTTGAAAAAGGTAATATAATGTTAGAATTTGTTAGTACATATAAACAAGTTGTTGAGATATTTACAAAACCTTTAAATGAGACTTCTTTTATAATCTTAAGAAGAGAATTAGGCATCTGCTCATATTCCGAATTATAGTACTTCGTTATCTGTATAAATTTTACTTCCTTTAATGAATAATGTTTCCTATATTTGCCCTTGTTCTTTTCTTCATTTGTGGTCTAAAATTCTCTTAATATAAAAAGTTACCTATTTTAATGGAAAAAATAGTAAATGCTTTATTATAAATACAGTTTACTCTGCTAAAACAAATTCAATAAAATTCCAATGTATTTTCGATATAATGTCAAAATATTCTGCATCTTCTCTCAATATTAAAATTACTACTGATAGTTCTACAATGATACCGCAACCACGTACACCAATATCGAGACATGAACCTGTGTACAAATGAGACTATTATAGGACTGATTACACACCATATTCAAAGAAGTCTAAAAGAGCTTTTTTTTACTTCACCAAGCACCAAGTGAAAGATTGATGAAATTCATCACTTTCAAGAGCAGCAACTACGTCTTCAAAAGGAACTATACTTCGAGCAAAATGTCACAGCTTCTCGCTTAAGCTTCGTAGAACAAATCGAAATAAAATTTTGCTGTTCCAAAATAAAAATGTTTCTGAACCTCTTTCAATATCAGATAACCCCTTAGATCTGTCTTCCTCATATCTTACATCAGTCGATCCAGTTAATCCATGGATGTCTCCAAAAAGACCTCCATATTCACCAAATTCATGGGAAAGAAACTATAACAAGAATGAAGGTTCTAAGAAGAAGGCTCCATAATAAAACATACTCGTTTTATCTTTTATTTTTTGCTTTTAATAAAGGTTGCATTGAGATAATGCAACATTAAAATTGTCATTTTAATAATAATAATAATAATAAGTTTGATTATGTGCTGCGAAAATCAAAAATATATATGGAAGACATCTGTCATAATAAAGAACAGACGTCTGATATTGAATCAAATAGGGAAATAAAAATTTGGTTTCAGCACAGACGTCTGAAAACCAACCAGACATGTGTAAAAACTTTTGAGTCAAAAATCCTGTATAGACAAATGTCTGGCATAATACCTTTCAGACGTCTGGCGCTCTTTCAAAATAAACATTTAACTCTCATTTCAGCAAAGACGTCTGACCATATTTCACCAAATGTTCGTCTAAGGTCTCGAGATGTCGCATACTGTAAACATAGACGTCTGTTGACAACGTTAACAAATGTCTGACTTTGCCTGAACTGAATTTTTCTCCTCCTATTTATATATCTTTTTCACTTTTTACCATTTCATTTTATTTACAATTACTCTCTTATTCTCAACCCTAACCCTAAATTCCCAAATTCCCAATCTCCACAAAAACTCAATTTAATGGGTAAAAAGCATACGACTTCCAAAAAGTAGAAAGTTGTTGACAACATCTCAGCAACTAGAAGAAAATCCAAACTACGCAACAGAAGAACAAATCACTGGTTGGATGCAAGCCAAAGGAGGACCAAAATTGCTCGAATCACTGAAGAAAAAAATCTATTCATCCAGGTCCATTTTATCCACTTAGTCAATTAACTCATTACGATGTCAACAATTTGCTCACTCGAGCAAAACTTATACATTTGGTGGATTATGAAGACAATAAGGGGATGATAGATACACCTGCTATTTACCTGTTTCTTATTAATCTCTGTTCCA
Organism: Allium sativum; assembly: GCA_030737875.1. Taxonomy (NCBI): domain Eukaryota; kingdom Viridiplantae; phylum Streptophyta; class Magnoliopsida; order Asparagales; family Amaryllidaceae; genus Allium; species Allium sativum. The sequence continues at coordinate 1,015,356,933 of CM060916.1, forward strand.
TGGCAGTATGGTCTCCACCGGATCTAGAAAATTGGATTTGGTCAATGTTTTATGGATAAGTGATTAAGATTAATATGGAGATGCTAGGTCGGATTTTAAATACGTCCTACGCTGGGGTTAATTTGAAAGATATTCTAGATATGCGATACAAGCCAAGAGATCGTATTACTCATCAAAATTTAGGCGGATAAGGTTACACGATAGACTCTGTCACAATTTCGTCCTAGGCCAAGAATGATCAATCGAATGTTAATCAACACGTTATTTTCATGACTTGGGAGTCATGAGAAAGTTTTTACTTATGATCATAAGGGACTATATGCTATTTATGGTCATACATGGGTGAATTGAGCTCAATATATTTTTGATCAAATAAAGAATTTTTGGAGTCCCGTTAACAGGATTATTCCTTATGCTGCCTACATCATGCGTATATTTCGATCTTAAGAAATTACTCTTTACCTTTCAACTTATCCAAAAGTAGAAACTCAGACAAGTGGAATACGATTTGTCGCTCTTATGCACTTACCTAACAGACCTCCAGAAGTAATTACATTTGAACAATGGCAACAACGGCAAAATCTTCCCCAATAACCAATCCAACCTCCTCAACCCCAACAACGACATCGTCATGAATCTCAGGCCGAACAAAGTGAACCAACTGAGTATTACTCCGATCCATAAATACAAGAAACAGGAATTGTAGTAGAATCAGAAGAGAGTATACAAGATGTTACCTTGAAAAATCAACGACTTCTTTCCCTTAATCAACAAGTCTTAGGAAAAAAAATTACTCGACTTCAACACTCGTTCTCAATCCTGATGACTTAGGTTAGAAAACTTTAGACAAAGTCGTTAATACTCTTGGCAAAATTATCCGCAAGGTTCGCGACCGTTCTTTATCTAGGTCGTCTTCAGCTTCTCCAACTCCGCCTCCTCCTCAATCAATTATAAGATATCTTCCACCGGGCTCTAGTACTCAAGTTCCATCTCCCGAACATCGTGCACCAGGGAAGAATCCAGTACCGGAAGGAGACGGCGATGGTTGGCCACCTCAAGATCCACCACACTATAGACAACATGCTTTCTACAGTTTATCCATTCACGAGAATGTTGTGTACAACGACGATTCACAATATGGCAACTAATCATTCGACTTATGGGGTTATTTTATCGGTTAATAGTTTTATCGTCTTCACGTTTATTTAATCTAGACTACGCTATTTCTTCTATGCTTCTGTTTATTTTTATTTCAACATGCTGGTCTGTATTTAAAACTCTATGTGATTAGTACACTATGCTTGTATTTATAACTCTATGTACTTGACATTCTCTACTTTGGTATGTTGATGTTGTGTATCTTCATATGTGATTATTTTTTGATAATGCCAAAGGGGAAGGAAGGGGTCATTAACTCAGGGGGAGCTTTAACATAAATCGTATAGTTGTCATCATCAAAAAGGAGAAGAATGTTAGATCCCCTACTTTGGATTTTAGTGACAATAACTATATGATTATAGAAAGTATATATTGTGTCATACAATAATGCAGGAAATACTCAAGGAGAAGAACTCATGATCAAGATTATAAGACATACTCAAGGACATCACAAATGTTATATTCATATGAGAAGTTGCATAAAGAACATATATAAGTCTGTGATAGCTCAGACATCTGTTCTATAGAAATAGACGTCTGATGCTAAAATCAGGAAATTGTTCTAGACTAAGCACAGATGTATGTTCTATAGAAACAGACGTCTGTTGAGGGTCTTAGGAAAAATTTCCTGACAACACAGACGTCTGTCTCTATATGGACAGATATATGTTCATGTATTCGAACTATATCAAAATACATGAACAGACATCTGACCATATGGACAAACGTCTGTCCTGGCATATGACTTACATTTCTGTAAGAGTACTTCTTCATTCTCAAAAGACACAATCTTCCTCTTCATTTGAAAACGATTTTTCCTAAAAGACACAACTTTTCAGATGAAGAGTTTTATTTCAAAGGTTATAATCTTTCATGAAAACTCTTCACTTATTATAAATACATCTTGGATTCAAGTTTCAAATCACCTATTCATTCTAGGTCTATTCTATACTTTGTGAAAGCTCTCTATACTTATTATTCTCTAAGATTTCAGTCAAGAACTCAACTTCTTCTATACTCTAAAGTTATTCAAACACTCATAATAACTCAAGGAGATTATAGGAGAAACTTGTACAACTCGGTCAAAATCTGTGTTGTAAAGAACACAATATTGTCAAAGTAACTTATCATCTGTAAGCCTATTCCTCCGGGCAAAATGAGGGCAGTTTATGTTAGTAAGAAAGCCGAAGGGGAGCTTCGGGACTGGACATAGGACCGGAGGTCCGAACCAGGATAAAATACTGGTGTGATTACTTCTTACTTTACTTGCATCTTTTACTAATTGATTTTATTACTTGCTATAGTTAAGACACACATATGATCCTATTTTAGACTTTCAATTATTGCATGAGACTCATTGCAATTAATATTTATGATGATTTTAAACTAAAGGTACATCTATTTTAAGTTATTATATTTTATTTCTTCCGCTATGTGAGATTCTGATTTCGTTTTAATATGCTTTGTTATATCTATTGTACCACTTCCTTATAGGTACCAATGATCCATTTAGAATGATTCTAAGTTTCAATTGATCTTTTGGGTTGAAATTTAGACTTATTCTGGGCGGGTTGTTACCGATATTGAGTATGAAGCTCTTATGAAAAATGGAACATGGAGTCTGGTTACACCTCCAACTCATAAGAATGTTATAGGTTGCATATGGACCTATAAAATAAAAAGAAGGGTAGATGATTCTATAGATAAGTACAAAGCCAGACTAGTTCCCAAGGGATATACACAACAATTTGGTTTTGGTTTTAACAAAACTTTATTACCAGTGGTTAAGACCAGAACCATTAGAATCGTAATAACCATTGCTCTATGAAAGGGTTGGAACATAAAACAGCTAGATGTGAATATTGCTTTTTTAAATGGAGAATTAACTGAAGAAGTATATTTGTATTAACCTGAAGCCTATGAATCCAATGGAAGTCACAAATAAGTGTGCAAACTACACAAGGCAATATATGGTTTGAAACAGGCTTCAAGGGCATGGTATGAGAAGCTCAAACTAACTCTGTCTAATATTGGTTTCACACAAACAGAATCTGACAATTCTCTATACATGAGGAAAAATAACCTGAAATCATTTTTATCCTAGCATACGTAGATGATAACAGTGAAGAGGTTAACAAGGTTATACGTATGCTAGATCAAAGTTTTGCTGTCAAAGACTTGGGAGAGTAAAGCTACATTCTGGGTATACAAATTAGCAAGAAGAATGACACAGAGTTGTTCTTATCTCAACAAAGTTACATTTCAGAAAATTTTGCAAAGAGCAAACATGCACCAAGCCAGACATTTAGCAACACCAGTGGTCAGTAACATGGAACTATCAAAATTCAAAGGAGAAGCTATTGATAATGCAAAGCAATACAGAAGTATAATCGGAGCATCTATTACATGACCAGGCATATGTTATAGTGTCAACAAACTCAATCAGTATATGTAGAACCCTTTGTCTGAGCATTGGGTGACAGTTATAAGGGTTTTAAGATGTCCTTAAGGAACCAAACACTATGGAATTAATTTAAAGGCATGCAAAGAATTAAACTTACAGGGATTCAGTGATGTAGATTGGGTAAACGACATAGACGATAGAAGATCTATGTCAGGCTATCGTGTCTTTCTAGGAACAAACATCGTCTCATGGTGCAAGCAATCAACCACATCGAGATCCGGTACCGAAGCAGAGTATCGTGCTCTCGCAAGTACAATTGCTGAAATTTTCAGGATTGAATCCTTAATGGAAAAATTAGGGTTTGCATGTAAGAGAAAACCAATCATCTGGTGTGATAATCATAGCACGGCGCCTCTTTCTTTGAATCCTATTGAACATTCTCGAACAAAACATCTAGAAATTTTCTCCATTTGGTTCAAAAAAAACACAAGATGGAAAACTGATGGTCTGTCACATCCCTGCTTACCACCAGAGAGCAGACGTTCTTACGAAAGCTTTGAGCAAGAATTTCATTAGATTAAGAGACGAGCTCAAAGTTGAGCAAGAATTTCATCAGATTAAGAGAGGAGCTCAAAGTTGACGATAGCGGCAGAATGAGAGAAGCAGAGAAAACCTAGCTATGTTTGGGGAGGCTATTAACATGTCGATTACGTTGTCCATTCATACCCGCATACTTACCCGAAATAGCCTTCCAGACTTATGTATTTTTTGTTTCACGTTGGGCCTTATGTATTGGGACGCATTTTTATTTTTAGTAAGTTATATTATGTATTTTTTGTTTCTACAAGTTTGGATAAGATCCAAAAGATAATACGACATTATCGTTCGACAACAGAACTGAATAAATATTTGATAGAAAAATCAAATTGGTTAGTTATTAGTTAGAATACAGAGGAGAGGAAGTGTACTACATGTTTGTAGTCAAACAAATGTATGATTTAGCACATTAAATACTATTACATTTGCTCTACCAAAAAGGGGTAATTTGGTGCGTTGTATTTAAACGATGTGAGGTTACAACTCCAAATATGCCGAAGACATTTAAGAGATGATACGCTGTGTTCGGAACCAACAATTTTAGCATGTTCATTTATTATTTACAAACCAGGCAGGTGATTCTCATGAAAAACAAACAATGACGTAGAAGAAATGAGGGTCATAAGCAAAAATGCGTAAAACGTGACTTGCTTCTTCTGAAACTGAATAATTGAAGCCTGGCTTGTACACATCTGTAGAGTTTTGAATATAGCTACCAAGTTGAAAAGCAAAGCAATCAACCTACGTAGTCGATGCAAGTATGCTACACATGCAGACACAAATTTTGGTCTCATACCAACTTTATACTTGCCTCCTTGCATTATGCGGTATTCCTAAATATATCTTTGATCCATGATTAGTTCTCACTTCACTAGCTATTTAAATATAAATGAAGGGCTACAATTTGAATGTAAATGGGATGCTATAAAATATAAATGTCACACGCACACACATACACAAAATTACACATAAATTTATGTACATGGAAACTGGACCACAAGATTTGTATGTCTTTATGTATGAGGTGTAATTCAACAGAAGATCTAATGATTTATATTTTATATGTTTAATTTTGAGTCCATATTTTGTGTTCATTTAGACTCTCTCTCTCTTCCTCTTTCTCTCTCTCTCTCTCTCTCTATATATATATATATATATATATATATATATATATATATATATATATATATATATATGGGTATTAAACAAGGTGACCCTCTATCCCCCTATCTTTTCTCTATTGCTATGCAATACTTCTCATTTATGATGGATGAAGCAACTATGAATAAGAATTTCCATCCAAGCAGTACTATTCAACCAATTATTTCTCATCTATTGTATGCTGATGATCTTATGATTTTTGGTAAATCATCTACTTTGAATGCTCATACTTTAAAGATAATATTTTAGAATCTTAGTTTGTATGCTGGCCTAAATGTAAATGCCTCGAAGATTAAAGTGTATTTCAGTAATTCAGTGTCAAATTCAGAGCAGTTTCTTCACATTTTGCAATTTCAGCAAGGTTTTCTTCCTATAAAATATCTGGGAGTCCCTCTATCTACCAACTATTTACACTATTCAGAATGCAATACTCTCATTCAAAGAATTCAAGATAAAATCAATGGTTGGGATACAAAATTGCTCAGTTTTGCAGGTAGGGCTGAACTAATAAATACTGTAATCACTCCCATTATTTTATACTGGATATTCATCTACCAAATTCCAGAATATACCATTGACAAATTACAATCTATATGTGCTGATTTCTTTTGGGGTGGTTCATCACATAAAGTGTCTTGGGTTAAGCTGTGTAGGCCAAAGGTTGAAGGTGGTATTGGTTTAAAAAACCTATCAGATCTTAAAAAAGCAGCATGTGTGAAGTTACTTTGGAAATTTCTGTCTAATACTTCATTGTGGAGCAAATGGATTCATAGCAAATGTTGTAAAAAAGAGCATTTTTGGAGAATGGCTCGAGACAATAATGCATCCTCAACATGGAAATCTATGTTAAAGCTAAGGACAAGATCAAAACAGTTATTCAATAAAGCGATTGTCAATGGTGATGATACTTATATGTGGCATGAACCATGGATTAATTGTAAAAATCTGGTTGATTTACTTGGGTATGACAGATTGAACTTAATTGGTAGCACATATCAGAAAGTCAATTGTATTATCAGAAATGAAGTTTTTATACCTGAAGTCCATCCAGCTACCAGAGAACTGCTAGATGAGATCTGCTCCATTCCTATTTTCCCAAATAAAAGACAGGATTTTTATGAATGGTGTGATGGAGGCCAGTTCTCCTTTCACAAAGCCTGGGATTATTTACGATGTCACGAGCAACATGAAGATTTTTTATCAGTTATTTGGCACAGTAAAAACAGTAGGAAAATGTCTTTTATTTCTTACCTTGCTATTCTTGCAGGTTAAATACTAAAGACAGGGTTCAGCGTTACAGCAGCATCTCAGATCATATGTGTCCTCTTTGCAAGAATCATCCAGAAAGCATACAACATCTTTTCTTCTCGTGTGATTTTTCAGCGTTCATTTGGCTCTCTTTGAAACAAAAATTGGATCTTTCCTTAGATTTATCAGATCTGAAAGACGAAGTGAAGATTATACATAATAATTTTAAGAAGAAAGACCAACTGAAAGATTTGGCATGTGTTACTCTTACCTGTGCTATCTACTTCATCTGGAAGGAGCGGAATCTTCGGATTTTTCATGGCAAAAGCTCGAATTCAATGTTATGCCTCTGGAAAATTGAACGAGAGATCAAATTTTTGATGAATAATAATGGGAGCAAAAGTACTCGAGATGGGAGAAGTGAATTACTTTTGAATAGATGGGGTGTTGAGCTCAAGTACACGGGTTGACTTCAGAGTAGTTTGAGAGTCGTCTAGAAGGTTGCGTTGGGCCTGGTTGGGCTATGGAGTGTGAAACGATATTGGGCTTTGTTTGTATGTTTTTGTTTTGAATGCTTTTAATACTTGTATGTTTTTTTAGAGTTTGTACACCAATTTTATAAGTACTCTTTTTCCTTGTAAGGTACCCATCTAGGTTAGGGGGGATTACAAGGTTTTAACGAGGCTTATAAAGGAGGTTAATTGGTTTTTTGCAATAAAGTTTAACCAATTTTCAATATATATATATATATATAAATATATATATATATATATATATATATATATATATGGATAGGATCAGGGAGCCCCCCTGAATTTCAGCCCCCAATTTGCATCCGAATTTCAGCCTCTCATTTATAATAAGAAAGTGAGTGGGGAGTGAGAGGGTTAGTGGAAGGAAAGAGAATGAGAGTTAGTGGAAAATGAGTGGTGGAAAAGTGGGAGGCTAAAGGGGTGCTCACTATTTGGGGTGCTATTGAACCTGCCCCATATATATAAGCGTTCGGTTGTACCCCAAAAATGGAGCACCCCATTTGTTCTCTGATTTCCACCCCTCCTTTATATTAAAAAATGTAGTGGAAGGAGAGAGAGTTAGTGGAGGGAGAGAGAAAGTGATTATATGGTGGAAAAAAGGGAGGCCAAAAGGGTGCTCCACTGTTTGAGGTGTCATTGAACCGCCTCACAAGTATATATATATATATATATATATATATATATATATATATATATATGTGTGTGTGTGTGTGTGTGTGTGTGTGTGTGTGTACTGAAAATTGGTTCACTTTATTATGTACTAGAAAATCAGTACAAAAGACAGGTTAGCATACTAACCTATTAACATAAAAACAACGAACAAACATAACATACAAGTAAAAAAAAAAACTAACTAACTTTAATTGGCCCATAATATGACCTCTGTCCCATCATAACGTGCAAACTCTCAGCACCTCAACGCAAGCCAAAGGCTCCACTTATTCATGATCATCAACCACTCATCAACCCTCAACAGATACATCAGAATAACATCAAAAAGTAGCACATTGTTCTTCAGACGATGCAGCTGAAAGCACATCTTCAAATTCTCATTACCACTTTTGTACTTGAATTCGAACATACTACTAATTCTCTGCAACCTTGAATGCCCATGACAAGCGATTTCTTTTACCACCGACTAGCAGGTAATCCATAAATGAACAACTTCCTCATCAACACTCAGGAAACTGTTCAAACTCCATCATTTTGTCGTATGGCAACCATATTATAACGACCAATGACCGGATCTAAACATCTATGTACATTCATCCATAACCTCGTACATGTTTACCAACTGCTCAACAACTTTCCACAACAAACTTCAATAAAAACAGAGCAGAGCTGAAGCAATACAGTTCTTACAGTTTAGATAACACCTGAAATAAGTCATTCCCAAAAAATATACAATTCCAAGCAATATGTCTGGTTGATGATTCACAGACTCCTATGAATCAATCCTATTGCCAGGATCGACAAATTAATATATGGATTTCATAACAAACAAATGCCATCATAACTATAACCATCTTATCTCTGCCCTTTGATGTTAGCTGTGAAATCCGGTCTTCAAGTTATTGAGTTGAAACCTAGACTATGGATGAACATTTCCTAAAGAAATCACTCATCCATTTAGTAGAACGGATCATCATACCATCTCAGGTTTTCAAACTCAAACTGGTTCGATCATAATCAACTTAACACGAAAAACCTCCAGTGTTCCCTTTTCTATAATAAATCCACTGAAATGGATGACTATATGTACTGAAAAAACTTTTAATATTCATAGATCTACTTATCATCAAATAGAAGATTAATCGAACCACTATGAATAATCCGATGACAGTATTATGAAGAACAACTGCTTCATTAAAGACCATATACCAGATCTCCTCTTAAACTAATTATCCTTTTATAACTTCAAATCGAAGACAAACCAAACCCAAAAACGCAACGCAAATGTTCTAATTATCAGATCCAAACACATACCAGATCTCAAAAATGTTGAAAACAACTGCAGAAATGGTTAAGAAGAATTGGAAATGATTTAACACTTGCGCCGACAATGTTAGATCCCAATTCTCCAAGTGTGTTATTCTCCAGCTTTTCGCCAAATTCAAATCGGCTGTGGATCACCTATTAAGCCTAGATGCGTAGAGAAAATCTGGGATTGACCATCTACGATTGCAGAATTAGGAGGAAAACAAATCTAATCAACGAATCCGGCTTGTAGTTGGAAATCGAAAGCCAAATTAGGGTTTAAAAAAGTGAAATAAAATTTGCGGATCTGACTATAAGTGTGAAAACCGGATGGAAAACTAGTGGAAAACGATAGAATCCAGAAAGAAATCAAATAGAAAACATATAAAAATCTGATAGAACGAAGAGAAAGGAGAAACTCGCGCATGAACGAAAGCAGGCGATAAAGCCTGTCGCCATGGACAAGTTTCTCTCATACCAAACCGTGGATGTATATATTTCATATATATATATATATATATATATATATCAAAACAAAAAAAACATGATAAATAAAAAATGCTACCCTTCTTTCAATTACGGCAACCGACCTAACCTACGAACAACGTTTGAAGTTAGGATACAAAGGGACCCATAAGTACATCATAGGAAGGAAGAGAATCTACATCCATCTCCAAAGTTCGTAAAATCTCATTTTGTTTGCAGTGAATCTACTGAAGTATATTTTTGATTTCACTTAATTCATCTATAGGCCTACAATTTGCTTTAGTTGATAAAAAATATGATTTTTTTCTATTTGGCCGCCTTTTGAAAACTTATCACTCAAATAGCCTAGTTTCATAACTTATTACGGTCGTAGCCTGATTTGGGTCACATCAGCCAAAACCGTTATTTAGTACTAGCGGCATTTGGGAAAACCCAAAAGAACGGCTTTTGGTATGCCGTAGGTTATTTTATTTGTAGAACTTATTTTTTTCTGTTGAGCCTACTGTGCGTCATCTTAAATAATGTTATGCCGCATCGTATTAAATGACGCTTAGAGGAATCACAAAGTTTATCCAAATATACTTGCGGCTTTTTGAATGCCGCTAATAGCGGTTTTCCCAATGACGCTTTGCGTGTCTTTTCAAATGCCGGTTATATGTGTATAATAGAAGCTGCCCAATCCTTTCTTCCTCGCTTTCTAGCTCATCTTAAAACTGAAAAAAAAGAAACCCCAAATTTCAAATCAGAGTCTGAGAGTAAATCTTTCGTTAATTGTAGCTCAGATCATCAGCATTTTCATATTTAAGTCAACGACATTCTACTCTTCGTCATTTGAATCATTTAAAGGTTTTAATTTCAAAACCCTAAAGCAAACATTTATTGGATCTTTAACTTTGAGTAATATATTCACATTTGTCGTTGTAAATCAGAATGGCTCCTAATTTTATTGCGAGTATATGCTATTTCGATGGTGAGTTGGTCAATGATGATCGAAAGTGTGTGGGAAATACGAAAGTAGATCTTTCAAACCGGTTAAAGTTCTCAAAGTTTGTAACTTGATGCAATTAAAAGCCTCGATATACAAGTCAACAAAGATTAATACAGAGCAATTTGATATTGAGTTAGTTTGCAACTGGCCAACTGATTCTGATTCTAAGGCAATTAAAATTGTAGATGATGATGATGTTGAGTTAATGTTTTCTACCGCTTGTAAGTCTATAGAGTTATTTGTTGTGAAAACTATTAAGCTAGTGGTAAAACCACCTAATTCTTCAAGACCTGTTTGATAGGCACCATTCGGTCCAACTCCGCCGATTCCATCACCAAATAGTATTCCTCCTTTGAACGTACCAGAGTATGGGTGACAACAAATGTTCTATGCGTACCCCCTGTATATGAATTATACACATAATTCGCACTACAGTTTTCCATATCCCACGCAGGAAAGTACTTCATGCATGAGTCAAAGGTAAGTCAAACTCGGAAGTCTATCTGAATATGTTATATTAAGGTTTTCCCAATTTTTGATATTGACTGGCTTGTATTTTATAGTTATGTTCCTTACTATCATCCTACACAGAATAATGCTGGACCAGCTACACAAGTACAGGAACCATTGCAGCCAACGCCTTCTGAGTTATATCATATGAGTCAAAAGTAAGTATATTTTGAAATGAAATATTATTTGAGTCATGCATAATTATATGATGAAGGTTTAATATTTTCATGACATAGCTTTTCGTAGGATTTCATGGAAGAGCAATTGCCCTTCGAAGATAATGCATGTGATGACGCTAGCCAAGTAGATGGAAATATAGAAGTACAAACGAATCATGGACCTACTTTTGACAATGTAACAGTTGCATCGATACCTGATAACAATCACGCATGGGTTGAGAGCATGCAAGTAAATAATGATTCACTGAACTTTGACTTTGGAGGTGAAGAGATGGATGATGATGATGATGATGAAGATGGAAGTAATGAAGAACCTGAATTAGAGATTCCACTCAACGAGGACATGTGCATTGCGCAAATTTTAGCTAGATCTATTGTTGCGAACTTGCAATGTAGTGGAGAATTATTCTCGTCCTCATGCGTTCAAAGTGGTTTTAAACTTGGTCTTATTTTCGAGAGCAAAGCTAAATTTCTGCAACAACTAAGTGAGTGGTCTATTTTACATGCTGTTTCTTTTAAGCCCATCAGGTCGAACAAAGAAATGTATACCACCATTTGTAATATCGACGATAAATGTCAATGGAGAATTCGTGCAATTGATTCTAAAAGATCCCAGTCAGGATTATGGGTTACTACTACGTTAATCCAACAGTAAATTCAAGCAATCGGCAAGCCACATCAACTTTTTTGGTTTCTAAGATTATGCCGTTTGTGAAGTTAGATTTAAACATAATAGCTAGAACAGTTCAAGTGCTGGTGGAAGAACAGTTGTTTATTAAGATTGGTTATATGAAAGCATGGAGTTCACTGAGCAAGGCAATTATTATGGTTTACGGGGAATGGGACGAGTCATATTCTTTGTTACAATCATATTTTGAAGAAATTGAAAGATCAATTCCTGGTACTGTAAGCCATATAGTAACAGATGTTGTTGATGTATTTGAATGTGCATTTTGGGCATTTGGCCCTTCCATTGAAGGATTTCTACATTGTCGCCCATTGCTTTGTATCGATGACACACATTTGTATGACAAATACAAAGGTATACTACTCGTAGCTACTGCAGTTGATGCGGATGATCAACTTTATCCGCCGGCATATGCCATAGTTGAGGCTGTATCGACTGACTTATGGGTTTGTTTTTTTTCTTGTATTAGACAGTTTACACATAGTGTAAACAATCGACATATAACTTTCATATCTGATAGAATGAAAGGAATCCCTATCGCATTGCAAGAAAGATGGTTAGCTCCACATAAGCATAGATTTTGCGTTTGGCACCTAAAAGCAAATTTTCAAGCTGCTGGATTTAGAGATCAGCGTTTGACGGATTTATTTTATGCGGTGGCATGGCCATCAGAAGAGGTTGAGTATCGTAAACTTTGGGAGGAAATTAAGACGGCCAACGTTAAAGCTCATAACTGGATTGAGAGAAGTTTGGATGGGAAAGAGGAAAATTGGGCGTTGTTTAAAGATGATGGTGGAAGGTTTCATGTAATGACGATAAATGCTTCTGAAAGCTTCAACGGTGTGCTAAGAGGTGCACGATCACTTCCTGTTAAGTCGTTGGTTGCGCATACCTTCTATAGATCGTTCAAGAACATGGCATGCTACATCGTTCAAACATATAACCGGCACACGGGCGATCCATAGATGAATATACATTGTACATAAGGCTGGAAGCTTCCTAAGATCATGTGCATATGGTGTCCATGTAACAACATCTGGACTAAGCATGTCGAGTTCATTGCGGTAGAATGCTAGATTACGCCTCAGATTCGACGAACTGCTCTTCTTTCCAACCCACCTGTAATTGTGACATGATAAGATATAGTGGAAATAACTTAATAAACATAAGGTAAATAAGTGACGAAATAAAAATACCTAGCCCCGTGCAGCAAAGAAAAATCAATATTTGGTTGCTTTATTCATGTCTACCAAGAGGAAGATACATCCAAGACCATAGCTACAAAGAAATACGACATATAGAAAAAAAACATATAAGATGCAAATATCTGTATGAAAATAAATTACCTGTATCAAAGAAGGACAACCTCCAAGTTGAGTGTTCTCCAACAAAGCGACCTTGTTAAATTCTGTGTATGTGTATGCTAATGTAGCACTACCCCAGGAATACTGCCGACACTAATCAAAATTCTCAGTAAAATGCAACCATCTCAGCCACACCCGAGTCTTTGAATGACCGCAAATCAAGCATTGTGTAATGATATGGAGTATGATAGCTCTAGCATGCTGTTCTATCTGCTCCTGCATGGCATCCTGTGGAATGTCTTGCTGAAGCTGCATTTGGTACCAACAAGTAATAGTTTGCTTGTTTCCCATCCACTGGTCTGCGGGAGGAGTAATACCTAAAAGCCGCTGGCAAATCTCCATGTAGTCTCCTGTCTCCGGATTCCTCAACGGAGCACCATCAATCGGTAAGCTTAGAAGGACTGCCACATCACCCAAAGTTATGGTCATCTCTCCGACTCTAAGATGGAATGTCGATGTCCCCGGTCTCCATCTATCGACTAATGCGGTGATGAGATAACGATCGAGTTGAACGTATACCAACCTGTGTACTAGTAAGAATCCTGCACGATCAAGCAAATCCAATACTCCTGGATGTCTGGAGGTCACCATGCTAACGGAAACCATGTGATCTATAATCTTAACGGGACTTTTTCCCTGTACAAAAAATTAACATACAATGTAAAAATTACATACAAAAAACTAAGAAATAAAATTAGGCCAACAAACGAACACCGTAAAAAAATATCGACATCAAAGCATTATTGTTCGACCTATGCCTTCCTTGCAAGTATAGAACAGTACCATCTATAGGTCCCGGTTCCATCTCAATATTCTCTACATAAATCATATTCCAAACAACATTAGTGTTACGCAAACGTAGCGAACAAAACCACAAACATGCTGAAAACTATAAGATTTCAACTACATTGATCCCATTAAACCAAATATTAGCTTATTCACAAGTTTCATCAATCATGGAGGAACCGTAAATTTTTGAAAAAACAACAAAAATTGGTTTTTTAACCTTCTAGAGTTTCTTGTGTTGATGAGCTTGCCACAGTGTTGATTTTCGATCAAAAAAATTTTAAATTTTGATGTTATGGGGATTAGTTAAGGTTAGGAGCTTTGTGGGTTCGATTTTGAAGAAATAGAAAATTATAAAAAGTGAAGAGGAAGAGAGCCGGCGCTCTCTATATATCACGACTGAGCGTCATTTAAGATGACGCGTACTAGCGTCATCTTAATTGATGCTACGGGAGTTAAAGAAACAGATGAATTATCTTAGCGGCATACCGAGGCCGCTCTTTTGCAGTTTCCCAAACGCCGCTATTACTAAATAACGGTTTGGGCTGATGTGACCACACTAGGCTACATCCGTAATAAGTTATGAAACTAGGCTATTTGAGTGATAAGTTTTTAAAAGGTGGCCAAATCGAAAAAAAATCCTAAAAAATATCAATCATAGCCGTAGCATTAAATATATTATTAAATATAGTAGTAGTAATAAAAAATCATAACATCATCCACCTATAAAAGGTGGGATAATAATTGGTTATACTCGAGAAATAGGTTAAATATGGTGGAAGGTAAATGCATCTTCCATTTTCAGTGAAAAATACTCCATCGTGTTGCAGAATAAACGTGATGATACGGGATTTCCCTGTCTCAGTCCTCTTGTAGATGTAGTAAAACCATGTGGTATGCCATTTATTAATATCGAGAAAGTGGACGTACGTACTAGTATATTCTTATATCAAATTAATAAGAGTAGGGAAGTCCATACAACAAAGCCCAAAAGATATGAATTCCTGTTCACCATATCATATGCCTTATATAAGTAAATTTTAATGCACATCTTAGCTCTGTCTATTTTTTTTAAATCATGTACAAGTTCACGAGCCAGAGAATATTCTCATCAATATTTCTGTCTGAAACAAATGTAGTTTGATTGGTTCCAATGAGAATGGCTGAAAATGTATTAATCTAACACAGATTATCTTTAAAAGTATCTTATATCAAACATTTGCACATGATATAGGGTGATAATATGATATTTTCCATGGCTTATTTTTTTAAGGAATAAGGGTTATGAAATTATGGCTCAAACCATAAGCAAACTTTCCGCTTTGAAATGTTGAAGTTACTTCATCAAATGGAAGATCTTTTAGCAATTCAACGAAGCTTGAAAATTATTGGAAAAGAACCCGTTAGGTTCAGGTCTTTTCAAGTCATCAATAAATAAAGTTTGTTGATATTCACACCACACTTTCCACTTCTGACCACCTCTACTAAAGGTCACCTCTTCTTTACGAATATATGCTTCTTTACACCGTTTACTTTTTTCAAATTTTAAACTGGCCACCACCTCGATTTTTCTTTCTCCACTGTTCCCAAATAATTTGTTCGTATTCTTGACATTCGTTCCATCCCTCATCAAGCTCAAAGATTTCTCAAATTACAAACGCTATTTCAACCGCAAGAAGTTGATAATGTGCGTGCGACAATGACAAAAGGGAAGCAGTCGTCTCAATCGAGTAAGAATCTAACCCTAATTTTTTTCTTGAAATTGATGCGAGCTGTGAACTCAGAAGTGGATTTTGAAATTAATGAAAATTGACATTTGAAAATTAGTGGGAATGGCTCTTTGTAATTGAAGAAGGTGTTGGTGCGTCGGTTGTTGTTGACAATGTACGTAGTTAGAAAAAAAAAATCCAGTCGTTCACCATTCACCGTTGACAGCTCAAAGTAGTCGGTGGTGTGAAACCGAATAGTGTAAATGAATGGAAAAAATAGATTTCAAACGGCTGCAAACTACCAAAAATGGAGATCTGGGTCGGTGGTGTGAAACCGGTCTGATTAAACGAATGGAATCAACAAATTTCAAACGGTTGCAAACTACCGAAAATGGAATATTAGGGCCGGTGGTTGTCAAACGTATGCCTGATAAGAATTGGGAGAACATAATTTATAATTTATGTCACATTCACATGTTTTTAATAAATGTTGTGCACCTCTATATTTTTTTTCCGCTTATGGCCCAATTTTAGATATATTTGTACACTTTTTATATTTGACTACATTTTGGCATTAGTGTGTGTGTTTGAAGTATGCTGATGTACGTCTCAATTAAATTACGTAGGTAGTAATTTAAAAAAAAAATTGGGAGGACATAATATTTTGTTGGACTCAATTTTATGTTTCTCCAATTAAACTCATATGGTTTTTTTTATCCAGGCATAATATTTGTACAACGTTGCTAACATGTTTTTTCAAAATATACATTTATGTGCATGCGTATAATCTATTGCCATCAATACTGACCTCTTATGTAGAAGGATTTTTCATCCCACAGTCATGATACGACCATTTACTTTCTCATACCGTCCAATTTGCATTTGTAATCTTAGTATCAAGTTTGATGGTTTTGGTATCATTAAAAATCAAACAAATTGCCTGCATTTATTTATAACATCAATTATGTTCAAATATGTTACAGATAAGAGTATTTGTTGCATAACAAAATAAAAAATGATAAGTCTTTAAGGAATTATTAATACTAACTTTGACCAAACACAATAATCTTGACTTAATACTAAATTTATATTTCTAGAAGTAATCATACAACATGAAATACTCCAACCGACTCTTAAATTTACTGCCATTTTGTAATAACCCGGAAATCCGAGCCAATTTAAAATTTTTATTTTGGCAATTTTAGTGAAATTTGAATATTTAAAATGAGTTATTTTAAATAATAACAACGAGAAATTTATTTTAAATAGAATTAGAACGTATATATTTATATAGATCGTCGTTAGAATATAAATATTTATTTTAAAATATAAAAGGAATTGAAAATGGCGCGGTAGTTCGATAATTCGATTTCAAATAAATGTACAGGATTCAAAATAAACCGGATTTTAGTGAAACCAAAAATATTTGAATCTAATAGATAATATCTTTCCAACGAATCCAAAAAATCAAAACTTCATAGAGGGGATAAAAAGTTATGCCCAGTTGAAAATTCAGAATAGTCGCTATGGAATTTTAGCCCTTAAAAATGGAAATTTTGCAAATGACCTCGGTTTTCGACGAAACCACTTTTGTTGGATTCATGATGTCTAGTTATTGCTAGGTTTCAAATTTCATAATTTTTCGAATCAATATGCGAGCGTGGCAAAGGAAAACGCATTTGACCAGTTTTAGTTGTTCTAATCGACTGGAAAAAAGGCCATTTTTCAAACGGTCTCAAAATTTGACGAAATTAGTTTTGTTAGGACCGTATCGTCAATACGAAGCTAGAAATAATTTTTTGGGAATTTTTAGAGTTAGTATGTGACCCCGGTAAATTCAAATGCGCGTTCAAATTCAATACATAAAGTTATATGTTGATTTTGACGAAAATCGATCGAAACAGTCGAATCAGCTTACGACACATACCCCATTGTGTTCGGAATGGGGTTAATTAGCTATAGAAGACAAGCGGTGGGTTCGATTGTGAATTCGAAATAAAAGGTTGCTTTTTTTAATTAAAATAATAAATTAATATATAAAAACCCCTTTTATCTCCTTAGTTCCCTTCTTCTTTGTCGTTCATTTCAAAACAAAAGAAAAAAAAAACTAAACCTAAAATCGATCGCGCCTCCTCCCTTCAGGCTGACGCCGTCGAGCCTGCTTCCCCCTCCTCCTCGAATCAAAGCCGCTCCCTCCTTCTCGCACTGCCCCTCTCCTTCTTCTACCCTCCGCTGCTTCGATCCCGCACCCCCCCTCTTTCAAACGCCGACGCCCTTGACCGATGACCGCCGCCTCCTGCAAGGACACCCGACCACCGCGACCCTCCTGCCCTCCCCAACGTGTTGCGCCCTCCTCTGGCCACTCTCCGGTGGCTACTGGACCCCCCTTCACTTAATTTTCAATGTAAGTTTTTCTTTGTTATTTTTATTTAATTCTTTAAATCAGTATTTGTCTTCTAAATTCAGTTTATATATATATATAACCTATTATAAAATCAGTTTTTTTAAGGAAAAGAATGAAACTAAAAATATGATTTTTATAAGTAGTTATGATTTCAATTGTGGTAAAAATACTATTTTTAATTGGTGAAAGATATGATTTTTCTTTGGACAAAGATATGATTTTTCACAATATAAAAATACGATCTTTATTATGAAGTTAGAGAAATAAAAATACGATTTTTATCATCTTGAAGGCGAAATAAAAATATAATTTTTATATAATGTAGAGGATAAAAATATAATTTTTATATAATGTAGAGGATAAAAATATAATTTTTATATAATGAAGAGGATAAAAATATGTGTTTTTATATTATATAGATAATAAAAATTTGATCTTTATATCATAGGAAGAATAAAAATATGATCTTTATTATATGAACATCGTGATAAAAATAGAATTTTTGTCTATATAGTAGCGATGTAAAAATAGATTTTTTTCTATATAGTAGCGATGTAAAAATAGAATTTTTTATCTATATAGTAGCGTTGTAAAAATAGAATTTTTATTGATATAGTAGCTATGTAAAAATAGAATTTTAATCTATATAGTAGCGGTGTAAAAATGTGATTTTTTATATATATGTAGTGGCTACAGGCAATGAAATTGACGAAAGGCGAGCACGGCGAAGATTTTCAACATAAGAAGAGTCGTGGCGTTTGGATTAGCTAGTCGGTGAGAACTTCTCACCTTTAATTTAATTTTCTAGTTAAAATATATACTAGGATGCAGACGGTGTTTAGTAGCACCCGACACCCGTCGTCCACAGACCATGGACGACTTGTATGCTTGTTTGTTTGATTTTGATGTGTAGTTGATTGTGTGATGTGAAATGAAATAAAATATTTTATAGTTAAAAATAGAATTTTTAATGTGTATTTAAAATGAAATAAATATAAACAAATCGGACGATTTGTTTATATACACACATTTGACTTATATTGATTGGGACGATAAATTTTACACATCTCCCAACTGCACAAATAAAATCTTTGTTTGATTGTTTGAAAACCCCACACGGGTATTGGGGTGATATATAACATACACTAATCCCAATAATTAGTTGTATGTCGATCGATTGATTGACAGACTGTCATAAGCGTTAAATATTTATATTCGATGCTTATACAGTGTAGAATGCACTCTGGGTGATGGTTGATTATTTATCGTTGTTATTTTATACATGTGTTGTAGAAAATCCATATAATTAACATTATATGGTTAGTTATTGTGCCTCATTCTAGTTCTGAATAGAAATATTTGAAAAGAAATATTTGAATAGAAATATTTGAAAAAGAAATATTTGAAATAGAATATTTGAAAATAGAAATATATGACGCCGTGTTGATTAGATCGACGCCATTTTGACGTGAACGATATTTATATCGATTTTATTCATTTTTATAATAAATATAGAAAAGGAAGTGATTTCAAATTCTGATATTTTGAAACGAATTGAATTCGAATTAAAATTGAATAGAATTGAATTCGAATTAAAGTTGGAAAGAATTGAACTCGAATTAAAATCAAATAGAATTGAATTCGAATTGAAATCAAATTGAAATGAATTCGAATTTAATTGAAATTGAATAGAAATCGATTTGAAATAAATTCAAAATCGAATAGAAATTGAATCGAATTTAAAACGAATTTAAAACGATTTATAAAATATGTTTTAAAAGGAAATCAACGAAGTATATATTATATATATATATAATATAATGGCCTGAATAGAACGCGGCGCGCCGCGGCAGTTCGTGAATTTCGACCATTGACTTCGAATGGATATTGCGGGAGATCCGACCGTCGGATTCTCCTGAAACTGGAACCGTTGGTTTCGTATCGAAAAGAGCTTTCTAATGAATATTATAAATTTGAAATCTAACGGTTGGATTTGGAATTATGTCCAAATCAAATTTGGAAAAGGTCGCTGTAAGTGCAGTTCGATGGCTGTTGATGGAAATCGACTGTACGGGCCTTGATAAAATTATTAAAAATAGTAATAATTTGTGTAAAATCATAAGAAATGATTTATAAAGAATTGGGATGAAAAACTCCATATTTGAAAAGATTAAAATAGGTTTTTTTTATCGAAATGAACTAGTTTTGAACTAGAATAGTAATTTATTTATTTTAAAATAAATAAATTGGATTTGAAATGGTTTTGAAAATAACCAGAATTTCCAATAATTGCATTGGAATGGATTTGAATCGAAATTGTCTTCGGAATATTTCGATGTTGGATTTCGTGATTATACAGATGTTGTTATGGAAATTTGAAATATATATATATATATATATATCGTTATTTCCAATACGATATTTGTTGGTCGTAGAATTTGATATTGAATATAAGCCGATATATTTTCTATTCAGAGCCTTGTATTTAATATCAAATGTTATTTTGGGTCATCGTGAATGGTATCTTCATTAACACTGTTTTTAAGCCCAGCTGAGGAAAAGATTAAATCTTTTTATTTAGATTTAATGAAGTGTACCAATTAAATAATATTTAATTGGAATTGAATTGGTATTGATTTTTGGGTTTATCGTGAACAGTGTTTTAAATAACACTTGTTCTTTAACCCGATAATTAATGGAATGTGATTTTGGGTTGTCGTGAACGGTATCTTCAATAATACTGTTGTTAGACCCAAAGGAGTTAAGAAAATCAGAAACTAACTGGAGATTAGTTAAGTTGAATGGTTTCTGGGGTATTGATCTGATGTTGGTTTCGGCCTTCGGGGTTAATACTTAGGGAATTGCTCACTTGCTAATTTATGGTTAGAGACTGATTGAAATGGAATGTGATTTTGGGTTTATCGTGATCCGTGTTTTAAATGACATTGATTCTTTAACCCAGTCAAAGATTAAAACTAAGTGGAGTTTTAATGAATCTTTAATTAGATTGAAAAGATCGAGAATGGAGTATCACCAGTTTTGCTCCAGGCGATAGTTAAATCTTTAATTAGATTTGAACGTGAAATGGTAATTGAATTTACCGATAACACCGTGGTGTTAGATATGGAGTATTACCAGTTTTACTTCATGGGATGAATAGGTTGGGATTGGGAAATAAAATAAATGATCACTTCAGTGTGGATCGCTAATCCCGACTAGTTTGAATTGATATTCAAAAGTAGATTAAAGAATAAATTAAAAAGAATTTATCTTCGATAAAATTAATGGGAACCTTTACCTAAGAATGTGAAATTTAGAAACTAACTGTTGGTTAGCTAAGCAGAATGGTTTTCTGGATATTGATCTGATGTTGGTTTCGGCCTTTGGGGTTAAAATTAGGGGAATCATTCTCTTGATTAATTTACGGTTAGTGACTGATGAATTGGAATGAGGCGTATGTTGTGTTTGGGTAACACTTATTTATTATATATGCGAGTTATTCGGAAAGACCGGGTTTACCCCATTCTGAATAACTGATACGACGATAAGTCGAAGATGAAGACGGTGGTCGAAGACCGGAGGTCTTCACGTCGTTTGGATAATTACTGATGATCTTGATTGGGCCGTACACCCAAGAGGAGGGAATCAGTTGGTGATCGTCCCGACGTACTTGGAGATCGATGGATATGCGGGGTACTAGGTGCCCCCGGTTTCGTTCAGACCCAGAACGAACTTGTAAATGGACTGTGTGTCTGACATTGGATTTTAGTCTGTGTGATTGATTTCTATTAAATATATATCTGTTTGGCGGCGGAGAATTTATTCTCTTGCTTAACGCCCTTCTCTGAGACGTACGAGCTTAGGGGTTATATACTGATGGATATCAAACACATAGAGTGGATTGCCTGTGTGGCATGCCTAAGTGGCAAATGATCAAGGCTTCTGTTGAAAAGCAAAGTCTTGTGGTTGATGATCAAAGCAAGGCCTTTGTGGCATAGCTTTGTATAACGTTTACTTCGCGAGTTTCACACCCGATATGAACCAGAAACGGGAGAGGACATCAGGGAGGGCATGCGTTTCCTTCTAGCTAGAAGTGGCGTCAGTGGTTTTACACACCCTGGCGAGTTTGACTTATGTGGTTGTTGGTTTGCGAGGCGCCTCAGATTTATCGGTGACTATGTGAAGCCGGTGGAGTCATTCGTTGGCTCATTTACGCCCCATAGGGCGGGGAGACGTATTGTTCAGGCATTATAATCCACTCCATGTAGACCGGCCCTGACGATCCATGGGGCAGTTGCGGCTGTTCCTGAGACATGGGCTAGATTGTCTCGAATCGGTGAGGACGATCCCTAGCCTAAGTTCATACCATAAATGATAACCCAACTTCCAATACGACATTTTGCGGTTTTGATTGTATACCTATATATCGCGACATGATATATGGTACCCATGGGGCCTATGATTGATATTTATGATTGTATATAAAATCCGAAACTAACTGGAAACGAGCTAAGATGGGTGGTTTCCTGAGTATTAGTCTGATGTTGGTTTCGGCCTTCGGGGTTAATACTTAGGGAATCGTTCTCTTACTAATTTACGGTCGGAGTCTGATTAAGAATTAAAAAAAAAAGAAATTTAGCGTATCAAGCATTCTTTGGCTATTATAAGGTAAAACCCTATCCCCCGGCTTGCGTTGCATTGTGTGATAGGACCTGGGTCTTATAATAGCTTCATTTTTCTTTATTTAGCATTGCGCTGTTGTTATATGAACTGGTATTCTTGGGAGGAACCCGTTCCGTGTTACACGGCGTGGTCCCTTGATTTACCTAACTTTAAAATAAAGATTAATAACTGTTTTAGTTCTCACACAAGTCCCATGACTGACCTGGAGTTTATTGTTTTAACCGAAACTCTGGGTGCCCTTATTTTGACATGGGCAGCTAGTAGTTTTGGTTTTGCAGATTTATATTCACAGGATCCTGGTTTACAGCTGGGACGATACTCGGGAAGCTTTGTATCCGTGTATTACTTCTAGTTGTGTATTGTATTATTTTCCGCTGCTATGTAATGTATTGTAATCTCTGATATTTTCTGTGTAATATTTATTTATTCATACTCCGTATATTCTTGTATTCTAATGGAATTGTTGTAATAAATAATGAAATGTTCTTCCGTCTGCGTTCTTTTGTGTGTTGTTCTCGAAGTATCCGCTCTTTCCTTCATGGGTCTTTACACATTTTTCAAATTTTAATTTTTAATAAATTTATTTTAGCATTTCTAAAAAAATTCGTAATATTTGTAGGACTCTTTTCACTTCAAACTTTGGATTTATATTATAGATTCATTGTAAGTAAGTTTTGTCTTTTTGTAGGAAAGGGTCGAGAAGCAATGACTGCCTCATTAAGACGTGCACGAGCAGCACAGCTAGCGAAGAATAAGAAAAAGGCTATTGTAGAAGAAGGTAAGAATGTTGAAGAAAATAGAGAAGATGATTTGAGGTTGAAAAAAATGCTTCGAAAAGTAATTCTAGTGCTTCATGGGATCATTTTACTGCTTTGGGAGATCTTTCTACTACTTTAGGGGATGGTTCTGCACAACGAGCATCTAAAACTGGTTTGGATGACGAATCAAATGATGATGATGAATGCAACAAAGAAGAAAACATGCAGTTAGATGTTCGTCCTTTGAGCGCTCCCTCGTCTAGCAAATATGTTAGCTAGACTTCTTCTAGTAAATCTGTGGATTCAATGCCAATTAGTACGTCTTTATTGAAAAGTTTCAAGTCTCATATTGCATTTGCTATTTGGTTTGTACATGTTTTCACAATTTTCATAAAAGTATGTTGATTGTAAGACAATTTCAGCATTTATTGAGAGATGCATCCCAAGACGAATTCTTTTCATTTGCCTTTTGGAGAAATGACGATAAAGTTGGATAATGTTGCACAAATTCTAAAAATACCAGTGGTAGGTAGTAGCATTTGCAAAATCAGATGATCGTACTCTCGCTGTTCTATTAACCGATTTTCTTGGTATCGACTGGGCTGCAGCGAGGGAACAACTCAACGATTCTAGTTCAATCAAGTTAAACTTCCTGCTGGAAACATTTAAAGAAAAAGCAAATAAAGAGGATGCGACCGAAGATGATTACATGGTCATTGCACGTGCATTTTTCCTATATTTATTGGGTTGCATGGTATTCTGTGATAAATCGGGAATGAAGGTACCTGTGCAGTATTTGAGATGTTTGGAGAACATAAATAATGTTAGTAAACAAGCATGGGGAATGAGAGCATTGGCCTTCTTGTAGCGTCAATTAGGGTTGGCTTCAAGATAGGATGTAAAGCAGATGGATGGATACTTGACATTGTTAACTGTAAGTTTTTCGACTTCTTTTCTCCAAATGTTTATAATATTTAATCAAGTATTTAATTTGGCACTAATTAAAATTGTTATAGACTTGCACTTATGATCATTTTCCCATGGTACCTAATGCTGTCCCTAGTAAAGATTATAATGATATGATGCCATGAATGTGTAGATTAAAATTGTTATAGGCTTGTATTCGATATTAGATTTTGGCACTCAAAAAATTGGCAAGACCATTTACTTTCTGTAAAATCATGGTCCACTCCGGTAGTTGATGTAACACCCCACGCCCGTTAATGTCACTCACTAAGGGAATGCATTAAGTTTCATGAAGCGTTATAGGTAAACAGATATAGAATAATTACAAGATAGATATAAATAAGATATCAGCGGAAATTTAAATTTTTTATTTCGGATATAAATTATAATATCGTGGTTCACAATACCATAAGTAACAAAAACCATTACAATAAAATAACTTCTGCCTTGCACCATCAGAGTACATAAGTATATTAAAAAAACATAATTCCCTAAGTAAAAGAGTTAAGCTATAGTAAAAATAAGAACTTGAGCCATACTTCAGAAGTAGCTCCTAGCAAGATGATATCTGAGTCCTGACTAATCCTGAGTGCTTCCTCCCTGAGAACCTAGGGGAGGGAAATGGAAGAAAGAAGGAGAAACAAAGGGGTCAGACACAAAATCTGGCGATTCTATTTACGTTTAGCCAGTAAATAAATAAAAGTAACATGATAGGCATATAAAGTAGATAAGAGAGATCACAACATGAATGGCAGGTGTGACAAGGTAGACAAGGTAAGGTGTATACACTTCTCTAATGATTACTCTGCTTACTCTCTGCACCAATACTAGTATAACAAGTAGTTAACAGGATTACATACTCCTTAATTGCTTAACAGAAACAGGATGATCCCAACAGAAATATAATGGTAGTTTTATGTGTACTCTAATAATCGGTTTTAACCCAAACAGAATTAGCCGGTACCTAAATAGGAATAACGGGTGTTAACCCCAATAGAAACACAGGTATACCATAGAAACAGACAGGACTAGATGTACCCTATTTACTACCCTAGCCGATCGGCTCCCTACTCCGTAGATACCCTGTTCTAGCCACACAGTAGGGTGTATCACTCCCTAAAGTGACAACCCTTCATTTCCTGGATGTGCACAACCATATCTACTGATGCCACAATGTCTTATTTTCCCTAGCAGGCAGAGTCATGCACGCACAAGACCCCGTTGGAACACGCCATCATTACTCCGTCCTCCACGTTTGGATCTCTTACAATAAGTTCAGTAAGCGTGCCCCACTTTGACCTAGTTCGGAGTACCTGTTTGATACCTATTTAAGGGTTAATGACTGAAATGGGTCCTATACATGATGATACAAGCTTTCCAGTTTGTCTTGTATCCCCCACTAGGTTTTTATTGGCTATGTATACCACTAGGTGTCTTTAATTACATAGCCCTATCATTTCTACAAGTTATGCTTACCCTAAAGGTATCTTTAATTACATAATTTTATTATTTCCACTGGTTATGTATACCACTAGGTGTCTTTAATTACATGAACTTATCGGGTTGAGTTTGTGGGTTGACATATACTAATATTACCCACCTACCCAAGATTTACTTAACCTTCCCACTAATCCAAGCATGTTTGTTCAATGGTAAAGCTTGTGGGCCTATATATACTAATATTACCCACCTACCCAAGATTTACTTAACCATCCCACTGATCCAAGCATGTTTTACTTAACCCTAACTTTAGTTCATATTCGTACAATCCCTTATGGATTAGATTAGGTTAAGTAGTCCAATTTATTACCATGTCCATTTATGGTTTATAATGGGCTAGACCTCCCACATTAGGCCTACAACGTGTGGATGCTGGATATTCCGGTCGGGTCCGGGCAATCTTATTCCATAGTTGGGCCTAACCATATGTCTTAGCCCGATTCGTAGTACTTAGACCTCCCACATTAGGTTCAACACTAGTGGCTGTTGGATTTGCAGGTCAGGTCCGGGCAAACTTCCGCCACTAATGCAACTTAACCTCATGTCATAAGTACAATTACAATTCCTAATTGTAATTACTAGACATTCCATTTTTAATTAATTAATCAATTAATTAAATATTTTCCTTTTTAGGTGTTAATGCCCATTTTACCCAATAATTTGGACTATATGTCCAAAAATGTTCACATTCAAATTATGCCATTATTAACCCTTTTTCCCCCGTTCCTTAACTAGCGCCTTACAAAATTGGCAGCATGCCTAGGCTAGACAATTGCCTAGTCATAAAAGATAAAGGGAAAATAATGGAAATATAACCAAAGTGATCATCTTGGCATAAACATAAACTAGCATGATAATAAGATGAACATACATACTGACATGGACATGAAATTGTCATCATAACAAGGTGGACATAAAACTGATGAACGGTTGGCAGCCAATTGATTCTAACATAACTAAGATGTCACAATAAGCATAGTAAGATCTAAATTAGCAATTTAGATGTCCAATTGGTTTAGGTCTAACATGATAACACAAGGTGATAAATTAGATCAGATAATTCAGATCTAGATGTTAAAATAGATCTAACAGTTTCAATGTCCACATAAATTAGATCTACTTGTTTAGAAATAGATCTACACAAGTCCACATCATAGCAAGTCATAGAAGTTACAATTTTAGATAAAGATTTAGATCCAATCCTAACCAATTCAAGTTGTCGTATGTTCACGATTTACATAAATGATTAGATCTATCCAATGATATAACTGTCCAAATTAATAGATTTATATTAACCACGGTATAGTTACAAAACAAGATCCACAATAATGACATAGTAGAATAAAATTATTGAAATGGGATCTAGAGAAATAGATTTATCATGAAATAGCATAAGATATGATAATAGCATAGATTCATGGTTTACACATATCCAAATCACAGTCTTTCATAATTTACTTTTATTTATCTATACCTAAAAGAAACTAGAACTCACAGTGTTAGGTTTAGAGAACTGAGAAAGAACGGATCTTGAATTTGTGAATTCGATTTACAAAGTATGTTGTTGTAGAAAACGGTTCCGTCTCAGTCCGAGTGCCATGTCAGCCCTAGGGGTGTTGACACCCCTGTGCGTGGGTCGACACCCCTTAAGGGGGGTCGACCCCGGTGTCGATACCCCTCTAGGGGGGTCAAACCCCTAGAGTGGGAATTCTACAGCTATTTTTCAATTTTTGAATTTGAACCGTTCTGGATAAAATTCTAGCTCATCTCTGACTCAGATGAGTATACATAATATATCTGCACATATATAAACTCAAACCCTCATAACTTCTTCATACGGTGTCCGTTTTACGTAAACCAAATGTCTATATTGACCAGAATTTCGAGATGTACGCAATGGTGCAGTCCGTTTCAACTAATTCTGTATATTATTTTAATTACTATTTAATTTATACTGTTTAATGTCATTAGAAATTCGGGGTGTTACATTCTCCCCTACTTGAAGGATTTCGTCCTCGATATCTTCATGTTAAGAAGAATGTACCCTACCATCCGTCATCCATCTACTCATCCACCAATCATAGGCATCCATTGTCCTTACAGATTTATAATGCTTATATGAGTATATGCAATGGTGTGTGTATATGTCCCAATACTAATGCGAAGATCAGGCGGTCTACTGATTCAGTTGACCTCCTTAATGCAATTTATGTTAGTGCCGTGAATCCAATATGTATGCAAATAATCATATTATAACATGTAAGTTCTATATATGCGCACACTCATTCGTCCAAATGCAACATCCATATGCTAGTACATCCATGAAAGAAAAGAAAATGTACACACATGCATATGCAGTATGAGCGTGATTGAGCCGATCTAGTGCCTAATGTGTGTGTATATGCATCCACAGGCAACCATAGCAAACACTTGCATCCATCAAACATAACATGTCTCAAACACATGTTTACATCCATGGGTTCCCTACCTAAAGGTCGAAGATTCGATTGATAGGATACAAACGAATGATAAAAACAAGTACGAATAAAAAGCTTTGGAAAAAGAAGTTAAGAACATAGTCCTAAAAAGGTAAGGGTATGAAGCGTGATCTTTGTCTTCAGTCTCCCAAGTCGCATCCTCGCTGTCTTCTCCCTATTCCACTTTTATTAACCTAACCTATCCGTTGTGCAGTTTCTTAACCTCTGATCCAAGTATGCAAGTCGGAACTCATCCAATCACTGCTTCCTTCTCTACTTTCACTTCCTTTCACAAGTTTGGCTCCACCACCTCGAACTCTATACATTTTATCGCTGCTTGGATGAATAGTCATCTTAGAATGATGGGCTTCCTCAAGGACTGTCTTCAATAGGTTTCCCCTCCTGATATGATTCACCTATCAAACCTCTTCTCAAGTCGCTCCCCTACTTTCTTATAAAGTTCCCACATGTTGCACAGGCAATGCAACTGGCTTTGCGTTGTCTACCAAGTATATGCGGAAACCAATCTCGTGCGTCGGGGTAAACCCCAAACCTCATCAAAACATCAAGATAGCCACAACTATTGGTAATTATCATAGATCATCGATAGATGCCTCAATATATCCTAGGAAACTAAGCATGGAAGACCCTTGTGGGTCACAAGAAATTTCGAGGGTCCTCCCATGACAAGTTAGAAGCTTAAGGACCCTCCCCTCACAATCCAGAATGGCACCATATGTGGTAAGCCAATCCATTCCTAGAATCAAACCATAGCCCATGAAACGAGATATGCATCGCATTCAAACTCGACGCCTAACACAGATATTTTCAAACCCCGACAAATCATAAATGAGCCGAACCACCAATGTGGTTTGAAACAACTACGGGATCCACTACCATACTAGTAATTAACTGCAAAGATTCAACTATAGAACCAGATATAAATGAATGTAAGGCACCGGAATCAAAAAGTGTTCTAAGAGAAATTAAACCTTCCATAGAAATTTTTCTACCTCTATCAGGAGCACCGATCGCGAGAGCATGCACCTGCCCTTCAGAATTTCCTGCCCTTTGACCTTGTCCCTGTTTCTTCGGGCAATCCTTAATAAGATGCCTGACCTCTCCACAAGCGAAGCAAGCATTCTTCCTTTTCCTGCAGTCCTTGGCTAAGTGACCCTCTCGTCCACAACTATGACACTTCCTTTTGTCTTTAACCTTATCATTCTTTTTGCCTTTCTTCTTCTGCTGTTGTTATTGCTTTTGTTGTCCCTTCTTGGGCCACACCTTCTCATTTTGCGTTGCTTCCTCAGCCATTACTTCCTTCTTTTCTCCCTTGTCCTCCTCATGCATTAAGGCTATATCAACAAGCTTTCAAAGTGGCTCCCATTGGGATATGGGACGTGGCTAACCCATGAAGGGGTTCATTTAGCTCTTTAGCAAACCGCAATGCCTTCTTATGCGGCGTACCCACCAATTCTAACCCAAACCTTGCTAGCTAGTTGAATTTGTTCACATACTCTTTCAGCATCAAGTTCCCTTGTTTGAATGCTAAGAACCTCTCCATCTGTATGCTTTTCTCAGCTTGGGAAAGAAATTTCATTTCGAACCTCTGTCTAAAATCTTTCCAAGTTTCCACCGGATGTCTAGCTTGAGTGACTTCCCACCAAAATAAGGCTTCGTCTTTCAGTAGCCAAGCAGCTAACTGAATCTTCCTTCTATCCTCTACTTAAAAGATTACGAACAAGTCCTTGGTCTCCTTGAGCCAATTCCATGCCTCTATGAATGTTTCGTTCCCATGGAATGGCTTCCCTCCCATAGCACGAAAGTCTTTGCAGATCTTAGCGAAATTATCTACTTTTGGAGGAGGAGCAGGATGAATGACTTGTGCAGCCGGGGAGGAACGTTTCCCTGGCCTTCGGCAGGCGCCATGGCCTCCAGATACCTTCGGAACCATCCGGGTATCGTAACGCCCTCTGGGATATTAGGAATGTTTTGTTCCCCAGACATGCTGAAAACAAAAAGGAAGAGATTTAGACAAAGGACCGAACGATATTACATATGGCTTTTTGGGGAATGTTTTTCAAAACAGACTTTTCTTTTTGAAAATACTTTCTTTTAAAACCTTTTTGAAAAAAAAATTCAAAAACTTTTATTTAATCCGGTCACCCTCAGCTCTGATACCAAGTGTGACATCACACGTCCGTTAATGTCACTCCTTAAGGGAATGCATTAAGTTTCGTAAAACATTATAGGTAAACATACACAGAATAATTACAAGACAGATATGAATAAGATAACAGCGGAAATTTAAAATTTTATTTCAGACATAAATCATAATACCGTGGTTCACAATACCATAAGTCACAAAAACCATTACAATAAAATAACTTCTGTCTTGCACCATTAGAGTACATAAGTATATAAAAAAACATAATTCCCTAAGTAAAAGAGTTAAGCCATAGTAGAGACAAGAACTTGAGCTATACTTCAGAAGTAGCTCCTGGCAAGATGATATTCGAGTCCTGACTAAATCGGAGTGTTTTCTCCTTGAGAACCTGGGGGAGGGAAACAAAAGAAAGAAGGAGAAACAAAAGGGTCACATAAAGTCTGGCGAATCTAGTTAATTTTGACCCGTAAATAAATAAAAGTAACATGATAGGCATATAAAGTGGATAAGAGAGATCACTACATGAATAGCAGGAGTGACCAGGTAGACAAGGTAAGGTGTATACACTTCTCTAATGATTACTCTGCTTATTCTCTGCACCAATACTAGTATAAAAAGTACGTAACGGGATTACATATTCCCTAATTGCTTAACAGAAATAGGATGATCCCAACAGAAATATAATGGTAGTTTTAGGTGTACTCTAGTAACGGGTTTTGACCCAAACAGAATTAGCCGGTACCTAAACAGGAATAACAGGTGTAACCCCAACAGAAACATAGGTACCCCACAGAAACAGACAGGGCTAGATGTACCCTATTTACTACCCTAGTCGGTCGACTACCTACTCATAGATACCCTGAGCTGGCCCCACGGTAGGCTGTATCACCCCCTAAAGTGGCAACCCTTCATTTCCTGGATGTGCACAACCATATCTGCTGATGCCACAACGACTTATTTTCCCGAGCATGCGGAGTCATGCACGCACATGACCCCGTTGGAACGCGCCGTCATGACTCCATCCTCCACGTTTGGATCTCTTACAATCGTTTCAGTAAGCGTGCCCCACTCTGACCTACTTCGGAGTACCCATTTGATACCTATTTAAGGGTTAATGACTAAAATGGGTCCCACACAAGATAATACAAGCTCTCCCCTTTGTCTTGTATCCCCCACTAGGTTTTTATTGGCTATGTATACCACTAGGTGTCTTTAATTACATAGCCCTATCATTTCTACAAGTTATGCTTACCCTAAAGGTGTCTTTAATTACATAATTTTATTATTTCCACTGGTTATGTATACCACCAGGTGTCTTTAATTACATGAACTTATCGGGTTAAGTTTGTGGGCCGAAATATACTAATATTACCCACCTACCCAAGATTTACTTAACCTTCCCACTGATCCAAGCATGTTTGTTCAACGGTTAAGCTTGAATGATTATATATACTAATATTACCCACCTACCCAAGATTTACTTAACCATCCCACTGATCCAAGCATGTTTTACTTAACCTTAACTTTAGTTCATATTCGTACAATCCCTTATGGATTAGATTAGGTTAAGTAGTCCAATTTATTACCATGTCCATTTATGGTTTATAGTGGGCTAGACCTCCCACATTAAGCCTACAACGTGTGG
Source organism: Allium sativum (assembly GCA_030737875.1). Classification (NCBI taxonomy): domain Eukaryota; kingdom Viridiplantae; phylum Streptophyta; class Magnoliopsida; order Asparagales; family Amaryllidaceae; genus Allium; species Allium sativum. The sequence goes on from CM060916.1 coordinate 1,015,389,321, forward strand.
ATGTTGGATATGCCAGTCGGGTCCGGACAGACTTATTCCACAGTTGGGCCTAACCTTGTGTATTAGCCCGATTCGTATTTGCGTACTTAGACCTCCCACATTAGGTTCAACATTAATGGATTTTGGATATGCCAGTCGGGTTCGGGCAGAATTCCTCCACTAATGCAACCTAACCTCCTGTCATAAGTACAATTACAATTCCTAATTGTAATTACTAGAAATTCCACTTTTAACTAATTAATTAAACCTTTCCCTTTTTAGGTGTTAATGCCCATTTTACCCAATAATTTGAACTATATGTCCAAAAATGTTCACATTCAAATTATGCCATTATTAACCCTTTTTCCCCCGTTTCTTAACTAGCGCCCTCACAAAATTGGCAGCATGCCTAGGCTAGATAATAGCCTAGTCATAAACGATAATAGGGAAAATAATGGAAATATAACCAAAGTGAACATCTTGGCATAAACATAAACTAGCATGATAATAAGGTGAATATACATACTGGCATGGACATGAAATTGTCATCATAACAAGATGGACATAAAACTGATGAACGGTTGGCAGCCAATTGATTCTAACATAACTATGATGTCACAATAAGCATAGTAAGATCTAAATTAGCAATTTAGATGTCCAATCGATTTAGGTCTAACATGATACCACAAGGTGATAAATTAGATCACATAATTCAGATCTAGATGTTAAAATAGATCTAACAGTTTCAATGTCTACAAAAATTAGATCTAGTGGTTTAGAAATAGATCTACACACCACATCATAGCAAGTCATAGAAGTTACAATTTAAGATAAAGATTTAGATCCAATCCTAACCAATTCAAGGTGACATATGTTTATGATTCACATAAATTACTAGATCTATCCAATGATATAACTGTCCAAATTAATAGATTTATATTAACCACAATATAGTTACAAAACAAGATCCAAAATAATAACATAATAGAATAAAAATACAGAAATGGGATCTAGAGAAATAGATCTATCATGACATACCATAAGATATGATAATAACATAGATTCATGGTTTACACATATCCAAATCACGGCCTTTCATAATTCATTTTATTTTTCTAAACATAAAAGCAAGTAGAACTCACAGTGTTAGGTTTAGAGAATTGAGAAAAAACAGGTCTTGAATTTCTGAATTTGATTTGCAAAGTATGTTGTAGAAAATGGTTCCGTCTTAGTTCGCACCCCGGCAGCATATGGCCTCTATGATTTCCAATAAAGAAAATAGGAGAATATGACACATATATATAGCTGCCAGACCTCCTAAAACTGAGTACCACGTCATCCCTAGGGGTGTCGACACCCCTGTGGGTGGGTCGACCCCTAGGTCGACACCCTTTAAGGGGGGTCGACCCCGGTGTCGACACCCCTGTAAGGGGGTCGACCCCCTAGAGCCGGAATTCTGCCGCTATTTTTCAATTTTCGAATTTGAACTGTTATGGATTAAATTCTGACTCATCTCTAACTCATATATGTATACATAATATTTCTGCGCGTATACAAACTTAAAACCCTCATAACTTCTTCATACGGTGTCCGTTTTACGCAAACCAAATGTCTATCTTAACCAGAATTTCGAGACGGACGCAATGGTGAAGTCCTTTTCCTCTAATTTTGTATATAAATTAATTTTTATTTAATTTATTCTCTTTAATATTGTTAAAAATTCAGGGCGTTACATTTGATCCTTGGGATTGTATGGTTAAGTACATGTCATGGTATTTGAGTGTGTCGCAACCCATTGTTCAACACCCAAATGTTAAGAGAAGTAGCTCAAAGAAATCTGTCAATGCTGAGAAGTTAGTGAGCATGTACGATCTTCAATTGTATTATGTTGACCTGAAATTTATATTTGTTTACAACCATAAGGAAGAGAATTGCTGCTGGGAAAGCCGTGGAGAAATTAACGGAAAATATGAAAGCAACTCGCATAAGAACCATTAACTACTGTCTTGCTGTGGAACACAAAGTAGTGGACTTGTTGGAGGAAGCACTGAACGAACCAGATAAACACGAGAAACGTGCAAAAGCAAAGAATGACTATTAAATATAGATATTTGGGCGTGTTAGTGTTTTGAAAATGGTGTTTGCATTGTATTTTGGCTATGAACCAGTGGTTATTTTGTATTTGGTTTGTAGTAAACAATTGTTATGTCATATATGGGGTATGTGAACATGGCAATGGAATGTTTTGTTTGGTTTTGAGGTTTGGAAAAGATTTCTTTATTTCCAAATAATCAAACTTGTCTTTATGTTCCTTCAATAAATCTGAACTGAATATTTGGTTTCTTTTTGTTAATAGTATTTCATGGAGATTTATATATTGTCATTGATATCACTTTTAACTGTTACTGTTTCGTTTACTATTTCATGGAGATTTATATATTGTCATGGCATCTAAGAGTCATTTTATCGTTAATATTTCGGTTACTATATGTCATGGTTATGCATGGCTTTGCTTAACCAACTCAAAGTCGCACTGGTCAGTGCCATGAATGACCGTACGGTTTTTAATTGTCGAAAATTTGATAATAGTTGCGGTGGTGGTACACTGTTTCGTAATACTACTTTAGTTTGTATATATTCGAACGGTGGTGGTACACCATTTTCACAGTGATAGACTCGGCAGGTACTGACCAAGTAGAGTGAAAATATAAGCCATATAATATGGAGCATCGTTGAACAAACTCAAAAAAATTGATTACAAAAATAATTCCTGACTAGCCATGGTAATCTCAAACATGGAGCACAGAAGGTAATCTCAAACAAAATCGATTACAAAAATAACTAGCTAGTATAAAACAGTAGCTAGTTATAACAGTGAAGATAATCTCATCCATGGTAATCTCAAACTTGGGGCAGAGTGAAAATATAAGCCATATAACAGTGAAGGTAATCTCAAACATGGAGTTGAGTGAAAATATAAGGCATATAATAATGAAGATATATTAAAACGATAGTTAGTTATAACATGGAGCACAGAAGGTAATCTCAAACAAAATTGATTACAAAAATTACTAGCCATGGTAATCTCAATAAAAAAACATGGAAATACATACATATAAGCCATATCCATCAATGCATATAAGCCATATCCATCAATGCATATAAGCCATAATAGATTACAAAAATAATCAGCATCCAACTTGAATCATGTGACAAAATTTTCAAGTTTACATTTCAATACATTAGTAATTATCCTTTGTGGCCATATCAAGCAGACATAGTTGACCAAACTGTATTTTCCGAGCAACATATAGTTCACTCCATTCTTTCGTTACCTTAGTTTCCAATCTAATCCAAAGCTAGCGACCGGTGAGATAGGTGCGTTTTCTCGGAGCATTAACTTTATAAAGTGGGGGTCCATGATATTTGCGAAAACAATAAATCAATGGTCGTGTGCAAATCCGAGCGCTCTTTCATATGGGAAAAAAGGTCGAACTTTGACAATTGGATATGTAAACCACAACTCTATTGAATGCATTTGCAACAAAGTTTCCAATTTCTGGCATTATCATCCAATTAGCTTTAAACAAGGACTAAGATCGCAATCGGTAGCTGTTTTTAATTCTTTGCAATTTGGTATGTCAAAATGTCTAACATACAATTCCCAGTTTTTCGTCAATTCAGCTAATACCGACTTCCTTGCTTCTCTCCAATCAGAATTTAGTTCGTCAACTTGCTCAGCAATGCAACAAAATCCACAATTGCCATCTCTCATGACATCTTCAATGTTTTCAATATACTGCTGTAGAAAAGCCGGCAGGTAAGCTAAATACTTAAAAGGGTAAGCTTGGCTCACATCTCTAATAAGTTTCAAAATTTACATCATATTTAGTCGTAATTTTTTTATAAATTAGGTCTCTATTTTCGAAACTTCATCAAAAAAATCATGTAAATTCATAATTAAATAAAACACGTAAACATCATCAAATGCAGGCGTTGAAACTACTAAAAAACACATCAAAAAACAAAAAAAACAACGAATTCTAGTATATTGCACCAAATGATGCATATATTTGCAATTGTTGCATACATTTATGCAACTATCACAATTTTGCATATTAGTTCATCTTTATTTGCATACTTGTATGCAATAAAACTCAACAACTGCATGCATGTATGCATATATTCATCCATATTTTCAATAGAAACTCTGGATGATTATATGCATATATGTATGCATATATTGAGAATAAATGCATACATTTCTGCAACAATTCATTGCCTATGCATATTAGTTCATCTTTATTTGCATACATGTATGCAATAATACTCAATAATTGCATATATGTATGCAATAATTCATGCAGATTTTTCAATAGAAACTCTACACGAATTGTTGCATACATATATGCATATATTGAGAATAGTTGCATACATTTCTGCTATAATTCATGCAGAATTTTCAATAGAAACACCAAATGAATTGTTGCATACATATATGCAATAAAACTCAATTATTTCATACATGTAAGCAATTTTTTTCAGATTTCTTTTGGGAATATTTGCGATTTTTTGAATTTTATTTATAGTGCAACGCATAATTTTCTTTGAAAAACACGTAGCTACTAAAATAGGGACCTGCTTTATAATTAAAGTTTGGGGAGGATGTCGTTTGTATTTGCAAATATTTTGAGGACGTATGCCCAATTTTCGCTACTTAAAATATGATTTTGTTAGAGGTACGCCGCACTCATCAAACTTCACAATAGGGTTTTTACTTTGGGAGGAAGTTTCTTGTTTACGCTAGCTTGAGAAAGAATTTCAGTAGCAGTTTTTGCTATTTCAAAAGCAAAGGGATTACATTTTATTGATTTTTAACTTTTGACTTGCTTGTTAATTGACTTGTTCTTACTACCTCTTGGTCTTCCTTTGTGTTTCTCTATTTTTGGTTCCGAGATAAAAGTCATGGTTGGTAATACAATTTCTCTTAACTTCAATAGCAGAACTTCCCTTTCCTCAATCATGCACGAATCATAATATTTTTTAATTAACGCAAACCTGGTTGTATGGACAAACTCAAATGATTTTTCAACTTGTGGAATAAAATTTAACCTTCTCCAATGATCATCTACGATTTCAATTAGGATTGGAATGCCATCAGTGTGATATTTATATATCTCATGTGCACATGGAATAATATACACAAATCGATTCAAACGATCACAAAGCGATACATCCAAAGCAACGAAGCTAATTTTTCCCATTTCTTTGACAATCAAATCCAATGCAAAAAAAAAAAAAAAAGTCTTACCTCGTAATTGTTTTAACAATGGAACTTGATATGCAATCCATACATCTTATAAGATTCTTTCAAAAGTGGATTAAATTTCAGTATGTTGTAGGTACAACAAATTATTCATTTTTGACCATACTACCACAAACATGATCTAGACGAACCAAGATGTTTTTTCAGTTGAGCATGGGAAGACTCAGCACGAGTTGTTTTTCTGTTATCACGATGTTTAATTTTACTTGTCCATGCAAAAGCATAATATATCTTTGTATTTCAAACATTGATTATGAATGTATATTAAGCTTTTGGGATAGTCTACCCAATCTTTTTGAAAATCATCGTAGTATATCCAAAATTCATCTTCGGTCGTTGCATCAATCACCTTCTACCAACTTTACAATTTTTTTTCAAAAACTTCATTTGTTTTAAACTCCGGTTTGTAATTTGTAGTGACATTATTTCTCATGTGCTACAAACACATCATCAACTTTGCCCATGGAAATTTTTTTTGATTCCATTTATCAATGCTATTCTTTATTCGTAACTATTACCTCAGGTTCTTTTTTAGGTAAATAAAAATGTTTTAACTTTGTTAGCACCCAATCATAGTTTTTCTCCCACTCTCGTGCTAGAAATGCATGAGCAATTCTAAACATTCGACCTGTAGAAGTCATACTGACCATTTCCAACAAAGGCATATTATATCGGTTTATTTTATACGTGCAATCAAGCAGAAGAACGGATGGAAAACACTTACACAGTACTGATGATTCTGGATGAGAACACATTATATCTATCAGATGATTGGTTTCCGTGTCAGCCCTATTAAAATACACATAGGGCTTCTCAGTAAGCAATTTCATTAGGTGTTTCATTGCGGATCTATACTCCATCGCTGATAGTTACATTTTATATTTGGCATTGTAGATAGTCTTCAAAGTCGAGAAGTTTCCTAGATATGACTTTTTAATCGTAAATAATACATCTCTTGGTTCACACCTGCAATACTCATGTCTTCTATGAATTTTTTTCTCCTCATCCAATAACTATGTCGTGAAAGATGTCCTTCTAACGTGTGAGGAAGTTCATGATAATGTAGCCCATTGATTACCAGTAATTTCCATTTATCTTCCTATAAATACGCACCCTTCAATCAAAATGGACAATTGCATTTTCTAGTTGCACTGGTTCTAGGTCGTTTCACCGTATTTTCCTTTTTTGCTTTCATTTGTTGATGACTTGATAAACTCCAGCCCTTTCGCAACCCAATTGTAACCTTGGTTTCCTTGTGGGTCCTAATTTATCAGTTTTGATAATTACTGCAATAGTGTTAACCTTTTTCCTTGTTGTTTTACACATTGAATCAACGCGTTCTGCGAATCAAATACCTGAAATCACATAGTTTCACAAAAAATAACATGCTTCCAGTTTTATATGTATATTAGTGATTATAAATTAAGTACAAACTAAATACTTCATCAGTTGTAAAATGATTTGTCAAATCAACTTTTATGTTTTCAACGGCATTTGACCGATGATCTTGCAACCTATTGCTATCATCCACATAGTTCTCAGTTGAAACAATAATAGCAGTCTCAAGTTAATCGTCATTTACATTATCCTCCTACAAAAACGAATAAAAATAAGTGTGAAAATAATTAAAATGATTTTTTTTTTTGTAAATATGAAATATGTTGATACACAAGATTTTGATTAATGACAACATAGAAATAGAGATCATTGACGAGCTGAATTCATATTTATCAAAGTGGAAATCAATGAAGATCATAGTGAAGATCAATGGAAATCATGACATGGAGCTAAGATTATATATATGTAGGTATGGAGTCGTGTTAGATTTATGTTAAAATCTATCCTCAAAGTATAACATGAATGCACAAAACAATTTAGAAATTGAAATTAGCTGTGGCTGAAATCTGTATATTTAAGGAATTGAAAAGTCACAGAAAAAGCCCAAACGGTCCAGGCTTCGACCGGGAAAGAGTGCAGAGTGATATAGATTGTGGACCGACGTCCTCCGGTCCACAGCCAGAAAACGGTCGACCGCCCAAAAAGGACCTGTCGACCGGTCATGTTGTCTTTTGTGCATAACGGCTATTTTTTTCAAATTCCTGTCGACCTGTTAATTTTGACCTGTCGACCTTTTTTCTTGCTGTAATTTTTCTGAAAGGATGCTTCTTTTTGTGAAGAGATTTCTATTCAATTTCAAGGGAAATGGACACAACTCTTTATAGAAACTCTTCATGAAGGAATGCAACTATTCTACACTATAAATAGACTTGAAATCATACTTTCAAATACCGATTCTTTCTCATATTTTCTGATCTTAAACTCTATACATTCTTGCATACTATAAGCTCTCCATTATTCAAATTACTTGTTGAATCATTGAAATTATTTCATATCTCTTGATTCAATAAGTAATATACTTCCTTCAATCTTCACATACACGTTATATACTTGAGGATAAGATTATAGGAAGATTGTACTCAATCATTGACAAATCAGTGTTGAAAGAAGAACACAATCAGAAGTCAAACTCTTGTAATTGTCCTGTGTGGGTAAGCTTGTAGCCCGTGAAATCAAGTGGGTAAGCTTGTAGCCCGTGAAATCAAGTGGGTAAACTTGTAGCCCGTAAATCAAGTAGTGTTGTGAACCTGTTCCTCCGGGTGAAGAGAGGGTGTTGTTTAGTGAAAAGCCGAAGAGGAGCTTCGGGACTGGACGTAGGACTGGAGGTCCGAACCAGTATAAAAATCCTGGTGTCGTTACTCTACTTTACTTTACTGCACTTATAATTATTTGTGATATATATATATTGTTTGCGAATATTTATTCGCATAACTATTGAATAGCTTAAGTTATCACATACATTCCGCATAGTCATATTGTAGATCCTGCACAAGTCGTACACAACCGACTTTTTCAATTGGTATCAGAGCCTGGTGTTCTAGAGATCGTAACAACATCTTAGAACAAATGGCAATAAAGAAGTCTAGTCATGGGATTAGAAAGTGGAAGAGCAACAAAGCCGAATCAAGAGAACAAGGAAGCAAATGTCTCATGGATAAAGTCAGATCACAATCGGTATGTGTAGATTCATTATTTAAAGATCTTTTGTTAGACCATGAAAAATTATTGAAACTCAATACAGTCGTTTTAGCTATGTCAAAAAAGTACAAGGAAGAAAATTCCAAATTAAAAGAAGAAAACAATCGTTTGGTAAAACAAGCCAAATGTTTTGAAGATACATTAGAAGAGCTTGTCTCTCAAAAAGATTTCCTTCAAAAAGAAAATGAGCAACTAGAAGATAAAAACAATGTTCTTTTAAAGGAAATCGATCTTTTGCAAGATAGAAATAAATCATTAGAAGATTCTTTAAATAATTCTAGTTCTTTAATTTCGTCTCTTGAAAAAGAGAATGGAGCTTTAACTGAAAAGAATTTAGAACTATCTAAAGAATGTGAGTTTTTAAAGGTGAATAATAATATTTCGCAAAATGAAATTTCTAACTCAAAAGAAAATTTTGAAAAGTTACAATCTTCTTTAGATAATTCAGAATCTCAAATTTTAGGTCTCAAAACTGAGAATGGTACTTTAAAAAGGAAAAATTCTGAATTAAATAAGGAAATTGTTGATTTAAAGAATAACAAAATTTCTTTTGAAAATGTCAATAGCGACTTTGGAAATAAATTTGATAAAAGTGCAAATAAGTTCGCAAAATTTAATAAAGGTCAAAATGATTTAAATATGATTTTATCTAGATCTCGACCTTTACATGACAAAAGTGGTTTAGGATATAATAAAACTAATCTTAGAAATAGTACTAGATATGCTTTCATGTACAATAAAAATATTACTGCTAGTACTAATGCTCATCCTAGATCCAATTATTATAGAAATTCGAATACTTCTATGACTAGAGATCTGTATAATAGATCTAGAAGTACGAAAAGGAATATCAATAGAGATTACTTAAGTATTTGGGTTCCTATAAGTTGGAAAAACAGAGAAAAATATATCGATGATTATTTTGATTCGGTAGTTAATAACCAAAATTTTATCTTTAAAGGTTCCGTTAAACCCTCTTGAGTATGGTTACCTTCCATCTAACCCATGGACCCAAACAAAGCAAGTGGGTACCAAAGTATATATATTCTACTTTTTTGCAGGTACACCACAATAAAAGGAAGGCGATTTTGATTTCTCCAAATGTCTATGAAAACAAAATTCAGTTTATCAAATTGCACATGATCCAATATCTCCCGAAGGTACTTTAATTTATGTCTTATGTTCGATTACTGTTCTATCATGATGTTTATTCTTTTTAATCGATGACAAAGGGGGAGAAATATGCATATATATATATATATTCATGTTTCATATAAATATTCATTTTATATGCACTAACATTTTGTTACAGGAAACAGTAAGTTTTTATTATACTAACAAAATGTGCAGAAAGCTTTTAGACAGGGGGAGATAAAAATATATAAGCATATATTCAGGGGGAGCTACTCAGTATCTCAAAAATATATGCAAGATATTGTCATCAATCAAAAAGGGGGAGAATGTTGATACAAAAGATTTTGATTAATGACAACATAGAAATAGAGATCATTGACGAGCTGAATTCATATTTATCAAAGTGGAAATCAATGAAGATCATAGTGAAGATCAATGGAAATCATGACATGGAGCTAAGATTATATATATGTAGGTATGGAGTCGTGTTAGATTTATGTTAAAATCTATCCTCAAAGTATAACATGAATGCACAAAACAATTTAGAAATTGAAATTAGCTGTGGCTGAAATCTGTATATTTAAGGAATTGAAAAGTCACAGAAAAAGCCCAAACGGTCCAGGCTTCGACCGAGAAAGAGTGCAGAGTGATATAGACTGTGGACCGAGGTCCCAGAAAACGGTCGACCGCCCAAAAAGGACCTGTCGACCGGTCATGTTGTCTTTTGTGCATAACGGCTATTTTTTTCAAATTCCTGTCGACCTGTTAATTTTGACCTGTCGACCTTTTTTCTTGCTGTAATTTTTCTGAAAGGATGCTTCTTTTTGTGAAGAGATTTCTATTCAATTTCAAGGGAAATGGACACAACTCTTTATAGAAACTCTTCATGAAGGAATGCAACTATTCTACACTATAAATAGACTTGAAATCATACTTTCAAATCACCGATTCTTTCTCATATTTTCTGATATTAAACTCTATACATTCTTGCATACTATAAGCTCTCCATTATTCAAATTACTTGTTGAATCATTGAAATTATTTCATATCTCTTGATTCAATAAGTAATATACTTCCTTCAATCTTCACATACACGTTATATACTTGAGGATAAGATTATAGGAAGATTGTACTCAATCATTGACAAATCAGTGTTGAAAGAAGAACACAATCAGAAGTCAAACTCTTGTAATTGTCCTGTGTGGGTAAGCGTGTAGCCCGTGAAATCAAGTGGGTAAGCTTGTAGCCCGTGAAATCAAGTGGGTAAACTTGTAGCCCGTAAATCAAGTAGTGTTGTGAACCTGTTCCTCCGGGTGAAGAGAGGGTGTTGTTTAGTGAAAAGCCGAAGAGGAGCTTCGGGACTGGACGTAGGACTGGAGGTCCGAACCAGTATAAAAATCCTGGTGTCGTTACTCTACTTTACTTTACTTTACTGCACTTATAATTATTTGTGATATATATATTGTTTGCGAATATTTATTCGCATAACTATTGAATAGCTTAAGTTATCACATACATTCCGCATAGCCATATTGTAGATCCTGCACAAGTCATACACAACCGACTTTTTCCTAAATAATCATACTTCTTTTTGGCTTTCAAAAATTACTTATAAGACCTTTTTTTTATGCATATCATCAAATACATGTCGACCTACACTTTTTTATAGGTCAATAGGTTTTCAAAATATAACGGTCGAAAAAAGGTCGACCTATATTTTTTATAGGTCAACAGGTTTTTAAATTACAACGGCTAAAAACATGTCGACCTATAAATTTTTATAGGTCAACAGCTTTTTGAAATTTTGTGAAAAGTCATCTTCTTTCTTGAAGAGTTACATCCATTTCTTCTCAAGAATAATCACTTCTTTTGAGAGCAACTTTTCACCAACAATTACATCTTCTCGATTATTATAAATACATCGATTTTCATTCATTCAAACTACTGAAAATTCTCTCCATTCTCTTATCTATATCATATTATTCTTAGCATTCTGAAAGCACTCAAAAGCATTCAATTATCATTTGAATCTCCAAGCATATTTAACACACTTGTGATTCAACTCGATAATCCACTTCCAAATCTTTGCAAACATCAATATATATTTGAGGATAAGATTATAGGAAGGGTGTACTCAATCGTTGACAAATCAGTCTTGAAAGAAGAACACAATCAGAAGTCAAACTCTTGTAATTGTCCTGTGTGGGTAAGCTTGTAGCCCGTGAAATCAAGTGGGTAAGCTTGTGGACCGTGAAATCAAGTGGGTAAACTTGTAGCCCGTAAATCAAGTAGTTGTGAACCTGTTCCTCCGGGTGAAGCGAGGGTGTTGTTTAGTGAAAAGCGAAGAGGAGCTTCGGGACTGGACGTAGGACGGGAGGTCCGAACCAGTATAAAAATCAGGTGTCATTACTTTACTTTATCTACAACATTTATATTTGTTAGTGATATATTTCTTGTTTGTGAATTTTTACCTGTGTAACTATTGAATAGCTTAAGTTATCACATACATTCCGCATAGCCATATTATAGATCCTGCTCAAGTCGCGTACACACCCGACATTTTTATACTGGTTCGGACCTCCCGTCCTACGTCCAGTCCCGAAGCTCCTCTTCGGCTTTTCACTAAACAACACCCTCGCTTCACCCGGAGGAACAGGTTCACAACTACTTGATTTACGGGCTACAAGTTTACCCACTTGATTTCACGAGCCACAAGCTTACCCACTTGATTTCACGGGCTACAAGCTTACCCACACAGGACAATTACAAGAGTTTGACTTCTGATTGTGTTCTTCTTTCAACACTGATTTGTCAACGATTGAGTACACCCTTCCTATAATCTTATCCTCAAATATATATTGATGTTTGCAAAGATTTGGAAGTGGATTATCGAGTTGAATCACAAGTGTGTTAAATATGCTTGGAGATTCAAACGATAATTGAATGCTTTTGAGTGCTTTTAGAATGCTAAGAATAATATGATATAGATAACAGAATGGAGAGAATTTTCAGTAGTTTGAATGAATGAAAATCGATGTATTTATAATAATCGAGAAGATGTAATTGTTGGTGAAAAGTTGCTCTCAAAAGAAGTGATTATTCTTGAGAAGAAATGGATGTAACTCTTCAAGAAAGAAGATGACTTTTCACAAAATTTCAAAAAGCTGTTGACCTATAAAAATTTATAGGTCGACATGTTTTTAGCCGTTGTAATTTAAAAACCTGTTGACCTATAAAAAATATAGGTCGACCTTTTTTCGACTGTTATATTTTGAAAACCTGTTGACCTATAAAAAAGTGTAGGTCGACATGTTTTTGATGATATGCATAAAAAAAAGGTCTTATAAGTAATTTTTGAAAGCCAAAAAGAAGTATGATTATTTGAGGATAGATTTTAACATTTATGACTCTAAATAATCAACTTCTAACCTATGAAGGCATCTCGTCTTCTTTTTGTCGATGTAGAAGCTTCTTCTTGTCATAAATCAAAATAATCCATGAAGCTTTGACTCAACATTCTCCCCCTTTTTGATTGATGACAACTTGGATTAATCCGTTATCTCTCCTTGTATATATGCTCCCCCTGTATATAAGCTCCCCCTGAATTATATATAATCTGCACAATAGTCGTTAGTAATATTTTCTCCCCCTTTGTCATTGACAAAAAGGGTGTCAAGAAGAACTGCATAAGGCTAGCATTATAATAAGTAAATTGTTCTGCATATTACAAACCAAAACAAACACACCAGAAGTACTAGATAGTGGCATAATTACATACATCAGTCATAATTAAGTTTTTGAAGATAAAGAGATAAAAACATAAAGACTATTGTGATGGCCAGTCCGAATCACTATCTTCTTCTTCGTCTTTGTCTCCTTCCTCCTCTTGTTCCTCATTGTTTCCGTCATCATCGTCCTTCTCAACATCGTCATGAGCTCCTTCTTCAATATGCGACATTCCACGACCACGATTATGTTGGGTACTTGCTCCAGAACTAGTACCTTCTTCCGACGAGGACCATGTAAAAGTAGGAGGCAAAGGACGTTTTCCGGGATCTTGTGCAAGTGTTGCTGAAATTGAGGCACAGGAGATTACTTCCCAAATTGTTCCGAAGAAAGACTTTAATTTATTGAACCGCTTATCAAGTTTAGTGTGCAAGCGGTCAAGCTTATTATCGGTTCGTTTCAGTCTTGCTTCGAGTAAAAATTGATTACGTGCAATTTGTTCAAGAGTTTCTTTAGTTGAAGAAGTAGGTGGTGGAATTGTTACCTCTTCAGGCCTTTGCCTAGGGATTTGTGAAGAAGAAGTCTCCGGAGGACCTAGTTCGACATATTGCTCAAAAGGAATAATGGTAAAACACGGATCGAGTAGCTTCATCCTCTTTTTAGACGCTTTATCAATACATTTTGGTATTGAAATTTTGGACGCGGGGGATCTTATTCCACAGTCCATGAGGCAACGCATAATATACTCGTTATAAAACAGATGTGGCCTAGAGCGTTTGTTTACCATTGAAATTTCGTCAAAAATCATCTCAATCCAATTTACCTTGATATTCCTAAAGATAGCGTACAATGCCTTAAAGTTTTCTCTATAAACAGCATCAAAATTTCCAGTTCTTGGAAGTAGAGAATGCGTGATACAAAGATGAAGAATTCTAGCCGAGGGTCTCAAATTGACTCCTTTGGTACTTGACTTATGGTCTTCAATGAATAAGTGACTATGTTTATCACGAATATGAATAGGGCAGAAATCAGTAGAGAATTGTATACCATCATTGTGAGATCGTAGAATTTCTGCCATTCTATCTTTAGAAAGAAAAATGTGTTGTCCACATATTACTGACCATAAGCAATCTTCTGAGTTGTGGGGTTTAAATTTCTCTAAGTTGAGATTAGCGTAGAATAGCTTTATCAAAATGTGACTAATCTCAACATTGTTGTGTTCAAAAGAAAGAAGAGATTCAATGCCTGCTCGGTTTGATATCTCTCGAACTTCGTAGTAGACAAAATCAGAGAAATTGATGAAAGATCCATGGTGAATTGTATAGTCTTTCATTTTGTTCCACCTTTTCACCGCTAGTGGATCCATAAGCCATTGTTTGATTTGAGAATCAATGGGTTGAATTGGTGTTTGAGAGGATGAAGTTTTTGATTTCTTTTGCTTAGGAGCCATTTTAGAGTTTAGAGAAATTGAAATTCCTTTTGAGGGTAGGATTGAGAGAGTTAGGAGTAAGAATAAATAAGATTTTAATGAAAGGTTGTGAGGATTTAAAAAGTGAATCGACGTGTCTAACGCAAAGGGAAACAGCAATTCCCGCTACCGGTCGACAGGAAAGTTTCGGGAGGTCGACAGGAATTAGTTCTGGAAGAATATATACAACCATTTGTATGTTGACCGGTCGACAGGTAGTATATGGGGCGGTCGACAGGTAAAGGTTCTGGAAAATTATAAACATATAATTTTATCATGACCGGTCGATAGGGAGTATATGGGGCGGTCGACAGGTTAATTCTCTGGTTGAAAAATTAAAACAAAAGGGCTGTATCGATCGACAGCATAGAACTGGGCGGTCGACAGGTGCTTAATACTTTTGTTTTTCTGGTTTGTTGAGATGAAATGAACACTATATATAAAAAATATTTTGTTCAAAACAATATGAATTCAAAAACAGATACTTAGAAGGTTAAATACAAATTTATTTTCAGAAAATTTAAACGATATAAACGAAAAGAAAAAAAAATTATCTTCTTGGTTCCCAAGGATTCTTTGGTTCCCAAGGATTGTATTTTCCACTTACTCCTTCATTGTTGTTGTAATTCCTATCCCATGAGTTTGGAGTTCACGAAGATGATGGTATAGGTATTGGCTCATGTACGTTATGCCTGTCAGAGCTGCAGAAAAGAGAGGCTAGTCGTTCGAGATACGTCAAACGAGAAGTCGTCAATTTTTGCTCATAGAACATTTGCTGCTGATAATAATGCATTTCGTCGATCTTTTCTTTTGTTCGTGGAGAGCAAAACAAAACTTTCTTGCTTTTCTTAGAAGTTGGTGTGGTTCCTGGTGTTCGAGAAGGTGGATGAAATCCAGGTGGATGTTCTGGTGTTTTCGGGGTGTTGTATTCCGTTGGTTCGGAACTCGTGATTGAAATATGGGAGTTTTCAGCACATTTTTCACAAATGTGTGCCATGAATTTAAGAGGTTAAAGGAGATTTTGAGAGAGTGATTGTCTGAGAGCACTCAAAAATGCAAATGTATATATAGAGAAAGATTTTTCTATTTTTAGAAAAAGAAAAGATGGTTTGTATTTTAACCGTAGAAAAATTCTCTTTTCTATATAGTAAAAAGAAAAGGAATTGGTTTCCGAAAAAAAATGTGAACTCTTGTTATAAATTAAAAATATTAGCCTTCGAGTTCTCTTCTTGAAACCAAGCCTAGCTCTCTACGTAACTTGACAAAACTTGATTCTAGTAGAGGCTTTGTAAATATATCAGCTAGTTGATTGTCTGTGCTTACATATTCTAATTTATTATTTCCTTTCTCAATATTATCTCTAAGAAAATGATGTCGGATGTCAATATGTTTAGTTCTTGAGTGGTTAACCGGATTTTTGGATAAGTTTATCGCACTTGTGTTATCACAATATATAATAGAATTTGACAAGTTCATATTGAAGTCTTTAAGTGTTTGTTGCATATATATAACTTGTGTACATGCTAAAGCTGCTGAGATATACTCTGCCTCACATGTCGAGAGTGAAACACAATTTTGTTTCTTACTAAACCAAGAGACAAGTGATTTTACAATGAAATGGCACGTACCACTTGTACTCTTTCTATCCGTTCGTGATCCTCCGAAATCAGCATCACTATATGATACTAATTTGAATGCACAGTCCTTAGGATAGAAAAGACCGAAATCTTTGGTGTTATTAAGATACCGAATAATTCGTTTTACTGCTCGTAGATGCGATTCCTTAGGATTAGCTTGAAAACGTGCACACAAACAAACACTCATCATAATGTCAGGACGACTAGCTGTTAAATATAGGAGAGAACCTATCATACTACGATACGTCTTTTGGTCTATACTCTTTCCACTTTCATCTTTTTCGAGATGACTAGTTGTACTAATCGGAGTTGGTTTTCCGGAAGTATTTTCAAGACCAAATCTTTTAATAAGATTTTCACAATATTTTTCTTGATTTATAAAAATACCATTCGGAAGTTGTTTAATTTGAAGACCAAGAAAGTATGATAACTCTCCCATATGTGACATTTCAAATTCTTTGGTCATGATATTTGCAAACTCTTTACAAAGTTTCTCATTTGTTGATCCAAAGATTATGTCGTCCACATATACTTGAATAACAAGTATATCTTTGTGCGAATGTTTAATAAACAATGTTTGATCAACCTTTCCTATTTGAAATCCAGAATCAATTAGATAACTTCGTAGTCGTTCATACCAAGCACGTGGTGCTTGTTTTAGACCGTACAAAGCCTTCTTAAGCTTGAACACATGATCCGGATGTTTTTCATGTTTAAATAAAGGTGGTTGTTCAACATATACTTTTTCTTTTATAAATCCGTTTAAAAATGCACTCTTGACATCCATCTGATATAATTTAAAGTTATGGTGACAAGCAAATGATAAAAGAATTCTAATTGCTTCTAGTCTAGCGACAGGTGCAAAAGTTTCTTCATAATCGATACCCTCTTCTTGATTATATCCTTGTGCTACTAACCGTGCTTTGTTTGTTCATCAGCCTTGTTTTTGTAAACCCATTTAGTTCCTATAACCGATTGATCGGTTGGCCTTGGAACAAGTTCCCATACATTATTGCGTTCAAACTGATTTAGTTCTTCTTGCATCGCAAAAATCCAATATTCATCGGTAGCAGCTTCTTTAGGATTCTTAGGTTCGATACTAGAAATAAATGCAACATGTCCCATTTGGTTAAGTTGACTTCTAGTTCTTATTTGAGATGATACTTCTCCAATTATATTTTGAACTGGATGATCTCTTAGAATTCTTGGAGGAGATCTAAATCTTGGTGGAGAAGGTATTACATCAATTTGAGGGTTATCATCAACTATTTCTGAGTCAGAGTCATTATTTGTGATGATAGGGTTATTAGTAACTATGGTTTCTTCGTCATCTGATATTATATGAGATGGTTTAAAGAATTCATCAAAGGAAACGTGAAGTGATTCTTCAATAGATTTGGTCCTCTTATTGAAATTTTGAAAAGCTTCTCTTCGGCTTTTTACTAAACAACACCCTCGCTTCACCCGGAGGAACAGGTTCACAACTACTTGATTTACGTTTTTATATAAATAATCCATGAAGCTCTAATACCATTCTCCCTCTTTTTGATTGATGACAACTTGGATTAATCTGTTATCTCTCCTTGTATATATGCTCCCCCTGTATATAAGCTCCCCCTGAATTATATATAATCTACACAATAGTCGTTAGTAATATTTTCTCCCCTTTGTCATCGACAAAAAGGGTGTCCAGAAGAACTGCATAAGGCTAGCATTATAATAAGTAAATTGTTCTGCATATTACAAACCAAAACAAACACACCAGAAGTACTAGATAGTGGCATAATTACATACATTAGTCATAATTAAGTTTTTGAAGATAAAGAGATAAAAACGTAAAGACTATTGTGATGGCCAGTCCGAATCACTATCTTCTTCTTCGTCTTTGTCTCCTTCCTCCTCTTGTTCCTCATTGTTTCCGTCATCATCGTCCTTCTCAACATCGTCATGAGCTCCTTCTTCAATATGCGACATTCCACGACCACGATTATGTTGGGTACTTGCTCCAGAACTAGTACCTTCTTCCGACGAGGACCATGTAAAAGTAGGAGGCAAAGGACGTTTTCCGGGATCTTGTGCAAGTGTTGCTGAAATTGAGGCACAGGAGATTGCTTCCCAAATCGTTCCGAAGAAAGACTTTAATTTATTGAACCGCTTATCAAGTTTAGTGTCCAAGCGGTCAAGCTTATTATCGGTTCGTTTCAGTCTTGCATCGAGTAAAAATTGATTATGTGCAATTTGTTCAAGAGTTTCTTTAGTTGAAGAAGTAGGTGGTGGAATTGTTACGTCTTCAGGCCTTTGCCTAGGGATTTGTGAAGAAGAAGTCTCCGGAGGACCTAGTTCGACATATTGCTCAAAAGGAATAATGGTAAAACACGGATCGGGTAGCTTCATCCTCTTTTTAGACGCTTTATCAATACATTTTGGTATTGAAATTTTGGACGCGGGGGATCTTATTCCACAGTCCATGAGGCAACACATAATATACTCGTTATAAAACAGATGTGGCATAGAGCGTTTGTTTACCATTGAAATTTCGTCAAAAATCATCTCAATCCAATTTACCTTGATATTCCCAAAGATAGCGTACAATGCCTCAAAGTTTTCTCTGTAAACAGCATCAAAATTTCCAGTTCTTGGAAGTAGAGAATGCGTGATACAAAGATGAAGAATTCTAGCCGAGGATCTCAAATTGACTCCTTTGGTACTTGACTTATGGTCTTCAATGAATAAGTGACTATGTTTATCACGAATATGAATAGGGCAGAAATCAGTAGAGAATTGTATACCATCATTGTGATATCGTAGAATTTCTGCCATTCTATCTTTAGAAAGAAAAATGTGTTGTCCACATATTACTGACCATAAGCAATCTTCTGAGTTGTGGGGTTTAAATTTCTCTAAGTTGAGATTAGCGTAGAATAGCTTTATCAAAATGTGACTAATCTCAACATTGTTGTGTTCAAAAGAAAGAAGAGATTCAATGCCTGCTCGGTTTGATATCTCTCGAACTTCGTAGTAGACAAAATCAGAGAAATTGATGAAAGATCCATGGTGAATTGTATAGTCTTTCATTTTGTTCCACCTTTTCACCGCTAGTGGATCCATAAGCCATTGTTTGATTTGAGAATCAATGGGTTGGATTGGTGTTTGAGAGGATGAAGTTTTTGATTTCTTTTGCTTAGGAGCCATTTTAGAGTTTAGAGAAATTGAAATTCCTTTTGAGGGTAGGATTGAGAGAGTTAGGAGTAAGAATAAATAAGATTTTAATGAAAGGTTGTGAGGATTTAAAAAGTGAATCGACGTGTCTAACGCAAAGGGAAACATCAATTCCCGCTACCGGTCGACAGGAAAGTTTGGGGAGGTCGACAGGAATTAGTTCTGGAAGAATATATACAGCCATTTGTATGTTGACCGGTCGACATGTAGTATATGGGGCGGTCGACAGGTAAAGGTTCTGGAAAATTATAAACATATAATTTTATCATGACCGGTCGACAGGGAGTATATGGGCGGTCGACAGGTAAGATTTCTGGAAAATTATAAACATATAATTTTATCATGACCGGTCGACAGGGAGTATATGGGGCGGTCGACAGGTTAATTCTCTGGTTGAAAGATTAAAACAAAAGGGCTGTATCGGTCGACAACATAGAACTGGGCGGTCGACAGGTGCTTAATACTTTTGTTTTTCTGGTTTGTTGAGATGAAATGAACACTATATATAAAAAATATTTTATTCAAAACAATAATTCAAAAACAGATACTTAGAAGGTTAAATACAAATTTATTTTCAGAAAATTTAAACGATATAAACGAAAAGAAAAAAAATTATCTTCTTGGTTCCCAAGGATTCTTTGGTTCCCAAGGATTGTATTTTCCATTTACTCCTTCATTGTTGTTGTAATACCTATCCCATGAGTTTGGAGTTCGCGAAGATGATGGTATAGGTAATGGCTCATGTACGTTATGCCTGTCAGAGCTGCAGAAAAGAGAGGCTAGTCGTTCGAGATACGTCAAACGAGAAGTCGTCAATTTTTGCTCATAGAACATTTGCTGCTGATAATAATGCATTTCGTCGATCTTTTCTTTTGTTCGTGGAGAGCAAAACAAAACTTTCTTGCTTTTCTTAGAAGTTGGTGTGGTTCCTGGTGTTCGAGAAGGTGGATGAAATCCAGGTGGATGTTCTGGTGTTTCCGGGGAGTTGTATTCCGTTGGTTCGGAACTCGTGATTGAAATATGGGAGTTTTCAGCACATTTTTCACAAATGTGTGCCATGAATTTAAGAGGTTAAAGGAGATTTTGAGAGAGTGATTGTCTGAGAGCACTCAAAAATGCAAATGTATATATAGAGAAAGATTTTTCTATTTTTAGAAAAAGAAAGGATGGTTTGTATTTTAACCGTAGAAAAATTCTCTTTTCTATATAGTAAAAAGAAAAGGAATTGGTTTCCGAAAAAAAATGTGAACTCTTGTTATAAATTAAAAATATTAGCCTTCGAGTTCTCTTCTTGAAACCAAGCCTAGCTCTCTACGTAACTTGACAAAACTTGATTCTAGTAGAGGCTTTGTAAATATATCAGCTAGTTGATTGCCTGTGCTTACATATTCTAATTTTATATTTCCTTTCTCAATATTATCTCTAAGAAAATGATGTCGTATGTCAATATGTTTAGTTCTTGAGTGGTTAACCGGATTTTTGGATAAGTTTATCGCACTTGTGTTATCAAAATATATAATAGAATTTGACAAGTTCAAATTGAAGTCTTTAAGTGTTTGTTGCATATATATAACTTGTGTACATGCTAAAGCTGCTGAGATATACTCTGCCTCACATGTCGAGAGTGAAACACAATTTTGTTTCTTACTAAACCAAGAGACAAGTGATTTTCCAATGAAATGGCACGTACCACTTGTACTCTTTCTATCCGTTCGTGATCCTCCGAAATCAGCATCACTATATGATACTAATTCGAATGCACAATCCTTAGGATAGAAAAGACCGAAATCTTTGGTGTTATTAAGATACCGCATAATTCGTTTTACTGCTCGTAGATGCGATTCCTTAGGATTAGCTTGAAAACGTGCACACAAACAAACACTCATCATAATGTCAGGACGACTAGCTGTTAAATATAGGAGAGAACCTATCATACTACGATACGTCTTTTGGTCTATACTCTTTCCACTTTCATCTTTTTCGAGATGACTAGTTGTACTAATCGGAGTTGGTTTTCCGGAAGTATTTTCAAGACCAAATCTTTAAATAAGATTTTCACAATATTTTTCTTGATTTATAAAAATACCATTCGGAAGTTGTTTAATTTGAAGACCAAGAAAGTATGATAACTCTCCCATATGTGACATTTCAAATTCTTTGGTCATGATATTAGCAAACTCTTTACAAAGTTTCTCATTTGTTGATCCAAAGATTATGTCGTCCACATATACTTGAATAACAAGTATATCTTTGTGCGAATGTTTAATAAATAATGTTTGATCAACCTTTCCTATTTGAAATCCAGAATCAATTAGATAACTTCGTAGTCGTTCATACCAAGCACGTGGTGCTTGTTTTAGACCGTACAAAGCCTTCTTAAGCTTGAACACATGATCCAGATGTTTTTCATGTTTAAATAAAGGTGGTTGTTCAACATATACTTTTTCTTTTATAAATCCGTTTAAAAATGCACTCTTGACATCCATCTGATATAATTTAAAGTTATGGTGACAAGCAAATGATAAAAGAATTCTAATTGCTTCTAGTCTAGCGACAGGTGCAAAAGTTTCTTCATAATCGATACCCTCTTCTTGATTATATCCTTGTGCTACTAACCGTGCTTTGTTTCGAATTATGTTTCCTTGTTCATCAGCCTTGTTTTTGTAAACCCATTTAGTTCCTATAACCGATTGATCGGTTGGCCTTGGAACAAGTTCCCATACATTATTGCATTCAAACTGATTTAGTTCTTCTTGCATCGCAAAAATCCAATATTCATCGGTAGCAGCTTCTTTAGGATTCTTAGGTTCGATATTAGAAATAAATGCAACATGTCCCATTTGGTTAAGTTGACTTCTAGTTCTTATTTGAGATGATACTTCTCCAATTATATTTTGAACTGGATGATCTCTTAGAATTCTTGGAGGAGATCTAAATCTTGGTGGAGAAGGTATTACATCAATTTGAGGGTTATCATCAACTATTTCTGAGTCAGAGTCATTATTGTGATGATAGGGTTATTAGTAACTATGGTTTCTTCGTCATCTGATATTATATGAGATGGTTTAAAGAATTCATCAAAGGAAACGTGAAGTGATTCTTCAATAGATTTGGTTCTCTTATTGAATATACGATAGGCCTTGCTTCTTTCCGAATATCCGACAAATATACCTTCATCGGATTTTGGATCAAATTTTCCAAGATGGTCTTTCGTATTTAAAATAAAGCACTTAGAACCAAAAACTTTGAAATATGATATATTTGGTTTTCTTTGATTAAATAACTCATATGATGTATTTTTAGTCAGAGGTCGAATAGATACACGATTCAAAACATTACAAGCAGTTGCAACAGCTTCTGCCCAGAAATTTTTTGGTAGAGTGGATCCATTTAATAGTGTTCTTGCACATTCTTGTAGTGTCCGATTTTTCCGTTCTACAACTCCATTTTGTTGTGGAGTTCGAGGAAACGAAAAATTATGATTGATACCTTTCTTTGTACAAAAATGTTCAAATTCATTATTTTCGAACTCTCCGCCATGATCACTTCTAATATTTTTAACCTTAAGTCCTTTTAGTTTTTGAATTCTTTTGACGAAGGATTTGAAATGATGAAAAGTGTCACTTTTATTTTTTTAAGAAAATAACCCATGTATAACGAGAATAATCATCAACAATTACAAACACATATTTATTATGATTTATTGACTGAACCTGTGTTGGTACAAATAAATCCATATGTAATAATTCAAGTGGTTGTAATGTTGATATGATTTTCTTGGATTTGAAGTAAGATTTAGTCAATTTTCCTAATTGACATGCATCACAAATATTATTAACCGAAAAGCTCATTTTGGGGAGACCTTTAACAAGATCATTTTTGGCTAGCTTGTCAATAGTTTTGAAGTTTATGTGACAGAAACGTTTGTGCCATAGCCATGGATCATTATCATTTGCTACAAGACACATATCTGAATTATGATTGATATTCATATTCAGAATATAAATGTTTCTATCTCTATTTCCTTCAAAAGCTATATTTCGATCTTTATCTAGTATACTACATTTATTATCTGAAAAGGAAATAGTAAAACCTTTGTCGCATAATTGACTAATACTTAATAAATTATGTTTCAAATTCTTAACTAGCATGACATTTGTGATAAGAGGTAAGTTAGATGTACCATAATTGCTCACATCGCCTTTGCCGATGATATAGCCTTTTGAATTATCTCCAAAAGTGACTGAGCCACCATCCGAATAAGTAATATTTGTTAATAAGCTCTTGTCTCCAGTCATATGCTTTGAGCAACCACTGTCCAATATCCACTTTCCTCTTTTCTTAAGTGGGACCTAAAAAAAATAAAATTAAGTCCATGGTACCCACTTTTTATAGGGTCCTAAGAGTTAGGTCTTAGGAGTCCAAACCCATACGGGTCCGGTATCCCTTTATACAAATAATTTGGATTATAATGCACAGTATTCAAAAAGAGCTTCATGGAGAGATAATGTTGAGTCAAAGCTTCATGGATTATTTTGATTTATGACAAGAAGAAGCTTCTACATCGACAAAAAGAAGACGAGATGCCTTCATAGGTTAGAAGTTGATTATTTAGAGTCATAAATGTTAAAATCTATCCTCAAATAATCATACTTCTTTTTGGCTTTCAAAAATTACTTATAAGACCTTTTTTTATGCATATCATCAAAAACATGTCGACCTACACTTTTTTATAGGTCAACAGGTTTTCAAAATATAACGGTCGAAAAAAGGTCGACCTATATTTTTTATAGGTCAACAGGTTTTTAAATTACAACGGCTAAAAACATGTCGACCTATAAATTTTTATAGGTCAACAGCTTTTTGAAATTTTGTGAAAAGTCATCTTCTTTCTTGAAGAGTTACATCCATTTCTTCTCAAGAATAATCACTTCTTTTGAGAGCAACTTTTCACCAACAATTACATCTTCTCGATTATTATAAATACATCGATTTTCATTCATTCAAACTACTGAAAATTCTCTCCATTCTCTTATCTATATCATATTATTCTTAGCATTCTAAAAGCACTCAAAAGCATCAATTATCGTTTGAATCTCCAAGCATATTTAACACACTTGTGATTCAACTCGATAATCCACTTCCAAATCTTTGCAAACATCAATATATATTTGAGGATAAGATTATAGGAAGGGTGTACTCAATCGTTGACAAATCAGTGTTGAAAGAAGAACACAATCAGAAGTCAAACTCTTGTAATTGTCCTGTGTGGGTAAGCTTGTAGCCCGTGAAATCAAGTGGGTAAGCTTGTGGCCCGTGAAATCAAGTGGGTAAACTTGTAGCCTGTAAATCAAGTAGTTGTGAACCTGTTCCTCCGGGTGAAGCGAGGGTGTTGTCTCTCCATTCTCTTATCTATATCATATTATTCTTAGCATTCTAAAAGCACTCAAAAGCATCAATTATCGTTTGAATCTCCAAGCATATTTAACACACTTGTGATTCAACTCGATAATCCACTTCCAAATCTTTGCAAACATCAATATATATTTGAGGATAAGATTATAGGAAGGGTGTACTCAATCGTTGACAAATCAGTGTTGAAAGAAGAACACAATCAGAAGTCAAACTCTTGTAATTGTCCTGTGTGGGTAAGCTTGTAGCCCGTGAAATCAAGTGGGTAAGCTTGTGGCCCGTGAAATCAAGTGGGTAAACTTGTAGCCTGTAAATCAAGTAGTTGTGAACCTGTTCCTCCGGGTGAAGCGAGGGTGTTGTTTAGTGAAAAGCCGAAGAGGATCTTCGGGACTGGACGTAGGACGGGAGGTCCGAACCAGTATAAAAATCTGGTGTAATTACTTTACTTTATCTACAGCATTTATATTTGTTAGTGATATATTTCTTGTTTGTGAATTTTTACCTGTGTAACTATTGAATAGCTTAAGTTATCACATACATTCCGCATAGCCATATTATAGATCCTGCTCAAGTCGCGTACACACCCGACATTTTCAATTGGTATCAGAGCGAGGTTATCATATAACCGTAACACAGTTATTTGATATATTCTAGTTATATGGCAGATAACGCAAGTACAAGTAACACCACTTACACAGAAGGTCAATCGACACAAAGACCTCCTTTCTTTAATGGCCTAAACTATAGTTATTGGGCAACACGTATGACTTTTTATATGCAATCAACTAGCTATGATGCTTGGAATGCTACTCAGAAAGAGACAATAAATCCAACTACTGAGTATGCAGAATGGACTCCTGCTGAGAAAACAGCAGCTACTGTAAATGCAAAAGCAATGAATATGTTGTTTTGTGCATTAGACCAAAATGAGTATAACCGTGTTAGTATCTGTACCACTGCCTATCAAATTTGGCAAACACTAAAGACCACTCATGAAGGTACTAACAAGGTTAAACAAGCAAAAATAGCTTTGTTGAAAAGTCAATTTCAAAATTTCAAAATGAAGCCAAATGAAACAATCAATGAGATGTATTCAAGGTTTCAAACTATTCATTATGCTCTTATCGGGTTAGGACAAAAATATTCTGACTTCGATGTAGTTTCAACAGTCCTACATTCACTGACTAATGAATGGGAAGGAAAAGTATTAGCCATAGAAGAAGCTAATGATCTTTCCACCATGAAGCCAGATGAATTGATAGGAAATCTTATGTCCTATGAAGCTAACTTACAGGCTCGAAAAGAACAAAAAGAAGAAAAGAAAAATGTAGCTTTTCATGCTGATGAAGATATCTCAGATTATGAAGACGAGGATCTAGCATTCATTGCAAAAGGATTCAAAAAATTCTTAAAGCAACGAAGAGCTAGTCGATATAACAAGAAAAAGTTCGGATCAAACAGACCATCATCATCGAATGTAGAATGCTTTAACTGTCATAAGAAAGGACATATGCAAAATGATTGTCCAGAACAAAAGAAGAAGACAGAAAATGACAAGTTCAAACACAAAACGGACAAGTCAAAGAAACGGGCATTCTCAGTAACTTGGGATGATTCAGATTCATCTTCATCCGAAAGTGAAAGCGACTCAGATAATGAACAAGCAAATGTATGTTTTATGGCAACAGAGGATGAGGTACAAATTCCTACCCTTGATGATATGCTTGATATTTATGATAAATTAATGATTAAATTTAAAGATGCAAAACATCAATTAAAAGAAGTCAAGGCAATGTTGAATAGATCAGAATTAGAACGAGATATGTTAAGAGATGAAAAAAACATATTAGAGGAGGAACTTGAAAAGGCTCAAGAATCATCATCTAATAATAATTCTCAACTATCTCTTCTAAGTCAAGAAATTGAAATTCAAAAAGAGAAAAATGACACTCTTACTGCTGAGAATTATGAGCTTAAAGCTAAAGTAAAATCTCTAGACCTTGAAAAAGCTAGTTTACAAACAAAGTTAGGCGACATTTCTAAAAATGTTTCTAACTTTAACAAAGGTCGAGAAAATTTGACAAAAATTATTGAGAGTTCACAATCAGCTACAAACAAGCAAGGATTGGGATATAAGAAACAAGTTATCAAGAAACATCTTGGTAAAAGAAAAAGAAAAAATAAGAAAGTTCAAGAAACTGAAGCTAAGAAAAATCTTAGTTTATTATATTCCAAACCAAAACCGATTGTGAAATCTCAAAAGAAGAATGTCAAATCTATAAAAATATGGGTTCCTAAAACAAATAATAGTTTGATTAGGAACAAGTACATTCAAATTTTTTTGAATACTGTGCATTATAATCCAAATTATTTGTATAAAGGGGATACCGGACCCGTATGGGTTTGGACTCCTAAGACCTAACTCTTAGGACCCTATAAAAAGTGGGTACCATGGACTTAATTTTATTTTTTCTAGGTCCCACTTAAAAAAAGAGGAAAGTGGATATTGGACAGTGGTTGCTCAAAGCATATGACTGGAGACAAGAGCTTATTAACAAATATTACTTATTCGGATGGTGGCTCAGTCACTTTTGGAGATAATTCAAAAGGCTATATCATCGGCAAAGGCGATGTGAGCAATTATGGTACATCTAACTTACCTCTTATCACAAATGTCATGCTAGTTAAGAATTTGAAACATAATTTATTAAGTATTAGTCAATTGTGCGACAAAGGTTTTACTATTTCCTTTTCAGATAAAAAATGTAGTATACTAGATAAAGATCGAAATATAGCTTTTGAAGGAAATAGAGATAGAAACATTTATATTCTGAATATGAATATCAATCATAATTCAGATATGTGTCTTGTAGCAAATGATAATGATCCATGGCTATGGCACAAACGTTTCTGTCACATAAACTTCAAAACTATTGACAAGCTAGCCAAAAATGATCTTGTTAAAGGTCTCCCCAAAATGAGCTTTTCGGTTAATAATATTTGTGATGCATGTCAATTAGGAAAATTGACTAAATCTTCCTTCAAATCCAAGAAAATCATATCAACATTACAACCACTTGAATTATTACATATGGATTTATTTGGACCAACACAGGTTCAGTCAATAAATCATAATAAATATGTGTTTGTAATTGTTGATGATTATTCTCGTTATACATGGGTTATTTTCTTAAAAAATAAAAGTGACACTTTTCATCATTTCAAATCCTTCGTCAAAAGAATTCAAAAGCTAAAAGGACTTAAGGTTATAAATATTAGAAGTGATCATGGCGGAGAGTTCGAAAATAATGAATTTGAACATTTTTGTACAAAGAAAGGTATCAATCATAATTTTTCGTTTCCTCGAACTCCACAACAAAATGGAGTTGTAGAACGGAAAAATCGGACACTACAAAAATGTGCAAGAACATTATTAAATGGATCCACTCTACCAAAACATTTCTGGGCAGAAGCTGTTGCAACTGCATGTTATGTTTTGAATCGTGTATCTATTCGACCTCTGACTAAAAATACATCATATGAGTTATTTAATCAAAGAAAACCAAATATCTCATATTTCAAAGTTTTTGGTTCTAAGTGCTTTATTTTAAATACGAAAGACCATCTTGGAAAATTTGATCCAAAATCCGATGAAGGTATATTTGTCGGATATTCGGAAAGAAGCAAGGCCTATCGTATATTCAATAAGAGAACCAAATCTATTGAAGAATCACTTCACGTTTCCTTTGATGAATTCTTTAAACCATCTCATATAATATCAGATGACGAAGAAACCATAGTTACTAATAACCCTATCATCACAAATAATGACTCTGACTCAGAAATAGTTGATGATAATCCTCAAATTGATGTAATACCTTCTCCACCAAGATTTAGATCTCCTCCAAGAATTCTAAGAGATCATCCAGTTCAAAATATAATTGGAGAAGTATCATCTCAAATAAGAACTAGAAGTCAACTTAACCAAATGGGACATGTTGCATTTATTTCTAATATCGAACCTAAGAATCCTAAAGAAGCTGCTACCGATGAATATTGGATTTTTGCGATGCAAGAAGAACTAAATCAGTTTGAACGCAATAATGTATGGGAAATTGTTCCAAGGCCAACCGATCAATCGGTTATAGGAACTAAATAGGTTTACAAAAACAAGGCTGATGAACAAGGAAACATAATTCGAAACAAAGCACGGTTAGTAGCACAATGATATAATCAAGAAGAGGGTATCGATTATGAAGAAACTTTTGCACCTGTCACTAGACTAGAAGCAATTAGAATTCTTCTATCATTTGCTTGTCACCATAACTTTAAATTATATCAGATGGATGTCAAGAGTGCATTTTTAAACGGATTTATAAAAGAAAAAGTATATGTTGAACAATCACCTTTATTTAAACATGAAAAACATCCGGATCATGTGTTCAAGCTTAAGAAGGCTTTGTACGGTCTAAAACAAGCACCACGTGCTTGGTATGAACGACTACGAAGTTATCTAATTGATTCTAGATTTCAAATAGGAAAGGTTGATCAAACATTATTTATTAAACATTCGCACAAAGATATACTTGTTATTCAAATATATGTGGACGACATAATCTTTGGATCAACAAATGAGAAACTTTGTAAAGAGTTTGCAAATATCATGACCAAAGAATTTGAAATGTCACATATGGGAGAGTTATCATACTTTCTTGGTCTTCAAATTAAACAACTTCCGAATGGTATTTTTATAAATCAAGAAAAATATTGTGAAAATCTTATTAAAAGATTTGGTCTTGAAAATACTTCCGGAAAACCAACTCCGATTAGTACAACTAGTCATCTCGAAAAAGATGAAAGTGGAAAGAGTATAGACCAAAAGACGTATCGTAGTATGATAGGTTCTCTCCTATATTTAACAGCTAGTCGTCCTGACATTATGATGATTGTTTGTTTGTGTGCACGTTTTCAAGCTAATCCTAAGCAATCGCATCTACGAGCAGTAAAACGAATTATTCGGTATCTTAATAACACCAAAGATTTCGGTCTTTTCTATCCTAAGGACTGTGCATTCGAATTAGTATCATATAGTGATGCTGATTTCGGAGGATCACGAACGGATAGAAAGAGTACAAGTGGTACGTGCCATTTCATTGGAAAATCACTTGTCTCTTGGTTTAGTAAGAAACAAAATTGTGTTTCACTCTCGACATGTGAGGCAGAGTATATCTCAGCAGCTTTAGCATGTACACAAGTTATATATATGCAACAAACACTTAAAGACTTCAATATGAACTTGTCAAATTCTATTATATATTGTGATAACACAAGTGCGATAAACTTATCCAAAAATCCGGTTAACCACTCAAGAACTAAACATATTGACATCCGACATCATTTTCTTAGAGATAATATTGAGAAAGGAAATATAAAATTAGAATATGTAAGCACAGACAATCAACTAGCTGATATATTTACAAAGCCTCTACTAGAATCAAGTTTTGTCAAGTTACGTAGAGAGCTAGGCTTGGTTTCAAGAAGAGAACTCGAAGGCTAATATTTTTAATTTATAACAAGTGTTCACATTTTTTTTTTCGGAAACCAATTCCTTTTCTTTTTACTATATAGAAAAGAGAAATTTTCTACGGTTAAAATACAAACCATCTTTTCTTTTTCTAAAAATAGAAAAATCTTTCTCTATATATACATTTGCATTTTTGAGTGCTCTCAGACAATCACTCTCTCAAAATCTTTTTTAACCTCTTAAATTCATGGCACACATTTGTGAAAAATGTGTTGAAAACTCCCATATTTCAATCACGAGTTCCGAACCAATGGAATACAACTCCCCGAAAATACCAGAACATTCACCTGGATTTCATCCACCTTCTCGAACACCAGGAACCACACCAACTTCTAAGAAAAGCAAGAAAGTTTTGTTTTGGTCTCCACGAACAAAAGAAAAGATCGACGAAATGCATTATTATCAGCAGCAAATGTTCTATGAGCAAAAATTGACGACTTCTCGTTTGACGTATCTCGAACGACTAGCCTCTCTTTTCTGCAGCTCTGACAGGCATAACGTACATGAGCCAATACCTATACCATCATCTTCGCGAACTCCAAACTCATGGGATAGGAATTACAACAACAATGAAGGAGTAAGTGGAAAATACAATCCTTGGGAACCAAGAAGATAATTTTTTTTTCTTTTCGTTTATATCGTTTAAATTTTCTGAAAATAAATGTGTATTTAACCTTCTAAGTATCTGTTTTTGAATTCATATTGTTTTGAATAAAATATTTTTTATATATAGTGTTCATTTCATCTCAACAAACCAGAAAAACAAAAGTATTAAGCACCTGTCGACCGCCCAGTTCTATGCTGTCGACCGATACAGCCCTTTTGTTTTAATTTTTCAACCAGAGAATTAACCTGTCGACCGCCCCATATACTCCCTATCGACCGGTCATGATAAAATTATATGTTTATAATTTTCCAGAAATCTTACCTGTCGACCGCCCATATACTCCCTGTCGACCGGTCATGATAAAATTATATGTTTATAATTTTCCAGAACCTTTACCTGTCGACCGCCCCATATACTACCTGTCGACCGGTCAACATACAAATGGTTGTATTTATTCTTCCAGAACTAATTCCTGTCGACCTCCCTAAACTTTCCTGTCGACTGGTAGCGGGAATTGCTGTTTCCCTTTGCGTTAGACACGTCGATTCACTTTTTAAATCCTCACAACCTTTCATTAAAATCTTGTTTATTCTTACTCCTAACTCTCTCAATCCTACCCTCAAAAGGAATTTCAATTTCTCTAATCTCTAAAATGGCTCCTAAGCAAAAGAAATCAAAAACTTCATCCTCTCAAACACCAATCCAACCCATTGATTCTCAAATCAAACAATGGCTTATGGATCAACTAGCGGTGAAAAGGGGGAACAAAATGAAAGACTATACAATTCACCATGGATCTTTCATCAATTTCTCTGATTTTGTCTACTACGAAGTTCGAGAGATATCAAACCGAGCAGGCATTGAATCTCTTCTTTCTTTTGAACACAACAATGTTGAGATTAGTCACATTTTGATAAAGCTATTCTACGCTAATCTCAACTAAGAGAAATTTAAACCCCACAACTCAGAAGATTGCTTATGGTCAGTAATATGTGGACAACACATTTTTCTTTCTAAAGATAGAATGGCAGAAATTCTACAATCTCACAATGATGGTATACAATTCTCTACTGATTTCTGCCCTATTCATATTCATGATAAACATAGTCACTTATTCATTGAAGACCATAAGTCAAGTACCAAAGGAGTCAATTTGAGACCCTCGGCTAGAATTCTTCATCTTTGTATCACGCATTCTCTACTTCCAAGAACTGGAAATTTTGATGCTGTTTACAGAGAAAACTTTAAGGCATTGTACGCTATCTTTGGGAATATCAAGGTAAATTGGATTGAGATGATTTTTGACGAAATTTCAATGGTAAACAAACGCTCTAGGCCACATCTGTTTTATAACGAGTATATTATGTGTTGCCTCATGGACTGTGGAATAAGATCCCCCGCGTCCAAAATTTCAATACCAAGATGTATTGATAAAGCGTCTAAAAAGAGGATGAAGCTACCCATCCGTGTTTTACCATTATTCCTTTTGAGCAATATGTCGAACTAGGTCCTCCGGAGACTTCTTCTTCACAAATCCCTAGGCAAAGGCCTGAAGACGTAACAATTCTACCACCTACTTCTTCAACTAAAGAAACTCTTGAACAAATTGCACGTAATCAATTTTTACTCGAAGTAAGACTGAAACGAACCGATAATAAGCTTGACCGCTTGGACACTAAACTTGATAAGCGGTTCAATAAATTAAAGTATTTCTTCGGAACAATTTGGGAAGCAATCTCCTGTGCCTCAATTTCAGCAACACTTGCACAAGATCCCGGAAAACGTCCTTTGCCTCCTACTTTTACATGGTCCTCGTCAGAAGATGTTACTAGTTCTGGAGCAAGTACCCAACATAACCGTGGTCGTGGAATGTCGCATATTGAAGAAGGAGCTCATGACGATGTTAAGAAGGACGATGATGACGGAAACAATGAGGAACAAGAGGAGGAAGGAGACAAAGACGAAGAAGAAGATAGTGATTCGGACTGGCCATCACAATAGTCTTTACGTTTTTATCTCTTTATCTTCACAAACTTAATTATGACTGATGTATGTAATTATGCCACTATCTAGTACTTCTGGTGTGTTTGTTTTGGTTTGTAATATGCAGAACAATTTACTTATTATAATGCTAGCCTTATGCAGTTCTTCTTGACACCCTTTTTGTCAATGACAAAGGGGGAGAAAATATTACTAACGACTATTGTGCAGATTATATATAATTCAGGGGGAGCTTATATACAGGGGGAGCATATATACAGGGAGAGATAACGGATTAATCCAAGTTGTCATCAATCAAAAAGGGGGAGAATGTTGAGTCAAAGCTTCATGGATTATTTTGATTTATGATAAGAAGAAGCTTCTACATCGACAAAAAGAAGACGAGATGCCTTCATAGGTTAGAAGTTGATTATTTAGAGTCATAAATGTTAAAATCTATCCTCAAATAATCATACTTCTTTTTGGCTTTCAAAAATTACTTATAAGACCTTTTTTTATGCATATCATCAAAAACATGTCGACCTACACTTTTTTATAGGTCAACAGGTTTTCAAAATATAACAGTCGAAAAAAGGTCGACCTATATTTTTTATAGGTCAACAGGTTTTTAAATTACAACAGCTAAAAACATGTCGACCTATAAATTTTTATAGGTCAACAGCTTTTTGAAATTTTGTGAAAAGTCATCTTCTTTCTTGAAGAGTTACATCCATTTCTTCTCAAGAATAATCACTTCTTTTGAGAGCAAATTTTCACCAACAATTACATCTTCTCGATTATTATAAATACATCGATTTTCATTCATTCAAACTACTGAAAATTCTCTCCATTCTCTTATCTATATCGTATTATTCTTAGCATTCTAAAAGCACTCAAAAGCATTCAATTATCGTTTGAATCTCCAAGCATATTTAACACACTTGTGATTCAACTCGATAATCCACTTCCAAATCTTTGCAAACATCAATATATATTTGAGGATAAGATTATAGGAAGGGTGTACTCAATCGTTGACAAATCAGTGTTGAAAGAAGAACACAATCAGAAGTCAAACTCTTGTAATTGTCCTGTGTGGGTAAGCTTGTAGCCCGTGAAATCAAGTGGGTAAGCTTGTAGCCCGTGAAATCAAGTGGGTAAACTTGTAGCCCGTAAATCAAGTAGTGTTGTGAACCTGTTCCTCCGGGTGAAGAGAGGTTGTTGTTTAGTGAAAAGCCGAAGAGGAGCTTCGGGACTGGACGTAGGACTGGAGGTCCGAACCAGTATAAAAATCCTGGTGTCGTTACTTTACTTTACTTTACTTTACTGCACTTATAATTATTTGTGATATATATATTGTTTGCGAATATTTATTCGCATAACTATTGAATAGCTTAAGTTATCACATACATTCCGCATAGCCATATTGTAGATCCTGCACAAGTTGTACACAACTGACTTTTTCAAATATGACATACATGTTGTATCAAGAAAACCTTAAAATTCAATAACTTATAATGTCATTCTCTAGTGAAGACTGGAAGAAATCTCTTACAAAAATTAATAGAAATGTAACAACCCGTTATTTTTAACGATTTAAATCCGATTTAAAATCAAATTTTTATTTTGAAAACATTCTGCAATTTCTTGTAACGAGAATTTAAAATTTGGAATGCGTACAGTGAGATATAGCAACAACCAAAATTTCATCGTAAAATTTGAATGTTTTTCGTTCGCGCAATTTTTAGCGTAAAGCTGCGCATATCAGTTCAAATTTTATCGATTTTAAAATCTCTCTGAAACCAGTTCGGACAAACATGAAAAATATTCTATTCGTTGTCATGAATCCAACGGTGAAATCCGTTTCGTGAAAATCAGACGTTTTGACCTCCATTTAATTGTTTTTCTATCCGAATTTTACGTTTAAAAGGGTCCGTAATGCGTTTTTGAACGGAGCATCCTGACACTGCAAATTATATATCGTTTTGTCCGTCTCGTCGCGCTGATTAGCGCAATATATTCATTTTTCAGTTTTGGTGCTTGGTTCGCGATGAAATTGCGAAAAGGCTTGCACAGTTCATTTTGAAACAAAGCCATTTGTGTTCGACGTGTCCCTTTTAGGATCCCACATACATTTCTAAACATTTTGGGTCTGCAAAAGATGTACTTTAATTTTACTAAGCCACCCGTTTAAATTTTTGTTTATCAAAAGTTTATAAAGTGGACACCTTCACATTCCCTAAATGTTAGTATATAAAAAGGAAAAAAAGGAAAAGAATGCATTGACGTCTAAAACCTTTGCATGCATCAATTCATTTATGCAAAGTAATTGTTCCACACTTACATTTCCTTCCATGCACGTTCATTGTCACTTTACTTTTAACTATCACCCTCTTTCGTTTCTTTAAGGCTCCAAAAACTCCTTATGTGCCAAACGTCATGTGTTATTTACATTTCATTTTTCCAAAACAAACGCCACAACCAAAACTATTCAGTGCAATTCTTTTTTGTATACAAAGTTGGAAAATAAATGTGTTTTCCCTTTTCCAATCGCCATGCTTTATAATTTCAACTCATCCTTTTTCTTCAAACTTTCATTTCCTTTTGTTCATTTCAAACCTTGCAAATAATGCATGCGTTAACCCTTTTATGCATGCGGTTCTCTCTTCAAAAGCCAAGTTTAAACTGTTCGTTATTTACCTTTTGCCTTTCCAAATTTTCAAACCGTTCATTACCCTTAAGTTGCAAACCCATCATTTCTTGATTTATTTGTTTATTTTTAATTTTGTAAACAGTTTGTGCTTTATCAAGACGTGAAACGTGGTTCATTTAATTGTACATTTGTTGATATATTCTGGGTTCCATTTAAACATATGTTTGTTCTGAATTTGAAACCGTCTATTTTGAATTAGTAAAATTTAAATTTGAATATCAGCTAAGTTGCGGTGGAGCGAATATTGGGGATCTCATGAGCCACTATTATATCGTTATTCAAAATATCCGTTGCTTTGGTCATAAAATAATTAGATCCGATCCCACTTCCTTCTTATAATTACTTCTTCCCTGTACAATTACTTACCCATCGCCATTTTCCCTTTTAGCCCATTTTTCATATTATGCTAATTCTTCCCTTTCACAACTGCTGGAGATCTTTCATCCAGTGCCGCCAGTAACCGAACCTGCTCCGAACTCCGGCAACCAAGCTTCTTTCCATTTGTTGTTCCTTACATCCGAGCACCCATGCTCCTACCCGAATCCAACAACCGCATGCTTCGACCGGTATTCCCACGTCATTATCGTCCGAGCACCTCCTCGACAGCTCGCCTCCATCCCAAATGCCTGAGCCGCGTTAACCCTCTGACCAGACCCAGCAACCGATCCCCATGCCTCGATCCGAAGTTGTGTGATGCGCCTCACCCATCTGCCTGATGCCGAACCAACCCCAGCGGAAGTCTGAACTTCCCCGCACCTCCCACGTCCGTCCGCGCCATGCTCTCTCCATCTCTCTGATGTTCTCTTACTGACCCAAACCTCTGTCTGACTGTGTGAGTGTGTATAGGAGCATATATATTTTGGGGTTTTATGTGATTAAATTCCTTTTTTTCGTATGTTTGAAGCTTGGTGAGAAGTTTGTATGGGTTATTATATATGATAATGAGTTCAACGTGAGTGGTGTGTACATCGCACGAGTTCTATGGGTATGTGTATTTGTTTGTATTTTTTTTTGTGTGCGTGAGTTTCTTTGCAATTTATTTATTTCGGAAAAATATATGTATATGTATATTTTTGTTTAAATGTTTATATATATATAATTATATAACTGATTTCGGTGTGCGTCAAAGTTTTAATATATATATATATATATTATATAATTTATGTATATATATATAATTTATTATTTTATAAAAATTTGTTGTGTTATTTTGTGTTGAGTTCTGAAACCCAATCCTGAAACCCAAATAGCCATCCCAATCCGTTGAGAAATTTCCTAGTCATCTCATAAATAATAAAATATTGAGTGGTGTCTAGTTAAATCCATTCGGAATTGTGCCTGGAAGTCGCCGTTTCATTCTACATCAATCTATTTGTCGTCTTCATTTCTGTGCCACGAAAGGTGAGTTTATCTCACACCTGACTCACATTTATTTCATGGTTGATAGATCAATAATGAACTGTTATATGAAATGTATAGGATTGCTGGTAGAAATTGCTTGATTTAATATATATACACATTGCATATGTGACATGATATATTCATATGACACGTAGTTGCACTGATGATATATATGTTGTGAATTGTTGCTATGTGAGTGTTGTTGTGTTTGTTGATACCCCTAGTTTAGGAAAAATCACTAAGGGTTGAAATGATACATACCCGAACGAACATTAGAATAGGGAAATCATTATGGGTTGAAATGATAGACCTGACGATTTTTTCTGAATTTGGGATCACGGGTTGAAATGTTTGAGCCGTGGAAATTTTATAAATCGCGGGTTGAAATGATAGACCCGTAGAAATTTTATAAATTGCGGGTTGAAATGATAAATATCCGTATCACTTGACCATAGGATAGAAAACTATATACGGACACCGTTGGTCATGTTTTTGAAGTAAAAGGAGTTTTATTTTAAAATATTTGCTTAAGACTTTATATTTTTATATTTATATTTTATTTAAATTTAAATTACTTTGTATATTTTAAATTATGTGTTTTAAAATGATTTTATCTGTAAATAGGGATTTAAATGTTTATTTAAGATTTTATTTATAAATGTACCTATTTTGAACCATATAATTTATTCCTATAAGTATTTTAACCTTTTTATATTATTATAACTATTTCTTTAAATCTATTTTATATTATTATAAACTTATATATGTTTATAATCTATTTCTAATTTATTTTAGAATTTTATAAACTTATATATTTACTTTCAAAGTTATATTTTCTTATATATATATATTGTAAACTTTAATAATAAACTGATTGGTGGGTAAGTAAGGTTCTCGCGATTCGAATTCGACGTTTAAAGATTTGAATTTAGATAACGATACCGATTTAACGAATGAACTGATATAGGATATGAATATGAATTCGAATCGATACTGACTTAAGAAATGAACTTGAATGTGAAATTTGTTTTGAAATCGAATCTCCAAGTTTAAGGAATGAATTCGAACCTATAATGAATATAAATGAATTTGATCTTAAGTTAACTAAATGTGAAATTTGAGATGGTCTAAATATTGAAAGAAATGAATTTGAATTGATATGGAATGAATTCTATTTTAAAGTGATTGAATATGAATTGGAATATATAAAATTTTATATATAGAATTGGTGTTATAAATTGTTTGATTTTGAATTAAGAAATTTGTTAGAATCGAATTTATATGAATATTTTAAATCTTATGATTTGAATTTAAGTAATAACTTTGAACAGTACGACTTGAATTTTTAAAATAAGATACAATTTGGTTAAAATTGAAGTTTAAGATTTCGTTTTGAATTATATAAAAGGAAATTTGAACCTAACTGTTGAATTTCATTAATCGACTAAAATAAATGCTTTAAGGGGGTAAAACCAAATTATATGAATTATGAATAACAATTTCGAATTATATGACTTGAATTACATAACTCAATAGGTTTTGTATAAATTGAAGTGTACGTTTTGAATTGAATCTCATATTTCGAACCAAAGTGTTGGATTCAAATGAATCGACTTGAAACGATTTCTTATAAAGGAAAAATTTAAAACATTCGAATGGTTTCGAACTTGAATTTTTGCGAATATAAGCCGAACCAAAAATTTTAATCGAAGTTAAAGGTTTTGATATCGATTTAATCAAAAATTGAGATATTTAAGGTATAACTTAAATATAAGTCGATTTGGGATTTGAAAATTGTTATGCGATTTTTGTCGGAAAGTTATATAAATCGAAGTTAAATAGTATAGTATTTGCTTATACTATATTCAGAAATCTTTTCGATATGGTTTTAAATCGATTTGGTTTGAGCGATTCTCGTGAGTATTTTCCAAAATTGAATATAATCGAAGTTAGATATTTAAATTTGATTTCAGATTCGAATATGAGAACTCGTATAAACTATTTTATAAAGTGATTTATAAAATAATGACCACAGTGTGAAAAATGTAAATGATTGGTTATTAAAGAGACCGGGATCGGCTATTGTCATACTCTCTGCCAATACCGAAAACCACTTTAACAACTGTGTACGCGGTCGAGTTCCAGAATAAAGGGGATGATTTGGCGAACGACTCCATTTTATTTTATTTCATATTAATTACGAAACCCTGACTACCTTGAGTCAGCTTGATGTGGCTAAAACAGGAGCTATGCACGGACCAAGTGAGGTCATACCTCTTATCGAGCACACTTCTTCGATATTATTCTATTACTGTTGAGATTCGATTTGGGCCCTTTAGATTATGGGAGTGTGTATCGAGGTGGGCGGTAGTTGCTACTATGCATTACAACCAGTCCGGCTCTGCAAACGGTGAATCCGCCCTGGCATTCCTTGCGTGCCTTGTCACATGCCTTATACGAGCCCACTACGACTTTGTTTTGTACTGTTTTATATGGAGTGCCCTTTGATCAACCTCCAGTTTACGGAGGAATTACGGTACTGTATATACTATGGGAATATATAAACGGTGTAAGGGTAATCATGGTAATCCCGCTTACGCTATTTTGATATTTTTACTTTACTGGTAGACACTATTGTATAAAGCGCATTATACTATATAGTATTAGTTTGACGGATCCTTAGAGGATGGTGATCCCAAACATCCTTTAAGTTACTGATTGCATTTCATCGAACATTTCATTTAAGTTGATTTACTTCCATGAGAATGTTAGTCCTGATCCGAGTTGTTTTGTTTTTCATTATTGCTCAGGTCAGATCGATTATTTCAGTTCGAGATTCATCATTGGAGTTGGAGCTTGTATTGGGTTTCATTCAACTATGTTGACCTATTCAGTTGATCATGTTTCAGTTATTTTGTCGTCTCTGTTTCATACTATTATATTGTATCTGAAATTTATTGTATTAGACTTCCGCTGTATTATTTATGTAAACTCTGTTGTAATTTTTTTTATTTTAGCTTCATGAACTACTATTGTATTATTTATTTTCAGCTGCGAGATGTATTTTACTCTGTGTCTGTTATCTGTTGTTCTGTGATTTATTTTATTTACCCCAGAAGCTAATAACAATCTGTTGTTTTGAATGTTTCGAGTTGACATATTTTGTCGATTCGGCACGATCAAAACGACGGGTCGTTACAAGAAAACACTAAAACAATTTTCTATCCAACAATAAAATAGATTATGCAGCATGATCTACAAAACTAACTTCTTTTTTGTCTTTATCTTCCATCTTATATTCAGCTAAAAAAATATTTTTTCCTTCTGGTTTAGGGTTTGATATCTGAGATTTTACGTTGTTTGAGGAGTACAGTTGTTGTTAACTTAGTGAAAAGACAGAAATTGGTGGTAGAAGTAGGCTAAAAATAATTCAATCTATTAAAAATTTAAAGGTGGCCAGAAGTGGAAAGTTGGGTGTGAATAACAGCACACTAGATAAAACTGCCTCTTTCAAGGCAAATCAACTTAAGTTTCAAGCCCAAACCGACCTTTAATGCTGAAAAACCAAAAATTTGCATGGCAATCAAACTCTGGCCATACCACCATCCTGACCATCGTTCTCCTCTCCTCCAAGCTTGCCATCGCCTGCGCCCCCACACTACAAAGCGTCCTGACCCTCCTGAAGCCACAACAAATCAATCTGATCTCCAAAATAAGCCTTCTAGCAAAACGCTAGCTTCCACTGAATTGTCGCCAGTAAATCCGCAGTTGCCCTCAAGCCTTCCAACATCTTCTAACTCAGTAGACCCATCGACGGATGTGCCTACTCCTCCTCTGATAGACGTAGATGGATTCCAATTGGTTACCTCAACGAGAAAATCTAGTCTGATGTACATGAAAAATTTTCAAATTAGGGCTAATGAATTTCCCCCATTAAAGCCATCAACTGCAAAATTTCTTAATAAGGAGAAGACAACTTGTTCAACTGCAGGATATGATAGGATTGTTGCTGCATTTTCTACTGCTCACTAAAAAGGGTTGGTAGGAGAGGCCAGTTTAATATTCCAAGCTCACAAATGCAACCACTACATTTATATTTGCCACCACAACCTAATCCAACGGTTACAGACATCCCTGTTCCTGGACGGAACACCCCGATGGATTCTAGTCGTGCTTGGAAGGAGGTTGTTATAGGCAATCAAGTTCTGATTCCTATCACTCTTCAGTTTTATGAACCTAAGAATCATCAAGATGTGAAATGTTCTAAAATGCATAATTAATTGGTTCAGACAGGTAGACAACAATGGGAGAATGCCAATGTAATATATGTTGTAGGTTCTAGATCCCTACTCCAATTTACAAAGCCTATATCCATAAAGTATGGCAGCTGGTGGGTGACTTAAGAATTTATTCTCAAGAATATGGGTTTTATGTCATCAAACTCGATAGAAAATAAGACTGTGATAAGATACTCCAAAAAGGACCTTATTTTTGTAGTAGGACATTAATTATGATGAAACGTTGGTCATCGGACACGAAGTTGAACAAACATTTTTTGAGTTCAGTTCTAATTTGGATTAGACTTCCTGGTTTGCCTTTAGAATATTGGACATCAGGGGGATAACGTATGTTGACAATCCGATCAAGCTCGATCAAGTGACGGAAGAAATTCATAAAATTGTGTTTGCCATGGCTCTTGTTGAAATTCCTAGCTCGTCTTCCTTTTCTAGTCAGATTCCAATCTTAACATGGTACGAACAATTAATCGTGCAAGATGTTAAATATGAATGGAAGCCTCTAGTTTGTGTGAACTGTAAGAGTTTCGGACACACAAATAGTATTTGTCAGTTCACAAAGATTTGGGTTCCCATGAAAGTAGATATTCCGAATTGCAACAAACAAAATCTGGATGTAGACTTGTGTTTGCAGCTGTCCAGATGTCAAGATCAGGATAATACCTCATTACAGACTCAAGAGAATGAGCTCGTGGACCATCAACGTTCGACGTTACTTCTTTGGCTACTGAAGAAGAGGTGGATACAAAAGACGCAATGGAGATTCATAATGACACTACCCTGGACAATTCTATCTCAAGTCAGCGTGCATCCATACATATGGCAGTACAAAAAGTTATATTTGATGAAGAAACCTTTGAGTTGCAAGCGGCTTTTGATTCAGAAGTTATTGACAATTTTGCTTGGAATGCTCTAGTTATTAAAATAAAGGACAAGAAAAGGAAGAAGGCGAAGAAGTTGAACTCGTTATCCAGTTCTGGTCAGGGTGCGTCTTATGGATAGTAATGAGGAGATCA
This sequence comes from Allium sativum, assembly GCA_030737875.1. NCBI lineage: Eukaryota > Viridiplantae > Streptophyta > Magnoliopsida > Asparagales > Amaryllidaceae > Allium > Allium sativum. The sequence continues at coordinate 1,015,431,911 of CM060916.1, forward strand.
TAATCTAGAAAGATTCATATTTTCTTAAGGTCGTATAGTATGCTTTTAGTTTGGTCTTTCATTAGTCTTATTTAAGTCAATAGATGTCAGTACGTTTTATATCTTTAGTTTGTGCAGTATATTTCGGTACGAGTGAGTTTTCAGAGTAAGTAGTAGTTCACTTATTTGAAAATGTACAACTGAGGATGTAAATTATATATACATATACATACATACATATATATAGTAATAAAGTACTAATTTTCTAAAAAAAACTACCTTTTTCAGCTCGAAGTAACTGCAACAGATAAACATTTCTTTCCTTTGTCAATTACAATTTTTCTGGTCCCTACTTATGGAAAATTACCCCATGTTGATTTGTTAAACAAATATGAATAGTAAAATAGCGCATGTGCTATGAGTTGGTGCTGATCATCCACGTAGCTCCCAAATGAATTAATCAACACATGAATTCAATTTTTATGTTTACACATTGACGTTTTTGCATGAGAAAAATTGCAATTAGCAAGTATCACCACACTAAAGCCATGAAATCTTGCTTTGTTGCTTATTAAATTCATGTTGAATCTTATTCTTATCATTAGTCATGATTTGAAATTACACCAGCTTGTCATAGTACTCCAAATTTTAAAGGTGTTACCAAATTGCACAAATAAATTATTGTACTCCTCTTCCAATTGGTGAATCAAACCAGATCTTGTTTGAATTTTATTTAAGCATTTCAGCTTTTGTTTAATAGCCTATAACTTATGTATAAAAATATGCATACCAGCAGTCCCTAAGTCTTTGCTTCAAGTCTTTTCTGTGCACACACATGTTATATTCTTCTAACTTATGTCATGTATTAAAATAGTGTGGTTCTAAAAGCACCCAAATTTGTGCTAATGGCTACCACGGACTGCCGACCAAACAGTGTTTGGTTTGTGTTTTACCACTGAACGAATGTTTATAAAGAAATTGGTCGGTGGTATCCCTAGACACAAATCCGGGCGCTTTTAGCACAACACTTAAAATTGCACTGCGATTTTTCATCATAATAGTTATGTGCCGCTCACTTTTATATAATATATCGCGTGCCTAAAACAGCAAAATCAACAACAAATAGAATACAATCATTGCAACCCAAATCATTATTGTGAAAAATATGCTAACGATTTGGTAAAAATGCATGAAATATAGCTACATAACATTATCTAATTTATTCTCCACAAGACTCAAAATAGTGAGTCTGTGAAAGCATAGAAATCTGAAAACATGATACTCTTTTGTATTGTTGTTTAACCCTCTAAAATTTCATAACATGTTACTCATTTAACAGTAGTAGAGCTCCGTGTGTCTTTCAGTGGAGCTAGTGGAAGTACCATTTTTATGGTTGTCCCGTAATTTGGATTGTCTCATAAATGGTAGGGGAAATTTACCTTGGCTATTTTTTTATTGTTCTTGAACTTGAGAGAGTCAAATATTAGAAGACAATTCAACATATCATCGCATATTGAATTTCTTTCCAAATATGGAAAAATTCCGGCACCACCTCCTCTGTACAACTTGATCCAGAAAAATCCCAAATCGTCATGCAAGGCTCATCCCAACAAAAGACATAAGCTTAAAAATGGCTACCAATTCACGGGGAAAAATTCACCAAAATGCATCAAATGGAAAAAACACAACTCTACATCTACTACAAACTTTTTTTTAAGCAAGCCTAGCATTTAAATGCAAATTAAGCGAATTAGCATCCAAACATATCAAACCCTACTTTTTTGTACCTCGGCATGTACTCAACAAAGAGGATTAGATATAATATTAGAAATAGAAATAAGAGAATAAACATGTGTAACACCCCACCTCCGCTAGGGTCACTCACAAAGGAAATGCACTAGTTTTGGTGGTGTATTATCTAGGTAAACATATATAGAGATATCACAAGGCAGAACATAAATAAAGCAGCGATAGAAATTAAAAAACCAACTTTTTATTACTTTCAAGAAAAGAGTCAAAACCTCATATATCCAAGGTACAAATTATTCCATTACATCAAGTTCCAAATAAAGGAGCATAAACTTAAGACAACAAAAGTAAATTATTCCCCATAAATAGCAGAAGCAGCCATAGCATAGCTCAAGAACAAACCGTACAAAAGCTGTCCGAAAGCAAGCTAAATCCAAGCTAAGAGCTAGTGTTTCCTCCCTGAGAACCTGGGGGGAACGAAAGAAAAAGAGGCGAAAGGAAAAAGGGTCAGTCATAAGACTGATAAGCCCTAGTTACTTTCACTATAAAAACTAGTAAAGGTAGTATGACATGTGAAAACTGGAATTAAACATAAGGATGATAACAGGACTGATACGATAATTAAGATAACAAGATAAGTCAAGTCTAGCATCGCATATTCAAGGTTCGCTGCACCAACTGTACTAGTGTTCTAACCCATGTCAAGTATTAATCATGAAATGATCCCTTGGCCCAGTATCATGAAGTGACCCATTACGGGGTCCTACGGTACGATCTACTAATCGATCGGCTCCCTACAAGTTCTAGCTCGTCTTGTGTCTGTGTCATACGGCCCTATCCTGAAATGTAGTTACCTATTCTAGGTCCTCCATAGGGTGTATCAAGCCCTATGGTGCCAACCACCGACACGAATCAAGCACGCACAGTGTAAATCTACGGGTGCCCAATGCCTGCTTTTTCAACTCCGGACTACGTGCACGACCATAGTCCGCCTGAACCTACAATGGCGCACCTACTCAGCCGTCGTTCTGGTCGCTTACAATCAGCCTAGTAATCGTGCCCCACCCTACCTAGTCCCAGGGTATCGTGATACATCCAAGTGGGTTACTGCTGAAAAGGACCGCATAACTAGGGTTTCTAATGGGTTAAGTGTTGTCATTCAAATTCGTGACTTAATCCTATCCAAATCATGTATCAAGTTGGTTAAGTGTGTTCAAGCAGTTCATGACTTCACCCTATCAAATCATCGTGTCAAGTTGGTTAAGTATATTCAAGTGGTTCATGACTTAACCCTATCATGTAGCATTAATTCATTAATGCACCCCAACCTCTCACACTAGACTAACTGTTGTGGTCACTGGATTTGCCGGCCAGTTCTGGGCAGATTTACACCACAACATAGTCTAACTTCGGGTTTTTCGTGCGGTATGACCAACTACCCACATTGGATCCTATTGTTTGCAGTCACTGGATTTGCCGGGCGGTTCCGGGCAGATTTACACTGCAAACTCAACCCAACCTCGAGTTAGCCATTTTCAAGTTTATCTAATTGTCATGCCCACGCTCAAGTTTTCATGTCAAAATTCATGTCGAGTTTTCATGTCATGTTTCATGTCAAATCGTGTCAAGTTCATGTCCATATCCAGGTTCAAGTTATAATAACGTTCATGTTCAAAGCCAATCTATGATTTACCTAATCTACCCAAATCGTATTCCCATCGCATATAAGCTCGAATCGATACAAATAAATCTAATTAGGGAATAACATAAAAAGGGATGGGTATAAGGTGGCAGAAGTGATTACTAGCATAGCATGGTATGACTTGAGATAAATGATTATAACATTACTGGCATATGGAATATTGGCCTCAAACATAAAGATTCCAAATCTAGCAAAATAAGGTACTTGTCAAGATAACAGTTGTCATAAGGTGATAGTATAGTCATGGTAACGATTGTCATAAGGTGATAGTCATAAACTTGTGACTAATAGCAGATTCAACATGATAATATGAGGGGGTTTTCTTTTTGATTTACAACATGAATAGGCCCGAAATCAATGTCATAGTAATATATCCAGGATTCAAGATCCAAGATGAACAAGAATGGATGTAAAAACAGTCATCATACATAGGTTCAATTTCAATTTACAACATATTCATATTACATTTATATTTTAAATCTAAAAATAACTGGGGCTTACAGATCGTGGTTCGAGAATTAGAAAAAGAGAGTCGATGTTGAATCTTTATATGCTTAGTCAAGTCCTAACAGAAATCCCCAAATCAGCAACGTAGTTTCGACATAGAAGAAGTAGTCCCTTTCTCTAACTTTTCAACCAGAATTAGAGCAACATAAGGTCAGAAAGAATTTTGCGTAGAGAGACTAGTGTTAGGGGCTGTATATATAGGGTCAGGTCAACGAATGTAGACAGAAACGAGGCCAGAAACATCAAAGTGAGTCCAGCTTCAAAAGTGGGCTCGGCCACCAGGTCGACACCCAAGTCGACACCCAGGTCGACACTATGGTCGACCTGGTCCTGGGCAGGTCGACTACATAGTCGACCCCCAGGTCGACCTGGTCCTGGGCGGGAAATTTCCCGCCCAGTCCATTCTGAAGTTTGAAATTCGAAATTTGAATTCGAATTCTGAGCTGTCTTGAACTTGAAAACTTCTGGAAACTTCGAAAGGTCGTAACTTGGTCATACGGACTCCGATTCTCGAAAACTCGGACTTGTTTCCAAGCAGAATTTCGAGACGAACGCAATGGCGTAACCCGTTTCCCTTGATTCTTATTTTAAAAATTAATTCTGCCTTGATTTATGGTTATTACATGTTATAAAAATACGGGTTGTTACATTCTTCCATCCTTAAAGGATTTCGTCCCCGAAATCTCTAAGTTAGAGAGGATGTGTCCTACTATCCAACATCCATCTACTCAAAGCATAATCCACAGGCAGCCATTGTCCTTAAAAGATTTCTAGTGCTGTATGAACATATGCAGAAAGTGTGTGTATATGTACTTATCTAATGCAAAAGATCAAGTGGTTACTGATTCAGTAAACCTCCTTAATGCAAAATATGTTAGTGTAATGAATCCAACATGTATGCAAATTCCTAACATTGTTTATAATCTTTACATGAGTGCACAAACATTCATTCATATCCAATATCCAAGTGATAACATAACAAGTTCCATCCATGTACAAGTATAAGCACTCATGCATATGCAACATGAAAATGTGACTGAGCCGATCTAGTGCCTAATGTGTGTCATGCATCCACTAGCAACCACTTGCAACCATTTGCAAACATCAACCATAACATGTTTCAATCACATGTTTACATCCATATGGTTCTACCTAAGGTTCTCAAGATAAGATCGAGAAGATAACAAGACAAATGTAGATAGTAGAAGCATGATACGAAAAGGTTTTCAAGTTTATAGGAAAAAGAGATCGAGAATGTACCCTCAAAAAGAAATGGGTAAAGCGCGCGTATCTTCTCTTCGGTTTCCCAAGTTGCGTCTTCTTGGGCTTCACTCCGCTACACTTTAACTAGCTTGACTTCTCGATTCCTTAGCTTCTTAATCTCCGTTCCTAAGATACGAATCAGAACTCGCCTCAATGTTGCTTCTTTTTCCACTTCTACGTATTCAAGGATGCTTGGCTCAACCACTTCGGCTAACTCATGCAAGCACTTCCGGAGATGCGAGACGTGAAAGACATTGTGCACCCCAGCCAGCTTCTCGGGTAAGTCTACCTTATAGGTCATCCGTCCAATCCTCTCAGTGATAGGGAACGGTCCTACGAACCTTGGTGCTGGCTTTCCAACTGCTCCAAAACGAACTACACTGCGTAACGGAGAAACTTTTATAAAGACCATATCTCCGACTTTGAACTCTAGGTCTGTCCTTCTCTTGTCCGCATAAGATTTCTGTCTATCTTGGGCCGTTTTCATCCGTCTTCGTATCAACTCAACCTTCTCAGAAGTATCTCTTATCATGTCAGGCCCAAGTGTAAGTCTGTCTATCGTCTCCCACCAACAAGTTGGCGATTTGCACGGTCTTCCATACAGGGCTTCGAACAGTGCCATTTCGATGCTAGCTTGGTAACTGTTATTATATGCAAACTCCATGAGAGGAAGATGGTCTTCCCAAGTACCACCAAAGTCAAGAATGCATAGCCTCAGGAGATCTTCTAGTACTCTATTTACCCTTTTGGTTTGTCCATCCGTCTGTGGGTGATAGGCAGTGCTTAAATTCAGTCGTGTACCCATTGCTTCTTGCAGACTATTCCAAAACTGGCTAGTGAAAATCGGGTCACGATCACTAACTATACTAGAGGGAACTCCACGCAACCATACTATCTCTCGAAGGTAAATAGACGCTAGCCATGATGCGGTCCTCTTGCTTTTTACCGGAATGAAGTGAGCACTTTTCGTGAGTCTATCAACTATGACCCATATGCTTGTATTTCCCTTTCTTGACCTAGGCAGTCCATCCATGAAATCCATCGAGATACTCTCCCATTTCCATTGCGGAACCTCCAAAGGATGTAATAGCCCACCAGGCTTCTTCGACTCGGCCTTTACTTGTTGGCACACCATGCACTTCGATACGAACTCTGACACATCCTTTTTCATTCCAGCCCAAAAGAAAACTTGTTTCATATCCCTGTACATCTATTGTAACAACCCGAAAATCTGGGCCAGTTTAAAATTTTTATTTTGGCAATTTTAGCGAATTTTGAATATTTAAAATAGATTATTTTAAATAAAATCGACGAGAAATTTATTTTGAATATAATTCGACGTATATATTATATACATCGTCGTTAGAATATAAATAATTATATATATAATTATAAATAGAATTGAAAATGGCGCGGTAGTTCGATAATTCGATTTCAAACTTCAATTGAATGTACCGGGTGCAAAATAATCCGGATTTTAGTGAAACCAAAAATAATGGGATCTAATTGATAATATCTTTCCAACGAATCCGAACAATCGAAATTTCATAGCGGGAATCAAAAGATATGTCCAGTTGAAAATTCTGAATAGTCGCTATGGAATTCAGGCCCTTAAAAATGGACATTTTGCAAACGACCTCGGATTTCGACGAAACCAGTTTTGTTGGGTCCGCAGTGTCAAATTGTTGCTAGATTCCAAATTTCATAATTTTTCGAATCAATATGTGAGCGTGGCAAAGGAAAACGCGTTTGACCAGTTTCAGTTGATTTTAATCGACTGGAAATTGGCCATTTTTCAAACGGTCTCAGAATTCGACGAAACTAGTTTTGTTAGGACCGTATCGTCGATACGAAGCTAGAAAATATTTTTCGGGAATTTTCCTAGTTAGTATGTGACCCCGGTAATTTGAAATGTACGTTTAAAATTCAATATAGAGATTTAAATGTAAATTCAACTGAAACTAATCGAAATGATGAAATCAGCTTGCGATACATATCCCATTGTGTTCGGAATGGGGGTGAAACGTTAGGGACGACAGGCGGTGGGCCTCGTTTCGAGGTCGTATGAAAAAGTCAACTTTTTGCAGAATAAAATAAAAAAAATATAATAAAAAAAACCTCTCTCTTCTATATTTCTGGCCCCCCCTTTTCCACGTTCAGATTCATTTTAAAAAAAAAAAAAACCTAAAATCGAAAAACCGCTCCTCCTCAGTCCATCGCGAGCCGCCTCCCCTTTCCCTGCCGCCGACGCGACTGCCATCCACCGCCCTCCGCCACCGACGCCTCCTCCTCTTCCCTCCCTCCGGCGAACTCCCCCACAACTGCGGACCCCCTCAGCAAATCGAGACCCTGAAGCCCGACGCCACCCCCTTGCTCCACCAGAACGGACCCGCGACAAGCACCCTCTGACAGTTCTTCCCCCCCACTGCTGCTCAGTTCGACGCAAGTCGCCCCCCGCCCCCGCTGGTATGTTTTTTTTATTTTTATTTTATTCTCTCATTTTATTTTATTTTATTTTTAATATAAAGAAAAAAAACCTGATTTTGTTTATAAAGAAAAAAAAACCTGATTTTGTTTTTAAAGAAAAAAAACTGATTTTGTTTTTAAAGCAAAAAACCTGATTTTGTTTTTAAAGTAGAAATATATACTATGTTTTTAAAATCTGAATATACGTTGTTTTTAAAATATAAATAACATCGAAATAAAAATGTGATTTTTATATATTGAGCATCGAAAGAAAAATTCGATTTTTATATATTGAATAGCGAAATAAAAATTCGATTTTTATATATTGAATAGCGAAATAAAAATTCGATTTTTATATATTGAACATCGAAATAAAAATATGATTTTTATCTATTGAACTTCGAAATAAAAATATGATTTTTATGTATTGAATAGCGAAGTAAAAATGTGATTTTTACATCTGTAGAGGATACGGGCAAAGAAAGTGAAAGGAGGCGAAACGACGAAGACTTCTGCAAATGAAGAGCCGTGGAGCTAGGATAGCAATCTGTGAGAACTTCTCACCTTTCAATTTATTTTTTTCTAGTTATATATATATACTAGGATGCAGACGGTGCTTAGTAGCACCCGACACCCGTCCATAGACCATGGACTTGTTTGTTTGATTGTTTGGTGATTGATTGCGATATTGGTTTGAATGTGGTTTGTGGTGTGAATAATCGAATCGATAAATGGGTTAGGATTAGACGTGCGCCGTTATAAGGCGAAGGAGTAAGGCTAGGTTAGACTCTTACTCCAAATTTTGTGGTTTACAAAATGAAATTGATTTGATTGATGTGTGAATGGCGTGGGCCTTCACTAGACCGGGGATAAGGCTAGGCCTTGTCCCGTTTCTAGTATCGTGCCGTTATGCTGCCGAAATTTTCTAAAATATGTTAGAAAAATAAAAATATATCATTTTATTGAGTAAATGAATTGAATAGAAATTCATAGGTTGAAATAAAATGTTTTATCGTTAAAAATATAATTTTTAACGTGAATGTGAATAAATAAATAGTTATAAACAAATCGGCCGATTTGTTTGTATATACACTGATTTGACTGATATTGATTGGGTCGATAAATTTTGCACATCGCCCAACTGCACTAATAAAATCTGTGTTTGATTGTTTGAAACCCCACACGGGTGTTAGGATGAAATTTGAAGTTCACTCATCCTGATTGATTAAATATGTCGATCGATTGATTGACAGGCTGTTATAAGCGTTGAATATCTATATTTGATGCTTATACAGTGTGGTGCACTTTGGTTGATGGTTGATTATTTTTCAATGCTGTGATATACATGTGTTGTATGAAAATCCATATAATTTACTTTATATGGTAATTGATTGGGCCTCATTCCAATCGTGAAAATAAAGAATATTTTGATAATAGGAAATATTTGAAATAGAATATTTGAAAATAGAAATTTATGAAGCCGTGTTGATTAGATTGACGCCATTTTGACGTAAACGATATTTATATCGATTTTATTCATTTTAAAATGAATATTGAAAAGTAATCTCGAAATCGAATATTTCGAAATGAATTGAATTGAAAACGAATTCAAAATGAATTGAAAACGATTTCGAAATGAATTGAATTGAAAACGAATTCAAAATGAATTGAAAACGATTTCGAAATGAATTGAATTGAAAACGAATTCAAAATGAATTGAAAACGATTTCGAAATGAATTGAATTGAAAACGAATTCAAAATGAATTGAAAACGATTTCGAAATGAATTGAATTGAAAATGATTTCGAAATGAATTGAATTGAAAACGATTTCGAAATGAATTGAATTGAAAACGATTTCGAAATGAATTGAATTGAAAACGAATTCAAATGGAATTGAAAGCGAATTGAAATGAATTCAAATTGAATTGAAATTCGAATTGAATAGAAATGAATTTTAAAACGAATTTATAAAGAAGAATTCAATTTTGGCTTTGAATTGAAATAGAAGTTGAAATAGAATTGGAAACGAATTTAAAACTATTTATATAATTCGTTTTAAATAGAAATCGACGAAATATATTATATATATATTATATATATAATATAATGGCCTGAATAGAACGCGCCGCGCCGCGGCAGTTCGTGAATTTCGACCATTTACTTCAAACGGACATTGCGGGAGATCCGACCGTCGGATTCTCCTAAAACCGGAACCGTTGGGTTCGTATCGAAAAGAGCTTTCTAATGAAAATTAGAAATTTGAAATCTAACGGTTGGATTTGGAATTATGTCCAAATCAAATTTGAAAAAGGTCGCTGTAAGTGCAGTTCGATGGCCGTTGATGGAAATCGACTGTACGGGCCTTGATAAAATTATTAAAAATAGTAATAATTTGTGTAAAATCATAAGAAATGATTTAGAAAGAATTGGGATGAAAAACTCCCTATTTGAAAAGATAAAAATAGATTTTTATCGAAATGAACTAGTTTTGAACTAGAATTATAATTCTATTTATTTTTAAATAAATAAATTGAATTTGAAAAGGGTTTTGAAAATAACCAAAATTTCCAATGATTGTATTGGAGTGGATTTGAATCGAAATTGTCTTCGGAATATTTCGATGTTGGAATTTGTGATTATACGGATGTTGTTACGGAAATTTGAAAGATATATATTTATATCGTTATTTCCAATACGACATTTGTTAATCGTAGAATTTGATATTGAATATAAGCCGATATATTTTCTATTCAGAGCCTTATATTGAATATCAAATGGGATTTGGGTTTGTCGTGAATGGTGTCTTCACTAACACTGTTCTTGAACCCAGTTGAGAAATGATTAAATCTTTTTATTTAGATTTAATGAAGTGTACCAATTAAATAACATTTAATTGGAATTGAATCGATATTGATTTTTGGGTTTATCGTGGACAGTGTTTTAAATAACACTCGTTCTTTAACCCGATGATTAATGAATGTGATTTTGGGTTTATCGTGAACCGTGTTTTTTTAAATGACACTGATTCTTTAACCCAGTCAAAGATTAAAACTAAGTGGAGTTTTAATGAATCTTTAATTAGATTGAAATAATCGAAATGGAGTATCACCAGTTTTGCTCCAGGCGATAGTTAAATCTTTAATTAGATTTGAACGTGAAATGGTAATTGAATTTACCGATAACACGGTGGTGTTAGATATGAAGTATTACCAGTTTTACTTCATGGGATGAATAGGTTGGGATTGGGAAATTAAAACAAATGATTACTTCGGTAAGGTTCGCTAATCCCGACTAGTTTGAATTGATATTCAAAAATGGATTAAAGAATAAATTCAAGGAATTTATCTTTGATAAAATTAATGGGAATCTTTCCCTATGAATGTGAAATTTAGAAACTAACTGTCGGTTGGCCAAGCAGAATGGTTTTCTGGATATTGATCTAATGTTGGTTTCGGCCTTCGGGGTTAATATTTGGGGAATTATTCTCTTGATTAATTTACGGTTAGTGACTAATGAATTGGAATGAGGCGTATGTTGTGTTTGTGTAACACTTTTATAATATATACGCGAGTTATTCGGAAAGACCGGGTTTATCCCATTCTGAATAACTGATACGACGATAAGTCGAAGATGAAGGCGATGGTCGAAGACCGGAGGTTTTCACGTCGTTTGGGTGATGACTGATGATCTTGATTGGGCTGTACACCCAAGAAGATGGAAACAGTTAGTGATCGTCCAGACGTACTTGGAGATCGATGGATATGCGGGGTACTAGGTGCCTCCGGTTTCGTTCAGACCCAGAACGGACTTGTAAATGGACTGTGTGTCTGACATTGGATTTTAGTCCGTGTGTTTGATTTCTATTAAATATATATCTGTTTGGCGGCGGAGAATTTATTCTCTTGCTTAACGCCCTTCTCTGAGACGTACGAGCTCAAGGGTTATATATTGATGGATATCAAACGCATGGAGTGAATTGCCTGTGTGGCATGCCTAAGTGGCAATTGATCGAGGCTTCTGTTGAAAAGCAAAGTCTTGTGGTGATGATCAAAGCAAGGCCTTTGTGGCGTAGCTTTGTGTAACGTTTACCTCGCGTGTTTCACACCCGGTATGAACCAAAAACGGGAGAGGACGTCAGGGAGGGCATGCGTTTCTTTCTAGTTAGAAGTGGCGTCAGTGGTTTTACACGCCCTGACGAGTTTGACTTATGTGGTTGTTGCTGTTGCGAGGCGCCTCGGTTATATCGGTTTCGGCCGATGCTTCTGGTCGGCTGACGGGCCAGACTTACACCCCATAGGGTGGGGAAACGTAGTGTTCAGGCATTTTAATCCACATCGGTGGACAGGCCCTGAGGATCCAAGGGCCCACCTGTGTCTGGGTCCTGAGACACGGACTAGAGCGTCTCGAATCGGTTGAGGATTATCTTTTGCCTCGGTTCATAGATGGAAATCCAATTTCCAAATACGTGACTTTGCGGTTTTATTTGTAAACCTATATATGGCGACATAGTGGCATGGGACGCTCATGTCGCCTATGATTGATACTTATGATTTGAAGTTGTTTTATACACTATGCACTTCTAATAGTATCAAATGATTTGTTTTAAACGTATCAAGCATTCTTTGGCTGTTATAAGGGAAAACCCTATCCCCCGGCTTGCGTTGCATTGTGTGATAGGACCTGGGTCTTATAACAGCTTCATTTTTCTTTATTTAGCATTGCGCTGTTTGTTTTATGCACTGGTATTCTTGGGAGGAAACCCGTTCCGTGTTATACGGCGTGGTCCCTTGATTTACCTATTGATTTAAAAATAAAAGATTAACTGTTTTAGTTCTCACACCAGTCACATGACTGACCTGGAGTTTATTGTTTTAACCTAAACTCTGGGTGCCCTTATTTTGACACGGGCAGCTAGTAGTTTTGGTTTTGCAGATTTATATTCACAGGATCCTGGTTTACAGCTGGAATGATATCCGGAAAGCTTTGTATCCGTATATCTCTTTCTAGTTGTGTATTGTATTATTTTCCGCTGCTAATTATTTAAATGCAATTTAAATCTCTGATATTTCTGTGTAATATTCTTTTATACTCTGTATATTCTTGTAATCTGATGCATTGTTGTAATATACAGTGAAATGTTCTTCTGTATGCGTTCTGTTTTGTCCTGTTCTCAAACGATAGGGCGTTTCGAACGGTCTGGGTCGGTTTAGCGACTGGTTCGGACCGAGCGAAATTCCTTGCCGTCACAGTTGGTATCAGAGCTTTGGTTTACAAAGCTCAGAGAACAAGGCACATTAGGACCATACGAAAGAATTCATCAGATATTGGATTAGCAATATCCAATGGGAATGACTCGTTAGAGATAGGATCAGTAGTATCCTAGAACGAGTGTGAAGAGTATATTTTTAAAATGAAAACAAATTTTGTTTTGAAAATCTAAATCAATTATTCGTATCTGATTATCTATTTATATGGAGTTGGACAGTCCAGTATATAAAGATTTTGCGTATACGTCTGATCCGCGTGTATTCGAAGTTTTAATATATTGGATAGATATAGAATCATACTCTAGTGGCCCGAAGATGATTCTGATGGTTGAGTACTCATCGTCAGAATTTATATTCGTGTGACGAAGGTGTGATATTTATATATTTCCATTAGACTGGTGTGAGAACCAAAAATTAGATAGGGCCTATTGTTGTGAATTGGCATCAAAAACAAGATTTTCAGTATATGTATTAAAATTATGAATTTGAAAAGCTAATCAACTAATTGATTGATGTTTGTGTTGTTTGTTTAATTGTTTGATAATTTTAAACCATTATGCCTAACTGAATCAAATATTGACTTGTATTGAAATTTGGTCGCATTTGCTTGCATATGCATATATATCTTTGAACAGGTCATAGCAAAGAGGCTAGAGCAGAGAATAAAATTTGTTTGCCCGACAAATAGGTACATGTTTACTACATAATTTCCTGTTTTGTTTGGGTGATGATGATTTTGTGAGCCTATTGGCTAGCCGCTTGGCTTTTTCTTTTTCTTTTTGAGATCTGAAGGACCGGGGAAGCTATTTGAAATTCCCCGATGCTCCCGGTGCAGGGGAGGTTATGGCGAAATTTTTCAAAAATTTAGGGTGTTAGCCAAATTTTTGAAATTTTGAAAATTCTCAGAAACTGAAAAGTTGGAGAATGGAAGCCAGATCGAACGTAGAGTTGATTAATCAAACCACTTTCGACTTTGTTCCTTTTCGGGGACGAAAAGTTTTAAGTGGGGGAGATTGTAACAACCCGAAAATCTGGGCCAGTTTAAAATTTTTATTTTGGCAATTTTAGCGAATTTTGAATATTTAAAATAGATTATTTTAAATAAAATCGACGAGAAATTTATTTTGAATATAATTCGACGTATATATTATATACATCGTCGTTAGAATATAAATAATTATATATATAATTATAAATAGAATTGAAAATGGCGCGGTAGTTCGATAATTCGATTTCAAACTTCAATTGAATGTACCGGGTGCAAAATAATCCGGATTTTAGTGAAACCAAAAATAATGGGATCTAATTGATAATATCTTTCCAACGAATCCGAACAATCGAAATTTCATAGCGGGAATCAAAAGATATGTCCAGTTGAAAATTCTGAATAGTCGCTATGGAATTCAGGCCCTTAAAAATGGACATTTTGCAAACGACCTCGGATTTCGACGAAACCAGTTTTGTTGGGTCCGCAGTGTCAAATTGTTGCTAGATTCCAAATTTCATAATTTTTCGAATCAATATGTGAGCGTGGCAAAGGAAAACGCGTTTGACCAGTTTCAGTTGATTTTAATCGATTGGAAATTGGCCATTTTTCAAACGGTCTCAGAATTCGACGAAACTAGTTTTGTTAGGACCGTATCGTCGATACGAAGCTAGAAAATATTTTTCGGGAATTTTCCTAGTTAGTATGTGACCCCGGTAATTTGAAATGTACGTTTAAAATTCAATATAGAGATTTAAATGTAAATTCAACTGAAACTAATCGAAATGATGAAATCAGCTTGCGATACATATCCCATTGTGTTCGGAATGGGGGTGAAACGTTAGGGACGACAGGCGGTGGGCCTCGTTTCGAGGTCGTATGAAAAAGTCAACTTTTTGCAGAATAAAATAAAAAAAAACCTCTCTCTTCTATATTTCTGGCCCCCCCCTTTTCCACGTTCAGATTCATTTAAAAAAAAAAAAACCTAAAATCGAAAAACCGCTCCTCCTCAGTCCATCGCGAGCCGCCTCCCCTTTCCCTGCCGCCGACGCGACTGCCATCCACCGCCCTCCGCCACCGACGCCTCCTCCTCTTCCCTCCCTCCGGCGAACTCCCCCACAACTGCGGACCCCCTCAGCAAATCGAGACCCTGAAGCCCGACGCCACCCCCTTGCTCCACCAGAACGGACCCGCGACAAGCACCCTCCGACAGTTCTTCCCCCCCTGCTGCTCAGTTCGACGCAAGTCGCCCCCCCCCCCCCCCCCCGCTGGTATGTTTTTTTTTATTTTTTTTTTATTCTCTCATTTTATTTTATTTTATTTTTAATATAAAGAAAAAAAACCTGATTTTGTTTATAAAGAAAAAAAAACCTGATTTTGTTTTTAAAGAAAAAAAACTGATTTTGTTTTTAAAGCAAAAAACCTGATTTTGTTTTTAAAGTAGAAATATATACTATGTTTTTAAAATCTGAATATACGTTGTTTTTAAAATATAAATAACATCGAAATAAAAATGTGATTTTTATATATTGAGCATCGAAAGAAAAATTCGAATTTTATATATTGAATAGCGAAATAAAAATTCGATTTTTATATATTGAATAGCGAAATAAAAATTCGATTTTTATATATTGAACATCGAAATAAAAATATGATTTTTATCTATTGAACTTCGAAATAAAAATATGATTTTTATGTATTGAATAGCGAAGTAAAAATGTGATTTTTACATCTGTAGAGGATACGGGCAAAGAAAGTGAAAGGAGGCGAAACGACGAAGACTTCTGCAAATGAAGAGCCGTGGAGCTAGGATAGCAATCTGTGAGAACTTCTCACCTTTCAATTTATTTTTTTCTAGTTATATATATATACTAGGATGCAGACGGTGCTTAGCAGCACCCGACACCCGTCCACAGACCATGGACTTGTTTGTTTGATTGTTTGGTGATTGATTGCGATATTGGTTTGAATGTGGTTTGTGGTGTGAATAATCGAATCGATAAATGGGTTAGGATTAGACGTGCGCCGTTATAAGGCGAAGGAGTAAGGCTAGGTTAGACTCTTACTCCAAATTTTGTGGTTTACAAAATGAAATTGATTTGATTGATGTGTGAATGGCGTGGGCCTTCACTAGACCGGGGATAAGGCTAGGCCTTGTCCCGTTTCTAGTATCGTGCCGTTATGCCGCCGAAATTTTCTAAAATATGTTAGAAAAATAAAAATATATCATTTTATTGAGTAAATGAATTGAATAGAAATTCATAGGTTGAAATAAAATGTTTTATCGTTAAAAATATAATTTTTAACGTGAATGTGAATAAATAAATAGTTATAAACAAATCGGCCGATTTGTTTGTATATACACTGATTTGACTGATATTGATTGGGTCGATAAATTTTGCACATCGCCCAACTGCACTAATAAAATCTGTGTTTGATTGTTTGAAACCCCACACGGGTGTTAGGATGAAATTTGAAGTTCACTCATCCTGATTGATTAAATATGTCGATTGATTGATTGACAGGCTGTTATAAGCGTTGAATATCTATATTTGATGCTTATATAGTGTGGTGCACTTTGGTTGATGGTTGATTATTTTTCAATGCTGTGATATACATGTGTTGTATGAAAATCCATATAATTTACTTTATATGGTAATTGATTGGGCCTCATTCCAATCGTGAAAATAAAGAATATTTTGATAATAGGAAATATTTGAAATAGAATATTTGAAAATAGAAATTTATGAAGCCGTGTTGATTAGATTGACGCCATTTTGACGTAAACGATATTTATATCGATTTTATTCATTTTAAAATGAATATTGAAAAGTAATCTCGAAATCGAATATTTCGAAATGAATTGAATTGAAAACGAATTCAAAATGAATTGAAAACGATTTCGAAATGAATTGAATTGAAAACGAATTCAAAATGAATTGAAAACGATTTCGAAATGAATTGAATTGAAAACGAATTCAAAATGAATTGAAAACGATTTCGAAATGAATTGAATTGAAAACGAATTCAAAATGAATTGAAAACGATTTCGAAATGAATTGAATTGAAAATGATTTCGAAATGAATTGAATTGAAAACGATTTCGAAATGAATTGAATTGAAAACGATTTCGAAATGAATTGAAAACGAATTCAAATGGAATTGAAAGCGAATTGAAATGAATTCAAATTGAATTGAAATTCGAATTGAATAGAAATGAATTTTAAAACGAATTTATAAAGAAGAATTCAATTTTGGCTTTGAATTGAAATAGAAGTTGAAATAGAATTGGAAACGAATTTAAAACTATTTATATAATTCGTTTTAAATAGAAATCGACGAAATATATTATATATATATTATATATATAATATAATGGCCTGAATAGAACGCGCCGCGCCGCGGCAGTTCGTGAATTTCGACCATTTACTTCAAACGGACATTGCGGGAGATCCGACCGTCGGATTCTCCTAAAACCGGAACCGTTGGGTTCGTATCGAAAAGAGCTTTCTAATGAAAATTAGAAATTTGAAATCTAACGGTTGGATTTGGAATTATGTCCAAATCAAATTTGAAAAAGGTCGTTGTAAGTGCAGTTCGATGGCCGTTGATGGAAATCGACTGTACGGGCCTTGATAAAATTATTAAAAATAGTAATAATTTGTGTAAAATCATAAGAAATGATTTAGAAAGAATTGGGATGAAAAACTCCCTATTTGAAAAGATAAAAATAGATTTTTATCGAAATGAACTAGTTTTGAACTAGAATTATAATTCTATTTATTTTTAAATAAAAAAATTGAATTTGAAAAGGGTTTTGAAAATAACCAAAATTTCCAATGATTGTATTGGAGTGGATTTGAATCGAAATTGTCTTCGGAATATTTCGATGTTGGAATTTGTGATTATACGGATGTTGTTACGGAAATTTGAAAGATATATATTTATATCGTTATTTCCAATACGACATTTGTTAATCGTAGAATTTGATATTGAATATAAGCCGATATATTTTCTATTCAGAGCCTTATATTGAATATCAAATGGGATTTGGGTTTGTCGTGAATGGTGTCTTCACTAACACTGTTCTTGAACCCAGTTGAGAAATGATTAAATCTTTTTATTTAGATTTAATGAAGTGTACCAATTAAATAACATTTAATTGGAATTGAATCGATATTGATTTTTGGGTTTATCGTGGACAGTGTTTTAAATAACACTCGTTCTTTAACCCGATGATTAATGAATGTGATTTTGGGTTTATCGTGAACCGTGTTTTTTTAAATGACACTGATTCTTTAACCCAGTCAAAGATTAAAACTAAGTGGAGTTTTAATGAATCTTTAATTAGATTGAAATAATCGAAATGGAGTATCACCAGTTTTGCTCCAGGCGATAGTTAAATCTTTAATTAGATTTGAACGTGAAATGGTAATTGAATTTACCGATAACACGGTGGTGTTAGATATGAAGTATTACCAGTTTTACTTCATGGGATGAATAGGTTGGGATTGGGAAATTAAAACAAATGATTACTTCGGTAAGGTTCGCTAATCCCGACTAGTTTGAATTGATATTCAAAAATGGATTAAAGAATAAATTCAAGGAATTTATCTTTGATAAAATTAATGGGAATCTTTCCCTATGAATGTGAAATTTAGAAACTAACTGTCGGTTGGCCAAGCAGAATGGTTTTCTGGATATTGATCTGATGTTGGTTTCGGCCTTCGGGGTTAATATTTGGGGAATTATTCTCTTGATTAATTTACGGTTAGTGACTAATGAATTGGAATGAGGCGTATGTTGTGTTTGTGTAACACTTTTATAATATATACGCGAGTTATTCGGAAAGACCGGGTTTATCCCATTCTGAATAACTGATACGACGATAAGTCGAAGATGAAGGCGATGGTCGAAGACCGGAGGTTTTCACGTCGTTTGGGTGATGACTGATGATCTTGATTGGGCTGTACACCCAAGAAGATGGAAACAGTTAGTGATCGTCCAGACGTACTTGGAGATCGATGGATATGCGGGGTACTAGGTGCCTCCGGTTTCGTTCAGACCCAGAACGGACTTGTAAATGGACTGTGTGTCTGACATTGGATTTTAGTCCGTGTGTTTGATTTCTATTAAATATATATCTGTTTGGCGGCGGAGAATTTATTCTCTTGCTTAACGCCCTTCTCTGAGACGTACGAGCTCAGGGGTTATATATTGATGGATATCAAACGCATGGAGTGAATTGCCTGTGTGGCATGCCTAAGTGGCAATTGATCGAGGCTTCTGTTGAAAAGCAAAGTCTTGTGGTGATGATCAAAGCAAGGCCTTTGTGGAGTAGCTTTGTGTAACGTTTACCTCGCGTGTTTCACACCCGGTATGAACCAAAAACGGGAGAGGACGTCAGGGAGGGCATGCGTTTCTTTCTAGTTAGAAGTGGCGTCAGTGGTTTTACACGCCCTGACGAGTTTGACTTATGTGGTTGTTGCTGTTGCGAGGCGCCTCGGTTATATCGGTTTCGGCCGATGCTTCTGGTCGGCTGACGGGCCAGACTTACACCCCATAGGGTGGGGAAACGTAGTGTTCAGGCATTTTAATCCACATCGGTGGACCGGCCCTGAGGATCCAAGGGCCCACCTGTGTCTGGGTCCTGAGACACGGACTAGAGCGTCTCGAATCGGTTGAGGACTATCTTTTGCCTCGGTTCATAGATGGAAATCCAATTTCCAAATACGTGACTTTGCGGTTTTATTTGTAAACCTATATATGGCGACATAGTGGCATGGGACGCTCATGTCGCCTATGATTGATACTTATGATTTGAAGTTGTTTTATACACTATGCACTTCTAATAGTATCAAATGATTTGTTTTAAACGTATCAAGCATTCTTTGGCTGTTATAAGGGAAAACCCTATCCCCCGGCTTGCGTTGCATTGTGTGATAGGACCTGGGTCTTATAACAGCTTCATTTTTCTTTATTTAGCATTGCGCTGTTTGTTTTATGCACTGGTATTCTTGGGAGGAAACCCGTTCCGTGTTATACGGCGTGGTCCCTTGATTTACCTAATGATTTAAAAATAAAAGATTAACTGTTTTAGTTCTCACACCAGTCACATGACTGACCTGGAGTTTATTGTTTTAACCTAAACTCTGGGTGCCCTTATTTTGACACGGGAAGCTAGTAGTTTTGGTTTTGCAGATTTATATTCACAGGATCCTGGTTTACAGCTGGAATGATATCCGGAAAGCTTTGTATCCGTATATCTCTTTCTAGTTGTGTATTGTATTATTTTCCGCTGCTAATTATTTAAATGCAATTTAAATCTCTGATATTTCTGTGTAATATTCTTTTATACTCTGTATATTCTTGTAATCTGATGCATTGTTGTAATATACAGTGAAATGTTCTTCTGTATGCGTTCTGTTTTGTCCTGTTCTCAAACGATAGGGCATTTCGAACGGTCTGGGTCGGTTTAGCGACTGGTTCGGACCGAGCGAAATTCCTTGCCGTCACATCTTATCCCCTCCGGGATGTATAGTCATCTTCGAGTGGTGCGTCTCTTCGAGAACTTTCCTTACTAGGTCTCCCACTTGTGGGACACATAGCCTTCCATCACGCCTTAGCCATCCCTTGTCATCAATGGCATACCTACTGAGGTGACTTGACGTCTCACCACTAATCAGCTTGTCCATGATTTCGACTATCTGTGGGTCCTCCTTCTGTGAAGTCCCTACTTGATCTAGAAGTGTAGGTCTTAGCTCAAGAGATGCAAACGTAGCAGTCAATGACTCAACAGCAGGTGTAAAATCAAAGGTTGCTATAAACTCAAGACTTCTCCTTTCAACAAACAAGGGGCTCAAAGTCAACCTTTTTCTACTTAGCGCGTCCGCCACCACGTTACTCTTGCCAGGGGTATAAGCTATATCGAAGTCATATGATGCTAGGAACTCCATCCACTGCTGTTGTATCAAATTCAAATCTTTCTGTGAGAAGAGGTACTTAAGCGATTTGTGGTCGGTATACAGCTCGAACATTTCCCTTAGAAGATAATGGCGCCAAGCTTTAGGTGCAAAAACAATCGCGGCCAACTCCAAGTCATGCATGGGATAGTTTTTCTCATGAACTTTAAGTTGTCTGCCCCCGTAGCATATTACTCTTCCTTCTTGCATTAGGACGGCACCTAATCCCGTGCCGCACGCATCTGTGTACACCATAAACACCTTGCCTCCGTCAGGTAATGCCAAAACCGGAGCTATGGTGAGGGCTCTCTTAAGTCTCTGAAAAGAAACGTCACACTCTATGTCCCATACAAAAGCTAGGTTCTTCTTTGTTAACTTAGTAAGAGGGGCTGAAATCTTAGCGAAGTCCTTAATGAACTTCCTGTAGTAGCCCGCCAAACCGAGAGAGCTCCTCACCTCTGTTGCATTCTTAGGAATTTTCCAGTCCTGTACCGCAACTACCTTTGCGGGGTCCACGGCTATACCTTGCTTAGAAACTACATGTCCAAGGAACCGAACATCCTTCCTTCAAAAATGTCATTTGGAGAACTTATCCTTTAACTGGTGTGCTCTAAGTGTTTCCATGACTTCCTTGAGATATCTAGCATGCTCTTCTTCATCTTTTGAGTAGATCAAAATATCATCCACGAAACTACCACAAACTTGTTAAGGAACTCCCGAAACACCCTACTCATCAAATCCACAAAGTATGCGGGTGCATTTGTTAACCCAAACGGCATGACGAGCCATTCGAAGAACCCATCTGGAGTCCTAAACGCAGTTTTGTCAATACTATCCTCAGCCACTCTAAGCTGATGAAATCCTGTGGCTAGATTGAGTTGAGAGAAAACAGATGCTTCCACAAGCTGGTCAAACAAATCGTCGATTCTTGGTAGTGGGTGCCTATTCTTCTTTGTCATCTTGTTTAACTCACGATAATCTACGCACAGACGAAGCGATCCATCCGCCTTAGTAGCGAATACCACTGGAGCACCCCATTCAGAAATGCTCCGTCTTATGAAATTCTTCTCAAGCAACTCGTTAACTTGTTTACTGAGCTCTCTTCTTTCTCGTGGGGCCATGTGCCTAACGGGCAATGAAACTGGCTTGGCATTATCAACAAGACAAATTCGGAAGTCTATCTCGCGTTTAGGAGGTAACCCCCTCACCTCATCATAGACATCTGGATATTCTCGGACCACTCTTACAGATTGCAAATTATCGTCGGACGAGTCAAGGGATTCAAGATAACACAACATGACCGGACCCTTAGGGTTACAAGAAATTTCAAGGGTATTACCAAGGCGAGTCATAAGCCTCACTACCCTTTGTTCACAATCAAGAATGGCTCCATAATCGGATAGCCAATCCATACCTAAGATCAAACCGTATCCCATAAATCCGAGAACATAAGCATTACACGTGAATTCTACGCTTAAGATAGAAATCCTCAAACCCACACACATCATAGATAAATGGGCGGAGCCCCCAATTGGATTTGAAACTATAACGAGATCCTCAACCAGACTAGTACTTAGGTGCAGATTTTCAACAATATCAGAAGAATTAAAAGTATGCGATGCGCCGAGTCAAATAAGGTTCGAACAGGAAAGTCAGAAATGTAAACAAGGCTTTCTACGGAAATATTACTACCTCAGTCAAGAGCTGGAGTGGTGTTGAGAGCATGCAACTGCCCTCCAGAAGTTCCTGCTTGCTGGGTCTGCCCTTGCCCTTGCTTCTTAGGGCAATCCTTGCTGATGTGTCCAGTATCTCCACAATGAAAGCATTCACCCAACTTCCTCTTCTTCCTTCTACAGTCTTTAGCTAGATGTCCAGTAATACCACAGAAGTTGCACTTCCTCGTCTCACGTGGTTTGTTGCTCTTGTTATTCTTGTTGCCCCCCTTTTTGAAGTCAGCTTTCTTATTCTGAGTCTCATTAGGCTTAACCTCCTTCTTGCTATTCTTGTCTTCCTCATGAAGTAGAGCCATATCCACCAAGCTTTCAAAGGTCGCCCCCATGGGTATATGAGTTATGGCCAAACTGTGTTGTGGCTCGTTCAATCCTCGAGCAAAGCGTACATCCTTCTTCTGTGCTGCGTTGACCAAATCCAAACCGAACTGAGCAAGCTGATTAAACTTATTCACGCACTCCCTAACAGACATGTCCCCTTGCTTGAGTGCTAGGAACCTCTCCATCTGAAGGTTCTCTTCTACTGATGATAAGAATTTAAGCCCAAACCTCTCTCTAAAATCTGCCCAAGTCCCAACTGGCCTGGTAGCGTTGGTGACTTCCCACCAAAATGCAACTTCCTCTTTCAACAACCATACTGCCAACTGAACTTTCCTATGGTCCTCCATATCACAGATAATGAACAAGTCTTCCGTCTCCTTTAGCCAGTTTCATGCCTCAACAAAGGTTTCAGTCCCAACGAAGTTCTTGCCGCCCATTGCTTTAAAGTCTTTGCATATTTTGGCAAAGGCGGTACTAGAAGAAGGAGGAACCACGACCACTGGGGGAGGAGGAGGGATGTCTGTCGGGCCTGCGCCATTGGCCCTGGCTTCTAAGTACCTTCGGAACTATCTAGGCACGGGTATTCCCTCAGGCAGGTTAAGATCAACCATGCTGAAAAACAAAAAGAAAGATCCAAACGAGGAAACAAAAGGAAGTGCTAATGGCTTTTGGGGAATAGCCTTTTTAAACATAAAACTTTTCTTGAAAAATGATTCTTTATAAATGGTTTTGAAAATAGTTTCGAAAGGTTTTTAAAACATTTGCCCAGCCTGGTAACCTTCTGCTCTGATACCAAATGTAACACCCCACCTCCGCTAGGGTCACTCACTAAGGGAATGCACTAGTTTTGGTGGAGTATTATCTAGATAAACATACACAGAGATATCACAAGGCATAACATAAATAAAGCAGCGGTAGAAATTAAAAACCAACTTTTTATTACTTTCAAGAAAAGAGTCAAAACCTCATATATCCAAGGTACAAATTATTCCATTACATCAAGTTACAAATAAAGGAGCATAAACTTAAGATAACAAAAGTAAACTATTCCCCATAAATAGCAGAAGCAGCCATAACATAGCTAAAGACCAAACCGTACATGAGCTGTCTGAAAGCAAGCTAAATCCAAGCTAAGAGCTAGTGTTTCCTCCCTGAGAACCTGGGGGGAACGAAAGAAAAAGAGGCGAAAGGAAAAAGGGTCAGTCATAAGACTGGTAAGCCCTAGTGACTTTCTGTATAAAAACTAGTAAAGGTAGTATGACATGTGAAAACTGGAATTAAACATAAGGATGATAACAGGACTGATACGATAATTAAGATAACAAGATAAGTCAAGTCTAGCATCGCATATTCAAGGTTCGCTGCACCAACTGTACTAGTGTTCTAACCCATGTCAAGTATTAATCATGAAATGATCCCTTGGCCCAGTATCATGAAGTGACCCATTACGGGGTCCTACGGTACGATCTACTAATCGATCGACTCCCTACAAGTTCTAGCTCGTCATGTGTCTGTGTCATACGACTCTATCCTGAAATGTAGCTACCTGTGCTAGGTCCACCATAGGGTGTATCAAGCCCTATGGTGCCAAACACCGACACGAATCAAGCACGAACAGTGTAAATCTACGGGTGCCCAATGCCTATTTTTTCAACTCCGGACTACGTGCACGACCATAGTCCGCCTGAACCTGCAATGGCGCACCTACTCAGCCGTCGTTATGGTCGCTTACAATCAGCCCAGTAATCGTGCCCCACCCTGCCTAGTCCTAGGGTATCATGATACATCCAAGTGG
Organism: Allium sativum; assembly: GCA_030737875.1. NCBI lineage: Eukaryota > Viridiplantae > Streptophyta > Magnoliopsida > Asparagales > Amaryllidaceae > Allium > Allium sativum. The sequence continues at coordinate 1,015,456,639 of CM060916.1, forward strand.
GTTACTGCTGAAAAGGACCGCGTAACTAGGGTTTCTAATGGGTTAAGTGTTGTCATTCAAATTTGTGACTTAACCCTATCCAAATCATGTATCAAGTTGGTTAAGTGTGTTCAAGTGGTTCATGACTTAACCCTATCAAATCAACATGTCAAGTTGGTTAAGTATATTCAAGTGGTTCATGACTTAACCCTATCATGTGGCATTAATTCATTAATGCACCCCAACCTCTCACATTAGACTAACTGTTGTGGTCACTGGATTTGCCGGGCGGTTCCGGGCAGATTTACACCACAACATAGTCTAACCTCGGGTTTTTCGTGTGGTATGACCAACTACCCACATTGGATCCTATTGTTTGCAGTCACTGGATTTGCCGGGCGGTTCCGGGCAGATTTACACTGCAAACTCAACCCAACCTCGAGTTGGCCATTTTCAAGTTTATCTAATTGTCATGCCCACGCTCAAGTTTTCATGTCATGTTTCATGTCAAATCGTGTCAAGTTCATGTCCATATCCAGGTTCAAGTTATAGTAACATTCATGTACGTTCAAAGCCAATCTATGATTTACCTAATCTACCCAAATCATATTCCCATCGCATATAAGCTCGAATCGATACCAATAAATCTAATTAGGGAATAACATAAAAAGGGACGGGTATAAGGTGGTAGAAGTGATTACTAGCATAGCATGGTATGACTTGAGATAAATGATTATAACATTACTGGCATATGGAATATTGGCCTCAAACATAAAGATTCCAAATCTAGCAAAATAAGGTACTAGTCAAGATAACAGTTGTCATAAGGTGATAGTATAGTCATGGTAACGATTGACATAAGGTGATAGTATAGTCATGGTAACGATTGTCATAAGGTGATAGTCATAAACTTATGACTAATAGCCGATTCAACATGATAATATGAGGGGTTTTTCTTTTTGATTTACAACATGAATAGGCCCCAAATCAATGTCATAGTAATATATCCAAGAGTCAAGATCCAAGATAAACGAGAATGGATGCAAAAACAGTCATCATACATAGGTCCAATTTCAATTTACAACATATTCATATTACATTTACAGTTTAAATCTAAAAATAACCGGGGCTTACATAGGTGTGGGCGTTGGCGGTTAACCGAACATGTCGGTTAATATTTTCGGTTAACCGCTTAGTTTGCACGGTTCGGTTAACCGAATTTCGGTTAATTGAGGGTAGGTTTATTCGATCGAACCGAAAATATTTATCCACGGTTAACCGTTTAATTTAGACGGTTAACTGTTTAGTAGTTAACCGTTTAAATTGAACGGTTAACCGTTTAAATCGAACGGTTAACTGTTCAAATTTGACCATTTTCCATATAAACTAACTTATAATAATAGATCTAACAATTTTATAAAAAATTGACATGCTAAACACTAACAGTGAACACTATACAGTCAGTCACTACCCACTACCCAGTACTCAACTACCCAATATTCTAATACATGAAGCTCGGAATCTTCAGATGCATGTACGGTTAACCGATGATGCCGGTTAACCAAAAAAAAAAATGTCGGTTAACCGAACCTACCTAGGTTTTATTAACCGTTAACCGAACCGAAAATGTTCGGTTAAGGTCGGTCGGTTAACCGATGATGTCGGTTAACCGAAATTATCGGTTAAGTCGGTTCGGTTAAGTCGGCTAAGTCGGTTAAATCGGTTAAATTCCCACCCCTAGGCTTACATATCGTGGTTCGAGAATTAGAAAAAGAGAGTCGATGTTGAATCTTTATATGCTTAGTCAAGTCCTAACAGAAATCCCCAAATCAGCAACGTAGTTTCGATGTAGAAGAAGTAGTCCCTTTCTCTAACTTTTCAACCAATATTAGAGTAGCATAAGGTCAGAAAGAATTTTGTGTAGAGAGACTAGTCTTAGGAGCTGTATATATGGGGTCAGGTCAATGAATGTAGACAGAAACGAGGCCAGAAACATCAAAGTGAATCCAGCTTCAAAAGTGGGCTCGGCCACCAGGTCGACACTATGGTCGACTTGGTCCTGGGCAGGCCGACTACATAGTCGACCCCCTGGTCGACCTGGTCCTGGGTGGGAAATTTCCCGCCTAGTCCATTCTGAGGTTTGAAATTCGAAATTTGAATTCGAATTCTGAGCTGTCTTGAACTTGAAAACTTCTAGAAACTTCGAAAGGTCATAACTTGGTCATATGGACTCCGATTCTCGAAAACTCGGACTCATTTCCAAGCAGAATTTCGAGACGAACGCAATGGCGTAACCCGTTTCCCTTGATTTTTATTTTAAAAATTAATTCTTCCTTGATTTATGGTTATTACACGTTATAAAAATATGGGTTGTTACAACATGTTTAATATAAACTAAATTTATCTAATTTAAGCATGTCAATTATTGTTGTTCTATTTATTTTGAACAAATAAATAGAACACCAATAGAATTATCCCACATGCCTAACAATCATATAAATATAAATAGACATGAAAACATTTTCAATTAAACATGCATAAATAAAACTATAACAATTTAACAATTATATAAAATAACATCTGTGCCTATCCTAGCATACAAGATACTAACCTAATTAACACGATGCATCTAATATTAAACTCAATCCATATATGACTCGATGACTTAGTTATTGTTTCAAAAATAGAGAATAATAATCTAGCATCTTTCATCAATATATCAAGTATAATTCGAGCGCTATCATAATATTCCTAATTTCCTTGGAAACTTATCGATGGAAAACATCGACAGATACATCCATTTAGGAATCTCAAATAGTCATAGAAAACTATTCGATCCATCCCATTTAGTTATTGGTAGCTGACATTGCATTCGTGACAAAACAAATGTGCGGAGAAACCCTTCTCTTAATGCTAGAAAAACAACACTTATTACATATGGAACTAACCATCACGGTTGAGTCCATACTACCTCTCCTCGAGCTATGGAGTCATATCCAGTAATAAACACATGAGGCATTCACTCATGAAATATTGCTTCCGAACTGGTTCATCTCCAACTCGACACACACGAACAACTACCTTTCTTATACATAATTATAAGAAACCTCACACATAAGATGCAAAGAATTCCAGCCCTTGCTACAAACAAAAGTTGAGATACTATAACCACCTGAAATTTTGAAACCAATTTAAAATTTTGAAAATACGAGTTTTAGGAAATTAAAATAACCGCACAGGGTTCTGGATACATACACTCATTTTAAAATACAATTTCAAAAAGTATAACGGTCAGATAAGTTGTTTAAATCAGTTTTATCAACTTATCAGTTTGAACAATTTTGGTCAGAAACACTACTGGCTGAAATTATAAATTTTGAGATTTTGGATAAAGAATTTGAATACAACTTACTTGATAGTTAATATAAGGTTAGTAAACTTTTAAAATTAATTTAAAGGTGAAAATTTTGAAATTTAATATTTTAATGTTATTTTAATAACCTGAAAAGGATTTACTCTTGCATTTCTTCTCCTATAGTATTCTATCATGCTAAATGGATCTCCAGTGGGTTATTTTTCTAGTAATCAAGGGATAAGACAGGGGGATCCTTTATCTGCATATATTTTCATTATAATCATGGAAGTGCTAACACAAATGATAAATGATGAAATTAACAAAGGTCAACTCAAGTTGCTCCCATTATGCGTTGAGCCTAGAATATCATCTCTAATGTTTGCAGATGTTCTTGTAGTCTTTTTACTCCGGAGACTGTGACCATAAACACAACCTTTAACAAACTTAGCAGTCTCTATGAGATGACATGATTAAAAGTGAATCTTGAAAAAACCAAAATGAAGACCGCAGGGCTTTCTCCCATTCAAGTGTTAGAACATGGTGCAAGGACTGGATTGACAAACAATAATGACACCACCTCCAATCTGGGGTTACCCCTAACCACAACAAATATCACTACTAGCCAATGCTTGCCTCTTTTTAGCAGGATTACTGCCATAATGACGCACTAGATAACCAGATTGTTAAGTAAAGCAGGTAGACTCACGTTAATCAAGTCGATGGTGTTGTTTATGCAAGTATACCGAACGAGGACATTATTCTTCCTACTAGGCTGATTTGCATGATTAAATCAACCTTCATGAAGTTTTTATGGAAAGGCAAGTTGGATGGGAGATACCACTCACCTATAGCTTTTAAAATAGTTGAAAGGGTAATGTGCAAGGGAGGGTTTGGCCTTGTGAATATGATGTTATGGAACAAAACAGCATTCGCTAAACACACTGATTGTTATCTTAACAACAGTGATAATGTTTGGGTTGAATCGTCAAGCAAGCATGTTACTAAGGGAAGAAATTTTGGACTATGTAGCAATTGCAAAAATTGAGTTGGACGTGGAGAAGCATTTACAAACTTAGATAAAACACCGACATACCTTTGTTACAAAGTGAATTCAGAAGCTGATATAAATCTATGGCATGATCCATGGTTGAAGAATGGGCTAATATTATGTAGAATGCTTTTTGATCTTGAAATTGAAGTGACAACAATAAGTAGAAATGCAAATGTGTGTCAATATATAACTAATAACATCGCCAGACTTCCAAAAACTACAGTTCCTACCATTAATATGTTATGGTATAAAGCTCGTAAACTTCAAGTAGCGGATGGCACTGACAATCAAACTCTACGGGGAATAGAAAAAAAAAGCCATTTCATATTAGAAAAATGTACCACAACCTGTCTGCATATGAAGCAACGGCGAAGTGCAAGTGCTATAAGAAGATATGGCATAAAGACAATTGTGCTAAGAGAATTTTCTTCTATGGAAAGTATTAAACAAGGCTGCTCAAATAAAAGATAAACTTCAGAGTAAAGGGATGCAGATAGACCCGAAATGTGTCATGTGTGGTGATATTAAATGAAAGCCTTGATCACCTATTTTTTGAATGCTAAACAACCTTGAACTTGTGAGATGACTTGATGCGTAGAATTGGGAGATCAGGTGTAAGTCAAAAAAGCAATGCTGAATGGAGAAGCCTGGAGAAGCAAACTAGTAGAAAGAGTAACAAAGGCAGAATCCTAAGTTTGACTCTTAAGAAATTCTTGAGTACGATTTAGAGAGAAAGGAATAAGAGAATCTTCAGTCTGATGGATGCCAAAAGGTTGTGATCATTTAGAAAAAAGTGTTAGAATGGTAGTGAGGAATGGTTTGAGGATGCTAATTTTCATTTTCGATCCCGAAATCATCCAATGCTGTTATAATTTTGTTTGTAAATATGTGTTTCTGTTGTGTCACCTTTTGTTGATGTACCGTGTTTCTACGTTTTTCTTGTGTGTATTGTATTTTCTTTTTTCTCTCCGGTGCATTAATAAAATGGTAGGGGTCCACTCAACTCCGTCGGCTTTACCAAAAAAATAACCTGAAAAGGAACATTTTTGAAATAGTCTCAGAATCCGATGAAATCAATTTTATTGGATCCATAACGTCAAAATATGGTAGGATTTGAAATTTCATAATTTTCAGAGTTAACATGTGAGTGTACGTAATATAAATGTATGTTGAAAAACTAGTTAAAATTTAGTAAAAGCTAGAAATAAGGTCATTTTTCAAATGATATCCGAATTCGACAGGACCAAGCTCGTTAGAATTATAATTTTGAATTGTAGCAATATTTCAAATTTCGTAATTTTTGAAGTTAGTACGTGGTCACACGACTAGAAGGAAGTTAACGTAGTATAATTAATTAAGGGTAGTCAAATCACTTACACACACATTTCCATATGCCACAACAATTATACACCTCATGTACTTCCTTATACACTTGTCATTACCTCCCGAATCCTAAGTACTAAGTGCATATTCCTCTTTTCCTTTTCATTTTATTTTATTTTCCATTCCTTTCTCCTTTCTTTTACCTTCTTCCTTAAGAAAATTCCTAAGCTTCCATTAACCATCTCCTTCCTCCTCCTACACCCAACATTTCCCTCCAACAAACCCACACCCCCTTGTGCAGCACCGAAGCTGCCCCACCATCTTCTTCTCTAACCGTGCGCCCCTTTATTTTCAAAAAATCCTTCCCTCTTCTTAAAACTCAAAAAGATCACTCCTTTTACCTTAAAACCAACAATTCACCACTTGAATCATCTCCACCGGGCCCTACATGCTTGCTTATGGATCCCACCACCCCCACAACCAACTTATCCACCTCCCCTTGACCTGGTCGTGGCCTTTCCCCTTGCTTCCATGCCTTAAACCCTCCTAAAAATCTCACCTTTCCTTGATTTATGCATGTTTAAGTTTATATATGTAGTTGCTAGCTGATTTGGAGAAAAAAATGTGGAATCTTGGTTATGTACCAAGTTATAAAATCCTATATTTGAAGTTTCATGGAGTTTGGAATGGCTTTGGTGAGAATTTCTTACTTTAATTGCTTAACTATTTTAGTAATGTCATAGTTTACACAGTTAATGTTCGATTGATATGTGGTTGAATTGGTGATGAACTGTGATATGATTTGAATGTTGAATTGGGTTAATTATCATTTTAATACAATTTTAAATTGTTCATGATAGCTTTATTAGAGTTAAACGCCCATTTATAAGTTAAATGATGCATTGGCGATCACCTATTTAGGTCAAGTAGACTTGATAAAAATATAATATGAAATGAACAAGTTATCATGGATTGTTTAATATTGATTAGTGATTGATCATATAACTTTGTTATGATGTTAAATATTGAGTATTACGATAAAAATATCATTCTTATTTGATATATGTGTGTTTGATTGGTGATGTGACGTTTAAAACACAAATAATATCGATTTAAAACTGTTTGAACCTCAACTGATCTTGATGAAATAATTTAATAATTATTGGTTTTTTTAAATGTGATGCAAACCCCACACGGGTATTGGGATGATACTTACACATCTCTCAGTTGTTTAGATAATGGTAAACCCCACATGGGTATTGGGATGATACTTACACATCCCTCAATTGTTTAGATTATGGTAAACCACACACGGGGAATTGGAAGATCAAGACAAACAATTTAAGAAGAAAGAACTATTGTTAAATGAAGTAGCAATAGAAAATTATGAATTATATGATCAGGGGTATCTCAGAAAAAATAGAAGGCTTTGTGCACCTGACATTGAGGAATTAAAAAAAGAAATTCTGGATGGGCATCATAAGACTAAATACACTATACACCCAGGGTCAAACAAGATGTGTAATGATATGAAAAGGGTTTATTGGTGGCCAGCGATGAAGGCAGCAGTGGCAAGGTATGTATCCAAATGTTTTACCTGCCAACAAGTGAAGGCAAATTATCAAAATCCCTTATGAATGATGCAACCATTAGAAGTGCCTAAATGGAAATGGTAAAGTATTTCAATGGATTTTATAGATGGATTGGAAATAGGAAAGTATTTCAATGGATTTATTGATGGATTGCCAAGAACTTAGAGGGGTAATGACAGTATATGGGTGGTGGTCGATAGCTTAACAAAGTCAATCCATTTTATCCCCAAAAAATTTGATAGAAATGCCAGTAAATTAGCTAAGTTGTTTGTGAAAGAGATAGTAAGGCTACAAGGAATTTCTGAGACAATTACTAGTGATAGGGATTCTTTATTCACCTCTAGATTATGGGGAAGCTTTCAAGAAGCCATGAATATGGAGTTGTGTTTAAGCACAACATACCACCTCCAAACTGATGGGTAAACTGGGATTGTAAACAAAATTTTGGAGGATTTCCTTAGGGCTTGTGTTCTTGACTTTGGTGGCATCCGGGAGGATCACTTGTATATGGCTGAGTTTGCATATAATAACAGATTTCAATCCATCACAAGGATGGCTCCATTTGAAGCTCTATATGGAAGGCCCTTTTTATCACCAGCCTGTTGGTTAGATGTAGTGGAAAAGGTACTACTTGGGAGAGAGCAGGTGAAGGAAATCTCAGAAGGAATTGAATTAATCAAGCATATAATGAAAAGTGCACAACAAAGACAAAAAGCTTATGTAGATAAATGGAGATGATCAGTGGAGTATAATGTAGGAGACTTTTTTCTCTCTTAAAGTTTCACCTATGAGGAAGGTATTGAGATTTAGAAAGGAGAGTAAGTTGTCACCAAGATATATAGTACCTTATAAAATCATTCAAAGAATAGGGACATTAGCTTATAAGTTGAAATTATCAAAGGAATTGGGGAATATACATGATGTATTTCATGTATCTCAGTTAAAAAGATGGGTGCATGATAAAAGAACCATCTTGGAATCTCCGACACAAATTAAAGTAAAGGAAAATCTGGTGTATGAAAAGAACCTAGTGGGAATAGTTGCCAGCGAGGAGAAGAAATTAAGAAATAAGACTATAAGGCTTGTGAAGATTCAGTGGAGTTTAGATACAAATGATTGTACCTAGGAGGTTGAGAATAAACTGAAGGCAAAGTATCATAATCTGTTTACTGATTGAGGAAGCCTTGATAGATGCTAATTATGGAGAAAAAGTAGTGTTTTCTTTCTACGTACGTTATGCTAATATTAAACTGTATAAAGAAACTAATTGTGGGACACCATTCCTTTTAGAGGGAGAGTGTGTGAAGAACCAGAATATTATTATTAATAATAAGATTATAGCTTAAATTAAGCACAAAAATTTAATAACATGAAATAAACGATAATGTAAATGAAAGAGTCAATAGAAGGAAGGTTAGCACATCTCTTATTAATAGGTATTAAGTAGTGCATAATCTGGTGGATTAAAGGGTATATGTTTTGGATACAACAATATGAATATGACCAAATTTCTCCATATGAGTAAAGTCACGCAAATAGCACGAAGCATGAAAATGTTGCAAATAATGTTGTTTAAAGATTAAATAGAAAAGGGAGATAATTTGAGAAGGCTAAAATAAACATTCAGGACCACAATCTTACCTGAATGATTCACAAATATATAAAGGACAAAACTGATCTTTCCTTAAATAGAAAACCCTAGTAACTATTATAAATAAGTAGGTAGCAGACTAGGGTTAGTTTGCTCTTTTGGTACAAAATATTCAGAAGAGAAATAAGGAAAGAGTAGTCAAGATCAAAGATATTAACATCGGTTTAATATGTAAATCAGTTGTTTGATATTTGATTGCAGGATTTATGAATGCAGTATTACTATTAAGATTTATCTATGGAATTATATAGGTGGTGATTATGCATGAACATGTTATTACTATTTAACTTAACCAATGTTGTTTGCTATGTAATAGGGTGTTTGCTGTGTAATAGGGTTTTATTTAATTAGAGGTAGGCAGTATAAACAAGATGGTTTATGCTCATGTCTGTTTTCTAAAGCAAAGATAAATGGTTCATAAGTTTAAATGCTGATTCATTTCTCTTGGTAACATTCTTTGATGAAAAGAATATGGGTTGGTGAGATACCCTATATCTCTAGCCATATGTTCACAGCAAAACAAGAAAGTTCATGACATACATAGTAGTGCCACTATATGAATGTATCCCAAATAAGTAGATATGTTGAATAATTGATATCTGGATATTTTTATGCACATATAACTTAATAGTTATATGAATGGTTGTGATGGATGATCCTTGATTGTTGCAGTTTGGTATGTGTAAATGGTAGTACATATATATTGGAAAGCTTATTGGATAATTATATCTGAATGGTGATATAAATACAAGGTAAAAAGGGATGTATATACATAGTATAAATATTTAGGATAAATAAAATTTACACATAAATACAGGGTGACATTCCAGGGATGTTGTTGATCTACTTAACCTCAGGATGTAGAGGTTGGGTATATGCATGGCATATAATGCTCTACAAGCCTTTGTGTTTGGGGTAACAAATTATTGGGTCCTCAAACAATGCATACATAGTGTTCAATAGCAAGTGGGATTAACCTGATTAATAAAGAAATCTGAGTTAAGGGGATGGGTGGGCAAAACATCAAGAGGTAGATTTATACATGTACCTGCTGTTTGGTTGAATGATATATTCTAAATAAGAATGCATCTTCATTTTTCCCAGTATATGAGTGTTAAAGTAATCATTAAAAATTTATATGTTAAATGCTTTAACTCTTATGATTATATTAATAAATGTTCATACCAGACCATGTCTGACTTAGTTTGATTGCCTTTGCAATCTGCTAGGTATCTCATTGATTATGAGGCAACTCAGGGATTCATTTCAGGTTAACAAAAGGAAGCATTGCGAGAATGTTGTGTTGAAGAATTAGAAGCATCTAATATTCTAACTTCGATTAGCTAGGAAAATGCCTAAGTTTATTAAGCAGTATTGTTTATGTTTTTCATGAAGTAATATAGTTAAAGTGAGGTTTAAGTTTGATTTGAATGTGTAAGAAATTAAAACTGATGTAATGATGATATGAATGTCAATGCCATTATAAGTAATTAGCTTGATTAACATGCCTGCAGAAGGGGTTTAAAAGACAGATTCATGCATACACACTACATATATAATAATATATGATTGTGTGAGTGTTAGGATTTGGTTAAACTATGCCATAAAAGTATAGTATTGAAATTGGCAAAGTCTATTTAATTACATTCATAGATAATAATGGATGTTAATAGTTTATGGGAGATATTATATGCCAGAAGGAGTGACATGCACATCACATAAATAGTATGTGATTGTTTGTGTTCCTCTGATTTGGTTAAAGAATTGGTTTTAAGATATTTGACATATACATAATAATTAGGTTGTAATTGCACCTGTTTGGTTACCTTACCTGATCTAATTGCAATATCCATTCTAAATTCATTTTGATGATTCTTGAATGAAAATGAGTAGGTGAATACACTTATGTTATAAGAGAATAAGGACCATATTCTATTCTGGTTAAAGGAACATGAATGAACACAAGTATTTGGATTATGACTAGTGCAAAAATGGGCATATTTACCCAGTTTAAACCTTCCTTTTTCATACATATGACACAACAAAGAATTCAACCCCTTTAGCATATTAACACATAACTAAGGAAGGATTAAATACATCAAATTTATTAGTCATAATTCCACTTTCAACTCTTATTTGTTGTAGTCATGTTAAGTATATTAGAAAAAATGGTTTGTTATTTAATAGTTAGTTCAAGAAACTTATTTTGAGAAGTTAGCATGCATTTGCATATATTCATATATGCAGATAGATGATGAATTGCATTATACTGATATATTTATGTTCGTGCGCAGGATCTTGGGAAAAGTTGAAATATAGGTTTGTTATTAGAAATGAACCCTAGTAAAAATAAACTAGCTGCAATAATATAAATTATTGATAGGAAAATGGGTCACTATAGGTATTGGATGATACTTACACATCTCTCAATTGTTTAAATTACGATAAACCCCAATGGGTTATTGGGATGATACGTACACATCTCCCAAGTGTTTATTGAATGTGTAGTAAGCCCACATGGGTATTGGAATGATAATTAATCCGCATATCTCTCAAGTGTTTATTGTATGTGTAGCAAACCCCACATAGGTATTGGGATGATAGTTAATCCACACATCTCCCAAGTGTTTTATTTGTGTAGTAATATGTTGATTGATGAGGGCCCAGAGAGGCAAGTTATAGTTGTACCGATCAACCCGTACAAAGGAGGTCATGGCGAAATTTTTCAAAAAATTAATGCGTTAGCCAAATAGTTAATAAACTATCATTGAAGCAACTAGATTCGAAATTTAATTATATACATTGAGTTATGGTCAGAATAAAACTCGCCGCACGGTAGCAGTTCGCGAATTTCGACCAATAACTTTAAGCTGATATACCAGGAGATCCGACCGTCGGATTTTTCCAAAACTAGAACCGTAGGGTTTGTAATTAAAAGAGCTTTAAACGATAATATGAATTTTGAAATCCAATGGTTAGAATTTGAGAAATTCTCAAATCAAATTTGAATAAAAATAGCGTCAAAATCAATAACAGCTTGTAATGGAAAATTATTAATATGGACTATTTTTATATGAATAAAAATAGGGAAAGATCATTATAAATTATTATAAATGATTTGAAAGAGCTATGAACCAAATATACTTGGTTTTTTATGTTTATTTTTGTTGATTGATTGTTTGGATTGTGCTCGACCAGTTTACTAGCAAATACACTTTTATATTCGGCATGGATTGGGTAGAAATACTTGTATGCTTACACCTTGTGATTTATTTCACGATTTGACTAAGAGATATTTAGTGATGTTTTTGGATTATTTCAATTTAATGAATTTTTTTTGAAATAGGGTTTTGATAAGCGAAAGGGAATGTCTTTCACGTATTTGGATAGGGAATGTTTTATACAAATGTTTTATGAAATATAAAGGATTTTTGAGTACTAAACCCGATGTTTTTGAAATGATTTGGAAAGGATTTAAGATAATTATATATGGATTTAAAGGATAACCTGGTTAAGTATTTGGATATTTTCTGTAAAGAGTTGAATATTCCAAGATTTGGAAAAGATAAAAGACATTTTATCTGAATGAGCTTATTAACCACTAAAATAAAGAATAAAAAGGAATATGCGATGATTCCAAAGAGTACAGTCTAATACCACCTGTGAGATCTAACTGGAAAGTATTCCATTAGGCGTGAGGTGGGAAGAACCAAAAGGAAATCAGATATTTGGCTAAAAACAGGTGAAGTTTTCTATAGACAAGTGATCTAGTGTTTTAAAATAACATATTGGAATGTAAGGGTTTAAATGTAACAAAAGTTTCCAATGTATTAACTAAGTGGATATTGAATGGAAATAGTCTTCGAATATTTCAATATTGGATTCCGTGATTATACGGATATTGGAGGAATTTGGAAGATAGAGATATCATTATTCCCTGTACAGTATCTGTTAATTTCAGAATTTGATATTGAACACGAGTCGATACGATTTCTATTCAAAGCCTTATATTTGATATCAAATTGGATTTTGGGTTTGTCGTGAATGGTATCTTCAGTAACACTATTCTTAAGCCTGGCTAAAATGGAATTTATGGAATAATTTTTTTAATTAAGATTTAATGGAATTTTCCAAAGGCAAGCTTCCAATTAATGAATTAAGTTGGAATTGAATGGAAATCGATTTAGCGATAACGAGATAAACCTTTGTGGAGGAAGACCTTTACTATTTAAGGAACTTAAAAGGCTTTTCCATTATTTCTCTTATAATATTAGTCTGATACAGAAATTTATATCGATTATGAACTAGTATGATTTCTGTGAAAATTCCGTTTTGAATGGAAGTTGATTTTGGGTTTATCGTAAACGATGTTTTAAATAACATTTGTTCTTTAACCCAGTTAAAGCAAAGATAATTTCTCAAATTGGAGTTTTAATAGATCTTTCAATAAAGATTTGATTAAACGAAATGGAGATTAAAACCAAGTTAGAATCAAACTTTAATTAAATTTAAAATGATACAAGGTAATTAAATTTACCATAACATGTTAGTGTTAGATATGAAGTACCACCACTTTTGCTCTATGGGATGAATAGGTAGGGTATAGGATAACGATATGTGAGATTACATTTTTTGTAATGGTTGATAATCCCGATAAGGCTTATAAACCTTAATTAAAGTTAAATTATGAAAAGAGATTATATAACCTTTTTAAATGATTTCCATGGAAAGATTTAAACAAAAAGTATAAATGATGCAAATGTTTGATAAGATTTATGGGAATAATTCCCAATGTAAAATAATACTTGAATAAAAGAATACTCTGGATTGGAATGAGGTGTATGATATGTTTATATATCACTTGGTTTTTATGATGCGATAGTTATTCGGAAAGAGCGATTTTCAATCCATTTTGAATAACTAATACGATGATTAAAAGTTAAAGATAGTGAAGACGGTGGTTAAAGACCGAATATCTTCACATCGTTTGAATTATTGCTAATGTCTCGATTGGGATGTACACCCAAGATGAGGTTATAAGTGGTGGTCATCCAAACATGCTTGGAAATGGATCGGATATGCAAGGGCCACTCTCCCTTAGGGGACGAGGGATAAGGTGCCTTCTGTTTCGTTCAGACTCAGAACGAACTTTTAGATGGATTGTGTTTTACATTGTATTTCATAACATAACCGATTAGTTGCTATTGATAATATATCTGAGGTGGAGGAGAATTTATTCTCTTAGCTTAACACCCTTCTTTGAGACGTATGAGCTCAAAGGTTATACTATTAATAAAAACTGATTATATGTGTGAATGGATAATGTTGCATGCTAAGATGTTGATTGATCAAAGATTTTGTTGAAAAGCAGATATTTGTGGACGATGATCAAAACACGACTGATATAGCGTAGCTTTGTGTTGAGAAGTGACTTTGACAAGCTTCACATCCCTTGAATGACGGAAAATAGGATGAAGACAATAGAGAAAGGATATATGTTTCCTTCTATCTAAAAGTGATGCCATGGTAAGGAGACCAGACATATTTACTTATGTGGATGTTGTAATTGAGGCGCCTCAAAAGATGGTCGACGTACTGACCAAATTGTAGTTCCAATATGACCCGGGAACATTATGTTCAGGTAATTGTCCAACTCACCGGGTATTAGTGGATTGATTCTGTCACTCCAAGGGATATATGTTGTTTTCCCTGGAACAATTTTCTAGAGATGTTCTGAAGTTGGAAAAAGAAGATCTTTTGCCTTGGTCATTGATGGAAATCCAACTTCTAACATGAACCTTGCGTTTTCAGCTGTAAACCTATATGGCGACATAATAGGATGGGGCATTATGCAGCCTAAGATTGATACATTTATTTTGTAAATTTTTTTCAACATTAATAATAATATCAAATGATTTAAATTTTCCTATATTAAGCCTGTTTAGCTATTATAAGGTAAAACTCTATCCTTTGATTTGCGCTTGCATTGTGTGATGGGACTTTAGTCTTATAATAGCTTCATTTTCAAAAAGCATTGCGATTGTTTTATGATTTGTATTCATGTGGAGGAAACCAGTTCCATGTTATATGACGTGGTCTCATGAATTACCCAACTCTAAATAAAATTTTATAACTGTTTTAGTTCTCACACCAGTCCCATGACCGAATCAGAGTTTATTGTTTCCCACCTAAACTCTCGGTGCCCATATTTTCCACATGAGCAGCTAGTAATTTTGGTTTTGCAGATATCAATTAAATAGGATCCTCGATTATGGCTGGAGCTATACTCTGGATTATTTGGTAGTCTTCCGCTATTTGTATTTATGTAACCATGTTTCAACTATATTGTAATTTATTATTCTTTAATATTCTCCGATGTGTATTATTTATTTGTACTCTGATGTATTTTTTTTGCAATAGCAATGAAATGATCTCTTGTTTATGTTCTTATTAGTCGTAACCCCAAACGTTACGCCATGTTGGTCAGTTTGACAATTGATTCAACCTGGGCGGCAGCGCGGGTCGTGACATTTGGTATCAGAGCTTCGGTTTACAAAGTTTCGAGGGTACGACACATTAGAACAAGATGAAAGAATTCATCAAAGGGAGGATTAGTAACATCCTTTTGAAGAATACTTACTGGAGATAGGATCAGTAGTATCCTAGAATGAGTAACTCATTAGAGATAGGAACAATAGTATCCTAGAATGAGTTCGAAGAGTATTATATATGCGTGAAGATGAATTTTAATATATACATATATGTATAAATGAGTTTAATTATGAAAAATTATATCTTATAATAAGAATTTGGGTATTTTATTTGATTGTTGAGTTTGGACTATCGAGTATAAGAAGTTTTTTCATTATGAAGTATCAAATGTACTAGATAGATATAGAATCACACCCTAGTCATCCAGGGATGATTCTCGTGATAACTCGAGCATCATTAGTATTTCTTTCCGAGTTTCAAAAGAGAGATGTCTACATAATTCCAATTGAATGGTGTAAGAACCAAGAACTTAGTTAGGGTTTAATGTTCGTAATTTGAATGTGAAAATATACTATGAGTATATAAAAGAGACAACATATAAAATTTGGAAAGTTAATTAACCAATTGATGGCTAGTTGTTATGTGTGATAATTAGTTTAACTAATAAAAGTATTGGAATGATAAAACCAATATGAGAATAGAAGGTAGATTAAGCCAAATTTCAAGAAATAGGGAAGTTCTTTGAAACTGAAAAGTTAAAGAACATAAGTTTAAATGAAGGCTGAGTTGGCTAAGTAAATGACCTTTAGTTCCATCATCCTTTTCGAGAACGAAAAGTCTTTAAGTGAGGGAGATTGTAACGTCCTGAAATTTTGGAACCAATTTCAAATTGTGAAAATACAAGTTTTTAAGAAATTAAAATAACCGCACATGGTTCTGGATAGATACACTCATTTTTAAATATGATTTCTAAAAGTATAACGATCAGATAAGCTGTTTAAATCATTTTTATCAACATATCAGTTTGAACAATTTTGATCAAAAACATTATTCATCGAAATTATAAATTTTGCATTTTTGAGTTAGGAATTTGAATATGACTTATTTAATAATTGAGATAAGGATGGTAAACTTTTAAAATTAATTTGAAGGTGAAAATTTTGAAATTTAATTTTTTGATAACTTGAAAAGGACCATTTTTGAAATAGTCTCGGAATCCGACAAAATCAATTTTATTAGATCCATAACTTCAAAATGTGGTACAATTTAAAATTTCATAATTTTCGGAGTTAATATGTGAGCGTACGTAATATAAACGTATGTTGTAAAACTAGTGAAAATTTAATAAAAGCTAGAAATAAGACCATTTTTCAAACAATGTTCGAATTCGACGAGACTAGGCTCATTAGAACCGTAATTGTGAAACGTAGCGAGATTTCAAATTTTGTAATTTTTGGAGTTAGTATGTGGTCACACGACTAGAAGGAAGTTAACGTAGTATAATTAACTAAGGGTATTCAAATCATTTACACACACATTTTCCATATGCCACAACAATTAGACACCTTATGTACTTCTTTATACACTTGTCATTACCTCCTTAATCCTAGGTACCAAGTGCATGTGCCTCTTTTCCTTTTCATTTCATTTTATTTTCCATTCCTTTCTCTTTTCTTTTACTTTCTTCCTCAAGAAAATTCCTAAGCTTCCATTAACCATCTCTTTCCTCCTCTTACACCCAATGTCTCCCTCCTACCAGCCCACACCCCCTTGCGCAACATCCTAGCAACCCACCATCCTATTCTCTAGCTGTGGGCCCCACTTTAAGTTCCAAAACCTTTCCACCTTCTTAAAAATAAAAAAGATCACTCCTTTTACCTTAAAACCAACCATTCACCAATTGAATCACCTACCCCGAGACCCACATGCTAATGCCTGGACCCTACTACAACCAACGCCTCCACCTTCCCTTGACCTGGCTGTGACCTTCCCCTCGCTCCTAAGGCTTAAACCCTCCTAAAAATCTCAACTTTCCTTGATTTTTGCATTTTTAAGTACATATTAGAGAGAGAGAGAGAGAGTGTGTGTGTGTGTGTGTGTGTGTGTGTTGTTGCTAGTTGATTTAGAGCAAAAAGGTGGAATCTTGGTTACATAGTAAGCTAGAAAATCCAACATTTGAAGTGTCATGGAGTTTGGAATGGCTTTGGTGAGAATTTTTCACTTTAATTGCTTAACTAGTTTAGTTAAGTTGTAGTTTACACTGTTTAATGTTTTATTGACATGTGGTAGAATTGTGATGAACTGTGATATGAATTTAATGTTGAGTTGGGTTAATTATCATGTTAATACAATTTAAAAATGTTCACGATAGTTGTGGTAGGGTCAAACTCCCATTTATAAGTTAAACGATGCATCAACGATCATCTGTTTAGTTCAAGCAGACTAGGTAAAAAATAACGTGAAATGAACAAGTTATCATGGATTGTTTAATGTTGATTAGTGATCGATCGTATAAGTTTACTATGATGTTATATATTGAGTAGTATGATAAAAATATCATTTTTATTTGATATATGTGTGTTTGATTGGTGATGTGACGTTTAAAACACAAACAGTGTCGATCTAAAACTGTTTGAACCTTATTTTCTTGATGACGTAATTAATTAATTATTAATTTTTTTGAATATGATGCAAACCCCACATGGGTGTTGGGATGATACTTACACATCTCTCAATTGTTTAGATTACGGTAAAACTCAAACGGGTATTGGGATGATACTTACACATCGCTCAATTGTTTAGATTACGGTAAACCCCTCATGGGTATTGGGATGATACTTACATATCTCTTAATTGTTTAGATTACGGTAGACCCACACAGGTATTGGGACGATACTAACACATCTCCTAATTGTTTATTGAATGTGTGGAAAACCTCACATGAGTATCGGGATGATAATTAATCCACACATCTCCCAAGTGTTTATTGAATGTGTGGCAAACTCGACGTGGTTATTAGGATGATAATTAATCCACACATATCCCAAGTGTTTATTGAATGTGTAGCAAACCCCACATGGGTATTGGGATGATAATTAATCCACATATCTCCCAAGTGTTTTATTTGTGTAGTAATCTGTTGATTTATGTGGGCCTAAAGAGGCAAGTTATAGTTGTACCGATCAACCCGTACAAAGGAGGTTATGGCGAAAATTTTCGAAAATTTAAGGCATTATGTAGAAACCCGTAACTTCCCCGTAAAGGAAAGCGTCGGATAGTTCGAGAACAAAGCACAACAGAACACATACAGAAGAACGTTTCACTATATATAACAACAGTGCATCAGATTACAAGAATATACAGAGTATAAACGAATATTACACAGAAATATCAGAGATTTTAAATTACATTTAAAAACATAGCAGCGGAAAATAATACAATACACAACTAGAAGGAGATATACGGATACAAAGCTTTCCGGATATCGTTCCAGCTGTAAACCAGGATCCTGTGAATATAAATCTGCAAAACCAAAACTACTAGCTGCCCGTGTCAAAATAGGGGCACCCAGAGTTTAGGTTAAAACAATAAACTCCAGGTCAGTCATGTGACTGGTGTGAGAACTAAAACAGTTATTAATCTTTATTTTAAATCATTAGGTAAATCAAGGGACCACGCCGTATAACACGGAACGGGTTTCCTCCCAAGAATACCAGTGCATAAAACAAACAGCGCAATGCTAAATAAAGAAAAATGAAGCTGTTATAAGACCCAGGTCCTATCACACAATGCAACGCAAGCCGGGGGATAGGGTTTTCCCTTATAACAGCCAAAGAATGCTTGATACGTTTAAAACAAATCATTTGATACTATTATAAGTGTATAGTGTATAAAACAACTTCAGATCATAAGTATCAATCATAGGCGGCATGGGTACCATATATCATGTCGCTATATATAGGTTTACAGATAAAACCGCAAATGTCACGTATTTGGAAATTGGATTTCCATCTATGAACCGAGGCAAAAGATAGTCCTCAACCGATTCGAGACTGTCTAGTCCGAGCCTCAGGCAAGTACTCTGTCAAGCCTTTGGATCGTCAGGGCCGGTCCACCGATGTGGATTAAAATGCCTGAACACTACGTTTCCCCACCCTATGGGGTGTAAGTCTGGTCCGTCAGCCGACCAGAATGCATCGGCCGAAACCGATATAACCGAGGCGCCTCGCAACAGCAACAACCACATAAGTCAAACTCGTCAGGGCGTGTAAAACCACTGACGCCACTTCTAACTAGAAAGAAACGCAAGTCCTCCCTGATGTCCTCTCCCGTTTTTGGTTCATACCGGGTGTGAAACACGCGAGGTAAACGTTACACAAAGCTACGCCACAAAGGCCGTGCTTTGATCATCACCACAAGACTTTGCTTTTCAACAGAAGCCTTGATCATTTGCATCTTAGCATGCCACACAGGCAAACCATCCTATGCAACCGATATCAGTCACACAGAATGAAATCCGATGTCAGACACACAGTCCATTTACAAGTCCGTTCTGGGTCTGAACGAAACCGGAGGCACCTAGTACCCCGCATATCCATCGATCTCCAAGTACGTCTGGACGATCCCCAACTGTTTCCATCTTCTTGGGTGTACAGCCCAATCAAGATCATCAGTTATCACCCAAACGACGTGAAGACCTCCGGTCTTCGACCATCGTCTTCATCTTCGACTTATCGTCGTATCAGTTATTCAGAATGGGATAAACCCGGTCTTTCCGAATAACTCGCGTATATATTATAAAAGTGTTACACAAACACAACATACGCCTCATTCCAACTCATTAGTCATTAACCGTAAATTAATCAAGAGAATAATTCCCCAAATATTAACCCCGAAGGCCGAAACCAACATCAGATCAATATCCAGAAAACCATTCTACTTAGCTAACCGACAGTTAGTTTCTAATTTCACGTTCAAATCTAATTAAAGATTCATTAAAACTCCACTCAGTTTTAATCGTTAACTGGGTTAAAGAATCAGTGTCATTTAAAACACGGTTCACGATAAACCCAAAATCACATTCATTAATTATCGGGTTAAAGAACAAGTGTTATTTAAAACACTGTTCACGATAAACCCAAAAATCAATATCAATTCAATTCCAATTAAATATTCTTTAATTGGTACACTTCATTAAATCTAAATAAAAAGATTTAATCTTTTCTCAACTGGGTTCAAGAACAGTGTTAGTGAAGACACCATTCACGACAAACCCAAATCACATTCATTAATTATCGGGTTAAAGAACAAGTGTTATTTAAAACACTGTTCACGATAAACCCAAAAATCAATATCAATTCAATTCCAATTAAATATTATTTAATTGGTACACTTCATTAAATCTAAATAAAAAGATTTAATCTTTTCTCAACTGGGTTCAAGAACAGTGTTAGTGAAGACACCATTCACGACAAACCCAAATCACATTCATTAATTATCGGGTTAAAGAACAAGTGTTATTTAAAACACTGTTCACGATAAACCCAAAAATCAATATCAATTCAATTCCAATTAAATATTATTTAATTGGTACACTTCATTAAATCTAAATAAAAAGATTTAATCTTTTCTCAACTGGGTTCAAGAACAGTGTTAGTGAAGACACCATTCACGACAAACCCAAATCACATTCATTAATTATCGGGTTAAAGAACAAGTGTTATTTAAAACACTGTTCACGATAAACCCAAAAATCAATATCAATTCAATTCCAATTAAATATTATTTAATTGGTACACTTCATTAAATCTAAATAAAAAGATTTAATCTTTTCTCAACTGGGTTCAAGAACAGTGTTAGTGAAGACACCATTCACGACAAACCCAAATCACATTCATTAATTATCGGGTTAAAGAACAAGTGTTATTTAAAACACTGTTCACGATAAACCCAAAAATCAATATCAATTCAATTCCAATTAAATATTATTTAATTGGTACACTTCATTAAATCTAAATAAAAAGATTTAATCTTTTCTCAACTGGGTTCAAGAACAGTGTTAGTGAAGACACCATTCACGACAAACCCAAATCACATTTGATATTCAATATAAGGCTCTGAATAGAAAATATATCGGCTTACATTCAATATCAAATTCTACGATTAACAAATGTCGTATTAGAAATAACGATACAAATATATCTTTCAAATTTCCATAACAACACCTGTATAATCACGAATCCCAACATCGAAATATTCCGAAGACAATTTCGATTCAAATCCACTCCAATGCAATCATTGGAAATTTTGGTTATTTTCAAAACCCTTTTCGAATTCAATTTATTTATTCAAAAATAAATAGAATTATAATTCTAGTTCAAAACTAGTTCATTTCGATAAAAATCTATTTTTATCTTTTCAAATATGGAGTTTTTCATCCCAATTCTTTCTAAATCATTTCTTATGATTTTACACAAATTATTACTATTTTTAATAATTTTATCAAGGCCCGTACAGTCGATTTCCATCAATGGCCATCGAACTGCACTTACAGCGACCTTTTTCGAATTTGATTTGGACATAATTCCAAATCCAACCGTTAGATTTCAAATTTCTAATCTTCGTTAGAAAGCTCTTTTCGATACGAACCCAACGGTTCCGGTTTTAGGAGAATCCGACGGTCGGATCTCCCGTAATTTCCGTTTGAAATAAACGGTCGAAATTCACGAACTGCCGCGGCGCGGCGCGTTCTATTCAGGCCATTATATTATATATATAATATATATATAATATTTTTCGTCGATTTCTATTTAAAACGAATTATATAAATAGTTTTAAATTCGTTTCAAAAAACAATTTCAACTTCCATTTCAATTCAAATCAAAATTGAATTCTTCTTTATAAATTCGTTTCAAAATTCATTTCTATTCAATTCAAATTTCAATTCAATTTGAATTCATTTCAATTCGCTTTCAATTCAATTTGAATTCGTTTTCAATTCAATTCATTTCGAAATCGTTTTCAATTCAATTCATTTCGAAATCGATTCCAATTCATTTTGAATTCGTTTTCAATTCAATTCATTTCGAAATCGTTTTCAATTCAATTCATTTCGAAATCGTTTTCAAAATCGATATAAATATCGTTCACGTCAAAATGGCGTCAATCTAATCAACACGGCTTCATATATTCCTTTATTTTCAAATATTCTATTTCAAATATTTCTTTTTCAAATATTTCTTTTTCAAATATTTCTTTTTCAAATATTTCTTTTTCAAATATTTCTTTTTCAAAACTGGAATGAGGCCCAATCAATTACCATATAAAATTAATTATATGGATTTTCATACAACACATGTATATAATAGCATTGAAAATAATCAACCATCAACCAAAGTGCACTACACTGTATAAGCATCAAATATAGATATTCAACGCTTATAACAGCCTGTCAATCAATCGATCGACATATTTAATCAATCAGGATGAGTGAACTTCAAATTTCATCCTAACACCCGTGTGGGGTTTCAAACCATCAAACACATATTTTATTTGTGCAGTTAGGCGATGTGTAAAATTTATCGACCCAATCAACGTCATTCAAATAGGTGTACATAAACAAACCGTCTGGTTTGTAAATGAATATTTATTTATTCACATTCACGTTAAAAATTATATTTTTAACGATAACACATTTTATTTTAACATATGAATTTCTATTCAGTTCATTCTTCAAATAAAATGCTATTTTTATTTTTCTAACTTATTTTAGAAAATTTCGGCGGCATAACGGCACGATACTAGAAACGGGACAAGGCCTAGCCTTATCCCCGGTCTAGTGAAGGCCCACGCCATTCACACATCAATCAAATCACTTTCGTTATGCAAACCACAAAATTGGGAGTAAGGATCTAACCTAGCCTTACTCCTTCGCCTTATAACGGCGCACGTCTAATCCTAACCAATTTATCGATTTGATTTTTCGCACCACAAACCACATTCAAACCAATATCGCAATCAATCACCAAACAGTCAAACAAACAAGTCCATGGTCTGTGGACGATTGTGTCGGGTGCTACTAAGCACCGTCTGCATCCTAGTATATATATATAACTAGAAAATAAATTTGAAAGGTGAGAAATTCTCACTTTTAGCTATCCAACCATCTCGACTCTTCTTTTGCAGGAGTCTTCGTCGTTTCGCCTTTTTGTCACCTTCGTTGCCCAAGGCCACTATATATATAAAAATTGAATTTTTATTTCAAAGTTCAATATATAAAAATCGAATTTTTATTTCAAAGTTCAATATATAAAAATCGAATTTTTATTTCAAAGTTCAATATATAAAAATCGAATCTTTATTTCAAAGTTCAATATATAAAAATCGAATCTTTATTTCAAAGTTCAATATATAAAAATCGAATCTTTATTTCAAAGTTCAATATATAAAAATCGAATTTTTATTTCAAAGTTCAATATATAAAAATCGAATCTTTATTTCAAAGTTCAATATATAAAAATCGAATCTTTATTTCAAAGTTCAATATATAAAAATCGAATTTTTATTTCAAAGTTCAATATATGAAAATCGAATCTTTATTTCTTCTACCCAATAAAAATTTCGCCTTTTCTATTTTAAAAATATGATCTTTCCTATTCAAAAAAACCCGATCTTTTCAATTTTAAAGTTCAAACCTTTTTCTAAAAAAAATCAGTTTTTAAAATCATATAAAATCAGTTTTTACTTTTATTTTAAAATCAGTTTTAAAACTTAATAAAAAAAATCAGTTTTTGAACACTTATAAAAATCAGTTTTAAACACTTATTAAAAACAGTTTTAAACACTTATTAAAAACAGTTTTAAACACTTATTAAAAACAGTTTTAAACACTTATTAAAAACAGTCAGATCAGTTTTATACCTTAAAAACGAAATCAGTTTTTATTTATATAAAAAAAAATAGTTTTCTATTTATTAAAAATCAGTTTTCTATTATATAAAAAAAAACAGTTTTATATTATATAAAAAAAACAGTTTTCTATTTATAAAAAAAAACATAAATAATAAAATAAATAAGCTAAAAAGACTTACAGGGTGGTTCTCATCGATCGCGGGTTCGTCGGAGGAAGGGGGATGCAAAAAGGGGGGGGGTCGGACGGTGCGGTGGTCTGCTACGGTCGGAGGAGCTCGCCTGGTCGGAGGAGCTCGCGTCGGGCGGTTTCGATGGGAGAGGAAGGGGAGAGAGAGGCGGAACTCGGGGAGGTGGGGCGGCGCTCCGGTTGGGCGACGGCGGCTCCCTGGGCGCGGCGGCGCTGCTGCGCTCCCCCTTCTTCTTTCTTTTTTTTTTTTTTTTTATTTCTGAAAAATCAATTTGATCGGGGGGGGGGGGGGCCAGAGTTAAAAAGGGGGAAAGGAGTTTTTTTTTTTTTTTTTTTTATTATTAAATTCAAAATAAAGTTGACTTTCACATACAACCTCTAAACGAGGTCCACCGCCTGTCGCCCATAGCGTTTCACCCCCATTCCGAACACAATGGGATATGTATCGCAAGCTGATTCGACTGTTTGAATCAGTTTCCGTTTAATTTACATTTAAATTGCTATATTGAATTTTAAACGTACATTTCAAATTACCGGGGTCACATACTAACTAGAAAAATTCCATAAAAATATTTTCTAGCTTCGTATTGACGATACGGTCCTAACAAAACTAGTTTCGTCGAATTCTGAGACCGTTAGAAAAATGGCCAATTTCCAGTCGATTAAAATCAACTGAAACTGGTCAAACGCGTTTTCTTTTGCTACGCTCACATATTGATTCTAAAAATTATGAAATTTGGAATCTAGCAATAACTTCACATCCCGGACCCAACCAAACTGGTTTCGTCGAAATCCGAGGTCGTTTGCAAAATGTCCATTTTTAAGGGTCTTTATATATATTAAAATATATATAAATTCCACAGCGACTTTTCTGAATTTTCAACTGGACATATCTTTCAATTCCCGCTATGAAATTTTGATTTGCCGGATTCGATAGAAAGATATTATCAATTAGATCCTATCATTTTTGGTTTCACTAAAATCCGGATTGTTTTGCATCCGGTACATTCAATTGAAGTTTGAAATCGAATTATCGAACTACCGCGCCATTTTCAATTCTATTTATAATTATATATAAATATTTATATTCTAACGACGACGCGTATAATATATACGTTCGATTTATATTCTAAATAAATTTCTCGTCGATATTATTTAAAATAATTCATTTTAAATAATCAAAATTCACTAAAATTGCCAAAATAAAAATTTTAAACTGGCCCAGATTTTCCGGGTTGTTACAATCTCCCCCACTTAAAACTTTTCGTCCCCGAAAAGGAACAAAGTCGAAAGTGGTTTGATTATTCAGCCCTACGCTCGATCTGGCTTCCATTCTCTAACCTTTAAGTTTCTGAGAATTTTCAAAATTTCAAAAATTTGGCTAACACCCTAAATTTTCGAAAAATTTCGCCATAACCTCCCCTGCACCGGGAGCACCGGGGAATTTCAAATAGCTTCCCCGGTCCTTCAGATCTCAAAAAGAAAAAGAAAAAGCCAAGCGGCTAGCCAATAGGCTCACAAAATCATCATCACCCAAACAAAACAGGAAATTATGTAGTAAACATGTACCTATTTGTCGGGCAAACAAATTTTATTCTCTGGCTCTAGCCTCCTTGCTATGACCTGTTCAATGATATATATGTATATGCAAGCAAATGCGACCAATTTTCAATATAATCCAATATTTGATTCAATTAGGCTAAATGGTTCAAAATTAGCAAACAAATGAACAAACAACACAAACATCAATCAATTAGTGAATTAGAGTTTCAAATTCATAACTTTTGATACATATAAAGAAAATCATGTTTTGAGGCCAATTCACAACAATGTATTCTAACTATATAAGTTTTGGTTCTCACACCAGTCTAATGGAAATATATAGATATCACACCTTCGAAACACGAATATAAATACTGATGATGTGGCCACATCATCAGAATTATCCCCGAGTGTCTAGAATGTGACTCTATATCTATCCAGTATATTAAAATTTCAAATACACGTGGATCAGACGTATACGCAAAATCTTTATATACTGGACTGTCCAACTCAATATAAAGAGATAATCAAATACGAATAATTGATTTAAATTTTCAAAACAAAAATTTGGTTTCATTTTCAAAAATATACTCTTCACACTCGTTCTAGGATACTACCGATCCCATCTCTAACGAGTCATTCTCGTTGGATATTACTAATCCAATTTCTGATGAATTCTTTCGTATCGTTCTAATGTGCCTTGTTCTCTGAGCTTTGTAAACCAAAGCTCTGATACCAACTGTAGAAACCCGTAACTTCCCCGTAAAGGAAAGCGTCGGATAGTTCGAGAACAAAGCACAACAGAACACATACAGAAGAACGTTTCACTATATATAACAACAGTGCATCAGATTACAAGAATATACAGAGTATAAACGAATATTACACAGAAATATCAGAGATTTTAAATTACATTTAAAAACATAGCAGCGGAAAATAATACAATACACAACTAGAAGGAGATATACGGATACAAAGCTTTCCGGATATCGTTCCAGCTGTAAACCAGGATCCTGTGAATATAAATCTGCAAAACCAAAACTACTAGCTGCCCGTGTCAAAATAGGGGCACCCAGAGTTTAGGTTAAAACAATAAACTCCAGGTCAGTCATGTGACTGGTGTGAGAACTAAAACAGTTATTAATCTTTATTTTAAATCATTAGGTAAATCAAGGGACCACGCCGTATAACACGGAACGGGTTTCCTCCCAAGAATACCAGTGCATAAAACAAACAGCGCAATGCTAAATAAAGAAAAATGAAGCTGTTATAAGACCCAGGTCCTATCACACAATGCAACGCAAGCCGGGGGATAGGGTTTTCCCTTATAACAGCCAAAGAATGCTTGATACGTTTAAAACAAATCATTTGATACTATTATAAGTGTATAGTGTATAAAACAACTTCAGATCATAAGTATCAATCATAGGCGGCATGGGTACCATATATCATGTCGCTATATATAGGTTTACAGATAAAACCGCAAATGTCACGTATTTGGAAATTGGATTTCCATCTATGAACCGAGGCAAAAGATAGTCCTCAACCGATTCGAGACTGTCTAGTCCGAGCCTCAGGCAAGTACTCTGTCAAGCCTTTGGATCGTCAGGGCCGGTCCACCGATGTGGATTAAAATGCCTGAACACTACGTTTCCCCACCCTATGGGGTGTAAGTCTGGTCCGTCAGCCGACCAGAATGCATCGGCCGAAACCGATATAACCGAGGCGCCTCGCAACAGCAACAACCACATAAGTCAAACTCGTCAGGGCGTGTAAAACCACTGACGCCACTTCTAACTAGAAAGAAACGCAAGTCCTCCCTGATGTCCTCTCCCGTTTTTGGTTCATACCGGGTGTGAAACACGCGAGGTAAACGTTACACAAAGCTACGCCACAAAGGCCGTGCTTTGATCATCACCACAAGACTTTGCTTTTCAACAGAAGCCTTGATCATTTGCATCTTAGCATGCCACACAGGCAAACCATCCTATGCAACCGATATCAGTCACACAGAATGAAATCCGATGTCAGACACACAGTCCATTTACAAGTCCGTTCTGGGTCTGAACGAAACCGGAGGCACCTAGTACCCCGCATATCCATCGATCTCCAAGTACGTCTGGACGATCCCCAACTGTTTCCATCTTCTTGGGTGTACAGCCCAATCAAGATCATCAGTTATCACCCAAACGACGTGAAGACCTCCGGTCTTCGACCATCGTCTTCATCTTCGACTTATCGTCGTATCAGTTATTCAGAATGGGATAAACCCGGTCTTTCCGAATAACTCGCGTATATATTATAAAAGTGTTACACAAACACAACATACGCCTCATTCCAACTCATTAGTCATTAACCGTAAATTAATCAAGAGAATAATTCCCCAAATATTAACCCCGAAGGCCGAAACCAACATCAGATCAATATCCAGAAAACCATTCTACTTAGCTAACCGACAGTTAGTTTCTAATTTCACGTTCAAATCTAATTAAAGATTCATTAAAACTCCACTCAGTTTTAATCGTTAACTGGGTTAAAGAATCAGTGTCATTTAAAACACGGTTCACGATAAACCCAAAATCACATTCATTAATTATCGGGTTAAAGAACAAGTGTTATTTAAAACACTGTTCACGATAAACCCAAAAATCAATATCAATTCAATTCCAATTAAATATTCTTTAATTGGTACACTTCATTAAATCTAAATAAAAAGATTTAATCTTTTCTCAACTGGGTTCAAGAACAGTGTTAGTGAAGACACCATTCACGACAAACCCAAATCACATTCATTAATTATCGGGTTAAAGAACAAGTGTTATTTAAAACACTGTTCACGATAAACCCAAAAATCAATATCAATTCAATTCCAATTAAATATTATTTAATTGGTACACTTCATTAAATCTAAATAAAAAGATTTAATCTTTTCTCAACTGGGTTCAAGAACAGTGTTAGTGAAGACACCATTCACGACAAACCCAAATCACATTAATTAATTATCGGGTTAAAGAACAAGTGTTATTTAAAACACTGTTCACGATAAACCCAAAAATCAATATCAATTCAATTCCAATTAAATATTATTTAATTGGTACACTTCATTAAATCTAAATAAAAAGATTTAATCTTTTCTCAACTGGGTTCAAGAACAGTGTTAGTGAAGACACCATTCACGACAAACCCAAATCACATTCATTAATTATCGGGTTAAAGAACAAGTGTTATTTAAAACACTGTTCACGATAAACCCAAAAATCAATATCAATTCAATTCCAATTAAATATTATTTAATTGGTACACTTCATTAAATCTAAATAAAAAGATTTAATCTTTTCTCAACTGGGTTCAAGAACAGTGTTAGTGAAGACACCATTCACGACAAACCCAAATCACATTCATTAATTATCGGGTTAAAGAACAAGTGTTATTTAAAACACTGTTCACGATAAACCCAAAAATCAATATCAATTCAATTCCAATTAAATATTATTTAATTGGTACACTTCATTAAATCTAAATAAAAAGATTTAATCTTTTCTCAACTGGGTTCAAGAACAGTGTTAGTGAAGACACCATTCACGACAAACCCAAATCACATTTGATATTCAATATAAGGCTCTGAATAGAAAATATATCGGCTTACATTCAATATCAAATTCTACGATTAACAAATGTCGTATTAGAAATAACGATACAAATATATCTTTCAAATTTCCATAACAACACCTGTATAATCACGAATCCCAACATCGAAATATTCCGAAGACAATTTCGATTCAAATCCACTCCAATGCAATCATTGGAAATTTTGGTTATTTTCAAAACCCTTTTCGAATTCAATTTATTTATTCAAAAATAAATAGAATTATAATTCTAGTTCAAAACTAGTTCATTTCGATAAAAATCTATTTTTATCTTTTCAAATATGGAGTTTTTCATCCCAATTCTTTCTAAATCATTTCTTATGATTTTACACAAATTATTACTATTTTTAATAATTTTATCAAGGCCCGTACAGTCGATTTCCATCAATGGCCATCGAACTGCACTTACAGCGACCTTTTTCGAATTTGATTTGGACATAATTCCAAATCCAACCGTTAGATTTCAAATTTCTAATCTTCGTTAGAAAGCTCTTTTCGATACGAACCCAACGGTTCCGGTTTTAGGAGAATCCGACGGTCGGATCTCCCGTAATTTCCGTTTGAAATAAACGGTCGAAATTCACGAACTGCCGCGGCGCGGCGCGTTCTATTCAGGCCATTATATTATATATATAATATATATATAATATTTTTCGTCGATTTCTATTTAAAACGAATTATATAAATAGTTTTAAATTCGTTTCAAAAAACAATTTCAACTTCCATTTCAATTCAAATCAAAATTGAATTCTTCTTTATAAATTCGTTTCAAAATTCATTTCTATTCAATTCAAATTTCAATTCAATTTGAATTCATTTCAATTCGCTTTCAATTCAATTTGAATTCGTTTTCAATTCAATTCATTTCGAAATCGTTTTCAATTCAATTCATTTCGAAATCGATTCCAATTCATTTTGAATTCGTTTTCAATTCAATTCATTTCGAAATCGTTTTCAATTCAATTCATTTCGAAATCGTTTTCAAAATTGATATAAATATCGTTCACGTCAAAATGGCGTCAATCTAATCAACACGGCTTCATATATTCCTTTATTTTCAAATATTCTATTTCAAATATTTCTTTTTCAAATATTTCTTTTTCAAATATTTCTTTTTCAAATATTTCTTTTTCAAATATTTCTTTTTCAAAACTGGAATGAGGCCCAATCAATTACCATATAAAATTAATTATATGGATTTTCATACAACACATGTATATAATAGCATTGAAAATAATCAACCATCAACCAAAGTGCACTACACTGTATAAGCATCAAATATAGATATTCAACGCTTATAACAGCCTGTCAATCAATCGATCGACATATTTAATCAATCAGGATGAGTGAACTTCAAATTTCATCCTAACACCCGTGTGGGGTTTCAAACCATCAAACACATATTTTATTTGTGCAGTTAGGCGATGTGTAAAATTTATCGACCCAATCAACGTCATTCAAATAGGTGTACATAAACAAACCGTCTGGTTTGTAAATGAATATTTATTTATTCACATTCACGTTAAAAATTATATTTTTAACGATAACACATTTTATTTTAACATATGAATTTCTATTCAGTTCATTCTTCAAATAAAATGCTATTTTTATTTTTCTAACTTATTTTAGAAAATTTCGGCGGCATAACGGCACGATACTAGAAACGGGACAAGGCCTAGCCTTATCCCCGGTCTAGTGAAGGCCCACGCCATTCACACATCAATCAAATCACTTTCGTTATGCAAACCACAAAATTGGGAGTAAGGATCTAACCTAGCCTTACTCCTTCGCCTTATAACGGCGCACGTCTAATCCTAACCAATTTATCGATTTGATTTTTCGCACCACAAACCACATTCAAACCAATATCGCAATCAATCACCAAACAGTCAAACAAACAAGTCCATGGTCTGTGGACGATTGTGTCGGGTGCTACTAAGCACCGTCTGCATCCTAGTATATATATATAACTAGAAAATAAATTTGAAAGGTGAGAAATTCTCACTTTTAGCTATCCAACCATCTCGACTCTTCTTTTGCAGGAGTCTTCGTCGTTTCGCCTTTTTGTCACCTTCGTTGCCCAAGGCCACTATATATATAAAAATTGAATTTTTATTTCAAAGTTCAATATATAAAAATCGAATTTTTATTTCAAAGTTCAATATATAAAAATCGAATTTTTATTTCAAAGTTCAATATATAAAAATCGAATCTTTATTTCAAAGTTCAATATATAAAAATCGAATCTTTATTTCAAAGTTCAATATATAAAAATCGAATCTTTATTTCAAAGTTCAATATATAAAAATCGAATTTTTATTTCAAAGTTCAATATATAAAAATCGAATCTTTATTTCAAAGTTCAATATATAAAAATCGAATCTTTATTTCAAAGTTCAATATATAAAAATCGAATTTTTATTTCAAAGTTCAATATATGAAAATCGAATCTTTATTTCTTCTACCCAATAAAAATTTCGCCTTTTCTATTTTAAAAATATGATCTTTCCTATTCAAAAAAACCCGATCTTTTCAATTTTAAAGTTCAAACCTTTTTCTAAAAAAAATCAGTTTTTAAAATCATATAAAATCAGTTTTTACTTTTATTTTAAAATCAGTTTTAAAACTTAATAAAAAAAATCAGTTTTTGAACACTTATAAAAATCAGTTTTAAACACTTATTAAAAACAGTTTTAAACACTTATTAAAAACAGTTTTAAACACTTATTAAAAACAGTTTTAAACACTTATTAAAAACAGTCAGATCAGTTTTATACCTTAAAAACGAAATCAGTTTTTATTTATATAAAAAAAAATAGTTTTATATTATATAAAAAAAACAGTTTTCTATTTATAAAAAAAAACATAAATAATAAAATAAATAAGCTAAAAAGACTTACAGGGTGGTTCTCATCGATCGCGGGTTCGTCGGAGGAAGGGGGATGCAAAAAGGGGGGGGGTCGGACGGTGCGGTGGTCTGCTACGGTCGGAGGAGCTCGCGTCGGGCGGTTTCGATGGGAGAGGAAGGGGAGAGAGAGGCGGAGCTCGGGGAGGTGGGGCGGCGCTCCGGTTGGGCGACGGCGGCTCCCTGGGCGCGGCGGCGCTGCTGCGCTGCTGCGCTCCCCCTTCTTCTTTCTTTTTTTTTTTTTTTATTTCTGAAAAATCAATTTGATCGGGGGGGGGGGGGGGCAGAGTTAAAAAGGGGGAAAGGAGTTTTTTTTTTTTTTTTTATTATTAAATTCAAAATAAAGTTGACTTTCACATACAACCTCTAAACGAGGTCCACCGCCTGTCGCCCATAGCGTTTCACCCCCATTCCGAACACAATGGGATATGTATCGCAAGCTGATTCGACTGTTTGAATCAGTTTCCGTTTAATTTACATTTAAATTGCTATATTGAATTTTAAACGTACATTTCAAATTACCGGGGTCACATACTAACTAGAAAAATTCCATAAAAATATTTTCTAGCTTCGTATTGACGATACGGTCCTAACAAAACTAGTTTCGTCGAATTCTGAGACCGTTAGAAAAATGGCCAATTTCCAGTCGATTAAAATCAACTGAAACTGGTCAAACGCGTTTTCTTTTGCTACGCTCACATATTGATTCTAAAAATTATGAAATTTGGAATCTAGCAATAACTTCACATCCCGGACCCAACCAAACTGGTTTCGTCGAAATCCGAGGTCGTTTGCAAAATGTCCATTTTTAAGGGCCTTTATATATATTAAAATATATATAAATTCCACAGCGACTTTTCTGAATTTTCAACTGGACATATCTTTCAATTCCCGCTATGAAATTTTGATTTGCCGGATTCGATAGAAAGATATTATCAATTAGATCCTATCATTTTTGGTTTCACTAAAATCCGGATTGTTTTGCATCCGGTACATTCAATTGAAGTTTGAAATCGAATTATCGAACTACCGCGCCATTTTCAATTCTATTTATAATTATATATAAATATTTATATTCTAACGACGACGCGTATAATATATACGTTCGATTTATATTCTAAATAAATTTCTCGTCAATATTATTTAAAATAATTCATTTTAAATAATCAAAATTCACTAAAATTGCCAAAATAAAAATTTTAAACTGGCCCAGATTTTCCGGGTTGTTACACATTATCCTAATAGTTAATAAACTATCATGGAAGCTACTAGATTTGATATTTAATTATATACGATGAGTTATGGCCGAAATAAAACTCACTACGCATCAGCAGTTCGCGAATTTGGACTAGAAACTTTAAATTGATATATCGGGAGATCCGACCATCAGATTTTTCCCAAAACTAAAACCATATGGTTCATAACTAAAAGATCTTTAAAAAGATATTAAGAATTTTGAAATGCAACAACTATATTTCGAGAAATGCTCAAATCTAGTTTAAATAAAAACTGCGCCAAAATCAATAACGGCCTGTAATGGAAAATTATTAATATGGACTATTTTTTTATGAATAAAAATAGGGAAATATCATTATACATTATTATAAATGATTTAAAAGAGCTATGAACCAAATATACTTGGTTTTTGATGTTTATTGTTGTTGATTGATTGTTCGGATTATGGTCGACCAGTTTATAAGCAAAAATATGCTTTTATATTTGGGCTTGGGTTGGGTAGAAATAATTGTATGCTAACAAGTTGTGATTTATTTCACAATTTGACTATGTGGTGTTTAGCGATGTTATTGGATTCATTTCTATAGTGAGTGGTAAGAGAAAGGAAATGTCTTTCCCGATTTTGTACAGGGAATGTTTTATACAATTGTTTTATAAAAAAGAAAGGATTTCGAGGACTAAACTCGATGTTTTTGAAATGATTTAAACTAATTATATGTGGTTTTGAAGGACAAACTGATTAAGTGTAATTCGGCTATTTTCTGTAAAGAATTAAATATTCTAAGTTTTGGCAAAAATAAAAGACATTTTATCTAAATGAGATTGTTAACCACTAAAATAAAGAAAAAAAAGGAAGATGCGATGATTCCAAAGAGTACAGTGTAATACCACCTGTGAAATCTAACTGGAAACTATTCCATTAAGCGAGAGGTGGTAAGAACCGAAAGGACATTGGATATTTGACTAAAATCAGGCGAAGTTTTCTATAAATAAATGATCTAGTATTTTAAAATAACCTATTGGACTGTAAGGGTTTAAATGTAACCAAAGTTTCCAATGTATTAACTAGTTGATATTGGATGGAAATAGTCTTTGGATATTTCAATATTGGATTCCATGATTATATGGATATTGTTGAGGAATATAGAAGATAGAGATATCATTATTCCCTTTATGGTATTTGTTGGTTTTAGAATTTGATATTGAATATGAGTTGATATGATTTCTATTCAAAGCCTTGTATTTGATATCAAACTGGATTTTGGGTTTGTCGTGAATGGTGTCTTCAGTAACACTGTTCTTAAACCCAGCTGAAATGGAATTTATGGAATAAATTTTTTAATTAAGATTTAATGGAATTTTCCAAAGGCAAGCTTCCAATTAATGAATTAAGTCGGAATTGAATTGAAATCGATTTAGTGATAATGAGATAAACCTCTGTGGAGCAAGAACTTTACTATTTAAGGAACCTAAAAAGGCTATTCCATTATTTCTCTTATAATATTAGTCTTATACAAAAATTTATATTGATTATGAACTAATATAATTTCCGTGAAAATTCCATTTTGAATGGAAGTTGATTTTGGGTTTATCATGAACGATGTTTTAAACAACATTTGTTCTTTAACCCAGTTAAAGCAAAGATGATCTCTCACATTGGAGTTTTAATAAATCTTTCCTAAAAGAAATGAAGATTAAAACCAAGTTAGAATCAATCTTTAATTAGATTTGAATTGGTAGAAGGTAATTCAATTTACCAAAACATGAGAATAGCTATGGAGTACCACCAGTTTTTCTCCATAGGATGAATAGGTTGGGAATAGGATAACAATATGTATGATTACATTTTTCGTAAGACTCGATAATCTTGATAAGGCAAAGGCTTATAAACCTTAATTTGAGTTAAATTATGAAAATATATTATATAATCTTTTGAAATGATTTCCAAGAAAAATTTAAATAAGAAGTTTAAATGATGTAAATCTTCGGTAACATTTATGGGAATAATTCCCAATGTAAAAGAATACTTTAATAGAAGAATATTCTGGATTGAAATGAGATGTATGATATGTTTATATATCACTTGGTTTTAATGATGCTATTGTTATTCGAAAAGAGCAGGTTTCAACACATTTTGAATAATAACACGACGATTAAAAGTCTGAATAACCTACCGAGCCCATAACCGAGCCCAGAGATCTTCACATCGTTTGAATTACTGCTGATGTCTTGATTGGGCAGTACACCCAAGATGAGGTTATAAGTGGCGGTCATACAAACGTACTTGGAGAATGACCAGATATGCAAAGGGCTCTCTCCATTAGGGGACGAGGAATAAAGTGCCTTTGGTTTTGTTCATTATATTTCATAACATAACTGACTAATTGCAATTGATAATATATCTGAGGTAGCGGAGAATTTATTCTCTTAGCTTAACACCTTTTTTGAGACTTATGAGCTCAAAGGTTATACTACTAATAGAAACTAATCATATATGTCAATGGATAATGTGGCATGCTAAGATGCTGATTGATCAATTCTTTTGTTGAAAAGCAGAGCTTTGTGGATGATGATGAAAGAATGGCTGAAAAAGCGTAGATTTGTATTGAAACATGGCTTTAACAAGCCTCACTACCCATGAATGGCGGAAAACAAGATGAAGGATAAGAGGGAAAGGACATACGTTTCTTTCTAGCTAAAAGTGATGCCATGTATGGAGCCCAAACATATTTACTTGTGTGGGTGTTAAAATTGAGGCGATTTGAAAGATGGACAACATATTGACCAGATTTTAGGTCCAATAGGACCGAGGAACGTTATGTTCACGTAATTGTCCAACTCACCTGGTACTGGTGGGCCGGCTCTGCCGCTCTAAGGGATACATGTTGTTTTCCTTAGAAAATTTTCCTTGAGATGTTCCGAAGTCGAATAAGGAAGAGGGTGCGTTTTTTACAGGTCCCTGTTATAGTTTCAAAATAGAAAAAAAAACCGGTCGTAAACTTATTGTAAATTAGGTCCCTATTTTCTGAAAATTCATCAAAAAAATATAAAAAAATATATAAAAAAATCATGTAAATTCGTATTTAAATAAAACATGTAAACGCTAAAAAATTCAGAACAAAAAATCATCAAACAAGGCGTCAAAAATCAAAAAAACAGAAGAAAAAAAAACGAAATTTCTAGTTAAATGCATAATAGTATGCACATATATCATTTTCCTGCATACATCCGTGCTTATTTTTCACTACATTCATCTTCGTTGATTTTTCTTCATGCAAATACGTGCATACATGTGTGCAAATATTTCAAATACTTGCACACATTTGTGCAGGTTTATTTTCAGATTTTAATCCGAACACAACTTACGGAAAAGTTGCATACATATATGCAATTATCAGTAATAATTGCATAAATGTATGCAACTATTTTTTTTATTTCCGTACAATCCTGACATTATTTCCAGGTTTTAGATTATTATTTTTATGAACGAAAGCACATTTTTTTTTTAAAAAAAAAGGCGGAAGTAATAAAATAGGGGGCAGGTTTAAAATTTTCAAAACTTTTTTTTTATATAAATTAGGTCCCTACTTTTAGCCAGTGTGTTATCCTATAAAAATGTTGCACACATGTGTGCATGTTTTCTGAGAAATTTGCACATTTGGATGCAAATAAAAATGAACTGAAATATTAACTTAAATCTATGCGCTGGAAGAACTGCAATAATTGCACATATGCATGCAATAAAATAAAAAACGTGCATAATATTATGCATTTAACTGCAGTTTTTTCTGTTTTTTTGCTGTTTTCTTCTTTCTGACATTATTTTTGTTGTTTTTTAACTGATTTTTTGTATAATGCATAATATATTTTATTACTAATTTACGAATTTTTTTTATTTTTTTTTAATTATTATTTTATAAGTTTTGAAAACAGGGACCTAATTTATATTAAGTTTATGACCGGATGTGAGCCTAATTAAGTTTCAAAATAGGGATGTGAGCCTAATATTCACTAAGGAAGATCCTTTGCCTTGATCATTGATGGAAATCCAACTACCAATATGAACCTTGCGTTTTCAGCTGTAAACATATATGGTGACATAATAGGATGGGGTATATGCCGTCTAAGATTGATACATTTATTTTTGAAAAAAAATTCAATGCTTAGACACTAATAGTAATATCAAATGATCTATATTTTCACGTATCAAGCACGTTTGGCTATTATAAGGTAAAACTCTATCCTCCGGTTTGCGCTTGCATTGTGCGATGGGACTTGAGTCTTATAATTGCTTCTTTTTCGAAGCATCGCGACTGGTTTATGATTTGTATTCATGTGGAGGAAACCCGTTCCATGTTATACGGCATGGTCCCAAGAATTACCCAACATTGACTAAATTTTATAACTGTTTTAGTTCTCACACCAGTCCTATGACTGGCTCGGAGTTTATTATTTCCCAGCTAAACACTAGGTGCCCATATTTTCCACATAGGCAGCTACTTGTTTTTTTAGATATCTATTAAACAAGATCCTAGATTATGGCTGGAGCTATACTCCGGATTATTTGGTAGTCTTGCGTTGTTTGTACTTATGTAACCATGTTTCCACTATATTGTAACTTATTATTCTTTAATATTTTCCGCTGTGTATTATTTATTTGTACTATGATATTCTTGTACTCTGATGTTAAATTATTGTAATTGAAATGAAAGGATCTCTTGTTTCTATTCTTGTTAGTCTAACATCAAACGATACTCCTTATTGATCGGTTTGACGATTGATTCAAACCGGGCGTTAGGGCGGGTCATCACATTTAGTAATTGAGCTTTGGTTTACAAAGCTTAGAGGGTACGACACGTTAGAACAAGATGAAATAATTCATCAGAGGTACGAATAGTAACATCCTATATAAAATTATTAACTCACTGGAGATAGGATCAGTAGTTTCCTAGAAGAGTTTGAAGAATACTATATGGGTAAAGATGGAGTTGAATATATACATATATGTATAAATGAGTTTAATTTTGAAAAATTATATCTTATTATAAGAATTTGGGTATCTTATTTGATGATTGAGTTTGGACTATCGAGTATAAGAAGTTTTTTCATATATGCTTCATGAACGTATATACGAATTCTTAGATATACTAGATGGATATAGAATCACACTCAGTCGTCCGGGGATGAAAATAGCTTGAGCATCATCAATGTTTATTTTCGAGTTATGAAAGTGGGATGTTTATATAATTCCAATTGACTAGTGTGAGAACTAAGAACTTAGTTAGGGTTTAATGTTTGTAATTTGAATGTGAAAATATATTATGAGTATATAAAAGATTTATGTTTTAACAACATATAAATTTGAAAAGTTAATTAATCAATTGATTGTGATGAGTGATACTTAGTTTAACTAATAAATGTATTGGAATGATAAAAACCAATATGAAAATGGAAGGTTGATTAAGCCAAATTTCGAGAAATAGGGAAATTCTTAGGAACTGAAAAGTTAAAGAACTTAAGTTTGAACGAAGGCTGAGTTGGTTAAGTAAACGACCTTCAGCTCCATCTTCCTTTTCGAGGATGAAAAGTTTTTATATGAGGGAGATTGTAATGCTGAAATTTTGGAACCAATTTAAAATTTTGAAAATATAAGTTTTTAAGAAATTAAAATGTATCTAGATTCTCTCAAACTAAAAGCTTACATAACGTTAGTGTTTATAATTTTATATCAAAATACAAAACTACTCTTTTCATGGCATCGTCTCTTTTAAATTCTACTACAATTATGCTTCATTGTCTTGCAATTTATGATTTTATCCTTACTTTGTTAGCTTATCGGGCATCGTTCCGACCTCATTTACCTCTTCTACGCTCTGTTTTGTTCTACCTGCCGATTTCCCTTAATTATTTTAGGGTTATGGAATCGGTGTCTATTGTTGGAGATTTCATTATTCAGGGGTCTTTCCTCAAACCTTGCACCTCTACTGATTTGATTACCGCGGCGGTAGCGGCTGTCTCTGATGGTCCGGTTACTGTTGCGATTGTTAATGAAAAGGCATTTGTTGTATGGCTGGTGTTGATTCAGTCCTTTGTGGCTTTTTTGAGACACTGTTTCTTGGTGTTTGATGGTTTTTTCTTGGAATTCGATCCCTTCTTTTTCGGTGAACTGGGCACGCCTTCTCTAACTCCTCCTGGGAGAGGGCATGGTCCAACGATTCCAGTTGGTTAGAATTCTATGGACTGTCCTGTTATCACTCTTGGCAAAGAGGATTTCATCACCCCTTTTTTCCACTTCTAATTATAGGGGGTTCATAGGGGTTTTCTATTGCTCAGAGGTTCATGGCTTCAGAGCTTGGTTTTCTGGTTGGTTTGGTGGTTTGTGGCAGTTTTCCTGGGTCCATTGTTCATATTGTGTCTTCTAAGGGGAGAGTTGGAGAAGGGGATTCGGCCCCCTAATCCAATTCTTCCATGGATATCTGCCTTCCCCGACACTTCTTGTCATTACATGATCGAAGGGAGAGGAGCGTGGTCAGTCTTTTGTCTCTCTTCGACATTGTCGCTCTTCTTGACGCTCAAAGAGGGTTATCAAGGGTGTTCCATCTCCGCTGCCTTCGAAATTGGTTGTGCAGTGCGACAGTGATGGATTTTTCCCAGTAGCTGGTGCGTAGGCTGCCCTTACTTTGTGAAGTTCTAGCAGTTTTGCAACTCTTTCTACTGTGTTTGGTCTAGATGGGTATGGGGATTTTAACTCGGGTTCCTCCAATTCCGGTCCTACAAAGCCTACTATTCTGGTTGGTGTCTTGGACTGGAGGACGCATGGTATTAGTGCAGCTTTGTTTTCGCCTAGATAGGACATGGGTAGTCTTAGTTTGCAGCCACACCGTAAGGATGTTGGTGTGGCAGCTAAGACTAAGCCATCAGTGGCTTTGGTTTGTTTGGATCTCGCTTCTTGTATTGCAAGAATTGAGTGCTAGCAGGTTCGACCCGCTCCTTGTTCCTCTTTTTCTATTGCTTCTGACTGTTATGGTACCATATCTACTTTTTCGCTTGATGGTCATGTTGTTGCTATTTTGAGCCCTGTCATGCTTCGACCGGTGCTATCTGTCACTTATAGTCCTGTGTGTGCCTAATTGTGTTCTTCCTATGGGTCCTAAGTGTTTGCTCGATTCTGTGCATGTGTTTGTGGGTGTCTTTGCCTCTCCCTTCATGCTCTGCGAGTTGTCTGGTTGCATTCATTGGTTTTGGTGTGCCGATTCTTACACTGCTCAGTCTCTGTGTCCTTCGGGATGCGGGGATTGACTTTTTAGTGCGTTGGCTTTTTGTCTTGGTTTGGCTTTCTTGTGAGGTTGCCTAATTTTGTGGTTTGACCTTTTTAGTGCCTTTCGGTTGCCATGCTATTTGCGGACTTTGTGTAAGGGATGTGCTCGGAGCACAACAAATTTTTTTATAATTTTTTTGTGCTCGTTGGTTTGTCGTCTTGGTTTTGTTGGACTGGTTCTTCGGTCCCATTTCGTGTTGGGTTGCGGTTGAGAGTTGGTGCCCTTCATCTTCATATAGAGACCACTATTGTTGGTAGCAATGTCGGGACAATGGGTGCCCCTACCAATGGGTTGTTCACTTATTTCGGGAGGCTGGTGCAATGTTAGCTTGCGTTCGGTCTGTGTTTCCGTATCGATCTAGGATTCTCTCTCCCTTACCATGTTGTCAATATAGTGACAACTCGATTTTAAGAGGACCCTTACATAAAGGTGAGACACACTTTTGTCGCGTTTACACTTTCACTCTTCCCTTCCTCTTTTTTTATTCTTCTTCGACTTCCTATGTTCACCACGTCCCTCTTCTTAGTAAGGATGAGATTTCATTCATTAATGATCGATTACCTCGCCTTATAAATAACTCTAGGTCAGCATTCACTTCTTATCACTCGACGTCCTCTGTTGCTTCATTATAGTGATCCTATCTCTCCCTTCCAGCAGGACTTCCCTATCTGGTCTAGCTTTTCTTTCCTCTCGCCCTACTGTGGGGAATCAAGGCCTAGACCTCGCACTTCCCGCACCATTCGCACTCACTCTACAACAGCGGCCAAGGAGATTGTTAGATCTACTCGGCACACTCTTTACCTTGTCCGAGGTTCGTTTGCCTCTGTTGGGCTTGGTTTTCTCTGCTCTGTTGATATCCGGCTATGGCGAGCTTCATGTTTTGGAGCGTTCATGGTACCTACAATGAAGCCTCTTTGGTGAGGCTTAAGTGTATTGTGAAGAAATATTCCATCCCTTTAGTTACACTTCTAGAGCCTCTTAAAAGATCTGAAGTGTTATCCATCTCTGTCCTTTCCCTTGGGATTAGGGGTGGCATAGCCAATGAATCCAATAAGATTTGTATTATGTGGGATAAAAATGTATCTTTCCATCCTGTATTCGATTCTGCTCAACTTTTTTTTGTTGCCTTCTTGATCTCTTCTTTTTCTTCATCTTTCCTTTTTTCAGCTATGTATGTGAAATGCGATCTAATTAAAAGGCAGGCCCTTTGTTCCGATATTCTGGCTCTTGTTGAAATGGTATTTGTGACCTTTGTAGTTGGTGGAGATTTCAACGTTGTTTTATGTCAGGCTGAGAAGCGTGGGTGTTCTTCCCTTAACCACGGTACGGCAAGGGATTTTAACTCCTCCGTCGTTAATTCTATTTTGTCGGAGGTGTCCTTCGTTGGTTCAACTTTTACCCGATGTAATAACCAAGAAGGGAAGAGTCAGATTCTTTCTCATCTTGATCGTATGTTTGGTCGGAGGGTTGGTATGCCCTCCCTTTCTGTTTCTAGGTCTCTCATCTTCACCGTACAAGCTCAGATCATGCTATAATGGTAATAAGTTGCTCGCCCCTCTCCTTTTTAGCCCCTTCGTCTTTTCATTTCTAGTTCATGTGGGGGTCCTACCGTTCGTTCCATCATACTATAAAGGATTCTCGTTTCTCTCCTATTTCTAATTCGCATTATGTTATCTTCTCCTGTAAGCTTAAAAGGCTTAAGGCTTGTCTCAAGGATTGTAACGTGCAAGTTTTCGAGAATATTTTTGGATGCATCTGGGTAGCTGAAAAGATTATAATTCTTGCGGAATCTTCTTTCGATGAAGATA
Organism: Allium sativum; assembly: GCA_030737875.1. NCBI lineage: Eukaryota > Viridiplantae > Streptophyta > Magnoliopsida > Asparagales > Amaryllidaceae > Allium > Allium sativum. The sequence goes on from CM060916.1 coordinate 1,015,499,636, forward strand.
CGTCGCCTGCCCACAAGGACGGTGGGTCATGGCCTAACTCGCATTTTCTTCAGAAGTTCAATCGGGAATGATTTCCTTTGTCAGAAAGCTAGGATCAAGTGGATTGTCGACGGAGATACAAACTCTAAATTCTTTCATTTCTCTATTAGGAAAAAGAATAATTTTCTGTTTTATTCAACAAATTCTCCTCCGGATAACACTTTCGCTTCCACTCTTATGGAAGTCAAAGAGACTATCCTCTCGCACTTTCAAGGCTTCCTAGTTTCCCCTTTTACGTCTTGCTCTGACCTGGGTTTGTTGTCCTTTATCCCTAGATTGGTCCTTCCTAGTAAGACTGATGCACTTGTTTTACTGCCCTCTTATGAGGAAATATGATCCTCTGTGTTCTCGCTAAGCAAGGACAATGCGAGTGGTCTGAACGGATTCAACATAGTTTCTACCATAGCATTAGGCCTATCAATCATACAGATTTTTGCCTGGCAATCCAGTCTTTCTTCTCTATGGTGAGCTCCCTAAGGGATGGACCTTCACGAATTTGAGCCTGATCCCCCAATTCGACAGTCCTAGCTCATTCTCGGATTCCCGCCCTGTTAGCATGTGCAGTTTTTCTAACAAGGTTATCTCCAAGGTGCTTGCGTCTAGGCTAGCTCTTTATCAATAGGTTATCTCTTCTTCCTAGAATGGCTTTATTCGAGGGCGTCTAATTACGGACAGTGTCCTCCTCGCTTAAGAGCTTATTTCTCAAATTGATTGCAAGGTCTAGGGCTTTAATGTGGCGATCAAAATGTATATGGCGTAAGCTTATGATCACTTGTCTTAGTTTTTCAATATTAGTATCCTACGGGCCTTCGGTTTCCCCGAGACTCTATAGACCTAGTTTGGAGGCACATTTCGAACTGCTGATTTTCCGTTCTTATCAGTGTATCTGCTTCAGGTCATTTCAAGTCAGGCAGGGGCCATCTATAGGGAGATGCCCTCTCGCCTTCCCGCTTTGTCATCGTTATTGAGGCATTTGTGCGTGGTATTCATTCACTCACAATTGCGGGCCAAATCCATCATTTTGGCGTTGCTTATGGTTACCTGGTGGTGTCTTCCTTGTCATATGCAGACGATATCGTCACTTTCACTACTGGAAATCAACAATCCATTCGTCGGCTTCTCTGTTTCATTCATCGGTACGAGAGGTGCTCTGGCTAACTCGACAATTCATCAAAAAGCTATTTCGTTCCTTCCAAGACTATGCCCCTTGAGATGGCTTCTTGGATTGAATCAGTCTTAGCTTTCAGTTTGCTTCCCTTCTTTGCCTGACCTTGGTGTTGTCCTCTAACGTGTGGGCAAGCTAGACACGGTTTTTGATCCCATTTCTGATAAAGCGAGAGGAAAAATTATTCGTTGGAACACCGCTTTACTTTCTCAGGCTGGGCAACTTGTGCTCATTAAGTCAGTGCTTGATTCTTTTGGTTCTCATGTCTTTGCTGCCGTGACTCCAACTTCTTCCTTTTTTCGCTCTTTCCGATCCTTGGCTTCATACTTTTTCTGAGGGAATAAGGACAACACTATTCATCACCATTATGTTTCTTGAGATGTCATTTGTCATCCCAAGTGAGAGGGTGGACTTTTTCAATGGAACCCTTTAGATATTTGCACGGCTTATGCTTGTAAGCTCTAGGCTCCATTCAGAACAAATGACTCCCTATGGGCATCATTTTTTCATGCCAAGTATCGCCGACTTTTTCCCCATGACTTCTATGGGATTCCGACTTATGCTAGCGAGACATGGAAATTGATGCAGTTCGTGAAAACCTTCTTGGATTCGCACGGAGGAGGTTTTGGTTGGTGTGGCGTTCCCTTCACACTTAGGGATGCTTGGAACTCTGCTAGATCCCATGTCCCCTTACTCCGGCTTTTGGTTTCATTTGGGACACTCGCATCCCCTTAAAGTTTTCAATTCTAAAGTGGAAAAAGCTTCACAAAAGTTTTCCATTAGATGAGAATCTCAAAAGGATCAGTATCCATATTGTTTCTCGTTGTAGGTGTTGTAGGCCAGGAGAGGTGTAATCCGCTACTCATCTTTTCTAAAAGGGACGTTGTCCTCGTGCTGTCTGGTCCTTCTTCAGGAATCTGGTCGATCTTCGAGGGAATGCCTCGTCTTTTCTCGACCTTCTTTGGCTCTAATGGGTGGAAATTTCTGGGAAGTCCCTAACGGCTATCCTTTTTCATCTGGTTTCTTATCCGTAGGCATCTTTGGTGTGTGAGGAATAAGGTAGTGTTAGATGAAGTTCCGATGAACTCGACTTCCATCGTGTGTCGGGTTAAGAATTGTGTTTTCTTGATTTTCTCATAAGACCATTTAGGGTGTCTCCCATGCTCGATCCCGACACATGGCTCGTATTTTTGATGTATTATCCACTCCTACTCCCTACGCTGGTGTAGGTTGACTTGTTTGCTTATCTATGGTGATTTGGGTGGTGGTCTTGGTTTGTAATGCCCACCCTCCCCCCATGTGATGTTAAAATTTCATGTGTAGGGTATAGGTTGTTGTTTTTTGGGGTTGGATTTTTATAGCTCTTTTGGATAGAGGAGGAGACTGACTGATGACAGTTGATCTCTTCTTTATTCGCTTCTGGACTGAGTGCAGTTTGGACAACCGGTTTCCCTTCCTTGGCATTGGAGCTTCATCTAGGTGGTGATTGCTTGGGGTATGGATGCTTTCTGTCAACATGCTTGGCAAGGAGGTCCATTTCAGCTAGGGGCGCCCATTGTCATGCTTGCCTTCATCTTTATCGGCTATTTTGGTTGTGTGAGTGGGGTTTTGATGCATTCTCATGAGTGTTGGGTGTCTGTGGTATTTCTAGTTTTGTTTGTTGTTGTTTCGTTTCTGATTTTACGGTTTTTGGTTATATGCTATGCCATTTTTCTTAGCCACAGAAGATTGGTTATTATCTTCATTTCGGGTTTATATATATATATATATATATATATATATTCCATTTTGAAAAAAAAAATCTTAGGTAACGAGTCGCTACCAGAGATCTGTCTCAGCCCGCTGTCGTCCGGTCATTAGTGACTCGCTAATAGAGATCTAAATCTCCCCCCACTTTCACGAATTCCAAGATGATTCAATACTGAAGAGTTTGTTCTAACCTACTATCATCACCAACAATCCCTCACTACCCCCGATGTTCTGTATCCTCCAAGTGATTGAAATGTTAGACTTAAATATTAAGCCCAACTAAGCTCAACAACCAGCAAGCAATCAATTTAGAAAACATGCAACCATGACTCGGTGAATTTAAGTTTTTGACGAACCCTGTATACTGCCAAGTACATTTTAACTATGCCATAACACTCCCCTACCGCGAGTGTAACAGCCCGTATTTCTAACAACAGTGATGTTCATAAATTAATGAATAATTAATCTCAGACGTGAGAATTAAGGGAAACGGTTTTCGTGGTTGCATTCGGCTCGGAAAAATACGCGATATAGAGTCTGAAATTTCGTGAATCGGAGTCCGTATGACTGAGATATGGCCTTTAGAAGTTTCACGAAAAATCAGAAAACGAAACAGATTTCAAAAATGCAGAATATGGGCTAGGCGGGAAAATTCCCAACCAGACCAGGTCGACCTGGGGGTCGACCTGCCCACCAGGTCGACATGGGTGTCGACCCTAGTGTCGACCTGGGGGTCGACCTCCCTGGTCGAGCCCAGGTGACGTGGGTGCACTAACTTGGGATCTGGGGTGTGTTTTGGTGGCTAGTGACGAGATCTGACGGCTCTAATCTGATTTAGGGTTAATCTAATGGCCTAAAACACTTAACTAATCTATAAATACACCCTAAGACTACCCTAATTCATACTAAAATTGGAGACAACGTCGTTATGCCGTCAAAATGCAACTTAGAAGGAGCCTCCACAAATTAAAGAGGAAGATAGCTTCTCAAATCAACTTCTAATCAACTCTAGCAACTTAATCTTCTTCATAGAAGTGCTAATCAACAAGTTGTGAGTTTCTATGCCTTTAGCAAGCAATTGCTAAACTAATTATGATAGGATATAATGAGGTTATGGTTATGAATGTGGATCAATGCAAGTTATGTTATCATATGCTATGTGTTCATGATGCTAGTTATGCAAGTTTTATGCTATATGTTCATGATGCTAGTTATGCAAGTTTTATGCTATATGTTCATGATGCTAGTTATGCAAATCACTATGATAAACATTGATCCATTATGACACCATGTTATGCAAGTTTGGTGTTTGATTATATGCAAGTTCATATATGACATGTTATGCAAGTTTGGTGTTTGATTATATGCAAGTTCATATATGACATGTTATGCAAGTTTGATGTTTGATTATATGCAAGTTCATATATGACATGTTATGCAAGTTTGGTGTTTGATTATATGCAAGTAACATGTGCAAGTTAACACCTTTGTATGATATGCATACATATGCAAGTTTACCCCTTTGTATGTCATGCATATATATGCATGTTTACCCCTTTTTATGATATGAGTAACATATGCAAGTTCATCCCTTTTTAGACCTATAACATGTATGCAAGTTTATCCCTTTATGATAGGTCTATGACATGAACATCTATGCAAGTTACCCTCTTTATGACATATGTGATTCATGCAAGTTTGGGTTGGTTATTTATGCTAGTTGGGTTTGATGCTATGGTCATATATGCAAGTTGACACCTTTAAAACCCATGATGATGCTAATGTTATGCTAAGTAGAACCCATTGCATTTGTGATGAATCTTCCCTTTTAAGTATGTCATGTTAGTGTATTACGTGGGGAACGATGGGGTTAATATTCATGTTAACAAAATTGTGGTGAAATTGGTATGATGTTGCATACCATAAGTGGATGGACATAATTGAGTCAATTATGTACATCATTAAATTGAAATTAATTAGGGAAAATTAATTCAAAATATGGGGGTGATTAATTAGGTGTAATTAATCGACTAAGACACGAGGTTGGACCCTTTTGTAGCATAAGACTGCCCGGACCTGACCGGCAAATCCAGCTGCTACAAATGATTGGCCCAATGTGAGAGGTCTTAGGCATAAACTAAATACGTGACAAGTGTAAAGACACGAGGTTAGACCCGGTTATGGCGTAAGGCTGCCCGAACCCGACCGGCAAATCCAGCTGCCATAAAAGATAGTCTAATGTGAGAGGTCTTTGCAAAGGTTACGGTCTTAATCAATTAAGAAACACTAAACCAGATAAGCATGTAGTGGAGCATGAGGGGTTAAGTGGGTGCCTTGGGTGGCATGTGGAAATCAAGTAAGTGCCTTGGGTGGCATGTGGAAATCTAGTGGGTTGCCTTGGGTGGCAATAGAAAATACGATTAGAATACTTAACCAAGTGGAAACATGTAATTAAACATGATTAAAGGGTTAAGTGGGATGCACTAGAAAAGGGACAAGCTTAGGTGGGTAGCTTGTGGGGGCCCATTTCAACCAGTAACCCAAAACGTATCTTTGTGGGCTCGACCCAAGTCGAGGACGGGACACGCATACTGGGCTTGACTATAAGAGGCCAAAAATGGGTTAGCGGTGGCAACGCAAGTCCAACGGGTTTCATATGCGTGTGTGGGCCCGGGCTGGTAGGTAAGACGTTGTTGCATCGTGTAGGTATAAGCTGTGCACTCTTAAGTTGTATCGGGTTGCCACTTTGGGAAGCGATACACCCCACTGTGGGGCCAGCACGGGTATCTACGTTAGGGAGCCGATCGCTTGGGGAGTAGTGGGTACACCTAGTGGAGATAGGGGCAGACGACACCTATGTGGTCAGCTAGGGGTACACGAAACTACTAGTTATATTTTCTAAGTCCATGGGTGGGATCAACCTTTAAGTAGGAATGACTGGTGTGGTGCAGTGTAGTAATTACCCTTGGGTGGGTAGATGCGTCTTTACCGTTATCTTCGTTCTTCCTATGTCTAGTTGACTGCTTAGTGTAGTCATTTATCCCCAGTCGTTACCGTACCAAGTTTATATCATACCCTAATTACTTTAATGATTGTATTGTTAAAGTTATAGGACTCGCTCAGACTTATGTCTGACCCCGTTGTTTTTATCTTTTTCCCAACCCTCAGGTTCTCAGAGTGGGCCTAGCACTAGTGGGCTTTGATCAGATTGCTTTATCTATCTTTTGGAGCTTGGACCGTTGATGTAAAGCTCACCTTATCTTTTCTATTATGGCTATTAGTATGTAGTGGGATTATGTACTTATGTCTTTATCAAGATGGATATTTTGTACTTGACTCTTGTTGGTTTTTGGTATGTAACCAAACATGTTTACCTTCTGCTGCAATGAAATGATGTTTTAAATTTCAAGTATTACTTATAACTGTCTTGTTGTAATTTTTCTGTTCTATATTCACTTAAAATAATCCACCGAAGTTAAGGCATTCCCTTAGTGAGTGACCTTAGCGGGTGTGGGGTGTTACACGTGGTATCAGAGTTTAAGGTTACCAGAACAGATAAAACTTTTAGAAAAACTATTTTTGTAAGAACATTTTTGAAGGAGTATTTTCAACATGTCTTTTAAGAGAAAAGTTTTTGAAAGAAAAGCATAATCCCCAATAGCCATATCTTTATCTTTCGAATTCTCCGTTTTGAATCTTTCCTTTTTCGTTTCAGCATGGCTGAAGATCTTAACTTTCTGGAGGGTGTAGCGATACCAGTATGGTATAGGAGGTTGATGGAGGCTAGGGCCGCCACTGCGGGTCCAACAGATGTTCCTCCACCACCAGTTGCACCCGATCTTCCTCCTCCTCCTCGCGCGGGTACTTTTGCTAAGACTTGCAAGGAATTTAAGGCTATGGGAGGGAAACCTTTTCAAGGATCAGAAACTTTTGTGGAAGCTAGGGATTGGCTTAAGGAGGTGGAAGAATTGATAGATATCTTTGAGATGGAAGAAGGAAAAAAAGTCAAGTTAGCTGCTTGGTTAATGAAGGGTGAGGCCTCGTTCTGGTGGGAGGTCACTTATGGAGAACGCCTAGTTGACTCTTGGGCGGATTTCAGACAAAGGTTTGTGGCAAAGTTTCTCTCATGGGCGGAAGAGAATCTGTATATGGAAAGGTTATTGACTCTAAAGCAAGGAAACCTATCAGTGAAGGAATATGTCAACAAGTTTAATCAGTTGGCAAGGTTTGGCATAGACATGGTGAATACACCGGAGAAGAAGGCTTTGAGGTTCGTTAAAGGTTTGAATGAACCGATGCATGCATTGGCCATGACTCGCATCCCTATGGGGCCACCTTTGAGAAGCTAGTAGAAATGGCACTCATGCATGAGGAAGAGAAGGGCCCCAATACTAATAAGGCACCCGAGAAGAAAGGAGATCAGAAGAGACCTCAACAGCAACAGCAAAACAAGGGTGGGAAAGGCAACGGTGGCAAGGGAAAGAAGAAGTGCTTCAATTGCGGGACACCAGGCCACCTAAGCAAAGATTGTCGGAAGAAGAAGAAGATTGGCTGCTTCCACTATGGCGAAGCAGGGCATCTAGTGAAGGACTGCCCTAAGAAGGGGCAGAGGACGGGATCTACCTCAGGAGGACAGGTGCAAGCTCTTATGGCAACAGGTCAGGCAAGGGGGCAAGTTCAGGCTCTCGCAGTTCCACCGATTCAGGAAAGAGGTAGAACTATTTCCGTTGAAAGTCTGGTTTTTCTGTTTGATCATCCTGTCTGTACTTTATTTGACTCTGGCGCATCGCATTCGTTTATCTCATCATCATTAGTTGAGTCACTGCACTTAGACACCAGTCTAGTAGATGATCCCTTGGTTGTCTCAAACCCAATTGGGGGCTCCACTTATTTGTCCATGATATGTTTGGGTTTGAGGATTTCTATACTTAGCGTTGAGTTTAGATGTGATGCTTTTCTTTTGGGCTTCACGGGCTATGGGTTAATTTTGGGCATGGACTGGTTATCCAGTAATGGTGCCGTTCTTGATTGTGAAAGGAGAGTTGTTAGGCTCATGACCCGCTTGGGGAACACTCTCGAGATCTCTTGTAATCCCATGAATTATGTTATGCTAAGTTATCATGAATCGCTTGACGCTTCGGTCGAGAGTTTGCGATCTGTGAGAGTGGTCCGGGAATACTCGGATGTGTTTGAGGAGGTGAAGGGCTTACCTCCGAAGCGGGATATAGACTTCCGAATATATCTGGTAGACATTGCTAAGCTAGTGTCTTTGCCAGTGCGCCACATGGCTCCTCGTGAGAGGAGGGAACTCCATAAGCAAGTAGGGGAGTTGCTTGAGAAGGGGTTCATAAGACGAAGTATATCGGAGTGGGGTGCTCCAGTGGTTTTTTCCACGAAGGCGGATGGGTCCCTCAGACTTTGTGTAGACTATAGAGAACTCAATAAGCTTACAAAGAAGAATAGACACCCATTGCCGAGGATTGATGATCTCTTTGATCAGTTGGTTGGCGCCTCAGTGTTTTCGCAGTTGGACTTAGCCACGGGGTTTCATCAGTTGAGAGTGGCTGAGGATAGCATAGACAAGACTGGCTTTAGGACTCCGGATGGTTTCTATGAGTGGCTGGTGATGCCCTTTGGTTTGACGAACTCCCCTGCATACTTTGTTGATTTGATGAGTAGGGTGTTCAGGGAGTACCTTAATAAGTTCGTGGTGGTCTTTGTGGATGACATCTTAGTCTTTCCTAAGAGTGAAGAAGAGCATGCCCTACATCTTAGGGAAGTGTTGGAGACTCTTCGAGCGCATAGCCTTAAGGCTAAATTCTCTAAATGTCACTTTTGGAGAAAGGAAGTGCGGTTCTTAGGGCACGTGGTCTCTAAGGAAGGGATAGCTATGGATCTCGCGAAGGTAGTGTCCATCCAAGATTGGAAGGTTCCGAAGAATGCTACCGAGGTGAGGAGTTGCTTGAGGTTGGCTGGCTACTATAGGAAGTTTATCAAGGACTTCGCAAAGATATCAGCCCCATTAACTCGCTTGACAAAGAAGAATCTAGTCTTCACATGGGACGTAGATTGTGATGATGTGTTCCAACGGTTAAAGAGAGCTTTAACCACAGCTCCAGTTTTAGTGTTGCCAGATGGGAGTAAACCATTTGTTGTTTATACCGATGCTTGTGGGACAGGACTAGGCGCAGTCTTAATGCAAGAGGGAAGGGTAATAGCCTATGGGGGAAGGTAGTTGAAAGTGCGAGAAAAATTACCCTACCCATGATCTAGAGTTGGCCGCTATTGTTTTTGCACTTAAGTCTTGGCGCCATTATCTTCTTGGCGAGAGGTTCGAATTGTTCACTGACCACAAATCGTTGAAGTACTTGTTTTCTCAGAAGGATTTGAACTTAAGACAACAAAGGTGGATGGAGTTCTTAGCATCCTATGATTTCGAGATAGCGTATACCCCTGGCAAGGGTAACGTGGTGGCGGACGCCTTAAGCAGAAAAAGGTTGTCTTTGAGTCCATTGTTCGTGGAACGACGAAGCTTGGAATTTATCTCGATGCTTGACTTCAGACCTTCCGTTAACTTTGTACCCGGTTTGCTAGCATCCTTAGAAGTCAGACCTACTCTTTTGGGATGGATTGGTGAAGCACAACGGGACGACCCACAGTTGGTTGAGGTTGTAGAGAAGCTCATAAGAGGGGAGTCGTCCAGCCATTTGAGTAGGTACACCCTAGATGATAAGGGGTGGTTGCGTAGAGACGGTCGACTTTGTGTGCCGCAAGATGAGGGTTTGAGGAAAGCTATACTTGATGATGCACATCGTTCGAAGATGACCATTCATCCCGGTGGGGACAAGATGTACCAAGACATGAAGCGAGTTTTCTTTTGGGCCGGTATGAAGAAGGTTGTGGCTGAGTATGTCGCTAGATGCTTGGTGTGCCAACAAGTGAAAGCAGAGCAAAAGAAACCCGGTGGGCTGCTTCACCCATTGGAGGTTCCGCAATGGAAGTGGGATAGCGTCTCGATGGACTTTGTCGATGGGTTACCAAGATCAAGGAAGGGTAATATAGGAATTTGGGTTGTGGTAGACAGACTTACTAAAAGTGCCCATTTCATACGCGTGAAGAGTAGGAGGACTGCTCCATGGCTAGCTTCAGTTTACCTTCGAGAGATAGTTCAGTTGCATGGTGTACCTTCTAGCATAGTGAGTGATCGAGATCCTATCTTCACTAGCGAGTTTTGGAAGGGTTTGCAAGAGGCAGTAGGGACTCAGTTGTGTTTGAGCACCGCATATCATCCTCAGACGGACGGCCAGACCGAGAGGGTGAATCGTGTTCTAGAAGACCTTTTGAGACTATGTATCTTAGATTTTGGAGGTACATGGGAAGAGCATCTTCCATTGGTGGAGTTCGCGTATAATAACAGCTTTCAGTCTAGTATTGGTATGGCTCCTTTCGAAGATCTTTATGGAAGGCCTTGTCGGTCACCTACATGTTGGTGGGAATCTACAGATAAGATCTTGCTTGGGCCTGATATGGTTAGAGAGACTTCGGAAAAGATTGATTTGATTAGAAGAAGGATGAAAGCGGCGCAGGACAGACAGAAATCTTACGCGGATAAGAGGAGGACGGATCTTGAGTTTGATGTTGGGGACATGGTCTTTGTTAAAGTGTCTCCATTACGGAATATTGTTCGCTTTGGGTCCGTTGGGAAGTTAGCACCAAGTTTTGTAGGACCATTTCCTATTAAGGAAAGGATTGGACAGATGGCATATAGAGTAGAGTTGCCCGAGAGACTTAGTGGAGTACATGATGTATTCCATGTGTCACATTTGAGGAAGTGCCTACATGAGACCGCGGAGGTGGTAGAGCCGAGCTTGCTTAGAGAACTGGAGGTAGAGCGTGATGCAACGATTCGACGAGCTCCTACTCGCATCCTTGGGTCAGAGATTAGGAGGTTGAGAAACAGAGAGGTTCAACTAGTCAAAGTGCAATGGGGAGATGATGAAAGCAATGCTACTTGGGAGACAGAAGCGAAGATGCGTTCACTGTACCTATTTCTTTTTGAGGGTATGTCTTTTAACTTCTCCTTTATCGTTTGTCTAGTACTTAACTTATCTTTAGTATGTTCTCTCGTTGGTACCTTTGACCTTTAGATAGGGTAAACCTATGGTTGAAACATGTGTTTGAGACATTTTATGATTGATGGATGCGTGTGGATGCAAGTGTTTGCTAGTGGTTGCTCGTGGATGCATATACGCACACTTTAGACACTAGATCGGCTCAGTCACTTCATATTGCATATTGCATATAATTGTGTGTAGGTAGCTATATTAATGGATGTATAATGGTTGTGTTATCATATGGATGAGGCATTTTGGTGTATGGTTGTGCACACACGTAGAAATAGTATGTGTCGATAGGGTTCTTTCGCATACATATTGGATGCATGGCACTATCATGGTTTGCATTAAGGAGGTCAACTGAATCAGTAGACCTCCTGATTTTGCATTAGATAGGGAACATATACACACACTTCTTGCATATGTTCATACAACATTAGAAACTTTAAGGACAATGGATGACAGTGTTTGATGGTTTAGTAGATGGTTGTTTGGTTGGTAGGATACATTCTTCTTGACTTAGAGATTTCGGGGACGAAATCCTTTAAGTAGGGGAGAATGTAACACCCCGTATTTCTAACAACAATGATGTTCATAAATTAATGAATAATTAATCTCATACGTGAGAATTAAGGGAACGGGTTTCACGGTTGCGTTCGTCTGGGAAAAATACGCGAAATAGAGTCCGAAATTTCGTGAATCGGAGTTCGTATGACTGAGATATGGCCTTTAGAAGTTTCACGAAAAATCAGAAAACGAAACAGATTTCAAAAATGCAGAATATGGGCTAGGCGGGAAAATTCCCGCCCAGACCAGGTCGACCTGGGAGTCGACCTGGGGGTCGACCTAGGGGTCGTCCTGCCCACCAGGTCGACATGTGTGTCGACCCTAGTGTCGACCTGGGGGTCGACCTCCCTGGTCGAGCCCAGGTGACCTGGGTGCACTGACTTGGGATTTGGGCTGTGTTTTGGTGGCTAGTGACGAGATCTGACGGCTCTAATCTGATTTAGGGTTAATCTAATGGCCTAAAACACTTAACTAATCTATAAATACACCCTAAGACTACCCTAATTCATACTAAAATTGGAGACAACGTCGTTATGCCGTCAAAATGCAACTTAGAAGGAGCCTCCACAAATTAAAGAGGAAGATAGCTTCTCAAATCAACTTCTAATCAACTCTAGCAACTTAATCTTCTTCATAGAAGTGCTAATCAACAAGTTGTGAGTTTCTATGCCTTTAGCAAGCAATTGCTAAACTAATTATGATAGGATATAATGAGGTTATGGTTATGAATGTGGATCAATGCAAGTTATGTTATCATATGCTATGTGTTCATGATGCTAGTTATGCAAGTTTTATGCTATATGTTCATGATGCTAGTTATGCAAATTTTATGCTATATGTTCATGATGCTAGTTATGCAAATCACTATGATAAACATTGATCCATTATGACACCATGTTATGCAAGTTTGGTGTTTGATTATATGCAAGTTCATATATGACATGTTATGCAAGTTTGGTGTTTGATTATATGCAAGTTCATATATGACATGTTATGCAAGTTTGGTGTTTGATTATATGCAAGTTACATGTGCAAGTTTACACCTTTGTATGATATGCATACATATGCAAGTTTACCCCTTTGTATGTCATGCATATATATGCATGTTTACCCCTTTTTATGATATGAGTAACATATGCAAGTTCATCCCTTTTTAGACCTATGACATATATGCAAGTTTATCCCTTTATGATAGGTCTATGACATGAACATTTATGCAAGTTACCCTCTTTATGACGTATGTGATTCATGCAAGTTTGGGTTGGTTATTTATGCTAGCTGAGTTTGATGCTATGGTCATATATGCAAGTTGACACCTTTAAAACCCATGATGATGCTAATGTTATGCTAAGTAGAACCCATTGCATTTGTGATGAATCTTCCCTTTTAAGTATGTCATATTAGCGTATTACGTGGGGAACGATGGGGTTAATATTCATGTTAACAAAATTGTGGTGAAATTGGTATGATGTTGCATACCATAAGTGGATGGACATAATTGAGTCAATTATGTACATCATTAAATTGGAATTAATTAGGGAAAATTAATTCAAAATATGGGGGTGATTAATTAGGTGTAATTAATTGACTAAGACACGAGGTTGGACCCTTTTGTAGCATAAGACTGCCCAGACCCGACCGGCAAATCTAGCGGCTACAAATGATTGGCCCAATGTGAGAGGTCTTAGGCATTAACTAAATACGTGACAAGTGTAAAGATACGAGGTTAGACCCGTTTATGGCGTAAGGCTGCCCGGACCCGACCGGCAAATCCAGTTGCCATAAAAGATAGTCTAATGTGAGAGGTCTTTGCAAAGGTTACGGTCTTAATCAATTAAGAAACACTTAACCAGATAAGCATGTAGTGGGGCATGAGGGGTTAAGTGGGTGCCTTGGGTGGCATGTGGAAATCAAGTAAGTGCCTTGGGTGGCATGTGGAAATCTAGTGGGTTGCCTTGGGTGGCAATAGAAAATACGATTAGAATACTTAACCAAGTGGAAATATGTAATTAAACATGATTAAAGGGTTAAGTGGGATGCACTAGAAAAGGGACAAGCTTAGGTGGGTAGCTTGTGGGGGCCCATTTCAACCAGTAACCCAAAACGTATCTTTGTGGGCTCGACCCAATTCGAGGACGGGACACGCATACTGGGCTTGACTATAAGAGGCCAAAAACGGGTTAGCGGTGGCAACGCAAGTCCAACGGGTTTCATATGCGTGTGTGGGCCCGGGCTGGTAGGTAAGACGTTGTTGCATTGTGTAGGTATAAGCCGTGCACTCTTAAGTTGTATCGGGTTGCCACTTTGGGAAGTGATACACCCCACTGTGGGGCCATCATGGGTATCTACGTTAGGGAGCCGATCGCTTGGGGAGTAGTGGCTACACCTAGTGGAGATAGGGGTAGACGGCACCTATGTGGTCAGCTAGGGGTACACGAAACTACTAGTAATATTTTCTAAGTCCATGGGTGGGATCAACCTTTAAGTAGGAATGACTGGTGTGGTGCAGTGTTGTAATTACCCTTGGGTGGGTAGATGCATCTTTACCGTTATCTTCGTTCTTCCTATGTCTAGTTGACTGCTTAGTGTAGTCATTTATCCCCAGTCGTTACCGTACCAAGTTTATATCATACCCTAATTACTTTAATGATTGTATTGTTAAAGTTATAGGACTCGCTCAGACTTATGTCTGACCCCGTTGTTTTTATCTTTTTCCCAACCCTCAGGTTCTCAGAGTGGGCCTAGCACTAGTGGGCTTTGATCAGATTGCTTTATCTATCTTTTGGAGCTTGGACCGTTGATGTAAAGCTCACCTTATCTTTTCGATTATGGCTATTAGTATGTAGTGGGATTATGTACTTATGTCTTTATCAAGATGGATATTTTGTACTTGACTCTTGTTGGTTTTTGGTATGTAACCAAACATGTTTACCTTCTGCTGCAATGAAATGATGTTTTAAATTTCAAGTATTACTTATATCTGTCTTGTTGTAATTTTTCTGTTCTATGTTCACTTAAAATACTCCACCGAAGTTAAGGCATTCCCTTAGTGAGTGACCTTAGCGGGTGTGGGGTGTTACCCCCGATGATTCACTACTGAAGAGTTTGTTCTATTAGTATGTAGTGTCATTAGTGACTCGCTAATAGAGATCTAAATCTCCCCCCACTTTCACGAAATCCAAGATGATTCACTACTGAAGAGTTTGTTCTAACCTACTATCATCACCAACAATCCCTCACTACCCCCAATGTTCTGTATCCTCCAAGTGATTGAAATGTTAGACTTAAATATTAAGCCCAATTAAGCTCAACAACCAGCAAGCAGTCAATTTAGAAAACATGCAACCATGACTCGGTGAATTTAAGTTTTTGACTAACCCTGTATACTGCCAAGTACATTTTAACTATGCCATAACACTCCCCTACCTCGAGTCCCGAAACTAATCTCGAAGGATGATGCAGTCACCCATAGTATTAAGTTCCGATGATCAAATACAGGATGTTACACACATATATAATCTAACTAAGCCCTCAACATGCAAGTTACAATCAAGAGAGACAAATTAATTCACAGGTCTTAATCTTGCTCCTTACATCGAAATACAAGATCCAATGGAATGATGAACTCTCGACGTCAAACTATAACTCATGTGGGAACAACATTGATGAAAACATATATCGAACAATGACGTCATTATTCCCTGCTTCATTGAGGGAGAACTTAATGGAATGGGAACAATAATAAACACATACTCCTCTATGTTTTGTCCTTACCAAGGAGGACAAAATTCTACAATGGGCGCAAACTCAAACATCGGAGTTTACTCCATCGAGTCCTCCAACAAACATCCCATCGGAATGAAATAATCACCCTCCGAGTCGATCTCACAACCCATCCATGAACTCAAAACTTCAGAGTGACAAAAGAGGGGATTAATCTTACTTCGATATTACATTGTATTAAGTTATACTTTCCAACACAACATATCGCCTAAATCGGCAAACTCTACATCGACTCCTAAGAAGTCGATACAAAACCTCTTTGAAGTGAACCATGAACTATTCTCAAGTAAATCTATTTCGAGAACCCGAAACAATAAAATCTCTCGACCAATTCAAGCTCTACCTTGGAGTCTGTTAATAGTAAACACTTAATTTATTAAACCCTCAACTCCAAGTCATCAAGGAAAACCCTTGCGAGAACACAAACAACTCTCGCAACACAACAATCGATTCCATTTTGTGGAACGACATGCCACATGGAAACTTAAGCATCCACACAACGCGATATAGTCGACTTGTCGCACTTGAACATTGTAACTAATTAGACGTTTTAGGGAATCCCAGTAAATGGATCGTATCATTACTTAAAAATAATAAATATAAATCGAGACTTGTAGTTCTCGATTCTTCCCAACTCTCAACTCCGAAGATTGAGTAATTAGTAGTATTTCTCATTTGCCAAATCGTCTTGAATAAGTGGTGGGTACAATCAGTCACTAATAGAGAAAACTATTCCTACGGTACTCTATATATTAATAATATACAGATTCAGAAGAAAAAAATAATATAAAAATACATAAACTATCGTATATATTGATGCTTATATTCGATACTTCTTAGGTTAAACAATGCAACCTAAGCTATGATACCAAATGTGACGACCTGCCTTATGCCATCGGTAGTCAGAACTAAAAAAATCGTATTGTACAAGCATCTGGTCGATGTAAAGTAATCGTCAAGAGGAAGACATAGTAGAGAAGAAGAAAAAAGTGAAAGGAAAAGTAGGGAATGGAAGAGAAGAGAAAGAATAGAACATAAACAGAATCATAGAATTTATCGTACATCTCATAATGCATCGGATAAAATAAAATAATCAAACCATAGATACAAAACAGACGAGACGATAATAACTACGTAAACATGATAATAAGAGTAAAAAAGGCTCATATAGTTATACATAATAGTAATAAAGTTTATACATAGGATAATAAACTCAACCCAATTTAAGCATAATACTTCATACCTCTGATACTCTGAAAATGGCGACAACGTCTCCCCTCCTCTTTTTCTTACTTTTTCCTCGCTTCTTCTTGAATTTTCCTTGCACCTACTTATCCAACTCTTTCACTCTCAGATGTTTCTTTCGCGATGCCTGGATTTTCACAGTAGCTCCTCACCCAAACCCTTAATTACACTTCCTAAATCTGAATCCATGCTCGATTTTTTTGGCCAATACTTCGCGTTTGATGATCCACAAGAGCACTTTATTGCGTGGTATCAAGTTACTATTCAGAATCCTCCTTGGTCAACCACTCGCAGTGTTGCCCCACATTCGTGACTGTTTACATTTGGCATGGGTAAAGGCATATTTGGTGTTTGGGTTTCGGGTATGCTTCTGTGATGAAGTGAGGGGGGTTTCCTTGTGTTTTGCATCTCATTTTCTTTATGGTTGGAGAGATGTTCTAGCGCTTTTGATTTTGGTTATGTTTGGTTTGGGTGGGGTTAGTGGTTTTATTTAGCATATTTTGTGTATTTTATGGCATCACTATCATCAAAACTAGTGAAGCTTTTGCTCATGTCTTTGTTGTGTTGTGGTGGCGTATTTCTTTGTTTTTCCTTCTCATCACCTTATTATGTCGCTAGATTTTGCCCTGTCATGCCCATGTTGGCCTTGTTTTCATTCCTTATCTTTTGGATGAAGGTTATACTGCATGGGTATCAATATGTTTTAAGTTTACATTTCCTCTTCGTTGAAGTGGTCATGTTGTTTCATGCTATTTTCTGGGCAGTGTTGTACTTTCTTCGGTTGTTGTTCGGTTTTTATCTGGCTTCTTGCAGGAACATGTCAAATCCACTATACTACTGGCTGGTGCGATTACTGCAGATTGTACCTTTTGATATGTCTAGTCTTTTAGTGATATTGTTCACCGTTGGGTTATGTGTTATCTATATTGAGCTAGATTATACTATGTACTATGTGTATAATTTACTTTTGTTTGAATTATGCTAAGGAAATGCTTTTCCCTATGTCATTATTCTCTCTTTGTGGAGATTGAGTTGTAATATTTGTAGTCTAGATATTTTTGTATAGCCCCAGCTCTGTAAGGTGGTTCAGTTCTAATGTGTCGTACCGCTTTAACAGCCGCTGTGGTGGTTGGTCCACCTTAAAAACCGTTTGTATTTGATTGATGATCTACCAATCTCCTATACTTGTTGTAATTATTATTTTTTATAATAATTAGTGTTACGCATTACTATAAAAACCGGCCGGATTTGCCAAAAAAACTCAACTGATACATTATCGCTAATTGAACACATAACACTGTCAAGGCTCCACAATATCACACAGTGGAATAAACAAAGGTAATACAAGTACAAGTATGTAAAACATCGCCTTTTGCGAATCCATCTGCACAATGCTCATCAGTATTGTCGATAAGCGCACAAGGAAATAAGAGGGAAATAAAACCTTGAGTAAGAAAAAAGTCTAGTCTGAGCGATGAACAAATCTCAAAATACTATAAAAGTTGTAATAGTACATATATGTCATGGAGGGTATGGGAAATCATACCTGCACTACCTCTCCATCCACAGAGTAAGCACATAACGGTTGAAATATGCTACGCTATGATAAACATCATAAAATAGGGTATGATAGATGTCTAAGTACTAATGGTGATAAATAAGTAAACAACCTTAACATCCATCAATCATTCTAACATTCACTCACTCAGTGCGTAAAACATACGATATCCGCTATTTTAGCACCTAATCCATTAAAGCACTGGTAAGTCAAAACCATCAACAGACTCTACCGCACTCCATTATGCTTAGTGGATAATCCTACCCAGCCCAAAACATCAACAAGCTTTGGGTTCAGAATCGATCAAGTTGAATACTTCAAATGAATAGGATCCCATCATGTGCCACTCTCCCAAGGGTATACCAAAGTCTCGAATGTTAATAACTCCTTTCCACGCGTTCTTCACTATAGAATCCATCTTATAGACTCTCCATAGAACTCTCGTTTTAAGTCATCTCAATGTGGAAACTATACCCTATGGTCATTCTGGGTCGTAGGATATCATCTTGTGTCTCTCATCTCTCTCACTCATACAGTCATCTCAATAAGATGTAATGTCGTCCTTTCTACATCTTGGAGAATACGATCCATCATAGCAGTAATTCTCCACATTCTAGAATCATCGTTGTTGAATGACCAGTTACCATAGAAGCACCACATCCTCGCCTTAAGCCAAAGCCATTGATTGAAGAGCCATTGTGTTGAAACTGCTATCAAATAAAATATCATACTCTGCTCCTCAAAATCACACCATTGTCCACGTCAAATTTGCCAAAATGGCTAATAACAACAATAATCGATATCGATTGTTTTATAGTAATCAACAACGACTACTCGAATCACTTATTTAACCAAAATTAGTTAAATACGCATCCCAAGAAAACATTCGGCATTTATGGTGAAAATCAGCTCGTAACTAAGCCAATCCTCCGTCTTCTGATCAACCATTAAGCCCTCGCATCGCTCCGTTTTCAAATTCGTTGTCGAGCTCCAATGATGCACCAATCGTTAAATCAATCGCTAAGCTCCAATGTTGTTCCATCGTCAAATCCATCCAAGCGCTCTGAATCTCATTAGAGAATATAACTCATCCATTCGAGTCTACCATCCATGTGCGTTCAATCGATATACACTAACATGTGCATTCGATTGATAAGAATCTGAAACTCTAACGAACGAAATATTTCCTAGCACTAGATCGCCTTAGAAGGATGTTTTAAGCAAAACTAAACAAATAAGCCAACTATGCAACTAATAATAGTAATACAAATCCTAAACCAGCATACAAACATCCATAATGACAATGATAAATTAAATATAAATTATCTAAGAAATCAATGAGAAACATATGTCCAAATAGTTTAAATTCAGAAATATTGTCAAAATAGTGCATAATAGCGCATAAATGGATAAATAGCATGCACAATAGCGCACAACTATGTAAAACATAATAATAATTGCATAACTACCTAGAACAATTTCTAATATTTTCATTTATTATTTACTAGGTTCAACTATACTAAATATTAGGGTTTATGATTGACAATCAATTTAAAACGTTAAAACTATTTTACATGGTCAACAATAGTTCAATCAGAGACAATATCACTCACCTTAGCCAAATTTGTCCAAAACAACTTTAAAATGTAGAGCTCATCAATAAGAGTCTATAGGAAGAAATGATGTCCAATTTTGACCTTGTATGGAAAGTTATAATTTTCACTATGACCATATAATCTGCATAAATTACGAGTTTTTGATTTGTACTTATAATGTGTAGTAACATATTTTTGACGACCCACAGATTCCCGCCTTTCGAATCAACTATAAATCACATAAGTCTGATCCAAATGGGAAAAAATCCTCTAGTCTCTTGGGGTTTCGACCAATAAGAACTGAAACAAACAACCTTTTCATTATCATTACAATAACTTTACATCAGAGTACATCTTACATCAGAGTACAACGGAGAACATAAACAAAACTATCAGCTGGAGAAATAAAATGATATGGACACAGCTTTAAGATTCAATCCAGCACCTGCAATGAAATATCTGCAAACTAAAACTACTAGCTGCCAGTGTAGAAAATATGGGCACCCAGAGTTTAGGTGGGAAACAATAAACTATGGATCAATCATGGGACTAATGTGAGAACTACAATAGTTATTAATCTTTATTTTAAAGTAAAGTAAATCACGGGACCACTCCGTATAACATAGAACGGGTTTTCTCCACAGGAATACCAATCATAAACTATTCGCAATGCTTTTTGAGAAATGAAGCTATTATAAGACTCAAGTCTCATCACACAATGCAATGCAAATCAGAGGAAAGAGTTTTACCTTATAATAGGCAATCATGCTTGATACACGGGAAACAAATATTTTTGATGTTGCAACTAATGCATAGTGTGGAAATCATTTTCACAAATAAACATATCAATCTTAGATGGCATAATACCCCATCCTATTATGTCACCATATAGGTGTATAACCAAAACATGAAGTCTAGTATTGGAAAATGGATTCCGTCAATGAACCAAGGCAAAGTATCTTTGTTAACCGCATTCGGAACACTCTAGCAAATGTCCTAGGAGTCAAACATTTAGTCCTTCGGAGCTACTGAGCCGATCAGCACTAAACACGACTTATTAGGATCTTTCCTTTAACATAACGTTCCTCTAGTCGTAGTTGATCATCACACGAGGATCCTCTCCAACATCCAGAGGCGCCTCTCCAACATCCACATAAGTAAACCTGCCTGGGCTCCATACCATGGCATCACTATTCAGTTAGAAGGGAACGGTAACCCATATCTTAATCGTCTATAATCTTGTTTTTGGCTGATTCCAGGGTGTGAGGCCCTAGAGTTACATCCATAAAGCTTTGCTTTGCAACATAAGCTATGATCTGTCTTTCACAACACTTAGCATGCCAAATTGTAAAGTCACAACATATGATCAGTGTCTATTAATATATAACCTATGAATACCGAAGTCTTAGAGGAGAATGTTTAGCAAAAGTAATAAGTTCTCCGCCACCAACTGAAATATCATTAATAGAAATCAATCGTCTATGTTATAAAATACAATGTTAGAGACACACTCCATTTACAAGTCTGTTCTGGGTTTGAACGGAACCGATGACACCTTATTCGTCATCCAATTTAGGAGCGAGGCCCTTGCACATCCGGACACACGTCCGGACAATAGCCACTTAAAACCATATATTGGGTGTATATCCCAATCGAGACATCAACAATAATCCAAACGATGTGAAGACCATCAATCTTCAACCACCGTTTTCAAGTATTTTTGATACTCATCATATAGTTACTCGGAATAGGTCAAAACCTGGTCATTCCGAATAACTCTCGCATTTTCAAATCAATTAAGATATTCAAGATGTCCTAAATATTTCAAACCAATTTTGATATATAAACATATCATGAGTCTCATTCCATTTCGTAATATGCATTCACTCAAATTATTCTTTACATTGGGAATTACACCTATTTAAATCTTATCAATTATTTATATTATTTAGATCTTTGTTTAAATCTTTCCTTGGAAATTATTCCAATAGATTATAATTTTTTTATTTCACAGCTTTAACTCAAATCGAGTTTTTGAAATCTTACCGGGATCACTGAACCTTACGAAAAAGGTAATTTTTCAAAATGTTATCCCATTCCCATCCTATTCATCCCATGGAGTAAAACTGGTGGTACTCCATATCTAACACCCCTTGGTTTTGGTAAGTTTAACTACCGTCTTTTATTTCAAGTATGATTAAAGATTTTACTTCAACCACTGTTAGAGAAATTATCTTTTCATTTACATGGGTTTAAAGAGAAAACATTATTTAGAACGTCGTTCACGACAAACCCAAAATCATATTTTCATCAGAAATGGAATCTCCACGAAAATCATATCAGTCTTTATTTGATATAAATTCCCGTATCGGACAAATACTATAAACGGAATAACGACAAAGCCTTTTAAATTCCTTAAATAATACAGGCCTTCATCCACAAGGATCTAACTCCATTATTACTAAATCGACTTCCATTCAATTCCAATTATATTTATTAACTGGAAAACTCAACTTTGGAAATTTTTATTAATTCTAATTAAAAGATATATTCCATAATTTCATTTCAACTGGGTTAAAGAACGGTGTTATTGAAGACATCATTCACGACAACTCAAACCAATTGATATTAATATAAGAATTCAAATAGAATTTAGATCAACTTATATACAATATCAATTCTCGCAATCAACGAATACCATAAGTGGAATAACGATATAGAACATCTTCCAAATTCCTCAGCATAGTATACATCTACACAACGATAATCAATACCAAATATCCGAAGATTATTTTTATCCAAATCCATATTCCAATTAATCGTAATTAAAAGATTTCTCAAAACTCATCTTTCAAATCCAATTAATCAATATTTGGATTTCTTAAGTTTATTTACTTAGTTTTATGAAACGTCATTTACCGTTTTCAGACAACTACACTGAAAACACGATTATCCAAAATATGGATCGAAACTTCATATTTCTTTTTTTCAATAACTTAAAAATCATTTATTATGATTTATCATAATTTTTCCATATTTTTAATAATTTAAAAATAGTCGTTTTATTAAAATCCATGTTCATGTCACTGACTGCACTAGCGTTGTTTTTCTTGAAATTGATTTGACATTGTTTCAAAATTTAACCATTGGATTTTAAATTTTTACATATCATTGGAAATCTCTTTTCATTAAGAACCTAGCTTTTTTCATTTTGGGGGAATCTTCCAGTACTTCAATTTGAAGCTAATGGTCGAAATTCGCAAATGGTTGCTGCGCCATGCGTCCTATTCAAACCATAACAATAAAATTCGTCATATTTAGTTTGAATATGTTTTATAAAACATGTATAAACTTGTTTAAAATGCTTTAAACATCAAATTGAATTATATGTCAAAACTAAATATCCTATATTATTATAATATTAAAATAATAATATTTTTTCAAAATGTAATATTTTTAAATCCAAATTTTTCTGTAACTCATTATAAAAATAAATAAGAACATTGGAATAATCTGTTCAAATTAAAAATGTCGTTCATAATCCAAACTTTTTTGTAACTCACTATAAAAATATATAAGAACATTGGAACAATTCATTCAAGTTAAAAATGTCGTTCATATACCTAACTCGAATTCGTTTTTTGATTTTACTATTCAAATTTTTATTTGAATTAAAATAGCCGTTTTTAATACAAATTTCTTTCAAATCTATTTCAATCTTTTCACAATTGTTTGAAATCATTTTACCTTTATTTTGAAATTGTTTTGGATTTAAAAATCCATTTTCCATTTTTATGTCAAATTTCATTTTATTGAATATAATATTTAATTAAAACCTTAACGAAACTCGACTCAATCAATTTACAAATAATTTCACATTTGTGTTGTCAATGTGTTTATAATAACATCCATAACAGTTCAACAACCATCAGTCGACTGTCATAAGATAAGGATTGTGATTTTTAACGTTTAAATATACAATAAACAATATATATGTAAAACTGTAAATAAACGTCCATCATCCACGAAGCAACCATTGCAAACATAGGAAATCAACATATAATCAGATAAGATTATAATAACATTTAAAATTAGCTAAAGGAATCCTCACTGAGATTTTTGATCGTTATTATAAAAATCTTTTTTGAGTTAAATCAAATGCGGGTTTAAGTTAACTTAAATTACCAACTAGCTCTAAATTTGAATAAATCTGTTTTGTTGTGAAACTCTAGACTCCGCGATTCTAATAGATCTAGTATCACGCAATTCTGATTTCGTATAATCAAGATGTAAATGTTTAAACATCAAAAAATTATCGAATAAATAAATAAAATATTATTTTATAACCCTTCTTCAATCAGCAGCAACCCTCATCCAAGCTTCTACCACCGCCGCTAGAGGCCTCGAGATGTCGAACTGGGCCCACCACCGTGATTGGCATTGCCAGTCATCACCACGCCTAAAGGGTTGCCACCCTTCATGCCTTCGTTGGTTGGAATTTGGCTGAAGACCCAAAAATGCCTCGCCTTTGATTTCTCCGCCACCGTGCCACATTAGCGTCATGCATCACCGCCGTTGGCCGCACCTCCCTCCCCTCTACCGATGATCTTAAGACCCCATCACCTGACATGAAACACATTGGCCGAAATCTTCAAAAAACGTTCAAGCTGTCCCCAATAAATTCGATAGCTCCGATCATCTCCCCCTAGCTACCACCACAGGCTGATTCAAGCCGAACGCCTAAAGACAAACTTTTCAAGCAACCTCCCCACTGCAAAGTCCTAGTTGGGCACTTCATATAGCTCTTGACGGTTTGGCCGGAAAACACCTAAAACCGAAACTGTCCAGTTTGGATACGAACCAAGATCCTGTTGAAACCGTTACACCAATCACCACCAAAGTTTTACAACAGCCAGTTCTCATAATACACTACAACCTTCATGTCGGGAGTTTCCTCCAACACTCGATCATTTAAAGGATAAAAAAATAGAGGACTTATTTGCAAAATACACAAGGCTGAAATGGTTTTGGGTTTGGGAATGGAGATGCGGTTTACTTATCATAGTAGTAGAGGGTAGCTTATCAGTGAAGTTTTACATATTAGTCTATTAATTCATTAGTTGTCGCTACCTCCATTCATTGTTTACAAATTCGCATGGACACATACAAACTCCGTTTAGGGTGAAAATTGATGCACACCTATGGTTTGTTATTACGGTCCTAATGAAACTTGTTTCATAGAATTTGGGGTCCGTTTGCTCAAATAACACCAGTTCGAACTCGAATTATTGTTCAGTTACTTACATGGAATGTTTAAATCTTGCACGACTACATACTAACACCAACAGGTCAGAAATTTGGAATCCTACAACAATCTACTATTCCAAATCCAACAAAATTGGTTTCGTCGAAAACGAAGGTTATTTGAAAAATGACTATTTTTAAGGCCTATGTAATATTATTATAATATTATAAAATTCCAAAACCAATGAATTTAACAATAAAATAATTATTATTATCGTATATATATATCCTAATGGGATTTTGTATAGCTTCTAAGTCAATATTTACTAATTTAGAGTTAAACGACATCAATATCAAATATAAAATTCTATTTATATATTTAATAAATTAATAAAATATTAATTATTTCATAGCAACTAATTGGAATTTTGATTTGGACATAACTTACAACCTACAAAACGAAATCTAGATTTTTCACTTTCGTTAGAAAGATATCATTAAACAGATCCTAACATTCCCTTTTTTTTATCAAATTCAGACTTATATTGGATTATGTATACTCGTTTAAAGTTCAAAATGTAATATTACGAACTACCACGACGTTAAGAACTCGTTTTAATTAAATTTTAAATTTATATGTGCGAACTTAAATTAAATAAATTTCAAGACTTTAATTCTTAAAATAAATCATTTTAAATATTTAATATTCATCAAATATTTCTTTCGGGTCGTTACATTCTCCCCTACTAAAAAAGATTTCGTCTTCGAAATAAAAGACGGAACTAAAGGTTGTTTACTCAACCAATTCAGCCTTCGTTATAACCAATTCCAGTTCTTCAACTTTTTAGTTTCTATGAACTTCCCGATTTTCGAAATTTGCCTAACGCCTTAAATTTTCGAAAAATTTCACTGTAACCTCTTTTGTACAACCATATCGGTAAAACCACAATTCGCCTCTCTAGGCCCTCATCAATCCAAAATAAAATCCAAAAGACAGACCGCTTACCAATCGGCTCATAAAATCATCGAAGCCAATCAATACAGTAAATATGTACTTTGTGTCGGGCATACAACTTTTTCCTCTTCTTTGCTTCTATACAATAACATGTCCAATATATATATATATATATATATATATATATATATATATATATATATATATATATGTCCAATTCTGACTAATTCCGACTCAACTCAACATTAACGATAAATTTGACTTATCTTATATTATTTTCCGTTCATATATTGGTCTTGTCATTCCAGTGCTATTTAACTTATTTTAAGTTAAAATTTTAATTCGTTTGATTTAATATTATCCTTCTAATCAATTTAGCTTATATTAGTTAAATTTTACGCTCAAATCATTTTAATTGGTCTAAGTAGACCTTGATGTTTTAATTGGAATTATATAGTTATCCTACTTTTGTAGGTCGAAAATAAACACTGAAGATGCCTAGGTCCTCAATTGAACCATCCTCAAGTGACTAGAATGTGATTCTATATCTATATAGCATATTTAACACTTTGTATATACATTGATCAGACATATATTAAAAATCATTTATACTCAATAGTCTAACCTCAACATCAAATAATATACTCAATTCTTATTATAAGATATAATCTTTCAAAACCAAATGAATTTTTGTATATACACAAATTTGTTATATAATACTCTTCAAACTCATTCTAGGGCATAACTAACCCTATCTTTAATGAGTCACTCTTATAGGATGTTACAAATCCTATCTCTGATGAATCATTTCCTTTTATTCAAACGAGTCGTACCCCCAAAGCTTTAAATTATACCAAAGCCCTGATACCAAATGTGACGACCCGCAGATTCCCGCCTTTCTAATCAACTATAAATCACACAAGTTCGATCCAAATGGCAAAACTACTCCAGTCACTTGGGGTTCCAACTAATAAGAACTGAAACAAACAAACTTTTCATTATCATTACAATAACTTTATATCAGAGTACAATGGGAAGCATAAGCAAAACTGTCAACGGAAGAAATAAAACAATCAGGACACAGCTTTAAGCATCAATCGAGCACCTACTATTAAATATTTGCAAACCAAAACTACTAGCTTCCCTTGTAGACCCAAAGTTCAGGTGGGAAACAATAACCTATGAATCAGTCATGAGACTGGTGTGAGAACTAAAATAGTTATTAATCTTTATTTTAAAGTAAGGTAAATCACGGGACCATGTCGTTAACATAGTACGTGTTTTCTCCATATGAATACCAATCACAAATTATTCGCAATACTTTTGAAAATTGAAGCTACTATAAGATTCAAGTTCTATCACACAATGTTACGCAAATCAGAGGAAAGAGTTTTGCTTTATAATAGCCAAACATGCTTGATATGTGGGAAACAATTTTTTTGATATTATTAGTAGTGCATAGTGTGGAAATAATTTTCACAAATTGTAACACCCCACCTCCACTAGGGTCACTCGCGAAGGAATGCACTAGCTTTGGAGGGGCATTATTGGTAAACATGCATAATAATATAGCAAGGCAGGACATGGCATATATGTAAATGTAAATAAACAGAGTAAGTAAATAAAACAGCGGAAGATTTATAAACCATTTCAAAACACAAGTCTGGTACATCAGAATGTCAATTTCCCAAAATTACAAGTCTAGATAAATACATCATCTGATAAACTGAAAAATACATAAGTACTATCCCCAAATAAGAGTGATAAACCATAGCGGCTCAAGTCCAAAGCATACTTGAGCTATCCAAGGAAGCAGCTAAAGTCCAAGCTAGGCTCCAGTATTTCCTCCCTGAGAACCTGGGGGGGGGGAACGGAAGAAAAGAGGCGAAAGAAAACAGGTCAGTCAAAAAGACTGAGTAAGCCCTGCTACGATCAGTCTATAAACTAATAAAGTTAACAGCATGATGGAAACTGAGATGATCATAGATAACAACATACTGGCATGGTAAATTAACCACAAGATGGATAGAGGTGCCATCGCATAACCAAAGTTAAGTCTTGCACCACGGTGTACTAGCAAACCAACATAACAGATATTGATCCCTTGGCCCAAACTTAGGCCCAATAACATGAAGTGACCTTCATATAAGGTCCAGCCCAACGGTCTAGTCAATCGGCTCCCTATAAGCCTAACACGTCACGTGTTGCTGTCCATACGGCCCATGTATGGATGTAGTCTGACTGTGCTGGGTCCACCTTCGGGTGTATCAAGCCCTCGGGTGCCAACCCCGGACACTTAAGCAATAGTGCACAGCCCAGATCTACTGGTACCCATGCATAGTATGCGTCCAACATCGGACTACGTGCACGTCCGTAGCCCGCCTGGACCCGCATCGCGATACCACTCGGCCTCGTCTTTGGTCGTTTACATCCGTCCAGTAATCGTGCCCCGCCCTAGCCTAGTTTCTAGGGTTGTGATGATACCAAACTGGGATTACTGCCGGAACAGACCCGCCGCTAGGGTTTCCTAAGAGGGTTAAGTGTGATTTAACCTTTCACTAATCCTGGATTAAACTGGTTAAGTGTAACTTAACCCCATTCTAATCCCTCGAAATCCCAAGTGGATTTGACTGGCTAAGTGTAACTAACACCTAACCCCATCTCAATCTCTCTAATTCCCAAATGGATTAAGTATTAGTGGACCCTGACTTAACCCTAATCATGAGGCATTAATTAATTTAATGCACCTTAACCTCTCACATTAGACCTTGTTGTGGTTACTAGTTAGGCCGGGCGGGTCCGGGTAGGTTTACACCACAACTTAGTCTAACCTCGGGTTTTGGCACCACATGACCAACTTCTCACATTGGGTCCTATTGTTTGTAGCCACTAGTTAAGCCGGTCGGTTCCGGGTAGGATTACGCTACAAACTCAACCCAACCTCGAGTTGGCCACACTTATGTTTTCTAAGTGTCATGTCCACTTTATTTCAAAACATAATTACAAGTCAACAAATACTTGGGTAGACCTAACTTAATAGGTAAATTCCCAAGGGGTAGACCTAACTTAATAGGTAAATTCCCAATCTTATATTTTCATGTATTTTAAGTTTACCCCAATCCCCCAACGTCATTCTATCGCTTACATATTCGTAGTAACGCATAAAGGATAGGAAGAGGGAACTTGGCACAACATACATGATAAACTTGCACAACAATCATGCATAACATGTTAGACTTGCACAACTTAGCATAGTGAACTTTGCATATTACCCTAAACATGCATAACATGGTTAAACTTGCATAACTTAGCATAGTGAATTTGCATATTACCAAAACATGCATAACTTGTCAAACATGCACAACTTGCCATTTTAAACTTGCACAAACATGCATAGCTTGTCAAACATGCACAACTTGCCATTTTAAACTTGCATAAACATGCATAACTTGTCAAACATGCACAACTTGCCATTTTAAACTTGCATAAACATGCATAACTTGTTAAACATGCAAATCAAGGTTTAGCAAACTCGCATAAACATGCATACTCAAATAAACTTGCAAATCATGGATTAGCAAACTCGCATAAACATGCATACTCAAATAAACTTGCAAATCATGGTTTAGCAAACTCGCATAAACATGCATACTCAAATAAACTTGCAAATCATGGTTTAGCAAACTCGCATAAACATGCATACTCAAATAAACTTGCAAATCATGGTTTAGCAAACTCGCATAAACATGCATACTCAAATAAACTTGCCAATCATGGTTTAGCAAACTCGCATAAACATGCATACTCAAATAAACTTGCAAATCATGGTTTAGCAAACTCGCATAAACATGCATACTCAAATAAACTTGCAAATCATGGTTTAGCAAACTCGCATAAACATGCATACTCAAATAAACTTGCAAATCATGGTTTAGCAAACTCGCATAAACATGCATACTCAAATAAACTTGCAAATCATGGTTTAGCAAACTCGCATAAACATGCATACTCAAATAAACTTGCCAATCATGGTTTAGCAAACTCGCATAAACATGCATACTCAAATAAACATACATAAATCCCAACTTGCATCACATATTAACTTTAGAGTTTCTAAAATGAAGGTAAGAGGGCTTACTATGCTTATGCGGACTCAAATAGCTATAGCAAATGTAAAGAACCCCTTATGCAACTAATTAAAGCCCCCAAATGCAAGCAAACTTGATCAAGACTCCTCCTTTATGATGGCAATAGAAAAACAAGCCTTTAATGCAAGCTAAGGAGGATCATACAAGCCTAAATATGCTTGTATGCATGGAAAATTACTTAGGAATCAAATTGGGAATTGTATGAAGAGGGTGGAGGCCATGAGAGTTTAGATTTTGGCATAGTTTAGTTGCTAGATTGAATAATGAGTGATTTAGGGTAGGTTTAGGGTTGTATTTATAGATTAGGCTAGTGATTTAGACCGTAGGATTAACCCTAGATTCAATTAGGTCCATCAGATCCCGGAACTCTCTAGAAACAAGCCACAAGACCCAGCCCAAATCAGAAATGGTGCACCAGGCTAAACAGCCCGGGCACCCCCTGTCGACAGGGCTGTCGACAGGGCAGTCGACATGCCAAGACGCCTGTCGACAGGCCTGTCGACATGGGGTCCATGGCGGGATTTTTCCCGCCTTGGCCCAGCTGGCCCAATTCTTGATTTTAATTTAAATTTAAATCTGTTTTAATTATGGAAATTTCTGAAAACTTCCATGGGCCTTAACTGGGTCATACGGACTCCGATTTTCGAAAACTCGGACTCTATTTCGCGTATTTTTCCGAGACGAACGCAATGGCATAGCCCGTTTCCCTTGATTCCCATTTTAGAATTTAATTCTGCCTCAATTTATGTTATAACAGATTATTAAAAATACGGGTTGTTACATTCTCCCCTCCTTCAAGGATTTCGCCCCCGAAATCTTCAAGTTAGGAAGAACGTATCCTACCATCCAATCATCCATCTACTCAAAGCATCATCCACGAGCAATCATTGTCCTTACAAGATTCTAAATGCTGGATGAACATATGCAAAAGTGTGTGTATATGTACTTACCTAATGCGAAAATCAGGCGGTTACTGATACAGTAAACCTCCTTAATGCATATGTATGTAAATCAGGCGGTTACTGATACAGTAAACCTCCTTAATGCATATGTATGTCAGTGAAATGAATCCATATGTATGCAAATTCCTAACATAATGTATAATATCAACATGCGTGCTCAATCATACATCCATATGCAACATCCATGTGATAGCATACGAATTTCATCCAAGAATAAGCATAAACACTCATGCACATGCAATATGAGGAGTGTGTGAGCCGATCTAGTGCCTAATCGTGTATAATGCATCCACGAGTAACCACTTGCTAACACTTGCAACCATCAAGCATAACATGTTTCAAACACATGTTTCAACCAAAGGGTCTCTACCTAAGGTTCTCATGACACGATAAACATGATAAACTAGATAAACTAGATAAACATGGACAGAGAGATATGCTTAGAAGATAAGCAAGATAAAGTCCTTTTTGGATTTCAAGAAATCCATTCAAACTCTGACATATAGTACTAACCGATGAGTCTTAACCCCCTTATGGAGTTTACAACAGAAATAGGATCGAGAATGGGACCGAGAGGATATATATATACAAAAGATAACTTGCAAGCAAGTTCCACAGGAAAACAAGGATCAAGGATACCCTCCTAAAAAGAGATATGATGCGCGTATCTAGTCTTCACTCTTCTTAGTCACGTTTCCTTGAGCTTTAACTCCACTGTGCTTTGACCGTCTTTTACTTCATGATTTCTTGGCTTCCTAACCCCTATTTCCCAAATTCGAGTTGGAACTTATTTCTTTATTACCTCTCGTCTTCCTTTTCCACTTATTCTTGTATACTTGGCTTAAACATAACTGTAACCTTATGATTTCATACAAGCTCTCCGAAATTCACTAGTGAATCCTGGATCTCGTCTACTTACTATAAAGTGTCCCACGCAGCAGAAAATACCAAACCACGTTGCCAATTGCCCCTTATAAACGTGATTTTCTATAACTCATGCTTAATCGAAATGAACTATCTGCTTATGAGTGATAAGTCATACCTAGATTCCGCTGCCTACTCATGGCTTCCTGTAGGCTATTTTAAAACTGGCCAACTTCTTGAGGGTAAACCATTTCTAACCATGGTGCAGTCCTCTCGCTCTTCCCCGGACTGAAATGAGCACTCTTCGTGAGTCTACCTATTATGACCCACATACCCGTATTCCCTTTCTTTGATCTAGGTAGTCTATCCACATAATCTATCGAGATGTTTTCACACTTCCCTTGCGAAACTTCCAATGGAGGTAATGGCCCACTGGGCTTCTATGACTCGGCCTCAAGCTGGTGGCACAATATGTATCCTGAAACCAACTCGGCCACCTCCTCGAGTGATGCGCATCTTCAGGAACCCTCTTTACCAAGTCTTTCACTCGAGGAACACAAAATCTCTCATCGCGCCTTAGTCATCCCTTGTCATCTATAATATATCTAACGAGGTGACTTAACATCTCGCCTCGAATCAACTGGTCCATGTCCTTGACTAACTGCGGGTCTTCTTCCTGTGAAACCCCCTTCTTGATCCAGAAGAGTAAGTCTAAGCTCAGGGATTGCTAATTAACTAGCCAAACGGAGGAAGCTTCTTACTTCAATTGCCCTCCTCAGAGTTTTCCGGTTTTAACCCGCAACCACTTTAGCGGAATCCACCGCTAAGCCTTACTTAGGAACTATGTGCCCAAGAAATCCGACTTCTTTCCTCCAAAGTGACATTTGGAGAACTTGACCTTCCACTGGTAGCTCTAAGCGTATCCATCTCCTCCTTGAGGTGTATAGCATGCTCTTGCTCGTTCTTTTGAGGAGATCAAAATATTGTCTACGACGACCACGACAAACTTGTTCAAGGACTCCCTACGCACCCTACCCATCAAGTTCACGTAATATGCGGGTGCATTAGTCAAACCAAATAGCCTGACTGGCCATTCTAAAAATCCATCTAGAGTCCTAAACGCAGTCTTGTCAATTCCATCCTCAGCCACCCTAAGCTGATGGAATCCGGTAGCTAGATCAAAAGAAAACCGATGCTCCTACAAGTTGATCAAACAAATCATTGATCCTTGGTAACGGTTATCTATTCTTCTCACGAAGGTCAACACACAAGCGAAGCAAACCGTCCACATCAGTAACGAATACTACTGGAGCACCCTACTCGAAAATGCTTCGTCTCAGGAAGTTCTTCTCAAGCAACTCCTTGACTTGCTTTCTTAACTCTCATCTCGTGAGGTCATGTGCCTAACCGGCCACGAAACTGGCTTGGTGTTACCAACCAAATAATGCGGAAATCTATCCCCAGATATCAGGATATTCTCGGACCACCCTCACAGATTGCAAACTATCGATAGACGAGTTGAGGGATTCAAGATAACATAACATGACGGGACCCATAGGGTTGCTAGAAATTTCTAAGGGTATTACCGAGGCGAGTCATGAGCCCCACACCCTATATACAAAAACCCAGAATGGCCCAAGACAGGACAACCATTCCATGCCCAAAACCAACCCATATCCCCTGAAACCGAGAATATAAACATCCCACGAGAATTCTATACTCAAGATAGAAATTTTCAAATCCACTCAGACAACAGACAGGCGGGCAGAACCCCCAATTGGATTTGAAACACATACGGGATCATCAACTAGGCTAGTACTTAGGTGCAAAACTTTCCACTAGATCGGATGAAATAAAACTATGCGATGTGCCAGAATCGAACAAGGTTCGAACAGGGAAAATCAGAAAATGCAAACAAGATTTTCAACAGAAACACTACCTCCATCATGAGCTGGAAGAACGGGGTTGAGGGGATGAATTCGCCCTCCAGATAGTCCTGCACACTGAGTCTGACCTTGCCCTTGTTTCCTCGGGCAATCCTTGCGGAGATGTCCAAACTCACCACAATCAAAACATTCGCCCCGCTTTCTCTTCTTCCTACATTCCCTGGCTATATGTCCCACTATGCCATAGAAGTTGCACTTCCCATTCGTTCTTGGCTTGTCCTTGCGGTTGTTGTTATTCTTGCCTCGTTTTCCGGGATTTACCCTCTGGCCTTGAGGCTCATTCGCCTTGGCCTCTTTCTTGTCATTGTTGTCTTCTTCCTGAAGTAGGGCCAAATTCACCAAATTCTCGAAAGTCGCCCCCAAGGGTATATGAGAGATGGCCAACCCATGTAATGGCTCGTTTAATCCTAGGGCAAAGTGTAGGGCCTTCTCCTGAGCTGTAGTAACCAAGTCTAAATCGACCCGAGCCAGTTGATTAAACTTATCTATGTATTCCCTAATAGACATGTCCCCTTGCTTCAGTAGTAAGAACCTCAGTCCAAACCTTCCTCTAAAGTCATCCCAAGTCTCGATTGGCCTAGTAGCGGTGGTGACCACCCACCAACGTGCAGCTTCATTCTTTAGCAACCATACTGCCAATAAAACCTTCTTGCGGTCACTTATATCAAAGGTGGCTAAAAGATCCTCGGTCTCTTTCAACCAATTCCTTGCCTCTACAAAAGTCTCTGTTCCATTGAAATACTTGCCACCCATCATCTTAAAGTTCTTACAAGTTTCCGCAAAATCCGCTTGTGGAGGCTGAGGGAGAAGAGGAACATCAGCTACGGAAGGAGGAGGAGGAGGAACAGCGGCCTCGACTGGGGAGACAGTATGAGGGACATCCGGGACCGGTGCCGTAACTTCCAAGTACCGACGAAACCAATCGGGTATCGTTACTCCTTCGGGCAAGATGAGATTATCGGACATGCTGGAAACGAAAAGAAAAGAGTTCAAACGAGGGATCAAAGGATAGTGCTAATGGCTTTTTGGGGAATAGCCTTTTAAAAATAACTAGACTTTTCTTTGGAAAATACTTTATACTTGGTTTCGAAAATAGTTTTTCAAAAGTTTTTAAAACCTTTTTATCCCTTCTCGTAAACCATATGCTCTGATACCAAATGTAACACCCCACCTCCACTAGGGTCACTCGCGAAGGAATGCACTAGCTTTGGAGGGGCATTATTGGTAAACATGCATAATAATATAGCAAGGCAGGACATGACATATATGTAAATGTAAATAAACAGAGTAAGTA
Organism: Allium sativum; assembly: GCA_030737875.1. NCBI lineage: Eukaryota > Viridiplantae > Streptophyta > Magnoliopsida > Asparagales > Amaryllidaceae > Allium > Allium sativum. The sequence goes on from CM060916.1 coordinate 1,015,534,864, forward strand.
AATAAAACAGCGGAAGATTTATAAACCATTTCAAAACACAAGTCTGGTACATCAGAATGTCAATTTCCCAAAATTACAAGTCTAGATAAATACATCATCTGATAAACTGAAAAATACATAAGTACTATCCCCAAATAAGAGTGATAAACCATAGCGGCTCAAGTCCAAAGCATACTTGAGCTATCCAAGGAAGCAGCTAAAGTCCAAGCTAGGCTCCAGTATTTCCTCCCTGAGAACCTGGGGGGGGAACGGAAGAAAAGAGGCGAAAGAAAACAGGTCAGTCAAAAAGACTGAGTAAGCCCTGCTACGATCAGTCTATAAACTAATAAAGTTAACAGCATGATGGAAACTGAGATGATCATAGATAACAACATACTGGCATGGTAAATTAACCACAAGATGGATAGAGGTGCCATCGCATAACCAAAGTTAAGTCTTGCACCACGGTGTACTAGCAAACCAACATAACAGATATTGATCCCTTGGCCCAAACTTAGGCCCAATAACATGAAGTGACCTTCATATAAGGTCCAGCCCAACGGTCTAGTCAATCGGCTCCCTATAAGCCTAACACGTCACGTGTTGCTGTCCATACGGCCCATGTATGGATGTAGTCTGACTGTGCTGGGTCCACCTTCGGGTGTATCAAGCCCTCGGGTGCCAACCCCGGACACTTAAGCAATAGTGCACAGCCCAGATCTACTGGTACCCATGCATAGTATGCGTCCAACATCGGACTACATGCACGTCCGTAGCCCGCCTGGACCCGCATCGCGATACCACTCGGCCTCGTCTTTGGTCGTTTACATCCGTCCAGTAATCGTGCCCCGCCCTAGCCTAGTTTCTAGGGTTGTGATGATACCAAACTGGGATTACTGCCGGAACAGACCCGCCGCTAGGGTTTCCTAAGAGGGTTAAGTGTGATTTAACCCTTCACTAATCCTGGATTAAACTGGTTAAGTGTAACTTAACCCCATTCTAATCCCTCGAAATCCCAAGTGGATTTGACTGGCTAAGTGTAACTAACACCTAACCCCATCTCAATCTCTCTAATTCCCAAATGGATTAAGTATTAGTGGACCCTGACTTAACCCTAATCATGAGGCATTAATTAATTTAATGCACCTTAACCTCTCACATTAGACCTTGTTGTGGTTACTAGTTAGGCCGGGCGGGTCCGGGTAGGTTTACACCACAACTTAGTCTAACCTCGGGTTTTGGCACCACATGACCAACTTCTCACATTGGGTCCTATTGTTTGTAGCCACTAGTTAAGCCGGTCGGTTCCGGGTAGGATTACGCTACAAACTCAACCCAACCTCGAGTTGGCCACACTTATGTTTTCTAAGTGTCATGTCCACTTTATTTCAAAACATAATTACAAGTCAATAAATACTGGGGTAGACCTAACTTAATAGGTAAATTCCCAAGGGGTAGACCTAACTTAATAGGTAAATTCCCAATCTTATATTTTCATGTATTTTAAGTTTACCCCAAACCCCCAACGTCATTCTATCGCTTACATATTCGTAGTAACGCATAAAGGATAGGAAGAGGGAACTTGGCACAACATACATGATAAACTTGCACAACAATCATGCATAACATGTTAGACTTGCACAACTTAGCATAGTGAACTTTGCATATTACCCTAAACATGCATAACATGGTTAAACTTGCATAACTTAGCATAGTGAATTTGCATATTACCAAAACATGCATAACTTGTCAAACATGCACAACTTGCCATTTTAAACTTGCACAAACATGCATAGCTTGTCAAACATGCACAACTTGCCATTTTAAACTTGCATAAACATGCATAACTTGTCAAACATGCACAACTTGCCATTTTAAACTTGCATAAACATGCATAACTTGTTAAACATGCAAATCAAGGTTTAGCAAACTCGCATAAACATGCATACTCAAATAAACTTGCAAATCATGGTTTAGCAAACTCGCATAAACATGCATACTCAAATAAACTTGCAAATCATGGTTTAGCAAACTCGCATAAACATGCATACTCAAATAAACTTGCAAATCATGGTTTAGCAAACTCGCATAAACATGCATACTCAAATAAACTTGCCAATCATGGTTTAGCAAACTCGCATAAACATGCATACTCAAATAAACTTGCAAATCATGGTTTAGCAAACTCGCATAAACATGCATACTCAAATAAACTTGCAAATCATGGTTTAGCAAACTCGCATAAACATGCATACTCAAATAAACTTGCAAATCATGGTTTAGCAAACTCGCATAAACATGCATACTCAAATAAACTTGCAAATCATGGTTTAGCAAACTCGCATAAACATGCATACTCAAATAAACTTGCCAATCATGGTTTAGCAAACTCGCATAAACATGCATACTCAAATAAACATACATAAATCCCAACTTGCATCACATATTAACTTTAGAGTTTCTAAAATGAAGGTAAGAGGGCTTACTATGCTTATGCGGACTCAAATAGCTATAGCAAATGTAAAGAACCCCTTATGCAACTAATTAAAGCCCCCAAATGCAAGCAAACTTGATCAAGACTCCTCCTTTATGATGGCAATAGAAAAACAAGCCTTTAATGCAAGCTAAGGAGGATCATACAAGCCTAAATATGCTTGTATGCATGGAAAATTACTTAGGAATCAAATTGGGAATTGTATGAAGAGGGTGGAGGCCATGAGAGTTTAGATTTTGGCATAGTTTAGTTGCTAGATTGAATAATGAGTGATTTAGGGTAGGTTTAGGGTTGTATTTATAGATTAGGCTAGTGATTTAGACCGTAGGATTAACCCTAGATTCAATTAGGTCCATCAGATCCCGGAACTCTCTAGAAACAAGCCACAAGACCCAGCCCAAATCAGAAATGGTGCACCAGGCTAAACAGCCCGGGCACCCCCTGTCGACAGGGCTGTCGACAGGGCAGTCGACATGCCAAGACCCCTGTCGACAGGCCTGTCGACATGGGGTCCATGGCGAGATTTTTCCCGCCTTGGCCCAGCTGGCCCAATTCTTGATTTTAATTTAAATTTAAATCTGTTTTAATTATGGAAATTTCTGAAAACTTCCATGGGCCTTAACTGGGTCATACGGACTCCGATTTTCGAAAACTCGGACTCTATTTCGCGTATTTTTCCGAGACGAACGCAATGGCATAGCCCGTTTCCCTTGATTCCCATTTTAGAATTTAATTCTGCCTCAATTTATGTTATAACAGATTATTAAAAATACGGGTTGTTACACAAATATATGTATCAATCTTAGACGACATAATACCCTATCCTATTATATCGCCATACAAGTATACAACCCAAACACGAAGTCTCATATTGGAAATTAGATTCCGTCAATGAACCAAGGCAAAAGATCTTTGGTAACCGCATTTGGAACACTCTAGCAAATATCTCAGGAGTCAAACACTGAGTCCTTCGGAGCTACTGAGCTAGTCATCACTAAAAGCGGCTGATTAGGATCTTTCCTGAATATAACGGTCCCTCGGTCATAGTTAACCGTCACATGAGGCATCTCTCGAACATCCACATAATTAAATCTGCTTGGGCTCCATACCATGATGTCACTATTCAACTAGAAGGGAATGTTAGCCCATATCACTGTCGTCCATCATCCTGTTTTTGGCTCATTACGGGGTGTGGGTCCCTAGAGTCACGTCCACAAAGCTCTGCTTTTACAACAGAAGCTTTGATTTATCTTTCGCAGTACTTAGCAAGCCACATTGTCAATCACAATATATGATCGATGTCTATTAATATATAACCCTCTGAATACCGAAGTCTTAAAGGAGGGTGTTAAGAAAAAAAGTAAATGCTTCATCACCAACTGAAATATCATAAATAGAAATAAATCGTCTATATTGAAAAATACATTGTCACACACATAATTCATTTACAAGTACGTTCTGGGTTTGGACGTAACCGAAGGCACCTTATTCCTCGTCCAATTAAAGAGAGAGGCCCCTACCCATTTGGATAATCAACAAGTACGTCCGGACAACTTCCACTTAAAACCTCCTCTTGGGTGCACATCCTAATTGAGACATCAACAATGATCCAAATAATGTGAAGGTTCCAGGTCTTCAACCACCGTCTTCAAGTTTTTTAATACTCGTCGTATAGTTACTCGGAATGGGTCGAAACCCTGTCATTCGTACTAACTCTCGCATCTTTCAAATCAATTAAGATACACAAGATGTCCTAAATCTTTCAAACCAATTTTGATATATAAACATACCATGAGTATCATTCCATTTCGGAATATTCATTCACTCAAATTATTCTTTACATCAGGAATAACTCCCATTTGAATCTTATCAAAGATTTACATTATTTAGGCCATTGTTTAAATCTTTCCTTGGAAATCATTCCAATAGATTATAAAAAAATTTATCTCATGGTTTTAACTCAAATCGAGTTTCCTAAACCTTACCGAGATTATCGAACCTTACGAAAAATGTAATTTTTCAAATCGATATCCCATTCCTATCCTACTCATCCCATGGAGTAAAACTGGTGGTACTTAATATCTAACACCCCTCGGGTTTTGGTAAGTTTAATTACTGTCTTTTATTTCAAATCTGATTAAAGATTTACTTCAACCACTCTTAGAAAAATTATTTTTTCCTCTACATGGGTTTAAAGAGAAAATATTATTTAAAACTCCGTTCACGACAAACCCAAAATTATATTTCCATTAGAAATGGAATCTACCTGGAAATCATATCAGTTTATAATTGATATAAATTCCCGTATCGGGTTAATACTATAAATGGAATAACGACAAAGCTTTTTAAATTCCTTAAATAGTATAGGTTTTCATCCACTAGGATTTATCTCGATTATTACTAAACTGACTTCCATTCAATTTGAGTTAAATTTATTAATTAGAAAACTTAACTTTGAAAATTTTTATTAATCTTAATTAAAAGATTTATTCCATAATTTTATTTTAATTGGGTTAAAGAACGGTGTCACTGAAACATCATTCACGACAGCCTCAAACCAATTGATATAAATATAAGAATTCAAACATAATTTAGATCAACTTATATTCAATATCAATTCTCATAATAAACGAATACCATAAATGGAATAACGATGTAAACATCTTCAAAACTCCTCATCATAGTAAATGTCTACATAACGATAATCAATGCCAAATGTAACACCCCGTATTTTCTGTGAACTTAAGAATTACAAATCTGAGTATAATTAAAATATAAAATCAGAATCAAGAGAAACGGGCTGTGCCATTGCGTTCGTCTCGGAAAAATACGCAAAATAGAGTCCGAAATTTCGTAAATCGGAGTCCATATGACCAAGTTATGGCCTTCCAAAGTTCAGGAAAAAAAATTAAACATCACAGACCAGGTCGACTGGGGAGTCGACCCTAGAGTCGACCTGCCCCCAGGGGTCGACCCTAGAGTCGACCTGCCCCCGGGGGTCGACCCTAGAGTCGACCTGCCCCCAGGGGGTCAACCCTAGAGTCAACCCTAGTGTCGACCTAGGGGTCGACCTGCCTTCCGAATCTGCTTTTCTGCCTGGGTGCGTTCTGATGTATCTGGTCTCGTTTTCTGTCTAGATTCGTCTGCCTAAACCTATTTAAACAGCACCAAACCCAGCCTTCTCTGCACACAATTCTATTCTGCTTCTACTCTGCCTCTATTCTGAATTAAAAATAAAAATGGCGTTGCTACTCTGCTGGAATCGAAACTAGAAGACAATCAACATCAACCTAAATTCAATTAGAGATTAGAGCTTCTGCAACGGTTCTACAACAACTAGAGTTCTTTCTTTAATCCAATTAAGGCAAGTACGGTTATTTTCCGCTGTAAACGTTAATTCTGATTTTGACATGAATTGTGAACCTGAATCTGAGATTATATCTGTTCTGTTCTGATTTGATTTATCTTATTTTGTACCTCTTTCCTCTTTCTGTTCTATAGCCAGGCTACCACGAGCCTGAGCCAATCTCATAAGAGATTAACATGCGCTAAAATGTTTGGGACAGTAAAATGAATGATGCATAAATTGGGCATGACCAATAGGTGACTAATTTGAGGAAAGAACATGGACTGTAGCTAGAACATGAATCTGAGACATATGATTGGACATGATATATTTATAACATAAAAAGGTATTGAACATATGATTTGTGGACATGACGTAAAAAGGTATATAATTGAACATAAATATAGACTGTATTGAACACATGATTTAGGATAAAGAGAATATGGCCTAGGTATAAAGATTTACATGAAAGTAGGATATCTATTAATGTAAATAAACACCTAAGTAAGGGACCTTTGGGATATTTGACATGCATAGTAATCTATGGCTATATTTGGTATAAATTATATGGATCTTCTGTACTATGCAAGTTTAATAAAAATTTGGAACATATGATATATGGTAAAGTTATGACCATAATTTGTGCTATGTAAATTTAATACAAACATAGGGTATATGATAATATTGTGAATCAAGACTTTTATTTATGCACATGAACTTAGGCAAGATTTATAATTAGGCAAGGTATGAAACTTTAAGAAATGAGTAAATTTGTTATATTTGCCTAATTTGCTAGTTGTGTTACATTGCCTAATCTGCTAGTTCTGTTATATTGCTTAATCTGCTAGTTCTGCTCTACTGCCTAGTCTGCTAGATTTGTTCATCTGCCAAATCTGTCATCTGCTAAGTCTGTTGAAAATACTAAATCTGCTAGTTTGCTTAATCTGCTAAGTCGCCAAATCTGAGAAATCTGTTATCTGCTATATCTGTTGAGTTGGTATAATTAGTCCGCTATTGACATAATCTGAATTGGCTATAGATATGAATAATTGACATGTATATTAGGCGTGGGTATAAATGGTAAAACATTAATTAATTGGCCACAAAGATAAACATGGCTAACTCGAGGTTAGAATGAGTTTGCGGCGTAATTCTGCCCGGAACTGCCCGGCATAATCCAGTGGTCGCAAACAATAGGTTCTAATGTGAGAAGTTAGTCATAACGTGCTAGAAACCCGAGGTTAGACTTAGTTTGCGACAGACACCTGCCCGGAACCAACCGGCCTAACCAGTAGCCGCAAACTGTCAGTCTAATGTGAGAGGTTTGGGCATTAATATTTAATTAATGAAAATCTGAGATAATTATGATGTCTAAAACGTGTTGGGTAAGGTTAAACCTATTAGACCAATGAGTCTGATAAACCCGTTTCGTGAATCCGTAGGCCCAATACAAATTTAGATAATCTGGAACTAGTTAATCTGTAAGCCTGTTAATCCGAACATCTGATTCGTTAGTCTGAAAACCTGTTAACTTGATTGTCTGATCTGTGAACTAGTTAACCTAAATTTTGTATGTCTGAAACTTGTAGACAAGTTAAGCTGAAATCTGTTAGTCTGGGGACACAAGGTTAGGAGGGGAATTACTTGTGTCATCTGTTGTTTGGGACCCATATTAGTCAGTAACCCTTTCTGGTATCAAAACTTTGACCCAACAGTAAGTAGGGTCCGGGCACGCTTACTGAACTAATTATAAGAGGTTCATTCTGATAATGGCGAGGGGTGTTGATGGTGCGTTCCAACCGGGTCATGTGCGTGCATGGATCCCGGTCTGCCTCTGAGGATGTAAGACGCCGTGACATCTGTAAATAGGTCTGTGCCAATTGGTTGTCACTTTAGGGAGTGATACACCCTACTGTGGGGCCGACACAGGATATTTATGTATTAGGGAGCCGATCGCTTGGGGTAGGGTTTTAGGGTACACTTAGTTCTGTCTGTTTCTATTGGTACCGTCTGTTTCTGTTGGGTGGTAACACCTGTCTGTTTCTGCGTGGTATCGTCTGTTCGGGTGGTAAAGGCCCATTACTAGTGTACACCTAATTCTACATTCTGTTTCCGTAGGGATTAATCTGTTTTTGCTTCTGTCTGTTTCTGATCGGGTAGTAAAGGCCCATTATTTGCATTCTGTTAAATTATTCTGTACCCGTTCCTGTTTCAGTTTAGACATTAGGGTGACACCAAATTCTGTTATACTAGTATTAGTGCAGAGAAGTGTAAAGCAATAGTTTATGTCATTCTGTTCTTCTGTTATATCTGCTACACCTGTTATAGTTATCCCTCATCCAGTTTTATGTTCATGTCATATTATTATTATTATCTGTTCATATGCTGAAAGTCACTGGACTTGCCAGACTTTTTTGTCTGACCCTTGTAGTTTCGCCTCCTTTCTTCCGTTCCCCCCCAGGTTATCCAAGGATGGAATACTTTAGCTTGATCCGGATTTCTCTTTGCTTGAAGTGCTTAAAGTATGGCTTGGCTCTGTATATCTTCCGTTCCATGGGGATTGTGATTTTAAACCATGCATTTTGAAGGCTTTTGTACAAGACTGATATTTTGTTCTTGAATTCTGAGATTTGAAAGGATGTAACCATATTGATTTCTGTTTCCGCTGTAATAAAGTTAAAAATTTTCAAGTACTATTTTATCTGTCTTGTAAGTTTCTGTTCTGTTTACTAAAATGCTCCACCAAAGTTAAGGCATTCCCTTTGTGAGTGACCTTAACGGAGGTGGGGTGTTACACTTGGTATCAGAGCTAAAGGTTACCAGATTAGATAAAAGTTTTTGAAAGCTATTTCCAAAAAGGTTTTAAAAGGAAGTATTTTCAAAAATAAAGCTTATTTTGAAAAACATAATCCCCGAGAGCCATATATCTTTCTTTCAGTCCTTTTTGTACTGAAACTTTCCTTTTTCGTTTCAGCATGTATGAAGCATCTGAGATACCAGAGGGTGTTCATGTACCCGGTTGGTTTCGTCAATATCTTGAGGCTAGGACCGCCGCTGCAGGTCCAGCAAATGATCCCCCTCCCCCTCCTCGTGCAATTGCTTTCTCAAAGATCTGTAGAGATTTTAGGGCCATGGGTGGGAAGGATTTCAAAGGAACTGAATCATTCGTAGAAGCGAGGAATTGGCTTAAAGAAACTGAGGATCTATTCGTTATCTTTGAGGTGGACGATAGGCAGAAGGTACAGTTGGCGGTATGGCTGCTCAAAGACGAAGCTTCCTACTGGTGGGAAGTCACTAACGCCGAGAGGCTGGTTGAGACATGGATGGATTTCAGAACAAGGTTTGAGACAAAATTTCTCTCGCAAGCTGAACGGAGTTTACAACTGGAGAAGTTCTTATCTCTTAGGCAAGGAAGTATGACGGTCAAGGAATACGTCAACCAGTTCAACCAACTAGCTAGGTTCGGATTGGATTTAGTCAACACTCAGCATAAAAAGGCTCTCCGCTTTGTTAAAGGATTAAACGAGCCACTACACATCCTAGCCATGACCCATGCACCCATGGGAGCGACTTACGAGAAATTGGTGGACATGGCACTACTGCACGAGGAAGACAAGGGCCCGAAAGAGACAAAGAAGGAAGAACCACAGAATAAGAAAGCGGGGCCCAAAAAGGAAACACAAAAGAAGGATGAAAAGACTGAAGATAAGAAGGGGAAAAAGTGCTTTACTTGTGGGAGCTCGACTCATCTGAACAAGGATTGCAGAAAAAGGAAAGGCACTTGCTTCAACTGTGGAGAGATGGGGCACTTCACTAGGGACTGCCCGAAGAGACGAGGGCAAGGAGGGCAGGCAAACACTCTCGAGGCTAGTGGCTAGGATAGAAATAGGAAAATTTCTATAGTAGGTTTAATTTCTTTATCTGATTATGGAGTTAAGACTTTTTCTGATTCTGGTATTTTGATTTTGTAATCGATACTCTGCACTTTAATACTAGTATTATTTCTGAATTCCGCTGTAGACTCAGACCCATAAGGGTTATGGCTCATCTGTTTGAGATTGGGGTTTGAGGGATATTTGTGTTAGACGTTAAGTATGACGCATACATTCTGAGTTTTTGTGGGATATGATTTTTATCATGCTTAGCTTCCGAAGAATCATTAGGGAACCTGATCGGTACCAGTAGTCTGTAAATATCTGAATACTTCTGATAAGATTTCCAGTTTTGACATTGTCTAAAGAGGGTAACCCTCTGGGTGTCAATCTGATGTTGATTTCGGTCTTCGGGGTTGACACTTAGGGGAATTATTTTCTCAATCAATGTCTGATAGGAATCAAGTTTTTGTTTTATCTGTACTCGCTTCCTCGACTGTATACTATCGATCGAGTGTTCAACTTATAGATAGGAATCCTAATGGGTGTAAACATGTGTTTGAGACATGTTATGTTTGATGGTTGCAAGTGGATGCAAGTGGTTGCTAGTGGTTGCTCATGGACGCATATACACACACTAGGCACTAGATCGGCTCGAAAACACTATCATACTGCATATGGATGTGTGAGCATTTTAAATTTTTATGGATGCAAAATGGTTGAATCAGCACATGGATGTTGCATATGAGTGGATGGTTGTGCACTCATATAGAATTGATATGTATCAAATAGGAAAATTGCATACATATTGGACTCATGGCACTGACATAATTCGCATTAAGGAGGTCAACTAAATCAGTAGACCGCCTGATCTTTGCATTAGATAAGGAACATATACACACACTTTTGCAAATGTTCATACAGCACTAGAAATTTCTAAGGACAATGGATGCTAGTGGATGATGACTGAGTAGATAAGTGATTGGACGGTAGGACACATTCTTCTTAACTTGAAGATTTCGGGGACGAAATCCTTTAAGGAGGGGAGAATGTAACACCCCGTATTTTCTGTGAACTTAAGAATTACAAATCTGAGTATAATTAAAATATAAATCAGAATCAAGGGAAACGGGCTGTGCCATTGCGTTCGTCTCGGAAAAATACGCGAAATAGAGTTCGAAATTGCGTAAATCGGAGTCCATATGACCAAGTTATGGCCTTCCAAAGTTCAGAAAAAAAATTTAAACAGCACAGACTAGGTCGACTGGGGAGTCGACCCTAGAGTCGACCTGCCCCCAGGGGTCGACCCTAGAGTCGACCTGCCCCCAGGGGGTCGACCCTAGAGTCGACTTGCCCCCAGGGGGTCGACCCTAGAGTCGACCCTAGTGTCGACCTGGGGGTCGACCTGCCTTCCGAATCTGCTTTTCTGCCTGGGTGCGTTCTGATGTATCTGGTCTCGTTTTCTGTCTAGATTCGTCTGCCTAAACCTATTTAAACAGGCCCAAACCCAGCCTTCTCTGCACACAATTCTATTCTGCTTCTACTCTGCCTCTGTTCTAAATTAAAAATAAAAATGGCGTTTATAACACCCCACCTCCGCCAGTACCACTCTTGCAAGGGCACTGACTTTGGAGGGGCGTTTGAATCGGTTAAACATGCATAATGGTATATCAAGGCAGAACAAGAACATATGTATATATGTAAACAGAGTAAATAACATGGATAAAACAGCAGAAGATTTTAAACCATTTCAAAACACAAGTCTGGTACATCAAAATGTCATTTTCCCAAAATTACAAGTCTAGATAAAAACATCATCTGATAAACTGAAATACATAAGTACTATCCCCAAATAAGAGTGATAAACCATAGCGAGCTCAAGTCCAAAGCATACATGAGCTATCCAGAAATGCAGCAAAGATCCAAGCTAAGCTCCTGTATTCCCTCCCTGAGAACCTGGGGGGGGGGGAACGGAAGAAAAGAGGCGAAAGAAAACAGGTCAGTCAAAAAGACTGAGTAAGCCCTACTACAATCAATGTAAACTGATAAAGTTAACTGACATGAGCAGCAAGTATGAACATAAGGATAACAAACATACTAACATGCTGACTGACTAACAAGGCAGATAACGGTGTCATCGCATAATCAGGTTTAAGGTTTTTCACCACGGGTGCACCAGCATTCTAACATGTCATGTATAATCCAGAATTTATCCCTTGGCCTAAACTTGGCCCAGTATCAGGTGTTTGACTCAAATCAAGATCCAATCTCTTGGTACCAATACTTAGTATAACCGTATTAGGTGTTACCCAAAACAGAACGGAACAGAATGGTCCATACAGAAGTAGGGTTTGGGAAAAATGGGCTTTTACCTCTCCTAACAGGTAAAGTACAGAGACAGAGTGTTGACAATAATGGGCCTTTAACACCCTAACAGAACAGAGTACAGAAACAGAATGCTAACCATAATGGGCCTTTACCACCCTAACAGAACAGAGTACAGAAACAGAATACTAACCATAATGGGCCTTTACCACCCTAACAGAACAGAGTACAGAAACAGAGTACTACAATTAGGTGTACACTAGTAGTGGGCCTTTACCACCTAAACAGACGGTACCACGCAGAAACAGACGGGTGTTACCACCCAACAAAACAGACGGTACCTACAGAGTCAGACAGAGTTAAGTGTACCCTAACCCCTACCCAAGCGATCGGCTCCCTAATTCATAAATACCCTGTGTCGGTCCCACGACAGGGTGTATCACTCTCTAAAGTGGCAACCAATTGGCACAGGCATATTTACAGATGTCACGGCGTCTTACATCCTCAGAGGCAGACCGGGATCCATGCACGCACATGACCCGGTTGGAACGCACCATCAACACCCATCGCCATTATCAGAATGAACCACTTATAATCAGTTCAGTAAGCGTGCCCGGACCCTACCTACAGTTGGGTCAAAGTGTTGATACCAGAAAGGGTTACTGACTAATATGGGTCCCAAACAACAGATGACACAAGTATTCCCCCTTGTGTCCCCAGACTATCAGATTCAGATTAACTTATTAACAGAGTTCAGACATACAAAGTTCAGACGATCAATCTTCAGATTAACGGGTTCGGATAACAGATTACAAACTTGCCTAACTTGATGTGGGTCCTACAGATCCGCAAAACAGGTTCGTTTAATTTATCAATCAAGATAGTCTATCCAGACCAGATATCTAATTGGTTCTCAGCCTTATCAAATTACTGAGTTGGATTGGTTAAGATCAACTCAACCCCGTTAATTTACCGAGTTCAGATTGGTTAAGTGTAGGGTAACTTAACCCCGTTAATTTACCGAGTTCAGATTGGTTAAGTGTAGGTTAACTTAACCCCGTTAATTTACCGAGTTCAGATTGGTTAAGTGTAGGTTAACTTAACCCCGTTAATTTACCGAGTTCAGATTGGTTAAGTGTAGGGTAACTTAACCCCGTTAATTTACCGAGTTCAGATTGGTTAAGTGTAGGTTAACTTAACCCCTTTAATCCCCCATATCCAAATTGGTTAAGTATTCCAGCGGTCCATGACTTAACCCTAATCACGAGGCATTAATTAATTAATGCACCTTAACCTCTCACATTAGACCTTATTGTGGTTACTAGTTAAGCCGGGCGGGTCCGGGTAGCTTTACACCACAACTTGGTCTAACCTCGGGTTCAAGGTACAATATGACCAACTTCTCACATTGGGTCCTATTGTCTGTAGCAACTAGTTAAGCCGGTCGGTTCCGGGTAGGTTTACGCTACAAACTCAACCCAACCTCGAGTTGGCCACACTTATCTTTTCTAAGTGTCATGTCCATCATGTTTCCAAAACATATTACACATTTTCAAGCAATTGGGTAGACCTAACTTAATAGGTAAATTCCCAATGGGTAGACCTAACTTAATAGGTAAATTCCCAAGCTCATATTTTTATGTCTTTTAAGTTTACCCAACCCCAAACGCAATCCCATCGCTTACACATCGCAATAGCGCATAAAGGATAGAAAGAGGGAACTTGGCATAATCATGACATAAAAATGGTTGGAGCCACAAATTCAACATGGTGGCATATGCAATATACATATGTTCATATACTTGCATTAGGCCTCAAAAAGCATGCATAACATGATAACATGAACCATATGTCCATCACAAACTTGCATAACATACTTGCATAAACAAACTTGCATAACATATGTCAACTTGCATATCATACTTGCATAAACAACTTGCATAAACAAACTTGCATCAACTATGACAACTTGCATATCATATTTGCATAAACAAACTTGCATAACTTATGACAACTTGCATATCATATTTGCATAAACAAACTTGCATATCTTATGACAACTTGCACATCATATTTGCATAAACAAACTTGCATAACTTTTCATAGAAAACTTGCATAACTTATCATAAGAAACTTGCATAACTTTTCATAGAAAACTTGCATAACTTATCATAAGAAACTTGCATAACTTTTCATAGAAAACTTGCATAACTTATCATAAGAAACTTGCATAACTTTTCATAAGAAACTTGCACAACACATCATAGAAACTTGCATATCATACAATTAACTTTAAAGTTCAAGTATGAAAGGAATAGGGCTTACAATGCTTATGCGAACTCAAATGAGTGTAGCAAATGTAAGCAAACCCTTATGCAACCAAAAACCCCAAAAATGCAAGCAAACTTAATCAAAACTCCTTCTTTAAGATACCAATAGAGAATCAAGCCTTTAATGCAAGCTAAAGAGGATCATACAAGCCTAAATATACTTGTATGCATGGAAATCTCTTAGGAATTTGATTTAGGAATTTATGAAGAGGGTGGAGGCCATGAGAGGTTTGATTTTGACATAGTTTAGTTGCTAGGATGAATAATGAGTGATTTAGGGTAGATTAGGGTCTTATTTATAGATTAGGCTAGTGATATAGACCATAGGATTAAACCCTAGTTCTCATCTAAGCCCTTCAAATCGAATCTGGCCCCCTAGCTCAACACAAAACCCAAAATGGTGCACCAGGCAGACTGGGCGCCAAGACCCAGTCGACAGCCAAGTCGACAGGGCTGTCGACCTGGTGGACCCTGTCGACACCCAAGTCGACAGGCCTGTCGACTTGGGTACTGTGGCGGGATATTTCCCGCCTTGGCCCAGCTGGCCCAATTTATTTAATTTAAATCTGTTTTTAAACCTTGAATTTTCAGAAAACTTCGACGGGCCATATCTGGGCCATACGGACTCCGTTTTTCGAAAACTCGGACTCTATTTCGCGTATTTTTCCGAGACGAACGCAATGGCATAGCCCGTTTCCCTTGATTCACATTTTATAATTAAATTCTGCCTTGATTTATATTATAACAGATTGTTGAAAATACGGGTTGTTACATTCTCCCCTCCTTAAAGGATTTCGTCCCCGAAATCTTCAAGTTAGGAAGAACGTATCCTACCATCCAATCATCCATCTACTCCAAACATCATCCACGAGCAATCATTGTCCTTACAAGATTCTAAATGCTGGATGAACATATGCAGAGGTGTGTGTATATGTACCTATCTAATGCAAATATCATCAATGCGAATTATGTTAGTGAAATGAATCCATATGTATGCAGTTCCTAACATAATGTATATCATCTATATGTGTGCACATAACATACACCCATATGCAACATCCATGTGATAACACACAATTTTCATCCATGAATAAGCATAAACACTCATGCATATGCAATATGAGGAGTGTGCGAGCCGATCTAGTGCCTAACCGTGTATAATGCATCCACGAGCAATCACTTGCAAACACTTGCAACCACTTGCAACCACCAAACATAACATGTCTCAAACACATGTTTACATCCATAGGATTCCTATCTCCATAAGGTACAATCGAGTGATGGGAGCGAGTACAGATAAAACAAAAACTTGGCACATATACTTACAGAATACCATTACAGATCAGATTTTTCCCCAAATGATTCTTAGGAAACCAAGCATGGTAGAAACCCAGAATGTATTCGTCATAGTCACAGATACTCCCAAATCCCAATTTATCACAAACAGATGAGTTATAACTCTCAGGGAGTTTGAGACTATTACCAGATCAGAAGCAACACTAGCATTAAAATACTGAGTTTCCATTCAGAATCAAAATACCAGAAAAAGAGTTTCATACGGAAAATCAGACAAGAGAATTAAACATCCTACAGACAAATTATTCTAGCCCAAATCTATTCGCCCGCTATGCGAGTATTCATCGTTCCTTCCGATGTAGTCCCTTTCTTCTTCGGGCAGTCCCTAGTGAAGTGCCCCATCTCTCCGCAGTTAAAGCAAGTGCCCTTCCTCTTTCTGCAATCCTTGTTTAGATGGGTTGAACTCCCGCAAGTAAAGCACTTCTTTTCCTTTTTATCTCCAGACTTCTCGTCCTTCTTTTTCTTGCTCTGGTTCCCCTGACTGCCTTGACCACCTTGATTGCCTTTGCCCTGAAAATCAGTCTTCTTTGCTTGGGTATCACTCGTCTTGACCTCTTTCTTTCCCTCTCCCTGAAGTAGAGCCATATCGACCAAACTCTCGAAAGTAGCTCCATGCGGAATATGCGACATCGCCAAACCCTGCAGCGGCTCATTCAACCCCCTAGCAAATCGGAGAGCCTTCTTCTCAGGAGTGTTTACTATATCCAGACCAAAACGGGCCAGCTGATTAAACTTATTCACATACTCCTTGACAGTCATATCATCTTGCTTTAATGCAATGAACTTCTCCATCTGTAAATTCGCCTCAGCAGAGGATAGAAACTTAGTCACAAATCTAGCCCTCAAATCGGCCCAAGTCTCTACGGGTCTCGTCCCATTGGTGACCTCCCACCAATAGGCCGCTTCGTCCTTCAAAAGCCACACTGTCAATAAGATCTTCCTCTCGTCATCAATCCTAAAGATAGCAAACAAGTCCTCCGTGTCTTTCAGCCAATTCCTAGCTTCAACAAAAGATTCCGTGCCTAGGAAATTCTTGCCTCCCATCGCCTTGAAGTCTTTACAAACCTTTGTGAACTCAACTTGAGGATGCTGAGGGGGAGGAGGAGGAAGAGGAGCCTCAGCAACTGGCGGAGGAGGAATAGGAACCACCGGAGGAGGGACATTAGGGAGAGGATTCTCAATTACAGGAGGAGGAGTGGGAGTAGGGTTTGCGGGGCCAGCTGCCGCCCTAGCGTCTAGAAGTCTCCTATACCAGAGTGGTACGTTTACTCCATCTGGGATGGCAAGATTCTCAGCCATACTGAAACGAAAGATAAGATAAGATTAGGTCAAGGGAGCGAAGGATAACGCTTATGGCTTTTTGGGGAATAGCCTTTTTAAAATACTAGACTTTTCTTTGGAAAATACTTTATACTTGTTTTGAAAATAGTTTTCAAAAAGTTTTCTAAAAACCTTTTTGTTCCTTCTCGTAAACCATATGCTCTGATACCAAATATAACACCCCACCTCCGCCAGTACCACTCTTGCAAGGGCACTGACTTTGGAGGGGCGTTTGAATCGGTTAAACATGCATAATGGTATATCAAGGCAGAACAAGAACATATGTATATATGTAAACAGAGTAAATAACATGGATAAAACAGCGGAAGATTTTAAACCATTTCAAAACACAAGTCTGGTACATCAAAATGTCATTTTCCCAAAATTACAAGTCTAGATAAAAACATCATCTGATAAACTGAAATACATAAGTACTATCCCCAAATAAGAGTGATAAACCATAGCGAGCTCAAGTCCAAAGCATACATGAGCTATCCAGAAATGCAGCAAAGATCCAAGCTAAGCTCCTGTATTCCCTCCCTGAGAACCTGGGGGGGGGGGAACGGAAGAAAAGAGGCGAAAGAAAACAGGTCAGTCAAAAAGACTGAGTAAGCCCTACTACAATCAATGTAAACTGATAAAGTTAACTGACATGAGCAGCAAGTATGAACATAAGGATAACAAACATACTAACATGCTGACTGACTAACAAGGCAGATAACGGTGTCATCGCATAATCAGGTTTAAGGTTTTTCACCACGGGTGCACCAGCATTCTAACATGTCATGTATAATCCAGAATTTATCCCTTGGCCTAAACTTGGCCCAGTATCAGGTGTTTGACTCAAATCAAGATCCAATCTCTTGGTACCAATACTTAGTATAACCGTATTAGGTGTTACCCAAAACAGAACGGAACAGAATGGTCCATACAGAAGTAGGGTTTGGGAAAAATGGGCTTTTACCTCTCCTAACAGGTAAAGTACAGAGACAGAGTGTTGACAATAATGGGCCTTTAACACCCTAACAGAACAGAGTACAGAAACAGAATGCTAACCATAATGGGCCTTTACCACCCTAACAGAACAGAGTACAGAAACAGAATACTAACCATAATGGGCCTTTACCACCCTAACAGAACAGAGTACAGAAACAGAGTACTACAATTAGGTGTACACTAGTAGTGGGCCTTTACCACCCAAACAGACGGTACCACGCAGAAACAGACGGGTGTTACCACCCAACAAAACAGACGGTACCTACAGAGTCAGACAGAGTTAAGTGTACCCTAACCCCTACCCAAGCGATCGGCTCCCTAATTCATAAATACCCTGTGTCGGTCCCACGACAGGGTGTATCACTCCCTAAAGTGGCAACCAATTGGCACAGGCATATTTACAGATGTCACGGCGTCTTACATCCTCAGAGGCAGACCGGGATCCATGCACGCACATGACCCGGTTGGAACGCACCATCAACACCCATCGCCATTATCAGAATGAACCACTTATAATCAGTTCAGTAAGCGTGCCCGGACCCTACCTACAGTTGGGTCAAAGTGTTGATACCAGAAAGGGTTACTGACTAATATGGGTCCCAAACAACAGATGACACAAGTATTCCCCCTTGTGTCCCCAGACTATCAGATTCAGATTAACTTATTAACAAAGTTCAGACATACAAAGTTCAGACGATCAATCTTCAGATTAACGGGTTCGGATAACAGATTACAAACTTGCCTAACTTGATGTGGGTCCTACAGATCCGCAAAACAGGTTCGTTTAATTTATCAATCAAGATAGTCTATCCAGACCAGATATCTAATTGGTTCTCAGCCTTATCAAATTACTGAGTTGGATTGGTTAAGATCAACTCAACCCCGTTAATTTACCGAGTTCAGATTGGTTAAGTGTAGGGTAACTTAACCCCGTTAATTTACCGAGTTCAGATTGGTTAAGTGTAGGTTAACTTAACCCCGTTAATTTACCGAGTTCAGATTGGTTAAGTGTAGGTTAACTTAACCCCGTTAATTTACCGAGTTCAGATTGGTTAAGTGTAGGGTAACTTAACCCCGTTAATTTACCGAGTTCAGATTGGTTAAGTGTAGGTTAACTTAACCCCGTTAATCCCCCATATCCAAATTGGTTAAGTATTCCAGCGGTCCATGACTTAACCCTAATCACGAGGCATTAATTAATTAATGCGCCTTAACCTCTCACATTAGACCTTATTGTGGTTACTAGTTAAGCCGGGCGGGTCCGGGTAGCTTTACACCACAACTTGGTCTAACCTCGGGTTCAAGGTACAATATGACCAACTTCTCACATTGGGTCCTATTGTCTGTAGCAACTAGTTAAGCCGGTCGGTTCCGGGTAGGTTTACGCTACAAACTCAACCCAACCTCGAGTTGGCCACACTTATCTTTTCTAAGTGTCATGTCCATCATGTTTCCAAAACATATTACACATTTTCAAGCAATTGGGTAGACCTAACTTAATAGGTAAATTCCCAATGGGTAGACCTAACTTAATAGGTAAATTCCCAAGCTCATATTTTTATGTCTTTTAAGTTTACCCAACCCCAAACGCAATCCCATCGCTTACACATCGCAATAGCGCATAAAGGATAGAAAGAGGGAACTTGGCATAATCATGACATAAAAATGGTTGGAGCCACAAATTCAACATGGTGGCATATGCAATATACATATGTTCATATACTTGCATTAGGCCTCAAAAAGCATGCATAACATGATAACATGAACCATCTGTCCATCACAAACTTGCATAACATACTTGCATAAACAAACTTGCATAACATATGTCAACTTGCATATCATACTTGCATAAACAACTTGCATAAACAAACTTGCATCAACTATGACAACTTGCATATCATATTTGCATAAACAAACTTGCATAACTTATGACAACTTGCATATCATATTTGCATAAACAAACTTGCATATCTTATGACAACTTGCACATCATATTTGCATAAACAAACTTGCATAACTTTTCATAGAAAACTTGCATAACTTATCATAAGAAACTTGCATAACTTTTCATAGAAAACTTGCATAACTTATCATAAGAAACTTGCATAACTTTTCATAGAAAACTTGCATAACTTATCATAAGAAACTTGCATAACTTTTCATAAGAAACTTGCACAACACATCATAGAAACTTGCATATCATACAATTAACTTTAAAGTTCAAGTATGAAAGGAATAGGGCTTACAATGCTTATGCGAACTCAAATGAGTGTAGCAAATGTAAGCAAACCCTTATGCAACCAAAAACCCCAAAAATGCAAGCAAACTTAATCAAAACTCCTTCTTTAAGATACCAATAGAGAATCAAGCCTTTAATGCAAGCTAAAGAGGATCATACAAGCCTAAATATACTTGTATGCATGGAAATCTCTTAGGAATTTGATTTAGGAATTTATGAAGAGGGTGGAGGCCATGAGAGGTTTGATTTTGACATAGTTTAGTTGCTAGGATGAATAATGAGTGATTTAGGGTAGATTAGGGTCTTATTTATAGATTAGGCTAGTGATATAGACCATAGGATTAAACCCTAGTTCTCATCTAAGCCCTTCAAATCGAATCTGGCCCCCTAGCTCAACACAAAACCCAAAATGGTGCACCAGGCAGACTGGGCGCCAAGACCCAGTCGACAGCCAAGTCGACAGGGCTGTCGACCTGGTGGACCCTGTCGACACCCAAGTCGACAGGCCTGTCGACTTGGGTACTGTGGCGGGATATTTCCCGCCTTGGCCCAGCTGGCCCAATTTATTTAATTTAAATCTGTTTTTAAACCTTGAATTTTCAGAAAACTTCGACGGGCCATATCTGGGCCATACGGACTCCGTTTTTCGAAAACTCGGACTCTATTTCGCGTATTTTTCCGAGACGAACGCAATGGCATAGCCCGTTTCCCTTGATTCACATTTTATAATTAAATTCTGCCTTGATTTATATTATAACAGATTGTTGAAAATACGGGTTGTTACAGCGTTGCTACTCTGCTGGAATCAAAACTAGAAGACAATCAACATCAACCTAAATTCAATTAGAGATTAGAGCTTCTGCAACGGTTCTACAACAACAAGAGTTCTTTCTTTAATCCAATTAAGGCAAGTACAGTTATTTTCCGCTATAAACGTTAATTCTGATTTTGACATGAATTGTGAACCTGAATCTGAGATTATATTTGTTCTGTTCTGATTTGATTTATCTTATTCTGTACATCTTTCCTCTTTCTGTTCTATAGCCAGGCTACCACGAGCCTGAGCCAATCTCATAAGAGATTAACATGCGCTAAAATGTTTGGGACAGTAAAATGAATGATGCATAAATTGGGCATGACCAATAGGTGACTAATTTGAGGAAAGAACATGGACTGTAACTAGAACATGAATCTGAGACATATGATTGGACATGTTATATTTATAACATAAAAAGGTATTGAACACATGATTTGTGGACATGACGTAAAAAGGTATATAATTGAACATAAATATAGACTGTATTAAACACATGATTTAGGATAAAGAGAATATGGCCTAGGTATAAAGATTTACATGAAAGTAGGATATCAATTAATGTAAATAAACACCTAAGTAAGGGACCTTTGGGATATTTGACATGCATAGTAATCTATGGCTATATTTGGTATAAATTATATGGATCTTCTGTACTATGCAAGTTTAATAAAAATTTGGAACATATGATATATGGTAAAGTTATGACCATAATTTGTGCTATGTAAATTTAATACAAACATAGGGTATATGATAATATTGTGAATCAAGACTATTATTTATGCACATGAACTTAGGCAAGATTTATAATTAGGCAAGGTATGAAACTTTAAGAAATGAGTAAATTTGTTATATTTGCCTAATTTGCTAGTTGTGTTACATTGCCTAATCTGCTAGTTCTGTTATATTGCTTAATCTGCTAGTTCTGCTCTACTGCCTAGTCTGCTAGATTTGTTCATCTACCAAATCTGTCATCTGCTAAGTCTATTAAAAATACTAAATCTGCTAGTTTGCTTAATCTGCTAAGTCGCCTAATCTGAGAAATCTGTTATCTGCTATATCTGTTGAGTTGGTATAATTAGTCCGCTATTGACATAATCTGAATTGGCTATAGTTATGAATAATTGACATGCATATTAGGCGTGGGTATAAATGGTAAATCATTAATTAATTGGCCGCAAAGATAAACATGGCTAACTCGAGGTTAGAATGAGTTTGCGGCGTAATTCTGCCCGGAACTGCCCGACATAATCCAGTGGTCGCAAACAATAGGTTCTAATGTGAGAAGTTAGTCATAACGTGCTAGAAACCCGAGGTTAGACTCAGTTTGCGACAGAAACCTGCCCGGAACCAACCGGCCTAACCAGTAGCCGCAAACTGTCAGTCTAATGTGAGAGGTTTGGGCATTAATATTTAATTAATGAAAATCTGAGATAATTATGATGTCTAAAACGTGTTGGGTAAGGTTAAACCAATTGGACCAATGAGTCTGATAAACCCATTTCGTGAATCCGTAGGCCCAATACAAAGTTAGATAATCTGGAACCAGTTAATCTGTAAGCCTGTTAATCCGAACATCTGATCCGTTAGTCTGAAAACCTGTTAACTTGATTGTCTTATCTGTGAACTAGTTAACCTAAATTTTGTATGTCTGAAACTTGTAGACAAGTTAAGCTGAAATCTGTTAGTCTGGGGACACAAGGTTAGGAGGGGAATTACTTGTGTCATCTGTTGTTTGGGACCCATATTAGTCAGTAACCCTTTCTGGTATCAAAACTTTGACCCAACAGTAAGTAGGGTCCGGGCACGCTTACTGAACTAATTATAAGAGGTTCATTCTGATAATGGCGAGGGGTGTTGATGGTGCGTTCCAACCGGGTCATGTGCGTGCATGGATCCCGGTCTGCCTCTGAGGATGTAAGACGCCGTGACATCTGTAAATAGGTCTGTGCCAATTGGTTGTCACTTTAGGGAGTGATACACCCTACTGTGGGGCCGACACAGGATATTTATGTATTAGGGAGCTGATCGCTTGGGGTAGGGTTTTAGGGTACACTTAGTTCTGTCTGTTTCTGTTGGTACCGTCTGTTTCTGTTGGGTGGCAACACCTGTCTGTTTCTGCGTGGTACCGTCTGTTCGGGTGGTAAAGGCCCATTACTAGTGTACACCTAATTCTACATTCTGTTTCCGTAGGGATTAATCTATTTTTGCTTCTGTCTGTTTCTGATCGGGTAGTAAAGGCCCATTATTAGCATTCTGTTAAATTATTCTGTACCCGTTCCTGTTTCAGTCTAGACATTAGGGTGACACCAAATTCTGTTATACTAGTATTAGTGCAGAGAAGTGTAAAGCAATAGTTTATGTCATTCTGTTCTTCTGTTATATCTGCTACACCTGTTACAGTTATCCCTCATCCAGTTTTATGTTCATGTCATATTATTATTATTATTATTATTATCTGTTCATATGCTGAAAGTCACTGGACTTGCCAGACTTTTTTGTCTGACCCTTGTTGTTTCGCCTCCTTTCTTCCGTTTCCCCCTAGGTTATCCAAGGAGGGAATACTTTAGCTTGATCTGGATTTCTCTTTGCTTGAAGTGCTTAAAGTATGGCTTGGCTCTGTATAGCTTCCGTTCCATGGGGATTATGATTTTAAACCATGCATTTTGAAGGCTTTTGTACAAGACTGATATTTTGTACTTGAATTCTGAGATTTGAAAAGATGTAACCATATTGATTTCTGTTTCCGCTGTAATAAAGTTAAAAATTTTCAATTACTATTTTATCTGTCTTGTAAGTTTCTGTTCTGTTTACTAAAATGCTCCACCAAAGTTAAGGCATTCCCTTTGTGAGTGACCTTAACGGAGGTGGGGTGTTACACCAAATATTCGAAGATTATTTCCACCCAAATTCATATTCAATTTAATCTTAATTAAAAAATTTCTCAAAACTCATCTTTCAAATCCAATTAATGTATATTTGGAAATCTTAAGTTTATTTACTTAATTTCACGAAACGTCGTTTTACCATTTTCAAATAGTTAGGCTGAAAACACAAATGTCCAAAATATGGATCGAAACTTCATATTTATTTTTCAGATCACTTTAAAATCATTTATTATAATTTATCATAATTTTTTCGTATTTTAATAATTTAAAAATGGCTTGTTTTATTAAAATCCATTTTCGTGCCACTAACGACACTAGCACCGTTTTTCTTTAAAATCAATTTGAACTTATTTCAAATCTAATTGTTGGATTTTAAAATTTTACATATCATTGGAAAGATCTTTTCATTACAAACCAAAAGCTTTTCGTTTTGTGAAAAATCCGATGCCTGATCTTCCGGTATGCCAATTTGAATCTAATGGTTGAAACTCTAAAATGGTCACTGCGCGACGCGTCCTATTCAAGCCATATTATTGTTTATAACAAAATTCATCGTTTTAGTTCGAATGTTTTTTATAAAACATTTATTAACTTGTTCAAAGCAATTTAAACTTCAAATTCGATTATATGTCAAAATCGAATATCCTATATTATAATAATATTAAAATAATAATATTTTTCAAAATGTAATATTTAAAAATCCAAACTTTTCTTTATCTCATTATAAAAATAACGAAGAACATTGGAATAATTCGTTCAAGTTAAAAACGTTGTTTGTATACCTAACTCGAATTCACTTTTTGATTTTACTATTCAAATTTGAATTTGAATTAAAACAGTCATTTTAAATCCAAATTTCTTTCAAATCCATTTCAATGTTTTTAAAAGTTGCTTGAAATCATTTTATCGTTAGTTTCAAATAATTTTGGATTTAAAAATCCATTCTCCATTTTTATGACAAATTTCATTTAAATGAACATAATATTCATTTAAAACCTCAATGGAACTCGACTCAAACAATTTCCGAATAATTTCACATTTGTGGTGTCAATGTGTGTAAACATTAATAATAACATCCATAACAGTTCAACAACCATCAATCAACAGTCATAAGATAAGCACTGTAATTTTTAACATTTAAATATACAATAAGTAGTGTATATATATAATATTTAAAACTGTAAAAAAAGCCCATCATCCACGAAGCAACCATTGCAATCATAGACAATCAACATGTAATCAGATAAGATTATAATAACATTTAAAATCAGTTAATATAGTTCTCACCAAGATTTTTTATCGTTATTATAACAATTTCTTTTGTGTTAAATCAAATGTGGGTCTAATTTAACCCAAATTTCTAACTAGCTCCAAATTTAAACAAATCAGCTTTATTGTGAAGCTATTGACTCCACGATTCCAACAGATCTAGTTTCGTGCAATTCTGAGTTTGTATGACCAAGATATAAGTGTTTAAACATCGAACAATTATCGAATAAATAAATTAAATATTTTTTATACCCTTCTTCTTCAATCAGCATCAGCTCTCATCCAAGCTGCCACCGCTGCCTCTAGAGGCCTCAAGACGTTAACCTAGACCTACAGCCGTGACCGGCGTTGCCAGTCGCCACCACGCCCAGAGGCTGCCACCCCTCGTGCCTCCATTGGTCAGAATTTGGCCGAAGACCCAAACACGCCTCGCCCTCGACTTCTCCGCCACCTACCATGTCAGCATCACACAACACCATCATTGGTCGTGCCTCCCTCCCTTCTACCAATCGTCTTCAGAACCCGTCGCCTAACATCGACCATATCACCCGAAATCTTCAAAAACGTTCCCACTGCCCCTATAAATTCGACAACTCTGATCATCTCCCCTTAGCCACCACTATAGGCCGATTCAAGCCAAATCCCCAAAGAAAAACTTGTTAAGCAACCTCCCCACTATAATGTCCTAGTTGGGCACTTCATTTAACTATCGATGGTTTGGTCGGGAAACAACCAAACCGAAACTTTCCAGTTTGGATTCGAACAAAGATCCTAGCGAAACCACTACTCCAATCCCCACCAAATTTTTATAACAGCTAGTACTCATCATACAGTATGACTTTCATGTTGGGAGTTTCCTCCAACACTTGATCGCTTGGAAGATAAAAATTAAAACATAGAAGAGGACTTATTTGCAAAATACACAAGGTTGAAATGGTTTAGGCTTGAGGGTGGAAATAGTGTTCATGTAACACCCCGTAATTTTAAATATTAAATTAACAAATTTAAGAACATTTAATTTTTAGAAGAAGAACTGGGTGAAATGGGTTACACCATTGCGTTTGTCTCGGAATTCTGCTTGAGATAGAGTCCGAGTTTGCGTAAATCGGGCTCCGTATGAAGAAGTTATGGAGTTCAGTAGATTTCAAGTTTAAACAGAAATTAAATTAAAATAATAATTAAAAGTCAAAACTGTTCGAAATTCGAAATTCGGTGAGAGCGGGCTGAGCCGGAAATTTCCAGCTTAGAGATGTCGACCCCCCCAGGAGGAGTCGACATAGGTGTCGACCCTCCTATAGGGGTGTCGACATAGGTGTCGACCCCCCTATAGGGAGTCGACCCCGGTTTGATCCAGATGCAGTGACGTATTTTTATAGCCTAGGGCTGATGTGTCGTTACCAGATTGGCCGGGTGATGAATTTTCTTAGACTGGATGGCTTGGATGGATCCTAGGTAGACCTAAAGGCTCTTAATAGTCCTAGACATCTATATATACACTCATAACCCAACCTTAATTCTATTGCTCCAAAGCTATGATGCCGTCATGTTGTTCATCTTCAATCTAGCCTAGCCACCGCCATCTTGTCCAAACTAGAAATCAAATTAGAGAGCCTCAAATCAATTTTGACGATTAATCAACATCAAATTAGAGTCTCTGCAACAACAATGATTCAATTATCTTTTCTTAATCCTAGCAATGTAAGTTCATGTTATTTTCAGATTTAAACACCTAATAATAATCTTGGCATGTAATAAAATGGATCTAAGTCTATGCTTGATGATGAGACAATCTTTTCAGATTTACCCCTATCTTTCTACTGAATCTATAATTTTACATGCCTTAGAAGTTATTATAGCGATTCAATCATGCCTATCTTTGTTGAACATCGAATATATATTCCTTTTTGGTTCATGATGTTATTCTTATGCTTGTGATAATGATTATATTAGCTTATTCAAGAATCTATCTTTGTTGGATCTAAATTTCTTGTATCAGGTCTGTTGTTACATGCCTATTTTTATGCCTATTCATATTTTATGCTCCTTCTCTCTCTTCCCCTATTTCCTTTTTCTTTTTCTTTTATGAACATGGGTTACCTTCGAACCTAGGCTGAAATCACGAAATGCGAACGATTGGAATACAGGGAATATTTGGGTATAACTTGTAATTGATATTGGGGAATAATCTATTTGGTGATTGTGGAACATAATTTGTAACTTGTGATTTGGGGGCATAATTGTTATTGTTGCAAACTTGGGGTAAATTGAAATATCAAATCTAGATTAGACGAAAACTGTAAATTGAAATATTAAATCTAGATTGGGCATAACTATTGGTTGGGACGCCAAGCATAATGTATATTGCGATTTTTGGGCATGACTATTATCGCAAATTTTGGAGGATTGGGTGTAACCTATTTTGAGTAATAACTTGTGATTGAATTTGTTTGGCATAACTTGGGAATTGGAGCATGACTAGTATGGTTAATTTGGGATAATTAGCATATAAAATTCTAGACTTGGACATGAATGGTAAATATGTAAATTGGTTAAAGATGAACGTGCCTAACCCGAGGATAGATTGAGTTGCGGTGTAAGATTGCCCGGAACCACCGACACATCCAGAGACCGCAACAATATAGATCTAATGTGAGAGGTTAGCGCATTAATTCCAAAACCCGAGGTTAGAATGAGTTTGCGGTAGAAGTCTGCCTGGAACCGCCCGGCACATCCAGCAACCGCAAACAACAGATCTAATGTGAGAGGTTGAGGCATTAATGAATGAATTAATGCTAATGAACGGACATGCTTAGAATGGTAGGGTTAAGTTTACACAAGAGGGAAACACTTAACCAATATAACATGATGTGTGATAGGGAAACGCTTAACCAAGGTAACATAACAAGTGGAAGGGTTAAGTTAATCGGAAACACTTAAACAAATTAAACATGATGAATGAGTAGGGTTCAGTTAACCAATATAACATGATGAATGAACAGGGTTAAGTTAATAGGTTAACACTTAACCAATACAACATGATGAATGGGAAGGGTTAAGTTAACAAGAAACACTTAACCAATATGACATGTTAGGTGGGAGGGTTAGTTAACACGGACAAGAAGACAACTTAACCAATATTATATGAACAAAGTGGATAGGGTTAACGCAAGCTTAACCAATAATACATATGGACTTGATAAGGGGAAGGGTTAAGTAAATCTTGGGTAAGTGGGTAATATTAGTATATACAGGCCCACAAACTTAACCGTTAAATAAACATGTGTGAATCAGTGAGAAGGTTAAGTAACATATGAATAGGCAACACTTAACTAGTACAACATGTTAATTAAGCAAATGGGTAGGGTTAAGTTAAATTGAGAACACTTAGCCATTAAAACATGTTGATTAGGAAACCCTAGTAACGGGGACCCATTTAGTAGATGTATCATCGTACCCTGAGCTAGGCAGGGTGGGGCACGATTACTGGGCGGATTATAAGCGATCAAAATAGCGGCGGGTGGTGCAGCAGTGTAGTTCCGACGGAGTATGGGCATGCACATGCTCCGGAGTGGAAAAGCAGGCACTGGGCATCAGTAGTATACACTGTGCATCTTGAATCGTGTCGGGTTGCCATCATGGGAATTGATACGCCCCATGATGGGTCCAGCACAGGTATCTACGTACAAGCGCGGCCAAATGACACAAGTAATGAATACTTTCAAGCGGGGCCGAATGACACAAGTAATGAATGCGTACAAGCGAGGTCAAATGACACAAGTAATACATACATGTGAGTTAGGGAGCCGATCAATAGGATAGTAAGGGTACATCTAACATATCCATGACAATTAGGCAGATTGAGGTGGGATCGTCATAATAGATGTACACCTGAAGGCTACCACAATTTCGGGGATTGGGATCACATTATCATTTTATACAGATTTCTAGTTGGGACACTAGTTAGGTGGTGCAGAGATATAGAAACCAGAATAATATAGTAGTGGCGAAGCAGAGAAAAAGTGGAAGCACATTCTGTTTATCTTGCCTTATCATATCTTATGCTAATCTTATCTTGTTATCCCTCTTATCACGGTATTGTCTTATATTCATTTTATTCATGTCATGTTGCCTTTACCTGTTTACATACTGAAAGTCACTGGACTTACCAGGCTTTATGTCTGACCCGTTTTCTTTCGTCTTCTTTTCTTCCGTTTCTCCCCCCCAGATAGTCAGGGAGGGAATAGCTCAGCTCAGTTTGGACCATTTCTCTTTCCAAGCTTGATGATTCTTTGATGTATTAGTTGGATCCTCTTATCTTTGGCTATGGCTGTGTTTGCACTTTAATTTGGGGACTTATGCTACTTTGCTATGTTTTATGCTTCTTATATACTTGGAAGTTTTTGAATCAAGACAGAAGTTTTATGTAGTACTTTTAAGTATGATTGAGTCAATTATTGTAACAGCTTGACTGAACTACGTTGCTTATAAAATGACTTTGTTTTCCGCTGCTTTATTTGTCTATCTTGTAATTTATCTGCATCTTTTACCTATAATGCTTCACTGAAGTTAATGCATGTAGAGTCAAAGCTTCATGGATTATTTTGATTTATGAAAAGAAGAAGCTTCTACATCGACAAAAAGAAGACGAGATGCCTTCATAGGTTAGAAGTTGATTATTTAGAGTCATAAATGTTAAAATCTATCCTCAAATAATCATACTTCTTTTTGGGTTTCAAAAATTACTTATAAAACCTTTTTTATGCATATCATCAAAAACATGTCGACCTACACTTTTTTATAGGTCAACAGGTTTTCAAAATATAACGGTCGAAAAGAGGTCGACCTATACTTTTTTATAGGTCAACAGGTTTTTAAATTACAACGGCTAAAAACATGTCGACCTATAAATTTTTATAGGTCAACAGCTTTTTGAAATTTTGTGAAAAGTCATCTTCTTTCTTGAAGAGTTACATCCATTTCTTCTCAAGAATAATCACTTCTTTTGAGAGCAACTTTTCACCAACAATTACATCTTCTCGATTATTATAAATACATCGATTTTCATTCATTCAAATCACCGAAATTTCTCTCCATTCTCTTATCTATATTGTATTATTCTTAGCATTCTAAAAGCACTCAAAAGCATTCAATTATCGTTTGAATCTCCAAGCATATTTAACACACTTGTGATTCAACTCGATAATCCACTTCCAAATCTTTGCAAACATCAATATATATTTGAGGATAAGATTATAGGAAGGGTGTACTCAATCGTTGACAAATCAGTGTTGAAAGAAGAACACAATCAGAAGTCAAACTCTTGTAATTGTCCTGTGTGGGTAAGCTTGTAGCCCGTGAAATCAAGTGGGTAAGCTTGTGGCCCGTGAAATCAAGTGGGTAAACTTGTAGCCCGTAAATCAAGTAGTTGTGAACCTGTTCCTCCGGGTGAAGCGAGGGTG
The DNA here is from genome assembly GCA_030737875.1 of Allium sativum. Lineage (NCBI taxonomy): Eukaryota > Viridiplantae > Streptophyta > Magnoliopsida > Asparagales > Amaryllidaceae > Allium > Allium sativum. The sequence continues at coordinate 1,015,565,551 of CM060916.1, forward strand.
TTGTCTAGTGAAAAGTCGAAGAGGAGCTTCGGGACTGGACGTAGGACGGGAGGTCCGAACCAGTATAAAAATCTGGTGTCATTACTTTACTTTATCTACAGCATTTATATTTGTTAGTGATATATTTCTTGTTTGTGAATTTTTACCTGTGTAACTATTGAATAGCTTAAGTTATCACATACATTCCGCATAGCCATATTATAGATCCTGCTCAAGTCGCGTACACACTCGACTTTTCAATTGGTATCAGAGCGAGGTCATCATATAACCGTAACACAGTTATTTGATATATTCTAGTAATATGGAAAATAACGCAAGTACAAGTAACACCACTTACACAGAAGGTCAATCGACACAAAGACCTCCTTTCTTTAATGGCCTAAACTATAGTTATTGGACAACACGTATGACTTTTTATATGCAATCAACTAGCTATGATGCTTGGAATGCTACTCAGAAAGAGATAATAAATCCAACTACTGAGTATGCAGAATGGACTCCTGCTGAGAAAACAGCAGCTACTGTAAATGCAAAAGCAATGAATATGTTGTTTTGTGCATTAGACCAAAATGAGTATAACCGTGTTAGTATCTGTACCACTGCCTATCAAATTTGGCAAACACTAAAGATCACTCATGAAGGTACTAACAAGGTTAAACAAGCAAAAATAGCTTTGTTGAAAAGTCAATTTCAAAATTTCAAAATGAAGCCAAATGAAACAATCAATGAGATGTATTCAAGGTTTCAAACTATTCATCATGCTCTTATCAGGTTAGGACAAAAATATTCTGACTTCGATGTAGTTTCAACAGTCCTACATTCACTGACTAATGAATGGGAAGGAAAAGTATTAGCCATAGAAGAAGCTAATGATATTTCCACCATGAAGCCAGATGAATTGATAGGAAATCTTATGTCCTATGAAGCTAACTTGCAGGCTCGAAAAGAACAAAAAGAAGAAAAGAAAAATGTAGCTTTTCATGCTGATGAAGACATCTCAGATTATGAAGATGAGGATCTAGCATTCATTGCAAAAGGATTCAAAAAATTCTTGAAGCAACGAAAAGCTAGTCGATACAACAGAATAAAGTTTGGATCAAACAGACCATCATCATCGAATGTAGAATGCTTTAACTGTCATAAGAAGGGACATATGCAAAATGATTGTCCAGAACAAAAGAAGTAGACAGAAAATGACAAGTTCAAACACAAAACGGACAAGTCAAAGAAACGGGCATTCTCAGTAACTTGGGATGATTCAGATTCATCTTCATCCGAAAGTGAAAGTGACTCAGATAATGAACAAGCAAATGTATGTTTTATGGCAACAGAGGATGAGGTACAAATTCCTACTCTTGAGGATATGCTTGATATTTATGATAAATTAATGATTAAATTTAAAGATACAAAATATCAATTAAAAGAAGTCAAGGCAATGTCGAATAGATCAGAATTAGAACGAGATATGTTAAAAGATGAAAAAAACATATTAGAGGAGGAACTTGAAAAGGCTCAAGAATCATCATCTGATAATAATTCTCAACTATCTCTTCTGAGTCAAGAAATTGAAATTCAAAAAGAGAAAAATGACACTATTACTACTGAGAATTATGAGCTTAAAGCAAAAGTAAAATCTCTAGACCTTGAAAAAGCTAGTTTACAAACAAAGTTAGACGACATTTCTAAAAATGTTTCTAACTTTAACAAAGGTCGAGAAAATTTGACAAAAATTATTGAGAGTTCACAATCAGCTACAAACAAGCAAGGATTGGGATATAAGAAACAAGTTATCAAGAAACATCTTGGTAAAAGAAAAAGAAAAAATAAGAAAGCTCAAGAAACTGAAGCTAAGAAAAATCTTAGTTTATTATATTCCAAACCAAAACCGATTGTGAAATCTCAAAAGAAGAATGTCAAATCTATAAAAATATGGGTTTCTAAAACAAATAATAGTTTGATTAGGAACAAGTACATTCAAATTTTTTTGAATACTGTGCATTATAATCCAAATTATTTGTATAAAGGGGATACCGGACCCGTATGGGTTTGGACTCCTAAGACCTAACTCTTAGGACCCTATAAAAAGTGGGTACCATGGACTTAACTTTATTTTTTGCAGGTCCCACTTAAGAAAAGAGGAAAGTGGATATTGGACAGTGGTTGCTCAAAGCATATGAATGGAGACAAGAGCTTATTAACAAATATTACTTATTCGGATGGTGGCTCAGTCACTTTTGGAGATAATTCAAAAGGCTATATCATCGGCAAAGGCGATGTGAGCAATTATGGTACATCTAACTTACCTCTTATCACAAATGTCATGCTAGTTAAGAATTTGAAACATAATTTATTAAGTATTAGTCAATTGTGCGACAAAGGTTTTACTATTTCCTTTTCAGATAATAAATGTAGTATACTAGATAAAGATCGAAATATAGCTTTTGAAGGAAATAGAGATAGAAACATTTATATTCTGAATATGAATATCAATCATAATTCAGATATGTGTCTTGTAGCAAAGGATAATGATCCATGGCTGTGGCACAAACGTTTTTGTCACATAAACTTCAAAACTATTGACAAGCTAGCCAAAAATGATCTTGTTAAAGGTCTCCCCAAAATGAGCTTTTCGGTTAATAATATTTGTGATGCATGTCAATTAGGAAAATTGACTAAATCTTCCTTCAAATCCAAGAAAATCATATCAACATTACAACCACTTGAATTATTACATATGGATTTATTTGGACCAACACAGGTTCAGTCAATAAATCATAATAAATATGTGTTTGTAATTGTTGATGATTATTCTCGTTATACATGGGTTATTTTCTTAAAAAATAAAAGTAACACTTTTCATCATTTCAGATCCTTCGTCAAAAGAATTCAAAAGTCAAAAGGACTTAAGGTTAAAAATATTAGAAGTGATCATGGTGGAGAGTTCGAAAATAATGAATTTGAACATTTTTGTACAAAGAAAGGTATCAATCATAATTTTTCGTTTCCTCGAACTCCACAACAAAATGGAGTTGTAGAACTGAAAAATCGGACACTACAAGAATGTGCAAGAACATTATTAAATGGATCCACTCTACCAAAACATTTCTGGGCAGAAGCTGTTGCAACTGCATGTTATGTTTTGAATCGTGTATCTATTCGACCTCTGACTAAAAATACATCATATGAGTTATTTAATCAAAGAAAACCAAATATCTCATATTTCAAAGTTTTTGGTTCTAAGTGCTTTATTTTAAATACGAAAGACCATCTTGGAAAATTTGATCCAAAATCCGATGAAGGTATATTTGTCGGATATTCGGAAAGAAGCAAGGCCTATCGTATATTCAATAAGAGAACCAAATCTATTAAAGAATCACTTCTTGTTTCCTTTGATGAATTCTTTAAACCATCTCATATAATATCAGATGACGAAGAAACCATTGTCACTGATAACCCTATCATCACAAATAATGATTCTGACTCAGAAATAGTTGATGATAACCCTCAAATTGATGTAATACCTTCTCCACCAAGATTTAGATCTCCTCCAAGAATTCTAAGAGATCATCCAGTTCAAAATATAATTGGAGAAGTATCATCTCAAATAAGAACTAGAAGTCAACTTAACCAAATGGGACATGTTGCATTTATTTCTAATATCGAACCTAAGAATCCTAAAGAAGCTGCTACCGATGAATATTGGATTATTGCGATGCAAGAAGAACTAAATCAGTTTGAACGCAATAATGTATGGGAACTTGTTCCAAGGCCAACCGATCAATCGGTTATAGGAACTAAATGGGTTTACAAAAACAAGGCTGATGAACAAGGAAACATAACTCGAAACAAAGCACGGTTAGTAGCACAAGGATATAATCAAGAAGAGGGTATCGATTATGAAGAAACTTTTGCACCTGTCGCTAGACTAGAAGCAATTAGAATTCTTCTATCATTTGCTTGTCATCATAACTTTAAATTATATCAGATGGATGTCAAGAGTGCATTTTTAAATGGATTTATAAAAGAAAAAGTATATGTTGAACAACCACCTTTATTTAAACATGAAAAATATCCGGATCATGTGTTCAAGCTTAAGAAGGCTTTGTACGGTCTAAAACAAGCACCACGTGCTTGGTATGAACGACTACGAAGTTATCTAATTGATTCTGGATTTCAAATAGGAAAGGTTGATCAAACATTATTTATTAAACATTCGCACAAAGATATACTTGTTATTCAAATATATGTGGACGACATAATCTTTGGTTCAACAAATGAGAAACTTTGTAAAGAGTTTGCAAATGTCATGACCAAAGAATTTGAAATGTCTCATATGGGAGAGTTATCATACTTTCTTGGTCTTCAAATTAAACAACTTTCGAATGGTATTTTTATAAATCAAGAAAAATATTGTGAAAATCTTATTAAAAGATTTGGTCTTGAAAATACTTCCGGAAAACCAACTCCGATAAGTACAACTAGTCATCCCGAAAAAGATGAAAGTGGAAAGAGTATAGACCAAAAGACGTATCGTAGTATGATAGGTTCTCTCCTATATTTAACAGCTAGTCGTCCTGACATTATGATGAGTGTTTGATTGTGTGCACGTTTTCAAGCTAATCCTAAGGAATCGCATCTACGAGCAGTAAAACGAATTATTCGGTATCTTAATAACACCAAAGATTTCGGTCATTTCTATCCTAAGGATTGTGCATTCGAATTAGTATCATATAGTGATGCTGATTTCGGAGGATCACGAACGGATAGAAAGAGTACAAGTGGTACGTGCCATTTCATTGGAAAATCACTTGTCTCTTGGTTTAGTAAGAAACAAAATTGTGTTTCACTCTCGACATGTGAGGCAGAGTATATTTCAGCGGCTTTAGCATGTACACAAGTTATATATATGCAATAAACACTTAAAGATTTCGATATGAACTTGTCAAATTCTATTATATATTGTGATAACACAAGTGCGATAAACTTATCCAAAAATCCGGTTAACCACTCAAGAACTAAACATATCGACATCCGACATCATTTTCTTAGAGATAATATTGAGAAAGGAAATATAAAATTAGAATATGTAAGCACAGACAATCAACTAGCTGATATATTTACAAAGCCACTACTAGAATCAAGTTTTGTCAAGTTACGGAGAGAGCTAGGCTTGGTTTCAAGAAGATAACTCGAAGGCTAATATTTTTTAATTTATAACAAGAGTTCACATTTTTTTTCGGAAACCAATTTCTTTCCTTTTTACTATATAGAAAAGAGAATTTTTCTACGGTTAAAATACAAACCATCTTTTCTTTTTCTAAAAATAGAAAACTCTTTCTCTATATATACGTTTGTATTTTTGAGTGCTCTCAGACAATCACTCTCTCAAAATCTCCTTTAACTTTTTAAATTCATGGCACACATTTGAGAAAAATGTGCTGAAAACTCCCATATTTCAATCACGAGTTTCGAACCAACGGAATACAACTCCCCGAAAACACCAGAACATCCACCTGGATTTCATCCACCTTCTCGAACACCAGGAACCACACCAACTTGTAAGAAAAGCAAGAAAGTTTTGTTTTGCTCTCCATGAACAAAAGAAAAGATCGACGAAATGCATTATTATCAGCAGCAAATGTTCTATGAGCAAAAATTGACGACTTCTCGTTTGACGTATCTCGAACGACTAGCCTCTTTCTTCTGCAGCTCTGACAGGCATAACGTACATGAGCCAATACCTATACCATCATCTTCGCGAACTCCAAACTCATGGGATAGAAATTACAACAACAATGAAGGAGCAAGTGGAAAATACAATCCTTGGGAACCAAGGAGATAATTATTCGTTTATATCGTTTAAATTTTCTGAAAATAAATTTGTATTTAACCTTCAAAGCATCTGTTTTTGAATTCATATTGTTTTGAATAAAATATTTTTTTTATATATATAGTGTTCATTTCATCTCAACAAACCAGAAAAACAAAAGTATTCAGCAACTGTCGACCGCCCAGTTCTATGCTGTCGACCGGTTAGGCTAAAAATATAATTCATATTTCTTCCAGAACTCTTACCTGTCGACCACCCCAAATACTCCCTGTCGACCAGTCAAGATAAAATTATATGCTTATAATTTTCCAAAACCTTTACCTGTCGACCGCCCCAAATACTCCCTGTCGACCGATCAACATACAAATGGTGACATATATCCTTCCATAACTTTAAGCTGTCGACCGCCCTATTTAATCCTGTCGACCGATTAAGTTAAAATATATTGTATCGATTCCTCCAGAACTAATTCCTGTCGACCACCCCTAAATTTCCTGTCGACCGGTAACGGGAATTGCTGTTTCCCCTTGTTTCAGACACGTCGATTCATTTTTTAATCCTTACAACCCTTCATCAAGATCATATCTATTCATTCTCTTCACCTTTTAAAACCGTCACATCTCTTCATCAAACACCCATATTTATTTATTCCTCATCCCCACAACCCAAATCTCTTAAAATATATATATATATATATATATTTTTCAATTTCTCTAAACTCTAAAATGGCTCCTAAGCAAAATAAATCAAAAACTTCATCCTCTCAAACACCAATCCAACCCATTGATTCTCAAATCAAACAATGGCTTATGGATCCACTAGCGGTGAAAAGGTGGAACAAAATGAAAGACTATACAATTCACCATGGATCTTTCATCAATTTCTCTGATTTTGTCTACTACGAAGTTCGAGAGATATCAAACCGAGCAGGTATTGAATCTCTTCTTTCTTTTGAATACAACAATGTTGAGATTAGTCACATTTTGATAAAGCTATTCTACGCTAATCTCAACTTAGAGAAATTTAAACCCCAAAACTCAGAAGATTGCTTATGGTCAGTGATATGTGGACAACACATTTTTCTTTCTAAAGATAGAATGGCAGAAATTCTACGATCTCACAATGATGGTATACAATTCTCTACTGATTTCTGCCCTATTCATATTCGTGATAAAAATAGTCAATTATTCATTGAAGACCATAAGTCAAGTACCAAAGGAGTCAATTTGAGACCCTCGGCTAGAATTCTTCATCTTTGTATCATGCATTCTCTACTTCCAAGGACTGGAAATTTTGATGCTGTTTACAGAGAAAACTTTAAGGCATTGTACTCTATCTTTGGGAATATCAAGGTAAATTGGGTTGAGATGATTTTTGATGAAATTTCAATGGTGAACAAACGCTCTAGGCCACATCTGTTTTATAACGAGTATATTATGCATTGCCTCATGGACTGTGGAATAAGATCCCCCGCGTCCAAAATTTCAATACCAAAATGTATTGATAAAGCGTCTAAAAAGAGGATGAAGCTACCCGATCCGTATTTTACCATTATTCCTTTTGAGCAATATGTCGAACTAGGTCCTCCGGAAACTTCTTCTTCACAAATCCCTAGGCAAAGGCCTGAAGACGTTACAATTCCACCACCTACTTCTACAACTAAAGAAACTCTTGAACAAATTGCACGTAATCAATTTTTACTCGAAGCAAGACTGAAACGAACCGATAATAAGCTTGACCGCTTGGACACTAAACTTGATAAGCGGTTCAACAAATTAAAGTCTTTCTTCGGAACAATTTGGGAAGCAATCTCATGTGCCTCAACTTCAGCAACACTTGCACAAGATCCCGAAAAACGTCCTATGCCTCCTACTTTTACATGGTCCTCATCGGAAGAAGGTACTAGTTCTGGAGCAAGTACCCAACATAATCGTGGTCGTGGAATGTCACATATTGAAGAAGGAGCTCATGACGATGTTGAGAAGGACAATGATGACGGAAACAATGAGGAACAAGAGGAGGAAGGAGACAAAGACGAAGAAGAAGATAGTGATTCGGACTGGCCATCACAATAGTCTTTACGATTTTATCTCTTTATCTTCAAAAACTTAATTATGACTGGTGTATGTAATTATGCCACTATCTAGTACTTCTGGTGTGTTTGGTTTGGTTTGTAATATCCGGAACAATTTACTTATTCTTGTATTATGGTACTAGTCTTATGCAATTCTTCTGGACACCCTTTTTGTCGACGACAAAGGGGGAGAAAATATTACTAACGACTGTTGTGCAGATTATATATAATTCAGGGGGAGCTTATATACAGGGGGAGCATATATACAAGGAGAGATAACTATTTTAATCCATGTTGTCATCAATCAAAAAGGGGGAGAATGTTGAGTCAAAGCTTCACGGATTATTTTGATTTATGACAAGAAGAAGCTTCTACATCGACAAAAAGAAGGCAAGATGCCTTCATACGTTAGAAGTTGATTATTTAGAGTCATAAATGTTAAAATATATCCTCAAATAATCATACTTCTTTTTGGCTTTCAAAAATTACTTATCAAACCTTTTTTATGCATATCATCAAAAACATGTCGACCTACACTTTTTTATAGGTCAACAGGTTTTCAAAATATAACGGTCAAAAAGAGGTCGACCTATACTTTTTTATAGGTCAACAGGTTTTTAAATTACAATGGCTAAAAACATGTCGACCTATAAATTTTTATAGGTCAACAGCTTTTTGAAATTTTGTGAAAAGTCATCTTCTTTCTTGAAGAGTTACATCCATTTCTTCTCAAGAATAATCACTTCTTTTGAGAGCAACTTTTCACCAACAATTACATCTTCTCGATTATTATAAATACATCGATTTTCATTCATTCAAATCACCGAAATTTCTCTCCATTCTCTTATCTATATTGTATTATTCTTAGCATTCTAAAAGCACTCAAAAGCATTCAATTATCGTTTGAATCTCCAAGCATATTTAACACACTTGTGATTCAACTCGATAATCCACTTCCAAATCTTTGCAAACATCAATATATATTTGAGGATAAGATTATAGGAAGGGTGTACTCAATCGTTGACAAATCAGTGTTGAAAGAAGAACACAATCAGAAGTCAAACTCTTGTAATTGTCCTGTGTGGGTAAGCTTGTAGCCCGTGAAATCAAGTGGGTAAGCTTGTGGCCCGTGAAATCAAGTGGGTAAACTTATAGCCCGTAAATCAAGTAGTTGTGAACCTGTTCCTCCGGGTGAAGCGAGGGTGTTGTTTAGTGAAAAGCCGAAGAGGAGCTTCGGGACTGGACGTAGGACGGGAGGTCCGAACCAGTATAAAAATCTGGTGTCATTACTTTACTTTATCTACAGCATTTATATTTGTTAGTGATATATTTCTTGTTTGTGAATTTTTACCTGTGTAACTATTGAATAGCTTAAGTTATCACATACATTCCGCATAGCCATATTATAGATCCTGCTCAAGTCGCGTACACACTCGACTTTTCAATGCATTCCCATTGTGAGTGACATTAATGGAGGTGGGGTGTTACACTTGGTATCAGAGATGAAGGTTACCTGATCAGATAAAAGATTTGAAAAATTATTTCCAAAATGGCTTTAAAAGAAGCATTTCTAAAAGAAAAGTTTTGTTTTAAAGGCATATTCCCCAAAGCCATATGCACTAACTTTTGATCGTCTATTTGAATCCTTGTTTCCTTCTTTTCTGAGTCTCCGGGGATCCTGGCTTTCTGGGCGGTAACCTCATCGCGGCATGGTTTCATTGGCTTGATGAGACTACGACACCTATCAAAGGGCGAAGAAGTGCCCAACTTCCATATATAGCCGTAGTAGTTTCACCTATGGCTAATTTTCTTTCAAGCTTTATAGGGTTTTCCATGTGATGGAGGCAGCTTTCGAGAGACTTGTCAACATGTTACACAAGGATGGTAAAGATGAGAATGAAGGAGTTTGGCTAAGGAGCACAACCTAAGGATGATAATACTCATGAATATGGACTTCGTTCACAAAGAAGGTAAAATAAAGAGGTGTAAGTGGAAGAATCACAAGACAAAAAGGGAGGAAAGAATAGTAAAACCTAAAACAAAGGGAAGTATCTTTATTATGGTATAACGGGTCATATAATTAAGGAAAAGGTCAAGAACAAAGGACAGGATTTTCAGGAGAGCAAGTGCATGCTCTCACCGCCAGTGTATCGGGGAGAGAGGTAATAAAGTTTTTGTTGAGAAAGTTTAGTTTTTCTTTCTGGTCATCCTGTTAGTGCTCTTTTTGATTTTAGTGCTTTACATTCGGTTATATCTGCTTCCATAGTTGAGTCTCTGCACCTTAGTACTTGTTAGTAGAAGATCCCATTATTGTCTCAAATCCAATTGGTGGTTTCGCTCATTTATCTTTGGTTTGTAAGGATTTGAGAATAGCTTATTAAGTATTGAGTTTAAATGTAATGCTTATGTTTTCGGTTTCATGGGCTATGGTTTGTTTCTAGGCATGGATTAGTTAGAAAGTAATTGGGAAAGGAGGGTAGTTAGGCTTTTGACTTGCCTCGGAAACACCCTCGAGATTTCGTGTGATCATAAGGGATCAGTTTGGCTTAGCTACCTAGAATCACTTGATGCATCTATTGACGATTTGCGATCCGTTAACAATACGCAGATGTTTAGGGGTTTTCCCCTAAAACGCGAGATAGACTTCCACATATATCTAATTGACAATGCAAAGCCAGTTGCATTACCTGTACGACACATGACTCCAAGGGAAAGGAAGGGCTCAGTAAACAAGTAAAAGAGTTAATTGAGAAAGGGTTCATAAGGCGAAGTATTTCTGAATGGGGTGCTCTAGTTGTTTTCGCTACAAGGGCGGATGGTTCACTTTGCTTGTGTATAGATGATATTTTGGTTTTCCCTAAGAGTGGGGAAGAACATGCTTTGTATCTAAGGGAAATCTTGGATACCCCCAAAGTGCATTAGCTTAAGGCTAGATTCTCCAAATATCGTTTTTGGAGAGAAGAAGTAAGGTTTCTAAGACATGTGATATCCAAGGAAGGGATAATAGTAGATCCCGCAAAAGTAGTTGCGGTGCAAGATTAGAAGGTCCCAAGAAATGAAATGGACATAAGAAGTTTTCTTGGATTAGCGTGCTGGTATAGGGAGTTAATTAAGGACTTTGTGAAGGTATCAGCCCCACTTACTAGATTGACGAAGAAGAATCTAACTTTTGCTTGGGATTTGATTCTTGATGTTGCTTTCCAACGATTTAAGAGAACCCTGACAACAACCCCAGTCTTGACGTTGCCCAAAGGGAACAAGACGTTTACAGTTTTTATGGATGCATGCGGGATAGGGCTAGGCGCTGTTTTAATGCTAAAAGAGAGGGTAGTTAGTTATGGAAGAAGACAGCTGGAAGTACATGAGAAAGACTATCCTACCCACGACTTGGAATTAGCTGTTATAGTGTTTGCTCTTAAGTCATGGCATCATTATCTTTTAAGAGAGAAATTTTGAACTATATACAGATCCTAAGTCCTTAAAATATTTGTTCTCGCAAAAAGATTTGAAATTTGAGGCAACAACGATAGATGGAATTTCTTTCCTCATATGACCTTAAGATTGCTTATACCCCTAGTAAGGGTAATGTCGTGGCAGACACCCTAAGTAGAAAGAAACTAACCTTAAGAGGGGTAAAGTTTGAAGTACATAGCAACCTTTAGCTTTAGAGCCCCAGTCAAGTTTGTACTTGGTTTGTTAGCATTGCTAGAAGAGTGACCTATGCTTTTGGATCAGATAGAAGCGGCTTAACATGAAGACCCTACGATTTGTGACAAGATGGATAAGCTAAGTAGAGGAGAGGCCTCTAATCATCTTAGTATATATACTTGGTATCATGATTAACATGTTTTATCTTGGAAAGATAGTCAGACTACATGGTATGCCCTCTAACATAGTAAGTGATCGAGATCCTATCTTTACTAGTAAGTTTTGGAAATGGAGGTCAAGAAGCTTCGAAATCGTGAAGTCAAGCTAGTTAAAGTACAATGGAGTGACGCTAAAGAAGACGCGACTTGGGAGACTGAAGACAAGATACGTGCATCCTACCCTTTTCTTTTTTAGGGTACATCCTTGATCTCTTTTTCCATAAATTTATGCATGCTTGTATCTATCTCTTAAGTATATCTCCTCAGTCCTATTCTTAATCCTTAAGTAGAAACCAATGGATGTAAACATGTATTTGAAACATGTTATGATTGATGGGTGCAAGTGGTTGTTAGTGGTTGCTCGTGGATGCATATACACACACATTAGGTACTAGATCGGCTCAGTCACTTTCATAGTGCATATGCATATATGTATTTAGATATGGATTGAAACTTGATGTGTTACCATATGGATGTTGCATTAGTATGAATGATTGTGCACTCATGTAGAGGTTATAAGGTACGGTTAGTAATAATTTCCTCACATAATGGACTGATGGCACTGACATAACTCGCATTAAAGAGGTCAACTGAATTAGAAGACAGCCTGATTTTGCATTAGATAAGGACATATTCACACACTATACAATGATCATGAAAGCATTATAAATCTTTCTAAGGACAATGGATGCCTGTGATTGAATGGTTGAGTAGATGGATGTTAGATGGTAGGATATACATTCTTCCTGACTTGGAGATTTCAGAGACGAAATCTTTTAAGGAGGGGAGAATGTAACACCCCATTATTTTATATATTAAATTAAGAAATTTAAGAAAATTTATTTTTTAAAAGAAGAATTGGTGAAATAGGTTACAACATTGCGTTCGTCTTGGAATTCTTCTTGAGATAGAGTATGAGTTTGCGTAAATCGGGTTCCATATGAAGAAGTTATGGAGTTCAGAAGATTTCAAGTTTAAATAGAAATTAAATTAAAATAATAATTAAAAGTCAAAAGTGTTCAAAATTCGGTCAGAGCGGGCTGAGTGGGAAATTTTCCGCTCAGAGGTGTCGACCCCCCCAAGGGGGAGTCGACATAGATATCGACCCCCTACAAGGGAGTCGACATAGGTGTCGACCCCCCTGTAGGGAGTCGACCCATGTTTAATCCAGATCCACTGACGTATTTTTATAGCCTAGGGATGATGTGTTTACCTGATTGGCCTGGTGATGAATTTTCTTGGACTGGATGGCTTGGATGGATCCTAGGTTGATCTAAAGGCTCTTAATAATCCTAGACATCTATATATACACTCATAACCCAACCCTAATTCTATTGCTCCAAAGCTATGATGCTGTCATGCTGTTCATCTTCAATCTAGCCTAGCCACTGCCATCTTCTCCAAACTAGAAATCAAATTAGGGAGCCTTAAATCAACTTTGAAGATTAATCAACATCAAATTAGAGTCTCTGCAACAACAACGATTCAATTATCTTTTCTTAATCCTAGCAATGTAAGTTCATGTTATTTTTAGATTTAAACACCTAATAGTAATCTTGGCATGTAATAAAATGGATCTAAGTCTATGCTTGATGATGAGACAATCTTTTCAGATTTACCCCTATCTTTCTATTGAATCTATGATTTTACATGCCTAAGAAGTTATTATATCGATTCAATTATGCCTATCTTTGTTGTACATCGAATATACAATCCTTTTTGGTTCATGATGTTATTCTTATGCCTGTGATAATGATTGTATCAGCTTATTCAAGAATCTATCTTTGTTGGATCCAAATTTCTTGTATTAGGTCTGTTGTTACATGCCTATTTTTATGGCTATTCTTATTTTATGCTCCTTCTCTCTCTTCCCCTATTTCCTTTTTCTTTTATGAACCTGAGTTCCTTTCGAACCTAGGCTGAAATCGCGAAATGCGAACGATTGGAATAAGGGGAATATTTGGGTATAACTTGTAATTGATATTAGGGAATAATCTATTTGGTAATAGTGGAACATAATTTGTAACTTGTGATTTGGGGGCATAATTGTTATTGTTGCGAACTTGGAGTAAATTGAAATATTAAATCTAGATTGGACGTAAACTGTAAATTGAAATATTAAATCTAGATTGGGTATAACTATTGGAAATCTAGATTGGGTATAACTATTGGTTGGGACGCCAAGCATAATGTGTATTGCGATTTTGGGGCATGACTATTATTGCAAATTTGGGAGGATTGGGAGTAACCTATTTTGAGTAATAACTTGTAATTGAATTTGTTGGGCATAAATTGGGAACTGGAACATGACTAGTTTGGTGAATTTGGGATAATTAGCATATAAAATTCTATACTTGGACATGAATGGTAAATATGTAAATTGGCTAAAGATGAACGTGCCTAACCCGAGGTTAGATTGAGTTGCGGTGTAAGACTGCCCGGAACCGCCCGGCACATCCAGCGACCGCAACATTATAGATCTAATGTGAGAGGTTAGCGCATTAAGCCCAAAACCCGAGGTTAGAATGAGTTTGCGGTAGAAGTCTGCCCAGAAACACCCGGCACATCCAGCAACCACAAACAACAGTTCTAATGTGAGAGGTTGAGGCATTAATGAATGAATGCTAATGAATGGACATGCTAAGAATGGTATGGTTAAATTAACACAAGAGGGAAACACTTAACCGATATTACATGATGTGTGATAGGGCAATGCTAAACCATTGTAACATAACAAGTGGAAGGGTTAGGTTAATAGGAAACACTTAACCAAAATTCAACATGATGAATGAGTAGGGTTAAGTTAACCAATTTAACATGATGAATGAATATGGTTAAGTTAATAGGAAACACTTAACCAATACAATATAATGAATGGGAAAGGTTAAGCTAATAAGAAACACTTAACCAATATGACATGTTAGGTGGGAGGGTTAAGTTAACATGGAAAAGAAGACAACTTAACCAATATCATATGAACAAAGTGGATAGGGTTAACGCAAGCTTAACAAATAATACGTATGGACTTGATAAGGGGAAGGGTTAAGTAAATCTTGGGTAAGTGGGTAATATTAGTATATATAGGCCCTTAAACTTAACCGTTAAATAAACATGCGTGAATCAGTGAGAATGTTAAGTAACATATGAATAGGCAACACTTAACTAGTACAACACGTTAATTAAGCTAATGGGTGGGGTTAAGTTAAATTGAGAACACTTAACCATTAAAACATGTTGATTAGGAAACCCTAGTAACGGGGACCCATTTCAGTAGATATATCATCGTACCCTGAGCTAGGAAGGGTGGGGCATGATTACCGGGCTGATTATAAGCGGTCAAAATAGCGGCGGGTGGTGCAACAGTGTAGTTCCGACAGAGTATGGGCGTGCGCATGCTGCGGAGTGGAAAAGCAGGCACTAGGCATCAGTAGTATACACTGTGCATCTTGAATCGTGTCGGGTTGCCATCATGGGAATTGATACACCCCACGATGGGGCCAGCACAGGTATCTACATACAAGCGGGGCCGAATGACACAAGTAGTGAATACATACAAGCGAGGCCGAATGACACAAGTAATGAATGCATACAAGCAAGGTCAAATGACACAAGTAATACATACATGCGAGTTAGGGAGCCGATCAATAGGGTAGTAAGGGTGCATCTAACATATCCATGGCAATTAGGAAGATTGAGGTGGGATCCTCATAATAGATGTACACCTGAAGGCTACCACAATTGCGGGGATTAGGATCACATTATCATTTTATACAGATTTCTAGTTGGGACACTAGTTAGGTGGTGTAGAGATATAGAAACCAGAATAACAGAGTAGTAGCGAAGCAGAGAAAAAGTAGAAGCACATTCAGTTTATCTTGCCTTATCATATCTTATGCTAATCTTATCTTGTTATCCCTCTTATCATGGTATTGTTTCAGTTTATTCATGTTATGTTGCCTTTACCTATTTACATACTGAAAGTCATTGGCCTTACCAGGCTTTATGTCTAACCCATTTTCTTTCGTCTTCTTTTCTTCCGTTTCTCCCCCCGGTAGTCAGGGAGGGAATAGCTCAGCTCAGTTTGGACCGTTTCTCTTTCCAAGCCTGAAGATTCTTTGACATATTGCTTGGATCCTCTTATCATTGGCTATGGCTGTGTTTTCACTTTAATTTGGGGACTTATGCTACTTTGCTATGTTTTATGCTTCTTATATACTTGGAAGTTTTTGAATCAAGACAGAAGTTTTATGCAGTACTTTTAAGTATGATTGAGTCAATTGTTGTAAAAGCTTAACTGAACTACGTTGCTTATAAAATGACTTTGTTTTCCGCTGCTTTATTTGTCTGTCTTGTAATTTAACTGCATCTTTTACCTATAACGCTTCACTGAAGTTAATGCATTCCCTTTGTGAGTGACATTAATGAAGGTGGGGTGTTACAGTTTACTTATAGGAGTAGAGGGTGGCTTATTTGTGAAGTTCCACGTATTAGTCTTTTGATTCATTAGCCATCGCTACCTCCGTTCATCGTTAAAAATCCACACAGGCACATACGAACTCTATTTTGGGTTAAAATTGATATGCACATATGGTTTGTCATTACAGTCCTAATGAAACGTAATTCATCGAATTCCGAGTCTGTTAACTCAAATAGCACTAGTTCGAACTTGAATTATTGATCAATTACTTGCATGGAATATTTATGTCTCGCTCTGCTGCATACTAATTCCAATCAGTCTAAAATTTGGAATCCTACAAATTTCACTATTCCGGATCCAACAAAATTGGTTTCGTCGAAAACAGAGATTGTTTGAAAATGGCTATTTAAAGGCCTATGTAGTGTTATTATAATATTATAAAATTCCAAAACTAATCAATTTTGATAATAAATAATTATTATATCATGTATATATCCTAATGGGATTGTATATTGCTTCTAAGTCAATATTTACTAATTTCGAGTTAAACGACATCAACATTATATATAAAAACTCAACTTATATATTTAATAAATTAATGAAATATTAATTAATTCCATAACGACTATTTGGAATTTTTATTTGGACATAACTTGCAGCCTACAAGATAAAATCTAGATTTTAACTTTCGTTAGAAAGATATTCTTAAATAGATCCTAATATTTCTTTTTTCATCAAATTCTAACTTATATTGCATTCTACATACTCGTTTAAAGTTCAAAACGTAATATTACGAACCATCGCGATGTTACGAGCTCGTTTTAATTAAATTTTAAATTTATATGATCAAACGATAAATTAAATAAATTTCAAGTTGTTAATTCTCAAAATAAATCATTTTAAATATTTTCAAATATTTAATATTAATTAAGTATTTCTTACTAAAATTTGGGTCGTTGCAATATTCATTCTGATTGCCTGCTTGAACGATCTTAGTAACCTTTGGATATTTAAGGCCCTATTTGAATCGACTTGCATAATCACTTTTTGACTTTTTAAAAGACAAAATGAATTAGTTTTCCATTCCAAAAAGTCAAAAAACAACTTATTTTAATCGATCGAAACGAGCCATAAACTAAGCGTCCACCTCGACAAGAACACGAGTGTAGTTCAAATGCAATTTGTTTTTGGTAGCCCTATCCATTATAAGGGGATACCAAGCACCCTTGAAAAACACAACTAATGTAACACTAAGTATTTTCTACGAACATAAAAGTAACAAAACAAAGTATACTTAATTTTTAAAAGAAGAATTAAGGTAAATAGGTTACGCCATTGTGTTCGTCTTGGAATTCTGCTTGAGATATAGTCCGAGTTTGCATAAATCGGACTCCGTATGAAGAAGTTATGACCTTCAGAAGTTTCAGGAATTTAAATTAATTAAAACAGCTCAGATTTAAGTTCGAAATTCAAATCACACACCCGGGTTGGGCGGGAAATTTCCCGCATAGAACCCAGGTCGACCAGGGGGTCGGCCTGGGTCACATAGGTCGACCAGGGGGTCGACCTCCCCCCTATTTCCAGATCCGAGGACTGGTTCGTTTTTCTGCATTTGGACGCCCGTTCTGACCAGATTCGTTGATCCCTATGCTATTTAAACACCCCCAAACCCCACTTTCTCTCCACGCCAAACCATTGTAACGCTATGCTACATCAGTTCTAATTAAAATAAATCAATGGCGTCTCTACTCTGCTGAAACCTAAGCTAGAACTAGTGCTTCTTCTTCTTCCAATCTGAATAGGATTAAAAGAGAACAACTACAACCCTTTTTCTTTTAGAATCCAACCAAGGTGAGTACAGTTATTTTCAGATATGAAATTTAATTATGATCTTAACATGGCTATAAATCTGAATTTGGGATTATGCATATTCTTGTTTATCAGATCTGTTTTTCTGTGTAGATCTATCTTATTAATATTATAGTAACTATTCTGTATCTCTTCCTTCCTTCTGTTCTATAGCCCGGCTACCATGAGCCCGAGCCAAATCTCATAAGAGAATGACGCACAAATGCTAAAATTGGGAAAAACAGTGAATGATGCATAATTAGACATGACTGATTTGAGGAACGAACATATGTTGTAATTTAAGATCTGGATCTGGGCATACAATATATAATAGTCTGTGACTTGGAAGAAGGAGAATTATTGTGTATATGACTTAGGCGCAAAGATCTATATTATAATAGGATAACTATTAAATGTGAATGCGCCTAAATGGGGATTTGGGATATTTGGCATACGCTGAAATCAAAGGCTATAATTTGGCATAATTCGTATCGTATATCATGATTTGGGGGTTTTTAGAAAATAATCTGTACTGTGTAAATTTAACTAAAATTTGGGGTATATGTTATATTGTGAACTATGACCATAATTTGGGCATGTAAAATTAGGCTTAATTTTATGATTAGGCGAGGTATGCCAATGGAAATTTAAGGGATAATTAAATCTGTTAAATTGCCTAATCTGTTAAATCTGTTGAAAACTAAATACGGTAATTTGGGGTATGAAAATCTGTAGATTAGATCTAAAATTGAGCAAAACAAGTTAATAGAACTTCGAATAATCCGTCGTAACTTGTAAATAAGTTTAATTTGTTGAATTGGCATAATTAGTCTGATTTTTGCATAATCTGTGAATGAATACTTTAGCTAAAAATAAGAATGCTGAGACACGAGGTTAGACTCTGTTTGCGGTAGAAGCCTGTCCGGACCCAACCGGCTTAACCAACAACCGCAAACTGTCAGTCTAATGTGAGAGGTCGTAGGCATAGTTAAAAGATGCTTAGACACGAGGTTAGGTCTGGCTTATGGCAGAAGTCTGCCCAGAACCACCCGGCACATCCAGCGGCCACAAGCTACCGACCTAATGTGAGAGTTCTATGCATTAGTAATTAATTAATGCAAATCTACGATAAATATGATGCCTAAAACGTGTTGGGTGGATAAGGTTAAATCAACTGGGCGGGTGAATCTAATAAACCCGTTTCGTAAATCTGTAGACCCAATACAAGGTTAAGTTAAACTATATATAAGTCTGTTAATCTGTATATCTGATCCACTAGTCTGAAAACTTGTTAACCTGTATGTCTGATATGAGAATTAGTTAATCTGAACTTTGTGCATATGAAATCTGTAAGCAAGTTAATCTAAAATTTTTTAGTCTGGGGACACAAGGTTAGGAGGGGAAACTACTTGTGTCATCTATTGTGTGGGACCCATATTAGTCAGTAACCCTTTTCTGGTATCAAAACTATGACCCAACACTTGGAGGGGTCCGGGGCACGCTTACTGAACTAATTGTAAGAGGTTCACTCTGATAATGGTGAAGGGTGTTGATGGCGCATTCCAACCAGGTCATGTGCGTGCATGGATCCGGTCTGCCCTGAGGATGTAAGACACCGTGACATCTATAAATAGGTCTGTGTCTATAGGTTGCCACTTTAGGGAATGATACACCCTTCTGTGGGGCCGACACATGGTATTTATGTATTAGGGAGTCGATCGCTTGAGGTAGAATTTAGGGTACACCTAGTTCTATCTGTTTCTGTTGGTATACCTTCTGTCTCTGTTGGGGTGGTAAAGGCCCATTAGTTGGGGTGGTAAAGGCCCATTATTAGTATTCTGTTTCTGTACCTTCTGTCTCTGTTGGAGTGGTAAAGGCCCACTAGTTGGGGGTCGTAAAGGCCCATTATTAGCATTCTGTTTCTGTACCTGCTGTCTCTGTTGGGGTGGTAAAGGCCCATTAGTTGGGGTGGTAAAGGCCCATTATTAATATTCTGTTTCTGTACCTTCTGTCTTTGTTGGGGTGGTAAAGGCCCATTTACTAACACTCTGTTTCTGTAGAGATTATTTTGTTTTCGCATCTGTTTCATTTTAGACATTTGGGTAATACCTAATCTTATTATATTAAGTATTAGTGCGAAGAAGTAAGATATAGGTAAGAAGCATATCTTGGTCTATATCATTCTATTTCTTCTGTTTAACTTAAGCATACCTGCTACTCCTGTTGCTGTAATCTCTCATCTGGCTTTATTTACGTGTCATGATACTACTATCTATTTATATGCTGAAAGTTACTGGACTCGCCAGACTTTATGTCTGACCTCGTTTGTTTTCGCCTTTTTTTCTTTCCGTTTCCCCCCAGGTGCTCAGGGTGGAAACATAGGAGCTTGATTCATATTCTCTCTGCTTGAAGTGCTTGAAGTATTGCCTGGCTTTGACTCTACCTTCTTATGGCAGTTTATATTGGGGATTATGGTTTTAAAATTATGCATTCTGAAGGATTTTGGTATAATACTGATACTTGTGTACTTGGGTTTTGGTATTGTGATTTTGAAGGATGTAACCAAATTTATTTCTGTTTCTGCTGTAATAAAGTTATAAATTTTTCAAGTACTACTTTACGTATCTGTCTTGTAATATTCTGTTCTGTTCACTTATAATGCTTCATGAAAGTTAATGCATTCCCTTTGTGAATAACATTAACGGACATGGGGTGTTACACTTGGTATCAAAGATGAAGGTTACCTGATTTGATAAAAAGTTTTTGAAAACTATTTTCAAAAAGGTTTTAAAAGGAAGTATTTTCAAAAGGAAAGTTTATTTTGAAAAACATAATCCTCAAAAATCGTATATCTTTGTTTCGATTCTTTGTTTCAAGTTCCTTCCTCTTTCCCTTTTGAATCTCTTCCTCCGCGTATAAATGCTTTTTCTAAGATTTATAAGGACTTCCGTGTGGAAAACCGCTTCATGGGACTGAGACGTTTATCGAGGCTAGAAGTTGGCTCAATGAAGTGGAGGACTTGTTGGTACCTTTGAGATAGACGATGGGAGGAAGGTTCAACCAGCTGCTTGGTTAAAGAAGGATGAAAAGTCTAAAGATAAGAAGGAGAAAAAGTTCTTTACTTGTGGAAGCTTGACTCATATGAACAAGGATTGCAGAAAGAGGAAGGGCACTTGCTTCAACTGTGGTGAGATGTGACACTTCATTAGGGACTACCCGAAGAAACGAGGGTAAGGGCAGAGGACAAGACCTACTTCTGAAGGGCAAGTGAATTCTCTCGTGGCCGGTGGATAGGATAGAGATAGGAAAAATTTCTGTAGAAGGTTTAAATTTCCTTACATAATTATTGAGTTAAAACTCTTTTTGATTCTGGCATTTTGATTCTACAATTGAGGCTCTGCACTTTAATACTAGTCTTGTTTCTGTAACACCCCACCTCCGCTAGGGTCACTCACAAAGGGAATGCCCTAGTTTTGGAGAGGTATTATCGAGATAACATCACAGAATTATCACAAGACAGAACATAAATAAATAATTAAGTAAACAGCGGAAGAATTTCTGAGCAAAACAGAACTTCATTTCATTCCAAATTAAACCATGTCTTTTACAAACATTTCAAGTAACTTCATTACAACTGTCTTGTAATAATAGCCAAAGAAGCAGTAATTTAAAAATAGTAAAACAGCTTATTCCCCAAGTGCAGTCAAAAGAAGCAGCCATAGCAAACCGTACATGCTGAGCCAAAGCAAGTGATATCCAAGCTAAGAGCTAGTTATTCCTCCCTGAGAACCTGGGGGGGGGGGGGGGACGAAAGAAAAAGAGGCGAAAGGAAAAGGGTCAGTCATAAAGACTGAGTAAGTTCTAGTGACTTTCAGTGTAAAAACGGTTAAAACAACCTGTCATGAATGAACTAGAACTAAACTTAAGAATAGTGTCAAGGTGGACAAGATAGACTAAGGTGATCAGGATAAGTCAAGACAAGTCAAGTAAGGCATCACATGTTCGAGATCCGTTGCATCGACTTCACTAGTATACTAAGCCCGTGTCACAAGTTAATCACGAAATAAATCCCACGGCCCAATATCATGAAATGACCCTGAAACGGGGTCTGACCCAAGTACGGGGTCCTACGGAGCGATTATCTAGTCGATCGGCTCCCTACAAGTTCTAGCTCGTCAAGTGTCCGTGTCATACGGCTAATCACGAATGTAGTCACCTGTGCTGGGTCCACCTTCGGGTGTATCAGCCCTAGGGTGTCAACCCCTGACACAATTCAAGATGCACAGATAAATCTACGGATACCCAGTGTCTGCCCCGGATACGTGCACGATCGTAGTCCGCCGAACCTACACTGGCGTACCCCACTGCCGTCGTTCACCTCTTACAATCAGCCCAGTAATCGTGCCCCCACCCGGCCTAGCCCCAGGGTACCTTGATACATCTAGAGGGTTACTGCTGAAAGGGGTCGTGTCTAGGGTTTCGCCTAATAGATTAGGTCATGTAATTCGTGACCTAACCCGCCTAACAGATCAAGTCATGTAATTCGTGACTTAACCCTTTTCCAGTCTAGTCATGTCAAGATGGTTAAGTATGTCATTTCAGTTCGCGACTTAACCCGCCTACGTGTCATGTCAGGTTGGCTAAGTGTTGTCGTTTTCAAGTTCATGACTTAGCCCTACAAATCATGTTCAAGTTGGTTAAGTTGTCTTTTCATGTTCATGACTTAACCCTAATTGGCATTAATTGATTCGTTAATGCACCGAACCACTCACATTGGATCCTGTTGTTCGTAGCCACTGGATTTGCCGGGCGGTTCCGGGCAGGTTTACGCTACGAACTCAACCCAACCTCGGGTTTCAAGCGCGATGTGACCAACTACCCACATTGGATCCTATTGTTTGTAGCAACTGGATTTGCCGGGCGGTTCCGGGCAGATTTACACTACAAACTCAACCCAACCTCGAGTTGGCCACCTTCTTGTTTTCTAAAGTCATGCCCATGTTCTTATCAGATTTTTGATATCATGTTCATATGTCAACTTCGTGTCCAACTAAGGCATGTTTAAAGTCAAGTTATGGCATGTTCAAGTCAAGTTTTTCGTGCCATATTTCATGTTCTACTTATGCCAAATTTCACAGTTTATTCCTATAATTAATTCAAGTTTTTCCTATTCTACCCAATCGTATCCCCAACGTATATAAACGTACTTCGTTCACAAGCATAAACAATTCAAGAGATAAAGGGGAATAACACCAAACATGTGATAGGCATATGTGACAGTTACAACATTACTTGCATAATAAACAGGCTATAACATATCACATAGTTGCAATACTAGTATGATCATAACTTGGCATAGTAATGATTCCAACTTAATTTAACATGATGATTTCAACTTTGCATCATAGGCATAATAATCATTGCGGCATCATAATAATTTTATTATAAACATGAAACATTAAAGGCATAGTAATCCTAATAGGCATAGTGGATTCCAATTTAGCATTTTAACATAATAATTCTCATAGACATAATGATTCCAATTTATAATGATTCTCATCTAGCATTATAAACATAATGATTCTAACTTAGCATTTTTAACATAATGATCCTGAACTAACATTATAGACATAATGATTCCAATTTGGCGTTCATAATGATTCTCAACTAATATTATAAACATAATGGTTCTAATTTAATATTTTAACATAATGATTCTCGAATAACATTATAGACATAATGATTCCAATTTAGCGTTTTCAACATAATGATTTTCGATTAACATTATAAACATAATGATCCCAATTTAGCGTTTTTTTAACAATCCTCACATTATAAACATAATAATCCCAACTTTTCATCATAACCTAGCAACACCCAATTTTTCATTAATCATGATGGGTATATTAACATCACAGGCATAATTCCATCAATAGTCATAGCCATGGTTTAATTAGCACCATAGGCATGGTTTAATCAACATAAAGATTTCATAGCGATTCCATGGACATGAATTAGTCCAACTTGCCAAACAATTAAGCCCAAATGATTCATAACAACATAAAAATCATGACAAGTTTAACTTGCAACATTGCCCAAATTATAATTCAACGATAAATAATATAAACAATGGATTAGCAATAGTTCATAAATTCGGTTTCAATTCATCGCATGTCCATATTGTTTTAGCGTTTTTGCCTAAAAAGTAACATAGAACTTACAATTATGAAGCAAATAATAAAAATCCCAAATCAATTAGTCCCAAATTCGTTGTCTAAAGCGTCGTAGTCGTTGTAGCTTCTAGTTGTAGCCTTCAAGAATCATCCTCCATCTTCTATAATCTTATTCTTTGTATTTTTAATTTAGAGCTCTAGGTTTAATGGCGGCGGCCTGAGGCTAAAATGAAATAGTATGATTTAGGCTAGGTCTTAGGTCCCTTTTATAATGTTTGTGAGTTGTTTTAGACCGTCGATGGAGCTTGATTCAACAATAGCCGTTCGTTTGAAGGGGAGGCCAATCCGGAGCTGCCACCTAGCCCTAGTGACAAAGCAGGCCTCTGAAAATCGACCAAACATAGACTAGGCCAGCCAGGGTGGGCTGGGTTCGACCTGGCTCTGGGGCCAGGTCGACAGCCCAGTCGACAGCCCTGTCGACTGCCCTGTCGACCTGGGTGCCTTAGGCGGGAATTTTCCTGCCCTGGCCAATTGGGCCCGATTTTGAATTTTAAACTTGTTTTCTGAGCTGTTTTCTTCTGTTTGAATTTTAAACTGAATTCTGAAACTTCCGGAGGCCATATCTTCTTCATACGGACTCCGTTTTTCGAAAACTCGGACTCTATTTCGCGTATTTTTCCGAGACGAACACAATGGCATATCCCGTTTCCCTTAATTATTTGATTTGAAATTAATTATACTTTAATTTGTGAATTTCACTGTTATAGAATACACGGGGTGTTACAGTTTCTGATCCCGCTATAGTCTCAAACCCCATAAGGGTTACGACTCATCTGTTTGTGGTAGGTTGGGATTTGAGGGTATCTGTGTTGGGCGTTAAGTGACTATGACACATACATTCTGGGTTTTATGGGATATGGTGGGGTTTTATCATGTTTAGTTTCCTAAGAATCATTTGATAATCTGATTTGTACCAGTAGTTTGTAAGTATCTGAATATTTCTGAAAAGGATAGGGTTTTTTACTCGAAGCGTGAAGTAGATTTCCAGTTTTGACATTGTTTAATGGGAGTAATTCTCTGAGTGTCAATCTGATGTTGATTTCGGTCTTTGAGGTTGATACTTAGAGATTTATTCTCTTAACCGATGTCTAATGGGAAAAGAACTTTTGTTTTAATTGTACATGCTTCTATCACTCGGTTGTATCCTATTGATCGAATCTTCGACCTTTAGGTAGAAACTAATGTGTGCAAACATGTGTTTGAGACATGTTATGTTTGATGGTTGCAAGTGGTTGCTCGTGGATGCATATACACACACTTGGCACTAGATCGACTCAAAAGCACTCTCATACTGCATATGGATGTGTGCGCATTTTTCAATTTTTGTGGATGCAAAATGATTGACTCATCACATGGATGTTGCATTTGGATGAATGGTTATGCACTCATATAGAAATGATGTGTATCACATAGGATTTCTTGCATACATAATTGGACTCATGGCACTAACATAATTCGCATTGAGGAGGTCAACTGAATCAGTAGACCGCCTAATCTTTGCATTAGATAAGAGACATATACACACACTTTTGCATATGTTCATACAACATTAGAAGTTTTCTAAGGAAAATGGATGCTTGTGGATGATGGTTGTGTAGATGGGTGATTGGATGGTAGGACACATTCTTCTAAAGTTGAAGATTTCGGAGACGAAATCCTTTAAGGAGGGGAGAATGTAACACCCCGTATTTTCTGTGAACATAAAAGTAACAAAAGAAAGTATAATTAATTTTTAAAAGAAGAATTAAGGGAAACGGATTACGCCATTGCGTTCGCCTCGGAATTCTGCTTGAGACTGAGTCCGAGTTTGCGTAAATCGGACTCCGTATGAAGAAGTTATGGCCTTCAGAAGTTTTAGGAATTTAAATTAATTAAAACAGCTCAGATTTAAGTTTGAAATTCAAATCACGTACCCGGGCTGGGCGGGAAATTTCCCGCCCAGGACCCAGGTCGACCAGGGGGTCGACCTGGGGGTCGATCTGGGTCACATAGGTCGACCAGCGGGTCGACCTCCCCCCTATTTCTAGATCCGAGGACTGGTTCGTTTTTCTGCATTTGGACGCCCGTTCTGACCAGATTCGTTGATCCCTATGCTACTTAAACACCCCCAAACCCCAATTTCTATCCACACCAAACCATTGTAACGCTATGCTGCCTTGGTTCTAATTAAAATAAATCAATGGCGTCTCTACTCTGCTGAAACCTAAGCTAGAACTAGTGCTTCTTCTTCTTCCAATCTGAATAGGATTAAAAGAGAACAACTACAACCCTTTTTCTTTTAGCCACCAACCAAGGTGAGTACAATTATTTTCAGATATGAAATTTAATTATGATCTTGACATGGCTATAAATTTGAATTTGGGATTATGCATATTCTTGTTTATCAGATCTGTTTTTCTGTGCAGATATATCTTATTAATATTATAGTAACTATTCTGTATCTCTTCCTTCCTTCTGTTCTATAGCCAGGCTACCACGAGCCTGAGCCAAATCTCATAAGAGATTGACGAACGAACTCTAAATTTGGTAAAAATAGTGAATGATGCATAATTAGACATGATTGATTTGTGAATGATTTGAGGAAAGAACATATGTTGTAATTTAAGATCTGGATCTGGGCGTACTATATATGATAGTCCGTGATTTGGAAGAAAGAGAATTATTGTGTATATGACTTAGGCGCAAAGATCTATATTATAATAGGATAACTATTAATGTGAATACGTCTAAATGGGGATTTTGGATATTTGGCATATGCTGAAATCAAAGGCTATAATTTGGCATAATTCGTATTGTATATCATGATTTGGGTTTTTAGAGAATATTCTGTATTGTGTAAATTTAAGTTAAATTTGGGGTATATGTTATATTGTGAACTATGACCATAATTTAGGCATGTAAAATTAGGCTTAATTTTATGATTAGGTGAGGTATGCCAATGGAATTTTAAGGGATGATTAAATATGTTAAATTGCTTAATCTGCTAAATCTGTTGAAAACTGAATACGGTAATTTGTGGTATGAAAATATGTAGGCTCGATCTAAAATTGAGCAAAACAAGTTAATGGAACTTTGAATAATCTGCTGTAACTTATAAAGAAGCTTAATTTTGTTGAATTGGCCTAATTAGTCTAATATTGGCATAATCTGTGAATGAATACTTTAGCTAAAAATAAGAATGCTGAGACACGAGGTTAGACTCTGTTTGCGGTAGAAGCCTGTCCGGACCCAACCGGCTTAACCGGCAATCGCAAACTGCCAGTTTAATGTGAGAGGTTGTAGGCATAACTAAAAGATGCTTAGACGCGAGGTTAGGTCTGGCTTGTGGCAGAAGTCTTCCCGGAACCATCTGACACATCCAGCGGCCACAAGCTACTGACTAATGTGAGAGGTCTGTGCATTAGTAATTAATTAATGCAAATCTACGATAAATATGATGCCTAAAACGTGTTGGGTATATAAGGTTAAATCAACTGGGTGGATGAATCTAATAAACCCGTTTCGTAAATCTGTAGACCAAATACAAGGTTAGGTGAAACAATCTGTAAGTCTGTTAATCTATATATCTAATCCGTTAGTCTGAAAACTTGTTAACCTGTATGTCTGATCTGAGAATTAGTTAATCTGAACTTTGTACATCTGAAATCTGTTAGTCTGGGGACATAAGGTTAGGAGGGGAATTACTTGTGTCATCTGTTGTGTGGGGCCCATATTAGTCAGTAACCCTCTTATGGTATAAAAACTATGTCCCAACACTAGGAGGGGTCCAGGGCACGCTTACTGAACTAATTGTAAGAGGTTCACTCTGATAATGGCGAGGGGTGTTGATGGCGCATTCCAACCGGGTCATGTGCGTACATGGATCTGGTTTGCTCTTAGGATGTAAGACACCGTGACATCTGTAAATAGGTCTGTGTCTATAGGTTGCCACTTTAGGGAATGATACACCCTTTTGTGGGGCCGACACATGGTATTTATGTATTAGGGAGCCGATCGCTTGGGGTAGAATTTAGGGTACACCTAGTTCTATCTGTTTCTATTGGTATACCTTCTGTCTCTGCTGGGGTGGTAAAGGCCCATTAGTTGGGGTGGTAAAGGCCCATTATTATTATTCTGTTTCTGTACCTTCTGTCTCTGTTGGGGTGGTAAAGGCCCATTATTAGCATTCTGTTTCTGTACCTGTTGTCTCTGTTGGGGTGGTAAAGGCCCATTATTAGTATTCTGTTTCTGTACCTTCTGTCTCTGTTGGGGTGATAAAGACCCATTTACTTACATTCTGTTTCTGTAGAGATTATTCTGTTTCCGTTTCTGTTTCAGTTTAGACATTAGGGTAACACCTAATCCTGTTGTATTAAGTATTAGTGCAGAGAAGTAATAGGTAAGAAGCATATCTTGGTCTATATCATTTTGTTTCTTCTGTTTAACTTAAGCATACCTGCTACTCCTGTTGCTGTAATCTCTCATCTGGCTTTATTTACATGTCATGATACTACTATCTGTTTATATGCTGAAAGTTACTGGACTCGCCAGACTTTATGTTTGACCTCGTTTGTTTTTGCCTCTTTTCTTTCCGTTCCCCCCAGGTGCTCAGGGTGAAAACATAGGAGCTTGATTCATATTCTCTCTGCTTGAAGTTCTTGAAGTATTGCTTGGCTTTGACTCTACCTTCTTATGATAGTTTATGTTGGGGATTATGGTTTTAAAATTATGCATTCTGAAGGATTTTGGTATAAGACTGATACTTGTGTACTTGGGTTTTGGTATTGTGATTTTGAAGCATGTAACCAAATTTATTTCTGTTTCTGCTATAATAAAGTTATAAAATTTTCATGTACTACTTTACGTATCTATCTTGTAATATTCTGTTCTGTTTACTTATAATGCTTCATGAAAGTTAATGCATTCCCTTTGTGAATGACATTAACGGACATGGGATGTTACAACTAATACCTTCAGTTACTGGTATGCCAAATTATGGTCTAATAGCTATATCCAAATCGGAATGAGAGAAAAATACTTTTGTGAATTTCAATGTTGCAGACCACCTTTTCTATACAAGAAGTAATGAATTAAATGTATAGGGTTCCCCTCTTAGTAATTTTTCTATACCAGCATGGGAAGACAATCAAATTAAAATAAACCCATTTGATTTATACAAAACTGCGAATCTCATATTTGTTTCATCACTTTTTCTACATCACTTAAAATAATCAAATGTTGGTTATCTTCCAAAAATATAAATAGCCAAAGTATTTGACCAGTTACCTTTGTTTCCTCTGACCACCGCATCTGTCATATAGACCGCCTATACTCATATTTTATCAAAGGAATGCAGAACTTCAAGTTTGAACATTGAAGGCTCTTCTAGAACCATGACCCATGTAGCCTTAACTACTTCTACCCATGTACGAATTACAATTGGAGGTGTATGAGGCTTTGCTTATTCATTTGTATCTAGAAGTTTGGGCAGAAGTTCACAATCCGTAGTTTCTTCCCAGCTGCACTTTTTTCTCCTATCTTAATAGTAATTTTCGCATTTTCTTTTTTCTTGTATATCAATGTGCATATGTGTGTGCGTATATATACATGTGCGCACACATGTGTGCATTGTTAATTGCTCTCCTT
The DNA here is from genome assembly GCA_030737875.1 of Allium sativum. Classification (NCBI taxonomy): domain Eukaryota; kingdom Viridiplantae; phylum Streptophyta; class Magnoliopsida; order Asparagales; family Amaryllidaceae; genus Allium; species Allium sativum. The sequence continues at coordinate 1,015,595,444 of CM060916.1, forward strand.
GGCACACAGATTGTAACATTATATAGGTAATTTTTATGTATGTCCATGTAATCATGCTCTTCAACCACCAAATCTTTTGTTTAGAATGAATCTAATGGTTAATTAAAAATCGATTAGTTAATCCATATTTATTATTTTTTGAGTAATGTTCCTTTTATGAATTTTATTCTCTTTCCACAAACTTTCTATTGTCAAATTATGCACAGTTATAATTTCAATCACTGCTGAAGTTACGTGATGGATAATTTCAATCACTGCTGAATTTCGACTTATATTATATCATATACACTCATTCATAATTCAGATCGTAAAATTATGGGCTATTGCTGCACGAGGAGCTCGTTTTAATTATATTTAATTTATGTGTTCAACCTTGGTGAAACAAAACTATAGACATTATTAGTGATTTAACTTATAAGTTCTTTTGGCTGTGTAGCCGTTATGGATTTTAATCTTTACAACTAATTAGTACATTATGTATTATAGATGTGCACATTCTTGGATTGTCAATACATATTTCTTGTTAAAAATATATACTTCGAGTAATTATGGATTTTCCACAACTAGAATTCATGATTAAATAGCAATTATAACTTAGCTAATAAAACAATTTACCTTTATGTTTATGAAACCGTAGCGTCTACTTTTGTTAGGCAGGTCAATAATGGTGTCCCAGATCTGATTTCACTCCTCTAGGTCAGATCACGACCCAAGGACTACGTCACTCGAGCGATCTCCACCTAATATCTCTCTTGCGATAGCAAACAATTAATTCACAAATTAAATATTCAAATTCAAATGAACAATGTGATGTACAAAATATTATTACTGCTTATCATCATGCGCTCGGACTTAGCATCCATCCAGGTATAGAAGGTGTTACCCTCATTGTTGGTGTGACGACCGCCCACAACTCCGACACTTAACAAGGAGAATAATGCACTGAAAGACGTGCCAGGCGGTTGTGGATGATCATCGGGGTAAGATAACTCAAGCGGAACCTGTCGTATAACTCACAATGCAGGAGAAACGACCCGAAAATCGCCCTTGCGGGAAATCGCCGGATACGCTTACTTTGGGCTACAACACATCAGAACAATAACAACAGACTTTTATAAAACATCATAATAATGTTACAATCAGAGTACAGAATATCAGTGTACATCGAATAAAATTACAGCGGAAGATAAATTACAATATATTAAATACAATAAACAGCGAAAGACTTCTATGCTCTGGACACAGCTTTAGACTTCGATCCAGAATCCTGCTCAAGAGATAAATATCTGCAAAAAGCTACTCGACTGCCCATGTGGAAAAGAGGGCACCCAAGTTTGCAAAGTGAAACAAACTACGGGTCAGTCATGGGACTGGTGTGAGAATTCTTAACTAATATAACTAATAGCAATAAGGCAAATCCAAGGACCACGCCGCTAACGCGGAACGAGTTTTATTCCAATGGATTGCCGGTGCATAAATTAAAGTAAATCGTAAAACAACGCAATGCTTTTTTAGAAAAATGGAATCATCATAAGACTCAAGTCCCATCACACAATGCAACGCAAACCAGAGGATAGAGTTTTACCTTATGATGATTAAACATGCTTGGTACGATAAAAACGGATTTGATATTATTATTAGTGTATATACATTTCAAAAACATTTCAAAGTAAATGTATCAATCCTAGGAAGCATAGCTATCATATACTATGCCTCCGTACTAGTAATACAATCAAGTCCGTAGGGTCGTATTGGAAATTGGGTTTCCATCATGAGTCAAGGCTAGGGAGGAGCTCCTTACCGATTCGAGACACTCTAGCTAATGCTTCAGGATTCCCTGCAGAGAACCCTTGGATAGCTGCAGGGCCGGTCCACACATACAGCTTCGTGGATTAGTTATTCCTGAACACACGTTTCTCGATCCTATAGGACCTATCATCCGAGGCGCGCCACATTCCATCATCCACATAAGTAAATATCAGCCAGTTTAAGCACCGACACCACTTATAGCTAGAAAGAAACGTGTTGCTCTCCCTATGTTCCCTTCTCCCATTTTAGACCCAACCGGGTTGTGAGGTTCGCGAAGTAACGTTATAACCACAAGGCATGCTTTTCAACAAAGCCTTGATCATCTTCATCTTAGCATGCCATGTTGACAATTCACGCCATGCGATTGATAACTACTAATACACAACCTCTAAGGGTGTGAAGCAAGAGAATAAATTCTCCGCCACCAACGGTCGTATATTAATAGAAATCAATTTACATAGAACAAAATTCAACGTCATACACACATCCATTTATAAGCTAATGCTTTGGGTCTGAGCGAAAGCCAAATCCGTACAAATCAACACTACATCCGGATAACAACCATCTTAGCCCCGTCTTGGGCGCAAATCAATCAAGGGCCTCAACACTAGTTACCCATTCGATGTGAAGATCGTCGGTCTTCAATCGCCGTCTTCAATTTTTCTATTTAAAACGTTGTATGATTATTTAAATGAGTATAACTCGATCTTTTCAAATAATCTTCGCATAATTATCATTTAAATTATTTCATAACGTTATTACTTATCACTATTTTATTTTGATAAAAGTAGTTCATTTGCATTTCAACGACATTACAGGTCATTAACATATAAGGGTAATAAATCAACCAAATCAACAACGCACATTCATGTTCCTATCATACAATGATGTAATGTGACATGTTTATATCAAGATATCATGTTATATAAACAGTTCAATTCTCTTCCCTCATTTTATTCGTTAATAAACAACAACTAAAATGTAACTTTCAATTCATTTAATGCATAGAAAATGTCATTTAAAAACATTTCTTTTTCTTATTTATTTACACCATATATGAATAAGTTTACTTTTCCATATTCTTATTTATTTACCTAAATGTAAATAAATGTTATCTTTCACTTCTACATATCCTATTTACATGAAAATGTAAATGAAAGTGTCATCTAAAATAATTCTTTTTATTTACATAAGAAAATGTAAATATCTATTTCAAATTTTATTTACATTCTTTAATTACATTGAAAATGTAATATTTTATTTCTGTCTCTCATTTTATACACATTCTTTACACTATAGAAAAATGTGAATTTTCTTTTTCATTCTTTACACTATATTCTCTTTTATTACATTATAGAGAATGTAATTCTTCTAACTTCTTTTGTTACATAAAAAAAGTAATATTTCTTCTTTTGATTACATTAATAGAAATGTAATTGACATTATACTGTAAAATCCTATCTTTCAAATGCATTGTAAAATTTCCTTCTTTAATTATGTTGTAAATGTAGTTAACATTACAGTGAAAAATTCTAACTTTTTAAATTACATTAAAGAAATGCAAATTTGATTACATCATCCAATTCTTCTTCTTAATTACGTTAAAATTGTAATTTTCAATTTAATGTAAAATCCCTCTCTTTTAAATTACATTAAAAATGTAATTTTCATAACAGTGCAAATTTCTATCTTTTATAGTTACATTAAAAAGGTAAATTTGATTCTAATGTCCAATTCTTCTTCTTAATCACATTAAAAATGTAATTTTCAATATAATGTAAAATCCATCTTAATTACATATAGAAATGTAATTTTTATTGCAAATTCTCATTCTTAATAAAAATGTGATTTATTTTACATATCCATAAACAAGAATTTTCTTTTAAAGGACAAATTTTGGAATTTTTTTGGTGAAAAATATGGAAAAATTTAAAATGAGGGAGAAAGACACATTCACACTAAAGGTGGAATTCAGGGGGCCCACTACCCTTTTTCCATTTACACTAAAAATTGGCCTTCTCATGTAATTCTAAACTTTCCATACTTTTCATCAAATTTTTTGTTAAGTTTGTCCTTGTCCCTATTTTCCACTACATAAACATGACATTTAAAATATGATTTTGATTCATATGCATTACCTTGACATTAAAATATGGTCGGATTTCATATGCATTATCATGACAATGAAATATGGTTTTATTTCATATGCATTAACTTGACATTAAAATATGGTTTTATTTCATATGCATTAACTCGACATTAAAATATGTATATTTGTCATGTTATATGAAATAACTAACCTTTATTTCAACTAATATGTCAATTTTATATTACATGAAATAATCTAACTTTCGTGTTAATCTTTTCTTTACAAACAAAATGATAATTTTGTGTGTTAATCTACTTATATAAAAATGTAAATTTCTATCTTTATTCTTTTTAATGAAATCTAATACATTAAAAACGTGAATTTCATGCTTAACAGATGACAGTGTAAAAAATGTAAATTTCATGTTTAATACATGACAGTGAAAAATGTTCATTACATATATTAAATGACCATGAAAAATAATGTTCATTTCATTTATTTCAAAGTAACAACCAAGATGATCTTATTTCATTTATTTTAAAGAAAATGACAATACACACGTTCTCTTTATATATCTAACGAAATGAATGAAAACACATTTTTTTCTTTCTTTTTCTTTGACAAAAATAATGTCTTTCCTTTTTAAACAAAAATAATGTAAGTGTTATCCTTTTTCCATTTCATTGAAAATGCAACATTAAACTCTAATCTTTTATTTAAAAAAAAATGAAACATTAAACTCTGATCTTTTACTTGTTTTAAAAAAATATGTTCATATTCCTTATACTACCATGACGCTAGAACTATGTTTATATTTCTCAAAATATAATTTTATTTCATATGCAGTGACGCTACTCTAAAACATGATTTTATATCATATGCACTGACGCTACTCTAAAACATGATTTTGTATCATATGCACTATCATATACTAAAATATAATTCTATTTTCATATTTCTATTCAAACGCTAAAAATATATTTATTTTCCTATTTCTACACATCCGGTAAAAATAAGCTTGTTTTCATATCTTAACTGCGATGCTAAAAATATAATTTTATTCATGTTTTAACTAAAACGATAAAAAATATATGATTATTTACATATTCTAACTAAAACGAAGAAAATATGATAATAATCATATTCTACCTAAGATGCTAAAAATATAATTTTAATTCACTTTTTCCATTAACGCTAAAAATATAATTATAATTCACTTATTCCATTACACTAACAATATGATCATTTTAATGTAATGACATAGCGCTTAAGATATGTTCATTTTAACTAAGGTGACATAACGCTAAATTTATATTCATTTTAACTGAAATGACATAACGCCGAATTCATATTCATTTTAACTAAAATGACATGACGCCAATTCATATTCATAATTTGTAATGAAAACATTACTAATGTAAACATATTTTCTAACGTAAACATATTTGCTGATGTAATCATTATTTTCTAATGTAAACATATTTTAACACAACGCTAAAATATGTTCATTTTTCATATAATTTAACACAATGCTAAAATTTGATTCATTTTCAATAAAATGACATAACGACAAAATTATGTTTACATTCACTATATTGACATAACGCTAAAATATGATTCATTTTCAATAAAATGTCATAACTCTAAAATATGATTCATTTTCAATAAAATGTCATAACGCTAAAATATAGTTCATTTTCAACTAAATTTACATAATGCTAAAATGTATTCATTTTTCTAAAATGACACAACGCCAAAATTTATATGTTAACCCTTTTCTACGTTTTCTAATATCGTATAAAGGAGTACTTCATATATTAACATTTTTCCTATGTAAACTAATGTCAAATAAAGGAGTATCTTATATGTTTACGTTTTTGTTTCATCTATTTTATTTCAATCAAAAGTGACATTTTGTTTTATCTAAACTATTTTAACAAAATGAGTATTTTGTTAATTTATTATATTTTGGCAAAATGATAATCCTAATTCAAATTTGTCCATATTCATTTAACACAAATGTTAATTCTTGAAATAACAATTCCAACCAACACAACATAGTGATTTGGTTTAACACCAATTTTCAATTTACTACCCAATAACATGACATTGTGATTTGGTTTATCACACTTTTCAATTTACAAATCTAATAACATAACATAGACTAACAAACACAACATTGCTTTCTGATCTGAAATAGATCTAAAAAAAACTACATCCATCAAAGACACAGATCTAAGCTATCACATAGATTCAAGAACACAGATTTATAAATTAAGAAAAATAATTAAATTAAATTAAATTTTAAATTTAGAATTTCTCACCTTGGATAACAAACCAGTTCAGATCTAAACCAAAAGAAGGTCAGGAATTGTGCACAACAGACCTAGAATGTTGTGTTGCGCGTCATTGTCCCCATGTCACAAAAGTTGTCGAGTTCTGAATCGGATTGAACCAAAAACATGTTTTTAATAATTAAAATTTAAAATTAGCAATGAAATCGATCATTGTAAACAAATAAAATTAAATTTTATATAACCTCATATTTTGTTCAAATCTTTGAATCGCGATAATTTGAGATTGGATCAACGGTTTTGGGCGCCGTTTGTTGGAGGTTGAAGCTCTAGGAGAGGCGCATACATGCCTGGAAGGGGGTGGAGTGCGGCGCAGCAATCGAGGCGGGGTGGAGGTTCAAAGGCAGCGGATTTGGATAGGTGATTCGGGAGCTACAGTGCACGGTTTGATGTGAAACTTGTCTGGAATCGAAGAGAATAGGAAAATCTTTAAAAAGTTTATTTATGGCATTGTCTATTTCTTCCTAGATTAAGAGAAAAAGAAGAGAGAAGTGGAGGGAGAAGGTGCGGCTGATGGGTTTCACGGGTTTTAGCGTGCAAGAGAAATTTTGGGAAGAAGGATACAATGTTTGTCTCGAGAAGCGTGTACTTTTATAATAAAATATTCACTAAAAGGTCCGTTTTGCAACTTTCTCCTATTTCAGCCCAACAACTGATGTTCCTACCCATTAACCCCCGCTCCGGACTCATCTGGCTATGTCCCGCAGGCCCAAATGATCATCTTGACCCCCGTTTCTCAGTTTTAAAATGTAATTCATTTATTTAAAATTCAAACGTATATAAAATTTCACCGGGGCCACAAATTAATTCTAAAAATTATGACAAATTAATCTTGGCAATAATTTGACATTTTGAATCGAACAAAAGTGGTTTCGTCGAAAACAGAGGTCATTTGAAAAATGGCTATTTTTAAGTGCTATATATCTAATATTAAAAATACATTTTTAAACAAATAATTTTCGAAACTCGAAATATATAAGTGTTTATACTTATTAAGTGCAGAAACGTCATTCTGAACTCAATGGAAGTGATTTCGAGTCCAAATTCCTTCATATGCAAAAAGTGGCATTTTTGACCTTTATATATTTCATAGCGGCCTTTCTAAATTCTAATATGCGCATAACTTTTGATTCCTGCTATGAAATTTCAATTTTTCAGATTCGTTAGAAAGATATTTTTAAATAGATCCTAATATTTTTGGTTTCATTAAAATACGTTAAATTTTGCATCCTATACGGTCAGTCAAAGTTCAAGTTTGACTTTTCAAACTACCGCGCTATTTCTAACTTCTTTTATAATTAAAATTAAATTATTCGTTATTATTTTAAATATCAAAACCAATTAAAATTAGTTAAAATAAATTTTTAAATTTACCCCAAAATTCAGGGTTGTTACAGTAAGGATAAGATATAATAGAACATATACCCAACTGGCAATAATAATGAAGCATATTTAAGCATAAGATTGAACATTCACAATAATTAAAAAGAATATCCATACATCCTTGGATTACAACATAAGTGTCTGTAAAATTGGGTTAACTACAACACTCAGAGTAATCAACAAACAGCGGAAACAAAAATACTAGATAGTAAAAAATAGTTCAGGTTCCATCTCGCTTTTGGCTCTCGCCAATCCTTTCAATGAGAGTAGGTATTATCGATAAGCTTGCCAACATTTCACGTTCCATCTCACACCATGGTCTAAAATCAAATCCTGCCAAATACTCGAGGCTCTTCCATTCTAAAACATCACTCCCAAACTTGCGTGTCTTCGACTCAATGCATCGTCCCCTATGTTACCTTTACCAAGAGTATGAGCTATACCAAAATCATACGACGCTAGAAACTCCAACCACCTTTGCTGCCAAAGATTCAAATCCTTTTGGGAGAAAAGGTACTTCAATGACTTGTGATCCGTAAAATACTTGAATCAAATTCTGAACAGGTAATGTCTCTACATCTTCAGACCAAACACGATCGCTGCTAACTTCAAATCATGAGTTGGGTAATTCTTCATGTTCGGCTTCAGCTGTCGACTCGCGCAGGCCACAACTTTATCCTTCTACGTCAGCACTGCTCCAAGTCCAGCACCGATGTATACCACCATCTCTTCATTCCTACTTGGAATGGTCAAAACAAGAGCACTCGTCAGTCTCTCTTTTGGATTCTGAAAGCTTGCTCACACTTTACATCTCATGTGAACACTTGGTTCTTCTTTATCAATCCTGTTAATGGTGCAGCTATCTTGGAGACATCCTTTATAAAACGACGATAATATCCCGCCAACCTGAGGAAACTTCTCACGTCCGTCGCATTTTTAAATCTATCCCAGTCCTATATTGTTGCCATTTTAGCGGGGTCAACTGCTATCCCTTTTCCAGAAACAACATGGCCTAAGAACCTCACTTCGCTCTTCCAGAAATGACACTTCGAAAATTTAGCTCTCGGTTGATGCTTTCGCAAGATTTCCAGAACAACTCTCAAGTGCGTCTTATGCTCTTCCTCATTCCGGGAGTAAACCCAAATATCATCCACGAACAGAAGCACGAACTTGTTCAACTGGTCTCTAAAAGTCCTATTCATAAGATCCAAAAAATACGCTGGTGCGTTAGTCAATCGGAATGGCATCACCAACAATTCGAAGAAACCAGATGGTGTCCTAAAAGCATTCTTTGGCACACTATCCTTTGTCGCCCTCAATTGGTAGAATCCTATTGCCAAATCCATCTGAGAAAACACCTTGCCTTCATGATGCTGATCGAAAAGGTCATCAATCCACGGGAACAGATACTTGTTCGTCTTAGTCACCTTGCTTAGCTCACGATAGTCCATACACAATCTCAATGAGCCATCAGCCTTGGTTGCAAACACAACTGGTGCACCCCATTCGGAAACATTTCTCCGAATGAATCCTTTTCCCAAAAGGTCACGTACTTGAACCTCCTATTCTCACTATTACTTAGGCGCCATCTGCCTAAGAGGCATGACGATAGGTCTAGCATCCTCAGCCAAATCGATTATGAACTCATTCTCACGATGCGGCGGCAACCCTTTGAACTCGTCAAAGACATCCTCAAACTCATTTGAGACCGGCACCGATGACAAGTCTTCCTGTGGAATCAAAAACGAATATAAATAGCCCACGAAGACACCATCTTCGAGCTTACATTGAATCAAAACCTTTCGCCCTTCCGCATCCTCGACTTTCACCTCAAGTTTCTCGTAATTCACACTTACCGCATACCTCTTGAGCCAGTCCATACTCAAGATAATCCCAAACCTAGCGAAGTTCAAAACAAAGCAATCACATACAAAGGAGCAATCATTACTCGATAACACAAGACCATGACAAAGCAATCAAAGGCTGGACGAACCCCCAACTGGATTAGTCACAACCAAAGGTCTATCACAAATCTCGAGTTCCAAACCCAAGCGACACACAAGCTCATTACAAATGAATTAATGCGATGCTCTAATATTGGATAACGCATGAACTGAAACACCTCTGATAGAAAGAGTATCTTGGACGATGACACCCTTACCTTTCTCCTTTGCAGTAGGAGCTCTTGAAGACTATGACACAGCTTCCAAAGCATACGCCTTCACAACCTGCTTTCCCTTAGCCGGTTCTAGAAAGTCCTTCTTGAGATGCCCAGGCTTGCCACAATTGTGACACTTCCTTTCAACCTTCATATTCTTGCAATCCTTGGAATAATGGCCTTTCTGCTGGAAGTTAAAGAAAATCGCCTCGTCTTTTTGCTTTTCCTGACCATCCTTCCCTTTCTGCTGTTGTTGCTTCCTCTTCTTGTTGTTACCACCTTGCTTTGGTTTCTGCTCTTCTTTAGCAGCAACAACAGGCTCTTCCTTGGGAAACAAACTTTCATGCCTTAAAACCTTCTCAATGATCTTCTCATAAGTTTCATCGAGATGATCAACTACCTGATTCCCAAGATATTTGTCCAAACCCATGACAAAATTCTCATTCTTCTGATAAGGAGTCTCAACATATGAACGAGCATACTTCGACAATGCTTCAAAATCAAAAACATACTCAAGCGCTTGTGACGACCCCAAACCCCCGTGCCATGGAAGCAAGGATAATCATTGGAATATAACACGTAAACAATAATAGTAGAACATAAATATAGAATTACACCAGATAATGTACATCAAATTACATTGGAAATAATATCAACATTAGAGTTACACAGCATAATAGGATCATACTTAGTACAGAATATAGTTTCAGCATAATATAAAATGTCTGCAGTGGAATCAAACATAATATACCTAATGAAGTCTGAACAACATAATAGAAATGATAGAATCCATCCTCAGCTCCATATCTATTCAGAATGCGCCTGCTAAAACCTGAATACAAGGCTGTCCATGTAGAAAATATGGGCACCCGAGTTTGCAAAGTGAAACAAATTACGAGTCAGTCATGGGACTAGTATGGGAAATCTACTTAACTTATTTAATAATAAGGCTAATCACAGGACCACGCCGCTAACGCGGAACCGGTTTACTCCATTGGATTGCCAATGCATAAAATAAGTAAATCATTTGAACATTGCAATGCTTTTTACAAAAAAAATAAAGCCATTATAAGACTCAGGTTCCATCACACAATGCAACGCAAGCCGGAGGATAGAGTTTTACCTTATAATGGCCAAAATATGCTTGATACGTATAAATTAAAATCATTTGATATTATTACTAGTGTTTATATATTTAAAAAACAATTTTAGTACCTCATCCTACTTTGTCATCATACTAGTTTTATAATCAAAACAGCACAATGTCGTATTGGAAGTTGGATTTCCATCATGAACCAAGGCAAGGGATTGTCCTTACCGAATTCGACACAATCTAGCCTACCATGTCTCAGGATACAGCTGCAACTGCACCTTGGATCTTCAGGGACGGTCCTTTCTTACGTTTGAGGATTGCTAATTCCTGAACAATACGTTTCCCCGACCTATAGGGAGTAATGGTCAGTATGTCGACCATATCATCCATCGGCCCTGTAGTGACCGATATATCCGAGGCGCCTCGCTTTCCATCATCCACATAAGTAAAAATGTTTGGGCTCCATACCATGAAATCACTCTTAGATAGAAAGAAATGCATGTCCTCCCTATAGTCCTCTCCTGTTTCTGGTTCATACCGAGGTGTGAGGCTCGCGAATTAACACTATACAGAAAGCTTTTCTATTTAAAGTCGTGCTTTGATCATCAACCACAAGGCTCTGCTTTTCAACAAAAGCCATAATCACTTGCATCTCAGCATGCCACATTGACATTCCACGCCATGCGACTGATGTCTATCGATATATAACCTCTAAGCTCGTACGTTTTAGAGAAGGGTGTTTAGCAAGAGAATAAATTCTCCGCCACTAAACAGATATATGTTTAATAGAGATCAATCAACATAGAACGAAATCTAATGTCAGACACACATCCATTTACTAGTTCGTTCTGGGTCGGAACGAAACCGGAGGCACCTTATTCCTTGTCCCATATGTCCAATACATGAGAGAACCTTCGCACATCCGGACAATCAACAAGTACAACCGGACTACTACCACTGTAACCCCTCCTGGGAGCTAACCAATCCAGGGCATCAGTAGTAATCCATTCGATGTGAAGATCACCAGTCTTGCACCGTCTTTATATCTTCGACTTTTAATCATCGATCAATTATTTGAAATGAGAAGTAAATCGGACTTTTCAAGTAATTCATGTATATATATAGAATTCAAATCAATTCTTTCCATGGTTAAACTATTTAACATTCACGTTTCAATTCAATAAAATAATTTTATGTCAAATACATTTAAACATCATAATATCCAATAAACCAAGTAAAATCGATTTATTTCCATTCCATATCATTTATAATATTCTATAATGATTTATCGCTATTTTTATTTATTTAAAAATAGCCCAATTTAATTAAACGACGCTTCAGGTCATAATGCGACATTGGCGATGTTTTTCTTCAGATTTGATTTACACATTTCTCAAAATCTAACCATTGGATCCTAAAAAATTTAATGTCGTTGGAAAGATCTTTCCAAAGCGGACCCAATGTTTCCAGTTTCGAGCAAATCCGATGGTCGGATCTCCCGCTATAATCGTTTAAAATTACAATTCCAAAACGCGAACAGCAGCTGCATGATTCATTTTATTTTAATTTATTTATATATAAATATAAATATAATTCATTCGACGATTTCCAAACCATTTTCACTTCAAAATTTTGGCTAACACCTTTAAATTTTGAAATATTTCACCATAGCCTCCTTTGTACGGAGAGGGGTTTGGAAATTTATTTGGCCGTATTAGGCACCCAATAAATCCAGAATAAGCATACACAATTTTTTGTGACCTATTCTATGCCCAAGGGAGCGTGTAAAAATCATAACTTCAGAGAATAAATTCTCGTCACCTTGTTCAGTGTTGGAAAATAAATAAATAATCCATGTACCACATCTAATAACTAGAGAGACATGATTATTGTCAACTACAGACCCGTGTGGGGTTTTTATTAAATTTGGCAATTTACCGTTATATTTTATTTAGTCCATATCAGTCCTCAGTTCAACCTGTAATTCAGTCATCGCCATACGGGCGTCTTGCCCGTGGTAATCCCAACCTCGTCACATAAGCTCTAAATGCTTATATGGTATATGATAGAGTATGCTATCTTCACAAAGTATGTCATGTAGTGTAGTTCAAAATTAATTGTTACTATTATATGGTGTTGTTTATAATCTCACACAGAACAACCAGCGCACCACATCCAATGGCACTCACAGGAGTTTATATAATAAAAAAATTGCGCAGCCAACTCATTAAGGCTTACCTATTTGTCAGGCACGCAAATAAATTCTTTACTCAACAACTAATCCATTTTCCTTTTCAGCATATGTATATATATGCATATCTACGCTAAAAATAATATTTTTAGCGAACAAATATTTATTTTCACACATGGTTATTTTTAACACTTCATATTCATGTTAAAAATAAGATTTTCAATGAACAAACATTTATTTCAAGTCATGTTTATTTTAACACTTCATACATGTGATAAAAATAATATTTTTAACTAATAAAAAATATATTTCAACACATGGTTATTTTTATTTCTTCATTAGCATGTTAAAAATAATATTTTTGGTGAACAAAAATATATTTCAACACATGACTATTTTTAGCACTTCATATACATGATAAAAATTATATTTTTGGTAAACAAAAATATATTTCAACATGACTATTTTTATTTAGTTCATACATACAATAAAAATGTTATTTCTATTGTTCAAACAATTTATTTCAAACATGAATATTTTATATGCTTCATACATGCAATAAAATTGTTACTTTTATCGTTCAAACAATTTATTCAACATATGAATATTTTTATAACTTCACATTCATGATAAAAATGTTATTTTTATCGTTCAAACAATTTATTCAACATATGAATAATTTTATAACTTCACATTCATGATAAAAATGTTATTTTTATCGTTCAAACAATTTATTCAACATATGAATATTTTTATTGGTTCATACATACAATAAAAATGTAATTTTTATTGTTTAAGCAATATATTCAACACAAAAACTATTTTATATAGTCATTTCAGAAAACTTCGACATTACAACCGCAGGGCAAGTAGCACCGACACCGTGTCCAACACGGCTCCTCTACTATCCTAGGCCTTGCAGCATTACAATACTTTCATTTCCATAATTTCCACCATATAATTCATTTTCACAACATAATGAATTTACCACAAACACAACCAATTTGTTGCAACCACAATCATTCATTCACAATCATAATCAATTTCACACCACAATACAATCAAACAAATCGTCCATGGTCTGTGGAAGATGGTGTCAGGAGCTACTAAACTCCGTCTGCACCCTAATATAATTTTATCCATTTATTTTTGAATTTAGATTGCTCACATTGGGTTCCACTCCTTCTAAGATAGTAGAGAGCTCCAAATGCGTTCTAGTCTATTCTAGAATGTAGTGTACGATGTCACAGTCCCATTATCTCTTGTTTCACTGGATTTTGACAACATACGAAAAAGATATGATTTTTACTCGATAATCAAACTTTGCAACACTTTAATGTGTTATAACCATTTAAATAAATCAAAGTCGTTACCTTCAGTATTATTCAAAACTCGGTTTTGATTTTTCGATCAAACCGCGTAGCTAAGGAGCGATCAACATGCACCACGACGTAGAGCGTCGAGAGGGCTTCCAGGCGCTGGTGGGTTCACCCAGTTCGACGGTGGCAGGTGGTCTCAGCAGCGGCTCAAACGTGACGACTTTGGAGGCTCAGATCTTCACCAATACGCAATGATAGATCACAAACTTTATATGGATTTATATGGATTTGAAGAGGAGGATGAGATCTACAAAATCCTCCAAAGAACCAATCGATTTTATTGCGTGGATTAAAAGAAATTAAGGAGAAATGGTTTGAAGCACTTCTTTCGTTCAACTGAGAGGCTATCGGGTTTTGGAAGAAAGTGATTTGGTCAACGCTAAAATCCTATTAGTCTATATATATTTTTTAATTTATTTAATTCTTTAATTCCAAAAATATCTGTTTCTCCATACATACTCCAGAACAAACCCAAAGACCGCCGGCCCTAGCTAAATACCCCTATTTTGGACACAATGGAATACGTTTCGTAAGCCCATTCGACATTTTCAGTCAGTTATTCTTCAAATTAAAATATAAAACATTCAATATTAGATTTGAACGTACATCTTAACTTGTCGGGGCCACGTACTGATTCCAAAAATTCCCAAAAAATAAATCTAGCTATGTTTAGACAATACGGTCCTAACAAAATTAATTTCTCGAATTTAGAGACCATTTGAAAAATGGCCATTTTTTGGTCGGTCCAATTTCATTAAATTACCTAACGCGTTTTAATTTACCACGCTCACATATTAATTCCAAAAATTATGTAATTTTAGACCTAGCAATAATCTGACATTCCGGATCCAACCAAAGTGGTTTCGTTAAAAATGGAGGTCGTTTGCAAAATGACTATTTTTAAGGGCTTTATATTATATTAAATTCCATAGCGACTATTTAAAATTTTAAACTGGACATAATTTTCAATTCTCATTGTGAAATCTAGATTTTTCACATTCGTTAGAAAGATATAATTAAACAGATTCAAATATTTCTAGTTTAACTGAAATATGATTTATTTTGAATTCTGTACATTCATTTGAAATTTGAAATCGAATTTTCAAACTACCACGCGATTTCAGGCTTGATTTATAATTAAAATAAATACATTAGAAAGATATAATTAAACAGATTCAAATATTTCTAGTTTAACTGAAATCTGATTTATTTTGAATTTTCTACATTCATTTGAAATTTGAAATCGAATTTTCAAACTACCACGCCATTTCAGGCTTGTTTTATAATTAAAATAAATATATACGTTCTGACTTCGATTTAAATAAATTTTAAATCGTTATTATTAAAATAAATCATTATAAATATTCAAAATTCAATAAAATTGCTAAAATAAAAATTTTAAATTAGTTCTGATTTTCTGGGTTGTTACAACACTAGTCGACCATTCTGCTTAAGCTCAACAAACTTCTTAAACAGAATAGATTTTTGGACGGTAGAAATGACTTCATCTCAAACTTGACCTGGAATGACTCCCATGAAATCTCATCTTCTGGAGCCTCTAAAGTGACAGAGTTCCAACAATCCATGGCTCTGCCCTGTAGCTATCCCGATGCAAGCTTCCTCTTAGTCGCATCGTAAATTCCCAAATCTCCAAAGATCCTAATACAAGTATCAAGCTACCCTTGGATCTCTTCAATCGGTTCCATTCCTTTGAACTTATTCCCTCCGAGAGATATGATGTCCTTACACAGCTTCGCAAAGTCCACGGCTCTAGGCACCTACACTCGAACTCCTACATCTTTCCCAGCTTATACTGGAGCGGGTACCCTCCTCGGGAATGCTTCCATCATATCCTTAAACATGGATGGATAATCTGGTGTACCGCCATTTCCCGCTCCAAGGACAGTCTCCTCCCTAGCAGCATGTCTTAATGTTCGACGACTTATTCTAAATCTGCAATATAGAATGATTAGCCCATGCACGAGAAAAACTGCTAATGGAGTTCAAACTTCATTATACTATATACAATTATATATAGTATACATCCATCAGAAATCTACAAATACGTCTCTCATACATAATTATGTCCTTGAACTTTGGCTAAATTCGATAACCAGAGCTATGATACCAAATGCGACGACCACCCATAACTCCTGCACTTAACAAGGAGAATAATGCGCTGAAAGATGTTTCAGGCAGCTATGGATGATCATCGTGATAAAATAACAAAAGTGGAACCTGTTGTATAACTCACAACGTAAGGATAAAATATAATAGAGCATATACAATAGGAAATAATGGTGAAGCTTGTTTGAGCATAAACTTGAACTTTCATAACGACTAGAAAGAACATCCATGCATCCTCGGAATACTACATAAGTGTCTGTACAAATTGGCCTCACCACAACACTTAGAGTAATCATCAAACAACAGAACATAAATACTAGATAGTAGAAAATAGTACGCCAGCCTCCTGCTCGTCATCGCACAGCAACATCGTCTCACCAAGGCTATCACCTATCACCTGCTACTCAGTCTGTCCATCCACACATGGATGAACAGCCCAAGGTAATAAGAGGGAAACATAAAACCTTGATTCAGACAACAGTCTTAGTGAGCGATAAAACATCTAACATCATCAATAAATTATATGAAATAGGAAGATTAATCAACTAATCTACCAACATCCATAGAGAAGAGCATGATACGTCTTCCCTACATCCGACAGTGATAGCCTTTACAACAAGCACTTAAAAATAACTGTACATTCATGGCAACCAGTTATCAAGCGTATACCACTCTAGTCGATATTGACATCTCCCAAGCAAAAGTCCCAGAGGCCTAAACCAATATCATATAAGCACCCAAGAGGTATCTAATTCAATATCAAATAATCTATACCAGACGATACAAGCAAAACAATCATCATCCATGACTCTGGCTATCACTGCCAATCCTGCTTCAAAACCATCGCTAATCGTATGACCGACTCAACCTTATCATCCGTCAAGGGACAATGGAAAACCCTAGTTCTAGCAAAACTCCATATGCCATCGTGACTGGTATCTCTAGGCCCATCATGACTGCCCTCGATATCTCAAGACCCATCGTGACTGCCCCATTGTACCCTGCTTTGAGTCTGCTAGAACCTTCGACAACGATAATTTCTCGACCTTCATAATCTCTAGTCATCCAACCTGATGAGTATTCACAAGCTCAAGAGCCTTCTCGAGCAACCATTATCCACGAACTTATCACCTTGCATCGTCTTCACATTCGTTGCATTACAACGATCAACGAACACATCACATCACTTAGAACATTCCCACTTGATCACTTCAAAGTCATGTTCATCATCGAACCAAAATAACATCAAATACTAGGTCGTCATAATCAGGTCATGACCAACCTATCACTAATGACCCAACACCCCCACTGAGTCATCCATCAGTTCCACGACCCAACCCTCTAGGTCATATAATCGACCCACGACCTGACTCACTCACCCACATAGCTGACCTGGCACTTTGCACATCCTAACAATGTAACGCTCCAACATGAACGACCCAATCAAGTGCTCCAGCGACCTGACCCATCCATATTACGGCTGACCCACCTCAACTTTACACCAACCTTGTGCCTTACATGATCCAACTCCTTAGTTTGTCGAATGACCTAAGTCATAATGACTAGAAACTAATCAAACTCCAGGATCAAACGATCTGCGACCCATGCAATTAATGCTCAGAAGCCATTAAAGCTCCAGCGACATGAGCTATGCACCAACGACCTACCATGTCTTAGAGAACAATCTACGACCCGACCTATCTCCGAACGACCTGACTCTGAATATGACAAAGATAACTCCAATCTTGACCAAATCATCACCAAACGACAACATCGATTCAAACTGTTTAAACCAAAATTGGTTAAAACACCAAAGGTACTTCGGGAGTACTTCACCAAATGGTTAGAAATAAAAAATGAGACCACAATCGCAAAAAGTAAGTAAAAACACAAGAATTTTTATAGTGATTCGATCTAAAATAGTTCCATGTCCACTTTTGAATCACATCTCATTATCATACTTTGTTTTACAGAATACATGAATTCGCTCAAATTGTTCATCTCTCTCTTTTCCCTCTTTCTATGATCTAAATGTCGCTTGAATTTGCAAAGGAACCGGTGAGATCTCTTACTTTGTGATGGTGGATGTATAAATCTTCGATCACTTTAGCAATTGAATGATCTTCATGGATTCAATGGTGATTTCCATCTCTCCTATTAAATAGTGCCATGTGTCCCTTGCGTTTCTATATTTTGTGGCATGACTGTTCTAACATATGGATCCTTGCCAACATATACTGCTTTCCTATAATGCTTGCAGCTCTAATAAATCTCAGCATGCTCATCTTTCCATGTGGCTTTCTACTGTTATGTATACATAAACAACCATTTAATTTATAGCTTGTTATCCCCATAACATGTATACATAAACAACCTTTTACTTTGTAGCTTATTATGCCCATAACGATATGCGACATTAATTTAATGTCGTATATAACTGGATACATCATGAGTTGGAACGGCTTAAATAGTGGTCAGCTATCATCTACGCCATGCTTTTTACGGCATGATCTCAGAAGGTTTTGCATCATGGAAGGATTGGCGTGAACACTTTTGTTCTTTATATGCGACATGAGATGCACACGGCATGAAAGCCTCCTGCATCCTAAGTTTATTTTATACATCCACAACATGAGTTAAAGAGGGGTCCAACGACTTAAGTATATGTGTGACTTGCCATTACCACATTGAATCCAACTAACTCAAGAGCGGATTACTAGCCATCCATGTGGCGACCTGGTGGCTTGAATAGCTTAATTCCTTAACTCGGTGCAACAACATGTTTACCATACTAGATGAGAAATGCCTTGCGGCATGCATAGCTTAACGTCACGAGTTCTGGTGGTTTGAAGAACTATGAGTACTCACGATACAGATGAACACGTAACCAAGAACACTATCTCGCCACATGTCATGCCATGGACCAGTCTTATATTTATGTCAACATTTCTCACGTGCCCCGTGCACATATATAATGCTTATGAATTTGTGTCGCATTATCTCTGAACGACATAAATGATATTGTTAGCGCGGCTTGAGGATGAGCACGACATGATGGCTCACGACTTGGATGTATTCATATAAGGCTCTAGACTTTGTTTCATGCTGTTCATACGATATATCTTGTGTTCCATATTGCATTTATATCGTATTCATGACTTACATTCATGTCGTGGTGTGCGGCTTGAGACCATGGCATTAGAACAATATTTTGCGAAACTGTCCGGTCCATATCATCAACATACTTTTTCTGAACCGCGTTTTAACGACGTTAACACAAACAACTCATCTAAATCATCCAATTCAACAATCAATACTTTATGAAATCATTTACAACATTAAAATAACATTTTTCGTCAATAATCATATAAAATTCACCGAATTATGATAAATCATTGTATAAACTAAATCAATGGATCTAACTTGCGTAAACATATGAGTTAACATAAAAATTACCAGTTTTAAGTTGCTAGATTAGATCCTATGATGATTCATATAAAAACATACTTACCATGATGTAGATCTTGGTGAAACAACTTACTATGAAGAAAATAAGATCATCTGTGTGAGAGATGCTTATCACTTGCCAATCCTTCGAACATGATTAAAAATGATGAATCACGAATTCGAACAGCGAAGAACAACCTTTAAACCTCTCGATTTGATTCGATTTTTCTTCACTTGATGTAGATCTAGCTTTGATTGATGTAGATCTTCAATCTTTTTCCTTAGATCTAGATTTTAATGATGGAAAAGTGTACTTGATTGAGATAGGGGGTTCATGAGCTCAACCAAATAAGAGGATGAAGAAAGTAAACCATTCTCCATGCCTCTAAACCCTTTTTATAGCCTCCCACTAGCCCACTAATAGGACACCCCAAATCAGCCCATAAATGGCTCACAAAACCTGAACAGAAATTGTGAAACACAAAAACAAAGATTCCTCCCAAACCGCTGAACCAAATCTTTAATGTGACAGATCTACGGAATTGGCAACATCATTTCCTTTCCAATGAAATTGATATCAGTTGCTGATTCGATCCCAGTCAAAAGTTATCCCCTAAATAAAACTAACAAGGGAAAAATGGTCACAAATAAAATTAGTAAAAAATAATGGACATGTCTCACATCCCCATAACCAACATATCAAAATATGAGAATGATTCAACCCTCAGGGAATTGAATAAAAATATGATCCTCCGATGCGTGAAATGTGGGCTGTTACAGTTGGTTTGCTCAACTGCGTGAGTCTGAAAATAATGGAGTGTCGACATCTGAAATGGTTCAATATAAGTTGAAATTTACCAATACGATTAAAAAAGGTTAGAACTACTTATAAATGCAACTTATCATACATACCATTTCTCGTCGATGTTGTGAGAACGACTTAGAGCCCCCCTATTGCAATGTATGAGTTTTATTCATGTTTGCTTGGTTATGCTCTAAAAGCTCCTGTGAAGTTAACTATAAAGTTTTATTATATGAAACATGAAATAAAACAAAAATTGAAAATGAGCTCAAATAACTTAACCTCGCAGGGGGACTATCCAGACTCAAATAAAACTCGACCAAACCTCCTCGCTCATCCACTTAAGGCTTCTATCCATAAATTTTAGGTTTATTTAGGTTGTCTTTATAGTTCTTTTTCATCTTCTTATTCTGTAAAACCCACACTTTTCTGCCCCCAAAATTTTACAAAAATCAAAATTTGAACAAGCATGGAGCGTGTGTATCTAGTACCTACAACAAAGGAGCATGAGCATAATCAGAGTATGATATATATAACTCACAGCGGAAATAAAATAGGATAACTAGTATTAACTCAAGTAACTACTTTTTCAAAGTAAGTCACTTTTCCAATACTGAGCAAGAGAGAGAACGAGGACCGAAAGCAAAACTTAATCTTTGTGAGAACCCAACCTTGCCTAGGAAACCTAGGAGGTTTTAATGAGGAGGGGGTCAGAACAACAAGTTCTGGTGACTAAGAAATGTACAACACAGACTATAACACAGATATATTCCGTTTGGTTCAATCCAAGTTGTATGACTGATAGGTTAGTGATTCTAAACCAACCTTGTTAATGTTTGCACACGACTCTACTACTCTTCTCAAAGTAGTATTCCCAAGGTATATTACCGAGATAGGACCTTTACACATATTTTTGTGAAGCCTTTATACCAAAGCTTAACCGGTTCACTATATCGAGAGTGGGCCCCAAATGCAGGGTTTCCATATATATTCCCATTCACTATTCCTTATTATTTATCGCCTGTCTATCAATGATTGATAGGGTGGATTCTTCTTGATCGCTTAAGACCCTAGGCGGACCAATTGGTCACTTATCAACCCCAGGTAGTATATTCAACGTTAACATAAACTAAAGGGCACTAGCTATAGTCCCTACTAGTTAAGGCTTCCGTCATTCATGCATATACCCTTGCCTCGCATATAGTGAGGGAAGGCATTTTATCGTTCGTTATACCTTCCATCTGACCTTATTATATAACCTCCATAGGCGCTTATTACTTTCCATAGGATAGGTGGTCATATCCGACCTTTTTAATTTCCAGGTTTGGGTAGGCACACACACACATGCCATTTAAGACCCCTATACTGAAAACCTATTCCCAGCCGGACTCTTTAACCCTAGCACATAGCTTTTTAGGACTCAGGAAGCGACTATACGCGAAGGTTATTAGTTCATACCCTATTTGCCTTTAACACCTTTCCCCTTTTGGGATAAAGTAGGCTACGTTATTAAGTCATTCTCGTTTAGTCCCTTTATATGGAAATATTATACGTATACCATTTATTTGCGTCATGAGTTTATATGGTTAATAATATCTTACATTATTAACCTACTTAGTCCAACTATATTTTCTATTTCCATTAATATTAATAAGGAAGGTCATCTTCCTTTTTCCCTAGGATATTTATTTCACACCTTTGCTAATTCGAACTTAGTGTTTAAACGAGAATCATAAATTCCCTTATGACACCCATTTCCTTTTATTTCCTTTTTACTTCCCTTTATGACTCTAGCGGTTATATTTTCCTAAAGCAACTATTTACCAGTCCCAAGTTATCTATTTGTTGTACCCCAAAGGACAATTTCTATTTTTACTCATTTATTTATTGTTTGACTGTTATATATACACAACACTTACGTACCAGGCCTCTCACATTAAGTTGATTACCTGTGGATGCTGCATTTAGCGGTCCGTTTCAAGAAGACTTCTACCAGATGTGAACTTAACCTCTTGCCTTAATATGATTATACTTATGCATTAGACCCCTCACATTAAACTGACTACCTGTGGTTGCTGTATTTGTCAATCGGTTCCAGGCAGGCTTATACCACAAGCTGAGTTTAACCTCGTGTCTGAATGCAGGTATAATTCAAATTCCCTAATTGGGGTTCACAACAATTATCCTAACTGATTTTAGGAATTGTAACCATTTTTTCCATCACATTTATTTTCCCCAAATCAATATTGGTTACAATGGTTATTTCATTATTTGTGGTCTCATTTATAGCAATTAATTATATTGATGGCTACAAACGATCACCACAAATGTATTAATTCAAAATTGGATTATATTTACATATTATTCCATATTGAACCTTATCCAAACATTCAAACATTCCATACAATTTATATTTCACTGTTTCATGCTGAATTGGACGGATAATATGTATATATTTATTTTTATTTTTTCGTGCGGTCAACGTAGTTATTAATATTTTATTTTATTTTTCTTTTAAATGTATGATTTGGTCTAATCAATTAACAAAAATTTCCTTTTTTATATTCAAACTTGCACAAAGGTTTCATGTCTCACAAAGGACCGTTAGCTGTAATCATTGTAAATAATGCATATTTTGTGGAATTGACATATTTCCAAATCATAAGAAATATATGTAATATGTATATATTGGAATAATCGACGCAAATTACATACAAATATATGTATTTATATTTATATGTAACTTTGCACCACTTTTCCCTTTTTAATCCTTTTTGTCATACTTCATGTGATTTCAAAATAATGCCTCTTTATATTTAAGGAGGAAAAAGGCATATTTTGCAATACTTAAGCCAAAAACCCAACAATATTGACTAGAAATAGGAATATTTCTTTTATTCTTACAATCACATAATACACAAATTTCATCTTTTTACCCAAATTCACATATTTCATATTTCAGTACTGAACTAAAGATCTAGAACATAACTACAACAAATTTATGTTTAATGGGACTGATTTGCAGATCCACAGTGCTATGTAACATGTACAACATATTTCTTGACATAACTGTAGGAATATGTGGGGAAAATATTTAAGAATCCTACAATTCATGTTATACATAATCACAACTTATCATATTATTTAACCATATTCATAGTCAAATCTGATGGTTGCCAGAAATTCACAATTATTTAGATAAATTGATCTGATAGCCATATAACATAGATTGGATTCAAACGAAATAGATAAGTCAATATAATTGTATTAGTAAATTTCCCACTCACCTTATAGCTTCCAATATCTCATTTTTGAACCGTTTAGGCTTATAATCCTCAAATTCTTATAAATCTACATTTATCTAGAAAGGGGAAAATTCTAGATCTGTAGAAATGTAAGAAAAAGAGAAGAGAGCGAAGAATCTATCATTGAGCATCCTCTTCCATTGAATCTATTAATATTCCCAATTTCATATGAATTTGATTTGATTTAGTATATATATGAATATATTTTATTTTGAAATTAGGTTAGAAGAGGAAGAAAAACGGCAGAGCTCCACTGCCTTTATAGATTTGAATGAAAGAGAATGGGGATCTACCCCTTTATTTATAGGGGTGGAAATGGCCTGGAACCTTCGGATTAGTTTTAAGTTGTATACATCCATCTATTATATATAAAAATTAACCTAACTGTTCAAGATCTAGCCGTCACTAGGCGATCTAACGCCCTGTAGGTCGAGCTGGGCGGTCGACCACCGTTTGACCTCCTTATCGACTGCCTGGGCACCAGATTTCCCAGTTTGGCTGGGTTATATTAGGTAAATTATTAATTAAATATTCTTCTTATTTATTTTCCGTCCATTTTCGTATTTCGTTCGTAACTTTTTAATATGGACTCCGTTCGCGAAACTCTAAACATGAAAGTTGACCAGAATCCCCTAACGAACTAACGTTTAAATTCTCGCAGCCAAATTCCATCATTTGCAGAAATTCCTATTTTTGAAATTCTAATAATTAATTTATATCACCAAAACACAGGGTTATTACATTCTTCCCTCCTTAAAAGGAATTTCGTCCAAAAAGTCTGACGCCTATAATCCTGTGCTACATAACCAATTTGTGTATACACACTTTACAACCATATGTATATGTGCATGGTGTACATAATGCAATTTCAACCAAAAATATGCATGCAAGATGATTCTAATCGGATCCTCCTATATGTTTGCATTAAAGTTTTTGAAATATTTTTTAAAACATGATGTAGAACATCCTAAATATACTGGCAATTCTATATGAACGCAAAATTTGAAAATCTTTTTCATCCATAACCTTCACACAACTATGAATAGAAGTGTGAAACAACCAATTTTGTATCCAAACCCTACCTTTCAAATCGTACGCAGTCTAATCATTTCCTATTGAACTTTTCCTGAACCAGAAATAGGAAATTAAGGCGAAAAATATTAACATTTCCTCCGCTCACAAATATTCCATTTCCCGTCCTACAGTGGGATTTTCACCTCAGCTACCCAAAATACCCCAAAAATTTCGAACTATAAAGTGTTAAGGAGCTTAAAACAAGCTTTGTAATGTAAAACGAGTTAATTAATAGCTCGTGCGCATCGTTGGCAAGGTATGGAAACAGTGTTTCTAAGGCTAAAACAACCATTTCGTTGTTACCGTTAACATTTTCATCGTATTGTCGGTCCTGTTGCACCATTACAACGTGCATACAAAGCATCCAAAAATCTTCCTTACACCATTCATGTGACCAAAAATCGAAATTTTTCACAAAAATAAGTTTCCGCTTGAAAACCTATCATGTTTATTTTTAAAATTTCCTTACAAAACTGTTTCATTTTCTTATAAAATGATAGAAAAATGTTTTTTTTTCAAATAGCAATTTCCATAAACTTTCAAAAATGAAATTGGCGGAAATTTAAATGATTCATGTCACATGTTGGTAAAAAAGGAAGTCAGTCATGCCAAAAATGTGAAAAATGAAATAACACAAAAGTCAAAATTAAATTTTAGTTTTGACAAGGAACGGTGGTTTATTTATTTATATACCCGTGACGTAGAACCATTCCTTTACTAAAATTTATTCAACACAGAATTTTAAACTTTCCATCTCTAGGACGAGTGCTAATAAATAAACGAGATTTCATTCAATTATTCGTGCGTGAATGACAAACTTTTTTTTTCAACATAGAAATGACATTACTAAAATTGTGCGAATTTTCGTTACTAGCAATTTCTAACACAACACAACATCAAGGAAAATAAAAATGCTGGAAAGGGAAGCACAAGATATAAGATACAACATGAACAAATCATGTTCTAACTACAACAACTTACACTACCCACTATAGGTTGGTCTACCTCCGCAGTTAAAGCCTGATCCATTACCACGTCCGTGCCAGGAGCGTAGTTTAGCTGAGATGCAGCCAATCTCTTGTGTCTGTCGTTGCTGCTCCTCTCGAACCTCTCGGAGCTTGGCCTGTATGGCTCGGATGGCAGTGAGCCCTAGGATTTCATGACGAGGCTACTAAGATGGAGCGGGTAGTGCGGGTGTATGAGCATCGGGAAGCTAAATAACCATCTTTTGGAGAGTGGCGCGACTGATTGCTGTCAGTGCCTTCTTCATAGGCGTCTCTCCAGAAATCCTCACCTTGAAGTGTTGGAAGACACGGGTGAGAAGATGGCCACAGGGAAAATGGCTCCGAGGGGTGTCGAAGAAGGGCTCATTGAGATGGATCATAAGCACATGCGCCCAGTTAATGGCTATGCCGCCAAGGATAACATAGATGGCGCTGCGAACAGAAGGATAAATTCGCTCCAAGGTTCCCGTCTTCAGGATGATGTTTTGTTGTACGATGCGCACAACTACACAGGCCACTGGTCGCAGACTGGCAGTGGTCCAAGCACCAGGCTCTCCAACAAAGTTACGTTGAAGGATTTAAGGGTCCTCCATCTCAGTAGCATCATGCTCGGCTCCCTTTACCGAGATACCCAAAATTTGGGCCAAGTCAGCGTCAGTGAACTCGATACCGGTGCCTATGACCTCAAATTAGTACGTAGGACTCGTCAACGATATCAGCATCCATTTGGGCATCAAACAAACGGACGTAGAGCGGATGCACATCGTGCTCAAAAGTGTCAAAGCGTAGGATCCGTGTTAGGCCTACGGCATCAAAAATATCCTCTAAACCAAATGCGGCGATGTCGGCGAACTTCACTGGGGGGTCAATTTGGAACTCATAACTAGTCGTGGATTGGTAGTGCTTCATCTTAGAGTCATCACGGTCTAGCCAAGTGGCTTTTTGGGGCATGAGACCGGGGTATTGGTTGCGAGGTGCCATTGAGGAATCAGCGAAACGGGCAAGAGAAATTGCAAATTCGGGGTATAATCGGGTAGAGATTTGCACGAGGAGGATTTTGGTGGTAATTAAGGGAGAAACGGAGCGGGGCTTACTCCGATTGGAGCTTAGGAAGGAGGAGGATTTTGGTTTTTCAGTGGAAGGGAGTTTGGGGGAGAAGGGTTGGCTGAATGATGTTATATACATCGTTCCGCAAAAGACGGGTCGGGTCAACCACGCCCATGCATGGAGTAGCGGTCGACCCTAAAGGGCGATCGACCGTCGGTCTACCGCTATGCGGTCGTCCGCTTGCCCCATTGCGGGCGCGGTCTAAACCTCTGCCGAACGGCCCGTTAATTTATATAATATAAATTTTAAATTTTCTATTTACATCGAAATGACTTCTACTCCCAGCCAGATTCTCGTATCGACATCCACTACTCGTCTAGTCGAGAATAAAATTTTCCAACGCCTTTTCCCTGCCTCCAAAAAGATTTGTGACCACCGAAAAGAACGAACTTAAAACAAGAAATCAGCTAGAAATTCAAGATAAAATTCTAAAATGGATTTTTTTCCCCCTTACTAGCCGACATAAACTAAGCGATTCAAATTCAAATACCGTAATAATCAAAATGAACGATGTTTTTTCTTAGCCTTTTTCGAAGAAAAAATTAAAACTTTTCCAAAAATGGAATTTATTTATAAGCTAATGGTTTCTTATTTATAAATCCGTTTTATTATTACTATTTATATTCCAGTTTTATATTTCAAACTGAAAAAACATTTTCAGGTCCAAAAATGTTAGAGCTTTATAATCTTAAGAGTTAATTTTGGTAATTTTAATAAATTATCCAATATACATAGGAAAATGGATACTAAAAGTCATAAGGAATAGATATTTATTGTTTTCATATTTAATGGCATATTCCTTGTCCTTCCTAATTCCATCTTACCCACCAATCAGACTATATTTATTAAAATTACACCATAACTCTAAAATTTTGAAACATGAATAGATTAAAATTTTAAAACCACATCTTCACAAACTACTTTCCGAAACAGTATTTCAAAACCATTGAAATCCAATTTTATATTTCAAATAGTTTTAAAAATAATTTTCCTCGAATACAAGGCCAAGAATTCAATTGAATATCACAACAAAGGTAGATTCAGAATTTTTTTAATGAAGTAACGAATGGATAAACTTCGTAATTATATTTTCGAAATGGATACGACATATTATTATGGGCTTTTATTTCATTTCGGATTGAGTAATGGTTGTAAATAGAACTACCAACGAAACGAAACCTAATCAGGAATTTATGACTATCTCGGTTGTAGCTAGCTTTTAATATTAACATATATATTTTATTGGAGTTTCCAATCTCAAATAAACGGAATCCACCATATGTTGTCTCATGCTCTTCACGATGAGATTGCCAACGTACTGTGGTGTAAGATATAATCGGCTAGGAACCCAACTAAACAAATTTCAACTCTTAGTCGCTCAAAGCCCGTTTCTTATAATTAGGCCCACGATTAATTTTTATTGTCGAAATAGATTAAAGTCAAGTAAGAAAGATGAAGAAAATCATAAAAGAAAATCGAATTACGTTCTCTCACGATTCCTAATTTAACTAATTCCTCTGATCATTTAACCTAGGCTCTGATACCAAATGTAACACCCCACACTTTTCTACACACACATTTTGACAAAAACCAAAACTTGAACACATCCAAGCATTGAGCGTGTATATCTAGTACCTGCAACAAATAAGCATTAACATAATTAGAGTAGGATAAATATAACTCATAGCGGAAACAAAATAGGATAGATATATTAACTCAAGCAACTACCTTTTCAAAGTAAGCCACTTTGCCAATACCGAGCATGAGAGAGAACGACGACCGAAAGCCAAATTTAATCATTTGTGAGAACCTGACCTTCTCTAGGAAACCTGGGAGATTGTAATGGGGAGAGGGGTCAGAACAACAAGTTCGGTGACTAAGAAATGTACAACACTGACTATAACACAAATATATTCCATTTGGTTTATTCCAAGTTGTATGCCTAAAAAGGTTAGTGATTCTAAAATAACCTTGTTAATGTTTACACACGACTCTACTAATATTTCCAAAGTAGTGTTCCCAAGTTATATTACCGAGATAGGACCTTTACACATATTTTTGTGAAGCCTTTATACCAGAGCTTAGCTGGTTCACTATATCGAGAGCGGGCCCCAAATACGGGGTTTCCATTTATATTCCGGTTCAATATTCCTTATTATTTATCGCCTGACTATCAATGACATATAGGGTGGATTCTTCCTGATCTCTTAAGACCCTAGGAGGACCGATAGGTCACTTATCAACCCTCGATAGTATATTCAACATTAACATAAACTAGAGGGCACTAGCTGCGGGCCCTACTAATTAAGGCTTCCGTCATTCATGCATATACACTTACCCCGCACAAGGTGAGAGAAGGTATTTTACCATTCATTATACCTTCTAGCTGACCTTATTAGATAACCTCCTTAGTCGCTTATTACTACCCGTAGGATAGGTGACCATATCTGACCTTTTTAATTTCCATGTTTGGGTAGGCCCACATACACATGCAGTTTAAGACCCCTATACTGAAAATCTATTCCCAGGTGGACTCTTTAACCCTGGTCAATTAGCCTTTTAGGACCCAGGAAGCGGACTATACGCGAATGTTATTAGTTCATACCCCATTTTCCTTTAACACTTCTCCCTTTTTGGGATAAAGTAGGCTACATTATTAAGTCATTCCCGTTTAGTCCCTTTATACGGAAATACTATACGCAAGCCATTTATTTGCATCACCGGTTTATATGGTTAATAATATCTTACATTATTAACCTACTAAGTCCAACTATATTTTTTTCCATTACTATTAATAAGGAAGGTTTTATTCCTATTTCCCCAGGATATATATTTAATATTGACTTAGTGTTTAAACGACAATCATAAATTCCCTTATGACACCCATTTCCTTTTATTGCCCTTTATGACTCTAATGGTCATATTTTCCTAAGGCAGCTACTTATATGTCCTAAGTTATCTATTTGTTGTACCCTAACGGACAATTTCAATTTTTATTCATTTATTTATTATTTGACTGTTATATATATATATACACACACATACACTTATGTACCAGGCCTCTCACATTAAGTTGACTACCTGTGGATGATGGATTTACAAGTCGATTCCGGGCAAACTTCTACCATAGGTGAACTTAACCTCATGCCTTGATACGAATATATTTATGCATTAGACCCCTCACATTAAAATGACTACATGTGGTTACTGGATTTGCCGGTCGGTTCCAGACAGATTTACTTCACAAGTTGAGTTTAACCTCGTGTCTGAATACGGTTATAATTCAAATTTACTAATTAAGGTTCACAACAATTATCCTAATTGATTTTAGGAATTGTAACCATTTTTCCCATCACATTTTTTTCCCCAAATTAATATTGGTTACAATGGTTATTTCTTTATTTGCGGTCTCATTTATAGCAGTTAATTACATTGATTACTACAAATGGTCACCACAAATATATTAACTCAAAATGGATTATATTTACCCATAATTTCATATTGAACCTTATCCAAGCATTCAAATATTCCATACAACTTATATTTCACCGTTTTAAGCTGATTTGGACGGTTATTATGTATATATTTATTTTTTATGTTTCTATGCGGTCAACGTAGTTACTAATATTTTATTCTTTTTTTCTTTTAAATGTATGATTTAGTCTAATCAATTAACCAAACATTTCCCTTTTATGTTCAAACTTGCCAAAAGGTTTCAAATCTCACAAAGGACCGTTATCCATAATCATTGTAAATAATGCATATTTTGTGGAATTGACATATTCCAAATCACAAGAAATATATGTAATATGCATATATTGGAATAGTCAATGCAAATTACATACAAATATATGTATTTATATTTATATATACCTTTGCACGACTTTTCCCTTTTTAAGCCTTTTTGTCATACTTCTTTTGATTTCAAAATAATGCCTCTTTATATTATAGGACGAAAAGGCATATTTTACAATGCTTAAGCCAAAAACCCTACAATATTGAATACAAACAGGAATATTTCTTTTATTCTTACAATCACATGATACACAAATTTCATATTTTCACCCAAATGCACATATTTCACATTTCAGCACTGAACTAAAGATCTGGAATATAACTACAACAAATTTATGTTTAATGGGACTGATTTCCAGATCCACAGTGCTATGTAACATGTACAACATATTTCTTGACATAATTTTTGGAATATGTGGGGAAAATATTTAAGAATCCTACAATTCATGTTATACATAATCACAACTTATCATATACCAATTTTAACCATATTCATAATCAAATTTGATGGTTGCCAACAATTCACAATTATTTAAATAAACAGATCTGATAGGCATAAAACATAGATTGAATTCAAACGAAATAGATAAGTCATTATAATTGTATTAGTAAAATTTACACTCACCTTATAACTTCCAATTTCTCAGTTTTGAACCCTTTAGGCTTACAATCCCCAAATTATTATAAATATACAATTAATATAAAATGGGGAAAATTCTAGATCTACAGAAATGTAAGAAAAAGGGAAGAGAGCGAAGAATCTAACATTGAGCCTCCTCTTCCATTGAAAATATTAATCTTCCCAATTCCATATGAATTTGATTTGATTTGGTATATATATGAATATATTTTGTTTAGGAACTAGGTTCGAAGAGGAAGAAAAATGGCAGAGCTCGCTGCATTTATAGATTTGAATGGAAGAGAATGGGGCTCTACCCCTTTATTTATAGAGGTGGAAATGGCATAGAACCGTCGGATTAGTTTTAAGTTGTATCCATCCATTCGTTATATATGAAAATTAACCTAACCCTTCAAGACCTAGCCGCCACTGGGTGATCTGACGCCCAGTAGGTCGACCTGGGCAGTCGATCGCCAATCGACCCCTATGTCGACCGCCTGGGCACCAGATTGCCCAGGCCGGCTAGGTTATATTAGGTAAATTATTAATTAAATAGTCTTTTTATTTATTTGTTGTCCGTTTTCGTATTTCATTCGTAACTTCTTCATACGAACTCCGTTCGTGAAACTCCAAACATAAAAGTTGACCAGAATTCCAAGACGAATGCAACGGTCAAAGTATAGCAGGCCAAATTCCATCGTTTGATAAATTCCTATTTTTGAAATTCTAATAATCAATTTATATTGCCAAACTCTAGGTTGTTGCATATTCATTGAGAAAGACATCCATATCTTCGGGTTGAACCTAAACAACAACAACTTGTATATAAAAACTGTATTATATATTTTATATAAATTGAAATAAAAAATAAATTTATACTTAGAAGAACCTCGGCAAGGGTGGCATTCCTGATCTGAGCAGGAATGTCATCCCAATGAATAAAACAATTGGTCAACCTACTTATATAGGTTGATCTAGAAATAGATAAAATAAAATCCACAGACTGGATCTCAAAACCTTTGTAGAAAATAAAATGTAAGCATTTAATAAAATTTAAAGAATAAAACTTTACTAAATTAGACACTTACCTTGCACTCTTGGGCATGCGCTCTCCGACTGGACGTAAATTTGATGTTGTACTGCTTGCACTTGCATCTGAAGAGATGGCATTCCATCGTCTAGAAGGTATACCTGCCACAAACATATCATTTCATATAATAATAACACGTATCATTTAGCATATCTATTATCAACTAAAACTAATAGCATACAATATATCTATATATAAACCCAGAACATACATCATATATGTTAGACTGAAAAGTGGCACTAACACCCAATGAAATGTGAAATCCTCATAAATACAGGTCACATATAACAAATGCAGTAAATAATAAAGGGATACGATAATTTTATAGTGGTTTGTCTCAAGCTAAGCCTATACCCACTTTATAGCTTCTTAAATCCTAAGAAGTTACAAGAGCAAGCCTTACAATCCATAAGAACTCGTTATACAAGTACAATTCACTCAAAATGATACACGAAATCCTCGTGTTTACAATAAAAAGATGTAAGAACTGGGATGTTTATACATGAAATCATCGTGTTCATGCATAGTGAGTACGACTTTGATGAACACAAAGAGTAATGGAGGAAATCGTGTTCATGGACGAGGAAAGGTCCCTTCAATTATAAATGAAGTCATGTATTTATAGCTGTAGTTGGCTCCGGGACGAATGTCATATGGCATGCATCCAGCAATTCACAAAAATGTTGTGGGCGAGTGGAGAACGTGTCATAGTGGCCAGGTGGAATTCAACCCATAAAGGAAGGAGGTGAACGCGCCTTGATAATAGGGCCTCCGTTGAAGTGCGGTTGCTTCAGGTGATATCGGGTCGGATATATGCTTTCGACCCGAACCGGAAATGTTGAAATGCTAAAGTCTTCTGGTGTATGCGAGGTCGAGTTTGACCCGATTGGTTCTATCTGCCATATGCCAAGTTGATGAAATAGTTTGATTTGAGCCAAGTATTTCGACCTAACCCAAACACCTCGATCTGACCCGATGTTTCATGCAAGCAATGTTGAGTTTTCAAATACTTCGTCACTTCATCCAAGTGAATGTCGATCGACGCATGTTTATACTCAAGTCCTGAGTATCTTTCCTGATAGAATATTTCTGAAGCTAATTCAGAGGGCTATAAGAGTTATGGTGCAAAGAACCGTAATTCATGTTTTTGAGCCCAAAAGAGGTCATTTAAAGGGGTTTCAGGCCACTTTTATGATTACGTTAGGACTTTGACCAAATCTGTAAACACCCCACCTCCGTTAAGGTCACTCACAAAGGGAATGCATTAACTTTGGTGAAGTATTTTAGGTAAAAGACACAGATAGTTTACAAGACAGACATATAAACAGCAGAAAACTGAAAATTATTTATTAAATAGCGTGGTTCAGTCAAAACATTACAAGCATTGTCTCAAAACCCAAATTCTAAATTATTACAACAAAACATCTGTCTTGATTTATTTCTCCAAGTACATTAAGAAGCATAAAACAGAAGTAAAGCAGCATAAATCCCCAATAAAAGTGTAACCACAGCCATAGCCCAAGAAGAGAGAATCCAACCAATACATGTACTCTCTTCAAGCTTGAAAAGGCCTGCACTAAGTTGAAGTATTCCCTCCCTACGGACCCGAGGGGGGAACAGAAGAAAATAAGGCGAAAGAAAACGAGCCAGACATAAGTCTGGTAAATCCAATGATTATTTAGCATGTAAACAGGTAAAAAGATCATGGCATGAATAAACTGAACCTAGGACAATACCCTAGAAATAAGATAACAATAAATAAGGCAAGATAAACTGGATATACTATCGCACTCATTTCTATTTCTCTGCACCTATGAACAAGTGTTTTCAACTAGCACCATATGTTCATGATAAAATGATCCTCTTTTACCGATCGGCTTCTACTCGCATGCATTTATGACTTGTGCCATTCGGCCCTGCTCGATTGTAGATAGGTGTGCTGGTTCCACCATGGGGTGTATCAATTCCTATGGTGGCAACCCGACACAAATTCAAGATGCACAGTGTATGCTATTGATGCCCAGTGCCTGATTTGTCCATGCCGGAGTACGCGCACGCCCATACTCCGTCGGAACCTACACTGCTGCACCATCCGCCGTTATTTTGCCAGCTTATAATCAGCCCAGTAATCGTGCCCCACCCTGCCTTGTTCAGGGTACCATGATACATCTATGTGGGTTACTACTGAAATGGGTCCCCATTACTAGGGTTTCCTAATCAACATGTTAAAATGGTTAAGTGTTCTCAAATTAACCTAACCACAGCCATCAGTTTAGTTAACATGTTGTATTGGTTAAGTGTTGCCTTAATTAACTTAACCCTACCATTCTTAGGCTGTCTTAGCTTTAATTCATTCATTAAAGCACCAACCACTCACATTAGATATGTTTTGTTGTGGTCGCTGGATGTGCTGGGCGGTTCCGGGCAGTCTTACACCGCAACTCAATCTAACCTCCGGTTTTTCTGGGCTTAATGCACTAACCTCTCACATTATATCTATATTGTTACGGTTGCTGGATGTGCCGGGCGGTTCCGGGCAGTCTTACACCGTAACTCAATCTAACCTCGGGTAAGGCACAATTATCTTTTAATTAATTTACATATTTATTATTTATGTTTATATGTAAATAACATAACATAACATAACTCAAGTCATGTCCTATTGACCCTTTCAAATTTTGTCCATAATTCTTAGGTATACAAATTATACCATTTCATGCCATTAATCATTTACATGATTATGAGCCAACCTATGCCAATAACATATAGTTTAATATTTTTTCCAACGTATCCCCCGTTATTCGTTCGCATAAATTACATAGAGCGTTAGGCTCGTAAATTAGCCTAACTCATAAACAAAAAGGGGGAAAGCAAAAGGACAAGTAACATTCCAATGGCATAAAGCAGTATAGATTAGCTAAGCATGTGTGATATAAATTTGGCATAGTACGACACAAATTTAATTAAGCATGTAAATGTGAACTTGCATTTGAGTTGGACCAAATTAACATAGATCTAAACATCTAAGCATGTAGATCTAGACATATAAGCATATATGAACTTGACTTAGCTTATGATCTTGCATATAACATAACATAAGGAATCACCAAATTTATATACAACATGATGGGTTCATTGCCAGATTATTATACAACATGATAGGTTCATCACCAATTTAACATACAACATGATAAGTCCATCACCAATTTAATATACAACATGATAGATTCATCACCAAATTTATATACAACATGATTGGTTCATCACCAAATTAATATACAACATGATAGGTTGTATCAATCACAATAGTCATGTTGGCATAGATAATTTCAGAATTGCAACATGAATCAGAATACGATTATCTTACAACTAGGCACAGTTCTAATTTCTCTTCATTACAAGCCATGACTTTTATTTGTTCAAATCTAAAGAATAACTGAACTTACAAACAAAAGAAAAAAATCTTGTTTTCTGGGATCTGATTTCTGAAACTGAAAAGCTATCCTTTGATGTAGATAATTGATTCTCTAGTTTTCATTTGATTTGGGACTTCCTAACTTGACTTGTAGTTTAGAGAAAAGTGGAGGCTACGCTAGTTTGGCCATGGACGGCATGACGGCTTCAGAGAGCAATTTTATGTGGTTTTAGGGTTGAGGGTTGGGGTTGTTTATGTAGAATTTTAGATTAATGAGAGCCGCTAGATTAACCTAAGAGTAATCAGAGCCATCCAGACCAAACAGAGCCAACCGGAAGTTGCCACATAAGCCCTAGTGACTCAGAAAACGTGACTGGACAAAACAGTCCAGATTTGGCTGAGGGGTTGAACCCTACAGGGGGGTTGACACCCCTCTTGGGGGGTCGACACCTATGTCGACCCCCCTTGAGGGGAGTCGACCCTTATGGGCGGGAATTTTCCCACCTAGCTGCTTCTCTCGGAATTTTTGAATTTGAACTACTTTTTGATTTAATTATTATTTATATTTAATTTTCGTTTAAACTTGAAATCTTCTGAACTCCATAACTTCTTCATACGGAGTCCGATTCACGCAAACTCAGACTCTATCTTAAGCAGAGTTCCGAGACGAACGCAATGACATAACCAGTTCCCCCTAATTCCCACTTTTAGGATTAAGTATTCTTTAATTTGTTACTTTAATGTTCACAGAAAATACGGGGTGTTACATTCTCCCCTCCTTAAAGGATTTCGTCCTCGAAATCTTCAAGTCAAGAAGAATGTATATCCTACCATCCAACATCCATCTACTCAACCATTCAATCATATTCATCCATTGTCCTTAAAAGGTATCTAATGCTTTTCATGAACATATGCATAGTGTGTGTATATGTCCTTAT
Source organism: Allium sativum (assembly GCA_030737875.1). NCBI lineage: Eukaryota > Viridiplantae > Streptophyta > Magnoliopsida > Asparagales > Amaryllidaceae > Allium > Allium sativum. The sequence goes on from CM060916.1 coordinate 1,015,632,623, forward strand.
CTAATGCAAAATCAGGCGGTCTACTGATTCAGTTAACCTCCTTAATGCAAATCATGATAGTGCCATGAATTCATTATGTATGCAATTATTCCTAATCATTATTTCTACATGAGTGCACAATCATTCATACAAATGCAACGTCCATATGATAACACATCAAGTTTCGATCCATATACAAATACATATATGCATATGCAATATAAAAGTGACTGAACGGACCTAGTACCTAATGTGTGTATATGCATCCACGAGCAACCACTAGCAACCACTTGCAACCATCAATCATAACATGTTTCAAATACATGTTTACATCCATTGGTTTCTACCTAAGGGTCAAGAATAGGGCCGAGGAGATATACTTAAAAGATAGATATAAGCATGCATAAACTTATGGAAAAAGAGATCAAGGATGTACCCTCAAAAAGAAAAGGGTAGCTGCACGTATCTTGTCCTCAGTCTCCCAAGTCGCGTCTTCCTCAGCGTTACTCCATTGAACTTTAACAAGCTTGACTTCACGGTTGCGTAGCTTTTTGACTTTTGTCCCTAAGATACAAGTTGGAACTCTCCTTACCGTTGTTTCTCGTTCTACTTCTACTTCTTCTAGTATGCTTGGCTCCACAACCTCCTCAAACTCATGTAAGCACTTTCGTAGATGAGAGACATGGAAAACATTATGAACTCCAGCCAATCTTTTGAGTAGCTTTACTGTATAAGCCATCTTCCCAACCCTCTCAATGATAGGAAATGGCCCTACAAATCGTGGTGCCAATTTTTCTGTAGACCCAAAGCGAATGACTTTCCTCAAAGGAGATACTTTAAGGAAAACCCTATCTCGGACCTCGAACTCAAGGTCGGTTCTTCTTTTATCAGCATAGGACTTCTGTCTATCTTGTGCAGTCTTCATTCGTCTTCGTATCAAGTCCACCTTCTCTAAAGTTTGTCTAATCATGTCCGGCCCAAGTACGAGCTTGTCTGTAGACTCCAACCAACAAGTTGGTGATCAGCATGGTCTTCCATATAAAGCCTCGAAGGGTGCCATGCCTATGGTGGCTTGGTAGCTATTGTTGTAGGCGAACTCCACTAAAGGAAGATGATCCTCCCATATCCCTCCAAAATCAAGAATGCACAATCTCAAAAGATCTTCTAATACTCTGTTCAACCTTTCCGTCCGACCATCGGTTTGAGGGTGATAGGCTGTGCTTAAGCATAGCTGTGTGCCTACAGCTTCCTGCAAACTCTTCCAAAACTCCCTCGTAAAGATAGGATCTCGATAACTTACTATGCTAGAGGGCATTCCATGCAATCGAACCACCTCTTTAAGATAAATGGATGCTAACGATGAGGCATTCCTCCTACTCTTAACAGGTAAAAAGTGAGTGCTTTTAGTGAGCCTGTCCACTATTACCTAAATACTGGTATTGCCCCTTCTTGACCTTGGCAACCCATCAATAAAGTCCATTGAAATGCTATCTCATTTCCACTGTGTGTAACAACCCGTATTTTCAATAACCTGTAATAACATAAATCGAGGCAGAATTTAATTCTAAAATGGGAATCAAGGGAAACGGGCTATGCCATTGCGTTCGTCTCGGAAAAATACGCGTAATAGAGTCCGAGTTTTCGAAAATCGGAGTCCGTATGACCCAGTTAAGGCCGATGGAAGTTTTCAGAAATTTCCATAATTAAAACAGATTTAATATTTGAATTAAAAATCAAGAATTGGGCCAGCTGGGCCAAGGCGGGAAAAATCCCGCCATGGACCCCATGTCGACAGGCCTGTCGACATGGGTCTTGGCATGTCGACTGCCCTGTCGACAGCCCTGTCGACAGGGGGTGCCCGGGCTGTTTAGCCTGGTGCACCATTTCTGATTTGGGCTGGGTCTTGTGGCTTGGTTCTAGAGAGTTCCGGGATCTGATGGACCTAATTGAATCTAGGGTTAATCCTATGGCCTAAAAACACTACCCTAATCTATAAATAAGGTCCTAATCTACCCTAAATCACTCATTATTCACTCTAGCAACAAAACTATGCCAAAATCCAAACTCTCATGGCCTCCACCCTCTTCATACAAATCCTAATTTAATTCCTAAGTAATTCTCCATGCATACAAGCATATTTAGGCTTGTATGATCCTCCTTAGCTTGCATTAAAGGCTTGTTTTTCTATTGCCATCATGAAGGAGGAGTCTTGATCAAGTTTGCTTGCATTTGGGGGCTTTAATTAGTTGCATAAGGGGTTCTTTACATTTGCTATAGTTATTTGAGTCCGCATAAGCATTGTAAGCCCTCTTACCTTCATTTTAGAAACTCTAAAGTTAATTTGTGATGAAAATTGGGATTTATGCATGTTTGATAAGTGATGCATGTTTATGCGAGTTTGCTAAGTTATGATTTGCAAGTTTGTTGAGTATGCATGTTTATGCGAGTTTGCTAAACCATGATTTGCAAGTTTATTTGAGTATGCATGTTTATGCGAGTTTGCTAAGCTATGATTTGCAAGTTTGTTGAGTATGCATGTTTATGCAAGTTTACTAAGCTTTGATTTGCATGTTTAACAAGTTATGCATGTTTATGCATGTTTGCTAAGTCATGATTTACAAGTGAATTGAGTTATGCATATTTATGCATGTTTGCTAAGTCATGATTTACAAGTTAATTGAGTTATGCATGTTTATGCGAGTTTGCTAAGCCATGATTTGCAAGTTAAATGGGTTATGCATGTTCATGCAAGTTCATTATGCCATGGTATGCATGTTTGACAAGTTATGCATGTTTATGCAAGTTTAAAATGGCAAGTTGTGCATGTTTGACAAGTTGTGCATGCTTATGCGAGTTTAAAATGACAAGTTGTGCATGTTTGACAAGTTATGCATGTTTATGGTAATATGCAAGTTCACTATGCTAAGTTATGCAAGTTTAACCATGTTATGCATGTTTATGGTAATATGCAAGTTCACTATGCTAAGTTGTACAAGTCTAACATGTTATGCGTGATTGTTGTGCAAGTTTATCATGTATGTTGTGCCAAGTTCCCTCTTCCTATCCTTTATGCGTTATTACGAATATGTAAGCGATAGAATGACGTTGGGGGTTTGGGTAAACTTAAAATACATGAAAATATAAGATTGGGAATTTACCTATTAAGTTAGGTCTACCCCTTGGGAATTTACCTATTAAGTTAGGTCTACCCAAGTAATTGTTTGACTTGTAATTATGTTTTGAAATGAAGTGGACATGACACTTAGAAAACAAAAGTGTGGCCAACTCGAGGTTGGGTTGAGTTTGTAGCGTAATCCTACCCGGAACCGACCGGCTTAACTAGTGGCTACAAACAATAGGACCCAATGTGAGAAGTTGGTCATGGGGTGCCAAGACCCGAGGTTAGACCAAGTTGTGGTGTAAAGCTACCCGGACCCGCCCGGCCTAACTAGTAACCACAACAAGGTCTAATGTGAGAGGTTAAGGTGCATTAAATTAATTAATGCCTCGTGATTAGGGTTAAGTCAAGGTCCACTAATACTTAACCAATTTAATCCATTTGGGAATTAGAGAGATTGAGATGGGGTTAGGTGTTAGTTACACTTAGCCAGTCAAATCCACTTGGGGATTCGAGGGATTAGAATGGGGTTAAGTTACACTTAACCAGTTTAATCCAGGATTAGTGAAGGGTTAAATCACACTTAGCCCTCTTAGAAAACCCTAGCAACGTGGTCTGTTCTAACAGTAATCCCAGTTTGGTATCATTCACAACCCTAGAAGCTAGGCTAGGGCGGGGCACGATTACTGGACAGATGTAACCGACCAAAGACGAGGCCGAGTGGTACCGCGATGCGGGTCCAGGCGGGCTACGGACGTGCACGTAGTCCGGTGTTGGACGCATACTATGCATGGGTACCAGTAGATCTGGGCTGTGCATTATTGCTTAAGTGTCCGGGGTTGGCACCCGAGGGCTTGATACACCCGAAGGTGGACCCAGCACAGTCAGACTACATCCATACATGGGCCGTATGGACAGCAACACGTGACGTGTTAGGCTTATAGGGAGCCGATCGACTAGACCGTTGGGCTGGACCTTATATTAAGGTCACTTCATGTTATTGGGCCAAGTTTGGGCTAAGGGATCAATACCTGTTATGTTGGTTTGCTAGTACACCGTGGTGCAAAAACTTAACCTTGTTTTATGCGATGACACCTCTATCTATCTTGTAGATGATTTATCATGCCAGTATGTTGTTATTTGTGATCATCTCAGTTTCCATCATGTTGTTAGCTTTATTAGTTTATAGACTGATCGTAGCAGGGCTTACTCAGTCTTTTTGACTGACCCGTTTTGTTTCGCCTCTTTTCTTCCGTTTCCCCCCCCCCCAGGTTCTCAGGGAGGGAATATTGGAGCCTAGCTTGGATCTTTGCTGCTTCCGTGGATAGCTCAAGTATGCTTTGGACTTGAGCCGCTATGGTTTATCACTCTTATTTGGGGATAGCACCTATGTATTTTCAGTTTATCAGATGATGTATTTATCTAGACTTGTAATTTTGGGAAAGTGACATTTTGATGTACCAGACTTGTGTTTTGAAAAGGGTTTATAAATCTTCCGCTGTTTTATTTACTTACTCTGTTTATTTACATATATATATATATATATATATATATATGTGTGTGTCATGTCCTGCCTTGCTATATCATTATGCATGTTTACCAATAATGCCCCTCCAAAGCTAGTGCATTCCTTTGCGAGTGACCCTGGTGGAGGTGGGGTGTTACATTTGGTATCAGAGCATATGGTTTACGAGAAGGGATAAAAAGGTTTTTAAAACTCTTTGAAAAACTATTTTCAAAACCAAGTATTAAGTATTTTCCAAAGAAAAGTCTAGTTATTTTAAAAGGCTATTCCCCAAAAGCCATTAGCACTATCCTTTGATCCCTCGTTTGAACTCTTTTCTTTTCGTTTCCAGCATGTCTGATAATCTCATCTTACCCGAAGGAGTAACGATACCCGATTGGTTTCGTCGGTACTTGGAAGTTACGGCACCGGTCCCGGATGTCCCTCATACTGTCTCCCCAGTCGAGGCCGCTGTTCCTCCTCCTCCTTCCGTAGCTGATGTTCCTCTTCTCCCTCATCCCCCACAAGCGGATTTTGCGGAAACTTGTAAGAACTTTAAGATGATGGGTTGCAAGAATTTCTTTGGAACCGAGACTTTAGTAGAGGCAAGGAATTGGTTGAAAGAGACCGAAGATCTTTTAGCCACCTTTGATATAGGTGACCGCAGGAAGGTTTTATTGGCAGTATGGTTGCTAAAGGAAGAAGCTGCACGTTGGTGGGTAGTCACCACCGCTACTAGGCCAATTGAGACTTGGGATGACTTTAGAGGAAGGTTTGGACTAAGGTTCTTATCACTGAAGCAAGGGGACATGACTATTAGGGAATACATAGACAAGTTTAATCAACTGGCTCGGGACGATTTAGACTTGGTAACTACAGCTCAGGAGAAGGCCCTACACTTTGCCCTAGGATTAAACGAGCCATTACGTGGTTTGGCCATATCTCATATACCCTTGGGGGCGACTTTCGAGAATTTGGTGAATATGGCCCTACTTCAAGAAGAAGATAACAATGACAAGAAAGAGGTCAAGGCGAATGAGTCTCAAGGCAAGAGAGTAAAATCCGGGAAACGGGGCAAGAATAACAACAACCGCAAGGACAAGCCAAGAACGAATGGGAAGTGCAACTTCTGTGGCATAGTTGGACATATAGCCAGGGAATGTAGGAAGAAGAAGAGAATGCGGGGCGAATGCTTTCATTGTGGTGAGTTTGGACATCTCCGCAGGGATTGCCCGAGGAAACAAGGGCAAGGTCAGACTCAGTTTGCAGGACTATCTGGAGGGCGAGTTCATCCCCTCAACACCGTTCTTCCAGCTTATGATAGAGGTAGTGTTTCTGTTGAAAATCTTGTTTGCATTTTCTGATTTTCCCTGTTCAAACTTTGTTTGATTCTGGCACATCGCATAGTTTTATTTCATCTGATCTAGTTGAAAGTTTTGCACCTAAGTACTAGCCTAGTTGATGATCCCGTATGTGTTTCAAATCCAATTGGGGGTTCTGCCCGCCTGTCTGTGGTCTGAGTGGATTTGAAAATTTCTATCTTGAGTATAGAATTCTCGTGGGATGTTTGTATTCTCGGTTTCAGGGGATATGGGTTGGGTTTCGGCATGGAATGGTTGTCCTGTTTTGGGCCATTCTGGGTTTTTGTATATAGGGTGTGGGGCTCATGACTCGCCTCGGTAATACCCTAGAAATTTCTAGCAACCCTATGGGTCCCATCATGTTATGTTATCTTGAATCCCTCAACTCGTCTATCGATAGTTTGCAATCTGTGAGGGTGGTCCGAGAATATCCTGATATCTTGGGTGAAGTGAAGGGGTTACCCCTAGACGTGGGATAGATTTCCGCATTATCTGGTTGGTACTACCAAGCCAGTTTCATGGCCGGTTAGGCACATGACCTCGCGAGATGAGAGTTAAGAAGCAAGTCAAGGAGTTGCTTGAGAAGAACTTCCTGAGACGAAGCATTTTCGAGTAGGGTGCTCCAGTAGTATTCGTTACTGATGTGGACAGTTTGTTTGGCTTATGTGTTGATTATCGTAAGATAACCGTTACCAAGGATCAATGATTTGTTTGATCAGCTTGTAGGAGCATCTGTTTTCTTTTGATCTAGCTACCGGATTCCATCAGCTTAGGATGGCTGAGGATGGAATTGACAAGACTGCGTTTAGGACTCTAGATGGGTTTTAGAATGGATAGTCATACTATTTGGTTTGACTGATGCACCCGCATATTACGTAAACTGGATGGGTAGGGTGTTTAGGGAGTCCTTGAACAAGTTTGTCATGGTCGTCATAGGCGATATTTTGATCTCCTCAAAAGAGCGAGGAAGAGCATGCTATACATCTCAAGAAGGAGATGGATACGCTTAGAGCCACCAGTTGAAGGTCAAGTTCTCCAAATATCACTTTGGAGGGAAGAAGTTGGATTTCTTGGGCACATAGTTCCTAAGTAAGGCTTAGCGGTGGATTCCGCTAAAGTGGTTGCGGTTTAAGGCCGGAAAACTTTGAGGAGGGCAATTAAAGTAAGAAGCCTCCTCAGTTTGGCTAGTTAGTTAGCATTCCCAGAGCTTAGACTTACTCTTCTGGATCAAGAAGGGGGTTTCGCAGGAAGAAGATCCGCAGTTGGTCAAGAACATGGACCAGTCGGTTCGAGGCGAGATGTTAGGTCACCTCACTAGATATATTATAGATGACAAGGGATGACTAAGGCACGATGAGAGATTATATGTTCCTCGAGTGGAAGACTTGGTAAAGAAGGTTCTTGCAGATGCGCATCACTCGAGGAAGTGGCCGAGTTAGTCTCAGGATGCATGTTGTGCCACCAAGTTAAGGCCAAGTCATAGAAGCCCAGCGGGCCATTACCTCCATTGGAGGTTTCGCAAGGGAAGTGTGAAAACATCTCGATAGATTATGTGGATAGACTACCTAGATCAAAGAAAGGGAATACAAGTATATGGGTCATAATAGGTAGACTCACGAGGAGTGCTCATTTCAGTCCGGTGAAGAGCGAGAGGACTGCATCATGGTTAGCAACGGTTTACCCTCAAGAAGTTGGCCAGTTTTGAAATAGCCTACAGGAAGCCATGGGTAGGCAGTTGAATCTAGGTATGGCCTATCACTCATAGGCGGATGGTTCATTTCGATTAAGCATGAGTTATAGAAAATCAAGTGTATAAGAGCAATTGGCAACGTGGATTGGTATTTTCAAAAGAAAAGTTCTGTTGCATGGAATACTTTATAGTAAGTAGACGAGATCCAGGATTCACTAGTGAATTTTGGAGAGCTTGCATGAAATCATGAAGTCATAATTATGTTTAAGCCAAGTATACAGAAGGAAGAATAAGTGGAAAAGAAAGACGAGAGGCGATAATGGAATACGTTCCAACTCGAATTTGGGAAATAGGAGTTAGGAAGCCAAGGAATCATGAAGTGAAAGATAGTCAAAACACAGTGGAGTTAAGCTCAAGGAAACGTAACTAAGAAGAGTGAAGACTAGATACGCGCATCATATCTCTTTTTAAGAGTGCATCTTTGATCCTTGTTTTCCTGTGGAACTTGCTTGCAAGTTATCTTTTGTATATATCCTCTCGGTCCCATTCTCGATCTTATTTCTGTTGTAAACTCCATAAGGGGGTTAAGACTCATCGGTTAGTACTATATGTCAAAGCTTGAGTGGATTTCTTGTAATCCAAAAAGGAGTTTATCTAGTTTATCGTGTCGATCTTGTCATGAGAACCTTAGGTAGAAACCCTTTGGATGAAACATGTATTTGAAACATGTTATGTTTGATGGTTGCAAGTGGTTGCAAGTGTTTGCAAGTGGTTGCTCGTGGATGCATTATACACGATTAGGCACTAGATCGGCTCACACACTCCTCATATTGCATGTGCATGAGTGTTTATGCTTATTCTTGGATGAAATTCGTATGCTATCACATGGATGTTGCATATGGATGTATGATTGAGCACGCATGTAGATATTATACATTATGTTAGGAATTTGCATACATATGGATTCATTTCACTGACATACATGTGCATTAAGGAGGTTTACTGTATCAGTAACCGCCTGATTTACATACATATGCATTAAGGAGGTTTACTGTATCAGTAACCGCCTGATTTTCGCATTAGGTAAGTACATATACACACACTTTTGCATATGTTCATCCAGCATTTAGAATCTTGTAAGGACAATGATTGCTCGTGGATGATGCTTTGAGTAGATGGATGATTGGATGGTAGGATACGTTCTTCCTAACTTGAAGATTTCGGGGACGAAATCCTTTAAGGAGGGGAGAATGTAACAACCCGTATTTTCAATAACCTGTAATAACATAAATCGAGGAAGAATTTAATTCTAAAATGGGAATCAAGGGAAACGGGCTATGCCATAGCGTTCGTCTCGGAAAAATACGCGAAATAGAGTCCGAGTTTTCGAAAATCGGAGTCCGTATGACCCAGTTAAGGCCGATGGAAGTTTTCAGAAATTTCCATAATTAAAACAGATTTAATATTTGAATTAAAAATCAAGAATTGGGCCAGCTGGGCCAAGGCAGGAAAAATCCCGCCATGGACCCCATGTCGACAGGCCTGTCGACAGGGGTCTTGGCATGTCGACTGCCCTGTCGACAGCCCTGTCGACAGGGGGTGCCCGGGCTGTTTAGCCTGGTGCACCATTTCTGATTTGGGCTGGGTCTTGTGGCTTGGTTCTAGAGAGTTCCGGGATCTGATGGACCTAATTGAATCTAGGGTTAATCCTATGGCCTAAAAACACTACCCTAATCTATAAATAAGGTCCTAATCTACCCTAAATCACTCATTATTCACTCTAGCAACAAAACTATGCCAAAATCCAAACTCTCATGGCCTCCACCCTCTTCATACAAATCCTAATTTAATTCCTAAGTAATTCTCCATGCATACAAGCATATTTAGGCTTGTATGATCCTCCTTAGCTTGCATTAAAGGCTTGTTTTTCTATTGCCATCATGAAGGAGGAGTCTTGATCAAGTTTGCTTGCATTTGGGGGCTTTAATTAGTTGCATAAGGGGTTCTTTACATTTGCTATAGTTATTTGAGTCCGCATAAGCATTGTAAGCCCTCTTACCTTCATTTTAGAAACTCTAAAGTTAATTTGTGATGAAAATTGGGATTTATGCATGTTTGATAAGTGATGCATGTTTATGCGAGTTTGCTAAGTTATGATTTGCAATTTTGTTGAGTATGCATGTTTATGCGAGTTTGCTAAACCATGATTTGCAAGTTTATTTGAGTATGCATGTTTATGCGAGTTTGCTAAGCTATGATTTGCAAGTTTGTTGAGTATGCATGTTTATGCAAGTTTACTAAGCTTTGATTTGCAAGTTTAACAAGTTATGCATGTTTATGCATGTTTGCTAAGTCATGATTTACAAGTGAATTGAGTTATGCATATTTATGCATGTTTGCTAAGTCATGATTTACAAGTTAATTGAGTTATGCATGTTTATGCGAGTTTGCTAAGCCATGATTTGCAAGTTAAATGGGTTATGCATGTTCATGCAAGTTCATTATGCCATGGTATGCATGTTTGACAAGTTATGCATGTTTATGCAAGTTTAAAATGGCAAGTTGTGCATGTTTGACAAGTTGTGCATGCTTATGCGAGTTTAAAATGACAAGTTGTGCATGTTTGACAAGTTATGCATGTTTATGGTAATATGCAAGTTCACTATGCTAAGTTATGCAAGTTTAACCATGTTATGCATGTTTATGGTAATATGCAAGTTCACTATGCTAAGTTGTACAAGTCTAACATGTTATGCGTGATTGTTGTGCAAGTTTATCATGTATGTTGTGCCAAGTTCCCTCTTCCTATCCTTTATGCGTTATTACGAATATGTAAGCGATAGAATGACGTTGGGGGTTTGGGTAAACTTAAAATACATGAAAATATAAGATTGGGAATTTACCTATTAAGTTAGGTCTACCCCTTGGGAATTTACCTATTAAGTTAGGTCTACCCAAGTAATTGTTTGACTTGTAATTATGTTTTGAAATGAAGTGGACATGACACTTAGAAAACAAAAGTGTGGCCAACTCGAGGTTGGGTTGAGTTTGTAGCGTAATCCTACCCGGAACCGACCGGCTTAACTAGTGGCTACAAACAATAGGACCCAATGTGAGAAGTTGGTCATGGGGTGCCAAGACCCGAGGTTAGACCAAGTTGTGGTGTAAAGCTACCCGGACCCGCCCGGCCTAACTAGTAACCACAACAAGGTCTAATGTGAGAGGTTAAGGTGCATTAAATTAATTAATGCCTCGTGATTAGGGTTAAGTCAAGGTCCACTAATACTTAACCAATTTAATCCATTTGGGAATTAGAGAGATTGAGATGGGGTTAGGTGTTAGTTACACTTAGCCAGTCAAATCCACTTGGGGATTCGAGGGATTAGAATGGGGTTAAGTTACACTTAACCAGTTTAATCCAGGATTAGTGAAGGGTTAAATCACACTTAGCCCTCTTAGAAAACCCTAGCAACGTGGTCTGTTCTAACAGTAATCCCAGTTTGGTATCATTCACAACCCTAGAAGCTAGGCTAGGGCGGGGCACGATTACTGGACAGATGTAACCGACCAAAGACGAGGCCGAGTGGTACCGCGATGCGGGTCCAGGCGGGCTACGGACGTGCACGTAGTCCGGTGTTGGACGCATACTATGCATGGGTACCAGTAGATCTGGGCTGTGCATTATTGCTTAAGTGTCCGGGGTTGGCACCCGAGGGCTTGATACACCCGAAGGTGGACCCAGCACAGTCAGACTACATCCATACATGGGCCGTATGGACAGCAACACGTGACGTGTTAGGCTTATAGGGAGCCGATCGACTAGACCGTTGGGCTGGACCTTATATTAAGGTCACTTCATGTTATTGGGCCAAGTTTGGGCTAAGGGATCAATACCTGTTATGTTGGTTTGCTAGTACACCGTGGTGCAAAAACTTAACCTTGTTTTATGCGATGACACCTCTATCTATCTTGTAGATGATTTATCATGCCAGTATGTTGTTATTTGTGATCATCTCAGTTTCCATCATGTTGTTAGCTTTATTAGTTTATAGACTGATCGTAGCAGGGCTTACTCAGTCTTTTTGACTGACCCGTTTTGTTTCGCCTCTTTTCTTCCGTTTCCCCCCCCCCCAGGTTCTCAGGGAGGGAATATTGGAGCCTAGCTTGGATCTTTGCTGCTTCCGTGGATAGCTCAAGTATGCTTTGGACTTGAGCCGCTATGGTTTATCACTCTTATTTGGGGATAGCACCTATGTATTTTCAGTTTATCAGATGATGTATTTATCTAGACTTGTAATTTTGGGAAAGTGACATTTTGATGTACCAGACTTGTGTTTTGAAAAGGGTTTATAAATCTTCCGCTGTTTTATTTACTTACTCTGTTTATTTACATATATATATATATATATGTCATGTCCTGCCTTGCTATATCATTATGCATGTTTACCAATAATGCCCCTCCAAAGCTAGTGCATTCCTTTGCGAGTGACCCTGGTGGAGGTGGGGTGTTACACTGTGGGACTTCTAGAGGATGAAGCAGACTACCGGGTTTCTTCTGCTCCGCTTTGACTTGCTGGCATATCAAGCATTTAGAGACAAACTTAGCTACATCCTTCTTCATGTCGTTCCAAAAGAAAACCCTTTTTATGTCTTTATACATCTTGTCCCCGCCTGGGTGTATGGTCAATTTGGAATGGTGTGCTTTTTCGAGAATGGTTTTCACCAAATCCCTTGCTTATGGGACGCATAGTCTTCCATCCCGTCTCAACCAACCCTTGTCATCGATGGAGTATCTATTGAGGTGACCATAAGCCTCACCTCTCATTAGCTTATTCATCACATCAACTAGCTGAGGGTCTTCACGTCGCGCGATTCCTATTGAGTCCAAAAGCGTAGGTCGCACCTCTAGTGTTGCTAACAAACCAAGTACAAATTCGAAGGAGGGTCTAAAGTCAAAGTTTGCTTTGTACCCCCAAGCTTTGCCTTTCTACAAAGAGAGGACTTAAGGTCAGCTTTTTTCTACTCAAGGCATCTGCCACCACATTGCCTTTGCCAGGGGTATAAGCAATCTCAAAATCGTATGAGGCCAAAAATTCCATCCACCTTTGTTGTCTTAAGTTAAGATCTTTCTGTGAGAAAAGGTACTTTAACGATTTATGGTCAGTAAACAATTCAAACCTTTCTCCTAGTAGGTAATGACGCCATGAATTAAGAGCGAAAACAATGACAGCTAGTTCTAAATCATGAGTTGGGTAGTTTTTCTCATGTACCTTCAACTGCCTTCCTCCATAACAAACTACATTGCCCTCTTGCATCAAGACAGCGCCCAATCCTGTTCTGCATGCGTCTGTGTATACTATAAACGTCAACTCCCATCAGGCAATGTCAGAACTGGGGCTGTTGTCAGAGCCCTTTTCAGTCGTTGGAAAGCAACGTCGCAATCCAAATCCCAAGAAAAATTTAGGTTCTTCTTCGTCAATCTAGTAAGTGGGGCCGATATCTTTGCAAAGTCTTTAATGATCTTTCAGTAAAAGCCCGCTAGTCCGAGAAAACTTCATACTTCGGTTGCATTGCGGAACACCTTCCAATCCTGCACCGCAACTACTTTCGCCGGATCCATAGCTATCCCCTTTTTGGACACTACATGTCCAAAAAACCTTACTTCTTCTCTCCAAAAATGGCATTTGGAGAATTTTGCTTTCAACTGGTGTGCAAGAAGAGTATCCATGACTTTCCTTAAATGCAAAGCATGCTCTTCCTCACTTTTCGAGAAGATCAAAATGTCATCCACGAAGACAACTACAAATTTATTAAGGAACTCCCTGAACACCCGATTCATCAAGTAAACGAAATGAGCAGGTGCATTTGTCAAGCCGAAAGGCATGACAAGCCATTTGAAGATACCATCTGGGGTCCTGAATACGGCCTTATCAATGCTGTCCTCAGCCACTCTTAGTTGATGAAACCCGGTAGCCAGATCTAGTTAGGAGAAAACCGATGCACCTACAAGCTGATCGAACAAGTCATCTATTCTTGGAAGTGGGTGCCTATTCTTCTTGGTCAGCTTGTTTAGGTCCCTATAATCAACGCATAGGCGAAGTGAACCATCTGCTTTGGTTGCAAACACCACTGGAGCACCCCATTCAGAAATACTCCGCCTTATAAACCCTTTTTCAAGCAACTCTTTAACTTGCTTGCTGAGCTCTTTCCTTTCCCTTGGAGCCATGTGTCTAACGGGTAGAGCAACGGGTTTTGCATTATCAACAAGGTATATGCGGAAGTCTATCTCTTGCTTTGGAGGTAAACCCTTCACCTCTTCAAAGACATCCGAGTATTCTCAGACTACTCTAATAGATTGAGGGTTCTCAAAGATGCATCAAGAGATTCTAGGTAACTAAGCATAACAGAGTTCATGGGATTACAAGAGATTTCGAGAGTGTTACCGAGGCGAGTCATAAGTCTAACCACTCTCTTTTCACAGTCGAGGATGGCACCATTACTAGATAGCCAATTCATGCCTAGAATCAACCCATAGCCCATGAAGCCCAAAACATAGGCATTACATTTAAACCCAACGCTTAGTATAGAAATTTCCAAGTCCAAACAAATCATTGATAAATAAGCCGAACCCCCAATTGGATTTGAAACAACCAAGGGATCCTCTACTATACTGGTGTCTAGGTGCAGAGATTCAACTAAAGCAGTAGATATAAAAGAGTGCGATGCGCCAGAATCAAAGAGAGTACGAACAGTGTGATCAAAAAGATAAACTAAACTCTCAACAAAAATATTTCTACCTCGTTCTTGCAGAGGTGCTATGAGAGCATGAACATACCCTCCAGTAGTAGATCCAGTCCTCTTCCCTTGACCTTGCTTTCTTGGGCAGTCCTTAGCCATGTGTCCTGTCTCGCCGCACTGAAAATAATCACCCATCTTACTTTTCTTCTTTCTGCAGTCCTTAATCAGATGTCCAGGTATGCCACAAAAATTACACTTCCTCTTGTCACGGGGTTTGTTATTCTTCCTGCCTTTATTGGAATCTGTATTCTTATTCTGTGATCCCTCCACTTTCTTGTCTTGAGGTACTTCCACCTTTGTCTCTTTCTTACCATCCTTGTCTTCTTCTTGTAACAGTGCCATGTCCACTAGTCTCTCATAAGTTGCACCCATAGGTATATGGGACATAGCTAGGCTATGCAGTGGCCCGTTCAACCCTTTAATGAAATGGAGAGCCTTCTTACATGGAGTGTTCACTAAATCCAATCCGAATCTTGCAAGCTGGTTGAATTGGTTGACGTATTTCTTGACCGATAGGCTTCCCTGTTTGAGAGCTAAGAACTTTTCCATCTGTAGGGTTCGTTCAGCTTGCAAGAGGAACTTCATTTCAAACCTCATTCTGAAATCCTCCCTGGTTTCAACTAGTCTCTCAGCATTGGTAACTTCCCACCAATAAGAGGCTTCGTCCTTAAGTAACCACACAGCCAATTGTATCTTCTTCCTATCGTCCACTTCAAAGATAACAAACCAATCTTCTGTTTCCTTGAGTCAGTTTCTTACTTCCACAAATGATTCACTCCCATTAAAGTTCTTTCCACCCATGGCTCGAAAGTCTCTACATATCTTAGAGAAATCATTTGCAGGAAGAGGAGGAGGAGGAACAGCTGCAACTGGGGGAGCACGAACGTCTGCTGGGTCTGCGTCATTTGCCCTAGCCTCCAGGTACCTTCTGTACCAACCAGGTACTGGCACACCCTCAGGAAGATTAAGATCCCCAGACATGCTGAATCGAAAAGAAAAGGTTCAAAACAAGGGATAGAAAGATAGTGCATATGGCTTTGGGGATTATGCTTTTTAAAATAAAACATCACTTTTCTTGAAAATGCTTCTTTAAACTTCTTTTGAAAAATAGTTTTCAAAAACTTTTATCTGATCTGGTAACCCTTTGCTCTGATACCAAGTGTAAACACCCCACCTCCGTTAAGGTCACTCACAAAGGGAATGCATTAACTTTGGTTAAGTATTTTAGGTAAAAGACACAGATAGTTTACAAAACAGACATATAAACAACGGAAAACTGAAAATTATATATTAAATAGCGTGGTTCAGTCAAAACGTTACAAGCATTGTCTCAAAATCCAAGTTCTAAATTATTACAACAAAACATCTGTCTTGATTTAATTCTCCAAGTACATAAAGAAGCATAAAACAGAAGTAAAGTAGCATAAATCCCCAATAAAAGTGTAACCACAACCATAGCCTAAGAAGAGATAATCCAAGCAATACATCTACTCTCTTCAAGCTTGAAAAGGTCTGCACTAAGCTGAAGTATTCCCTCCCTGCGGACCTGGGGGAGGGGGGGATGGAAGAAAAGAAGGCGAAAGAAAACGGGTCAGACATAAGTTTGGTAAGTCCAGTGATTATTTAGCATGTAAACAGGTAAAAGGATCATGACATGAATAAACTAAACCTAGGATAATACCCTAGAAATAAGATAACAATAAATAAGGAAAGATAAACTGGATATACTATCGCACTCATTTCTATTTCTCTACACCTATGAAGAAGTGTTTTCAACTAGCACCATGTGTTCATGATAAAATGATCCCCTTTTATCGATTAGCTTCTACTCGCATGCATTTATGACTTGTGTCATTCGGCCCCGCTCGATTGTAGATACATGTGCTGGTCCCACCATGGGGTGTATCAATTCCTATGGTGGCAACCCGACACAAATTCAAGATGCACAGTGTATGCTACTGATGCCCAGTGCCTGATTTGCCCATGCCGGAGTACGTGCATGCCCGTACTCCGTCGGAACCTACACTGCTGCACCACCCGCCGTTATTTTGACCGCTTATAATCAGCCCAGTAATCGTGCCTCACCCTGCCTAGTTCAGGGTACCATGATACATTTATGTGGGTTACTACTGAAATGGGTCCCCATTACTAGGGTTTCCTAATCAACATGTTAAAATGGTTAAGTGTTCTCAAATTAACCTAACCCTACCCATCAGTTTAGTTAACATGTTGTATTGGTTAAGTTTTACCTTAATTAACTTAACCCTACCATTCTTAGCCTGTCTTAGCTTTAATTCATTCATTAAAGCACCAACCACTCACATTAGATATGTATTGTTGCGGTCGCTGGATGTGCCTGGCGGTTCCGGGTAGTCTTACACTATAACCCAATCTAACCTCAGGTTTTTCCGGGCTTAGTGCGCTAACCTCTCACATTAGATCTATATTGTTACGGTTGCTGGATGTGCCAGGCAGTTTCGGGCAGTCTTACACCGTAACTCAATCTAACCTCCGGTTAGGCATAAACATCTTTTAATTAATTTACATATTTACTATTTATGTTTATATGTAAATTATCCACCAACGTTGTCAACTCAAGTCATGCCCCATTTACCCTTCTAAATTTTGTCCATAATTCTTAGGTATACAAATTATACCATTTCATGTCATTAATGATTTACATGATTATGAGCCAACCAATGCCAATAACATATAGTTTAATATTTTTCCCAACGTATCCCCCGTTATTCGTTCGCATAAATTACATAGAGCGTTAGGCTCGTAAATTAGCCTAACTCATAAACAAAAAGGGGAAAAGCAAAAGGGATATGTAACATTCCAACGGCATAAAGCAGTATAGATCAACTAAGCATGTGCGATATAAGTTTGGCATTGTACTACACAAATTTAATTAAGCATGTAAATGTGAACTTGCATTTGAGTTGGACTAAATTAACATAGATCTAAACATCTAAGCATGTGGATCTAGACATATAAGCATATATGAACATGACTTATCTTATGATCTTGCATATAACATAACATAAGGAATCACCAAATTTATATACAACATGATGGGTTCATTACCAAATTATTATACAATATGATAGGTTCATCACCAATTTAACATACAACATGATAAGTCCATCACCAATTTAATATACAACATGATAGATTCATCACCAAATTTATATACAACATGATTGGTTCATCACCAAATTAATATACAACATGATAGGTTGTATCAATCACAATAGTCACGTAGGCATAAGTAATTTCAGAATTGCAACATGAATCAGAATACGATTATCTTACAACTAGGCACAGTTCTAGTTTCTCTTCATTACAAGTCATGACTTTTATTTGTTCAAATCTAAAGAATAACCGAACTTACAAACAAAAGAACAAATCTTGTTTTCTGGGATCTGATTTCTGAAACTGAAAAGCTATCCTTTGATGTAGACTATTGATCCTCTAGTTTTGATTTGATTTGGAACTTCCTAACTTGACTTGTAGTTTAGATAAAAATGGAGGCTACCCTAGTTTGGCCATGGATCGCATGACGGCTTCAGAGAGCAATTTTATGTGGTTTTAGGGTTGGAGTTGTTTATATAGAATTTTAGATTAATGAGAGCCGTTAGATCAACCTAAGAGTAATCAGAGCCATCCAGACCAAACAGAGCCAACCGAAAGTTGCCACATAAGCTTTAGTGACTCAGAAATCGTCACTGGACAAAACAGTCCAGATCTGGCCGAGGGGGTCCACCACTAGAGGGGGTCGACACCCCAGTCGACACCCCTCTTGGGGGGTCGACACCTATGTCGATCCCCCTAGGGGGAGTCGACCCCTATGGGCGGGAATTTTCCCGCCCAACCGCTTCGCTCGGAATTTTTGAATTTGAACTGCTTTTTGATTTAATTATTATTTATATTTAATTTCCGTTTAAACTTGAAATCTTCTTAACTCCACAACTTCTTCATACGGAGTCTGATTCACGCAAACTCGGACTCTATCTCAAGCAGAATTCTGAGATGAATGCAATGGCGTAACCCATTTCCCCTAATTCCCACTTTAAAAATTAAGTATTCTTTAATTTGTTACTTTAATGTCCATATAAAATATGGGGTGTTACAAAATCGCTTTGTGTTTGTTGATGATGTTCTCAATGCTTAAGAGCGTTGTTAACCAGAAACTTAACATGTGATAGCTTTGACTAAAAAGTGTGTCAACATTTTGCTCCTCAAAACATTTCTTTCTTGACAAAGGAAGATGTGTTCTGGAAAATCCAACAAATCCATAATCTATAGAAATCCAGAATGCCAAGATCGCCTCAGATCATATTAAGGCCAAAAAATGATGATCGCTTAGGATCGTATTAAGGCCAGAAAATCAAGAAAACCAGGGCCACGACGGGCCCGCTAGCTATAAGTTTAACCCAAACCTGCAAAGAAAGAAGACAAACAGATGTATCAAATCCTGACTGTACGGCTTAACCTTTTCGAGCGTAAACCATGCTTGGGGTCAATTTTGAGTATAAACCACAGGCGACGTTCGAACCATCCCGCCAAATCCTGGCCAAGGGACCCAACCTCTCAGGCATAATCCATACTTGGAAGTTCAAACTGGGTATAATCCATATTCGAGTTTTATTGAGTTCATCTGTCAGGTCCTGACACGATAATTTGACGTTCCCATGTATAATCCATACAAATGAATCCAACCAAGTACAAACCATACTCATTTAGAGATAGAGTTATGCTTGCCACATCCTGACAAGATTGTCGGCCCCTAGGCCATACCTAGGGTTCCGAGATAAGTATAAGCCATACTTTAAGTTAAGATTAAGAACCTTGCCACACCCTGACAAAATACTTAAGTTTGTCAAACATAATTCAGGCTCCAAAAGTACATTTTATTCAATTCAAAAATGATTACAAACAAATCTTGTTTGGTTTATCATTGAATCCAGAGCATGCCTAGGGATTACATCCAAATCCCGTATGTGTGTACTTCAACTTAGCCATTTGGATGAATAAAAAATGAAATAGAAACATATCTTAGTCCTAAGAAATGTTGAAAATGCTGGGTGATTTAATCCAGATCAGCTGATGATAATCCCATGAGAAGTCGATCCAGGATTATTCCCTCTCCGAGGAGCAGGAGGTGGAAGCGCGGTGTAGGCATTGTTGATTGTTTGACATACTCAGGTAGCTCTCAACATCTAATAGTTCCTTAATAATGTCTCGCAAATGCTTACGGTTATTGGGGTTGTGACCATCCATCTCATGAAATGCAGTGTTTTCAATCGCGCTCTTTTAGCATTAGCTCCCTCCTGTCAGGCTTTGGGTAGGAGATAACATTTCTGGTATCCATGTAGATGTCGATGAGTGAAGCACTAAGTTTAGTGTATTTATCGTATCTGGGCCTTCTACAGAGCTGAGCAGCACGATCATTCTTAGCAGAGGCCTTTCTTTTGCCCTTGTCATTGCCTTTCTAGAATCAAATGGTCCTCCGTATTTAACCTGTCAATATCGAGAATGTCCTTCTCGGAGTTTGCATCTTCCTCACGCAGAAATCTATCTACTTTGAAGTAGAATTTGCCAAGATCTCTCAGTGGATCCCAGTGCAATGAAAATTTGAAGTTCGATTTATCCAGAATGCTCGATACGGTTTCCATCAATTCCATAGATGGTTAAGGTCGATCAACCAATGCTACTGCGGCATTGAATCTTTTCAGGAATGAGCACAGGGTTTCATCAGACCGATGTTTGATTGATGTGAGGAACATAGCATTCTTGGGTCGAGAAATATGGACCCGAAACTTTTTAATGAAATGAGTGACCAAAACGTTCCAACTGTTGATCGATTTAGATTCCAGCTGTCGAAACCACATAGCAGCTATATCAGTCAAGTAGAGGGAGAAGTATTCGACCATGACATTGTTGGACACCGATAAAACTTCCATGTGACACAAATATCACATCAAATGCATGGTAGGATTCGTCCTGTCGTTATAAGGCCAAAGCTGGAAGCTTAAAGTACGGAGGGTTATGGGAATTCCTAATTTCTCGTGTGAATGGATTGCAATTGACATTATCCACATCACCTTGAGAAGTGTCACCTCTCGAGAAGCGTCGAATCACGTTTGCAATGTGATTTCCATCTGCCAGCAACTGTTCCTAGTCATCCAATCCTGCATTGGTGCCCCCAACAGGGAGTTTGAAGAGTGTGGATGTATAGGCTGAGCTGCCTGATTTGGTTTGGAATGGGGTTTGTTTCGCGGGTCGATGATGCCCATAGATCACGGTTCGAATGGTTCGACCTGACCGGGTCCATAATTTTCGACTTGAGTTGCTTCATGCTGAAATTGAGTTGAATGTGGTGCTCCAGAATCCATACGAACAGGAGTAGGAGTTAGCCGAGCTTGACTCGAGTTTACAGCGATCGTGTTGCCAACATTTTCATACAAAATGTTAAATGTTGTAGTTGCATGCTGCACATCTTCAGAACTGGACGGTTTCCCTTTGCTGTGTTCAGGTCGGTGCTATCAATTCAACCCGGGGTCACATGCGATCCGACCTGGGGTGCAGGAGCTGATTGAGCTAAGTTTTATGTTGTTTGACCATCAACAATGTTTTTTGGGCAAGTTGAGGGTTATTACTTGGCTTTCCATCCATTCGAGCAAAGAATTCGTTCATCATTTCCTGTTGCTTCTGAAGAAGCTTGCCTTGCAGTGCCATCTAAGTTCTCAATTCAGCGAGAATGCCATCCATTTCCTCTCTAGTCAACTATGCTAATGGATCTCCACGAGAGGAAGCCTCTTGGCTTGCCTCGTTTCTAGCGCCTTCTGTGCCAACATCCTCAGCACGGGAGAAGGTTCTGTCTTTCTTCCTTTTAACCATTGAGACAAAATATCAAGCAATCCGCTTATTTGCAAGCTAGAGGTTGAAGTGATAGCATGCCCCTCTTCCTGGCGCACCAAAATGTTAGACCGAAAAGTGACATTAACACCCAATGCGGTGTGAAATCCTTGCAAACACATATCACAGACAATAAATGCAATAAATAATGAAGGGACACACAATATTTTTATAGTGTTTCGACTCAATCCAAGCCTACATCCACTTTATAGCTCTTAAATCCTAAGAAGTTATAAGAGCAAGCCTTACAATCCGTAAGAACACGTTATACAATTACATTCACTCAAAATATACACGAAATCCTCATGTTTGCAATTAAAAGAGGTAGCAAATAGGATGTTTATACATGAAATCCTCATGTTCTTTTGTAGTGAGTACGACTTTGATGTATGCATAGAGTAATGGAGGAAGTTGTGTCCATGAAGGAGGAAAAGTCCCTTCAATTATCCATGAAGTCATGTATCTATATCCGTGGGGTGGCTCCGGGTGGAATGCCACATGGCATGCTTCCAGTGGTTCGCAAAAATGTTTTGGGCAAGTGGAGAACATGTCTTAGTGGCTAGGTGGGGCTCGACCCATAAAGGTAGGAGGTGAACATGCCTTGAGAATAGGTTTGCGTTGAATTACGGTTGCTTCGGGTGATATCGGGCCGGATGTATGCTTTCGACTCGAACCGGAGATGTTGAAATTCCGAAGTCTTTTGGTGCATGCGGGGTTGAGTTCGACGTGATTGGTTCGACCCAATCGGTTCAACTCGATCATATGCCAAGTTAACGAAGTAGTTTGATTTGAGCCAAGTATTTCGACCCGACCCAAACACCTCGATCTGACCCGGTGTTTTGTGCATGCAACGTTGATTTTTTCAATACTTTGTCACATCATCCAAGTGAATGTCGATCGATGCTAGTTTATACCCAATTCTTGAGTAGCTTTCCTAAAAGAAGATTTCTGAAGCTAATTCAGAGGGCTACAAGAGTTACAGTGCAAAGCATCGTAATCCATGTTTTCGAGCCTAAAAGAGGTCATCTAAAGGGGTTTCTGGCCACTTTTATGCTTATGTTGTGACTTTGGCCAAATCGCTTTGTGTTTGCTGAAGATGTTCTCAATGTTTGAGAGCGTTATTAACCAGAAACTTGACGCGTGACAGCTTTGACTAAAAAGCCTATCAATAATTCAGGTTCACTGCATCAATTCATAGACTTAACATATCATATAAGTTCATTATTAGAAAACATATCATTGTACAACATAGCTTACAACTTTGTTAAAATTCAGATTATATGTAAAAAATTAAATGATATTATCTATCTTTTTCATTTCTTTATTCTGTCTTGGTCTCGTTCTCTATATCGTTTCCTTTTGTACTCTAAAATGCTTCTATTAAAACATTTGAGTCATCATTCAAAGACCCTACATCAATATCACCATTTATTATTGTTTCATCGCTTTTCTATATATCTGTTTGATACGCTGCATCTTCTGGAATAGTAACCCCTTCAAACGTAAATCTTGTCTTTGTTTTAATTATAGCAGACCAATCTACTTTATCTCTTTTTACGAATGAATGCAGAGCAAAATAAACTTGTAATGTCTTCTTGGCCAATACAAAAGGATCATACTATAGTAATGTGATGTATTCTTTATTTCTATAATCTTATAATCTTTGTGCACATTGATTCCAATAGCAGGAACATTATTGAACCAGTCGTACTTGAATAAAACAACTTTTTCAATAGGATGTACATAATAAGTCAACTCTAAAACCTATGGCAAGACACCATAAAAGTCTTTTATATGCTCTTCTAGATCATCTGTACCTTTGACAAATACACCACTGTTGCATATTAATCTTTCGGTACAATGATCTTTGGTGTCGGATTTAAATCCATTGACGAAGAATATTGGATAACTCTTAACATTTCTTTTTGGTATGGGAACAAAATGTTGCAAACCCTCATTACTAATTGTAGTTTATTGGATTATAAATGTATTTTGAAAATTATTTAGAAAAATCTTTACTGAGATAGCCAGATAGATTTTGTGATTTGTAAGTACTGCAAACATACAGGATTTTATTATTAGCTAATACTTGATGTAGACACAACTTAAATAAATATGAAATTTATAATACTTAATAAATGGAGCAACTTCAGCACAATTCATAAGAATATTTGTGTATACTGTATGATGATCTCTATCGTCTAACCATATTTCAACACATTTTCCAGAAGATCGCCCATGTTGCTTAAAAATAGATAATATTGTCGGACAAAAATCTTGCTTCATGGCTTCATAATTACGAGTAGCACTTACAAATAATAAGTTCACATCATCACTGAAGAAATGAGTAAAAAATAACAAAGCTTCTTCTTCAGGATAAGATTTGCAAATCAAACCTTCAATTTGTTCTTTGCACAATGCCTTATATGGCTTGGCCTGCAGTAGTACCTTGACCAAAGATATCAGGACAAGTAATAGAGTCTATATTTTTTTTGTTAAAACTCCATTATAGCACTAAAATCTTTATTTTAATCTCTTACAAAATTTATCTTATAATATTTCAAAATTCTTCTATTTATTAATTGATTTAAAAATTATTTCCTTTTCAAATATATATATATATATATATATCTTTTGATTATTTGAATTACTTCTTGAATTTTAATCTAACTCATGATAGTTTTATATTAAGTTTCGATATCACTTTTATAGATTATAAATATATATTTTAATTTATATTCTTTCTTTATTATACTACTTTAATATATAGGAAATAGTTTTTTTAAACTCCAAAATTACCTTGACTTATTTACCTTCGTTTGACAAAGAAAGATGAGAGACTTTTGAATCAGATTGAATTTTATAAAATATTAATTTTGTAGTATACAAATGCACGGAAGCCTCCTCCATCTCTCGGGACCAACAAGGGGTAGTACAGGAATATTCACCCGTTGTCCAACGACTACGCCTTTCGGCCTGATCTTAGGCCCTGACCCACCCTCCCGCAGTGGATCCGGACCAATTTTTTTCTGATCCTTCGATAAAAAGATTCATTTTCCTCATAAAAAAGAGGAGGTAGAACCAATAAAGATTTCCTTTTCGATTCATCTCTGGAGTTTAATACCTCATTCAAGAATTTTTTTTTTGATCCAACCCGTAGGAATCAATAGAAAAGGCAAATCCCCTTTGATACATCAGATCCAGCTCGGTTATTGATATAGTGAATAGATCTGCCATTTCTTGAAATCTCTCTTCTGATTCAAAATTGTGGTGTAATATGTATCCCCCTTTGTTCCGGTTATGGAATAGATGAAATAAATCCATAAATGGATTTTTTTTCAAAAATGAAATCTTATTGGAACGGTCCATATTTGGTTCATCCTTCGAACTGGGTCGATGCCCGTGCGGTTAATGGGGACGAACAGTAAATTCGTTGACGACTGTCTACACTGTTTCAAATCTAGCTCGGCTCAAGAATTCATCCCGTCCCATGGGCAAGATATAATTCATTTATCCTATAGAAAAGAAAGGGAAATACCTGCTTTGTAGAGAAAAAAAAATCTCTATCTTTTTTTTTCATCTCATTGAAAGATTGTTGTTGCTATTAGTCGGGAAGGGAAAGAAAAGTGCTTGTCAGTCTACCCTTTTTAGAATAGAGTGAGAGGAAATTCATCTAGTCAATTCTGTTGCATTTTCTGGAGCAGAAAGACAGGCAGGAAGTCGCATTTAATGGCATCCGAGTCATTCACCAATAAACTCTTAATACAATAATAAGAGCAGGGGAGTTGGAGAAGATTGAAAGGCCAAGCTTTGACTTTTGTTAAGATCGTATCACATTTTGTTTTACGATATTTGAGAATCACCATCAATACCTTGACAAAGAATTTTTTTAACATAAATGTGAATTAGAAAGGATTGGTCGACGAAATATGAACCTTCAAGGAAGCATTTCGAGGCAAGTTTCCAGCCAGCAAATGAAAGTTTGCTTAGGAAAACAGGTAAGTCATGCTTTTTTTCTTCGGATGATTCAGATACCTACTACAAAATTAATTCAATTTATATATACTTATGTAAGTTTAAATCTTAAACCTACGTAAATTTTACTGATATTTTCTATGACCTCTCAAAAGGATACATCTACCCATATTGCATTAGACCTCGAATAATTGATTTGGATGGAAGATGAACAGGTAAATGCTCCATTACATTAAAGAATTCTAGAGGAAATATTTTCGCTATTGTATAAAGAAGTATTGGAATTTCTACTTCAGGTTTATGTAGACGATCAATTTTTACATTGTTGAACAAATTTATTTATAAAATTGACTTAAGTTTGTTATAACACCTCCAACATTTTACAAGTAATAGTTCTTTGCACAACACTTGTAATAAATATTCAATTATGACAGGACAATCATGACTTTTGATTAAAACAAAAATATTTACCTTCTTCCAAATGTCTAATGGGGACCAGGATTACTTACACTTTCTTCTCGCCTTCGTTCTTCTTCGTGCCCTTTCGCTCTGCTTTCCCTTTCAATTTTCTACCTATTTTGTCTCAAAGAAGCTGCTTCTCCTCTATCTGTCCCCACATCCTCAGATATGTCCTTTTCACTTCACCTCGCAACCACCTCCCCCCTTTCTCAACACTTTTTTGCCTTTTATGTGGCGTCCAGTGCAGTGTCCGGCCCTACTTCATCGATTAATGCCTAGCTAGCGTCGCAACTTGACCTTCTGACTACTTCTCTGGCTTTTGCTTAATTCATCAGCACTAGGTTTTCCATGGAGGAACGCTCTGAATCGTTACTCCTTATCTTGGTGAGTTTTTTTTTCGATGCTCCTGTTTTAGCAATTTTTTGTGCTGTTAATTATTTTGGTTTCTGTTGGAACTCTTTGGTTTGTTTTTAGGCAAATTCTATTTCAACCCACTAATTTAGTTAGTAGCCCCCCAAATCATGAAATAGTTGGTAAACCCCCAAATTTAGTTAGTAGCCCCCCGTTTCTTAAAAAAAAAACCAAAAATACCCTTCCACGTAGGGAGACTACGTGGTTTTTCAGTGTACCTCGTAGTTGTTCTACGTGGTTTGTCAAAGTACCACGTAGATGATCTCCGTGGTTCATTCATGGACCACGTAGGGTTACTACGAGGTTCGCCGAAAAACCACGTAGTACAACTACGAGGTATTCAAAAAACTGGAAAAAAAATATAACGGAAAAAGGGCATTTTGGTCATCATATTTTTTTGATGAAATGGGGGGCTACTAACTAAATTTCCGGGTTGAAATAGAATTTGCCTTGTTTTTATTGATTGGAGTATTCGCTGACCATTGCCGGTTGGGTCGACTAGTTGAAGGTAAGGGAGTTTCGCCACCAGCGTGGTGTGCTCGCCTGTTCTAAGTACATAGTATTTGATTCTGGTTACATTACATGACTAGACCGGTTACTATCCATTGTTTTTGGTTGCTCACCTGAAATACAATTGGTACCTAGTTTGCCATTCCCAGCACCCACAACCAGAGGCGGAGGCACGTTAGAGCTGGTGAGGTCACGTGACCTCGCCAGGAAATTTTTTTTAATAATAATAAACAAAAAATGGAAGAAAGCAGCAAAAAGGAGTGTCAAATGGAGAGAAAAAATGGAAGAAAGCAGCAAAAGGGTTGTCAAACGGAGAGCAAAAATGGAATAAAGCAGCATCTTTCTCAATTATTTATAAATCTAGAGTACACACAAGCTATGAAATCTCCATATTTCTTTCCAATTTCGCCTCTTAATCGATGATGCTTATCGTTGCTCCTCGATGCTGGCAGTGCGATGCGGTGTGGTGCTGTGCAGTAGTGGCTTTTTTCATGGCTTTGTGTTAGCCTCTGATTGCTATCTAGTTTCCATTGGTAAGCCCTAATTTTGATTATGATTTCGATCCTTGTTTAGTTAGAATTTGAGGTTGAAACTGGAATGAAATTGAATGGACTAGAGCATATAAATTGAGAAGAAAAGGGTCATCTTACTTGTAAACTATCTGGATGAAGTTGGTTGTTCTACTAAAAAATAGCAATGATTTTGCAGCACCCCTAAGTTGGCTGTTCTACTAAAAAAAAAATCGGGGCTGTCGCCATTGAACCCCTCTTCGCTCTTTCCTTTTGTGACCTCACCAACATTAATTCCTGGCTCCGTCACTGCCCACAACTGCGTAGGTGGTTAATATTTATGTACGATATGGAAATATCCTAAGTCTTATACTTGGTGAGTTATCAGTTCTGTATTTCATTTTTAACAGTGTTATGGTAGTTGTTTAGTGTAGTTGGTATGTTTCTAGGTGATCGTTGTCTGACTGCTCTTGGGTTTCGACTTGCTATGGGTGAGTTATTGTCTTGGGTGATCTGTGTGTTTTGCGAGTGTTGATGTGTCTTTGGTCGAACTTGTCATTAGGATGGATGGAGTGAATGTGATGAATTGTTGTGCGCTTCGTCTGCCTGGGTTGGCACTCCAGTAGATGCATATGAACATTTTGCGTGCAACAAGTAATATACTTATGTTTACTGTATGTAATTAAGCAATAATGTTGTAGTTTTATATTAAGAGTGAGTTTGTAATTTGTTTGGGTGAGTTTCTGATGTAATATGTTCCTTGCGTGGAGACTAGTGATATGTAGTCTAGGAAAATGTCCTGGCTTCTGTGATTTAAGTTTTTTATTTTTTGATGGTCAGTTCACTTTAAAAACTGCTAGTAGTTGTTAGGTATCCAGCCTAACACATGTATATACTGATTTATTATTTGTTGATAAAAAGTATTACGGATCACTATAAAAATCGATTGGTCATGCCAAATTTTTTATTGTTTTTAAAGTCAACACATCTACCAAGGTTAATAGAAATTTCATCAGGACATTTTAGTCCCTCGACACATTTTAGTACGAGTTTTATTTGTTTGTTGTCTATTTCATAGAATGCTTTGGTTTTTTTTTTGTTGCTATTGGACTTCATATGAAGTTTGGGATATTTATAGAAGTGTCAAACACATTTTTTCATTGTGCATCACGTCGATATTCTTTCGAAGTAGGAGTTCTTTCAAATAAGGTAGCTCCTGGAATATACTTTGTTTGCACCAATTATGAATGTCAGATTTACTGTGAATTTCAGTCTCTATTGGGATTCTCCTTTACAATTTTGTATATTTCTTCACTTAATCAAATTTTTGGTGCTTGCATATTCTCTTCTCTTTGAAGTTTTTTTAACCCTTCGAAAAGTATGATTGGGATGTAGACAATAACGATGACAATCAAAACAAAAAAAATCTTCCTCCCACACCATAAGGAAAATGCTCGTGTTTCTTCCGTGTAATGAGGACAAGCTAGAAGACTGGACGAACTCCAACTGAAAGCATCTCATATGCAGGAAAATCACTAATAGTCCTTAACAAAGAAGGGAACATCCGTTTTTTTGAATGTCATATGTTTCAACTCCTTCATACCTTAATGTTTTCAACTCTTCTATTAACGGTTATAGATAAACATCGATGCCTTGCGTTAGATCATCAGGATCAGAAATGATAATAGAGAGAAATATACGAGGAGTTTTCAAACACATCCACGAAGGTAAATTATAAGAAGTAATGACAATAGGCTAAATTAAATATTTACTACCAAACTGGGATAATGATGAAAATGTATCCGTACATAAATGTAACGACACGCATTTCGCCCGACCTTAATCGATCGCAAAATCGACCAAGACCGTTCAAAATCCGCATACGTTAACTTTGGGAATACAAAAACATCAGAACAATAACAGCAGACTTTTATTACATCATGATAACATAACATCAGAGTACAGAATATATCAGAGTACATCGAAATTAAAATACAGCGGAAGAAAATTTTACAATAAATTTAATACAGTGCAGCGGAAATAAAATAGATACGGCGGAAGACAACTATGCTCTGGACACAGCTTTAAGCTTCAATCCAGGATCCTGCTAAAGAGATAAACTTGTAGACAAACTGCTCGACTGCCCGTGTGGAGAAGAGGGCACCCGAGTTTGCAAAAAGGAAACAAACAACGGGTCAGTCGTGGGACTAGTGTGAGAATTCTTAACTAATTTAACTAATAGTAATAAGGCAAATCCATGGACCACGCCGCTAATGCGGAACGGGTTTTATTCCAATGGATTGTTGTGCATAACTTGAAGTAAATCGTAAAACAACGCAATGTTTTTTAGAAAAATGAAATCACCATAAGACTCAGGTCCCATCACACAATGCAACGCACACCAGAGGATAGAGTTTTACCTTATGGTGATTAAACATGCTTGATACGTTAAAAACGAATTTGATATTATTATTAGTGTGTATATGTTTTAAAAACGATTTCAATCATAATGTATCAATCCTAGGAAGCATAGGTACCATATGCTATGCCTCCGTACTAGTAATACAATCAAAACCGAATGGGGCGTATTGGAAATTGAGTTTCCATCATGAGTCAAGGCTAGAGCGGAGCTCCTTACCGATTCGAGACACTCTAGCTAATGTCTCAGGGTTCCCCGCAGTTAACCCTTGGAAAGCTGCAGGGACGGTCCGCCATACGAGTTGCGGATTAGTTATTCCTGAACACACGTTTCCCAGTCCTATAGGACCTATCATCTGAGGCGCCTCATTCCATCATCCACATAAGTAAAATGTCAGGGCTGGTAGGTCACTGACACCACTCTAGCTAGAAAGAAACGTGCTGCTCTCCCTGCGTTCCCTTCTCCCGTTTTAGACTCCGCCAGTGTGTGAGGCTCGTGATGTCACGCTACACAAAGCTATGCCTAAATAGACTATGCTTTGATCGTCCCACAAGGCCTGCTTTTCAACAAAGCCTTGATCATATTCGTCTTAGCATGCCATATCATCACTCCATATCACACTACCAATCCTTTGCCGAGATATATGAACGGGTGTTAAGCAAGAGAATAAATTCTCCACCACCAAACATCCATACATTCGACAGAAGATTAATAACATGATATATAATGGAGTACAATGTCAGACACACAATCCATTTAAAAGCTTATGCTCTGGGTCTGAGCGAAAGCCAAACCCGTACAAATCAACACTACGTCCGGGCAACTCCTACTATTACCTTATCATGGTAGTGAGACATTCTAAGGCAATAATCATCATCTTCCATTCGATGTGGAGATTTGACGGTCTTCAATCGTTGTCTTCCAATCTTGGATTTTTAAACGTCGTTTAATTATTTGGAATGAGATAAACTCGGGCTTTCCAAATAATCCTCGTATATATACATATATATATTTAAAATCCTTCTTACACATTAATAATTATTTTTATTAACGATTCATTCCTATTTTAATTATTTAAAATAATTAAATTTTTATATAACGACGCCTTAAGTCCATGGGCGACTATGGCGCTGCATTCAATCAATTTTGATTTTCACATTTATCAGAATCTAATCGTTGGATCTTAACGTAATATATATCGTTGGAAAGATTTTTCCAAGACGGTCCTAATGGTTTCAGTTTCAAGAAAATCCGATGGTCGGATCTTCTTGTATAGTCATTTAAAAGTACGATTTCAAAACGCAAACTACCACGCCCTATTCGTTCAATTTTGATTATATATATATAATCATTGAATCGTAATAACGTCGTTTGATTAAAACAACACTCCACACAATTACCGATACTTACTAAATTTTAATTCATTTGAAAATGAAGATAATATTACCGCATCCTAAATTCATTCTTTCCTTACATTGAAAATGTAAATTTTGATACACTCAAAATCTTTAAATTACATATAAAAATATAATTTCTAATGGCAACGCAAACTCTACTCTTAATTCACATTGTGAAAACATGATTTGTAATTACAATGCAAACACTACATCTAATTCACATTGTGAAAATATAATTTTTAATTACAATGCAAACACTACATCTAATTCACATTGTAAAAATATAATTTTTAATTACATTGCAAACACTACATCTAATTCACATTGTAAAAATATAATTTTTAATTACAAGGCAAACACTACATCTAATTCACATTGTAAAAATATAATTTTTAATTACAATGCAAACACTACATCTAATTCACATTGTAAAAATATAATTTTTAATTACATATAAAAAATGTAAATTTTATCCTACGGTGTAATTCCCTATATGATGTACATATAAAAATGTAGATTTTAACATATGATGAAATTTTCATGTTAATTACAAAGAAAAATGTAATTTTCAACATACGACATTAATCCACTTTATAATTTACATATAAAAATGTAAATTCTGACATACGATGAGATTCACTTGTTAATTACAAAGAAAAATGTAATTTTCAACATACAACATTAATTCACTTTAGAATTTACATATAAAAATGTAAATTTTGACATACGATGAAATTCACCTTTTAATTACAAAGAAAAATGTAATTTTTAACATACAACGTTAATTCCCTTTATAATTTACATACAAAAATGTAAATTCTGACATACGATGAAATTCAATATATTTACATTAATAAAAGTGTAAATTCCTCATTCGGTGAAATTCTTATTAACAAAAATGTAAATTTATATTCCATGTCACATTCTTATTTTATTTTCATTAAATAAAATGTAAACTTTCATTCTTGTCGCATTCTTATTTTATTTACATTAAATAAAATGTAAACTTTCCATACGGTGAATATTTCCTTTATCTACATTAACAAAAATATAAACTTTGTCCTATAGTGAATATTCTAATAGTTTGCATTAAGAAAAATGTAAATTTTGTCTACGGTGAACATTCATATATATTTACATTAAGAAAATTGTAAATTTTGTATACAGTGAACATCCATATATATTTACATTAAGAAAAATGTAAATTTCATCTACAGTGAACATTCATATATATTTACATTAAGAAAAATGTAAATTTCGTCTACGGTGAACATTCATATATATAATCACATTAAAAATTTGTGTAATTTCATTTATAGTGTAATTCCATGTTTCATCACTAAATCAAAATATACTTTTTCCCAATTACAATGAAAATTACATTCTTAACATATTGGAAATTCCATTTTTAACATATTGGAAATTTTATTTTTAACATTTTCAAAATTCCATTCTTAACATATTGGAAATTTCCTTTTTAATTCAATACAAAATCCCATGCTTTAATTCCATACAAAATTGCATACTTTAATTCCATACAAAATTGCATACTTGAATTCCATGCTTTAATTTCATACTAAATTTCATACTTTAATTTCATCCAAAATTTCAATGTAAATGCCATACCTCATTTCAATGTTCAATAATATTCTTATCGTATTTCATGTCAAATCCCATAACAACAACATCCAAAACAAACCAACATGATCAAATCTCAATAATTAACCTCCATGCAATTTACAAGGTGAGGTTTTACTTGGCATATGGCAAATCAACAAGGTAGGATTAAATAGATTAACACATAATTAATTCTAATCAATCAATCAATTCATATTTAACGATAAAATTTCAGATTTAATATCATGTCATTGTAGACAATTCAGATTCAATATTATACGGTATGAACATTTCAGATCCATGTTTTAGATATCATGTCAAATTAGATCTACTATTAATAATCATGGAAATAATAATTAAATAAATTAAATTAAATTAAAAATAAATTCTCACAGTGGTCTGGTCTGAGAAGATGATACAGGTTCGATCTGATTCAGTGTTCGTATTCAAATAGATTTCAGATCTGGAACGATTCAAATACAAATACATATGAAAAATCAAAATTCAGCTTTTAACAACTGACACAGCGACATTTAATAGCGTCGCAAAATCTGAAATAAATTTTACCTAAAGTGTTCAAAACTTTGAATCGAGATAACTCGAGCTACGATCGACGGTTTTACGAACGGTTTGCGGGAGATTGGAGAGCTACGAGAGGGCTATCTTCACCGGGAGTTGGAGGAGGTGCGGCGGCTTGTGGGTGGCGCGGTGGGGCTGCGTTTGGCCGAACTTTGCGGATGTGGTGCGGTGGCTACGGTCGATGAGAGGTGGTGATTCTTGTCGGAGATTGAAGAGCACGAAAATCTTTTCGAAACGTGTATTTACACGAAGGATTTCGTTGAGAATTGAGGGAGAAATCGGAGAATGAAAATTTGAGCAATAATGGGTTCATGCGGCTGAAAATGACGAGGAGGAAGAAGAAGAACCCGACGTGCCTTTTTATATT
Source organism: Allium sativum (assembly GCA_030737875.1). Lineage (NCBI taxonomy): Eukaryota > Viridiplantae > Streptophyta > Magnoliopsida > Asparagales > Amaryllidaceae > Allium > Allium sativum. The sequence continues at coordinate 1,015,666,237 of CM060916.1, forward strand.
ATTACATTTAGGGTTATTTAATTATTATCTAATTCGCCCGTTTAAGCCCGTTTTGGTCCGAACTCAGAATTAGGCCTGCTTACTGTCGTTCTTAGGGTTTTGACGTCTTCTGAGCGCAATGTGCTATGTCTCGGGCCCCAATTCTGATGTCTGTAGCATTTTTTTTAATCCTATTAAAAATTAATTAATTAAATATTGACCGTACATGAAAATTCACCGGGGCCACAAATTAACTTCAAAAATTCCCGAAAAATATATTTAGCTATGTTTTGATGCTACGGACCTAGAAAAATTAATTTCGTTCAATTCTGAGCTCGTATGAATTTTTAATGAATTTTTAAAGTCAAAAATTGTCCGTTTACACTGAAAAATCAATTATAATTATATATTAATTCTAAAAATTACCGAAAAATCATTTTTAGCTTTGTTTTGACGATACGAACCCAACAAAATTATTTTCGTCGAATTCTGAGACTGTTTGAAAAATGGCTATTTTTAAGGCGTTTAAATTTAACTAAAATAGTCAAAACACATTTTCTTTTCCCACGCTCACATATTAATTCAAAAAATTCTGAAAATTGAAACATAGCAATAATTTGACATTCCGGTACCAACAAAAGTGGTTTCATCGAAAACAGAGGTCGTTTGAAAAATGACTATTTTTAAGGCCAGTATATTTAATATTAAAAACACATTTTTAAACAAATAATTTCCAAAACTCGAAATATATAAGTGTTTACTGTTTTTCAATGTAGAAACATCATTCTGAACTCAATGGAAGTGGTTTCGAGTTCAAATTCCTTTATATGCAAAAAGTAGCATTTTTGACCTATGCAAATTACCTAGCGACCTTTCTAAATTTTAATTTGGGCATAACTTTTAATTTCCGCTATGAAATTTCAATTTTTCGGATTCGTTGGAAAGATATTTTTAAATAGATTCTAATATTTTTGGTTTCACTAAAATCCGTTATATTTTGCGTCCTGTACGGTCAGTCAAAGTTCAAGTTTGACTTTTCAAACTACAGCGTTATTTCTAACCCCTTTTTATAATTAAAATTAAATTATTCATTCTAACATCGATTTGAATCAAATTTGTGATCATTATTATTTAAAATAGATTACTTTAAATATCAAAACTCATTAAAATCACTTAAAATAAATTTTAAATTGGCCCCAAAATTCAGGGTTGTTACAATAAATCAAGTTCGACATTATGGCTCTTTGTGATAAATGTAGGATATTTCACATCAAAATAATTTTGTGCTTCTCCATTCGATGGATGTGTCAAAGTTCCATTTTCTGGGGTTCTCACACTGTGCCATAGCATATGACATGTAGTGATTGAGGGTGCATATAATCTTTATGGTTTAGAAGCGATGGGTAATAATGCATTCTCTCGTACGAAACATCATTTCCTTTCTTTTTCTAGGTTTGTACCTTTCATCACCACATATTTTGGAATTTATAATATTAACATCATCTTTCCAATACAACATGTAATCTCCTGTGTAAATATCTACTTTTTGGTAAGATAAACCGAAAGCCGACATTAGTATTTTCACTTTGTAACGACTATCACACATCAGATTATCAGATGACATATGTCTTTTTGCAGCTTGTATGACCACTATATATGTAAATCCATCTTCCATAAGGTTGAATTTTGATTTCATAGTGATGTATTCAGCGGTTTCCGATAATTCAGTTTCAATTTTACAACCATTCCACAACGGCCTCTTAGCTGAAGCCAACAAATCATATATTTATTCGCACCAACATTCTGTACTTATTCAATATTGACGCGATCATCGTTAACTTGACTGGTAGGGAACATTGGCAGTACTGCATCTTCCACCATGTCTCTTATTGGATTCGTCGTAACTAATTCGGCGTCTAACACTACAAGATTTACTATAGGTGCAACAAGTTCTCGTTGACATCTTCTTCATTTTTCATGCAACAAGAAGAAGATTTTTTCAATGGCTCTTTAATGGCCTTCATTCTCTGATCTCTCACACGATTTCTGTTTTTCTCTTCTATAATTCTTGCTTGCTCTTCTTAAGCATGCTCTCTTCCGCTAACCTACTCGTCTAAGCTTAGACTTGCGCGCTTTATTGCTAGTGGATTCTCTCCCCCTTATTTTTGGGTGATTAGGGTTTTGCCTTGATGGCGGTTGTTGTTGGTTTCAAGTTTATGGGTCTTTTCTTGGACCTCGTCCCGATCCTAGGTTGTTTTGGATGTGCTCTCTCCGCTCTGTTATTGTCATGTCTCTTTGGAGGACGAAGCCTCGTCGGCTGTGGTTTTCTTGGTGTCGCACCAATCCTTTATGGCGCTTAGTCGACATTGTTTTGTGGTGGTTGCTGAGCCCTTCTTGGAGTTGACTCCGCGCTATACAGGCCGACTTGCGACACCAGAGATGATTCCATTTGTAAGGGTTGTCCTCCCACTGTTTATGGATTCATTGCTGCTTCTAGGGTTAGCTCGGATAGCAGGGATTAAACCATCCCGTTTGTACCTAGCTTGGCCTTCCTTGGTTGTGGCGGCCTTGCTGCAGTGGCTCCGGTGATGGGGTTTCTTGTTGGCTCTTTATGCTGTTGAGTTTCCATCTTAGTCTTGACATTTCCTCCTTTGATATGAATGTTGGTGACAGGGAAGTGATGGCCCCAATCCAACATTCATGACGCCGTCGCAACTCACAGCGTGCGAGGAGGGAAACCAAGGTTGCTTTGCATCCCCTTTAACCTGATGGTGCTTTGCGGGATACAGGCTTTGTTTCATTGGTTTTTATTGGTGCATAAGGTCCTGGTCCTATTGTTATTAGCAATTGTTTCGCTATTATTGCTGATCTGATTCCTTCCTTGTCGTTGGAGTTGTCACCTTGATCTTCGGTGGATGTGTCTCAACAGCGGCTTCAGATCCAACTAGATGTTGGCTTCGTGGCGCAGAGTACAGATCTAGGCATTAGGTCGTTGGTGTGCTTTCGGTTTCCAATGATGCTTCGTCTTATAGGATGTATCTTCGTGTGCAACCAGGGATTAAGGACACTGGCAGGGCTGCGGAGATGGACACTATGGCAGCAGAGATCAACTTTATGTCTACTAGTTTGGTTTTGGTGATGACATATGCTTTTCGATTGGCTCTCTGCTTTACAGGAAGACCCTCATATTGGTGGATGATATGGGATCTGCGATTTTGACTGTTGTGGATTCGGTTTGCTTGGATTCAGTTTCTTGGTTTTTGATTGGTTGTGTGCTCAGATTCAGATTTTTTTCTATATTTTCTTGCTTTGTTAATTTTTATTGGGATTTATGCTTATCCTTTTGGGAAATTGGATGTTGTCGTTAGTGTTGCCGTGAGCCATGGCACGCATAGGCATGTACTCCCTGCCACTTTGTTCTCATCTGATGATGAATGTTTGGCGGGTTATGTATGTATTTCCGGTTTCAGTTTTGTGTGCTCTGTTTGCATGTGTGGTGACTCCCCGTAAGCTTTTGTGTTATGCCCAGTTTGATCGTATCTTTTCTTCCCAAAGTGATTGACCAGTTTCATTCTCTGTAGAATATGTCGGTTTGGTCGTTCATCTTTGTATTCTTTGGCAGCTTGAAAGGGCTATGTCTTCTGTTTATAGACATTTCGAGATTTGGATTATGATTCGTTTTGGCAACTTTGTTTTGTTAACGTCTTGTTGATTCTGTCGACTTTCGTTTTCCTTATTGGAATGCGACTTGGTCGGATTTTTTTTTCTTATTTGGCTCGGGCTTGTCGGCGGAGGTTTTAGTGGACACCGGAAGGTTGGTTGGTTGTGTTGCAGAGAGGCCTGCTCAGTGTCGTTCGCGGTCCGAGTTTTGTGGTGTTGGTTTTCTGGGCGGATGTGCACAGTGTTGACAGCTAGGGTTGGGTGGTCTCCTAATTATAGTCATACAGTGACTCATTTTCTAGGCTATTATATGGCCCACTCGGGAGATTATCTTTCTACGTTGACATTTCCTTATGTCATTAGTCGGTGCTTTGGTTTTAGGTCTTTTTATGCAGAGCTGTCAATCCAATTACATCTCGGCATTGGTAAAGATCACACAAGAATTGGTGTTGCGTCCATTGAGCGAAACTACATTGCTCATGTCCCTTAGCGTTTTAGCCGTCCCGGTGTGTCCATCCCCTTCCGTTGTTAGCCCCACGTCTTCTGCCTCTATTTCTCTCCCTCTTCTTAGTAAGGATGAGATTGCGATCATTAATGATCGACTATCTCGTCTTACTAAGAATTCATGTCCCTTTCGGTTTGGTTTGTCTCCTTCTTTGCCTAATTAGATTTTCGGGGCATCTTTAGGATTTCCGAGGATTAGAGAGGCGATTGTTCGATCTTCTTCCCTCCCTCTCCATTCCATGGGTCATAGACTGCGATCGTTTCCTTGCACTCCCCGCTTCATTTGCACACGCACTATAGTGGCGTCTTAACAGATCGTTTGATCTACTTGACATATGCTTTCTCTTATTTGATTTGTTTTATTGTGCTTTCTTTCTTTTGGGGTGTTTGTTTTCGTTTTCTTCTTTCTTTTGAATGGCGAATTTTTTTGGAACATTCGTGTTATCGGAAACGATGCGTCTATGGCTAGGCTCAAACGCATTGTTATAAAGCACTCTGTTTGTCTGATGGCGATTCTGGAGCCATTTTTGGATCCAGAGGACGTCACCAATCTTGTTCTCTCCCTTGGCTTTGGTGGTTCCTTAGCCAATGTCTCTGACAAGATTTGGATCCTTTGGTCCAAAGACGTCGTGATTCGTCCTCTGTTCGACTCTGTCCAACTTCTCTATGTGTAGCTTGTTCTTCTTGTTCTTTCTCCTCTCCCTTTATTTTTTCTGTAGTTTATGCTAAGTGTGATCAGATTGAGTGTTTGGAACTTTGGTCTGACATCCTTTCTCTTTCCGATCTGGATTTTTATATTTCAGTTTTAGGAGGCGACTTCAATGTTGTCACCTGCTAGGCTGAGAAGCAGGGTGGCTCCTCTGTAAAGCAGGAGGCGGTTGCAGATTTCAACTCTTTCATCGTTAGCTTTGATCTTTCAGAGATTTTACTTGTCGGTTCGGCTTTTACTTGGTGTAATAACCAAGAAGGGCCTAATCGTATTCTTTCATGACTTGACATAGTGTTTGGTTCAAAAGGTTGGTTAAACCTACCATTCTTATTTTTTGCTTCTCATATGCACCGTAATTTCTCAGATCATGCTCTGATGGTTCTACATTGCTCTCCCTCCACCCTGTTCGGTCCTTCTTCTTTTCATTTCTAGATGTTATGGAAGTCTCACTGCACGTTCCACCAGGGTATGGCAGATTACTGGAACTCTCCTCTCCTTGGTTATCCTTTTGTTATATTTTCTCTTAAGCTGAAGTATCTCAAGTCTTGCCTTAAGACTTGGAACATGCAGGATTTCAAGAATATTTTCATCCGTGTTAGGCGGTCAAAGAGTCACCTATTTTAGCAGAATCCTCTTTTAATGAGTGCCTCTCTTCTTCTAATAAGGAGGCATGGGCGCTTGCCTAGCCGGCCTTCTCGTCGGAGCTTCGTATTGAGAACGACTTCCTTCTCCAAAAGGAAAGGATAAGGTGGATCGTTGACGGTGATACGAACTCTAAATTCTTTCATTCTTCTATTTGTAAGAAGAATAACATCCTCTCGAGTTTCAGATTCAGCTCCCTGCTTTCTCTTTGGCCTCAACTTTGGAGGAGGTTAAAGAAACTATCTTATCTCACTTCTAGTATTTTCTGGGTGCTCCCTCCGTGGTCGCCCCTAACTTGTCCCTTTTAGGTTTTATCCCTAGGTTGGTCTTTCTATATGATAGTGTTGACCTGGATGCTCCTCTTTCCTCTGAGGAAATCTGGGCTTGTATCTTCGCTCTCAGCATGGACAGTGCGTTTGAGCCAAATGGTTTCAATAACGTGTTTTTTAGGAGTGTTTGGCCCATCATTTAAGTGGATTTTTGCTTGCCATCAAGTTTTTCTTCTCTGGTGGAGTTATCCGTATGGGTTGGACTTCCACCAATTTGGTCCTTATCCCCAAGTGCAAAAATCCTTGCTCATGCGCGGACTTTCGCCCAATTAACTTACGTAACTTCACTAACAAGGTTATCTCTAAGGTGCTAAATTCTCGTCTAACATCTTTTCTAGACCGTATTATTTCTTCCTCTCAGGTTGGGTTAGTTAAAGGGCGCTTGATCACTGACAACGTCCTTTTAGCCCAGGAGATGGTTTCTTAGATTTACCATGAGGTCAGGGGTTCTTATGTGGACGTCAAGTAGACATGGCTAAAGCTTAAAACTGTATGTCTTGGCTTTTCATCGTTAAGGTTCTGAGGGCTTTTGGGTTCCCGGAATCCCTTATAGATATTATCTAGAGACTCATTTCCAACTGTTGGTTTTCCGTTCTTATCAATGGATCGGCCTATGAGTTTTTCAAGTTAGGAAGGGGTATACGTCAGGGAGAACCCCTTTAGTCAACTTTGTTCGTCATTACCGCCGAGGCTTTCGTTCGAGAATTGCATTCTATAACTATAGCGGGATAGATTCAGAGGTTTGGCATTCCTAGAGGATGTCATCTCATTTCCTCCTTATCTTTTGCAGACAACATTATCATTTTCACTAATGGGAACTGATGTCCCATTCGTCGCCTTGTTTGCTTAATTCAACAGTACGAGAGGTGCTCGGGCCAACTCGTGAACTCTGCTAAAAGTTTTTCGTCCCTGCGAAATACTTATCCCTGGTGAGTCATCTTGGATCGAAACCTTCATCGGGTTCAAGGCTGTCTCCCTCTCTCCCCTTGCCTTACCTTGGTATTGTCCTGTACAGAGGAAGGAATCTCAACGCTATTTTTATAATCTAACTGACAAAGCCAAGAGTAAGATTTTTAAGGTGGAATGCGACTCTCCTATCTCATGCAGGGAGACTAATTCTTATAAAGTTGGTTCTTGACTCTATAAGATCACATGTCTTTGCTTCTATGACCCTTAATTCTTCCTTTTGCCGCTCTTATCGGTCTTTAGCATCTGTGGTAAAAAAGGACAATGATAATCGTCATCACTGGATTCCTTGGGATATCGTATGTTATCTTGAGAGTGAAGGAGGTCTGGGCCTTTGAAATCCTAAGGATATATGTACTTCCTTTACTTGCAAGTTATGGGTACGGTTATGAGCAAGCGATTCCCTTTGGACGAGTTTTCTCCATACAAAGTATAGCACACTTTTGGGCACGAATTTCACCGATATCCTATCCTACGCTAGTGATGTAACGACCCGAAAATCCATACCAATTTGAGCTGACTAATATCTTACACATTCAACTCAAAGTGCACGAAAATTCAGATCATTAATAGAAAGAAGTTAGAGGGTGAGAAATATAAGATAGAACTAATAGAATAGAAGAAGAAGAAGAATACAACTGAACAGAATATCAGAGTAAACACGAAACTCACAGCGGAATGAATAAAATGTATTATATAACATAACTTTGAAATACAAATCTATATTGTATATACATACCCTTATCAGAGTACAATACATCATATCACAGTGGAAATAACCTCTAAATACTAATGGTGAAACCTTCTGTTTCGAGCTCCTCCAAGTGAATCTGCAAAGACTGAAACACTTGACTGCCCGTACAAATTTGGGCACCCAAGAGTTTAGGGAAAACACAAAAATAACTCTGGGTCGGTCATTGGACTGGTGTGAGTAAACTCCAACCATATTGCTTAACTTTGAAAATCCTTTTGAAACAAAAGGATAATAGTAAGATCAGCCAACACATAAACATGGACGGTTTTTACCTTACTATAACCCAAAACACTTTGATATCAAAATTTAGTGATATTATAATAATGTCTAAACAAATAAATATCCAAGTAGCAGAACGCTTGCATCTCACGCTCCACATATATATAGTATAAAATCAAAAACTGCAGGATTCTTATTGGTGATTGGATTCCAACAGACAAGGTATGGGAGCACCTACCGATCAGTGTACTCTAGAGGGTATACACCTGGGTTCAACAAGAACGTCCTACAACCCAGCCACACATGATCGACCACTCATTTAGCTTGAGTGTATCGAATATATTGCCACCCACGGTTGTTGTCCATCCAACCGTAATCCGAAGATACAGAATCTAAAAAGAAGAACAAATATGAATTTTCTCTAGATCGGCGACAATACACCCTGCTTGGGGATGACCCAACTAGTCATGTTGCCTAGCCCAACTTTTGTTACTTCCTGGTTGTGAGGCTAGAGGCTTTGTCTATCTTCAGAACATCTGATGACCATTCACTTTGAATGCCACATCGTCAAACCCGTCAATTCACTAATCGATTTCCAAAAATATCACGGGTATAAAAAGCTAAGAGGAACGAATTCCTCCGCCACCAGACATAATATCTTTAAGAGATCAACCATACGTGATTTGTTAGGTATACTCTATCAGACACTTGTCCATACAAGTTGCCCTGGGACTGGACAAAAATATAGCACCATTCTGGAATAGAACGACCCTTACATTTCACTCTGTCTTCCATTTTCTTTAGCATAATCTAATTCGCAGCGCTTATGCCTAAATGGAGTGGTTTTCGGATAATATATCCAACCGGTCTCTCAATATTGACAACGATGGTCAAAACACTTCGATAGTCAGTTATTTAACCATCGAAGTAAATATAAACATTCATTCAAATGTACAACTAAACATCATACAATCACCGGCCCTTTTTGTTTGCATTAATTTTCTAGTTTTTCATATCTTCCTAGATATTTCGCTCAACCTGTTTAACCCTTCATGTTTCTTGGAAAATACTTCCAGTTATTATAAACTCTTATTCTCCCATGTTTCAGAAAATATACGTTATTTACGTTCGACAACATTTCCATTCTTGGTTTTCTACACTTGGATAATATACCCTATCTACATTGGAAAAATATTTCCAATTTCATTATAAACATTTTAATCTGTCAAACGTTCACTTTTAAAACATTATTCACTTTAAAATGTGAATATCATTCCTATTATAGAAATCGGAACATCTTTATCAAATAACTCTTATTCAGGTAATAAATACCCTTATCTTGTTTACCGAAATCTCTTCCATAACTTTATATTCCCATTTCACTTTACAAACTCGTTTTCTAAGTCAATTTCTCGTTAAATCAATATCAAGTGTATAACTAATTATTGATTACATATCCTATTATAATTTGTTGGTTTAAACTAGATATTAACTATCCTATCAGATTGTAATTCCTGAAAATAATTTACTTTAATACATTCGACATCGTCGAATTATTGTTCTAATCCCTAATGATGTTATTTAGTTATAATCATATTCCAAACATCAAAATGATGTCATCGTTTTCTAAAACGATTCTCCAATTTCTCCATCTAAACTTATGCTTATATTTCTTTGGATAAACATTATTACTTATTACTTTAGAATAAGTGGATTTCAAACCAAACTGTTTACATTCCCTAGGGGTTAGTGCTATAATATGAAAATCACGCTTAAGCTTGGTCAACAACGTTAATTTATCGTTATACTTCAAAACTTGCAATACGTTGTAATATTTCCCATTTTATAACGAATGCAATACGCTATAATATTCCCCCTTTTATAATTAATGCAATATGCTGTAATATTCCCACTTTTATAACTAATGCAATATGCTGTAATATTCCCACTTTTATATCCAATGCCATACGCTGCCATATTCCTCTTTATAACTAATCTCGACGTCTCTGTCCATTACAAACTAATACCATCCCTCGATAAATAATGAAGTCATTCAAGTTGGGGTATTTTATTTACCTCTCAGACCTTGATCGACAGCGTTCTTACCTTGGAATAGATATAAGTCTGTAACTCTTTATTCCTTATAGTATCCCTCAGACCATATTTCTTGTTTTATTTGAATTATGGCTTTATAACAGCATATTCATACTTCGAAATCTCTGTTGTTTATGACTATTTATATTAAACATTAACTCTTCGCTTTAACTTCATTCCACAGTTCTATTTATAACTTCTTTACTAAGATCCATTGACGTTCTTTGTCTTCTGACGTTTTACTTTTATTTGAATCATTATACTTCATTCAAGTAACATCTTATTATAACTCAATATCCTCTTAAATGAAATCCATTTAAGAAACAATCATTTAATTGAAAATAATATTTACTTTATCATTGCTGAAGTAAATAGTTTCCTTCATCATTAATCTAAAACAGATTGGTTGCTTAATTTACCCTAACTAATTATATTAGTTCAATAATTATTTAATACCTCATTAAATTAAAAAGGTAATTAATAAGGAATCTTATTAACTTTTGATCAGTTTACTGCCAAGTTATTTCCGTTAGATTAATTTGAAGAACAATTAATCTAATAATCATTTTCCTAATAAACAGTTGATTAAATCAACTTCATTTCATCAGTAAATTCGTTAACTGATTTTAATTACTTCTTACCATTACATTTGTATAATTAATCTAATAATGTTTCTTAACTGTTTGCTTTAAAATAATTATCCAAATTATTCCTTGCAGGATAATTACAGCTTCATAACTTATTTAGATATCAAATAATTGTTTATATTTATTTACAAAAATGAACTATAAAATACCAGTTTATAATAGAACTTCTATTATACTTTAAACTTCGCTTTAATTATAAAAGTATAATTTTTATAATTAGCATCGTTGATTTTCCTGACGGCTAATCAACTTCGTAACAAAAAGATGGATTTATGGTCGACTGTTGTCATTTCCTTAATCGATAATGTTTATTTATTAAATCAAAATAACGTTGAATTTTCATTCAACATGGTTCAAATAGTGCATATATAAAACAAACAGTACATATAAATATTTAGGAATCTGGTTGGATTCCTCCAACCGGTTTCCGCATCCACAGATGTTAATCAAACAATTAACACTGATTCCGTACTAGGAAAGATTATAATCGATGGAATTAGTATCCAACCGATGATGTATACATATGCAATGATATATAATATTCAGCGAATTTAATTGTAATCTACCTAATCGACCATCACATAACATTCAAACAACATTAAAATATAATTATAATATTTTAAAATAGATCAAAGTTAGTGAATTTACTCACCTTCGTGCGTTAACCATTAAATAACGATATGCGTCAGTTGATTTTGCGCTTTGATTTGCCATAAATTTCATCGATCTTCAAAACGGTCCAAACCGGTTCTAGTACTCAGCCCGTCCTGCATGAATTCAACGTGACCGACGGTTCATCAAACATCGTTTGAATCGTTCCATTGTTGCACCGCACGTGTACATGCTTCCTTCTTGAACGAAGAATTTGAACTCAATTCCTATACTACTTCGGTCCGCTACTTCATGTACCACGTACACACTTCAGTTCATACTCGAAACGGTTGAACAACTCCATCGCGGTTTTGACACTGCTACTACTGGTATTGCCGATAATTTTACTATTCACGGCCCAAAACATACTGTCGTTCCAGTATTACATGCCGGGGTCTCCTTCCTTGATCACTATACAAGGTACTCCCCTTTTACACCCTTCTAGTAATTTTTGACTATCCTTTCGCAACTTTTACACGCCCAAACTTCTATGAAACAAACTCCATCCTTGAATGGATCATTGCAAACTCCTCTGTAGTTCCGTTCCTTCTTCCAGCGTTTAAGAAAACGCTTCCCCCAATACATGCGTGAGTCTTTCCCCTGCCATGCACATTCACCTTACTTCCATTTCATGCCCCTTTTCTACTATGTCCTCCCCAAAAAAAAATGCAACCACCTGCATGTGTTCATTTCACCATTCCCATGCATTAACTCACTTCTCATATATAACATACCATTTGCGTCATCAGCCTCTAACCGCCTTAACACCATCCCTTTTCGTACGTTATACCCCATGCACCGTGTTGACACCCCATCACACGTTTATTCCTTCTTATGTTTCTTCTTCATGTTTGAATGTTGTAGACACCTATATTTACCTCAACATGACAACTCCATTTTGAAGTGCATGTACCATTTTTACACCACTCAACCGAAAAACAACACTCTTCTTCCTCTCATCAGTTTTAAACGCAAACTCCTTTTACCTAACGTTTTCAAAATAGAAATCCAAAGTTTTTAATTCCCTCACGTAATCATTCATTTATCACATTTACTGGTACGCCCCCATTTTCATGACTTAATCCCCTCGTTTGAACTTTCCAACAAAACACCCCAAATACAAATAGTAAGAACTCCCAATAACAATCCATATCCATAATACGAAACTCGAACTTCCACCTGTTAGTAGTCATTCCCATGCCAACGGTATCAGCTACGATCGAACTCACCAAGAACTTCACCAAACTTCGCATACTAGTGCGCTTCCTCCCCTTGGATCCATCTGTTGTCATTCCTCCTTCAAGTCATGACTTCCAGCTCGACACCATGTGACTACCGATTGAAACTTGTGGACCTCCCTGGAACGCGACATTGACCTCTTTCATCAGAGACCGCCGGAGCCGACCCATCTCAGTCGATCACAGCCCCAACCTCCTACTACATAGACACTCGAACACCGCCTGAAAGTCGCGATCAAACCTTCTTTACGCATCAGTATTCAACTGCGTCCCTTTTGTTTTGTTGAAGAGGATAATTATTATTACTTTTTTTGTTTTTTAGTTTAACAGCTTGGGGGCATATATATAGAGTTAAATGGTTGTGAAGGGATAGGATGTTGTAGGTGATGTACAGGCATTTGTAGAATATTTGTAGGGTACTGTACTTTTTATTCAATTGCTCGAGACTTCATGTATTTCCCAACGTAGCAAGTCAATACAGAGTCTATGGGGACTATGTCATTGCCTTAGGCATGAAGCTTCCTTTGTAGGCTACAACTAACAATATAGGGTTTTCTTGCTTGCTAAGGGATAAATGATCTATGAGTTTTCATTTCAATCATACGTGACAGTGTACATAAATATATAAATCTAAACCAGTTCCTTACTTGCTAAGGAAATTTTGTACCTATTGCTAGCTGGTGAACTAGGATGAACTTTCTTTTCTGTGTTTTCCTTTTGACGTGAAGGTAGTAGGATAGGTACCGGCATTACTTAACTTAGCAACGAAGGAATTTATATATATTATTTTATGTTGTAAATTTTAGCGTACCGCGTTACATAAGGTTTTGTCTATGTCTGAGCTGTTACGGACAGAAATAAAAATACCGTCATGTCCAACGAGGTGCCACGATCCCAAAAATATTATATCGGTAGGTTAATTTATATTGTGAAACCCCAAAATGTTGATTAAGGGTGCAAAATACTCCAAATAAAAAGTTGTGTATTTAATTAATTAAAAATTACAGTAAAATTCTAAAAATTAAATTATCACTATGTCTCAAAAGAATCTTGTCTAAAATCGAAACCGATATCTAGTTATATCAAATAAACCATTACGGTCGATAAACGATTCTATAACGACTATTTGAAAATTTGATTTGGACATATCTTGCAATCTATATGACGAAATCTCCATTTTCCACTTCCGTTCAATGTTTCTTGTTTCACAAAAATCCAACTAATAACGGGTCTTGTACACTCAGTTATAGTTCAGGACGTTAAATTACGAGCTGCTGCGATATTACGGCTCGATTATATTTAATATATATTTTTATATGTTCAACTTTGTTTTAATTAATATATAAATCCATTTATATTATGAATTCAATATTTATACTTATCGATAAAAATGCGGGATGTTACAAGTGAGGCATGGAAACGGATGCAATCCGTGAAGTTCGTCTCTGGCTTAGTTGTTAATGGGTTAGGTTGGGATGGCAGTCCTTTCTCAATTAGGGCGGCGTGGAGTGCGGCGATGGCCCCATATCCAGTGCTCCTTATTTTTTTCTTTCATATGGGATGTCTAAATCCCTCCGAATATTTCTTTATTTATGTGGAGAACTATTCATAAAGGGTTGACGTGAATCTACAGAGGGTTGGCATACCACTCGTGTCCCATTACTTAATCCAGTTGTAACACCCCGTAATTTTAAATAATACTATAATGATAAACTAAAGAATACTTAATTGTATATTGGAAATTAAGTAATACGGACTGCACCATTGCGTTCATCTCAGAATTCTGCATAAGATAGACTCCAAGTTTGCGTAAAACGAATATCGTATGAAGAACTTATTAAGGTTTGAAGTTTGTATACACATAAGTAATATATATGTGTATGTATGTATATGTATATTTATATATATATGTATGTATATAAAATCAAGTTCAGAAAATCAAAATCAAAGAGCGGGAAAGGGAGGGAAATCGACCCGTTTGGGGTCGACCTCATGCCCCATGGGTCGACCACTACAAGGGGGTGTCGATCCTAGGGTTGACCCAGGGGTCGACCCCACCCAGATCTAGGGAAGATCCATTCTTTGAACCAGGACTTGTTTCTTGACCAGATTCATTGACCGTAGGCTATAAATAGGACCTCATTTATATTGTTTTATTCATCAAAAACAATGGAAACATCGAGGTGTTGTCCCATCTCAGACTGAATTAGCCTATTCTTCTGCAAAAACAACTTATACGTATACAAGAATCTCTGTTACAACATCAACAGTCATTTCTTTGTTCTGTAGGTCCAGTCCCTGTGAGTTTATGTTGCTTTTAGATATAAACATTTAATAATAATCCGGACATGTTTATAAGTTTGGATCTAAACCTATAAATGTTAATAACCTAATTAAGTCATAACTAAACAGATCTGCCATTACTTGTACACCTGATCTTCTTCTTAGTTCTTACATGCCTATCTTTATTATGCCTATTCTGTCATTATGCCCATTCTGTCACCATATTCCTATTCTGTTAGTATGCATATTTCTGTTACCATATGCCTATTTTGTTACCATGCCTATTTCTGTTCTCTTCTCTCCCTCTTTCCCTTTTTATTTTTATAGCTAGTCTACCTTCGAGCCTAGGCCTATCGCTTAAACATGCGAATGAAGGAAATTGGGAATGGTTGCGAATGAAAAATTGGGAAATAACTTGTATTGTAAAACATGACTAGGATTTGTGGGCATAATCTATATCGTGGCCTAAGATTTTAATTTGGGTACATCATATATAATGATTTATGACTTGAGATTAGGGGAATGAAAAACCTGTAATGTACATGAATAATTGTTTAAGAATGAACATGCCTAAATTTACAGTAAATAGAAACTAAAACCGCACTTAGACACGAGATTAGATTACACTTGTGATAGATATTTGCCCGGAACCGCCCGGTAAATCCAACGTCCACAAGCGATTAATCTAATGTGAGGGGTCTAGTGCATAAATGTACAAGTAACGGTGCTAAGACACGAGGTTAAGTCCGACTTGTAGTAGAAGTCTTCCCGAAACCGCCCGGCATATCCAGCATCCAAAAGTTGTCGACTTAATGTAAGAGGTCTAGTGCATTAATAGACATGAATAGAAAAATGATAATAAGCTGTTAACCCGTAATATTTAACCTGTTTAAATCTATTGGGGTTTTATATAAACCAGTCAAAATTGTGCAAGGGTTAAGTAAACTTGCATGAATCAACCGGAGGTTAAATAAATCTGTTAAATCTATGGGGGTGGATTATATAAACCCGACAAACTTAACATGTTTTATATGGTACGGTTATGCGGGATTGTTAATCTGTTAGGCATAACCTATCAAAATCCTAGTAGTGGGGATGCACGCCTAGGGGGTGGCTTATATCATCTGTTGTGTGGGACCCATATCAGTAAGCAACCCATCTTGGTATCAAAAGGGGGACCCCGAACTAGGCAGGGTCAGGGCATGCTTACTGAGCTGATTATAAGAGGTTCATCTAAGTGGGGGTGTTGATGGCGCATTCCGTCGGACTCATGTGCGTTCATGAATCTGCTTGTTCGGGATAATAAGACGCTATAGCACCAATAGTTATGGTTGTGTCTCTCAAAAAAAGGGTTGCCACTTTAGGAAGTGATACATCCTACTATGGGTCAGCACAGGGTATCTATAGGATAAGGAGCTGATCGATTGGGGTAGTAATCAGGGTACATCTAGTCTTGTTTGTTTAGGATCCCGTTATTATCGTTGGGAGTAACACTTGTCATTTCTGTCGGGCTGCCTGTTATTATCGTTAGGGTAAAACCTGTCACTAGAAGTACACCTAAGTCTACCATCTGTTTATGTTGGGATTATTCCGTTTCTGTTATACTAGTATTGGTGTAGAGAAAATTACTTGAGAAGTGCAATATATTCTATTATGTTTATCATGTTTATCCTACTCAGTCTGTTATACTTGTCTTATGATACTGTTATCTCTCTCATCCAGTTTGTATACCTGTCATGATGCTTTTACTTATGTATATGCTAAAAATAACTGGACTCGCCAGACTTTATGTCTTACCCGTTTTGTTTCCTTCTCTCTCTTCCTTTCCCCCACAGGTTCTCAGGGTGGGAATACTCAGGCTTGATTATGATTCTCTCTTCTGTTTCTGCTTGGAGCTTCTTAGATGTACCGCTTTGATTTCCTGTCTACTATGATATGGCTCTTTTTGGGGACTATGCTTTTATATTACTGTACTCTAATGATTTTAGTGCAAGGCAGATATGAGTTTTCTGTACTTCATACTTATGTTGTAATTGGGTTTGGACCACGATGTTTTCTATTTGGAAAATAAATTTTAAATTCCGTTGTTATTTTATATCTATCTTGTGATGTTCAGTTTCTGTCTACCCATAACGTTTCACGAAACTTAATGCATTTTGTTAAAGAGTGACTTAACAGACGTGGGGTGTCACACCAGTGCTAATCTGTTTTTCCTAGGCTCTTGTGCCCGATTTGTCTAGAATTACTTTGGGAACTTGGTTGGTCTCCGAGTAATGCCACTTTCCTTCTAGATTTACTAAGAAACTAGTAGACTAGCATCTCAGACAAATCTATCTGTTCTATCCTTTTTCGTCTGATTCCTTATCTTATCTACTGGCATATTTTGTGCTCGCAAAACAAGGCCATTTTCGATGAGTCTCATTATACGGAGAGTAAGGAATGACATGTTCCTTGCCTTCCATGGTAGGCCTTTTATGGGAGCATTTAGCTCCCACTCAAGGCAGTTGGCTTGTACTTTTGATATTACTTCAGATCTACCATCTCCGTGAGCGGGGATTGGTTGATTCTTTTGTTCGTTTGTTCCCGCTTCTTTCACCTACCCCCTTTTAGATCTTTTGTCGTTTTCTAGTCATGCAGGTCCTAGATTTACAGGCTCTTATAGGCTTGGCTTGGTAGCCGGAGCTGGAGCTTTTGCTTGGAGCATGCTAGCTTTGACAGAAGTCTTTTCGGGAATGGTCATTGACGCATATGCTTTAGGATCCCTTGGGAAGGCGCATTTCCAGTCACTCGTTGATTTGGCCTAGCAATGCTTGGATGCCTTTTTAACTTTTATGGCTTATGTTTTTGTTGTTCGTTTCTCTCTTCTCACTTCTGGTTGCGGAGGATTTTTTCTAGAGGCTTTTGCTTATGTCCTTGTTTATTTTTTTCCGTTATTATATTACAGATTTTGTAGTCGTCTATAAACTATAAATCAGTTTTTGTACGCCATTAGAGAAAGGCTTTTTCCTCCACTTTTGGTGTATAGTTTATTGTTTTCAAAAAAAAGTTTTCCATGATGATCATATAGATAATAACTTGGCACAAAACCAGATTTATACAATGTACTTTAACAGTGTTTAGTTTTACAAAACTTTATCAATTTGCACTTACTACACGGACAACAAAGATCTTTGTAATTTCGATTATTAGATACTGTATGTCTAATAAATTCGTTTACACTATTGCTGAATGTGCTTTTGTCGAACCTTTCATTCCAGTTCTAACTTTATATATCCAACTATGGTCGATATGATAATCAAACATTTTCCTGATTCAAAAATATATGTTAGTGTTTTTGATAACACATACATATGTTAGTGTAAGGCCATTTGGGACTAAAGGGTTCATACACACTGCACTTCTATCAAATTTCAACAGCACTTCGCTACACTTCTCTTCTACACATTAGTTGCACCAAGAGGTTCCTATTCTAAAAATAGAAATAAAGTAAAATATTTTGGGATTAAATTTTTACACACTACATTGTCATATCTTGACAGTACTTTACTTCACTTCTCTTCTACACACCACCTTCTTTCTAATTAGTACAGTATTTTCTATTATTAAAATATTTTCAAATTTAAAAATAAATAGAATATATGCTCTTATTAAATTCATTTTCAAATATTGAAAATAATGAATTTTAATACAATGTTTATCGTTGTTAAATTCGTTTCTAATTTTTAGGAAAAACGATTTAAGTATGATATTTCTTAACTAAACAGTAAGAAACTAATTTAAGTATGATATTTTTTAACCAAACTATAAGAAAACCGATTTAAAGCATATTTTTCTAGAAATTCCAACTTTATTTTCTTAAAATCCTGCATTTTATCAAATAAGTCATTAAAATTCAAAAGCTATCACATCGCGATTTTTTCTAGAAATTTGATTTTGATATAACCCAAAATATACTAAATGAAATTTCAAATTTTCTCTTCCATTAGGAAACTATAATCGAATAGATTCGGTAGATTCTAATTTCAAGGAATTTCGACTTATATTATATCATATACACTCATTCAAAGTTCAAATTGTAAAATTACGAACTACCGCTGCATGATGAACTTGTTTTAATTATATTTAATTTATATGTTCAATCTTCGTGAAATTAAACTGTAGACATCAATAGTGATTTAATTGTCAGTACAATATAAATTAGCATGATATAAATTTTAGCACGATATAAATTTTAAAACATATTTAAAAATTACATAATTGCTAACTTTTTTCAAAATTATTATAAACTAATTCGTAGTTGTTGACGGCAAAAAATGTCGTAAACACCAAAGTTTCCTATTACTAGCAACAGTTAATTTGGTCGCAAGACTAAGTAAGAGAAAGTGGTAAATCAGATGAGAATTTATAGTGGTTCGGCCGCGGATTAGGCCTACGTCCACTTTGGAAGGATGTGGAACTTTTATTAATCACTCAAGAGTTACAAGGTAGAGTCATACTCATTACATTCACTTTTATAATTGCCATATGCTAGGTATTTAGGAAAAAGAATATTTAATTCTCCTTCTTCCTCAAATAAGAGATGCCATTAATGAGGCTCATGAAGCTCTAGGAAGGTCTCAAGTGAAGAAAATCCAACCCCCTTGAAGTGTGAGGCCATGGGCTATTTATAGGAGTGGGGGTAGGTAGGATTAGGTAGGAGTAGGTAAAAGTGGAAAATAGTGAGAAGGCCAAACTTTGCAAAAAGTTTGACCAAAAGTTTGCAAACTTTGCAAATTGGCCAAAAGGCCAACTTTTAGTGCAAAGTGGAAAATATGGTGGGGTCCTTGAAATCCACATTTGCACTAAAAGGTGGACTTTTGGTCAAAAACCAAACTTTGCAAACTTTTGGCCAAAAAATTTGCAAAGTTTGGCCTTCTCCCTAAAATCCTCTAGGTAAAAATAGGGGACCACATGCAAAATTTCGAACCCGCCACTAGTAGCTGCAGAAATTTCGAACCCAGAGTGGGTTCGAAATTTCGCACCTACGAGGTGTGAAGTTCGCTTTACGGGGTGCATTTAGACAGTAGGTTCAGGCGCTTTGAGACTCGTGATTCCTTTAGGGTTTGAGGCCACGGCTCGGGAATGCTTCGAACTGCGAGGCCTTTGTTTGGCAATGTTTGGAGGAACGGCGAGGTTCGTGGAAGTTGCTGGCCGAATCCTGACTTTGAGTCGATTTGGTGATTCTGGGCAACACACTTTTTGGCAAAAATCGGATGGATCGCCGCCGGGACTGTGGGGCCCCGGACCCCTGCCGACACTGTGCCTGAACCCGCTGGACGGCTCGCCTTCGGCTCGGAGCACGGCTCGCCTCCGGCTCGGCAGTGAATGGATACTGATGGAGGTCGAGTTCGAGGGATGCGACATTCTGTTGGTAGCCAGACTCAGGTTTTTGGTACTGGCAACGCCTCTGGGCTGTAATATCACGCGATATGCTGAGTCGAGCGTGTCTTGCGTACTTTTTGGAACTGGACCAAAAGGCTAGTTAAATTTGCCCCCTCAAAGTATGTTCTATGTTAATGGGGCGTGCTTCGAAGTGAGATGATCCTAGTATGGGCGCAAACATCTCCGTGCGGTGCTTGGCGATTAGTTATCACCTTCCTCTTGAGTTGTATACTGAGAGCGCACTGTTTTGGAGTGGTTGGGATGCCTTGTCGGAATATGCTGGTATGAGCTTAGGATTCCAATATTGCTAAGATTTTTGACTTGCTTGAGTTGGAACCTATCCAAGGCATTCAGTTCCTGTAGACTAAAGACAATAAACTTTAGTTGTCGACTCTCGATTGTATCAAAGTGCAAACGGCTCGTCATCGGGCCGTAACCGCATATGTGATAACGAGTTTGCACGTGGGTTTGGGTGATGCGATATGAGCTGGAATACGTAGCATGGAGGTTAATTGTACATCCTGGGCTTGCGATTGTGCAATTTTAGCTATCGAAATGTCCGAGGATCGGCTAAATCACATGGATTTGTGAACCCAAGGTCGTTTAATGTTCCAAGCTAGTTCAATCAATCAAAGTTTCGACAACTCATATATGCGAATGCCATTGTTAGGACAATACTTGTCATATGTCATGGCATGTATTCATATAGGTTTTCCTTTGAGGCGAGGTCGGACCCAAATGTTGGGCGCGTGCAATTTGATGATTGAGCACTTGGTGAGTACACAAGTGGTCGCCGAGTGGTGATTGACTTGGTAGTTAGAGCTTCGAAATACGATCATAGCTTGGTGTACGATCCCAAATTACAATCCCAAAACATTCGTTTGGGATATGATGATCCTCTGATGGTAGTTGCTTCCTTTCTTCTCTTCTCCGGATAGAAAATCATCGTAAGGAGTGGAGGATGCCAAAATACTTCTTTTGTACTTTGGATGTTCGAGGTGTCGTTAGGTTTTCTGGAGAAGGGAAGGAAGATGTGGAAAGTAAGAGGGATTTCGGATTTGGCATTCAAGAACGTGGAGCGGCAGATCTTGGGAAACAGAATTAGGAATTCAGATAAAGGTCACCAAGTATGTGTGAATACGGGAGTGGGCTTCGTATCCTGAACACTTAATAAACACTCCTGGTTTTTCGAGAGGTCAAAGTTGGTTTGAGGGACGTGATAATCTAGCAAGTGCGTGGGAGCATGATGCATAACTTCGCACTTTGAAGAATTAGTCTTGGCTCCAAGCTTGGGCTTGTAAAATTAAACATTTGCATGGCGCCCGATGAGCAGACAATGATCACTGAGTTTGGGTCTCGCGACGCGGTCCTTGAGGAGTGGACTCGCTTAGACTGTCGGCTCGAATGCTTATCTGGGATGTCGACATATAGTTGAGCCGTTAGTCCCGGGATCCAATCAATAGCCCAACCATGATGCAGTTGCATCTTGACTCAGGCATTGCGCTAGCGGTAGGTGATGGCCATGGCGCTAGTTGTTGAGGCTAAAAGTTGCCATCATGTTCCGGAGCACCCGCTTTTTGTGGGGTCTGGGCACCGATGGGAAGCCAAAAAGCCTCCAAGGCCTAGACTCTGGCTCTAGATTGCCTTCGTTGCGAGGTGAAGGCACTTTTAAGATGGTGGTGCCAAGGGATGCTGTGAAGATGATGCTAGTGCAGGGACTAAAGTGGATTTGATCAGGTCCTATGATTGCCAGGCCAGTGCGACAATCCATACAGGGTTGCCCCCAATCCCGGTTATCCGATAGATTCTGCTCGACGTCAGGGACGAGCTAGCAAGTTCGGATTGTTGCTCAATGTTTCATGTTTGGTTTGTAACTAAAGTTGAACTTAACACAACTGGTTGCCGAATGATTATGGAGATGGACTTATTCGGGCTGACTACTCGGATATGCACATAAGATGTAATCATATAGTTGAGTCGTTAGTTCCAGCCCAATTATGTTGTAACCCTTTTCCAACATGAGAATGGTGTTGATGGTTATCGATAATCACTGCCGTAGTTATTAGAACTAGGTTTCGTCCCCACGTTCTGATGTGCTTGTAGGTAGGAAACTGTTGCATCGAGGGGCGTGAGTCAGCTTCACATTGTGTTTAAGTAGGAGCTTGCTGGCAAGGCATTGGGACTTTGGGAATCCAATGAACTTGCCATGGAAAATTGAGAACTTGCATCGAGATATGAATTTTTGTTTTGCGTACTGAGAACTTGTCTAAATTCTCCCATCCCTCGGGGAACTGATGGTTGCATTTCTCCCTCTGTCCTTTGGTTCCGCTTCGACGCCTGGTCTTCCCAGTATTGGCTGGAGGCTAGAAGTTTCCAACACCCAAGCTTTTGGGGTTTGGATCTTCCTCGTGGCGAGGCGCATATTCCTCTTTGGAATGGTTGTCCCGAAGGTTGTGGCAATGGAAACACCAGCCGGAAGCTGGTGTGCATCCTCCTCCGTTCCTGCATTGAGTAAGCTAGTGCAAGGATAAGTGGGGGACTGCCCCCAAGCTCGAGTACCTCCTGACTGAAGAGGATGCAGGCGATGAACCCTCAGAAGTCAAATAGTTGCTTCTTTTGCTAGGAAGCCCCCCTTGCAGCGGAGGCGACATCAGGTTTTGCCCCCGTGCTTCCTAAAGCATCCGAGTCCCAGTTGGAGTTACAACGGGATCAATCTGGAGAAGTAGGAGAGCCCTCAACTTCGGGATCCCATGTTTATATGAGTCTCTCCAGAGGGGGAGAATTTGTGGTACCGAAATGCTCATGCGATGGGCGTAGCTGATGTAAGTGTGTCAGCGATGCAAGCTAAGGTGGAATATTAGGAATCCCGGCTGGTGGCACAGTTTGAGGAGCCAGAGGAGTAGAGGGAGAGGACGATGATGTCGTACAAGATGTTTGGGAAAAGGCTAGCCAGGGTGCTGAGGAGAAATCTGCCACTGCGGTGGCGAAAAAGTAGGTCGGTGTTGAAGTGGAGAAGGAGAGGGCTTCTGAGTAGGCTAGGAAAAAGGAAAGCCATCGATGATGCCCACAAAAAGAGGGCAAGGGGACCCTTAGAAGACTCGAAGAAAATGCAATTATGCGACTCCGGGCCAGGGGGATAGCTGGTTAGAAGACCGCCGAAGTTGCTGAGAACAGAGCGGAGTCGGGCGCCAAGAAGACTTAGGGAGAAACCCAGGCTACATTGGTCCTCGATTTTGACATCGTCCCAAAGCCGTTGCAATGTATCACTCTCGGGGAAGTTACAGTAATTACAAGCCGCGAGGATAATGGAAGGAGGCGTGCATCGATGTTTTACGAATCTGCTACTCTTTTGAAGAGTAGAGGAGGAGGAAGCGATTCTGGAAGGAAGGGGGCCAGCGCTGGTGGTGACTTGTTAAGTGCCGAACCTGTATATAAAAAAGAAAAGACAAGAGATGGATGAGTAGCATCAATAATTGTTAAAGGAATTATAGATACTTTGGGTCAGGTAGACTGATAGCCTATGCGAGCGTGGTCCTCACTTTCGGTTCTTAAAGACATAGTGTGGTATTCATGTACACCCTGTCATCAGAGAGAAAAGATGTTAGACAGGTAGTCTGTTTAATGTGTGTGTGTGTGCGAAAATGAAATATGAATTAGTACAGATCGCAATTTGTGTTAAGTGTTTGGATGTTCTTCTTATGTTTTCAGGCGTCCCGTACTTGCATAAGCATACATATCGTTACACCTAACAAAAAAGCGATTGTGTACCGTGCTCTGGGTCAATTATTCCAGAGGGGTTCAATTGGGTACCGCGCTCCAGGTCAATTATTCGGGAAGGACGTGGTGGAGAGCAGGCTTCTAGTAGGATTCCCTCAGCTCAGGAAACTCATAGTTTGTGAAGCCAGGCTGAGCGTCGGCTGTGTTTGGGTTGCCCGGGGTTAATCCCAGGTAGCGAAGGCGTATGACGTCGTGTTGTGCGGTCTGTTTGGTGTGTGGCTCTCCCGCCGTTTATCGGATTGGGGTGAGCCGCTAAGCTTCGTTTATTCACCGGCGTAGAAAAGCTTTGATCATCAGCCCGTAGGGTCCGATCGTGGCCATGAGCTGCACCTAAGCCTTTAGGGCTTCGGGGAGAAACGATTTAAGGTTGGTCTTGGTGTTGTGCCAAGATTTGACCGGCAGCCATAACCGGCGAAGAGATATCTTCATCACTCTTAGTCGGCCATTGGGTGGCGGCGCCAAGTCACCTGGACCTGGACGCGGAATGATTTATCCTCGGTCTCGGCACAGGGCCGAGGTTCGAATTAGTGGTTATTTATACTCGGTCGTGCCGTAGACCGACGACTCGAGTAGCATTGTCAGCTCTCGTGTTCGGGGTGCCGGACGTTGCCAGTGTTGTTTGGTCTCGATGTTGGATCGAGGTTCGGATGGCGGCACCGACTCCCGTTCTTGGGGTGTCGATGCGGCGATCGAATGTTTGCACGCATGCTGTTTATCAGGATTAATCAAACATG
Source organism: Allium sativum (assembly GCA_030737875.1). NCBI lineage: Eukaryota > Viridiplantae > Streptophyta > Magnoliopsida > Asparagales > Amaryllidaceae > Allium > Allium sativum. The sequence goes on from CM060916.1 coordinate 1,015,690,844, forward strand.
TCATAAACGTCGTGCACGGAGTAAACATGGAAGGGTGATAGGAAACTGACTATCATTTCTAAGGACAACTCTAGTAGTAGTAGCCTTTATAACACCTCAAATAGCAGGAAAGCAAGACATCGTTGGAAGGCGTGAATCAATTGTACACTAAGTTGTGCAGAGTAGAGGTGAAGATGTTAGTTGTTCCACGCCCTTGGAAGTTCGGCTCCGTCCATGGTTGAGAGTTTGAAAGTTCTGTCGTTGAGCTTCCGTTGTATGATTTTCGGCCTTCCTAAAGAGGAGTGAGGCCTGTAGGTGGAGGACAGGCCCATTTGAAGACGAGGCCGCCGATATGTGCTTGCATGGACCCTTGGCTGAGCTTCCAGTCGTGCCCCAAGTGGCCGATGCATTAGTTGGAGGAGGATGGTTATGATACAACAAAGAGGAGGTATGTCTTGGAGAAGTGGCCTTGCTTTGTGTTTTCATTTCATTCATCATCATTTTTTTTCTTTGCAGGCCTATATATACATAGGCCGAAATGAGGCATCTATCCGTGAGTGGATGGTTCTGTTTGAATTGCAACGGTAATGACTATTGGAAAGGTTGTGACCCTTTACCAACAAACATTTCCGTCGGCAATTGCGTTCGAGGTCCTATTTTTTGACGTTTAAACATTAATGTGTATGCCCTCATTATGCTATTGAATTTTTTCTCTTGCCTCCTTTTTCTTATGGGCGAGCTGATAATGTTAATGAATTGATGGTCGATATCTCCAATGGTAATCTTGGGGATTGCTGTATCGTAGTTGACGATCTTGGGGATGACAGAGAACTGGAATTCTCGGGCTCGCTTCCGAACGTTCCCCGGTAATGCTTCCCAACGTGCCCCCTGCTAATTGGAGGAGGTCGGGAGCGTCGTGTGCAGGACAAAAAATGGCTATGGCACAACGAAAAGGAGATGCCTTTTATAGGAGAAAGCTTTCTTCTAGTTTCTGTTTTGCTTCCAATAAGGGAGGCAGAGGCAGGAGTTGCAAACTGGTATCTCTGATGACAACCTAGAGTCAACTGCACGACGGAAGCTGTAGTCCTGACGAGGTGGGGGGACAATCTTGAGGGATTAATTGTCGGTCGAGGTCTTGTTAAGTGGGAATCTTTGATGAGCGTTGAGTAGCTCAGAGATCCCATGCAGTAGGGATCCTCGATGAGCATCGGGTGGCTCGAAGGTCCCATATAGTGAGAATCTTCGGTGAGCATTGAGTAGCTCGGAGATCCCATGCAGTGGGAGTCTTTGATGAGTGTTGAGTGGCTCGGAGTTCCTAGGCGGATGAATTCCTCGCGGTCATGCTGCAAGTGACGAGACATGTTTGTGTTGTGTCTGGGCATGTTGTAGAACCGACAATATCATGTAGAGTCCCTTGGCGTGCTCGTCGGACTTTCAGGTCTTGGCCTTTTGCATAGTTGGAAGTTGCAGATTGAGAGATGGATTTTCTTGGGGCTGTTGCTAAGAGCAACATATCTGCGGAAAGATGGGAGTCGAAGACAATTCAGTCCATTGCTATGACTGCCTTTGATGTTGTCGGCGTGAGCAAGATTGCGCAGAGCGATAAAGTTAGAGTTGTTGTAGCTCCGAATGTCGTCATGAGGCAGGATGTTGAGGGTAGCAGCATGATTCCTTTAGGCTAGATTTCGGCGTAGGAAGTAGCCGGCATTAATCCAGAAGATCACCTGAATCTTTGATTGCTTCTGATGGGTCCATGCTCTAAGTTCGGAATCAGGTGGTATTCCATATGTAAGCTAGATGAGTACGATTCGAGGAGTTAGTTTCTTGACTTCGGGCAAGGCAATGTGGGATTTTGCGAGATAGCCTTTGAGAGTTTCATGGGTGTCCTGATAAGTGTTCGAGACCGAAAGGATATCTCTGGGTGTTACGGTGTGCATCCTAGACTGCATGACCAATTCCTAGCGAGTTAGTTGAGAGTGGAGATAGTTCAAGGTGGAAGTCGAGAGAACCCGGATAGAGCCGTCTTGCATAAGGACGGGGAAGCACTTGCACTCGATGGCATTGGTAACGTGTAATGAACCCATATGCCATTTGTGGCAGCTAATGAAGCTTTGAGAATCATGGCATCTATAAGTATGGGGTAAGTGTTGGTATGTCTAAGTGCTAGCGCCATTCGGCGTTAAGGATAGCCGAAGTGAATGGGTTATGCCTCGTACTAATTTCGTAGATGTCGTGGGCATGCCCCCGTGGTTCCCTCAGGATTCCATGGATCATGTCAGCGTTACTTGGAGGTTGGGCTTTGGTTGTAAGTGGCGATAGTTGGGCTATTCCGAGTAAAAGGTTGGTTACACGGACCCAATATGTTACTGTGTTCCTTGGTCGTAAGTGATGGTGGTTCGATCATCATCTCATTTCTGTTGCCGTTGTTGTCACCGTATGAGTGTTGGAATGGACGACGATGTTTTTAATGAGGCTAAACCTTCTTCCTCGATGTGGGCCCCTAGTTCTGAAGGAAGAAACCTCTAATGCAGTGTGTAACAACCCGTGTTTTTATAACGTGTAGTAACCATAAATCAAGGCAGAATTAATTTTTAAAATAAGAATCAAGGGAAACGGAATATGCCATTGCATTCGTCTCGAAATTCTGCTTGGAAACGAGTCCGAGTTTTCGAAAATCGGAGCCCGTATGACCAAGTTGTGGCCTTTCGAAGTTTTCAGAAGTTTTCAAGTTCAAAACATTTCAATTCGAATTCAAAATTCGAAATTCAAACCTCAGAATGGACTAGGCGGGAAATTTCCCGCCCAGGACCAGGTCAACCTAGAGGTCAACTATGCAGTCGACCTACCCAGGACCAGGTCGACCATAGTGTCGACCTGGGGGTCGACCGGGTGCCCGAGCCCATTTTTGGAGCTGGATTCACTTTGATGTTTCTGGCCTCGTTTCTGTCCATATTCGTTGACCTGGCCCTGTAAATACAGCCCCTAACACCAGTCTCTCTATACAAAATTCTTTCTGACCTTATGCTGCTCTAATTATGGTTGAAAAGTTTGAGAAAGGGACTTCTTCTTCTACGTTGAGACTGCGTTAAGAGAATTGCTGATTTGGGGATTTCTATTAGGACTTGACTAAGCATATAAAGATTCAACATCGACTCTCTTTTTCTAATTCTCGAACCACGATCTGTAAGCCCCAGTTATTTTTAGATTTAAACTGTAAATGTAATATGAATATGATGTAAATTGAAATTGGACCTATGTTGATGACTGTTTCACATCCATTCTTGTTCATCTTGGATCTTGACTTTTGGATATGTTATGACATTGATTTGGGGCCTATTCATGTTGTAAATCAAAATGAAAACCCCTCATATTATCATGTTGAATCTGCTATTAGTCACAAGTTTATGACTATCACCTTATGTTAATTGTTACCATGACTATGCTATCACCTTATGTCAATCATTACCATGACTATACTATCACCTTATGACAACTGTTATCTTGACTAGTACCTTATTTTGCTTGATTTGGAATCTTTATGTTTGAGGCCAATATTCCATATGCCAGTAATGTTATAATATTTTATCAAGTCATACCATGCTATGCTAGTAATCACTTTTGCCGCCTTATACCCTTCCCTTTGTATGTTATTCCCCAATTAGATTTATTTGTATCGATTTGAGCTTACGTGCGATGGGAATACGATTTGGGTAAACTAGGTAAAACGTGAATTGACTTTGAACTTGAACATGAACGTTATTATAACTTGAACCTGGATATGGACATGAACTGGACACGACATAACATGAATTTTGACATGAAAACTTGAACGTGGGCATGACAATTAGATAAACTTGAAAATGGCCAACTCGAGGTTGGGTTGAGTTTGCAGTGTAAATCTGCCCGGAACCGCCCGGCAAATCCAGTGGCTGCAAACAAAAGGATCCAATGTGGGTAGTTGGTCATATCGCACGTAAAACCCGAGGTTAGACTATGTTGTGGTGTAAATCTGCCCGGAACCGCACGGCAAATCCAGTAACCACAACAGTTAGTCTAATGTGAGAGGTTGAGGTGCATTAATGAATTAATGCCACATGATAGGGTTAAGTCATGAACCACTTGAATATACTTAACCAACTTGACACGATGATTTGATAGGGTTAAGTCATGAACCGCTTGAACACACTTAACCAACTTGATACTTGACTTGGATAGGATTAAGTCACGAATTTGAATGACAACACTTAACCCATTAGAAACCCTAGTTACGCGGTCCTTTTCAGCAGTAACCCACTTAGATGTATCACGATACCCTAGGACTAGGCAGGATGGGGCACGATTACTGGGATGATTGTAAGCGACCAGAATGACGGCTGAGTAGGTGCGCCATTGTAGGTTCAGGCGGACTATGGTCGTGCACGTAGTCCGGAGTTGAAAAAGCAGGCATTGGGCACACGTAGATTTACGTGTGCGTGCTTGATTCGTGTCGGTGGTTGGCACCACAGGACTTGATACACCCTATGGTGGACCTAGCACAGGTAACTGCATTTCAGGATAGGGTCGTATGACACAGACACATGACGAGCTAGAACTTGTAGGGAGTCGATCGATTAGTAGATCGTACCATAGGACCCCGTAATGGGTCACTTCATGATACGGGGCTAAGGGATCATTTCATGATTAATACTTGACATGGGTTAGAACACTAGTACAGTTGGTGCAGCGAATCTTGAATATGCGATGCTAGACTTGACTTATCTTGTTATCTTAATTATCCTACCAGTTCTGTTATCATCCTTATGTTTAATTCCAGTTTTCACATATCATGTTACCTTTACTAGTTTTCATACTGAAAGTCACTAGGGCTTACCAGTCTTTATGACTGACCCTTTTTCTTTCGCTTCTTTTTCTTTCGTTTCCCCCCCGAGGTTCTCAGGGTGGAAACACTAGCTCTTAGCTTGGATTTAGCTTGCTTTCTGACAGCTCATGTATGGTTTGGTCTTGGGCTATGCTATGGCTGCTTCTGCTATTTATGGGGAATAATCTACTTTTGTTATCTTAAGTTTATGCTTCTTTATTTGGAACTTGATGTAATGGAATAATTTGTATCTTGGATATATGTGGTTTTGACTCTTTTCTTGAAAGTAATAAAAAGTTGGTTTTTAATTTCTACCGCTGCTTTATTTATGTTCTGCCTTGTTATATTTCTGTGAATGTTTACCTAAATAATACTCCACCAAAACTAGTGCATTCCATTTGTGAGTGACCCTAGCGGAGGTGGGGTGTTACATTTGGTATCAGAGCAGAAGGTTACCAGGTTGGGCAAAAGTTTTAAAAAACCTTCTGAAACTATTTTCAAAACCATTTATAAAGAAACATTTTTCAAGAAAAGTTTTATGTTTAAAAAGGCTATTCCCCAAGAAGCCATTAGCACTTTCCTTTGTTTCTTCGTTTGAATCTTTTCTTTTCGTTTTTCAGCATGGCTGATCTTAACCTTCCTGAGGGAATACCCGTGCCTGGATGGTTCCGAATGTACTTAGAAGCCAGGGCCAACGACGCGGGCACGGCAGACATCCATCCTCCTCCTCCCCTAGTGGCTGCGGTTACTCCTTTTCCTGGTACCGCCTTTGCCAAAATATGCAAAGAATTTAAAGCAATGGGCGGCAAGAACTTCGTTGGAACTGAAACCTTTGTTGAGGCACGAAACTGGCTAAAGGAGATGGAAGACTTGTTCATTATCATTGATATGGAGGACCATAGGAAAGTTCAGTTGGCATCATGGTTGTTGAAAGAGGAAGCTGCATTTTGGTGGGAAGTCACCAACGCTACCAGGCCAGTTGAGACTTGGGCAGACTTTAGAGAGAGATTTGGGCTTAAATTCTTATCGTCAGCAGAAGAGAACCTTCAGATGGAGAGGTTCCTAGCACTCAAGCAAGGGGACATGTCTGTTAGGGATTACATGAATAAGTTTAATCAGCTTGCTCGGTTCGGTTTGAATTTGGTCAACACAGCCCAGAAAAAGGTTGTACGCTTTGCTCAAGGATTGAACGAGCCACTACACAGTTTGGCCCTACCTCATATACCTATGGGGGCGACCTTTGAAAGCTTGGTGGATATGGCTCTACTTCATGAGGAAGACAAGAATAGCAAGAAGGAGGTTAAGCCTAATGAGACTCAGAATAAGAAAGCTGACTTCAAGAAGGGAAACAACAAGAATAAAAAGAATAACAACAAACCACATGAGACGAGGAAGTGCAACTTTTATGGTATTACGGGACATCTAGCTAAAGACTGTAGAAAGAAGAAGAGGAAGTTGGGTGAATGCTTTCATTGTGGAGATACTGGACACATCAGCAAAGACTGCCCTAAGAAGCAAGGGCAGGGGCAAGGGCAGACCCAGCGAGCAGGACCTTCTGGAGGGTAGTTGCATGCTCTCAACACCACCCCAGCTCTTGACCGAGGTAGTAATATTTCCGTAGAAAGCCTTGTTTACATTTCTGACTTTCCTGTTCGAACCTTATTTGACTCTAGCGCATCGCATACTTTTATTTCTTCTGATATTGTTGAAAATCTGCACCTAAGTACTAGTCTGGTTAAAGATCCCATTATAGTTTCAAATCCAATTGGGGGCTCCGCCCATTTATCTATGATGTGTGTGGATTTGAGGATCTCTATCGTAAGCGTAGAATTCACGTGTAATGCTTATGTTCTCGGATTCGTGGGATACGGTTTGATCCTAGGTATGGATTGGCTGTCCAATTATGGAGCCATTCTTGATTGTGAATGAAGGGTAGTGAGGCTCATGACTCACCTTGGTAATACCCTTGAAAGTTCTTGTAGCCCTAAGGGTCCGGTCATGTTGTGTTATCTTGAATCCCTTGACTCGCCCGACGATAATTTATAATCTGTAAAAGTAGTCCGAGAATATCCAGATGTCTTTGATGAAGTGAGGGGGTTATCTCCTAAACGCGAGATAGACTTCCGAATTTATCTTGTTGATAATGCTAAGCCAGTTTCATTGCCCGTTAGGCACATGGCCCCGCGAGAAAGAAGAGAGCTCAGTAAACAAGTTAATGAGTTGCTTGAGAACAATTTCATAAGGCGAAGCATTTCTGAATGGGGTGCTTCGGTGGTATTCGCTACTAAGGCGGATGGATTGCTTCGTCTATGCGTAGATTATTGTGAGTTAAACAAGCTGACAAAGAAGAATAGGCACCCACTACCAAGAATCGACGATTTGTTTGACCAGCTTGTGGGAGCATCTGTTTTCTCTCAACTCGATCTAGCCACAGGATTCCATCAGCTTAGAGTGGCTGAGGACAGCATTGACAAAACTGCGTTTAGGACTCCAGATGGGTTCTTTGAATGGCTCGTCATGCTATTTGGGTTAACGAATGCACCCGCGTACTTTGTAGATTTGATGAGTAGGGTGTTTCGGGAGTTCCTCAACAAGTTTGTGGTAGTTTTCGTGGATGACATTTTGATCTTCTCAAAAGATGAAGAAGAGCATGCTAGACATCTCAGGGAAGTCATGGAAACACTTAGAGCACACCAGTTAAAGGCTAAGTTCTCCAAATGCCATTTTTGGAGGAAGGAAGTTCGATTCCTTGGACATGTAGTTTCTAAGCAAGGCATAGCCGTGGACCCCGCAAAGGTAGTTGCGGTACAGGACTGGAAAATTCCTAAGAATGCAACGGAGGTGAGGAGCTTTCTCGGTTTGGCGGGCTACTACAGGAAGTTCATTAAGGACTTCGCTAAGATTTCAGCCCCTCTTACTAAGTTAACAAAGAGGAACCTAGCTTTTGTATGGGACATAGAGTGTGACGTTGCTTTTCAAAGATTCAAGAGAGCCCTCACCACAGCTCCAGTTTTGGCATTACCCGATGGAGGTAAGATGTTTACCGTGTACACAGATGCGTGCGGCATGGGATTAGGCGCTGTCCTAATGCAAGAAGGAAGAGTAATATGCTACGGGGGCAGACAACTTAAAGTCCATGAGAAAAACTATCCCATGCATGACTTGGAGTTGGCCGCGATTGTTTTTTCACTTAAAGCTTGGCGCCATTATCTTCTAGGGGAGAGGTTCGAGCTGTATACCAACCACAAATCACTTAAGTACCTCTTCTCACAGAAAGACTTGAATCTGAGACCACAACGGTGGATGGAGTTCTTGGCATCATATGACTTCGATATAGCTTATACCCCTGGCAAGGTAATGTGTTGGCGGACGCGCTAAGTAGAAAAAGGTTGACTTTGAGCCCCTTGTTTGTTGAAAGGAAAAGCCTTGAGCTTATAGCAACCTCTGATTTTACACCTGCTGTTGAGTCATTGACTGCTACGTTTGCATCTCTTGAGTTAAGACCTACACTTCTAGATCAAGTAGGGACTTCACAGAAGGAAGACCCACAAATAGTCGAAATCATGGACAAGCTGATTAGGGGTGAGATGTCAAGTCACCTCAGTAGGTATGCCATAGATGACAAGGGATGGCTAAGGTGCGACAGAAGGCTATGTGTCCCACAAGTGGGAGACCTAGTAAGGAAAGTTCTCGAAGAGGCGCATCACTCGAGGATGACTATACATCCCGGAGGGGATAAGATGTACAGGGATATGAAACACATTTTCTTTTGGGCTGGAATGAAAAAGGATGCTGCAGAGTTCGTTTCGAAGTGCATGGTGTGCCAACAAGTAAAGGCCGAGTCGAAGAAGCCTGGTGGGCTATTACATCCTTTGGAGGTTCCGCAATGGAAATGGGAGAGTATCTCGATGGATTTTGTGGATGGACTGCCTAGGTCAAGGAAGGGAAATACTAGCATATGGGTCATAGTTGATAGACTCACGAAAAGTGCTCACTTCATTCCAGTGAAAAGCAAAAGGACCGCATCAGGGCTAGCGTCTATTTACCTTCGAGAGATAGTACGATTGCATGGAGTTCCTTCTAGTATAGTTAGTGATTGTGACCCGATTTTCTCTAGCCAGTTTTGGAATAGTTTGCAAGAAGCAATGGGTACACGACTGAATTTAAGCACGGCCTATCACCCACAGACGGATGGACAAACCGAAAGGGTAAATAGGGTACTAGAAGATCTCCTGAGGCTATTCATTCTTGACTTTGGTGGCACTTGGGAAGACCATCTTCCTCTCGTGGAGTTTGCATATAACAATAGTTACCAAGCTAGCATCGGAATGACACCGTTCGAAGCCCTATATGGAAGACCGTGCAAATCGCCAACTTGTTGGTGGGAGACGACAGACAAACTTATACTTGGGCCCGACATGATAAGGGACACTTCTGAGAAGATTGAGTTGATACGAAGACGAATGAAAACGGCCTAAGATAGACAGAAATCTTATGCGGACCAGAGAAGGACAAACCTAGAGTTCGAAGTCGGAGATATGGTCTTTATAAAAGTTTCTCCGTTACGCAATGTAGTTCGTTTTGGAGCAGTTGGAAAGCTAGCACCAAGGTTCGTAGGACCGTTCCCTATCACTGAAAGGATTGGACGGATGGCCTATAGGGTAGACTTACCCGAGAAATTGACTGGAGTTCACAATGTCTTTCACGTCTCGCATCTCCATAAGTGCTTGCATGAGTCAGCCGAAGTGGTTGAGCCAAGCATCCTTGAAGACGTAGAAGTGGAAAAAGAAGCAACATTGAGGCGAGTTCCGATTTGTATCTTAGGAACGGAGATTAAGAAGCTAAGGAATCGAGAAGTGAAGCTAATTAAAGTGCAGTGGAGTGAAGCCCAAGAAGACGCAACTTGGGAAACCGAAGAGAAGATATGCACGCTTTACCCATTTCTTTTTGAGGGTACATTCTCGATCTCTTTTTCCCATAAACTTGAAACCCTTTTCATATCATGCTTCTACTATCTACGTTTGTCTTGTAATCTTCCCGATCTTATCTTGAGAACCTTAGGTAGAACCATATGGATGTAAACATGTGATTGAAACATGTTATGATTGATGTTTGCAAATGGTTGCAAGTGGATGCTAGTGGATGCATGACAAACATTAGGCACTAGATCGGCTCAGTCACATTTTCATGTTGTATGCATGAGTGCTTATACTAGTACATGGATGGAACTTGTTATGCTATCACTTGGATGTTGCATATGGATGAATGTTTGTGCACTCATGTAGAGATTATAAACTATGTTAGGAATTTGCATACATGTTGGATTCATGACACTAACATATTTTGCATTAAAGAGGCTTACTGAATCAGTAACCGCTTGATCTTTTGCATTAGATAAGTACATATACACACACTTTCTGCATATGTTCATACAACACTAGAAATCTTTTAAGGACAATGGTTGCCTGTGGATGATGCTTTGAGTAGATGGATGATGGATGGTAGGACACATCCTCCCTAACTTAGAGATTTCGGGGACGAAATCCTTTAAGGGGGGAGAATGTAACAACCCGTGTTTTTATAACGTGTAATAACCATAAATCAAGGTAGAATTAATTTTTAAAATAATAATCAAGGGAAACGGGTTACGCCATTGCGGTCGTCTCGAAATTCTGCTTGGAAACGAGTCCGAGTTTTCGAAAATCGGAGCCCGTATGACCAAGTTGTGGCCTTTCGAAGTTTTCAAGTTCAAAACAGTTCAATTCGAATTCAAGATTCGAAATTCAAACCTCAGAATGGACTGGGCGGGAAATTTCCCGACCAGGACCAGGTCGACCTACCCAGGACTAGGTCGACCATAGTGTCGACCTGGGGGTCGACCAGGTGCCCGAGCCCATTTTTGGAGCTGGATTCACTTTGATGTTTCTGGCCTCGTTTCTGTCCACATTCGTTGACCTGACCCTATAAATACAGCCCCTAACACCAGTCTCTCTACACAAAATTCTTTTTGACCTTATGCTGCTCTAATTCTGGTTGAAAAGTTTGAGAAAGGGACTTCTTCTTCTACGTTGAGACTGCGTTAAGAGAATTGCTGATTTGGGGATTTCTATTAGGACTTGACTAAGCATATAAAGATTCAACATCGACTCTCTTTTTCTAATTCTCGAACCACGATCTGTAAGCCCCAGTTATTTTTAGATTTAAACTATAAATGTAATATGAATATGATGTAAATTGAAATTGGACCTATGTATGATGACTGTTTCACATCCATTCTTGTTCATCTTGGATCTTGACTTTTGGATATGTTATGACATTGATTTGCGGCCTATTCATGTTGTAAATCAAAAAGAAAACCCCTCATATTATCATGTTGAATCTGCTATTATTCACAAGTTTATGACTATCACCTTATGTTAATCGTTACCATGACTATGCTATCACCTTATGTCAATCATTACCATGACTATACTATCACCTTATGACAACTGTTATCTTGACTAGTACCTTATTTTCCAAGATTTGGAATCTTTATGTTTGAGGCCAATATTCCATATGCCAGTAATGTTATAATATTTTATCAAGTCATACCATGCTATGCTAGTAATCACTTGTTCCACCTTATACCCGTCCCTTTGTATATTATTCCCCAATTATATTTATTTGTATCGATTCGAGCTTACGTGCAATGGGAATACGATTTGGGTAGACTAGGTAAAACGCGAATTGACTTTGAACTTGAACATGAACGTTATTATAACTTGAACCTGGATATGGACATGAACTGGATACGACATGACATGAATTTTGACATGAAAACTTGAACATGGGCATGACAATTAGATAAACTTGAAAATGGCCAACTCGAGGTTGGGTTGAGTTTGCAGTGTAAATCTGCCCGGAACCGCCCGGCAAATCCAGTGGCTGCAAACAATAGGATCCAATGTGGGTAGTTGGTCATATCGCACGTAAAACCCGAGGTTAGACTATATTGTGGTGTAAATCTGCCCGGAACCGCCCGGCAAATCCAGTAACCACAACAGTTAGTCTAATGTGAGAGGTTGAGGTGCACTAATGAATTAATGCCACACGATAGGGTTAAGTCATGAACCACTTGAATATACTTAACCAACTTGACACGATGATTTGATAGGGTTAAGTCATGAACCGCTTGAACACACTTAACCAACTTGATACTTGACTTGGATAGGGTTAAGTCACGAATTTGAATGACAACACTTAACCCATTAGAAACCCTAGTTACACGGTCCTTTTCAGCAGTAACCCACTTAGATGTATCACGATACCCTGGGACTAGGCAGGGTGGGGCACGATTACTGGGCTGATTGTAAGCGACCAGAACGACGGCTGAGTAGGTGCACCATTGTAGGTTCAGGCGGACTATGGTCGTGCACGTAGTCCGGAGTTGAAAAAGCAGGCATTGGGCACCCGTAGATTTACACTGTGCGTGCTTGATTCGTGTCGGTGGTTGGCATCATAGGACTTGATACACCCTATGGTGGACCTAGCACAGTTAACTACATTTCAGGATAGGGCCGTATTACACAGACACATGACGAGCTAGAACTTGTAGGGAGTCGATCGATTAGTAGATCGTACCGTAGGACCCCGTAATGGGTCACTTCATGATACTGGGCTAAGGGATCATTTCATGATTAATACTTGACATGGGTTAGAACACTAGTACAGTTGGTGCAGTGAATCTTGAATATGCGATGCTAGACTTGACTTATCTTGTTATCTTAATTATCCTACCAGTTCTGTTATCATCCTTATGTTTAATTCCAGTTTTCACATATCATGTTACCTTTACTAGTTTTCATACTGAAAGTCACTAGGGCTTACCAGTATTTATGACTGACCCTTTTTCTTTCGCCTCTTTTTCTTTCGTTCCCCCCCCCAAGGTTCTCAGGGTGGAAACACTAGCTCTTAGCTTGGATTTAGCTTGCTTTCTGACAGCTCATGTACGGTTTGGTCTTGGGCTATGCTATGGATGCTTCTGCTATTTATGGGGAATAATCTACTTTTGTTATCTTAAGTTTATGCTTCTTTATTTGGAACTTGATGTAATGGAATAATTTGTATCTTGGATATATGATGTTTTGACTCTTTTCTTGATAGAAATAAAAAGTTGGTTTTTAATTTCTACCGCTGCTTTATTTATGTTCTTCCTTGTGATATTTCTGTGAATGTTTACCTAGATAATACTCCACCAAAACTAGTGCATTCCCTTTGTGAGTGACCCTAGCGGAGGTGGGGTGTTACACAGTGTGGCCACGAGCAGGCGCGGTTTTGAGCAAGCTGAAGTAGGATGACGATGCGTTGACTTTCTTGAAGTTGGCGTGTAAGGTAGATGTTAATCCTCAGTGCCTAGCACGAGAGCTGCATTCTCACATTTCTTATTGAGCGTGTGAATATGTGCTTGAGTCGCAGGAGCTTCGAGGTCCACGAGTGGAAGGAGATCTGTTTCCAGTGGGCCCTCTGCCGTTCGGGGCTGGTGAGAGGTACCATCGTCAATTGCGACCAATGGAGTGAGCGTTAGGTTTTGCCAGAATTCTGCTTAATGTCGGTGAGAGTCATGGTGCTTTTTGGATGTACTGCTCAAGGTGCTTCTCACGCATAAGCTTTTCGATTGTGTCTTTGAGTTGACGATAGTCATTGGTATTATGCCCGTGCATGCCGTAGTATCGACAATACTTGCCAGTATTCCTCTCATGATTAGTGGATTCCCTATTGTACGGCTTCTTGTATTGAAACGTGTTGCACATTTTTTGGTAGATTGTTTCCAAGTCTTCATTTAGCGGAGTGTAGGTCTTGTATGCCCGGTGAGGGTCGGGCTTTTTGGGTTCCGTAGGAACCTGGCGATTGTTGTTTCCGCCTTGCCTACCATTATTCGGCCTTTGTTTGCAGGGTCCTGCCCCCTTGTCCCTATCGAAGACCTTCGCTACCTGTTTCCCTTTGACGCTGTCATTTATGGTATTCGCATGTGGATTGTTAGGAAGACCGGCCCTGGAGAGTCGGTTTCGTCTTTCTTCCTCTTGACATAAGTATTGCCTAGCCTTCTCATGGAAAATGTTGAGGCTTTTTGGTTGCTTTCGATCGATCCATGCCCCGAATTCGGAAGTAGGGAGAACACCCTTTGCTAACTGGAAGAGTATGGTGCGAGGGTCTGGATCCTCGACCTCGGCGAGGGCGACATTGAACCGGGAGATATAGCTTTTGAGAGACTCGGCGGGTCCATGATATAAATTGGACAAGGTGAGGGCATTCTTTGGAGTTGGAATATGCATCCTGAATTGTTTGACTAACTTTGTCGCTAACTGACCGAAGTTGTCAGTGGAACCAAGTGGGAGATGAGAGAACCATAATAGAGCGGTCCCTAATAAGAAGACTAGGAAGCACTTGCATTTGACCGGATCGTTGCCCCGGCTCGAGTCCATTTGCCATTCATATCGATTTAGGAAGGCACAGGGATTGATGGTGCCGTCGTAAAGTAGCATATGTTGCATGCTGAAGCGTCGTGGCCACTCAGCTTCATTTACCCTTCTTGTGAAGTGGTTGCGGCTAATGTGCGCTTCCCATGAATCGTTCACATTCACTCGCACTTCCATTATAATCCTTCGGACCATGTCGAGAAGATAAGTTGGATGCGGATCCGCCGTTGGGACCCATGGGTTTTGGTGAGGTTCTGGGGCTCTGTTGCGAGGGCATCTTCTAGGATGGCTGTCCGGATCGTCTTCTTCCATGTCCTCGACGTCTATGATTGGGTCTTGGTGTGGATGGTTAGGTGGAGCGGGATGATGCGAATCCTGTTCTGGAGGAGCGCGGGCGGCTGGAATAGCAAGCCCATCACCATGACTAGCAACCATCGGGTTGTGTCGAGGAAGAGGTTGGTTTGTAGGACCTGGTCCGTCATTGACGATCAAGCGAGAGCAGTCTTGATGTTATGCCCCTCGCTATATGTGACCGTAGTTCGGTCGCCGTTGCTATTGGCGTAACCATTGCCATTGCCGTTGTCGAGGGCGTTAATGCGGACGACGACTTTGTTGATGAGACTAAACCTCCTCTTTTGATGCGGGCCCCTTGATTCGGAAGATGAAGTTTCTGATATAGTTGGTCGAGGTTGAGCGTTGTTCCGAGTTAGTTGAAGTCGAGTGGCGATACGCTGACTTTCTTGAAATTGTCGCATAAGGTCGATGTTATTCTTCCATGCTTTGTTTAGCTCGAGCGTTGTGATCTCATATTCTTTATTATGCACGCGGATTTGAGCTTGTGTGGCGGGCGCTTCGGGGTCCACAACAGGAGGGATGGTTTCATTAGTGGTCGGGATATCCGCCTGTTGAGGTTGTTGGGATGTACCGACCTCGGCTGCGGCTGAAGAGCCGACCATTGCGTTCGTTGGTCGCTTTGCCATCGTGAGCGGACTCGACAACAAGTTTAGCAAGGAACCTCAAGCTCGTCGAAGGTCGAGATGACAATGTGTGACAAAGGCGCAAAATTAGAGTTTTCTCAGTGAAAGCACCAAATGTTGATGGCAAAAAATGTCGTAAGCACCAAAGATTCCTATTACTAGGAATACTTAATTCAGTCGCAAGACTATGTAAGAGAAAGCGGTATATGAGACGAGAATTTATAGTGGTTCAGCCGTAGATTAGGCATACGTCCACTTTGGAATGATGTTGAACTTTATTAATCACTCAAGATTTACAAAATAGAGCCATGCCCATTACATTCACTTTTATAATTGCCATATGCTAGGTATTTGGGAAAAAGAATATTTATTCTCCTTCTTCCTCAAATAGGAGATGCCATTAATGAGGCTCATGAAGCTCTAGGAAGGTCTCAAGTAAAGAAAATCCAACCCCCTTGAAGTGTGAGGCCATGGGCTATTTATATGAGTGGGGGTAGGTAGGAGTAGGTAAAAATAGGGGACCACATGCAAAATTACGAACACGCCACTAGCAGCTGCAGAAATTTCGAACCTGGGGCAAGGTTCGAAATTTTGAGCCCGGGGCAGGGTTCGAAATTTCGCACCCGTTGGGTTCGAAATTTCGAACCCGGAGCTGGGTGCGAAATTTCGCACCTGCGGGGTGCGAAATTCGCTTTTCGAGGTGCGTGTGGACCGCAGGTTCAGGCGCTTCGAGACTCGTGATTCCTTTAGGATTTGAGGCCTTGGCTCGGGAACGGTTCGTACTGCGAGGCCTTTGTTTGGCAATGTTTGGAGGAGCGGCGAGGTTCGCGGAAGTTGTTGGTTGAATCCTGACTTTGAGTCGATTTGGTGATTCTAGGCAACACACTTGTTGGCGGAAATTGGATGGATCGGGTGGTGCCCACAGTTTCGACCTAACTAGCTAGGTCAATCGCCGTCGGGTTTGTGGGGCCCCGGACCCCACCGGTGCATCGCCTCGGCCCCATTGGACGGCTTGCCTTCGGCTCAGAGCACGACTCGCCTCCAGCTTGGCTGCGCATGGATACTGATGGAGGTCGCGTTCGAGGGATGCGACATTCTGCTGGTGGCCAAACTCAGGTCTTCTGGTACTGGCAATGCCTCTGGGCTGTAATATCACGCGATATGCTGAGTCGAGCGTGTCTTACGTACTTTTGGGAACTGGACCAAAAGGCCGGTTAACAGTAGTATATATATCAATTGATTTCTAATCGTTGATCATCTTATTAAGTTTCAAAGTTCATAATTTGGGTCTATCTATATTTCAAACTCAATGCTAATCTATGGTTATCGTTAAACAACGATTCATTAACATATACATACTTACAATCATCGACTAATACACGATATTCATCGAACTCCAGTTGATAATCAACTAATTTCATAACACAAGATTTTAAACATAATTCTAAATGATAAAATAATCTATTATTATCATATAGTAAAGAGCAAACCAATAAATTCATATATTCAATCACGGAAATCAAACAAAATAAAAATTCAAATTTGTAGCTTATAAAGTCAATAACAAATGAATGTGGAGAGGAGAAGGAAATTGGAGGATGAGAAGAGGGAGGCGGCAGATGTCAAGAGGGCTGCGGTGTTCGGCGATTGGCGATGGCTGCAGGAGGAGGCGAAACCCCAAGATTTTGAGGGCGAGAGTGGAAATTTAAGGGAGAGAGAAAATGAAATATTTGTTTAATGGGTTCCCAGGTTATACCAGGTTGGATGACGGTTGGCGACGGCTTGTGTCGACCGCTAAAATTAGTAGTCATCGCTAGGGTCAGCCGCAATTTACACACTTTCTAGTAGTGCATACGTAGTCTCAACAAAAGCGAATGAGCATGTCCATTCGACAATTGTTTGTTGTCGTACTAACAACATATATTAGTGTACATTTTATTATCCGTTTTTTGGACTCAAAATAAGATTTAGGCATGAATGTCATGTACTACGTGTAGAATCTAGTAACAGAAACATTTATGCTTCGCTATTGATGGACCATTTTTTATAAGAAACCGTGAGTTGGTATGCATATTTGATAATAAATTTACAAGAAAAAGTCTAGCAACACTGAATTGGTTGGTGGTGAAGAAGGGAGATGGAATGACGATGCAGAAGGTAAGAGTCTCATATTAGTGTTATAATTGTCTTTGCTTTTGATATCGATCTGAATGACAATGTAAAAAAGTCATGCACAAGCATAACTTTAAAATACATTAAAGTATATTATATGATATTGTCATTTTATCATGGTAGTCATATATTGAATTTTCTATTGGTGTTGATGAAAAAAAAAAACAATAATCATGATAATTCTAATAAAGAGACCAACAACAATTCATTTATTCATTTACGCCATTACAGTACAAAGCAGATGACGGCTAAAAGAAGAGAAAAGCTTAACCCTAAAACAACACAAGAGGCCTTTATATATAGGCAAAACATAAAACAAAAGAATATATTGCCCTTTAGAGAATATTAATTACGCTAACATCCCCCCTCAAACTCACGATGCGATAGCAATGAGCATCGAGAGTTTGTCAGTCAAAAACCGGAAGCGTGAAGATGACAAAGATTTAGTGAACAAATCTGCAAGTTGCAAGGAGGAAGAGACAAATGGCAATGTCAATGTGCCATTCTGAAGATGGTGGCGAGTAATATGACAGTCAATCTCAATATGCTTGGTCCTTTCGTGAAAGACGGAGTTATGAGCAATCTGAATAGCACTTTTATTATCACAGTACAAAGGAGTTGGTCGTCGCAAGAAAACACCCATATCAGCAAGCAACCATCGTAGCCAAACAATTTCACAAGTAGTAGAAGCCATAGCACGATATTCTGCCTCTGTTGAAGACCGAGATATAACATCCTGCTTCTTACTTTTCCAAGAGATTAGAGAATCTCCTAGAAAAATACAAAAGCCAGTAGTGGATTTGCGATCAGTAGGATCACCAGCCCAATCTGCGTCAGAGTAAGCACATAACTCTAAAGATGAAGTAGAAGAAAGCAAAAGAGTCTGAAACTGAGTGCCACGGAGATATCTCAAAATGCGAATAACAGCAGCCCAATGAACTGTAGTAGGAGAAGTAACAAACTGACTGACTATGTGAACAGCATATGCAATGTCAGGGCGAGTGATAGTGAGATAAACCAAACTTCCAACAATCGTTCTATAAAGACTAGGATCTGGTAATGGAGATCCATCAGTAATAGAGTATCGAGCATTGAGCTCAATTGGAGTATCAACAGTCTTATTATCTGAGAGACGAGCGCGCTCAAAAATGTCAGAAATGTACTTAGATTGAGAAAGAAGATAACCTTTTGGAGAAGAAGCAACTTCAATACCCAAGAAGTAACGAAGGGGACCTAAGTCTTTCATAGCAAAACATCGAGTCAACTCAGACTTCAACAAGTTAATTCCAACAACATCATCGCCTGTAATAATCATATCATCAACATAAAGAGAAAGCAAAATTCGACCAGCCGAGGTACACTTGACAAACAAAGCAGAATCATGGTTACTCGGGTAAAAACCAAGAGAAGTAATCACAGTAGAGAATTTCTCAAACCAAGCACGGGGAGCCTGTTTGAGACCATAAAGAGCTTTTCTAAGTTTGCAGACTTCACCAGGTTGATGATCAATACCAGGAGGAGGAACCATATAGACTTCTTCATGAAGATCCCCATTCAAAAAGGCATTTTTAACATCCATTTGAGTAATATTCCAGTGGCGAACAGAAGCTACCGCAATAAGAGTTCGAACTGTAGTCATTTTTGCAACAGGAGCAAAAGTCTCCTCATAATCCATACCATATTCTTGAGAATAACCTTTAGCAACCAAGCGAGCTTTATACCTTTCAATAGATCCATCAGCTTTAGTTTTAATCTTATAGATCCAACGAGAACCAATAGCACGTTTTCCTGCAGGAAGAGGTACTAAATCCCAAGTATGAGTCTGATGAAGAGCAGTCAGCTCCTCAGCCATAGCACGTTGCCAAAGAGGATCACGAACCGCATCTTTGAAAGATGAAGGCTCAGAGAGACAATGTATAGAAGCAAGAAATGAAGAAAATGAGCTGGAAAGACAAGAATATTCAAAATCAGGTCGCCTAGTAGACTGACGATTTCGGATAGGATATCGACGTTCACTAGTATCTACTGTCTCAGAAGGTGATTGGGTGGTTGTTGAGTCAATGGAAATGTCTGGATTTTCAGCAGGAAGTAGCTCATCATCATCAGCAGTGAAAGGATCAATATGAACAATATCAGACATAGATATATTGTGAGTACGATCAGGAATAGTAAAATAAGGAATATGTTCAAGAAAAACAACATGACGAGAAACATATAGCTTGTGACTGACTGGATCAAAACAACGATATCCTTTTTGTCCTGCACCATAACCAAGAAAAACACATATAGCAGACCGTGAAGTTAGCTTACTCTGTTGGACATGAGGAAGAAGAACAAAACATGTGGAACCAAAAACACGAAGAGAAGAATAATCTGGTGGACAACCATACAACTTTTCATAGGGGGACAAGCCAGAATTATGAGCAGTAGGAATTCTATTAATCAAATAAACAGAAGTAAGAGCTGCCTCTCCCCAAAATTCACTTGGAACACTAGCAGACAATAAAAGAGATCGAGCAGTCTCAAGAATATGTCTATGTTTCCTTTCAGCAACCCCATTTTGTTCAGGAGTATCAGTGCAAGAAGTCTGATAAATTGTGCCATCTAAAGCAAGAAGTTCTTTAAAAGCATGAGAAGTATATTCTCCCCCTAAGTCACATCTGAAACATTTAATAACAGCTCCATGCTGAGTTTTAATAAGAGATCGAAACTCATTATAGATGCCAAAAAATTCTGAACGACGTTTCATAAGATAAATCCAACAATAACGAGTGTAGTCATCAATAAAGGAGACATAATAACGAGAGCCTCCCTTTGTAGAAACAGGAGAGGGTCCCCAAACATCAGAGTGAATAAGATCAAAAGGTGCAGTAGAAACTGTATTACTTTGGGGAAAAGGTAAAGCAGAGAATTTTGCAAGTTTACAACCACTACAATCAGAAATGTCATGAGTTTTCAATTCTCCCAAAACTCCTGTAGACGCTAAGAATTGCAATCGAGACTTAGATACATGGCCCAGACGAGAATGCCACAAATAAAACATAGAAGATGACTGACTCAAACGAAAAGACGAAACATCCACACTTGGAATAGAAGCTGCAATCTCTGAAATCTTAGGATCTTTGAGCTGATCCAATACATAAAGTCCTCCTTCTCTATGGCCGGTCCCAATCACTTTCTGAGACTTTGGATCCTGAACATAACATTCAGAAGAAGAAAAAGAAACCAAGTAGCCATTATCACAAATTTGACCAACAGAAGCAAGATTTAATGCAAGTCTAGGAATGTGATAGACATTAGATAATGACAAAGAAGGTGTAATGACTGAACCAACACCTTGCACGGGCATAGATGTACCACTAGCACTCATGACAGGTACAGAAACTTTAGGAGCCAAAGAAGTGAAATCGGAGAAATTAGGTGACATATGATTCGAAGCACCAGAATCTAAAATCCAGGTAGAAGAAGATATACCTGATGAACTAGATGACAAACCTATTTGAGGCGAAGCTGATATGGCATGTGGCTGAGATGCAAGGAACTTCTGAAATTGTTCAATCATTGATGGATCTAAGGAGGAATAGACAGAATTCCAATACGCATAATTTTTACCATCTGCTTGAAGCGAATTATCTCTACTTATTGCCATTTGATCAAACACAGAACAAATAAAAGTTTTCAACTTCAAAAAAAAAAAAAAAAAGATCAGCAACTTTTAGATCACCAAACTTTAACTCAACACAGAGGAAAACAAACCCAAAAGGAATTCGGGTCACCACAAGACTATACTGAAATCGGGTTCACCACAAGGAATGCAACACAGTCAGCAAGCTTTCACGTCGGGTTCACAAGAAATTCAACACAGTAAACATAACGCCACAAGGAATTCAACACAGTAAACATAACGCCACAAGGAATTCAACATAGTAAACATAACCTTTATCTTCAGGAATTCAACGTAATCTCTATCTTCAGACCCTCGTCTCTAATAGGGTTCGGGTTCACTGAAATCGGGTTCAGATCTGGTGCTTTGGGCGGATCGGGTCTTGATGTTTCATGCGGTTCGGGTATGGAGCTACAGGGTACGGCGGAAATTGGGTCTGAGGATGGCGATGGCGGATTCGAGTCTGAGGATGGCGAGGATAATTTCGGTTCGGATTTTGGGTTTGGGAAAACTTCGGTCTTGGTTGCTGAGATGGGATGAACGTGCTGAGATGGGATGAACGTGCCGAGATGAACGTGCTGAGATTGCTGGATCTGCTGTAGATCGGATGAACGTGCTAAGGTGCTGAAACTGCTGAAGCTTGCCGAGATTGAGAAGGACTTCGTGGATTTGCTGAGAGGAGATTACCAGATCGAGATGCTGAAACTTGAGCGAGAGGGTAAAACCAGATTAGATTAGGATTGTGGATTTTATTGGCTCTGATACCATGATAATTCTAATAAAGAGACCAACAACAATTCATTTATTCATTTACGCCATTACAGTACAAAGCAGATGACGGCTAAAAGAAGAGAAAAGCTTAACCCTAAAACAACACAAGAGGCCTTTATATATAGGCAAAACATAAAACAAAAGACTATATTGCCCTTTAGAGAATATTAATTACGCTAACAAATCAAACTTTGTATAATTAATTAGTTAATCCGTAAGTGGATGTATATAATAATTATATATATGACTTAACAAAAAGGAATCGTGGATTAACATACCTAAATGGAAGATAGAAATAAAAATGTGTAGATATAATGCATATACATCTACATTGTCAAATCAACGGTTACAAACATCACTTGGAAGTACAAGGCATTAAAAGAGCAACACAATGTTTCCTTTAAAGCAAATAAATCTTAATGATAAATCTGCATGCAGTGTCTACTCTTTACATTGTGTAGTGCACACTATACATTTCAAGGGAAAATAAAAATAAATTATTTTATGCAATATTTACTTTTCGTATAAACAAGTATAAGAGATAATAAATACTTGGGCACTCCGAGACGATATATATAATGTAGTCACTGAAAATTGAAATATAACTCATGTTACTCAAACATTGGGATATCCTGCAGCTAACTTTGCTCTCAATTCCTTCCTTAATATCTTCCCTGAGGGTGCCACGGGAATTGAATCTACAAAGAACACTTTATGGATTCTTTTATAGAAAATCACCTGCAATACATACAAATCATTAGGACCCATATCTTTGAGCTTTGCAAATACAGTAATTAGGTTTCTATATATTGATGATACCTGTTTAGCTATGTGTTTCTTAATTTCATCCTCCGTAATCTCTCTACCATTAGATCTAACAGCAAATGCTACAGGAAGTTCTCCAGCCAACTCATCTTCAATTCTACAAAAATAAAAAATGGAAGTCGTTATTGATAGAGGCGTAAAATTTATGCTTAATTACTTGTTTTTGACCCTTATTATACCATTGTTAATACCTGATGTTATAACACTAATTCTTGCATTTATCGATTAGCAATGAAACATGATCCATTAACATTAAGGAAAAGAAAAGGAAAAAAAGAATTTTTTTTACATACGAGACTACGGCTGCCCTATGAATATCAGGATGAGCAGTGAGCATAGCCTCAAGCTCAGCGGGTGCCACTTGAAATCCTTTATATTTTATCATCTCCTTAAGACGATCCACGATGAATATTTCATCATCGTTATCGACATATCCGACATCTCCTGTATGCAACCATCCTTCTTTGTCTATTGTTCTCTCCGTTGCCTCCACATCATTAAGGTATCCTATAAATTTGATGCCATTAGTGTTGAAATTAGCTTTATTATACTATATCATTTTTCTATGTTATTTATGTGTTCAATTATAGTGTTATTATTATTTTTAGTTCTGGCTATGCAAGTAAGCATAAACAAACTATCATTGCAGTGTTGTTAGGTTTTGTGTTAGTTTAAGTCATTAATTAGCTATTTTATCAACTGATTAGTAGGCTATAATTGTCATGAAAGTCAACCTTACAATTTTAATTATATTTTTTTTTTCTAGGTGAACTGCAACTTCAGACCTAGTTTCAGTTCAATATCTTATGTTCTCTTTTGTTCAATCCTAATGTAGAAAAGTATTTCTAAGAACACAACAAACTACAAGGTTGGTGCAACTACCCCTACATATATATGTATATTAGAAATAGTAGCTAATTAGGTTATTTTGTTTGACTTTATTATAAATAGAAAGTTAAAACTAATGTGCTGCATCACAAAGGAAATTGAAAATCGCGTGTGAGATAATGAAATATGCATAATTGCTGATTTCATGATGCACGTTCAATGTCAAAGTAATACGATGCATTCAGTTTGAATATTTTCTTGTCAGATTATCTGTACTTACCAATTATTATCATATATTGCGTCTAAAGTCGTATATTGGTGCAAAGTAGTTGCAAGTTGATTGCATTAAGGCATAAAAGTACCATACTTAATACATGAAGAAAAAATTATGTCGGTTTGGTGGCAGTTTGATCATTCAAATCATTTCAGATTTTTTTTGATGTCTATCTAAATCAGCAGTGTACAAACTACAATGTACGTACCTTTCATAATCTGCTTCCCTCTAATACAAATTTCTCCAGGTTGATTTTTGGACAGTGAAATTCCTGTTTCAGGGTCAATAATTTTTAACTCTGCATTCCTAACAACTGTGCCACATGATCCAGATTTCACCTCAAATGGTTCCTTAGCAAATGCTAAACACATTGCAAGAACTGGTCCAGCTTCTGTCATTCCATAACCCTGTGTATATATTAAAATTTTTAGAAACAAATTACCGTCTGTTAATTAGTTTTCATACTCTTTTTCTAGCATTTAGCACACTTAAAACCTAATCAACTAACTGACATTAATATATTCACCTGTGGAATTTATAATGCAGATATGATAGAACTTGGTAAAAATAAATACAGGAAATCTTGATAAAACATAACTTAACAACAGCTGACAAAAATGATGTTTTTCTTAACATGTGGAAGTTGGTCTGATATGTCATACTAATTAATTATTGTACTATTCACTTGCAAGTGTATTTTCTACATTTTAATCGGTAGCATGTGAACATTTCACAGAGCAAATGAATGAAGACAACATTCTGTTACTGTTAGAAAGCTTAAATTTGGTTTAACCGTTCAATTCATCAAATTTCATATTGGGAAATTAACATAACTGAATGATCTTTCATTCTTCAAGTAATCAATTGATTAAGGACAGCAATGGCCTTCTGTTTTCAATCAGAGCAAAATTCAAAATTCAAAGGGTTCAAATTCAGATTTACCTGACCAATTTCTGCATTAGGCAACTTCTCCTTCAACCTGTCGAGCAACTGCTTCCCCATGGGTGCAGCCCCTGACATAACCATCCTCACACTAGACAGATCAAACCTACCCACCTCCTCACTCTTTGCAATCTCCACACAAATAGGAGGCACAAATGGCGCTACCGTCACCCCATATTTCTCGACTAACTCCATCATCTTCACCACGTCGAACTTCTTCATCAACAAAATGCCTGAACCCGCTCTCAGCCCACACAACAAAACAGAATTCAGTGAATATATGTGAAACAGAGGCAGCACACACAGCACCACGTCGTCACTCTTAAAGTGCAAATTGGGATTTTCACCGTCCACCTGCTGTGCCACGCTTGTAATCAGTCCTCTATGCGTCAGCATCACTCCTTTGGGAAGTCCTGTAGTTCCTGACGAATAGGGAAGCGCCACCACATCGTCCGGTTTTATTTCCACTTCGGGAAGGTCCGATTCTGCAGAAGCGATCAGTTCTGAGAATGGAATGCAGTTTTCAGGAATGAGATCATCGATTACGACGACTTGGACTCCGTCCTCCATTAAGTCTTTAATTTTGGTTACGTAAGTGTATTCCGTGACGATGATTTTGGTGCCTGCTGCTGTGGCTTGACGTTTGATTTCGGTAGGAGTGTAGAAGGGGTTGGCCGTTGTGGAGATGGCGCCGATGAAGGAAGCAGCAAGGAAGGAAAAGATGAACTCCTTGGAGTTGGGGAGGAGGAGCATGATGACATGGCCTTGCCGGACGCCGAGGCGGTGGAGGCCAGCAGCCACGCGGCGGGATGCTGAGTGGACTTCAGAGTAGGAGTAGGATTTTGAGGAGGAGCCGTCGATGATGCAGGGTTTGTCCGGGTAGTGATGGAGGTTTTGGAAGCAGTAGGAGTGGAGTGGGAGGTGATCGGAGATGGCGATGTCGGGGAGCTTTGATCGGAATATGATCTCGTTATCATTTGGAATTGAACCCATAGTGACCAAGATTGTACTTTTTGATGCTTGGTTTAGATGGAAATGCAGGAAGTGCGGGAGGTGATATAGGTGCTGAAAGAAGTTGGTGAGGTTTGTTAGCTAAGGGCATATGGGAAGATATTAAGAATGAACAAGGGTAGCGAAGGCATTATGCAATAAAATATAATTTTGATCACCATTTAAATTTTTGGTTGTTAACATGCTATCACTAAGTCGGGCTTTTGGTTGTTTACATGCTATATCTAAGTTGGTTGCGGAAGATTTAAAAACACCCAAATCATCATACAAACTATTTAAACATTCCAGTATAGATTCAATTCAATGTAATATGTTCTAGTTTGAACGCATATTAACTATGCGAAATAACGGAATTACATCCATTAACAATCAATTTAAGAAAACAAATATGTGAACTTTTTGCAATTAAACGTAAAAACACGCAATGTTATACAAAAATGAAAAATTAGATCTTAATCATATAAATATTTCAATTTGATATTTAGTTATTTTGACATGAGGATTTGTCGTTATTCGCGCACGCCGACGCCCAAGTATATGTTTTGCAAAAAAACGATAATCTAAACCAATGTAATGAAGTGTGAAGAGAGAACACAACTTTTTATAGTAGTTCGACACAAACGTCTATGTCCACTTTATAGTAATCATTCATCATATAATAACTAATTATAAAAATTGTACAAGTTCGGACAATTTTCACGTACGAATTAAAGTTGTAAAATATAACAACAAAATGATTATTAATTCTAAACTTTGACCAAAATGCTCTTCTTCTTCTCCGTCTAGCAAAAGTGTGAAGCAATGTCCAAAAAGTAACTTCAATGTTCAAGAAATACCGATGATATCCAAAAATGTCGAAAAGTTGTGTAAAAGTCCAAGAAAATGTTCAAATGTTGTAGATAAACGTTTTTGCAACGTTTACAAGTCCAAAATCCATGAAGATGGTGTAGGCAACCATTAATGGTGCTTGAGAGCTTCAATCTCGTATGTCAAAGTGTAGGAAGAGTGTGAATGAGCCAACCCCTTTGAATACCAAGCTTGGGATATTTATAGGTGAGTTTTAGGAATATCTGCCCGAATTTCGTATCAAAAAAAGGGAGTCGAAAAACAAAGGCAATGTTGAAAAATCACATCCTAGAGCTCAGAAAACTCGAATCCCCAAAAACCAAGGCAAAAAGGCCTGATCTACATGGCAGAATGGCGCAGCGTCTAGGATCTAACTCCTCACGAATTGATGGATCCGTGGTAAATCGATCAAGGATGAGATAGGTGCTCAACTCCGTTGATCTTTCGATATCGGAATCTCGCTATCTTCAATGCGTTGATCTCGTAAGATACCGCGTTGTCGATTTACGGTTCTTTGAACGTTGATCACTCGCAAGTGATATCGTGAATCGGCTTCAAATTCGTTGATTCGAGCGCACTCGAATATCCAAAAATGGAGAAAGGAGATAAACTCATCTTCCAATTTTAAGGGTGACACAAAGCTTACGCACAAGTTTAATCAAAAATCAGCAACCCTTACAACTCACGCCACACCCCTATTATAGGGTATACAACACGCTTTGTCCGAACGGACGACCCAAGTACAAACGAACGACCTACGATAAGCGGCCGACTTAACTACGATATAACAATAGAGTGAACAACTCGTTTACACAGCAAAGGAGCGAACGACCTAGGTAAGATCTTATCTTTAACGGCTCTTATTATCTTTCGCCTATAGCGGCTTAAGGGTGATCGGTCCGAGGTCAAACGATTCCAGAGTGAGCGATCTAGGCGCGAACGACCTACAAGTGAGCGACCCTGTTGAGTTGAACAACCGACTCTCCGCTTCTTCAAGCCTCAATTTCACGGATGATCCGTCCTTCTTTCCTTCTCGTTCTAGGTTACTGAACGACTGTCTTAAGTCATTGGACGACCGATAGCTCGCATGCAAGCATCTTCTATGGTGCGCTGCATCATCCTCCCCTGTTTGACAAGAATTCGTCCTCAAATTCACACACTCCCCTTCGCTCATAAACTCATCTTCATAATATGAAATTAGATATTTGACATTGAACACATCCGAAGTATACACACCTTCTGGAAGCATTATTGTTGATTTTCTTCACAATTTTTATAGGACTAATCTTTCGAGCCTTCAACTTGTTGTAAGTTCCAAGAGGAAAACGATCTTTCATTAACACTACGTACACAAAATCTCCTTCTTTGAAGTTAACATTTCGTCGTTTCGAATCTTCAAATTGCTTATACTTTATATTTGACTTAAGCAATCTTTCTTGCACAACTTTGTGACATTCTTGCAACTCATTAAAAAAATCACTGGCTCTTTTAACAACTCCTTTCTGCTGCGGAGCTATCGAAAAATTTAAGGGTCCTCTCGGTACGATTGAATAAACAATCTGAAATGGACTGAGCCCAGTAATTCGATTGACAACATGATTGTGTGCAAACTCAGCTTGACACAATTTCGCATCCTAACTTTTCAATTTATCCTTCACAAGGCATCTCAACAAATTCCCTAAAGATCTGTTCACTACTTCTGTCTGTCCATCTGTTTGCGGATGATAAGCACTACTAAATTTCAGCTTTGTCCCAATCATCTTCCACAAGCTGATCCAAAAATGACTCAGAAAGCGGGTATCTCTATCTGAAACAATGGATTCAGGTAACCCATGAAGACAATAAACTTCCTTGAAGAATAATTGAGCAACATTTACAGCATCTGTCGTTTTCTTGCAAGCAATAAAATGAACCATCTTTGAAAATCCATCTACTACCATATATATGAAGTCATTGCCTCGCTGTGTTCTCGGTAATCCCAAGACAAAATCCATACTAACATCCACCCATCACTTAGTAGGTACAGATAGCGGCATATACAATCCAGCATTAGTGGCAGTTCCCTTTGATACTTGGCAAACGTGGCATCTTTGTACAAACTTCTCGACTTCTTTCCTCATAGATGGCCAATAGTAAGAATCAGAAATCAACTTCAAAGTACGATCACGGCCCACGTGTCCTTCCTCATGCAATTCTTTGATGACCTTCATTCCCAAACTACAATTTGGAATACACAATTTAGTTCCTTTGAATATAAAACCGTTGATCAGCACATAACTTTCCATATTTCCTTCTTTGACTCTGTCTATGACCTGCGATAAATATGAATCGGTTGTTAACAGTTCTGAAAGTATATCAAAATCGCTTACTTTGACTTGCATAGTCGTAAGCAAATGATTACTTTGACTCAAAGTATCAGCTACTCGATTAGTCACTCCAGACTTGTGCTTTACAACAAATGTAAATTGTTGCAAATAAGAAATCCACAACGCGTGCCTAGCAGCAATCTTATCTTGACTTTGCAAATGATTCAAAGCTTCATGGCCAGTATATAGCACAAAATCCTTGTGAAACAAATAGTGTCTCCAATGCTTGATGGCTTGTACTAGTCATGCGTATTCTATCTCATCTTTACTCCATATAGCTTTTCACTGAAATATGCAATAGGACGGCCCTTCTGACTTAACACCCCTCTTATTCCAACTTTCGATGCATCTGTATGCAATTCAAATAATAACTGAAAATTTGGCAACACAAGGACTGGTGCGGTCGTCAAAAGTTCCTTAATCTTCTCAAAAGAAAATTGAGCTTCCTTCATCCACGTAAATTGTTTCCCTTTCGTGCAATCAGTAACAGGATCCATCACACTACTAAAGTGTGGAATAAACCTTCGATAGAATGATGCCAATCCATGAAAGCTTCTGACTTCCATTATGGTTTTTGTTCGAGGCCAATCTCTGATTGCAGCGACTTTATTCTAATCCATCTGTATTCCTTCCTTGGACACAATGTACCCCAAGAACAGAACACTTTGCGTCATGAACACATACTTCTTTGTTGCAGCATAAAATTGTTCTTGACGAAGAATCATCAACACTGGTTTCAAGTGTTGTATATGCTTTTCCATACTAGCACTATAGACCAGAATATCATCAAAATATACGACAACAAACTTCCTAGTGTATGGTCTGAAAATCTGATTCATGACTCTTATAAAAGTACTTGGTGCATTCGATAGACCAAACGACATAACCAACCATTCATACAACCCTTCACGAGTCTTGAATGCGGTCTTCCATTCATCTCCTGGTCTAATTCGAATCTGGTGATAACCACTCTTCAAATCAATCTTTGAAAAGATAATAGATCCACTGATTTAGTCCAATAGATCATCTAGTCTATGCATAGGAAATTTGTATCTGGCAGTGATCTTGTTGAACGCTCTACTATCTGTACACATTCTCCATGAACCATCTTTCTTTGGAACTAACAAGGCACACAGGGCACATGGGCTAAGTCTCTCTCATATTCGCCCTTGTTCAAGCAGCTCTTCAACTTGTCTCCTCAACTCTTCATGCTCCTTCGGACTCATTCGGTAATGTGGCCTATGTGGTAACACTGCACCTGACACCAAATCAATTTGATGTTGTATGTCCTTGAGTGGCGGTAATTCCTTCGGCAACTCTTCAGGAAACACATCTTCAAACTCTTTCAGCACAGGCTCAGCTTTAGCAGGAATATCAGACTCTTCATGAGATTCAAATACAATCAACATAAACACTTCCGGATTCTCTTCTACTTCTTCAACAAATTCCTTCAAAGATAAAAAAATAGTCGAGTTCATCTTCTTCCTGGCTTTGACTTCATTTTGCTCTCACTTCTTAGGAACTAACATGATTTTAGTGCCTTCAAACATGAAACTATAGCTGTTGGTTCGACCATTGTGATGAATTGATCGATCATACTGCCATGGTCTTCCCAAGAGAAAATGGCATACGTCCATGTGAACTATGTCGCACCAAATATCATCTTTGTATTTCAACCCAATGGAAAATGATACAAAGGCTCTTCTTCCTACGGTGACTTCTCCTCCTTTCTTTAACCAAGCAAGCTTATATGGTTTAGGATGTTTCTCAGTCTTCAATCCAAGCTTCTTAACAGCTTCTTCTGAAATCATGTTGTCATAACTTCCTGCATCAATAACAAAGCGACAAACCTTTCCGAGAATAGTACAGGTAGATTAGAAGATGTTGTTTCAAAACCAACTAGAATCATCTACATATTTTGGAATTAAGCATGATCTTTGCATCATTAAACTATTTCCCTCGTCTCCTGACTCTACTTCCTCTGCATCTTTTCCAACATCATCGTCAAATTTTGGTGGTAGAGAATAGCCTACATTGGCTTCTACATATTTAACTATCATTGTTCTCCTCTTTAGCTTAGGACAATCATTGCTTTTATGACCAACTTCTTGACAATTAAAACATTTGATGGTTGAAATGACTTTTGGCTTAGCAGCTTCATTGACAGTAGGTTTTGCAGTTGGCTTAGTAACATGTGCACTACTATTAACTCCTTTGCTTTGACTATTAGAATTCGTGAACACTCCTCCTCGTCTCCCTTGCTTCTCCCAAGCTAGAGCTTTCTGGTGAGCTTCAGCAACAGACATTGGATGGAACATATTCACCATGTCCTGAACTTGAGTTCTTAATCCCCCAACATATCTAGCAGTCAATTGTTCCTCCATTTCCATGATGTCACTACAAGCGATCATTTGATAAAACTCATCAGTATAATCACTCACAGGTTTTGTTCATTGTCTTAGGTTTTGCAAACGTTGATACGTAAGAGATTGGTAGTGGTGAGGTAAGAAGGTAGCTTGCATCATCCTTTTCATCTTTTCCCATGTGACAACCTTGGCTTTCCCATTTTTTCATGAGTTAGCTTAGTTTGTTCCCACCCGGCGATAGCTCTTCCTCTCAAATGAGTAGCTACTAATTTTACTCTTCTATTTTCTGGCACATTCTTGAATTCCATAATTTCCTCTACATTCGACAACCAATCTAAAAACTCTTCAGTAGACATTCTTCCCTTGAATTCTGGAATTTCGGTCTTCATCCTTGTTTCCCAATTATGATGACCTTCTGGTTGACGAAACAGATCTCGATCTCGTCTTGGTGAATGGTAACGAATGCTACTTCTTTCATCTTCACAAATTGACTGATGACAATATTGGTCATAAACATCTTCGTATCTTTCACTTCTACGGGACGGTTTACGAGAATAATCATCATGATTCCTTCTCTCTCGGTCCAATGGTGGTGATCTTCTATGTCTTTCCGAATTCGATAGCGAAATTCAATGTCCACCATGATGTGAATCGGGTGATATTTTTCTTCTAGTTTGATCCAAATCTATCATAAGCTTTTCTAATCTTCCAATTCCTTCATCAAATTTATCATTGATTCTTTTCTCCAGTTGTTCGGCTTCATCTCTCCGATACATTTCTTCCAAATTTTGATGACGATTAACACGTCTTGGCGGCATAATCAATTCTTAAACAAAATGGAATGAACTTCAAATCTGAACAAACTTCAAAACACTTATACTGTCCAAATTGCTGAAATGATCCAAACTTAAATACTGGTGGTCTAAATGAAATAACGGTCTAAATGGAAATGTTATAGATCTAGTGATCTATGAAATGGTGATCGTGACTTAATTAGATCTGGCGATCTAATTTGCTCTGTCGATCATGTACAAGTGGCGGCGACTGATTAATAGATGCAACTGAATAAGATCTGACGATCTGTACAGCTCCAGCGATCTAATCAATGGTGGTATGAAATGGATAGTAATCTGGTGGTGACGGTCTGGATGGATGACAATTTGAGGATGACGGCGGTTTGATGATTTGGTGTTGGCGGAAATGGAATGGACGATGTTGGTGGCGATGGTGATAAACCTGAATGGTTTTTGGATATCCAACCAAGTGATGGAAATATCACGTTGGCGATCCAACCAAGATGGCGATCAAGGCTCCAGTGATCCAACCAAGGACTGGCGATCTAGTGTCAGTGATCCAACAAAAATGGCGATCAAGGCTCCGACAATCCAACCAAAAGATGGAAATCTCGCTCTGGTACCAAACTAGCGCAGCGTCCAGGATCTAACTCCTCACAAATTGATGGTTCCGTGGAAAATCGATCAAGGATGAGATAGGTGCTCAGCTCCTTTGATCTTTCGATGCCAGAATCTCGCTATCTTCAAGGTGTTGATCTCCCAAGATACCGCATGGTCGATTTACGATTCCTTGAACGTTGATCACCCGCAAGTGATACCGAGAATCGGCTTCAAACTCGTTGATTCGAGCGCGTTCGAATATCCAAAAATGGAGACAGGAGATAAACTCAACTACCAATTTTAGGGGTGGCACAAAACTCACACATAAGTTTAATCAAAAATCAAAAACCCTTACAAGTCATGCCACACCCCTATTTATAGGGATTACAACACGCTTTATCCGAACGGACGACCCAAGTACAAATGAACGACCCAAGATAAGCGGCCGACTTAACTACGATATAACAATAGAGCGAATGACTCGTTTACACAACAAAGGAGCGAACGACCCAGGTAAGATCTTATCTTTAACGGCTCTTATTATCTTTCGCCCGTAGCGGCTTAAGGGTGATCGGTCCGAGGTCAAACGATTCCAGAGTGAGCGATCTAGGCGTAAACGACCCACAAGCGAGTGACCCTGTTGAGTCATTGAACGACCGGTTCTCCGCTTCTTCAAGCCTCAATTTCACGGATGATCCGTCCTTCTTTCCTTCTTGTTCTAGGTTACTGAACGAATGTCTTAAGTCAGTAGACGACCGATTGCTCGCATGCAAGCATATTCTATAGTGCGCTGCATCACAGAATTAATGTGCTACGTTATCTGCCACATTTCCTGATTTTGTATCCCAAAAAGCCTTGCCAAACACGGTGTGCTCAAGCAATATTCTTTGTTCCGCACATGTTTTCCTACGTGCCAAAGTCCTTGGCATTTACCGCTTACAATTCGAATCCATGCCAAACCAATATTTCATCTTCCTGAAAGCCGTGATACGAAGGCCTAGAAATTTCGAATCCTACCATACCGCTCAGCCCTTTTTCGAGTGCCAAGATTTCAGATCCGCCTCTGTCAAATCTTTAAATCCCGAGTCGAACTCGAAGGAAGCTTGCTGGGGCAGAGGTGCGCATAGGAATTTCTTATCAATCCTAGGATACAAAATGTTGGGATTCGAATCCCCACTTTGCCAAGCCAATTTTTCAGTATCGATCGACCAGAGTTGGAGACGTGGATTTCTCTCGTTCTTCTTTGTCGATCACTATGTTTTCAATGTATCAAGCAATGTCCAAACCTTAGAAGTGATCAGCCAAGAACGAATATGTGATTTTTGATGATTTTCATGTGTCGATCGCCTATTTCTGAACGTACGAAACCAAAAATTTGTCTAGTGTCGAAGTTTGACGTCGTGAGTCGTGCAAGCCATTTTTTGTGATCGTGTCATGCCGATCTGTTGTTTTTGAGTGTGCGACACTGCTTTTCACCAAAAACAATAT
Organism: Allium sativum; assembly: GCA_030737875.1. Taxonomy (NCBI): domain Eukaryota; kingdom Viridiplantae; phylum Streptophyta; class Magnoliopsida; order Asparagales; family Amaryllidaceae; genus Allium; species Allium sativum. Next base: position 1,015,725,060 of record CM060916.1, read on the forward strand.
ATTTTTCCATGTGATCGGACCGATGTGCTAAAACATTCCGAGTTGATCGGTCCGAGCCGATCACATATTTTTACCATGTCAGTTTTTCCAAGTCCATTAACGATGATTTCACTAATTGACGCTATTTCCAACCTTTTTCGAACACTTTTTCGTGACTTCAATCAAATCGCTTTGTGTTTTCTGATGATGTTCTCGAAACTTGAGCGCGGCGCTAACCAAAATCTTGACATATGACGGCTTTGCCAAAAGGAATGCCATCAATTTTGCCTCCAAAACTTGTCTTGCTTGATCAAAGGAAGAAGTGTTTGCGAGAAGCCAAAAATCCAGGAATCCAGAAGTCAAAACCAGGAGATGTCCAAAGCGAACTTCTAAAACCAGAGAACAAAAGAGGTTAATAGCACTGGATCGTATCAACCAGAGACCCAAGGCTAACAAACCAGAAATCCACGATCGCTCCGGATCGTATTGTCCGTGAACCAGAAAACCAGAATAACCATGATTGCCAGAATAACCGAAGGACTGGAGGAGCCTGATAACCTGAGTAAACGAAAAATCCATAGCCAGGAAATCGGGAAAACCCGAATTTCGTAAATCCAGAGTATAAGGCTGACAATTAGAACCGAGAACCGAAAACCCGAACCAAACCAACCTGATAAGACCTAGACCCAAACCCGATGGGTCTATGATTGGGTCTAGGTGATGAAAAATACAGTTTAGACTCAATCAAACCCAACCCGAATTGACCTGACTTGAAAGACCCGACCAAAAAGCATTGAAATATATGTATTTTTAGTGTTAATATTCAATCGAACCCGAACCGACCCGACCCAACCCGAACCGAAGCTCGGGTTGGGTCGACTTCATATTTTAGAAATGTTTAGTTTGGACCCGACAAAACCCAACCTGCCTAGAACTGAGACCCGGTGGGTTGGGTTCGGGTCCATTGGGTTAGGTCTAATTGCCACCCCTACCAGAGTAACTAATAATCAGATAACCAGATGAATCGCCTTGTTATGATAATCTAATAACCAAATGGGCACGATCCTATGACTAGACGTGTAAGATTCGAGACTCGCCATAAATCAAGGCAATCTTATCAAGGTAGGACAAGAGTCCAAGATAGCCACGAGTGAATAATCTTGTCGTGTCACTGATAAGTCCACTCGATATAATCCAATATCTAGATGAATCATCTTGACATGACGACCTAAAAACAAACAAGCATGATCCGCCGACTTGACACACAAGATCCAAAGCTCGCCACCAACCAAGGCAATCTTGTCGAAGTAGGACAAGAGGCCAAGATAGCTAGACGCCTATCAAACTTTGCAATCTTGTTATCGGTTTCATACTCCACAAGAAAGCGTCCTTACTTGATGAAGTAACTTTATTAATGCTATAAAAGTTAGGGAGTTTTTAGTAAACTCAAAAGATAAAACATAATGATTCATCATCCGTAAAGAGCATGCCTAAGGGGTTGGTCTGCCCCTATGCATGGGTAAATGGAGTTGGCCGTTTTTTGATTCCAAATTCATTCGTGAGAGAAAATGAATGGCTTATTGTTCGCGAAGAGCATGCCTAGGATCTTGCCAGTTCTTGTTACATAGGTAAGCAAACTTAGCCATTCAATAACCAAAGCTAAGAAAAGTAAACTTATCATTAATAACCGGAGTGAGTGATGGTGTACTGTCATATAAAGAGCATGCATAGGGACCCATCGTTCCCGTACATGGGTATTCCGACTCAACCATCTTACAACCAAAATAACCAAAAAGAAAGGATACATTGGACCGAAGTCCTTAAAGCCAAAACCATGGGCCGAGACCTGAATAACTAAATCCATAGAAAGCCAAGAGAGCCAAACAATCAACTCGAGAATCCAAGAAATCCATAAGCCAAAAAACCAGAAGTGATAAAGCCGAAAGTGGGAAACTCATTATCCAAGAGCCTTGAATCTAGAAGCTAAGAGACCAAAGAAAGCCAACATCCGAAGCCAAAGCACCGAAGGCTTAGAAAACCAAAATCAAAGAAGCTAGAAAATCCATAAGACCTAAATCCAAGATACGAAAAAGCCAAGACCAATTTCCCGAGGACCAAGCAAAACCAAGATTAAGAATCCAAATTATCGACAAAGCCAGAAGAACAAAATCCACAAGTCACAAGATAATGATGCACGGGAGACTTGCATCCAAGACATCAGAGCTAGTGAGGGATTTAATTGATAACAATGCCGTCGGGATGAGTGTTGGTCCCGAGCCTATTTTGAGTAGCATGAGAGGGTTATGCCTGTCTTGGCACCACGACCCGATTCCGAACAAAATGTGCCTGCTCCTTATGTCTGATATGCTCTTTAATCATATCCTTGAGATGTCGACAATTGTTCATGTCATGATCGTCGAGATCATGAAACAACAAGTGCCGACCAGTTTCCCTTGTGGGAGGGTTTCTAAAAGGAGCAGTGGGATGGACATCCAAGTAAATCTCCTCGAGGGTGCGAGTAAGTTTTGAATAAGATGAGAACTTAGGTTGCTTCTAGGCCATGTTATGATCATTCACCAAAGAAAGTTTACTAGCACCTGAATCCTTTGCTTTACCAAAGTCGGACGGTTTCCCACCCTTAATCACATCGGCCTCCAGAACCTTCTTGTCAGTCCTTAATCCTCTTTCCAAAGGAATATTTTAGCTTTAAAATAGAACTCACCGAGATCCCTCGGCAGGTCCCGATGCAAAGAGGTCTTAAAGTCAGATTTATCTAAAACACCAGACACCGCAGCCATCAAAACCATAGACGGGTTGGGTTTATCGACCGAAGCCACCACAACATTAAATCACTTCAATAACTTACATAGAGTCTAGCCAGTCCTTTGCTTAATGCATGTTAAAGTCATCACGCTTTTTGGGCGAGCGACGTGAACTCTGAACTGTTCCACATACTTACTAACCAAAGCATTCCAAGAAGTGATAGAGTCCGTCTCTAACTGCTTGAATCACATGGCAACTATATCTGTCAAGTAAAGTATAAAACACTTTGCCATGACATTTTCCAATATAGGGAGAACTTCTATATGTCTAATGTACCGCATCAAGTAAGTAATCGGATCCTTCCGACAATCAAAAGCTTCCAACAATGGCAACTTTAAGTCTAGTGGGTTGCGAGAATTCCTGATATCCAAAGAGAACAGACTGCGAGCGACACGGTCCAAGTTCGAAAAGAGGCACCGCCTCTAGTGAATTGACAAATAACATCCGCGATCTGAGAACCATTACCAAAAGCAAGAAATTGATTCAGATTATCCAAAGTAATACTGGTACCCCTAGTGTTTAACTCCAAATTGGGAATCAGTCGATAGGAGAGAAGAATATCCGATAGAATTCCATCCTGAGGAGTCGTATCGGGCAAAATCCTTACTGTTGGAACCATAGGAGCACTATCATCCAGAGTTGGGAGCACCGACGCTTGAACCACATTATCAATAGCGAAGCCCGCAACTTAACCAACCAAAGCGTCACGAGATGGAGCGATGTTGGGATTAGTGGTGCTCCCGAGTGTGGCAGGACCGACAACGGTCCGAGGATAGGCGTCAGCATGTTGACTAGTTTGCGGGGTTTTCTCCAAGTCCCAAGTCGCCACTTGAGGAACATTGTTATTTGTTCCAATGATATCCGCCTGGCCAGCTGAAGTTTCCAATCCTAGCCTCAATCTAAGCGAGAAAGGTCATAAACGCTTCTTCTTGTCGCTCGAGTCAAGCGTTCAAATCCATAGCCAAATTCTTAATCATCATGTTGACATTGTATCCAGTGACGTAATTTAAGGGAACTCCAGTCAAAGAAAGTACTTGACTTCCTTCACCTCTAGCACCTTGAGCTTCAACAACAGCGTCAAGCTTCTTGTGCTTAACCATGATGTAAAGCAAGTAGCAAAGTCGAAGTCGAAAACTGAAACCAAAGTCGAAATACAAAACCAAATCCGAGAATCCAATAAAAAGCAAAGTCAAAGCTATGCCCCCTGCTTGGCGCGACAAAGTGTTGGCATGGGGAATCGTTGCTATTCACGAGCGCCAACGCCCGAATGTATATTTTGCATAAAAACGATAATCCAAATCCATTGTAATGAAGTGTAAAGGGAGAACAAAACTTCTTATAGTGGTTCAACAGTAACTCCTACGTCCACTTTATAGTAAACATTCATCATATAATAGCTGATTACAAAAGTTGTACAAGTTCGGATAATTTCTACGTAGAAGTTGTAAAATTATACAACAAAATGGTTGTTAATTCTAAACTGTGACCAAAATGCCTTCTTCTTCTTCGTCGAGCCAAAGTGTGAAGAAATGTCCAAAAGTAGCTTCAATATCCAAGAAATTCCAAAGGTATCCAAAAATTTCTAAAAGCAGATTAAAAGTCCAAGAAAATGTCCAATTGTTGTAGAGAAACATTTTTGCAACGCTTAAAAGTCCAAAAGAAGTCAAAATCCATGAAGATGATGAAGGTAGCCATTAATGGTGCTTGACAGCTTCAATCCTGTATGCCAAAGTGTAGTAAGAGTGTGAATGAGCCAACCCCTTTAAATGTCAAGCTTGGGGGTATTTATTGGTGAGTTTAGGGAATATCAACCTGAATTTTGTATCCCTGGAAAAATATGAAATTCGTGTCCCAAAAACCGAGTCAAAAAAATAAGGCAATGTTGGAAAATCGCATCCCAAAGCTCAAAAAATTCGAATCCCTAAAAAACTGGTGAAAACACGTGTTGCTCAGGCAAAAAGGCCTAATCTGCATTGTAAAATCAACGTGCCAGGTGATCTACCACTTTGCCACATTTCCTGATTCCGTATCCCAAAAATCCTTGTCAAACACGGTGTGCTCAAGAAAAATTCTATGATCCGCACGTGTTTGCCTTTGTGCCAAAGTCCTTGGCATTTTCCACTTAGATTTCGAATCCATGCCAAACCAATATTTCGACTCCTTGAAAACCATACTACGAAGCTGTGGAAATTTCGAATCCCACCATACCACTTAACACTATTTCGAGTGCCAAGATTTCGAATCTGCCCTTTCCAATTCTTCGAATCCTGATCCGAACTCGTAGGAAGCCTTGTCAGGGAAGAGGCACGCTTTTGTATCCCGCCTGGGATATGAAATGTAGGGATTCGAATCCAAACTTTGCCAAGCCAATTTTCCAGTGCTGATTGGCCCGAATTAGAGACATGGATTTCTCCTGTTTTTATGTGCCAATCACTATGTTTTCAATGTGCCAAGCCACGTGATTAGCCAAGCACGAACACATGATTTTTAATGATTTTCACATGTCGATCACCTGTTTATAAACGTACCAAACCAGAAATTGCAAAGTGCCAGATTTTGATGTCGTGGGTCGCGCAAGCCATTCTTCGTGATCATGTCAAGCTAATCAGCTATTTTTGAGTGCACGACACTGTTTTTTTTTTCAAAATCCATATATTTTGCTGCATGATCGGACCGATACGCCCAAGCATTTTGAGCTGATCGGACTGAGTCGATCACGTATTTTTACTATGCTAGTTTTTCCAAGTCCATTAACGACTATTTGATGAATCGACGCTATTTCCAACCTTTTCCGAACATGTCGCGACTTTGACCAAGTCGCTTTGTGTTTTCTGACGTTGTTCTTGAAACTTGAGCTCATCGCTAACCAAAAATTTATAATGTGAAAGGTTTTCAAAAAAGCGTGTCAATAAGTTACAAGTGAGACTTTCATAGTAAATTAATACAACATCAACGTTAACCAATATATATATATATATATGCGTGTGTGCGTGCGTGTGTGTGTCTATATATGTATGCGTGTGTGTGTGTATTTGTATTATCAAGGCAAGTTTGTTATATTTTCATCATAAGACCGCGTGTAAATATTTGGTTCGATTCGATTTAGTATGGTTGGTTCAATTGGTCAAATATATAATTAAACAGTATCGATGTGTTTATGTCTGGGTTGATACATTTGTTTGGTTAGAAGATTGATTTCCGCACCATTTTATGGTTCGGTGCTTACGATATCCACACAGCGGCACGAGTTATGCTCCTCCCTGGCTACACTACAATTATAGAAATTATCTTTTTGGCAAATATGTCTTGAATGTGGGTCAAACAATGGTATTTGAGCTGTTGGTCCAAAAATCGGTGTAAAACCCTTCAAATCAACCACGCTAAAACACCATTTTCAAAATTTTAAAACCCGTTTCTTTGTTCTCTCTTCAACTATCATTTTCGATCAAACAATTCATGACAAAGAATGTAAATGTCATATTGTTAAATTAACAGCGACGAGTAATACCGCTTAAGAACATAAAAAGTCATCATATAACATATATTAAATTCTCTGTATAATTTTCATATCATACCTCCAAAACGATTAAACTATTACATTGAAGTGATTTAATTGTATTTTAAATATTTATCGGATGCTTTGATGAAACGATTAACTTATAAAAATGAAATTCAAGTTAAATAATTTGGTTTAAAATATTTACTTAATACTTAAATTTAGATTAAACTCATATTTTTAATCGGTGTACAGTATTATCTAATTGTAGTTAAATACCAATATGATCTAGGTAACTATGTGTATTGTTGTTCTGATAATGAGTGAGATGATTCAGTGTACTATACTTATATGATTCAATGCAATATATAATTTTTTATGTGAAATAGGTTGAATAACTATCAAATAAGCATGACGGTTCTAGCAGTTCGACCATTTGAACCATTAGAACCTTATGAGGTATCATGAATCAACTCGTAGTTTGGTTCCAGAACTATGCAATGGTCTTTACCTCACTAAAACATATATTGTTCTCGACTTATTCATCTCTCCGATTGGGTGGAGCTAAGATGTGAGGCTTTGATTTCAAAAAAGCAGCACTAAATGTACTAAATCAATGTCCAAGGACAACGTCCAACTCAGAATACCATCGAGGTAAAAAAGTTAAAATTAAACTAAACATCACTAATTCACATTGACTTAATCTCAAACCATAAAGGCAAAAGTAAAATCTACAGAGCACCCATGAACGGAACACCATAAAAAAATTAAAACTAGGGAATGCACAAACAAAAGCAACAGATAAAAAATATCAATACAACCAAATAAGGCTAACTTCGTGCATATGGAGTTTTGGGTACAATAACTAATATTTAAAGTCCTATATAGAAAATTGAAGCATATACACACACACATACGTACTAGAATAGCTTGAGTCTGCTGAATTCTCTAGCTGTCTTGTAAGTCCATTCCCATTGCATCCGACTCTCAAACTACCTAACCGAGTACGCAAGAGTTTTCATGACATAAGAAAACAACAACAAAACGTAGATCATATATAAAGATTGGTGTGAGGGAAACCTATCTCAAATTAATGTATATCGCACACACGTATTGTGTGTGTGTATATATATATATATAACAAAAAAACATTGGGAATTAGCCAGTCCTCTCCACAAACATGGTTTAGAAGTAAACCGGACCATCCATTGTGAGTGAAATAATCATATCTCAAAATGATAAGAAATCATACCGCATATAAAAATGGTAGTATGGATTTATTATAAAAACAAATATAATCTAATTTCTTAAGGAAAGAGTATATTGTTTTTGTTAAGCCTCACAAGAGCTCAGAAGCTACATCGAGATAAAACATTTCCATAATTTTTTTCGAATGAAGCCGTAAACTCCTTAAGTGTGACACCCCACATCCCTTAATGCAACTCATTAAGAGAATGCATTAAGTTTCATGAAGCGTTAAAGGTAAAAAAAACTACAAGACAGATATAAAAATAGCAATGGAATAAAAACTAACTTTATTAATCATAAAACATCGTGGTTCAAAACATCATATGTCTGCATTACATAAAAACCAATACATCATAAAAACTTTTGTCTTGCTTTTAACATCAGAGTACAAAATAAAAGAAGAAAAAATCCCTAAATAAAAGAATAGCCATAGTAGCAAAGATAGGTGCTTGAGAAATACATCTAACAGCTCCAACAAAATGATAGAAGAATGCTAGTTAGGCCCGAGTATTCCAACCCTGAGAATGTGGGGGGAATTGAAGAAAGAAGAGGAAAAAAAAGAGTCAGACATAAAGTCTGGCGAGTCCAGTTACTTTTAGCAAGTAAATAAGTAAAAGTAGCATGACAGACATATAAAGTAGATAAGAAAGGTAACACCATAAAAGGCAGGTAGGACAAGGTGAACATGATAGAGTGTATACGCTTCTCTAACGATTACTCTTATTCTCTGCACTAATACTAGTACAACTAGAATGATATGATCCCAACAGCTATAAGATGGTAGACTTAGGCGTACTTCTAATGAGAGGTTTTAACCCCATACAATCCACAGGCAACCCAATCCTAACAGGCGCCAAAACTTTACCAGAGTCAAGATGTACCCTAACTACTACCCTAATCGATCGGCTCCCTACTCCGTAGATACCCTGTGCTGGCCCTACAACAGGAGGTATCACTTCCTAAAGTGGTAACCCTTGTGCACAAACATATCTACTGGTGTCACAGTCGTCTTATCCCCTTCTGCCCGATCCATGCACGCACATGTCTTCGGTCGGTTTGCGCCGCCCACACCGTCCTCCTCGTTTGGATTTCTTATAATAAGCTTAGTAAGCGTGCCCCGACTCCGACCTAGGGCAGAGCCCCTCATTCGATACCGTTATATGGGTTACTGACTGAAACGGGCCCTACACACAAGATGATACAATCTCTCCCCCTTGTCTTGTATCCCCACTAGGATTTCTTCATGTTATGTATACATATTGGTGTCTTTAATTACATAACCCCCTCAGGTTAAGTTTGTGGGCCTATATATATAAATATTACCCACCCTCTCAGATTTACTTAACCCACCCACTATTCAAACAAGTTTACTTAACCCCTATTCAAATTCATGTTCATACAATCCCTATGGATTCAACTAAGTTAGTATTCTAGTTCATTACCATGTCCATTTATGGTTATAATGTGCTAGACCTCCTATATTAAGCCTACAACTTGCGGTTGCTGGTTATGCCGAGCGACTTCGGGCAGATTTCTTCCATAAGTTGGGTTTAACCTCGTGTCATAGCACGTCTCGTATTTGTGCACCTGGACCCTCACATTAGATTCACCACTTGTGGTCCCTGGATATACCGGGCGGTTCCGGGCAGACTTCCACCACAAGTGTAATCTAACCTCGTGTCTAGGCGCGGTTACAGTTTCTAATTACTATAATCCTAGGCATTTCTTCATTAAACCATTTTTACCTATGTCGTTATAGGTTTCATGGCCCTTTTTCCCAATTATGTTCATAAGGAATTATATTCCCTAATTTCATATACGTCAACATCATTCAAATTATGCCAAATTCCCCATTTACAAGTTATGCCCAATTTCAATGTTTTTCCTCATTCCCTATTTAACGCGTTTGCATATTTCAGCGGCATGCCTAGGCTCGAAAGTAGCCTGGCTATATAACATAAAAGAGAAAGATAAAGGTAAGATGACAGAGATGATTATACTAACAAAATTGACATAAACATATAGTCGCATAGTGATAAGATGGGCATATGAGAACAAATCCGGTGAACATAAGATAATACATCTGTTTATAACATAGCAGGGAAGTCATAATAGGCATGATAAGATCTAAATAATAATATAGATGTCTAACTAATAACTGTTACAATTTAACCACAAACATGATATGTACAAGGTGATTTAAATGGAAAATTAGATCTATAATCAAAGGTAGGCCTGACATGATAAAGGTTAGGATCCAAGTCATATAATGTCAGAATATCATAGGTTCACAAATTATTATAGATCTTACATGATAAAGGTTAAGATCCAAGTCATAGTTATGTCAGAATATCATAGGTTCACAAGTTATTATAGATCTGACATGATTCAAGCAGTTACAGGTATAGATCCAAATTACAGTTATATCATGTTATACTTTTTAATTATTTAAATCTAAAAGCAACTTGAGACTCACAATGTTTGGATTTAGAAAGACAGAAGAAGAATAACAAAGGTTGGATCACAGATCTGGACTTGAATCTCTAAACTTGATTGCAGAAGAAGAAAAAGATTTGGTTCAACCCAGGCACAGACATCATTTAGGCCTATGTTGATTTTAGTGCGAGAAAACTAGAGAAATGAAGTTATATATATAGCTGCCAGCCCCCAGAACCGACCTGCCATGTCAGCCCTAGGGTGTCGACCCATGGGTCGACACCCCCTTGAGGGGTCGACCTAGGGGTCGACACCCCCCTTAAGGGGTCGACTCCCCTGGGTGGGAGAATCCCACTTACCCGGATTTCTGTGTTTTGAAAGATTTTGAATTGAAATTTGATTTCTGGACCTTATATATATATTCTAGCGTGTATAGAAACTTCAAACCTTCATAACTTCTTCATATGGTGTCCGTTTTACGCAAACCAACTGTCTATCTTAACCATAATTTCGAGACAGACGCAATGGCGCAGTCCGTTTTCCTTAATTCTAAATATTAAATTAATTATTCTTTAATATATCCTCTTTAGTGTTGTTAAAATTATGGGGTGTTACATTCTCCTATACTTAAAGGATTTCGTCCCCAAAATCTTCAAGTTAAAAAGAATGTATATCCTACCATCCACATCCATCTACTCATCCACCAATCACTGGCATCCACTGTCCTTAAAGACTTCTAATGCTTATATGAACATATGCAAAGGTGTGTGTATATGCCCCAATACTAATGCGAAGATCAGGCGGTCTACTGATTCAGTGGACCTCCTTGATGCAATGTATGTTAGTGCCATGAATCCAACATGTATGCAACAATCCTATTAACATGTAAGTTTTATATCGGCGCACAATCATTCATCCAAATGCAACATCCATATGATGATACATCCACTTTCATCCATTAAAAGAAAAAATGCACATACATCCATATGTAGTATGAGAGTGATTGAGCCGATCTAGTGCCTAGTGTGTGTGTATATGCATTCACAAGCAACCACTAGCAAACACTTGCATCCACTTGTATTCATCAAACATAACATGTCTCAAACATATGTTTACATCCATGGGATTCCTACCTAAAGGTCGAAGATTCGATCAATAGGACATACTTAAGTGATAGAAACAAGCATAGATAAAAGCTTTGGAAAAGGAGTTAAGAACATACCCTCGAAAAGAAAAGGGTATGAAGCACGAATCTTGTCTTCAGTCTACCAAATCACATCCTCTGGGTTATCTCCCCACCGAACTTCCATCAACTTGACTTCTCTATTGTGTAGCTTCTTAACTTCTAATCCAGGAATACGAGAAGGAACTCGTCTGATTTTCGCCTCCCGTTCCACTTTTACTTCCTATAATATACTCGACTCAACTACTTCTGCTGTATCATGCAAGCACTTCCGCAAATGAGAGACATGGAAATCATCATGAACTCCGGATAGTCTTTCTGGTAGCTTTTGCTCTGTAGGCCATTGGGCCAATCCTTTCTGTTATAGGAAATGGCCCTACAAATCTTGGTGCCAATTTCATTACAGATCCAAAGCGAACCACATTCCTCAAAGGTGACACTTTAATGAAAAACCATATCTCCTACTTCAAATTCGATGTCAGTCCTTCTCTTGTTAGCGTAGGATTTCTGCCTATCTTGAGCGGTCTTCATTCATCGTCGGATAAGATCAATCTTCTCGGACGTTTCCCTAACCATATCTGGTCCAAGTAAAAGCCTTTCTGTAGATTCCCACCAATAAGTTGGTGATCTACATAGTCGTCTGTATAATGCTTCGAAGGGTTCCATGACAATGTTAGCTTTATAACTGTTATTGTACGCGAACTCTACTAAAGGAAGATGCTCTTACCAAGTCCCTCCGAAGTCTAGGATACACAGCCTCAAAAGATCCTCTAGAACTCTGTTCACCCTCTCCATCTTTCCATCGGTCTGGGGATGATAAGCGGTGCTCAAACATAACTGTGAAACTAATGCTTCTTGTAAGATCCTCCAAAATTCACTGGTGAAAATGGGGTCGCAATCGCTTACGATACTGGAAGGTACCTCCTGAAGACGGATGTGAAACTAATGCTTCTTGTAAGCTCCTCCAAAATTCACTGGTGAAAATGGGGTTGCAATCGCTTACGATACTGGAAGGTACCTCCTGAAGACGGACTATCTCTCGAACATAAACTGCTGCCAACCATGTTGTCATCCTTTTACTCTTAACTTGAATGAGTTGGGCGCTCTTAGTAAATCTATCCACCACGACCCAAATACTGGTATTGCCTTTCTTTGATCTAGGCAAATCATCTATGAAATCCATAGAGATGCTCTCCCACTTACACTGTGGGACCTCCAAAGGATGAAGTAAACCACCAGGCTTCTTTTGCTCAGCTTTAACTTGCTGACAAACCAAACATTGAGTAACAAAATCTGCCACACTTTCTTCATCCCAGCCCAAAAGAAAACCCTTTTCATATCTCTATACATCTTATCGCCACCTGGATGAATAATCATCTTAGAATGATGGGCTTCTTCTAGGACTGTCTTTATCAAACTTCCAGTTTGAGGAACACAAAGCCTTCCATCTCATCACAACCACCCTTTGTCGTCTATGGAATATCTATTAAGGTGACTAGAAGTCTCCCCTTTACTGATCCTATCCAAGATATCTGAAATTTGTGGATCATCTCGCTGCGAAGCTCCTATCTGATCCATAAGAGTAGGTCGTATCTCTAGCGATGCAAACAAAGTAGGCAAAACTCGGTGGACGGTCCAAAGTCAAAAGTCGATATAAACTCCAAGATTCTCCTTTCCACAAATAGAGGACTTAAGTCCATCCTCTGCCTACTCAGTGCGTCTGCCACCACATTACCCTTGCCAGGGGTATCAGAAATCTCGAAATCATATGATGCTAGGAACTTCATCCACCTTTGTTGCCTCAAGTTAAGATCCTTCTGCGAGAACAAGTATTTGAGAGATTTGTGATCGGTGTACAACTAAAACTTCTCTCCAAGCAAATAATGACGCCACGTCTTGAGTGCAAACACTATGGCAGCTAGCTCTAAGTCATGGGTAGGGTAGTTCTTTTCATGAATCCTTAGTTGTCTTCCTCCATAACATATCACTCTCCCCTCTTGCATCAGAACGCACCAAGCCCTATACCACATGCATATGTATATACTGTAAATACTTTGTTCCCATCGGGCAAGGTCAAGACTGGGTCTGTTGTCATAGCCCTCTTCAATCGTTGGAAAGCAGCATTACAATATATATCCCATGAAAACGCTAAATTCTTCTTCGTCAGCCTGGTGAGTGGGGCTTATATCTTTGCGAAGTCCTTAATGAACTTTCGATAATAACCTGCCAACCCCAGAAAGCTTCTCACCTCCATTGCATTCTTTCGAATCTGCCAATCCTGAACTACAACCACCTTTGCGGGATCTATTACTATCCCTTCTTTAGAAAGCACATGCCCTAGGAATCTCACTTCTTTCCTCCAAAAATGGCATTTGGAGAACTTTGCCTTAAGCTGATGCGCACGGAGAGTTTTCAAAATCTCCCTTAAATGTTGGGCATGCTCTTCTTCATTCTTTGAGAAGATCAAGATATCATCAACAAAGACCACAACAAACTTATTTAGAAACTCCCGAAACACCCTACTCCTCAGATCAACAAAATAGGCGGGTGCATTCGTCAACCCAAAAGGCATAACGAGCCATTCAATGAAACCATCTGGAGTCCTAAAAGCGGTCTTATCTACACTATCCTCGACCACTCACAACTGATTAAACCCCATGGCAAGGTCTAACTGAGAGAATACTGATGCCCCAACAAGTTGGTCAAACAAGTCATCTATCCTTAAGAGTGGGTGCCTGTTCTTCTTAGTGAGTTTATTCAACTCCCTATAGTCTACACACACGCAAAGCGAACCATCCTCCTGAGTCGTGAATACTACTGGATCGTCCCATTCAGATATGCTTCGCCTAATAAATCCTTTCTCAAGTAGCTCCCCTACTTGTTTGCTAAGCTCCCTCCTTTCCCTTGGAGCCATATGGCGCACAGGTAATGCAACTGGCTTTGCATTGCTCACCAAGTATATACGAAATTCGATCTCGCACTAGTACAAAAGTGTCATTTGCGTCGGTTGTTTAGGCCTATTTGCGACCGTTCTAAAACCGTAGCAAATGCGACTGTCGCAATAGGTGTAAACTTGTTGCGACGGTTATAAAACCATCGTAATATACTCGTTCTTGCGTAGTTATTATAGAATACCCGTCGCTATAGACTAATTTATTCGCGACGGTTTTTTACACCCGTAGCAACAAATCGATATTTAGCTCCAAAAATTTGACCTAATGCGACAAGTTCTGAAATAACCGATGTAATAAGTTTGACATTTGCGATTGTATTTTATTATCAACCATGGCAAGAAAGTTAACTGTTGCTACATTTGTTTAACAACCGACGCAAAAGGCAACATATGAATTCAAAAGGGTAATCCAATCACAATTTATCTCTGCCGTTTTAATTATCGGCTGTCAATAAATTCAACATTTCCAAGGTTATGTAATATATAAGCAATTCACAAAATATATGAATACAGTAAATACATACACAATTCACAAGATCTTATATCATTTGAAAAGAAAACACTAATGCATGTAACTATACAACATAATTATTTTGCACAAATCATAACTCGTCATATGTTAAGCTCCAACCAATACATGTAAATACTTACAGAATACTTATTTCACGAAAAATTAGCATTCTTCACATGACTACAAAAGAACAAATTGGATCATCCGCTGAATTAAAACTCAAAATAGCACAATTTTTCTTCATGATGGTTGGCTTGAATCAGCATCTGTCGAAAAACCAACATAGCTTTATTTTGATTGCAATTGAAAATATATCAAACATAGTATCCCAGACAATGAAATTGGACACTAAAAAATATGAAAAAAAAGGAACTGATCATTCGTTGATTAACTGACAATGAAAGGAGAAACATTTCACTCATATGCCTTTTTTTGTTAATATAAGGAACTAGTTAACAATTCACCATACAAGATGCGAACCAGACATAGCATAAGAAAGAATTGCTTTCATAGGTAACTATTTCTCAACCTTGGTTGGTAATTCAATGCATAAATGCAAATAATAATAATAATAATAATAATAATAATGCAATAATAATGCTGTTTAAAATAGCCATATTTGTTTAAACCAATATACATCCATCTCTAAAGATAAATATTAACATACAATATTCGCTAAAAGCAACAGTTACTTAATAGACGATTATCTCCAGACATGGCAATTCCAATAGCTCACTTTCAGCCAAAAAAATCACATATAATATTCAAAAGCATTACACATTATACAATCAGTAAAATGGAAATAGGTTAAGGTATTGTACAATTGTAGTCGACCGAAACTAATTTAAGCTTCGAAATCCTACTGTCTTGATTTCATACCTAAAAAAGAGTATATATTAAACTAAATTCCTTAGTTTTTTACCTCCCAAACTAGCATTTTTACTCAACATATATACCAGCTACATGCTTACAAAATATTATACAAATAGCTTATGAATATAACACTCACATATTCCGTTCTATTCCATATAAGCTTTTAGCATATAGCGAATGCAAACAGCATCATACATGAAAGAACATGTCCAATATAATTTACAGAGGAGGGGGGAAAACAAAAAACCTGGAACAATCCATGCTGAAGAAAAAGAATTTTCCCATTTGAATCATTATTGTTCTTACCATGAACTCTCTTCGTTTCAACCTAATCAAACAAAGTTGAAGTAATTATTCACAAAGCATACTGACAAATAGAAAATTGCACAAAATTAGTCATATAGTGTGCTCGAAGCAAATTAAGGGTAGCTAAATGCAAATAAATATACCTTCGAATATGTTATTGGATTTCAAATCTGACAGCTATTGATGAAAAGTACTCAAAATAACAGCAGTTTGATCAAAGGAGAAATTGCTTATGTTTGTAAACCCGAATGCACTGGTATTAGCATCAGGTTGACTAGTAGCATTACTTGTGTTTGTAAGACCCAAAAGCACAGCTATTAGCAACAGGTTGACTAAATGCATTGCTTGTGTTAGCTGACCCAAATGGACTTGTATTAGCAGCAACAGACCGACTGAATGGATTGTTTGTAGTTGTAGATCCAAATGCAGTTGTATCAGTAGCATATTTTCTGTTGTTTGTTGAGCGAAAGGGACTAGCAGAAGCAGGTTGATCAAACAGGGTACTTGTGCTTGTTGGGCCAAAAGAGTTTGGGGGTGGTAGCAGGCTGACCAAATGGAATTGCTTGAGTTTGTACTTGAGCACCACCTGAAACGTATTAAAAGATAGTGGAAATATAGAATGTTGTACTTGAATAAATAACCATTGCCGTATACACTTTGTAGGCCAGGATCTAGAGTCTCTAAACTTAAATTAGCATACCTTTATCACCCAGTTGATAATCTTCCCATCTTGATTCTTAAATTGCATACACCATAACCATAGCTGACAGCAAAACCTAAAATACCTGAATAGAGTTTAATTGAACAACAACTTTCAATAGCTAATTTCCACCAATGTTAACTGAACTTCAAAATCAAATGATGAATAATCAATAATGCATATAAACAAAAGATCATTTGTCATAAACTATCTATTGCAAAACATCATACCATTTCCTTGTAATCGGCTCTAAATTCTATTGTTTTGTACTGTAAAAATCGATTAAAAAGCCTTGACAAAAACCAGGTTTACAAAAATCGACACCTTGAGATTATTTTGTACCTATTTATGGACATGTCGCATGTGTGGCAAATCGATTAAAATAAAATAGATATCTTAGTGGAAAAGGGGGAAAAGAAAAAAAAACAAATTCAAACATACAAATGAAGGACCGCCTTATTAAGACCACGACGTTAAATTTAAGTGCCAATGCGGGTTCCCTTTTTCACCGGGTCATGACAGGACATGAATTCACCTAATATAAAGTCCATGTTAGCTACAGTTAACAATCTAAGTGCTATATTTTATCGAATAGGGTATATACAAAGCAAAGCTGAGAATAGTGTTAAGGCCAGCATTAAAACAACTGCACGTAGTTATAGTAGTGTGAGACTGAAACACACACACCCCCCCCCCTCCGTTAAGGTCACTCACTAAGGGAATGCCTTAACTTTGGTGGAGTATTATAGGTAGAAGACACAAAAAATTTACAAGACAGAAATATAAGCCGTGGAAAACAAACATTTATTTCATACGTGGTTCATTACAAAAACCATTGCAGTAAATTTGTCTCAAAATAACTTCCAAAACATTTCATCATAATCTCTGTCTTAATTAAAACATAAAGAAGCATATAAATAAAACTGCATAAATCCCCAAGTCTTGTGTGTCCAAAGCCATAGCCAAAGATAAGAGATTCCAAGCCGTACATCACAGAGTCTTCAAGCTTGGAAAGATGAACGGTCCAAATTAAGTTGAGCTATCCCCTCTCTGGCTACCGGGGGGGACAGAAGACAATAAGACGAAAGAAAAATGGGTCAGACATAAGTCTGAGTAAGTCTAGTGACTTTTCAATGTGTGAATAAGGAAAAGGTCATGATAGGAATAAACTGCAAACAGGACAGTACTAGGACAACAAATTAACATAAAAGTATATAAGGCAGGATATACCGAATATACATCGCACCCTTGTTTAATTCTCTGCGCCTACTTATACTTATCCAACTAGCACCACGTGTTCTTGGTGAAATGATCCCCTTATATCGATCGGCTCCTACTCGCATGCATTTATCACGTGTGTCATTCAGCCCCCGCTTGACTGTAGATACCTGTGCTGGTCCCACCACGGGGTGTATCAAATCCTATGGTGGCAACCCGACACGATTCAAGATGCACAGTGTATGACTACTAATGCCCAGTGCCTGCTTTTTCCACTCCGGAGTACGTGCACACCCGTACTCCGTCGGAACCTACACTGACGCACCACCCGCCGATGTTTTTGACCGCTTATAATCAGCCTAGTAATCGTGTCCCACCCTTCCTAGTTCAGGGTCCCATGATAAATCTATGTAGGTTACTGCTGAAATGGTCCCCGCTACTAGGGTTTTCCAGCCAACATGTTAAATTGGTTAAGTGTCCTAACCCCACCCATCAGTTTAGTTAACATGATGAATTGGTTAAGTGTTTCCTTAATTGACTTAACCCTACCAATCTTGACTTAGCTTTATTAAAGCACCAACCACTCACATTAGACAGGTATTGTTGTGGTCACTGGATGTGCCGGTCGGTTCCGGGCAGTTTTACACCACAACTCAGTCTAACCTCATGTCCTTTTTGGGCTCAATGCACTAACCACCCACATTAGACATGTATTGTTGTGGTCACTGGATGGGCCGGTCGGTTCTGGGCAGTTTTACACCACAACTCAGTCTAACCTCGGGTTAGGTATATTCGTCTTTTCTAAATTTACATATTTATCCTTTTATGCTTATATGTAAATTAGCCAACAATTTATTGTCATGATCCACTTTCTTTCTAAATCAAATTAATAATTTTTGGTAAGTAAATTATATAATTTCAATGCCATACCATTTATATGGTTATGAGCCAAATATGTTAATTACGTATAGTTTTCATGTTTTCCCCAATGTTACCCTCGTTGTACATTCGCAAAATTACATAGGATATTAGGCTCGACATTTTAGCCTAACTAATAAACTAAAGGGGAAAAGGAGGAACTTGCAACATTCCAACATCATACAAAAATTTGGATCTCACCAATAACTAATAAACTAAACAGGTAGAGCGACGGGTTTTGCATTATCAATGAGGTATATGCGGAAGTCTATCTCCCGCTTCGGAGGTAACCCTTACCTCTTCAAAGACATCCAAGTATTCACGGAATACTCTAACAGACTGCAAATTCTCAATAGACGCATCAAGAGATTCTAGATAGCTAAGCATAACAGAGTTTATGGGATTACAAGAAATTTCGAGAGTGTTACCGAGGCGAGTCATGAGTCTAACCACTCTCCTTTCACAATCGAGGATGGCACCGTTACTGGATAGCCAATCCATGCTAGAATCAACCCATAGCCCGTGAAGCCCAAAAAATAGGCATTGCATCTAAACCCCACACTTATTATAGAAATTTCCAAATCCAAACAAATCATTGACAAATAAGTTGAGCCTCCAATTGGATTTGAAACAACCAAGGGATCCTCTACTAGATCGGTGCTAGGTGCAGAGATTCAACTAAAGCAGTAGATATAAAAGAGTGCGATGCACCAGAATCAAAGAGTGTACGAACAGGATGATCAAAAAGATAAACTAAACTCTCAACAGAAACATTTCTACCTTGTTCTTGCGGAGGTGCCATGAGAGCGTGAACCTGCCCTCCAGAAGTAGATTCAACTCTCTGCCCTTGCCCTTGCTTTCTTGGGTAGTCCCTAGCCATGTGTCCTACCTCGCCGCAATGGAAACATCCACCCATCTTCCTTTTCTTCTTCCTGTAGTCCTTAACCAGATGTCCAGGAATGCCACAAAAATTACACTTCCTCTTGTCATGGGTTTTGTTGTTTTTCCCGCCCTTCTTGGAGTCTTTCTTCTTGCTCTGTAATCCTTCCCCTTTCTTATCCTGAGATGCTTCCACTTTTATCTACTTCTTGCCAACCTTATTTTCTTCTTGTAACAGTGTCATGTCCACCAGTCTTTCATAAGTTGAACCCATAGGTATATGGGACATAGCTACGCTGTGCAGTAGCTCATTCATTCCTTTAACAAAGCGGAGAGCCTTCTTATATGGAGTGTTCACTAACTCCAATCCGAACCTAGCCAGGTGATTGAATTGGTTAACGTATTCCTTGACCGACATACTTCCCTGTTTGAGAGCTAAGAACTTCTCCATCTGTAGGCTTCGTTCAGCTTGTGAGAGGAATTTCATTTCAAACCTCATCCTAAAATCCATCCAAGTTTCAATTATTCTTTCAGCGTTAGTGACTTTCCACCAATAGGAAGCTTCGTCTTTGAGCAACCATACCGCCAACTGTATCTTCTTCCTATCATCCACTTCGAAGATATCGAACAAATCCTCAGTTTCTTTGAGCCAGTTTCTTGCTTCCACGAAGGATTCATTTCCATTGAAGTTCTTTCCACCCATGGCTCGAAAGTCCCTACATATTTTTGACAAAGCATTTGCACGAGGAGGAGGAACCGCTGGAGCTGGGGGAGGAATGTCTGCTGGGCCTGCGTCATTGGCCCTAGCCTCTAGGTACCTCCTGAACCAGCCAGGTATCGATACACCCTCTGGAAGGTTAAGATTCCTATACATGCTGAAACAAAAAAGGAAAGATTCAAAACAAAGGATGAAAAGATAGTGCATATGGCTTTGGGGGATTATGCCTTATAAAGTAAAATAACACTTTTTCTTGAAAAATGCTTCTTTTTTAAATAGTTTTCAAAAACTTTTATCTGATCTAGTAAACCTTTGCTCTGATACCAAGTGAAACACCCCACTTCCGTTAAGGACACTCACTAAGGGAATGCCTTAACTTTGGTGGAGTATTATAGGTAAAGAACACAGAAAATTTACAAGACAGAAATATAAGCAATGGAAAACAAACATTTATTTCATACGTGGTTCAATACAAAAACCATTACAGTAAATTTGCCTCAAAATAACTTCCAAAACATTTCATCATAATCTCTATCTTGAGTAAACATAAAGAAGCATATAAATAAAACTGCATAAATCCCCAAGTCTTGTGTGTCTAAAGCCATAGCCAAAGATAAGAGATTCCAAGCCGTACATCATAGGGTCTTCAAGCTTGGAAAGATGAACGGTCTAAATTAAGCTGAGTTATTCCCTCCCTGGCTACCTGAAGGGGGGGGGGGACGGAAGACAAGAAGACGAAAGAAAAATGGGTCAGACATAGGTCTGAGTAAGTCCAGTGACTTTTCAATGTGTGAATAAGGAAAAGGTCATGATAGGAATAAACTGAAAATATGACAACATCAACACAACAAACTAACATAAAAGTATATAAGGCAGCATAAACCGAATATACTTCGCACCCTTGTTTAATTCTCTGCACCTACTTATACTTGTCCAACTAGCACCACGTGTACTTGGTGAAATGATCCCCTTATATCGATCAACTCCCACTTGCATGCATTTATCACATGTGTCATTCGGCCCCCGCTTGATTGAAGATACCTGTGCAGGTCCCACCACGGGGTGTATCAAATCCTATGGTGGTAACCAGACACGATTCAAGATGCACATTGTATGACTACTGATGCCCAGTGCTTGCTTTTTCCACTCTGGAGTACGTGCACGCCCGTACTCCGTCGGAACCTACACTGACGCACCACCCGCCGATGTTTTTGACCGCTTATAATTAGCCCAGTAATCGTGCCCCACCCTGCCTAGTTCAGGGTCCCATGATACATCTATGTGGGTTACTGCTGAAATGGGTCCCCGCTACTAGGGTTTTCCAGCCAACATGTTAAATTGATTAAGTTTCCTAACCCCACCCATCAGTTTAGTTAACATGTTGAATTGGTTAAGTGTTTCCTTAATTGACTTAACCCAACCAATCTTAACTTAGCTTTATTAAAGCACCAACCACTCACATTAGACAGGTATTGTTGTGGTCACTAGATGTCTCGGTCGGTTCTTGGTAGTTTTACACCACAACTCAGTCTAACCTCGGGTCCTTTTTGGGCTCAATGCACTAAACACCCACATTAGACAAGTATTGTTGTGGTCACTGGATGTGCCGGTCGGTTTTGGGCAGTTTTACACCACAACTCAGTCTAACCTCGGGTTAGGCATATTCGTCTTTTCTAAATTTACATATTTATCCTTTTATGCTTATATGTAAATTAGCCAACAATTTATTGTCATGGTCCACTTTCTTTCTAAATCAAATTCATAATTTTTAGTAAGTAAATTATATCATTTCAATGCCATACCATTTATATGGTTATGAGCCAAATATGTTAATTATGTAACGACCCGGATTTTCGGCGACTTTGGTTATCGACGTAAGCTCGACGTCGATAACCAAAACATCGAAAAAATCCCGGTAATTAATAAAAGAAATTAGAGGGTGAGGATAGATGAGATAGAACTAATAGAATAGAAGAAGAAGAAGAAGAAGAAGAAGAACACAACATCAGAGTAACACGAACCTCACAGCGGAACGAATAACATATAATAGATAACATAACTTTGAAATATAACAGTTATATACAATAGCACTTTATCAGAGTACAGCACTTACAACAACAACAGAAATAATAATAGCTATAGAATCCTGAAGCCTCCTGCTCCAAGCTCACCAAGTGTATCTGTAAAATCCCGACTACTTGACTGCCCGTACAAATTAGGCACCCAAGAGTTTAGGGAAAACAACAAAGTAAACTCCGGGTCAGTCATGGGACTGGTATGAGTAAAACAGTTTAAAACAGTTTGAACAAGTAAACGATATCTCATAAGACCACGCCGTGAAAACGGAACGGGTTTTTTCCTTATGAAAATCCAAACAACTTTGTAAAGCAATATCATGCTGATATTATAATAATGTCTATGTGCAAATAGATATCAATCTAGCAGAAACGCTTTCATCTCACGTTCTACTATATAGTATACAATCAAAACCGCAAGAACGTATTGGGTAATGGATTTCCAACTATGACAAGGTATGGAACCACCTTCCGATCAGTGTACTCTAGGAACGATACACTGGAGTTCAACAAGAACATCTTGCAACTTAGCCACACATGACCGACCACTCATTTCGCTTGAGTGTATCGAATGTACATCACCAACGGTTGGGATCAGCAACCGTTCCCGTATATATATATGGGACAACATTGATAGATTGAAGAAGCAAATGAATATTCTCTAGATAGGTGATAATACACCCTACTTCGGTGCGACCGACTTAGCCATGCTGCCTGCCCGATTTCTGTCATTTACCGGATGTGAGGCTAGAAGCTATGCTTATCTTTTCATATACCACATCTTCATTCACTTAGAATGTCACATCGTCATACCCGCCAAATCACAAATTGATTTCCCCAAAAATACCAAGGGTATAAGCTAAGAGAAACGAATTCCTCTGCCACCAACGTAAATACGTTTGAAACGATCAACTTACGTGATCTACCAGATATACTCTGTCAGACCTTCGTCCATACAAGTTGTCCTGGGACTGGACAAACCGAAGGCACTATTCAGTACATCCATCTTAGGCACTGTTATCTAAGACTTATACAATAGCCCTTGTATTTTTACTCCGTCTTCAATTATCTTTGGCATATATGATTCGCAACGCTTATGCCAATACAGAGTGGTTCTTTGGATAATAATCCAACCGGTCTCTCCATATTAACAACGTTAAAATGGTCAAAACTTCGATAATCTGTGCGTTAACTATCAAAGAAAAACAAGTGTGCAAACAACGATATTATTTCCAGATGGAAATTATATCGACCAAACATCATTTAACATTTATCTCTTTAGTTCATTTTACATCCCCTGTTTCCCTATATTCAACATTTGCTATTTTCTATATTTAGAAAATATATGTTATTAATACTGGAAACATTTCCATTCCTTGTTTTCTATATTAGAAAACATTTCTGATTCTTGTTTGGAAATCATTTCCAAAACTCCTACGTTTGGATTAAGCAGATGTTTAGATAAAACATCGCTATGCCAACTCAACCATTTCCTTTAATTACTAAATTCACTTTACCATCCTTTACTGCCGAACCTTAACCATTCCTCAGTTAAAACGAAGCCAATCAAGTTGGGGTAGAACTACCTCTCAGACCTTAACTGAACAACACTTCTAACCTTGAAATAGGCAAAATCCACTTTATATTTCTTTAACTAACTTCCTTACTTAACCTTTCTTTCGAATAACTATATTCGATTAACTCCTTTCAATTTAACTCAATTGGACTGACCCTATTGGATTAACTCTATTTGATTTACTCTATTCACTTAACTCCTGTCGAATAAACTATATTCGATAACTCCTCTAACTATATTCGATAACTCCTCTAACTCTATTCGAATAAACTATATTCGATTAACTCCTTTACTCTATTCGAATAAACTATATTCGATTAACTCCCCTCAAATATCTAGATTTGATAACTCCTTTCGAATAACTAGATTCGATAACTCTTTTCGAATAACTAGATTCGATAACTTCTTCTCGAATAACCAATATTCGATTACCTTACTTCGAATAACTTATATTCGATTATCTCACTTCGAATAACCAATATTCGATAATTCTTCTCGAATGAACTATATTCGATTTCTCTACTTCGAATAAGTGATATTCGATAACTCCACTCGATTTACTCTATTTGAATAACTCTAACTGGTCAACTCTAGTTGATTACTCTAACTGGTCAACCCTAACTGATTTAACTCCTTTGGGTTACTCTAACTGTTCATCTCTAACTGGTCAACCTTAACTGGTTTACTCTAACTGGTTAACTTGACTTACTTAACCCGACGGGTTAACTCGACTTACTTAACTCGACTGGTTTACTCCTATCGAATAACTAATATTCGATTTAACTCCATTCGCTTGACTCTAGATCGCAGCGATCACAATGGTTACGCTTGATTCCCTCAGGAAACATCTGACCGCCTTAGGCTATTTACAGCCCTGTGAATTTCGCTAGCAGTCGTATTAAATGGCATCTCATTTGGATTAACTCTAATTGTCAAATTCTAACTGTTTAACTCTATCGGTTTAACTCTAACGGTTTAACTCTAACTGATTAACTCTACTGGTTAACTCTAACTGGTTTCTCTACTGGTTAACTCTAACTGGTTTCTCTAACCGATTAATTCTAACTGATTAACTCTAACTGGTTAACTCAAATGGATTAACTCTATTTGACTAACTCGACTCGACTAACCTCTTTC
Organism: Allium sativum; assembly: GCA_030737875.1. NCBI lineage: Eukaryota > Viridiplantae > Streptophyta > Magnoliopsida > Asparagales > Amaryllidaceae > Allium > Allium sativum. The sequence continues at coordinate 1,015,750,089 of CM060916.1, forward strand.
GAATAACATATTCGATTAACTAACTTCGAATACCATATTCGATTAACCAACTTCGAATACCATATTCGATTTACTAACTTCGAATACCATATTCGATTTCTCCTTTTGTAAAACGTTTATCCATTTAAAAAGATTCCCTTTTTACAACGTTTATTCATTTATAAAGATTCACTTTTTAGTAACGGTTCTTCACTTTATAAATGTGCTTTTAATAACGTTTTCCTTTTTTATAACGGTTTCCTTTTTATAACATCTTATTCCGTTATAAACCAATTTCCTTTTTATTTACTCTATTTATTTTCTAAATATTTCCTTTTCAAATTCTATTTGTAAATGGTTTTTCAAATATCTCCTTTCAATTTCATTTGTAAATAGTTTACAAATATTCCTTATTCGATTTCATTTGTAAATGGTTTACAAATATTCCTTATTCGATTTCATTTGTAAATGGTTTACAAATATTTCTTATTCGATTTCATTTGTAAATGGTTTATAAATATTTCTCTTTCTATTTGGTTTGAAAAATGGTTTACAAACCTTTCTATTTCTATTTGCAAATAGTTTGCAAATATTCCCTTTTCAAATTTATTCTTAAAAATATTCTAACTCCTTAAATTTCCGGAAAAATTCGCCATAACCTCCTTTGTATTGGGAGCATCGGGAAAATCCCCAAACCCGCCACACAGGCCTTTCCATTCAAAAAGAAAATATTTTGAATTTATTTCCTTTTTAAAATATCTCCTATTTATAAATATTCCAATTTATAAATATTCCTTATTTATAAATATTCAAATTTATAAATATCTCTTATTTATAAATATTCCATTTATAAATATTATATTTTCACTATCACTTTGAAAATCTCCTTTATCAACATCCCGTATGTTATGGTATTCAATCATACCAAATTACGATGATCAATAACGTCCAACCACATATAATCGACAACAGATTATATATCACATCATATATCCCGTATGTTATGGATTCCTCCAACCTGTTTCCCTGCATCACAGATGTTAGACAACACCAGTATAATATTCTGATAAGCAGAATCAACATATAAATATTTAACGGTTCATCTATATATATATACAAATATATATATATATATATATATATATATATATATATATATAATTTCTACTAACTGACTAGCAGTTCAATCAATCAACCAACACACAGCAATCAACAGATGATTAACAGTTCTAAAAATACATTATAAAAATATAACTGTTCAGAGTTGGTGTGTTTTACTCACATTTGCAGTTCATCGTTAAAGAACGATAAACCGTTATTTGATTTGAATCAAACAATTTATTTCGCCATAAATTCATACGAGCTCCAATCCACTTCCAGTCAGCTCTAGTGCGTAGTGTCCGTCCATACGATCCCAACGCAACTTACGGTTCGTCAAACTGATTTCGTATGACCGAGATATCGAATTAACAAGTTTGTATAACTAATTTGAACTGAATTTAAACCTTATATAGAAATTTGGGCCTTTACCCTTATAGATCGGCCCATTCACCATCCCTACAAACCCCGTCCGCCAATCCTTCTTCCCCTAATTAGAAATGCCGTGAGTCTCCTGTAAACCACCGACGCCATTTCCATGATTTGAGCTCCTCTCTCTTCTCCTTCTTGCCACCGAACTGGACACGGATACCACCAACGAGCTCGCCACCTGAATCTCCATCTACCAGTACCCAATGTGCTCCACTCGAACTCCAATCTCCATGCCCGACTTCGACACCTCCCAGTAAATCGCACAGTATCCGTGCGACATTTTCTACGTCGAGTTCCACCAAAAATACTCACAGAAGGTGCTACTGATCCCTCGAACTCACATGTGATACCCATTTCGCAAATTAGTGCTTCTTCAACCTCAAATCCGTAACCCTAGGTTCGACCATGCTAAACACAGCCAACGGAATTACCACCGAACAACTCAAAATGGGTAGAGAAATGAAGAGGACCACTTAGTAAATCTATACCTACATGTATTAGGATTTAACGATTTTTCTTTGGTTTGTTTTTGATTTTCATGAGGATCGAACTTTACTGGAGGATGTAAAAATTTGTGGCAGCTCATTCTTTTTTAGTTTTCTACCGATTAGGTCTTAAGGATTTGAATAGGGGGTATATATAATGGTGATAAAATATTTAGATATTTTTATAGAAGGCATATTCCCGGTATATTCCCTTTTTATAGGTTCGTTTTCTCCTTCTAAAAATCTGTGTGATCACACACGATACCCAAAAATCACCAAACTGGACATGCAGCTAGAGTTCGACATTACGGTCCCAGCGAAACTGGTTTCGTCAAATTCCGACTCCGTTTGCTCACACAGCGTATTTTCAACCGTCGAAATACTGACTGTTTTTCACTCTAAAAATCCGTACGGCCACACACTGACTCTAAAAATCACGAAACTGGAAATCTAACAACTATTTGACATTGCGGATCCAACAAAACTGGTTTCGTCGAATTCCGACTTCGTTTGCAAAAGTGGCTATTTTCAACGTCATAAATAGCCCATTTAAATATATAAATATATTTGAATATAATTAAATTAATTAATTAAAATTAATTATTATCGTCTGTGTTCACAGTGGGATACCATACAGCTCCAGAATATTCCTGTACGTATTTACAACTCGATATTACCTCGTCAGAGTTATATCGATGGCCGATTTCTATTTAAATCCTTATTTAAATTATAATTAAATCATTATGGTCAGGGCGCTGCATTTCTGAGAATTTGATTTGGACATAACTCAAAATCTACACGATGAAATCCCGATTTTTCTCTTCCATTAGAAAACTATTATCTAATCGGTCCTGACGGTTCTTGTTTCACAGAAATCCGACTTAAAACGGACCCTGTATATTCAGTTGAAGTTCGAATCGCCAAATAGCGAACTGCAGCGCCATTTCGAGCTCGTTTATAAATATATTATAAACTATATGTTCTAACGTCGTCGATTCCATATATATGTTATTATATTCTGAATCGAAACTCAACCACATCTCGTATACTATCCAATTCACAGTGTATTGTGAATTTCACTATTCTGACCATTCCGGGCTTATAATATATTTTATTATATTATAATTATTAATTAAATATTCAATATTATTTAATTAAATGATCATTAACTTCTCTAAATCACCAATTATATAATTAAATAAATTAATTATACATCTCTAAAAATGAGGGTCATTACATTCTTCCCCCCTTATAATAATTTCGTCCTCGAAATTGCTAAGGTAGGGGACGACCCTATCTAATGGGTAAAAATTTATCTGTTTATCTCTTATCTTCGGTTTCAACTGAACCAATTAATATCGATTAAAATATTAATTTATTCCGACTAACTAAATTTTCAAAAATCATGAAAATTTTCTAATGCCTTGATTTTTCAAAAAATTTCGCCAACACCTCCTTTGTACTGGTCAATAACTCAAACTCCAACTCGCCTCTCTAGGCTTTCTTCAACCCAAAAGAAAATCAAACAGCCAAGCGGCTTGCCAATTCGGCTCATAAATCTCATACTGATATCAAATATAAACTTGTACCTTTTTGTCGGGCATATCGTTATATCCCTTCCATCTGTTACCAATTCAACATATACCAATGTTATCCCAATCAAACTCCAATCTGTTTTTATCCACAAATCCAACCATTCGCTTATACTTAAGTCGAATTTAATTTCAAATCAAGGTTCCCTTCTCAAATTTTTTTTTCAAGTCCTTACTCGTCAACCCAATATCATTTCAAATTCGAATCTCCCAAATACAATTTGCCTCGATATTTCTATTTCAACTCAGTTTCCGCTTAACTGGTTTCTAATTCCATCTCAATTCTATTGGATTTTACAAATTTTACTTTAATTTGTTTAAATTCAAACAACCTTTTCTTCCTGGAAGTTTTTAAACAGTTTACCTCTTTCAAAAATCCAATTTTCCTTTTTGAAATTCAACACAACTTGTTTTCCCAAAACAAATTCAAAACAAAATCCTTGGTAGTAATCCGTCACTTACGTACTCGAAAATGAACACCGATGATGTCATGATCAACATCGGAATCTATTTTCCAGCTATCGAAGTGAGTTCAATACTATATCACTTCAAAACCATTTCTTAAACATTTCCACTTTGAAATATATTTCAAATACCATTCACAAGGCTTTAAACCAATTTAAAATCTCCCAGGATTTTAAAATTCTCTTATACTTAATCCAAATCTGTTAACAAACACCTTTCCAAATCTCCAAGGTTTTAATTTCAATTCTGATATAAATTCTGATTTAATTCATCTGATTTTTACGTATTTCACTTATATGAATTCTGATTGGTTATATATATAACCATTTCACTTTATAATCTTGCTCGATTATAATAACAACCAATATATCCAATATATTATACTTTTGACATATATATCTTCTCTATATCAAGATATACCTTGGGTAAACTTATTTTAATTTACCCTCTTTTCAAAACATATCGTGACGACCCATCGTATTCAAGTGTTTAGTAACTCCTACCGATACAATGGATCAAACTGATCGACCAGAACTCATAAACAACTCAATCCATGAATCTCCACAATAAAAATTATTTTTATATCAAATAACAAATACGTTCACTCGTATATATACACTCAAACTCAATCTAGGGTATTACTAACCCTATCTCTACCGAGTCACGCCACAGAGCCAAGGTATTAACTAAACCTGGCTCTGATACCAACTGTAACGACCCGGATTTTCGGCGACTTTGGTTATCGACGTAAGCTCGACGTCGATAACCAAAACATCGAAAAAATCCCGGTAATTAATGAAAGAAATTAGAGGGTGAGGATAGATGAGATAGAACTAATAGAATAGAAGAAGAAGAAGAAGAAGAACACAACATCAGAGTAACACGAACCTCACAACGGAACGAATAACATATAATAGATAACATAACTTTGAAATATAACATTTATATACAATAGCACTTTATCAGAGTACAACACTTACAACAACAGCGGAAATAATAATAGCTATAGAATCATGAAGCCTCCTGCTCCAAGCTCACCAAGTGTATCTGTAAAATCCCGACTACTTGACTGTCGTACAAATTAGGCACCCAAGAGTTTAGGGAAAACAACAAAGTAAACTCCGGGTCAGTCATGGGACTGGTATGAGTAAAACAGTTTAAAACAGTTTGAACAAGTAAACGATATCACATAAGACCACGCCGTGAAAACAGAACGGGTTTTTTCCTTATGAAAATCCAATGAACTTTGTAAAGCAATATCATGCTGATATTATAATAATGTCTATGTACAAATAGATATCAATCTAGCAGAAACGCTTTCATCTCACGTTCTACTATATAGTATACAATCAAAACCGCAAGCACGTATTGGGTAATGGATTTCCAACTATGACAAGGTATGGAACCACCTTCCAATCAGTGTACTCTAGGAATGATACACTGGAGTTCAACAAGAACATCTTGTAACTCAGCCACACATGACCGACCACTCATTTCGCTTGAGTGTATCGAATGTACATCACCAACGGTTGGGATCAGCAACCGTTCCCGTATATATATATGGGACAACATTGATAGATTGAAGAAGCAAATGAATATTCTCTAGATAGGTGATAATACACCCTACTTCGGTGCGATCGACTTAGCCATGCTGCCTGCCCGATTTCTGTCATTTACCGGATGTGAGGCTAGAAGCTACGCTTATCTTTTCATATACCACATCTTCATTCACTTAGAATGTCACATCGTCATACCCGCCAAATCACAAATTGATTTCCCCAAAAATACCACGGGTATAAGCTAAGAGAAACGAATTCCTCCGCCACCAACGTAAATACGTTTGAAACGATCAACTTACGTGATCTACCAGATATACTCTGTCAGACCTTCGTCCATACAAGTTATCCTGGGACTGGACAAACCGAAGGCACTATTCAGTACATCCATCTTAGGCACTGTTATCTAAGACTTATACAATAGCCCTTGTATTTTTACTACGTCTTCAATTATCTTTGGCATATATGATTCGCAACGCTTATGCCAATACAGAGTGGTTCTTTGGATAATAATCCAACCGGTCTCTCCATATTAACAACGTTAAAATGGTCAAAACTTCGATAATCTGTGCGTTAACTATCAAAGAAAAACAAGTGTGCAAACAACGATATTATTTCCAGATGGAAATTATATCGACCAAACATCATTTAACATTTATCTCTTTAGTTCATTTTACATCTCCTGTTTCCCTATATTCAACATTTGCTATTTTCTATATTTAGAAAATATAGAGTATTAATACTGGAAACATTTCCATTCCTTGTTTTCTATATTAGAAAACATTTCTGATTCTTGTTTGGAAATCATTTCCAAAACTCCTACGTTTGGATTAAGCAGATGTTTAGATAAAACATCGCTATGCCAACTCAACCATTTCCTTTAATTACTAAATTCACTTTACCATCCTTTACTGCCGAACCTTAACCATTCCTCAGTTAAAACGAAGCCAATCAAGTTGGGGTAGAACTACCTCTCAGACCTTAACTGAATAACACTTCTAACCTTGAAATAGGAAAAGTCCACTTTATATTTCTTTAACTAACTTCCTTACTTAACCTTTCTTTCGAATAACTATATTCGATTAACTCCTTTCAATTTAACTCAATTGGACTGACCTTATTGGATTAACTCTATTTGATTTACTCTATTCACTTAACTCCTGTCGAATAAACTATATTCGATAACTCCTCTAACTCTATTCGAATAAACTATATTCGATTAACTCCTTTACTCTATTCGAATAAACTATATTCGATTAACTCCCCTAAAATATCTAGATTTGATAACTCCTTTCGAATAACTAGATTCGATAACTCTTTTCGAATAACTAGATTCGATAACTTCTTCTCGAATAACCAATATTCGATTACCTTACTTCGAATAACTTATATTCGATTATCTCACTTCGAATAACCAATATTCGATAATTCTTCTCGAATGAACTATATTCGATTTCTCTACTTCGAATAAGTGATATTCGATAACTCCACTCGATTTACTCTATTTGAATAACTCTAACTGGTCAACTCTAGTTGATTACTCTAACTGGTCAACCCTAACTGATTTAACTCCTTTGGGTTACTCTAACTGTTCATCTCTAACTGGTCAACCTTAACTGGTTTACTCTAACTGGTTAACTCGACTTACTTAACCCGACAAGTTAACTCGACTTACTTAACTCGACTGGTTTACTCCTATCGAATAACTAATATTCGATTTAACTCCATTCGCTTGACTCTAGATCGCAGCGATCACAATGGTTACGCCTGATTCCCTCAGGAAACATCCGACCGCCTTAGGCTATTTACAGCCCTGCGAATTTCGCTAGCAGTCGTATTAAATGGCATCTCATTTGGATTAACTCTAATTGTCAAATTCTAACTATTTAACTCTATCGGTTTAACTCTAACGGTTTAACTCTAACTGATTAACTCTACTGGTTAACTCTAACTGGTTTCTCTACTGGTTAACTCTAACTGGTTTCTCTAACCGATTAATTCTAACTGATTAACTCTAACTGGTTAACTCAAATGGATTAACTCTATTTGACTAACTCGACTCGACTAACCCCTTTCGAATAACATATTCGATTAACTAACTTCGAATACCATATTCGATTAACCAACTTCGAATACCATATTCGATTTACTTACTTCGAATACCATATTCGATTTCTCCTTTTTGAAAACGTTTATCCATTTAAAAAGATTCCCTTTTTACAACGTTTATTCATTTATAAAGATTCACTTTTTAGTAACGGTTCTTCACTTTATAAATGTGCTTTTAATAACGTTTTCCTTTTTTATAACGGTTTCCTTTTTATAACATCTTATTCCGTTATAAACCAATTTCCTTTTTATTTACTCTATTTATTTTCTAAATATTTCCTTTTCAAATTCTATTTGTAAATGGTTTTACAAATATCTCCTTTCAATTTCATTTGTAAATAGTTTACAAATATTCCTTATTCGATTTCATTTGTAAATGGTTTACAAATATTCCTTATTCGATTTCATTTGTAAACGGTTTACAAATATTTCTTATTCGATTTCATTTGTAAATGGTTTACAAATATTTCTCTTTCTATTTGGTTTGAAAAATGGTTTACAAACCTTTCTATTTCTATTTGCAAATAGTTTGCAAATATTCCCTTTTCAAATTTATTCTTAAAAATATTCTAACTCCTTAAATTTCCGGAAAAATTCGCCATAACCTCCTTTGTATTGGGAGCATCGGGAAAATCCCCAAACCCGCCACACAGGCCTTTCCATTCAAAAAGAAAATATTTTGAATTTATTTCCTTTTTAAAATATCTCCTATTTATAAATATTCCAATTTATAAATATTCCTTATTTATAAATATTCAAATTTATAAATATCTCTTATTTATAAATATTCCATTTATAAATATTATATTTTCACTATCACTTTGAAAATCTCCTTTATCAACATCCCGTATGTTATGGTATTCAATCATACCAAATTACGATGATCAATAACGTCCAACCACATATAATCGACAACAGATTATATATCACATCATATATCACAATATATAAATCACAGTAAAAATAACTGTTGAGGAATCCAGTTGGATTCCTCCAACCTGTTTCCCTGCATCACAGATGTTAGACAACACCAGTATAATATTCTGATAAGAAGAATCAACATACAAATATTTAACGGTTCATCTATATATTTATATATACAAATATATATATATATATAATTTCTACTAACTGACTAGCAGTTCAATCAATCAACCAACACACAGCAATCAACAGATGATTAACAGTTCTAAAAATACATTAAAAAAATATAACTGTTCAGAGTTGGTGAGTTTTACTCACATTTGCAGTTCATCGTTAAAGAACGATAAACCGTTATTTGATTTGAATCAAACAATTTATTTCGCCATAAATTCATACGAGCTCCAATCCACTTCCAGTCAGCTCCAGTGCGTAGTGTCCGTCCATACGATCCCAATGCAACTTATGGTTCGTCAAACTGATTTCGTATGACCGAGATATCGAATTAACAAGTTTGTATAATTAATTTGAACTGAATTTAAACCTTATATAGAAATTTGGGCCTTTACCCTTATAGATTGGCCCATTCACCATCCCTACAAACCCAGTCCACCAATCCTTCTTCCCCTAATTAGAAATGCCGTGAGTCTCCTGTAAACCACCAACGCCATTTCCATGATTTGAGCTCCTCTCTCTTCTCCTTCTTGCCACCGAACTGGACACGGATACCACCAACGAGCTCGCCACCTGAATCTCCATCTACCAGTACCCAATGTGCTCCACTCGAACTCCAATCTCCATGCCCGACTTCGACACCTCCCAGTAAATCGCACAGTATCCGTGCGACATTTTCTACGTCGAGTTCCACCAAAAATACTCACAGAAGGTGCTACTGATCCCTCGAACTCACATGTGATACCCATTTCGCAAATTAGTGCTTCTTCAACCTCAAATCCGTAACCCTAGGTTCGACCATGCTAAACACAGCCAACGGAATTATCACCGAACAACTCAAAATGGGTAGAGAAATGAAGAGGACCACTTAGTAAATCTATACCTACATGTATTAGGATTTAACGATTTTTCTTTGGTTTGTTTTTGATTTTCATGAGGATCGAACTTTACTGGAGGATGTAAAAATTTGTGGCGGCTCATTCTTTTTTAGTTTTCTACCGATTAGGTCTTAAGGATTTGAATAGGGGGTATATATAATGGTGATAAAATATTTAGATATTTTTATAGAAGGCATATTCCCGGTATATTCCCTTTTTATAGGTTCGTTTTCGCCTTCTAAAAATCTGTGTGATCACACACGATACCCAAAAATCACCAAACTGGACATGCAGCTAGAGTTCGACATTACGGTCCCAGCGAAACTGGTTTCGTCAAATTCCGACTCCGTTTGCTCACACAGCGTATTTTCAACCGTCGAAATACTGACTGTTTTTCACTCTAAAAATCCGTACGGCCACACACTGACTCTAAAAATCACGAAACTGGAAATCTAACAACTATTTGACATTGCGGATCCAACAAAACTGGTTTCGTCGAATTCCGACTTCGTTTGCAAAAGTGGCTATTTTCAACGTCATAAATAGCCCATTTAAATATATAAATATATTTAAATATAATTAAACTAATTAATTAAAATTAATTATTATCGTCTGTGTTCACAGTGGGATACCATACAGCTCCAGAATATTCTTGTACGTATTTACAACTCGATATTACCTCGTCAGAGTTATATCGATGGCCGATTTCTATTTAAATCCTTATTTAAATTATAATTAAATCGTTATGGGCAGGGCGCTGCATTTCTGAGAATTTGATTTGGACATAACTCAAAATCTACACGACGAAATCCCGATTTTTCTCTTCCATTAGAAAACTATTATCTAATCGGTCCTGACGGTTCTTGTTTCACAGAAATCCGACTTAAAACGGACCCTGTATATTCAGTTGAAGTTCGAATCGCCAAATAGCGAACTGCAGCGCCATTTCGAGCTCGTTTATAAATATATTATAAACTATATGTTCTAACACCGTCGATTCCATATATATGTTATTATATTCTGAATCGAAACTCAACCACATCTCGTATACTATCCAATTCACAGTGTATTGTGAATTTCACTATTCTGACCATTCCGGGCTTATAATATATTTTATTATATTATAATTATTAATTAAATATTCAATATTATTTAATTAAACGATCATTAACTTCTCTAAATCACCAATTATATAATTAAATAAATTAATTATACATCTCTAAAAATGCGGGTCATTACAAATTACGTATAGTTTTCATGTTTTCCCCAACGTTACCGCCGTTGTACGTTTGCAAAATTACATAGGATGTTAGGCTCGACATTTCAGCTTAACTAATAAACTAAAGGGGAAAAAGAGGAACTTGCAACATTCCAACATCATACAAAAATATGGATCTCACTACAGATGTGTCACACGAACTTGGCATAATATACTTTTAATTATGAACTTGCAAACTAGATCTATGAAAAATGAATCATAAAATAATAGAACTACCAAAAATCTAATTAGACATGTAGTGGTGAACTTGCATAGGGGTTGAATCAAGATATCATAGATCTAACATAAAGGCATATGGATCTAACATATAAAGTGTAGATCTAAACATATAGGTTTACATAATCATGTTTTTAACCTATGGACTTGCATGTATTCATATCATGATAGCATCACTTAACTTGCATAAACATGCATAATTTCTGAATTGACATACAACATATAGATGTCATCACCAAATTATACAAGGTCGTAGATCTAAACATGTATGCATAATGGATCTAAACAATTAGGCATAAACGACATGACTTAGCCTAAAACTTGTATGTATCTTAATATCACCAAATGTACATATGATAATTTCATTCCCAAATTCCTATACAACATCATTGGTTTATTCACCAATTTCCACATAACACGATAGGTTTGATAAACCACAATAGTTCATAGGCATATATGATAGAATGGACATGAATAAATCAGCATCACATACAACTTGATACAATTCTATTTTACAATACATTACAAACCATATCTTTAATTTATTCACATCTGAAAGATAACTACACTTACAAACAAAAAGGAATTCTTGAGTTTTGGGATCTGTATTCTGAAATTGAATTGCTCGCCTTTGATGTAGATCATTGAATTTTCTTAGTTGAATTAGATTAGATTTGATTTTGACGTAGCTTCAATCTTGCCTTTGAGTTGAAAGAGATGACGGCTATTCTAGGTTCACCATTGACGGCATAGCGGCTCTTGGTATGAATATTTGTGATTTAGGGTTGAGAGTTAGGTTACTTTTATAGAGGTTTAATTAATTTAGAGCCGTTAGATTAACCCTAGAAGAAATCAAGACCATCCAGTCAAGATAGGATAACACCTCAGCCCTAATGACTCAGCAGGGAGTCAGAATCCGTCACCTTTCAGATCTGCCCGGGGGGGGGGGGGGGTAGGTCGACCCCCAGGTTGACCTGTAGGGTAGGTCGACACTAGGGTCGAACCCCTAGTCGACCTGGCCTAAGGCGGAAATTTTCCTGCCCTGCCCTCTTCTGTGTTTAAATTTGAATTTTGAATTTTTGAAACTTCCGAAGGCCATAAATTCTTCATACAAAGTCCAATTCACGCAAATTCGGACTCTGTCTCAACCAGAATTCCGAGACGAACGCAATGGCATAACTCGTTTCCCATAATTCTCAAATTTAAAATTAATTATTCTTTAATTCGTTACTTTAAGGTTTACAGAAAATACGGGGTGTTACAGAGACCAAGTGGTATACAGACTGAAAAATATCCTCTTAGAATTACCATAATACACTATTATAAATTCAATAAAGGTAGAAAATCCACGTATTAGTATTTTTACTATCTAAAGAATTGATTTTTTGTATAAAAAAAAACAGCAAAGTATTTGCATATGTTATTCTTTTATACTGCAAAATAGATAAAATACAACAAATTACTTTAATCTACAGTATTAAGCCCATGAAATCATATTATTATAAATCAAGCATGTAAGTGTTGAATCAAAATGATAGCAACTACCAAAAGCCTGAATCATAAACAAAACCAAAAAAATATTCGAAGGTTAAAAAGAAATACAGAGCCCGTTCTTCTTGCAGCCATGGCTGCATTCAGTTCTTCTCTCAACCCCATCTTTGACAACAATCCCAACCCAAAAGGGGTCTTCTCTTCTGCTCCCTCCTCTAATTCTCCCCCTGTTGGCAATCTTAATCCGAAATCTCCTCGCACTAATGTCCCTGCAGATGGAGAAGGATTCATTACGGTGAATCATCGTAAGAAAAATACAAGAACTGATTCTTATCAGAATAAATTGAATCAATATCAGAAGGGCATTGGTAAATCTCAAGAACTTCCGTCTAGAGTTTTCAAGAAACCTTTCCCGACATCAAACGGTGGTCGTTTTCAGTCCAAGAACTCTAGTGATAATTTTCAGAATAAGGAGAAATCAGAGAAAATCAATGTTCCTTGTGGAAAGCCTTCTTCAACATGGGCTGAGTTGGTAAAGAAAGGAGGGCAATGCACGGATTTAGATTTAAAGTATATTCCTCTGACTTCAACTATAGGTGAGGAAAATATTGTAATTGTTAATGAGGAAATAAGTTTGAGAATAGAATTTAAGTGGGGATTTTCTGTTGTGGCTTACTTTTTTGTAAGCGCCCACCATACCATCACTTTAGAGATTTCGTTGCGAGAACTTGGAGCCCTACTGGTTCATTTGAGATATTCACTAGAGAAAATGTGTTCTTTATCATTCGATTTACAAACATTGAAGACTGTGAAAAAATATTAACTGGTGGTCCATATTTCATAAATAGAAGCTTATCATACTCAAAAAGTGGAGTAAAAGAATGCTTCTTGACCGAGATTTGCTAAGCACTTTACGAATTTGGATAAGACTACCTGAATTAAGTTTAAGATTGTGGGATAAAGAGGCTTTTAGCGCTAGCGTTGTAGGAGTTCCTCTGAAGCTAAATGAACATAAGGCAAAAGAAACTCATTTGAGTTATGCTAGAATTTTGGTCGAAATTAATGCAGACACAGATTTACCAAATGTTGCAACTATCTACATGCACAATGGAGAGGTAATTTCACAGCCTATTACTTACGAGTTAATTCCTGGTAGATGCATGTTTTGCAAATGCTTTGGTCATGCTACTATAGATTGCGGAAATAACAAAGTTACAAGTGAGAAATCTAGTGAAAATTTTGGCGACGGTAACAAAGAGGTTGATATGAATGATCACAACCTAATAAAGGATGTGACAAATATCTCAGACCCCTCTATGACAAATCTATCAGGCCTTACAGAGAAGATAATATGAATATTGATACATCGATGGTATCTAATATGAGTTCCCCTAATTTGGGTTCACAGTCTGAAAAAGGTCAAGAATCTGTTAAGGATTCTGACAATGTTCAAACTGATATTGCTCCTAACAATTCTATGAATGATATTAATTTAGCGCTCACAGAAATGATTGAGCGTAATGTCACAAATAGCAATTCAGACACGAATTCAAATGGCGAAATCAGTAAGCAAGTCAATGATTTCTCTTCTTTAATAAAGATCCAAATTTATTTACAAATTCTAGTATTTCTTATTCAAATTTAAAAGAGATTGAGGATATCTCCAACCTGCTCGCTGCTGACCCAATTTACACTGATGTTGGGCTGCTTTCTAAAGGCCTTTCTCCATCAAAGCCTTTAATCTATGAAGAGGACATACAAAAAGCTGTAAATAAATCCATGGTTTCTCCTAAAACAACACCCAAACCTGCAACACAGAAAAAGAAAAAAAAAACCAGATGTAACGACCCGGTTTTTAGCGACTTTGGTTATCGACATAAACTCAATGATGACTAACCAAACATCGAAAAATACCGGTAGTTAATGAAAGAAATTAGAGGGTGAGAATAGATAAGATAGAAACTTAGAATAGAAGAAGAAGAACAACACAACATCAGAGTAACAAGAACCTCATAGCGGAGCGAATAACATATAATATATAACATAACTTTGAAATATAAATCTGTACTTGAATATACATATCATTTCCAAAGTACAGCACTTACAACACAGCGAAAAATAACCATAGTTATATAACTTTGAAGCCTCCTGCTCCAGCTCTTCCAGTATCTGTAAATCCCGACTACTTGACCGCCCGTACAAAATTGGGCACCCAAGAGTTTAGGGAAACAAAACAAAATAAACTCCGGGTCAGTCGTGGGACTGGTATGAGTAAAACAGTTTAAAACAGTTTGAGCCATTAAACGATATCTCATAAGACCACGCCGTATAACGGAATGGGTTTTTCCCTTATGAGAATCCAAAATATCTTTATATCAAAAACCTTTTTATATTGTAATAATGTCTATTAACCACAATATAATAATCATCTAGCAGAAACGCTTTCATCTCACGTTCTACATATATAGTATACAATCAAAACCGCAAGCACGTATTGGGTAATGGATTTCCAACTGTGACAAGGTATGGAACCACCTTTCGCTAGTGTACCTCTAGAGAGGAATACACTGGGTTCAACAAGAACATCTTGCAACTTGGCCACGCATGACCGATCACTCATTTCACTTGAGTGTATCGAATGTATATCACCAACGGTTGGGATCAGCAACCGTTTCCCGAATGGGACAGCATCAACAATAGATTTTTAGAAGTAAATGAAACTCTAGATCAGGTGATTATACATCCTAATAGGTGCGACCTACATAGCCATGCTGCCTACTCGATTTCTGTCATTTCTCGGTTGTGAGGCCAGAGGCCACGCTTATCTCTGACGGATTACACATTTATTCACTTTGAATGTCACATCGTCATATCTGCCAAATCACAAATTGATTTCCCCAAAAATATCACGGGTATACAGCTAAGAGAAATGAATTCCTCCGCCACCAACGTAAATACGTTTGAAGAGATCAACTTACGCGATCTATTGAATATACTCTGTCAGACATTCTTCCATACAGGTCGTCCTGGGACTGGACAAACCGAAGGCACTATTCAGTACAACCATCTTAGGCAATCTTTACCTAAGATTTATACAATAGCCCTTGCACTTTACTCCATCTTCAATATCTTTGGCATATATGATTCGCAATGCTTATGCCAATACGGAGTGGTTCTTCGCATAATAATCCAACCGGTCTCTCCATATTAACAACTTTAAAATGGTCAAAAACTTCGATAGTCGGTGAGTTAACTATCAAAGAAAAACACATATGCAAACAACGATATTATTTCCAAATGTAAATTATGTCGATCAATCATCATTGAACGTTTATCTCTTTAGTTCATTAATTTTCTTATCTCCTGTTTCCATATATTCAACATTTCTTATTTTCTAATTTTAGAAAATATACGTTATTAACAATGGAAAACATTTCCATTTCCTGTTTTCTATATTAGAAAATATTTCTAATTCTTATTTGGAAAACATTTCCAAATCTCCTTCATTTGGTTTAAACTGATGTTTAAATAAAACATCGCGATGCCAACTCAAACCATTTACTAAATTCACTTAACCGTCATTCACTATCAAACCTTACCATTTCTTAGTTAAGAAGAAAGTCAATAAAGTTAGGGTATAATTACCTCTCAGACCTTAACCGAACAACGCTTTAACTTCGAAATAGTCAAAGTTTATCTTTTAAACCTTTAACAAACTACCTTAATTAACTCTCCTTTGAAAAATCTCTATTCGATAACTCCTCCCTTCGAATAACTATATCCGATAATCTCTCTTACGAATAACTAGATTCGAAAACCTTTCTTCGAATAAATTATATTCGATTAACTCTATTCAATTAACTCTATTGGATTAACTCTCTTTGATTTAACTCTCTTTGGTTAACTCTAATCGAATAACTCTTTTTGATTAACCCTTGACTCCTTCCGAATAAACTATATTCGACAACTCCTTTAACTCTATTCGAATAAACTATATTCGAATAACTCTCTTTTAACTCGATTCGAATAACTAATATTCGATAACTCCTTTTCTCTTGATTCGAATAACTAATATTCGATAACTTCTTTTAACTAGATTCGAATAACTAATATTCGATAACTCCTTTTCTCTCGATTCGAATAACTAATATTCGATAGCTCCTAATTCGACTAACTCTAATCAATTTATTCTAATTCGGTTAACTCTATTTAGTTACTCTAATGGTTAACTCTAACTGGTTAACTTTAACTCTAACTCTAACTGGTTTACTCTAACTCTAACTGGTTAACTCTAACTGGTTAATTCTAACTGGTCAACTCTAACTGGTCAACCCTAATTGATTAACTCTAACTCCTTTACTCTATTCGATTAACTCTAATCAAATAACTAATATTCGATTAACTCATTTTGATTTACTCTTTTCACTTAACTCCTTTGATTAATTCCTTTGAATTATCTCCTTTGATTAATTCCTTTGAATTAACTCCTTTGATTAATTCCTTTGAATTAACTCCTTTGATTAATTCCTTTTCTATTTGTTTACTTAACAAATAACTATTCCCTTTTCAATCCTATTTATTTAACAAATAAATATTTCTTCTATCTTTTCTATTTATTTCCAATAAATATTTCCTTTTTATTCTATTAATTTAACCAATAAATATTCCCTTTCAATTCTATTTATTTAACCAATAAATATTTCTTTTATAACTTTATTTATTTTTCTAAATAAATATTTCCATTTAATCTATTTGTAAATGTTTTACAAATATTCCCTTTTAAATTCTGTTTGTAAATGTTTTACAAATATTTTCTTCCCAATTCCATTTGTAAATGTTTTACAAATTTTTTCCTTTCGATTTCATTTGTAAATGTTTTACAAATATTTCCCTTTCGATTTGTTTAACAAATATTTTCCTTTCTATTTGTTTTACAAATATTTCTCTTACGATTTGTTTTATTTATTTACTAAATAAAAGATCCTTTTATACTTTTATCTATTTATCAAATAAATATTCCATTTCCATTCCATTTATTTAACAAATAAATATCCCTTTATCATATCTTATTTATTTTCCCAATAAATATTCCTTTATGATATTCTATTTATTTTCTAAATAATTGTTCCCCTTTGTAAAATCCTATGATTTTATAAATACTTTATTTCCAAAATATTTCCTTTTATAAAATCGGTTGATTTTATAAAATTCCTTTATTTCATTATACATTGAAATATTTCTTTTTACATCCCAGGGTTTCTTATGATAAAAAATATATCGAATAACAATGATCAACATCATTCTAACACACATAATCCATAACAGATTGTATATCACATCATATATCAAAATATATGAAAAACCGTAAAATAAATGTTGAGGAATCCAGTCGGATTCCTCCGACCTGTTTCCCTGCATCCACAGATGTTACACAATATAATTCACATCAATATCATTTCAGTATGAAATATTCTGATAAACAGAATCAATATTTGATTAACGATATATATATATATCGTTATCTACAATTTCAACCAAACAATTAGCAGTTCAGTCAAACAGTCAACACATAACAAACAGTCATCATTTATCAGTTCTAAATATACGTTATAAAAATAGAACTGTTCAGAGTTGGTGAGTTTTACTCACATTGGCAGTTCATCGTTAAAGAACGATAAACTGTTTGTTTTATTTGAATCAAACACTTTATTTCGCCACAAATTCAAACGAGCACCAATCCACTTCCAGTCAGCCCCAGTGCGTAGCTACCGTCCATACGATCCCAACGCAACTTACAGTTCGTCAGTCTGATATCGTATGATCAAGTTATTGAATCTACAAGATGGTATACTATTTAATATAATTTAGACTAAATTTCCTTTATTTTTACTTGGACTTTACCTCAAGTTCCCGGCCCACCATACCCAAACAAAGCCCACCCGCTCCAAACCTTTACTCCATCTTCCCCAAATCCAATTTTGCCATGACCTGCTTCTTCCCGTATACCATTTCCACTAATTCGATCCTCCCAATCCACCATCATTTCTCCATTACAAATCAAATAAAAAACATCACCATTCACCTCTTCAAAATCCCCTTCCTCCTATACCACCAAGACCAGGCTCGACGGCTAGAAGACAAATGCGTCCTCCTGGCGAAAATGTGAAGTACAGTACAGGTCCGACATTATTTTTCCCAGAATCAAATCAAAATTCGGCTAGTGCTGCTACTCCGCAAGACAAACACAACTAACATCTCCAATCCGACAAATAATCAGCACAAACGCAAAGATTCCGAGCCCTAGTTAACTCCGCATGAAACCAGCGATTACAAAGATGGATCGAACCCCCTGGTACTTGCATACAAATGAAGAGGAGGATGAGAGGGTTTCAAAAACATGGGTTTAGTATTTATAACATTTCCTTTGATTTGTTTTTTATTTTTCTTTCTTCCATTCATCATGTTTTTACCTTACTAAGTGGCGGCTAAATGAAATTGATTTTACAGGGAGGATGGGATCTTTTGTGTGGTTGAAATAGGTAGTAGGTGGTCTTCTTTTGATCACTAAAATGATGAAGGATATTTTTTTATTTCTTTTATTCATTTTATACTCGTTTTTTCTTTCTAAAAATCCGTGTGATCACACACGACACACAAAAATCACAAAACTGGACATGCAGCTAGAGTTCGACATTACGAACCCAAAGAAACAGGGTTCGTCGAATTTCGACTCCATTTTCTCACACAGCGTATTTTTAACTGTCAAAATATTGATTGTTTTTCACTCTAAAAATCCGTACGGCCACACAGTGACCCCAAAAATCACGGAACTTAAAATTTAACAATAATTTGATGTTGCAGATCCAACAAAATTAGTTTCGTCGAATTCCGACTTCGTTTGCAAAAGTGGCTATTTTAAAAGTCCTAAATAACCCTTTTATATATATAAATATGTTTAAAAACAATTAAATTTAATATTTAAAAATAAATATTATCGTATATATTCACAGTGGAATACCAAACAGCTTCAGAAAAATCTTATATGGATTTCTAACTCGATATTTCAAATCTGGGTCAACCCGATATTCGATTTATATTGAAATTCCTTTTTAAAATATAAATAATTCCTTTATAAATTATAAAATTCTAAAATTTGATTTGGACATAAATCAAAATCTACACGATGAAATTCCAATTTTTCTCTTCCACTAGAAAAATATACTTCACCAGCTCCTAACATTTCTTGTTTCACAGAAATCCGATTTAAAATGGCTTCTGTATATTCGGTTGAAGTTCAAATTGCCAAATCGCGAACTGCCACGCCATTTCGAGCTCGATATAATTACATTATAATTTCACGTTCAAACTGACGTAAATTAAGTATATTGGTTATTCTAATTAAATTCTAAGCTGAATTAAATATTTTGAATTGCCCAGTTCACATTATATTGTCAATTCAATATTTCTGATTATTTCAAAAATTAAATATATTATTTAATTAAATTAATTATTCCATATGATTTAATTAAACAACCATTAAATTTCTAATTCACTATATAAATAATTAAATAAATAAATTATTATATCTCTGAAAATGTGGGTCATTACATTCTTCCCCACTTAAAAATAATTTCGTCCTCGAAATTGCTAAGGTAGAAAACAAACCCTATCGACTGGTTGGAACTTATTTGTTCACTTCTTAACTTCAGTTTCAACTGAACCAATTTAATTTCAATTAATTAATTCTTGTCAATGAAAATTTTCAAAAATCCTGAAAATATTCTAACTCCTTAACTTTTTGAAAATTTTCGCCAGCACCTCCTTTGTACTGGTCGATAGGTCAAACTCCAACTCGCCTCTCTGGGCCATCTCCAACCCAAAAAGAAAATCAAACAGCCAAGCGGCTTGCCAATTCGGCTCATAAATCTTATATCCAATAGAAATATAAACTTGTACCTTTTTGTCGGCATATCATTATATCCTTTCCACTTGTTATCAATTCAGCAGATACAAGGGTCATCCCAATCAAATTCAAATTTGTTTTTATCCACAAATCCAACCATTCGCTTATACTTAAGTCGAATTCAGTTTCAAATCAAAGTTCCATTTTCGATTTTTAAATTCTTACCTCATCAATCCAATATCATTTCAGATTCTATCTCACAATTCAAAATCTGATTCTACTTGATATATCGTATCCAATTCAATTTCCAGTTAATTGGTTTTAATTTAGTTCCAGCTCGGTTTCACAAATTTCTATTTAAATTTGTTTTTAATTCAAACCGTCTCTTCCTGAGAGTTTCAAATAACTTTTTTTTTCACAAATCAAATATTCCCTTTCGGAATCAAACAACTTGTTTTTCTCAAAACAATTCAAAACTAAAATTTTGGCAGTAATCCATCACTTAGAAACTCGAAAATGAACACCGATGATGCACCATCGGAATTTATTTCCCAGCGATCAAAGTAAGTTCAATACTATATCACTTTTCAAAACTATTTCTTACCCCATTTCCATTTTTAAATCACTTCAAAATATCATTCCAATGTTTGTAAACAATTTAAAATCTCCCAGGATTTTAAAATTTCCTTATACTTAATCCAGATTCATTTACAAACACTTTTCCCAATTCTGGGATTTAAAATTTCAACTCCGGTTTAAATTCAGATTTAATTCATTTCGTAACACTTATACGATTTCTGATTGGTTATTCACATAACCATTTTACTTATAATCTTACTCGATTATAATCATAACCAATATATCCAATATATTATAATCATTCCAATATAAATCCTTTATATCAAAATATAATTTGGGTCAAATTATTTCATTTACCCTCTTTTCAAAACATACCATGTCGGTTCATCGTATTCGAGTGTTTAGTAATTCCTATCGATACAGTGGATCAAACTGATCGACCAGAAATTCATAAGCCACTAAATCAATAAATCTCCACAATATAAAATCATTTCATATTGAATAACAAATACGGGCTCATATATATACACTCAAACTCAATGTAGGGTATTGCTAACTCTATCTCTACCGAGTCACGCCACAGAGCCAAGGTAATACTTAACCTTAAGCTCTGATACCAATGTTAACGACCCAGTTTTCAGCGACTTTGGTTATCGACATAAACAAAATGACGACTAACCAAACATCGAAAAATACGGTAGTTAATGAAAGAAATTAGAGGGTGAGAATAGATAAGATAGAAACTTAGAATAGAAGAAGAAGAACAACACAACATCAGAGTAACACGAATCTCATAGCAGAACGAATAACATATAATATATAACATAACTATGAAATATAAATCTGTACTTGAATATACATATCATTTCCAAAGTACAACACTTATAACACAACGGAAAATAACCATAGCTATATAATTCTGATGCCTCCTGCTCCAGCTCTTCCAGTATCTGTAAATCCCGACTACTTGACTGCCCGTACAAAATTGGGCACCCAAGAGTTTAGAAAACAAAACAAAATAAACTCCGGGTCAGTCATGGGACTAGTATGAGTAAAACAGTTTAAACCAGTTTGAGCCATTAAACAATATCTCATAAGACCACGTCATATAACAGAACGGGTTTTTCCCTTATGAGAATCCAAAATATCTTTATATCAAAAACCTTTTGATATTATAATAATTTTTATTAACCACAATATAATAATCATCTAGCAGAAACGCTTTCATCTCACGTTCTACATATATAGTATACAATCAAAACCGCAAGCACGTATTGGGTAATGGATTTCCAACTATGACAAGGTATGGAACCACCTTTCGCTAGTGTACCTCTAGAGAGGAATGCACTGGGTTCAACAAGAACATCTTGCAACCCGGCCACACATGACCGACCACTCATTTCGCTTGAGTGTATCGAATGTATATCACCAACGGTTGGGATCAGCAACCGTTTCCCGAATGGGACAGCATGAACAATAGATTTTTAGAAGTAAATGAAACTCTAGATCAGGTGATTATACAACCTAATAGGTGCGACCTACATAGCCATGCTGCCTACCCGATTTCTGTCATTTCCCGGTTGTGAGGCTAGAGGCCACGCTTATCTCTGACAGATTACATGTTTATTCACTTTGAATGTCACATCGTCATATCCGCCAAATCACAAATTGATTTCCCCAAAAATATCATGGGTATACAGCTAAGAGAAACGAATTCTTCCACCACCAAACGTAAATACGTTTGAAGAGATCAATTTACGCGATCTATTAAATATAC
Organism: Allium sativum; assembly: GCA_030737875.1. Classification (NCBI taxonomy): domain Eukaryota; kingdom Viridiplantae; phylum Streptophyta; class Magnoliopsida; order Asparagales; family Amaryllidaceae; genus Allium; species Allium sativum. The sequence continues at coordinate 1,015,773,023 of CM060916.1, forward strand.
TCTGTCAGACATTCTTCCATACACGTTGTCCTGGGACTGGACAAACCGAAGGCACTATTCAGTACAACCATCTTAGGCAATCTTTACCTAAGATTTATACAACAACCCTTGCACTTTACTCCGTCTTCAATATCTTTGACATATATGATTCGCAACGCTTATGCCAATACGGAGTGGTTCTTCGGATAATAATCCAACGGGTCTCTCCATATTAACAACGTTAAAATGGTCAAAAATTTCGATAGTCGGTGAGTTAACTATCAAAGAAAAACACGTGTGCAAACAACGATATTATTTCCAAATGGAAATTATATCAATCAATCATCATTGAACATTTATCTCTTTAGTGCATTAATTTTCTTATCTCCTATTTCCATATATTCAACATTTCTTATTTTCTAATTTTAGAAAATATACGTTATTAACAATGGAAAACATTTCAGTTTCCTATTTTCTATATTAGAAAACATTTATAATTCTTATTCGGAAAACATTTCTAGATCTCCTTCATTTGGTTTAAACCGACGTTTAAATAAAACATCGCGACGCCAACTCAAACCATTTACTAAATTCACTTAACTGTCATACACTATCAAACCTTACCATTTCTTAGTTAAGAAGGAAGTCAATCAAGTTGGGGTATAATTATCTCTCAGAATTTAACTGAACAACGTTTTAACTTCGAAATAGTCAAAGTTTATCTTTTAAACCTTTAACAAATTTCCTTACGTAACTCTCCTTCGAAAAATCTCTATTCGATAACTCCTCCCTTCGAATAACTATTTTCGATAATCTCTCTTACGAATAACTAGATTCGAAAACCTTTCTTCGAAAACCTTTCTTCGAATAAATTATATTCGATTAACTCTTATCATTTAACTCTATTGGATTAACTCTCTTTGATTTAACTCTATTTGATTAACTCTAATCGAATAACTCTATTTGATTAACTATTTTCACTTGACTCCTTCCGAATAAACTATATTCGATAACTCCTTTAACTCTATTCGAATAAACTATATTCGAATAACTCCCTTTTAACTCGATTCGAATAACTAATATTCAATAACTCCTTTTCTCTTGATTCGAATAACTAATATTCGATAACTCCTTTTAACTAGATTCGAATAACTAATATTCGATAACTTCTTTTCTCTCGATTCGAATAACTAATATTCGATAGCTCCTAATTCGACTAACTCTAATCGATTTATTCTAATTCGATTAACTCTATTTAATTACTCTAATGGTTAACTTAACTCTAACTGGTTAAATTAAACTCTAACTCTAACTGGTTAACTCTAACTCTAACTGGTTAACTCTAACTGGTCAACTCTAACTGGTCAACCCTAATTGATTAACTCTAACTCCTTTACTCTATTTGATTAACTCTAATCGAATAACTAATATTCGATTAACTCATTTCGATTTACTCTTTTCACTTAACTCATTTGATTCGTTCCTTTGAATTATTTCCTTTGATTAATTCCTTTGAATTAACTCCTTTGATTAATTCCTTTGAATTAACTCCTTTGATTAATTCCTTTTCTATTTGTTTACTTAACAAATAACTATTCCCTTTTCTATCCTATTTATTTAACAATTAAATATTTCTTTTATCTTTTCTATTTATTTCCAATATATATTTCCTTTTTATTCTATTTATTTAACCAATAAATATTCCCTTTAAATTCTATTTATTTAACCAATAAATATTTCTTTTATAACTTTATTTATTTTTCTAAATAAATATTTCCATTTAATCTATTTGTAATTGTTTTACAAATATTCCCTTTTAAATTCTGTTTGTAAATGTTTTACAAATATTTTCTTCCCAATTCCATTTGTAAATGTTTTACAAATGTTTTCCTTTCGATTTCATTTGTAAATGTTTTACAAATATTTCCCTTTCGATTTGTTTAACAAATATTTTCCTTTCTATTGGTTTTACAAATATTTCTCTTATGATTTGTTTTATTTATTTACTAAATAAAAGATCCTTTTATACTTTTATTTATTTATCAAATAAATATTACATTTCCATTCCATTTATTTAACAAATAAATATCCCTTTATCATATCTTATTTATTTCCCAATAAATATTCCTTTATGATATTCTATTTATTTTCTAAATAAATGTTCCCCTTTGTAAAATCCTATGATTTTATAAATACTTTATTTCCAAAATATTTCCTTTTATAAAATCGGTTGATTTTATAAAATTCCTTTATTTCATTATACATTGAAATATTTCTTTTTACATCACAGGGTTTCTTATGATAAAAAAATATCGAGTAACAATGATCAACATCATTCTAACACACACAATCCATTACATATTGTATATCACATCATATATCAAAATTTATGAAAAACAGTAAAATAAATGTTGAGGAATCCAATCGGATTCCTCCGACCTGTTTCCCTGCATCCACAGATGTTACACAATATAATTCACATCAATATCATTTCAGTATGAAATGTTCTGATAAACAGAATCAATATTTGATTAACGATATATGCATCATTATCTATAATTTCAACCAAACAATTAACAGTTCAACCAAACAGTCAACACACAGCAAACAGTCATCATTTATCAGTTCTAAATATACGTTATAAAAATAGAACTGTTCAAAGTTGGTGAGTTTTACTCACATTAGCAGTTTGTCGTTAAAGAACGATAAACTGTTTGCTTGATTTGAATCGAACAATTTATTTCGCCACAAATTCAAACGAGCACCGGTCCACTTCAATTCAGTCACCATCCATACGATCCCAACGCAACTTATGGTTCGTCAATCTGATATCGTATGATCAAGTTATTGAATCTACAAAATGGTATACTATTTAATATAATTTAGACTAAATTTACTTTATTTTTACTTGGGCTTTACCTCATGTTCCCGACCCACCATACCCAAACAAAGCCCACCCGCTCCATACCTTTACTCCATCTTCCCCAAATCCAATTTTGTCGTGACCTGCTTCTTCCCGTATACCATTTCCACAAATTCGATCCTCCCAATCCACCATCATTTCTCCATTACAAATCAAATAAAAAAACATCACCATTCACCTCTTCAAAATCCCCTTCCGCCTATACCACCAAGACCAGACTCGACGGCTAGAAAAAAAAGCATCCTCCTGGTGAAAACCGTGAAGTACAGTACAGGTCCGACATTATTTTTCCCAGAATCGAACCAAAATTCGGCTAATGCGGCTACTCCGCAAGACAAACACAACTAACATCTCCATTTCGACAAATAATCAACACAAACGCAAAGATTCCGAGCCCTAGTTAACGCCGCATGAAACCAGCGATTATAAAGATGGATCGAACCCCCTGGTACTTATATACAAATGAAGATGAGGATGAGAGGGTTTCAAAAACATGGGTTTAGGAATTATAACATTTCCTTTGATTTGTTTTTTATTTTTCTTTCTTGCGTTCTTCATGTTTTTACCTTACTTAGTGGCGGCTAAATGAAATTGATTTTATAGAGAGGACGGGATTTTTTGTGTGGTTGAAGTAGGTAGTAGGTGGTCTTCTTTTGATCACTAAAATGATGAAGGATTTTTTTTTTAATTTCTTTTATTCATTTTATACTCTCGTTTTTGCATTCTAAAAATCCGTGTGATCACACACGACACACAAAAATCCCGGAACTGGACATGTAGCTAGAGTTCGACATTACGAACCCAACGAAACTGGTTTCGTTGAATTCCGACTCCGTTAGCTCACACAGCATATTTTTAACTATCAAAATACTGATTGCTTTTCGCTCTAAAAATTCGTACGACCACAAAGTGACCCCAGAAATCACGGAACTTGGAATTTAACAATAATTTGATGTTGCGGATCCAAAAAAATTAGTTTCGTCGAATTCCGACTTCATTTGCAAAAGTGGCTATTTTTAAAGTCCTAAATAACCCTTTTAAATATATAAATATATTTAAAAACAATTATATTTAATATTTAAAAATAAATATTATCGTATATATTCACATTGGAATATCATACAGCTTCAGAAAAATCTTATATGGATTTCTAACTCGATATTTCAAATCTGGGTCAACCCGATATTCGATTTATATTAAAATTCCTTTTTAAAATATAAATAATTCCTTTATAAATTATAAAGGAATTCCACAGTGACTTTTCTAAAATTTTATTTGGACATAAATCAAAATCTACACGACGAAATCCCGATTTTTCTCTTCCACTAGAAAAAATATACTTCACCAGCTCCTAACGTTTCTTGTTTCACAGAAATCCAATTTAAAACGGCTTCTGTATATTCGGTTAAAGTTCATATCATCAAATCGCGAACTGCCGCGCCATTTCGAGCTCGATATTAATTATATTATAATTTCACGTTCAAACTGACATAAATTAAATATATTGGTTATTCTAATTAAATTCTAAGCTAAATTAAATATTTTGAATTGCCCAGTTCACATTATATAGTCAATTCACTATTTCTGATTATTTCAGAAATTAAATATATTATTTAATTATTTAATTAAATTAATTATTCCATATGATTAAATTAAACAACCATTAAATTTCTAATTCACTATATAAATAATTAAATAAATAAATTATTATATCTCTGAAAAATGTGGGTCATTACACCAAAACCAAGAGCCTTTCTGATATAGGTGCTGTTGAAGAAGTTAAAGACAAAACAGATCATGACTTCAGAGGAAAATACATAGAAAAAAATCCTAAGTGGGATAAGCAGTTAAAAGCCGCTGATAAAACCAATTTCAAAAAAAGTGGAAAGCAGGCAGAGGTGAAGGGGGAAAACAGCAAGCTCAGAGGTTCACTGTAGCCTGCATTGTATCCTATGTTTTTTTTGTGTGGATATTATAGCTTGGAAAGTTAGAGGGTTAAATTCTCCAGGTAGGAAGTTAGACTTGCTTAGTTTTCTTAACAAGTACAAGCCTAGTATTATTGGTCTGCTTGAGCACAAGCTAAATGACACTAATATTGCTAGCTTTCATAATAGAAGTTTATCAAGTTGGCACATGATTAATAACAATCATATGGGGGGAAATGATAGAATAATGGTTCTGCATAATCCCAATATCTGGTCTATAGATAGTTTTTTGTTGATTTTCAATACATACACTGCAGTTTTAAAAATAAGGGTGGTTTTTCTTTAAAAGTCACCTTTATTTATGCCTCAAATCTGGAAACAGATAGGCATAAACTATGGAATAGTATTGAGCAATTTAGTGTTAATATTAAGTGTCCTTGGATTGTTATTGGTGACTTCAATACTGTGTTTCATGGTTTTGAAAAAAGGGGTGGTAATCCTATTCCATTCAACAAGCTTGAGAAAATTGCTAATTTCATTATAAGGTCTGGTCTGATAGAACCCACAAGTACTGGTAATAAATTCATCTGGAAATCAGGTGAATTTAGGAATATTCACTGCAAATTGGATAGGGTTTTGTTATACCAGATTTTTGTTAGCTCTTTTTCTAATTATTGTTGCTGTACTTTGCCTCGGAACTCTAGTGACCACACTCCTATTCAGGTGACTTTTAATAATGATAATAAGGGGGTTGTAAAATCTCCTTTCAGATTTGTTAATGGGTGGGTTTATGAAGAGGGATATAAGGAGGTTGTTTCTAACAGCCTCAATAATAACCGTTTTGGAACTGCTCAATATAAATTTAACAAATATTTACCAATTATTAAAGGTAATCTCAAAATTGGAATTGCTCCAGAAATAAATCTAATTTAAATTCCATAAGGAATGTATGTGAGAAACTACAAGATGATTTAGACAATAACAGCTCAGACATAAATAAGGCCTCTCTATTTTTTGATGCTCAAGCCAAACTTGTTAGATCTCTGCATATTAATTCAATCAATATTAAGCAGAAAGCCAAGGTTGACTGGTTAACAGAAGGGGATGAGGCTAGTAAATTCTTTTACGCTAGAATGTCTAGCAGGAAAAATAGAAATGATATTGGAAAATTATTAGACACTGATGGTAAAGTAATTAATAATGCCTTTCTTTTGGAAGAAAAGGCTATTGATTATTTTACCACTTTATATAATTCTAAGGATATTGCTAATAATTTTCCTAATATTATTTTAAATATACTGTTAATGATAACAGTGAGGATTTACTTCTTGCTCCTATAAGAGAGGAGGAGATTAAAAATATCATTTTTAATGCTAAAAATGATAAGAGTCCTGGTCCTGATGGATTTGGTACCAAGTTATATAAAACTCACTGGTTTGAAATTAAAACCCCATTAATTGACTCTGTTAAGGAATTTTTCAGTTCTGGATTTTTTTTTTTTAAAACTCTAATCATACTTTTATCACTTTAGTGCCTAAAGTTGAGGCTGCTGTTAGTTTGGAGGATTACAGGCCTATTGCTTGTTGTAACTTTGTCTACAAAATTATCTCCTCCATACTATGTAATAGAGCTAAAAGGTTTTTGAAGTTTCTCTTTTCTGAAAATCAAAGTGCCTTCATTCTTGGTTGGCCGATTTCTGAAAATACTTTACTTGCACATGAGCTTATTAGGGATTTTAATAAGAAGAATAAAAACATTATGTGCATTAAAGTGGATCTTCAAAAAGCTTTTACAAAATCAACAGGAGCTTTATCATATATGTTATGAGACAGTTGGGGTTTAATAGCAGATTTTGTGACTTAACTAAAGAGTGCATTGACAATGTTACTTTTTCAGTTATGATAAATGGCTCTCCTAAAGGTTTTATACATAGCAATAGAGGAATAAGGCAAGGAAACCCGCTGTCTCCTTACTTATTCTCTATTTTTATGGAGTACTTCTCAATTCAAATGGAGGCTGCGTTATTGAAAGGTAACATTAAACCCATCAGCAGAAACAAACCACACATCACTCATTTGCTATATGCAGATGATATGCTTGTATTTGCTAAGGCTGATAGGGTTAGTGCTTCTTCAATTAAAAACATTCTTGATAAAATGGATAATTTTGCTGGTCTTAAAGTTAATGCTTCTAAAAGTAAAGTTTACTTCAGTAAAGACTCTATTTTTAAAAAATGATATTATTAATCTCTTGGATTTTAAAGAGGTAAGTTACCAGTCAAATATCTTGGCTTGCCTCTTAGCATTAATCAAATTAAAGAGAGGGACTGCTCTAGACTTTATGATATCATCCATTCTAAACATGAAGGATGGTCTAGTAAGCTCCTTTCTATGCCTGGTAGAATGGAGCTTACTAATACAGTCATCACTGCTGTTATTCTATATTGGATTCAAACTCACAACATTCCCAGTAGTGTTATTCAAAAAATTGAAAGGCTTTGTGCCAATTTTATTTGGAGGGGGAAACATCATAAAATTTCTTGGGATAAAATTTGTAAAACTAAGAAATTTGGTGGTTCGGGTCTCAGAAACATTAGGGATTTAAATGAGGTTTGCAAATTAAAATTATTTTGGAAACTTTTAGATGGCAAATCTCTTTGGGCTAGATGGATGAGGGCTAAATATCTTAAAACAAAGAATTTTTGGACTGCAAAAAAGGAGAACCATTAATCTTATGTATGGAAGAATATTTTGGACTTTAGAGAAATTGGCAAAAAATTAATTAAGATAGAAATAAAGGATGGTAGTCAAACTAGTTTATGGTTTGACCCATGGATCTTTGGTAACTCTCTCATTAATATTTTGGGATGGAATAATTTACATATTCTTGGGGGTGTAAATGATACTGTCCAAAATATTATTCAAAATAACTGCTGGTTCTTAAGTAGCAGTCAAGTTGCATCTATCAACAAATCAGCTATCTTAAAAATTCCCATAAATAATAATCATTTCAGAGACCATTGGGATTGGAAATTGTATTCTAAAGATAAATTCTCCTTTAAAAAAACTTGGGAATTTTTTATTGGTGATGAAGTTGAGGTAAGTTGGCACTAGGTTATTTGGTGCAAGACAAACTGCCCCAAAATGGCTCATTGTGCCTACTTTGCCATATTAAACAAACTTCCTACTAGAGATAAGTGTGTGAAGTGGAATAAGGGTTCTAAGGACAAGTGTCTCTTGTGTAAAAATGATTTTAAAATTATTAATCATTTATTTTTTGATTGTCCATATTCTCAATTCATTTGGTACAATGCTAAATGTAATTTGAATTTTAATTTGAATATTCCTACTCTGAATATCAGGGATAGTGTTGCTTATATCATGGATAGTTTTAAGCCTAAAACTTTTTCTTTTTATCAGGGATTGTGTGATGTTAACCACTGTTATTTATCACATGTGGAGGGAAATAAATCAGAGGTTGCATACACACAAAGAAATCAATAGCAACCTATTATGGAAAAATATTGTTACTGACAGTCATATTATCAGTAAAAAGGCTGCTAGACACAAAAATGATCAGAACATATATCAGGCATTTGCTTGTAATCAAGAGTTTCAAGTTGAAAAATATATACTCAAGGTGAAGCCAAATTCTAGCAAATCCAAAGTTCATCAACTTGTATCCAAAGTCTGCTCCAATTCTCAAGGGGAGTTGAACCCTGCTGGCCACTTTGAATACAAAGTTGGTTGCAATACTAGTCTCAACAACAGCAATAACTGCAAGGGAAGTAATGATTAGTGGACTATCATGGTTTCTTAAAATATAATTTGGATAGTAACATGTCTCATTTACCTGATACAGAGAGTAAAGATTGTTATGCAACCAGTTTAGCACATAAAGCTAATAAACACCAACATGTTAGCAGGAATAAGGATACTGCGAAGTTCCCCGGCTTCCTTCCTGAAGGCTGCATCCCTAGCCTCGACAACAATTATCTAATGGGAAGTAAACATGATTTCACTTCAAAAGATAATTCTTTAGATAATATTATGAATAGTAATCTGCTTTTTATACCTGATGCAAAGATTTGAGCTGAGCAACCTTGCAGTAGTGATCCAGAGAACCCAGCTTCGCTGTCAAAAAGAAAGGGGATTAAAGCTCGCTACTTTTTACACAAAATTGACCACATTCACTACAGAAGCAAGATAAACAACGAAGTCTATCACTTATCTTGCTAGGATGATAAGGAGAGCAGCGGAAGAAAGCTTTCAGAGGATGATTGGAGCTTAAAAAGGAAAAGGAATAGCTACTCGAGCACGTTAAACAAGTCAAGTAAATCTGGAGATACGGTGGACTTAAACTGTGAAGATAGGGTTCCAGTTGATCTCTCTAATCTTAACTTTCTACAGAGCAAGACTGTTGATAACGAAGACTTCATCTAGAAGCCTCCGTGATTTTTTTGTGATCCGAGGTGGAGATCGATGATGGCTTTCTCGATTCTGCCATTTTTGTGTTTTATTTGAGAGCAGTGTGTTGTGTGGATGACGGCTAGGGTTTCTGAACTTTGCTATGTTTTGTATTAACGGATTGGGTGTGTTACTCATATCCAATGAGCCTTGGGCCAACTTTTTTTCTTGTTTCAAAAAAAAAATTTTTTTTTTTTATAGAAACTCAAAATCAATGACTATATACCCAGCAAAATTCCCAAAAAAAAATAAATAAAATAAATAAATAAATAAATAAATCATTTTTACGCTTCTATTCTAAATTTACTGCCAACATAGACTAAGATAACGGCAAACCATGGATCTAACACATAATCAAACCGACTTTCAAAATAAGAAAGAAAAAGTATCAAATCAACCAAAACAAACTCACTATTCGACATAAGCAAAACAGCATATCATACTGCTAATTACCTTGAAGTAATTTTGACGAAAAACACTACAGTATTATATCATACAGAGAAATCATAAAATGAAAACTGACAAAAATACTGCAGCATTTCATACTGTAGTAATTGACAAAAAAAAAAATAGTAATCAGTATTTAACAAAAATTACTATCTCTCAATAAAAATTTGAAACTACGTACTACCTCTCAATAAATTTTTGGAAACAACGAAAGATTTAGAAAATATATCAAATAGATATACACATGCTGATCAAATATGCTTTCAGATAAATCAAGCAGCCCAACCAATTTTGCTGCCAGTCAAAGGGTTTTCAAAGCTATTCCTGATTTTCCAAGTGATGTTGGAGAGGAAAAAAATAAATAAAAGGACCCAAGCCCTGCGTATTTTTTGTATCACTTTGTCACTCGGGGAATCTGATCATAAACTGTACCACAGTAGTAAAATAAAAAAAAAGAGTCTAACACCACTCTAAAACTACAGTGCAGTACATACATATGTATGATTAATCTGAACCAAATTATACAAAAGCCATTCAACTATAAAACTACTGGTAGCTAGCTGCAAACACAAATACCTAAACATGGATAAAATATATACTAATCTAAGGAGAAGTTGAGCGGGAAAGAAAAAGGGCATTAACAAGAGTCAGTGAATTACTGTCATTCGTGTCACATTTATTTCAGCGCTACAAGGTTATAGGTTGGAGTTATTTCTAAGTAATCCCACTAGTTAAATTCTTGATAAACTATATATGTCTCTTTCATTTCAGTACAAAAACCAAAAATTTATCAGCATATATGACATACCTTCTTATTCATCTTCCCTTCATCAAAATCCAAATTTAAACCAAAAATCTATCAGCATGAATTGCCACTAATTCAGCTCTTACTCTCAATTGTGCACAACATGATCCCTCAACTACTAAATATTCTCTCGATCCTCCCATTTTGAGCACGGTGCTAATCACAGTCTTCCACTCTATGGAATATGAAGAAGGTTGCAACGTCAAATGTTCTGTTTGTATATGTGAATTAACATATGGGAAGTTGTATATGTGAATTAACATATGGTAAGCAGGTTTGATTTCTTCCAAAATGCAAACAAAGATTCCAACAAATCTATTAGTTGATAAATTAAGCCTCACCTAGCATGTAGGGGAAGCATGTTTATGTGTTATGTGTTAATGTGTGTGAAGACCATATAAATCTTTGCAGTTGATACGCACTGGACTTACTAAAGGAAAACCAATTTAAAGTTATGACTTGATTTCTATAAATTTTCTTTTTAAATATTTACCATATAGCATGTCACTTTGCAGTATTAAATTAAAAGATCATAAAAAGAAGGATTGGCAACATCATGAGCATCATCTTGGTTCACATTCATCCGCCATTATAGAAGCATGGGATTGCACCGATGACTACTTAAATTGATTTCCGCTGAATTTCCCATGCATATATCCAGAGCCAAATGATGATGTCAATTTTGCATAGAAAAATAAATTTCTAACTTGTAATTTTAGAAGAAGACAATGATTGGGTGTGGTGAACTTGGTTAAAACGTTACCTAACAAAGAGAAAAATGCAGCAGCACTTCATGCAATGGATATCAAAGTTAAACGAATTTTGTCATTGGCTTTAAAGGGCAGAGCTCACAGAAAGATCCAGTCATTGGCCACAAATGCATCATTTCTATATGTTAACAAGGCCACAAAAATCAGTTTCTACTATACTATACAATGTAAAGACACGCCGACAAAGCAAAGGCAAGGACTACTTTAAATTAATGTAACAGCAAGGTCGCACCAACAAGGCCAAAAATGCATGGCATAATAAATTTCAAGGCCAAAAATGCTTTAGTGGCATGCATTGCTGGCCCTTTACCAAAGCGGCTGAAGCCGTTGCTTTGGGCCTCAGCAAAAGTCGGGGCACCATATTCCCGCGAGTTATCAAATGAAAATAAGAAAAAAAAACATACAAAGCTAGGGCAAACAGCCGCAACCGTTTGAACTGAATTCCATGAAGATCGAAGGCCGAACCGAAGCCACGGTGATGGAAGGGTGACTCGACTTTCTCGACAATGATAATGTAAAGTCACAGTCGCACATCACAGTGATCGATCTGGATTAACGATTGTTTACTGATTTTGATATTCACGACGGTCGATTCACGATTTAATGAATTAACGATTCATGATTGTTTACTGATTTTGATACTCATAGTGATCGATTCACGATTGAAAGATTAATGATTCATGATTGTCTCACATCAATTCAGTTTTGTTTGATTTTGGATATTGTATTTGTTAAGTTTTAACTCCTGTCCTTGGTTTTATGTACCGTTTAAAGTTGCGATTAATATTTTAGATTTTAGTGGTAGCCCTATTCCAATTGTTATAATTTCAATATTGCGAATGGTTAAATAAATCTGTAGTGATAGTTCAACTGTTCAGTTTTGATCCTATTTTGTATGTTAATTTTGGATTTGTAAATATAACTGTTGTGCCCTAGATTGCAATGATTCAACTATCCAATTTTGATCCATATTTTATATGTTTTAACTTTGAGTTAGTTAATTATAAAATACGGATTGATTTGTGTAATACGAATTAAATCAAAATCGGTATGTTTAGTTTGTTATTTGAAATAAATAGATAATATACTATGGCTTGACAATTATTAATTGATTTTTTTAATAGCTAGCTTATGTAAAATTTACCCATAAACAATTAAATTCATGTAGTAGCTAATGTTATTTAGTCGAATCTTTTATTTAGAAAGAATTTTAGCTTCAAATTACCGTGGTAAATATTTATTCTAATTTATAACGATAATTGCATTATTTTCAGTATGAGGACCTCAATTCTACAATTCGCTTTAGGCACTAAAACTCCTAGGACCGACTCTGATGGCATGACCTGAAAAGGAAATTTTGTTCTCATTCATTTTTATTTCCGCAAACAAGAACACACTTTAAATGAAGGAGGTATTGTGCAATTTTCAACTACAAGCACAGGTTGATAAACTATTACAACATGGGAAGGCAAGTGCTACCTCCAATTTGAAGTAATAGCAAGGCACGAAATAAAAAAAACAAGAAAATGAAAATGAGCTTACATATTGAGGAAAAAGAAGGTAGCCACCAAAAGAAAACAATTGTCACGACTGGTAGAATCGATAACGCAAAACATAGTTATTTGCGACAGGACTTGACGACATGTTATTTTTATCACGCAAGAAAAAAATGCCCCAAAAAAAGGCGAAACCACTCAAATAAAGTGGCAATCAGGAATGTGTCATTCCAGCAATATGTGCTGCAGATTTCATATCAACCAAAACCATCGGTGAAATGTGTGACCAAGCTTCTCGGGCTTCAAGGTAATAGTTGAACGATTTTTAAAGGCAGCACGGATCAAGACTATGGTTTTTTTATAGTCGTTAATTAGGTCATAGTAAACAGCAGTGTTTATAACCATAAAGTCATCAAAGCAGACAACCAACCCTCATAATTCACAAATTCAAAACAATCATCCAACATGCAATATTAATTAGATTCGAGTTTATACTCACCTTTCTCCTTGAAATAGTCCGCTAAAACTCCAAAATATTGATACATTCCAAAATGACACATAGGGGATGAGCAACAAAATGATACTCTACACACAATTAAATAAATTATTTTCAATTATAATATTTATTAATCAAAAGTACATATTTATTAATCCAATAATACTGAATATTGTGAACAATATTCAATTATTTTCTTTAATGATTTTTCTATCAAAATTATTGCTAGCCTATCTTAGAAGTATGCTGGCAAAAAATAAGATGTCATTAAAAGATGTTAACATGGAATTCAAATACCATGAATAAATCTTCATATCTGCCCCTAAAATAGCAGATTTGATTTAGACAAAACGATACCCTTAAAAAAATTGGGATATCTACAGTTTGTCTATCAAAATTCTCTCTTTTCTGCAATTGTCCAAATAAGAATCTGACTTGGTTAAAATTATGAGAAGAAAAGAACATATTTTCATAGAGAATTAAAATGTCAACACAATAGTTAAAATTATCCATGAACCAACATTTTCTAACTAATTTAAATTTATGAATAATATAATTTTGGTTAAATGTTGGAAACAGTTGAATACGAGTAATAAAAACAACTTTGCAACAATGAACAAGGATGTTATATGTTGCTCAAACTGTGGCTCGTTTCACCCAAACCAAAAGAGGAAGAAGAAAAATTCATATTGCCAGTAGCTCGACAATATATTATGATTGGTAACATATAACCATTGACTATATGAGCAAGTAGTTCGTTATCTACAGTTTCTGGACCGCACATTGCCGCAGCTGCAGCTGAGGCTGCGGTTGTAGCACTGTCCAATGAGAACTGTGTGCTCAATGTGCTTTTGATACCAGTGAAAACATTAGTTTATAACTAAAGATTGTATGGAGAGTGATCCTAAATATGAAGATCAAGACATGATGAAGCATACAATAAAAGAGTATACTGTGGAGAAGAGTTTGGTACAACGAAAATATCGAATTAAAGTGGCCACCGCAATTGCTTTAGGATCAGTAGCTGCTCGTGCAACTCTTGGCTAATCGGGAATTGAGGGAAATGGAGCTTCTTATAGCATCCATTATTGAAACCCAGGTAAAAAAGATAAAGATAAAAATGAAGCAATATAGGAGAAGAAGATAAGCTTATGCAAAGTGACATGCTGTATGATAAGCTTATGCAAATGATAAGTATAGCCTACTGCCATTATCTAAGGATTGACAATCCCTCATACAGAAAATCAATTCCTATTGCTAATTCCAAACTCGACCTTCTTTTATAAAAAATGTGGCCTTGGGCCTACTGATTTTAAAATTTGGAAGCAAGCTGCCTTTGCCACTTATCAATAATTAGATTTTAACCAAAATATAGCAACTACGTATAGCAAAAATGAAATGCAAACCCACCAAAAAAAAGTGGTTCACTGATACGTTATTTAATAATTCATGGCTTAACCAATTTAGTAATTTCAAATTTTCAAATCAAAAGAACTTTTCAAAAAGGAAAGGAAATTATTTGGAAAAAAAATATATTCAAACAAGCCAATTTATGCTTTTAACCATTTAAATGTTAGAATAAGTGTTAACAGATGGTCAATACTTATGGGTCGAAGCAAGAGTTGAGTGCCATGAGTTTAAAAATTCATAATAAGTTAGAGTATATCCAGATTATCTTCATGAAACATTAAGAAAACCATGTCATTCCCTTGAAAAAGTATACTGAAATTTACATACGCAATAAGAATACAACTTAAACTAAATATGAAGATATATAGAAAATTAAATAGGGTATCCCCAATTGCTATATATAGCAAGAGACGTAATTTTAATGAACAAATTAACAGGATAGTTTTATGTGTTCGAATACCGATCCTACCACTATATAATGAAGATGAACCGTAGAACATGAGATTGAATAGAGGTTGGAGGCCCTTTGAAACATGAGATTGAAAAGGATGGAACGGAAGTGACGGATCTGGAGGTTGGAGGCGTGATTTTGTTCTTTTGAGTCGATCGAAACCAAGTGGAGGATCTGGAGGTGGGGTTTGATCGAAATCTGGAGGGTGCGATTTTGTTTAGTTTTAGTTTTTTTTTTTTTTTTCAAACGTGGATTGCAAAAAAAGTAGATTTAGGAAATGGTGAATGAGGATGTTGCGAAGCAAGCAACTGCCAAATAGAATTTTCGTGTGCGACTGTTTTATATTTAGCCGTCGCACAATCACAGGTTACTATTTGTAAACCAGTATTGTTCACTACGGTTTTGAGTATAACGGTCAAATATTGTAAATATTTGCTGCTGTTTATACATAAAACCATCGCAAATTTGTCTTCTATTGCTTTTTCCTGACAACTTACTACGGTTTTAACAAAAACGGTCGCACATAACAATATATGCTGCTATTATTAGCTAAACCGATGAAAATAAGGCAACACAAATAAACAGTTTTGTACTAGTGTCGTGCCTCGGAGGTAAGCCCCGTACCTCATCAAAAACATCAAGATACTCCCGGACTATTAGAACAGATTACAGATCATCGATAGATGCATCAAGAGACTCTAGGAAACTAAGCATAACAGATCCCTGTGGGTCACAAGAAATTTCGAGGGTCCTCCCATGACAAGTCAGAAGTCTAACCACCTTCTTCTCACAATCCAGAATGACACCATACATGGCTAGCCAATCCATCCCTAGAATCAAACCGTAGCCCATAAAACCGAGCACATACGCGTCACACTCAAACTTGACGCCTAAGACGGATATTCTCAAACCCTGACAAATCATGGATAAATGAGTCGAACCACCAATGGAGTTTGAGACAATAACGGGATCCACTACCATACTAGTATTTAAGTGCAGGGATTCAACCACAGAACTAGATATGAATGAATGTGAAGCGTCAGAATCAAAAATTGTTCTTATAGGATGATTGGAAAGAGAAATCAAACCTTCCACAGAAATTTTCCTACCTCTATCTGGAGCACTGGTCACGAGAGCATGCACCTGCCCTCAAGAAGCTTTTGCCTTTTGACCTTGTCCCTATTTCTTCGGGCACTCCCTAGCAAAGTGTCCGATCTCTCCACAGCTGTAGCAAGTATTCTTCCTTCTTTTGTAATCCATGACCAAGTGACCCTCTTTCTCACAACTGTGACACTTCCTCTTATCCTTAACCTTGTCATTCTTTCTGCCTTTCTTTTGCTGCTGCTGTTGTTATTGTCCTATATTGGGCTATACCTTCTTGTTTTGCGTTGTTTTCTCAGCCTTAACTTCCTTCTTTTCTCCTTTGTCTTCCTCATGCATCAAGGCCATATCAACAAGCCTTTCAAAATTAGCTCCTATTGGAATATGAGACATAGCTAACCCATGAAGAGCTTCATTCATCTTTTTAGCAAACCACAAAGCCTTCTTATGCGACAGTTCAAATCCAAACCTTGCTAGCTGGTTGAATTTGTTCACATATTCTTTAATAGTCTTGTTTCCTTGTTTAAGCGCCAAGAACCTCTCCATTGGCGTTCTTTTCTCATCTTAAGAAAGAAACTTCATTTCAAACCTCATTCTACAATCATCCCATGTCTCCACCGGACGTCCAGCTTGGGTAACTTCCCACCAGAATGAAGCTTCATCTTTCAGTATCCAGACAGCTAACTGAATCTTCCTTCGATCTTCTACTTCGAAAATTCCAAACAAGTCATCGGTCTCCTTGAGCCAATTCCTTGCCTCTACGAATGTTTCGGTTCCACTAAATGGCTTCCCTCCCATGGCATAGAAATCTTTGCAGATCTTAGCGAAATTATCTACTCTTAAAGGAGGAAGAGGAGAAGGAACGACGGGTACAGTTGGGGGAGGAACGTCGGCCTGGTATCGTAACACCCTCAGGAATGTTAGGTTCTCCAGACATGTTGAGAAGAAAAGGAAGGAGATTTAGACAAAGGATCGAAAGATATTAAATATGGCTTTGGGAAATATGTTTTCAAAATAGACTTTTCTTTCGAAAATGCTTTCTTTTAAAATCTTTTTGAAAATAATTTTCAAAATCTTTTATCTAATCTGGTAACCTTCAGCTCTGATACCAAGTGTGACACCCCACGTCTGTTAATGTTACTCATTAAGAGAATGCGTTTAGTTTTGTGAAGCGTTAAAGGTAAACAAAAATAGAAATAGAAACATTACAAGACAAATACAAAAGTAGCATCGGAATAAAAACTAACTTTGTTAATCATAAAGCATCATGGTTCAAAACATCATATGTCTGCATTTCATAAAAACCAATACATCATAAAAACTTCTGCCTTGCTTTTAACATCAAAGTACAAAATAAAAGAAACAAAAATCCCCAAATAAAAGCATAGCCATAGTAGCAAAGATAGGATCTTGAGCAATACATCTAACAACTCCAGCAAAATGATTGTAGATTCCTGGTCATGCCTGAGTATTCCCACCCTAAGAACCTGGGGAGGAAACAGAAGAAAGAAGAGGAAACAAAAAGGGTCAGACATAAAGCCTGGCGAGTCCAGTTACTTTTAGCAAGTAAATAAGTAAAAGTAGCATGACAGACATATAAAATGGATAAGAAAGATAACACCATAAAAGGTAGGTATGACAAGGTGAACATGATAGAGTGTATATACTTCTCTAACGATTACTCTTATTCTCTGCACTAATACTAGTATAACCCGAATGAGATGATCCCAACAACAATAAGATGGTATACTTAGGCGTACTTCTAGTGAAAGGTTTTAACCCTATACAATCCGCAGACAGCCCAATCCTAACAAGCTCATAAACTTTACCAGAGTCTAGGTGTACCCTAACTACTACCTTAATCCATCGGCTCCCTACTCCGTAGATACCCTGTGCTAGCCCCATAGTAGGAGGTATCACTTCCTAAAGTGGCGACCGTTGTGCACAACCATATCTGTTGGTGTCACGGTCGTCTTATACCCTTTTTCCCGGCTCATGCAGCACATGTCCTCGTTGGTTTGCGCCACCCACACCGTCCTCCTCGTTTGGATCTCTTATAATCAGCCTAGTAAGCGTGGCCCGATTCCGACCTAGGGCGGATGTAACACCCCACCTCCATTAGTGTCACTCATAAAGGGAATGCATTAACTCCAGTGAAGCGTTATAGGTAAAAGATGTAGATAAATTACAAGACTGACAAATAAAACGGCAGAAAACAAAGTCATTTTATAAGCAACGTAGTTCAGTCAAGCTTTTACAACAATTGACTCAATCATACATAAATTACTACATAAAACTTCTGCCTTGATTCGAAAATTTTCAAGTATATAAAAAGCATAAAACATAGCAAAGTAGCATAAGTCCCCAAATTAAAGTGCAAACACAGCCATAGCCAGAGATAAGAGGATCCAAGCAATACATCAAAGAATCTTCAAGCTTGGAAAGAGAAAAGGTCCAAACTAAGCTGAGCTATTCCCTCCCTGACTACGTGGGGGGAATGGAAGGAAAGAAAACGAAAGAAAATGGGTCAGACATAAAGCCTGGTAAGTCCAGTGATTTTCAGTATGTAAATAGGTAAAAGCAACATGACATGAATAAACTGAATATAAGACAATACCGTGATAACAAGGATAACAAGATAACATAAGATTAGCATAAGATATGAAAAGCAAGATATACTGAATGTGCTTCTACTCTTTCTCTGCTTCGCTACAACCCTGTTATTCTGATTTCTATATCTCTGCACCACCTAACCAGTGTCCCAACTAGTAATCTGTATAAAATGATAATGTGATCCCAATCCCGACAATTGTGGTAGCCTTCAGGTGTACATCCATTATGAGGATCCCATCCCAATCTGCCAAATTGCCATGGATATGTTAGATGTACCCTTACTACCCTATCGATCGGTTTCCTAACTCGCATGTATTTATTACTGGTGTCATTTGACCTCACTGTATGTATTCATTACTTGTGTCATTCAGCCCCGCTTGTACGTATTCATTACGTGCGTCATTCGGCCCCGCTTGTATGTAGATACCTGTGCTGGCCCCATCATGGGGTGTATCAATTCCCATGATGGCAACCCGACACGATTCAAGATACACAGTGTATACTACTGATGCCCAGTGCCTGCTTTTTCACTCCGGAGCACGTGCACACCCATACTCCGTCAGAACTACACTTCTGCACCACCCGCCGCTATTTTGACCGCTTATAATCAGCCCAGTAATCGTGCCCCACCCTGCCTAGCTCAGGGTACCATGATACATCTATGTGGGTTACTGCTGAAATGGGTCCCCATTACTAGGGTTTCCTAATCAACATGTTATAATGGTTAAATGTTCTCAATTTAACTTAACCCCACCCATTTGCTTAATTAACATGTTGTACTGGTTAAGTGTTGCCTATTCATATGTTACTTAACCTTCTCACTGATTTACGCATGTTTATTTAACGGTTAAGTTTGTGGGCCTATATACACTAATATTACCCACTTAACCAAGATTTACTTAACCCTTCCCCTTATCAAGTCCATATGTATTATTGGTTAAGCTTGCCTTAACCTTATCCACTTTGTTCATGTAATATTGGCTAAGTTGTTTTCTTGTCCATGTTAACTTTACCCACCCACCTAACGTGTTACATTGGTTAAGTGTTGCCTTCTTATGTTACTTAACTCTACCACACATCATGTTATATTGGTTAAGTGTTTCCCCTTAACTTATCCCCACTCGTTCATCATGTTAGACTGGTTAACTTAACCCTACTCATTCATCCTGTTGTGTTTGGTTAAGTGTTTCTTCTTAACTTAACCCTGCTCATTCATTCGTTAATGCCTTAACCTCTCAATTAGAACTATTGTTTGCGGTAGCTGGATGTGCCGGGCGGTTCCAGGCAGACTTCTACCGCATACTCATTCTAACCTCGGGTTTTGGGCTTTATGCGCTAACCTCTCACATTAGATCTATGTTGTTGCGGTCGCTGGATGTGTCGGGCGGTTCCGGGCAGTCTTACACCACAACTCATTCTAACCTCGGGTTAGGCACATTCATCTTTTAACCAATTTACTTATTTACCATACATGTCCAAGTCTAGATTTTTATATGCTAATTATCCCAAATTTACAAAACTAGTTATGTTCCAATTCTCAAGTTATGCCCAACCAAGCCAATTGCAAGTTATGCCCCACAAATTCAATTACAAGTTATTGCTCAAAGTAGGTTACACCCAATCTTCCCAAGTTTGCAATAATAGTCATGCCCCAAAATCACAATATACATTATGCTTGGCATCCCAACCAATAGTTATGCCCGATCTAGATTTAATATTCCAATTTACAGTTTACACCCAATCTAGATTTAATATTTCAATTTACCCCAATTTCGCAACAATAACAATTATGCCCAATAATTTCACCAAATACATTATGCCCAATATTTACCCCAAAATAGGTTATACCCAAATATTCCCCGTATTCCAATCATTCATATTTCGCGATTTCAACCTAGGTTCGAAGGTAACCCAGTTTCATAAGAGAAAAAGAAAATAGGGGGAGAGAGACAGAAGGAGCATAAAATAAGAATGGGCAACCTCTTGCAACCACGAGCAACCACTAGCAACCTCTTGCAACCACTTTCAATCATCAATCATAACATGTTTCAAACACATGTTTACATACATTGGCTTCTACCTAAGGATCAAAGATATGACCTAGAGGATATGCCTAAAAGATAGGAACAAGTAGGCATAAAATTTCTAGAAAAAGAGATCAAGGATATAACCTTAAGAAAAAGGGTATGATGCGCGTGTCTTATCTTTAGTCTCCCAAGTCGCGTCTTCGTCAACGTCACACCATTGTACTTTAACTAGCTTGACCTCACGATTTCGAAGCTTCTTAACCTCCATTTCCAAAACTCACTAGTAAAGATAGGATCTCTATCCCATGTAGTCGGATTATCTTTCCAAGATAAACAGATGTTAACCATGATACCAAATGTATATACTAAGATGATTAGAGGTCTTTCTTCTACTTAGCTTATTCATCATGTCACAAATCTGAGGGTCTTCATGTTACGCCGCTCCTATCCGATCCAAAAGCGTAGGCCGCTCTTCTAGCAATGCTAGCAAACCAGGTACAAACTCGACTGAGGGTCTAAAACTAAAGGTTGCTATGTACTTCAAACTTTATCCCTCTTAAGGTTAGTCTCTTTCTACTTTGGGTGCCTTCCACAACATTACCCTTGCTAGGGGTATAAGCAATCTCAAAGTCATATGAGGCAAGAAATTCCATCTATCGTTGTTGCCTCAATTTCAAATCTTTTTGCGAGAACAAATATTTTAAGGACTTATGATTCGTATATAGTTCAAACTTTCTCTCTTAAAATATAATGATGCCATGACTTAAGAGTGAACACTATAACAGATAATTCCAAGTTGTGGGTAGGATAGTCTTTCTGATGTAATTTCAGCTGTCTTCTTCCATAACTAACTACCCTCTCTTCTAGCATTAAAACAACGCCTAACCCTGTCCCGCATGCATTCGTATAAACTGTAAACGTCTTGGTCCCTTCGGGCAATGTCAAGACTGGGGTTGTCGTCAAGGTTCTCTTCAGTCGTTGGAAAGAAACATCACAAATAAAAATCCAAGAAAAAGTTAGATTCTTCTTCGTCAATCTAGTAAGTGGGGCTGATACCTTCACAAAAGCCCTTAATTAACTTCCTATACCAGCCCGCTAATCCAAGAAAACTTCTTATTCCCGTTGCATTCCTTAGGACCTTCTAATCTTGCACCGCAACTACTTTTGCAGGATCTACTGTTATCCCTTCCTTGGATATCACATGTCTTAGAAACCTTACTTCTTCTCTCCAAAAATGATATTTAGAGAACCTAGCCTTAAGCTGATACGCTTGGAGGGTATCCGAGACTTCCCTTAGATACAAAGCATGTTCTTCCCCACTCTTAGAGAAAACCAAAATATCATATATGCACAAGCGAAGTGAACCATCCGCCGTTGTAGCGAAAACAACTGGAGCACCCTATTCAGAAATACTTCGCCTTATGACCCCTTTCTCAAGTAACTCTTTTACTTGTTTACTGAGCCCTTCCTTTCCCTTGGAGTCATGTGTCGTACAGGTAATGCAACTGGCTTTGCATTGTCAACTAGATATATGCGGAAGTCTATCTCGCGTTTTTGGGGACAAACCCCTAACCTAATAAAAAACATCTGCATACTCATGGACTATTCTAATGGATCGCAAATCGTCGATAGATGCATCAAGTGATTCTAGGTAGCTCAGCCAAACTGATCCCTTAGGATCGCACGAAATCTCGAGGGTATTCCCGAGGCAAGTCAGAAGTCTAACTACCATCCTTTCACTATTACTAGCTAACCAATCCATGCCTAGAATCAACCCATAGCCCATGAAACCAAAAACATAAGCATTACACTTAAACTCAATACTTAATATAGTTATTCTCAGATCCTTACAAACCAAAGATAGATGAGCCGAACCACCAATTGGATTTGAGACAATAATGGGATCTTCTACTATACAAGTGCTAAGGTGCAGAGACTCAACTATGGAAGCAGATGTAACCGAATGTGAAGCGCTAAAATCAAAAAGATTACTAACAGGATGATCAAAAAGAAAAACTAAACTTTCTCAATAGAAACTTTACTACCTCTCTCTCTGGTACGCTGGCGGTGAGAGCACGCACTTGCCCTCCTGAAAATCCTGTCCTTTGTTCTTTCCCTTGTCCTTAATTATATGACTTGTTATACCATAATAAAGACACTTCCTCTTGTCTTAGGTTTTACTATTCTTTCCTCCCTTCTTTTCCTGTGGTTCTTCCACTTACACCTCTTTCTTTTTACCTTCTTTGTGAACCATGTAGATATCCATGAGTTTCTCATCCTTGGGTTGTGCTCCTTAGCCAAACTCCCTCATTCTCATCTTTACCATCCTTGTGTAACATGTTGACAAGTTTCTCAAAAGCTGCCCCCATCGCACGGAAAACCCTACAAAGCTTGAAAGAAAATTAGCCGTAGGTGAAAATACTGCGGCTATAGATGGAAGTTGGGCACTTCTTTGCCCTTTGACAGGTGTCGTAGTCTCATCAAGCCTACGGAACCATGCTTCGACGAGGTTACCTCCCAGAAAGCCAGGAGCCCCGGAGACTCAGGAAAGAAGGAAACAAGGATTCAAATAGAGGATCAAAAGATAGTGCATATGGCTTTGGGAAATATTCCATTAAAAGAAAACTTTTCTATTGAAATGCTTCTTTTAAAACCGTTTTGAAAATAATTTTTCATATCTTTTATCTGATCCGGTAAGCTTCGACTCTGATACCAAGTGTAACACCCCACCTCCAGTAATGTCACTCACAAAGGGAATGCATTAACTTCAGTGAAGCGTTATAGGTAAAAGATGTAGATAAATTACAAGACAGACAAATAGAATAGGAAAACAAAGTCATTTTATAAGCAACGTAGTTCAGTCAAGCTTTTACAACAATTGACTCAATCATACATAAAAGTACTACATAAAACTTCTGTCTTGATTCGAAAATTTCCAAGTATATAAGAAGCATAAAACATAGCAAAGTAGCATAAGTTCCCAAATTAAATTGCAAACACAGCCATGGCCAGAGATAAGAGGATCCAAGCAATACATCAAAGAATCTTCAAGCTTGGAAAGAGAAACAGTCCAAACTAAGCTAAGTTATTCCCTAACAACCTCGGGGGCGGACGAAAGAAAAGAAGACGAAAGAAAACGGGTTAGACATAAATCCTAGTAAGTCCAGTGATTTTCAGTATGTAAACTGGTAAAAGCAACATGACATGAATAAATTGAATATAAGACAATAATGTGATAACAGGGATAACAAGATAGCATAAGATTAGCATAAGATATGATAAGGCAAGATATACTGAATGCGCTTCTACTCTTTCTCTGCTTCGCTACTACCCTATTATTCTAATTTCTATATCTCTACACCACCTAACTAGTGTCCCAACTAGTAATCTGTATAATATGATAATGTGATCCCAATCCCCGCAATTGTGGTAGCGTTCAGGTGTACATCCATTATCAGGATCCCACCCCAATCTGCCTAATTTCCATGGATATGTTAAATGTACCCTTACTACCCTATCGATCGGTATCCTAACTCACATGTATTTATTACTGGTGTAATTTGACCTCGCTGTATGTATTCATTACTTATGTCAATCGGCCCCACTTGTACGTATTCATTACTTGTGTCATTCGGCCCTGCTTGTATGTAGATACCTGTGCTGGCCCCATCATGGGGTGTATCAATTCCCATGATGGCAATCCGACACGATTCAAGATGCACAGTGTATACTACTGATGCCCAGTGCCTGCTTTTCCACTTCGGAGCACGTGCACGCCCATACTCCGTCGGGACTACACTGCTGCACCACCCGCCACTATTTTGACCGCTTATAATCAGTCCAGTAATCGTGCCCCACCCTGCCTAGCTCAGGGTACCATGATACATCTCTGTGGGTTACTGCTGAAATGGGTCCCCGTTACTAGGGTTTCCTAATCAACATGTTATAATGGTTAAGTGTTCTCAATTTAACTTAACCCCACCCATTTTCTTAATTAACATGTTGTACTGGTTAAGTGTTGCCTATTCATATGTTACTTAACCTTCTCACTGATTCACGCATGTTTGTTTAATGGTTATGTTTGTGGGCATATATACACTAATATTACTCACTTACCCAAGATTTACTTAACCCTTCCCCTTATCAAGTCCATATGTATTATTGGTTAAGCTTGCCTTAACCCTATCCACTATGTTCATGTAATATTGACTAAGTTATCTTCTTGTCCATGTTAACTTAACCCACCCACCTAACATGTTACATTGGTTAAGTGTTGCCTTCTTGTGTTACTTAACCCTACCACACTTCATGTTATATTGGTTAAGTGTTTCCCCTTAACTTATCCCCGCTCGTTCATCATGTTAGGTTGGTTAACTTAACCCTACTCATTCATCCTGTTGTGTTTGGTTAAGTGTTTCCTATTAACTTAGCCCTATTCATTCATCATTAATTCATTCGTTAATGCCTTAATCTCTCAATTAGAACTATTGTTTGCGGTAGCTGGATGTGCCGGGCGGTTCCAGGCAGACTTCTACCGCATACTCATTCTAACCTCGGGTTTTGGGCTTTATGCGCTAACCTCTCACATTAGATCTATGTTGTTGCGGTCGCTGGATGTGTCGGGCGGTTCCGGGCAGTCTTACACCACAACTCAATCTAACCTCGGGTTAGGCACATTCCTCTTTTAACCAATTTACTTTTTTACCATACATGTCCAAGTCTAGATTTTTATATGCTAATTATCTCAAATTTACAAAACTAGTTATGTTTCAATTCTCAAGTTAAGCCCAACCAAGCCAATTGCATGTTATGCCCCACAATTTCAATTACAAGTTATTGCTCAAAGTAGGTTGCACTCAATCTTCCCAAGTTTGCAATAATAGTCATGCCCCAAAATCACAATATACATTATGCGTCCCAACCAATAGTTATGCCCGATCTAGATTTAATATTCCAATTTACAGTTTACACCCAATATAGATTTAATATTTCAATTTACTCCAAGTTCGTAACAATAACAATTATGCCCAATTATTTCACCAAATACATTATGTCCAATATTTACCCCAAAATAGGCTATACCCAAATATTCCCCGTATTCCAATTGTTCGTATTTCGCGATTTCAACCTAGGTTCGAAGGTAACCCAGATTCATAAGAGAAAAAGAAAATAGGGGAAGAGAGAGAGAAGGAGCATAAAATAAGAATGGAAATAAAAATAGGCATGTAACAATAGACCTAATACAAGAAATTTAAATCCAACAAAGATAGATTCCTGAATAAGCTGATACAATCATTATCACAGGCATAAGAATAACATCATGAACCAAAAAGGATTATATATTCGATGTTCAACAAAGATAGGCATGATTGAATCGATATAATAACTTCTTAGGCATTTAAAATCATAGATTCAATAGAAAGATAGGGGTAAATCTGAAAAGATTGTCTCATCATCAAGCATAGACTTAGATTCATTTTATTACATGCCAAGATTACTATTAGGTATTTAAATCTGAAAATAACATGAACTTACAGAAAAAGGACGGATCTTGTATTCTGGGATCTGATTTTTGAATTTGTTAAGTTAATCCTTTGATGTAGACGTTTGATTCTCTAGTTTGGATTTGGTTTGGAGCTTTCTAACTTGATTTCTAATTTGGAGAAGATGGAGGCTAGGCTAGCTTAAGGATGGACAGCATGACGGCTTCATAGAATGAGATTGTGAGTCTAGGGTTAAGGTTTGGGGTGATTATATAGAAGTTTAGGATTAATTCTAGCCATTAGATTAGTCTAGGAGTAATCAGAGCCATCCAAACCAAAGAAATGTGTCATCCAACCAACCACAGAATGACACATAAGCCCTAATACCTCAGAACTGGTCATTAGGCCAATCAGAGAAGGCCACATCAGCTCAGGGCTATAAAAATTCGTCATAGGAACTGGATCTCAAAAGGGGTCGACTCCCTACAGGGGGGTTGACACCTATGTCGACACCCCTATAGGGGGGTCGACACCTATGTCAACTCCCCTTGCGGGGGCGACACCCCTAGACATGAAATTTCCCGCCTAGCTGTTCTGGCTGAATTTCGAATTTCAAACTATATTTATTATTTAATTACTATTTTAATTTAATTTCTGTTTAAACTTGAAATCTTCTGAACTCCATAACTTCTTCATACGGAGCCCGATTTAATCAAACTCGGACTCTATCTCAAGCAGAATTCCAAGATGAACGCAATGGCGTAACCCGTTTCACCCCATTCTTCTTCTAAAAGTTAAGTGTTCTTAGATTTGTTAATTTTAATATTCACAGAAAATACGGGATGTTACAGTGGAGCCCTCGTTCGATA
This sequence comes from Allium sativum, assembly GCA_030737875.1. Classification (NCBI taxonomy): domain Eukaryota; kingdom Viridiplantae; phylum Streptophyta; class Magnoliopsida; order Asparagales; family Amaryllidaceae; genus Allium; species Allium sativum. Next base: position 1,015,800,284 of record CM060916.1, read on the forward strand.
CCGTTATATGGGTTACTGACTGAAATGGGTCCCATACACAAGATGATACAAGCTCTCCCCCTTGTCTTGTATCCCCACTACGATTTCCTCAGGTTATGTATACCTATTGGTGTCTTTAATTACATAACCCCCTCAAGCTAAGTTTGTAGGCCTATATATATAAATATTACCCACCCCTTAGATTTACTTAACCCACCCACTATTCAAACAAGTTTACTTAACCCCTATTCAAATTCATGTTCATACAATCCCTTTGGATTCAACTAGGTTAAGTATTCCAATTCGTTACCATGTCCAATTATGGTTATAATGTGCTAGACCTCCCACATTAAACCTACAACTTGCGGATGCTGGTTAAGTCGGGCGGCTCCGAGCAGACTTCTTCCACAAGTTGGGTTTAACCTCATGTCATAACACGTCTCATATTTTTGCACCTAGACCCCTCACATTAGATTCACCACTTGTGGTCGCTAGATATGCCGGGCGGTTCCGGGCAGACTTCCACCACAAGTGTAATCTAACCTCATGTCTAGGCGCAGTTACAATTTCTAGTTACTGTAATCCTAGGCATTTCTTTATTAACCCATTTTTACCTATGTCGTTATAGGCTCGAAAGTAGCCTGGCTATATAAAATAAAAGGGAAAGATAAAGAAAAGATGTCAGAGATGATTATACTAACAAAATTGACATAAACATATAGTGGCATAGTGATAAGATGGGCATATGAGAACAAATCCGGTGAACATAAGAAAATAGAACTGTTTATAACATAGCAGGGATGTCATAATAGGCATGATAAGATCTAAACAATAATTTAGATGTCCAACTAATAACTGTTCCAATTTAACCACAAACATGATATGTACAAGGTGATCTAAATAGCAAATTAGATATATAGTCAAAAGCAGGTCTGACATGATAAAGGTTAGGATCCAAGTCATAGATATGTCAGAATATCATAGGTTAACAAATTATTACAAATCTGACATGATAAAGTAAAGATCCAAGTCATAGTTATGTCAGTATATCAAAGGTTCACAAGTAACTACAGATCTGACATGATTCAAGCAGTTACAGGTATAGATCCAAATTACAGTCATATCATGTTATACTTTTTAATTATTTAAATTTAAAAGCAACTTGAGACTAACAATGTTTGGATCTAGAAAGATAGAAGAAGAATAACAAAGGTTGGATCGCAGATCTACACTTGAATCTCTAAACTTGATTGTAGAAGAAGAAAAATATTTGGTTCAGTCCAGGCACCGACAGCATTTAGGCCTCCTGTAACACCCCGGATTTTTGAATAATCGAATTAACTAAAATAAAGAATAATTAATCTCAGACATGATAATTATGGGGATTGGGTTGCACCATTGTGTTCATCTCAGAATTATGGTTGAAATAGAGTCCGAGTTTGCGGGAAACGGGTACCGGATGAAGAAGTTATGGACGAACGAAGTTTGGTGGCGAAATAGAAAAAAAAAGGATTGCACTGGCGCACTTGGGAAGTGCGCCAGTACAAATTAACACTGGCGCACCTGCCAAGTGCGCCCAGGCCGATGCAAAAGCCTGCACAGCTTTCTGGTTCAGGCTGACCCATGTTGTTGAGTCCTTTCTGACTCATTGCTGAGTCATTAGGGCTGACTCATCACCCTATCATGATTGAATGGTTTTGATTAACCCTAAGATCAGCCGATGGCTTAAATTAATTCAAAATTATATAAAAAGACCCATGGACTCAAACCCTAAATCAGAATTAAAATTGAAACTATGGCCGTCATGCAGTTGTCTTGAACCATAGAGCAGCCGCCACCAAAATAAACAGGAAGAACAGCAACCAAATCAGAACTATTCAACCCTAACAGCGAATCTTCATCAAAGGAGAGCTAATTCAACTCCAGAAATCAGAATTCAGAACTCAAGACTGCTTTTGAGTTGTGAGTTCAATAGTTTTAACGAAATAATTAATAAATGAATTGGATTGAGTTATAATGCGGATAATTTGGATATGATATGAATTGTTGATTGCATGTTGTAATTATGTTGTAGAATTGTGTTGTAATTTCTATGATATTATGTTATGATGCTATCATTTACGATGCAAAGTTATGATGCTATCACCCATGTTATAATCCTATAATTGGCTTATGTCTAGTTGAATCATCATGTTTCTTATGCTAGTTTGTTATATTGACTCATATGCTAAATCATATGTATGCAAGTTTAGATTTTGATTCAAACATGAATCATATACAAGTTGGGTAGAATTATATGTGAACTTACATGATTATGACACCTAGTTTATGTGAGAATTTAATTGAAAGTTAGGCTATGACATATGCTAAATTCTACATGATACTTTACATGTTAGATACTGGTTTACACCATTGTTGCGATGTATAAATCACATATGTGAGTTTATGAGTTGGATATGAATCATGTTATGTTATTACCTATGTAAGTTTACCCCCTTTAGATATAGATCTATGACATATGTTGTTTATGCAAGTTTGTGGCCATTATTTCATCAAGTTCACACCTTTAGATTCGGATCCATGACATATGTTGTTTATGCAAGTTTGTGGCCATTATTTCATCAAGTTCACACCTTTAGATTCGGATCCATGACATATGTTGTTTATGCAAGTTTGTGGCCATTTTCTCATCATGTTCACACCTTTAGATTGGATCCATGACATATGTGTTTATGCAAGTTGTAATTTTGGCCTATGCAAGTTTTAGATGTAAAACATCATTCACATATGCAAGTTCACCCCTATGTTAGATTTATGTTTTAATTATGTGTATATTGTGATGTTTTCTCTTTATTCCATGAGTTAGACTATTCGAGTCTAACATATATTTTTACGTTAAACGAACAAACGTACTACGCGGGATAAAGGGGATAATATTAAAAAGATTTAATTGGCATAAATGCCTTAAAAGGCATAAAATAAAATTGTGGTGAAAATTGGTATGATTTTACATACCATAAATGGATGGACATAATTGAGTCAATTATGGACATCGTTAAATTTGGAATTGATTGATAATTTAAATAGGGAAAGTAATTCAAATTGGGGGATGATTAATTAGGAGTAATTAATCGTCTAAGACACGAGGTTAGACTCTTTTGTGGTGTAAGACTGCCCGGACCCACCCGGCAAATCCAGCTGCCACAAATGTCAGTCTAATGTGAGAGGTCTTAGGCATAAACTAAATACGTAACAATTGTAAAGACACGAGGTTAGGCTCTCTTGTGGTGTAAGATTGCCCGGACCCGCCCGACAAATCCAGCTGCCACAAATGCCAGTCTAATGTGAGAGGTCTTTATAAGGTTACGGTCTTAATGAATTAAGAAACACTTAACCAGATAAGCATGTAGTGGGTCATGAAGGAGTTAAGTGGGTGCCTTGGTTGGCATGTGAAATCTAGTGTGTGCCTTGGGTGGCATTTGGGAATACGATTAGAAACACTTAACCAAAATTGAAACATGTAATTGAAACATGAATAAGAAGTGGGTTACGTGGGATGTACTAGAGGAGACCAAGCTTAGGTGGATAGCTTGTGTCAAGTAATGGGGTCCCGTTTCAACCAGTAACCCATATGTATCTTTGTGGGCTCGACCCAAGTCGAGGACGTGACACACATACTGGGCTTGACTGTAAGAGGCCAAATCGGGTTAGCGGTGGCAACGCAAGTCCAACGGGTTCATATGCGTGTGTGGACCCGGGTAGGTAGGTAAGACGTTGTTGCATCGTGTAGGTATAAGCCGTGCATGCTTGGTGGTATCGGGTTGCCACTTTGGGGAGTGATACACCCCACTGTGGGGCCAGCACGGGTATCTACGAGTTTGGGAGCCGATCGTTTGAGGGTAGTGGGTACACCTAGTGGAGATAAGGGCAGACAACACCTATGAAGGCAGCTAGGGGTGCACGAAACTACCAATATCATTATTAAGTATGTAGGCGGGATCAACTTTAGGGTGACTAGTGGTGGTGCAGTATACTAGTGGCGGTGCAGTATAGCAATTATCTTATAGTGTTGGTGTAGTTTAGTAAATTATCTTAGTAGGTTTAGGTGCTTTTAAACGATATCGTTGTTCATCTTGTTTCCTTGTTTACTTGGCCATACTCAATGGTTCATGGTCATTTCCTTATTTTCCAACTTATGCCTTAGCCTAGTTACTTTGTTAATTATATTGTTAGAATTATCGCACTCGCCAGACTTTATGTCTGACCCCCCTTCTTCCATCTCTTTCCTTTCCCTCCCCCCCCCCCCCCAAGGTGCTCAGGTTGGAACTAGCACCAGTGGAGCTTGATTTTGGACTGCTTTTAGAAGATTGCTTGGATCGCGGAAGTAAAGTTCAGCTTCTCTTTATTTATGGCTATTTTGATGTTGGGGAATATGTCTTTCTGTTTATGTACTTTGCTTTATCAAGATGGATATGACGTACTTGACTTTGGTTTATGGTTTTGATGATGTAACCAAACTTATTTAACTTCTGCTGCAATAAATAAAGTTTTAAATTTTCAAGTACTGTTTTATATCTGTCTTGTTGTGATTTTCTGTTCTATACTTACTTAAAACGCTCCATTGAAGTTAATGCATTCCCTTTGTGAGTGACATTAATGGACTTGGGGTGTTACACGTGGTATCAGAGTTGAAGGTTACCAGAACAGATATGAATTTTTGAAAAACTATTTTTCAAAGCAATTTTTATAAAGAAGTACTTTCAAAAGTATGATTTAAGGAAAGTATTTTCAAGAGAAAATTATATTTTGGAAAGGATAACCCCAAGAGCTATATATCTTTCCTTCGGTTCTTTTATATTGAATCTCTCCTTTTTCGTTTCAGCATGTCTGAAGCATCTGAGATACCAGAGGGTGTTCATGTGCTCGGTTGGTTTCGTCAATATCTTGAGGCTAGGGCCGCCACCGCGGGTCCAGCAAATCCTCCTCCTCCTCCTCCCCTTCCTCCTCGCGTCGATACTTTTGCTAAGATATGTAAGGACTTTAGAGCAATGGGAGGAAAACCTTTTCACGGAACGGAGACATTTGTTGAAGCTCGAAACTGGCTAAAGGAGATGGAAGAATTGTTTAGAATCTTTAAAGTGGATGATGAAAGAAAGGTCCAGTTGGCTGCCTGGCTAATGAAGGATGAGGCCTCGTTTTGGTGGGAGGTCACTAATGGGGGACGTCCAGTCGATACATGGCCATATTTTAGGCAGAGGTTTGAGGCGAAGTTTCTCTCGCGGGCTGAAGAGAATCTATGCATGGAAAGGTTTTTGGCGCTGAAGCAAGGAAATCTATTGGTGAAAGAGTACGTCAACAAATTCAACCAATTGGCAAGGTTTGGCTTGGAGTTGGTGAACACGCCAGAAAAGAAGGCTCTAAGATTTGTTAAGGGTTTAAACGAGTCGCTTCATGGGTTAGCTATGACCCACATTCTCATGGGGGCTACCTTTGAGAGGTTAGTTGACATGGCGCTCATGCATGAAGAGGAGAAGGGCGCCAATGCTAATAAGGAACCCGAGAAGAAAGGGGATCAAAAGAAGCCGCAACAGTAACAACAGAACAGGAAAGGTGGCAAAGGCAACAATGCTAAGGTGAAGAAGAAATGCTTTAACTGTGGGACACCCGGCCATCTAAGCAAAGATTGTAGGAAGAAGAAGAAGACTGGTTGTTTCCACTGTGGCGAAGTGGGGCATCTTATTAAGGACTTCCCAAAGAAAGGGCAGAGGGCAGGGTCTACCTCGGGACGACAGGTGCAAGCTCTTATGGCACAGGAGCAGGCAATGGGACAAGTTCAGGCTCTCGTGGTCCCACCGCTGCAAGTACGAGGTAGAGCAATTTCTGTTGAAAGTCTAGTTTTTCTGTTTGATCATCCTGTCCGTACTTTATTCGATTCTGGCGCATCGCATTCGTTTATCTCTACATCATTAGTTGAAATACTGCACCTAGATACTAGTCTAGTTACTGATCCCTTAGTTGTCTCAAATCCTATTGGTGGTTCGGCTCATCATTCTATGATTTGTCGGGATTTGAGAGTGTCTATCTTGGGCGTTGGATTTGAATGCAATGCCTTCGTCCTTGGTTTCACGGGCTATAGTTTGATTCTAGGGGTGGATAGACTAGCCAGGCGGGGTGCCATCCTAGATTGTGAAAGGAGGGTAGTTAGATTATTGATTTGTTATGTAAAGACCCTCATATTTCTTGCGACCCTAGGGGTTCAGTGATGCTTAGCTGCCTAGAATCTTCTGACACATCCAACGATGATTGGGAATCTGTTTGTGTGGTCCGTGAGTATGGAGACGTCTTTGATAAAGTGCGGGGTTTACCCAGAGGCGCGAAATAAGTTTTCGCATGTGCTTAATAGATTAAGCAAAGCCAGTTATGTAATCAGCGGTGGTTTTGGAGCAAGACTGGCAAGGACAGCCAGAGTCGGTCAAGTGCTCAATTGATTGACCGTCTTACTAGTATCATCTCACGTAGGTCGTCTGAATTCGAAGGAGGTATCCCTTGGGTGTTTGTCTGATATTGGTTTAGGCCTTTGGGGCTTGCACTTGGGGGATGTCGAGTTCGACTAGGATGGTCTGCATGAGAGATGGATAGTTGTGACGATTTTGCATGAGATAATATCCTGGTTTTCTCTAGAAGCAGAGAAGAGCATGCCCTACATCTTAGGGAAAGCTTAGGGACCCTACAAGTGCACCAGCTTAAAGCTAAGTTCTCTAAAATACCATTTTTGGAGGAAAGAAGTGAGGATTTTAGGACATGTGGTCTCTAGGGAAGGGTGATATGTTATGGTGGATAGAATTCTTAGCATCCTAAGACTTTGAGATAGCATATACCCCTGGCAAGGGTAACGTGGTGGCAGACGCCTTAAGTAGAAAAAGGTCATCCTTGAGTCCGTTGTTTGTTGAGCGGCGAAGCTTAGAGTTCATCTCTACGTTTAACTTTAAACCTTCCGTTGACTTTGTACCCGGTTTGCTAGCATCCTTAGAGGTCAGACCTACGCTTTTGGGACGGATTGGCGAGGCACAGGGAGACGACCCACAGTTGGTTGAGTTAGTAGAGAAGCTCAAAGGAGGGGAGTCATCGAGCCATCTCCATAGGTATACCCTAGATGATAAGGGTTGGTTACGTAGAGACGGTAGACTTTGTGTACCAAAAGACGATGACCTAAGGAAGACCATTCTTGATGATGCACATCGTTCGAAGATGACCATCCATCCCGACGGGGACAAGATGTACATGGACAAGAGACGAGTTTACTTTTGGGCCGGCATGAAGAAGGATGTGGCCGAGTATGTCGCTAGATGCTTGGTGTGCCAACAAGTAAAAGCAGAGCAAAAGAATCCCGGTGGATTGCTACACCCATTGGAGGTCCCACAATGGAAGTGGGAAAGTGTTTCGATGGAACTTGTTGACGGATTACCAAGATCGAGGAAGGGTAATACGGGGATTTGGGTCGTGGTAGACAGACTTACTAAGAGCGCCAATTTAATTCCCGTAAAGAGTAAGAGGACTGCTCCATGGTTAGCCTCTGTATACATTTGAGAGATAGTTCGTTTGCACGGTGTTCCTTCTAGCATAGTGAGCGACCGCGATCCCATCTTCACTAGCGAATTTTGAAAAAGCTTGCAAGAGGCGGTAGGGACTCAGTTATGTTTGAGCACCGCATATCATCCTCAGACAGACGGCTAGACCGAGAGGGTGAATCGTATTCTAGAGGACTTATTAAGGTTGTGTGTCTTAGACTTCGGAGGTACATAGGAGGAACATCTTCCATTGGTGGAGTTCGCATATAATAATAGCTTTCAATCTAGCATTGTCATGGCACCGTTCGAGGCTCTTTATGGACGGCAGTGCCGTTCGCCTACATGTTGGTGGGAGTCTACAGACAAGATCTTGCTTGGACCCGATATGATTAGAGAGACTTCGGAAAAGATCGATTTGATTCGAAGGAGGATGAAGACGGCGCAAGATAGACAGAAGTCTTATGCGGACAAGAGGAGGTCAGATCTTGAGTTTTATGTTGGGGACATGGTCTTTGTCAAGGTGTCTCCATTACGGAACGTCATTCGCTTTGGGTCCGTTGGGAAGTTAGCACCAAGGTTCGTAGGGCCGTTTCCTATTAAGGAAAGGATTGGGCAGATGGCGTATAGAGTGGAGTTGCCCGAGAGACTTAGTGGTGTACACGACGTATTCCATGTATCACATTTGAGGAAGTGCTTGCACGAGACCGCGGAGGTGGTAGAGCCGAGCTTGCTTAGAGAGGTGGAGATCGAGCGTGATGCGACGATTCGACGAGCTCCTACGTGCATTCTTGGGTTGGAGATTAAGAAGTTGAGGAATCGAGAGGTCAAACTAGTCAAAGTGGAATGGGGAGATGATGAGAGCAACGCTACTTGGGAGGCAGAAGCGAAGATGCGTTCATTGTACCCTTTTCTTTTCGAGGGTATGTCTTTTGATTTCTCCTTTATCGCTTACCTTGTACTTATCTTATCTTTAGTATGTCCTCTCGCTAGTATCTTTGACCTTTAGATAGGGTAGTCATATGGTTGAAACATGTGTTTAAGACATGTTATGTATGATGGATGCATGTGGATGCAAGTGGTTGATAGTGGTTGCTCGTGGATGCATATACACACACATTAGGCACTAGATCAGCTCAATCACTTCATATTGCATATTGCATATAAATGTGTGTACATATTTTAGTAATGGATGTATAATGATTGTACCATCATATGGATGTTGCATTTTGGTGAATGGTTGTGCACACATATAGAAATGATATGTATCGATAGGGTTCTTTCGCATACATAATGGACGCATGACACTATCATGGTTTGCATTAAGGGGGTCAACTGAATCAGTAAGACCGTCTGATTTTGCATTAGATAAGGAACATACACACACACTTCTTGCATATGTTCATACAGCATTAGAAATTGTATAAGGACAATGGATGCCCGTGTTTGATGGTTGAGTAGATGGTTGTTTGGATGGTAGGATATGCATTATCCATAACTTGGAGATTTAGGGGACGAAATCCTTTAAGGAGGGGAAAATGTAACACCCCGGATTTTTGAATAATCGAATTAACTAAAATAAAGAATAATTAATCTCAGACGTGAGAATTATGGGGATTGGGTTGTGCCATTGTGTTCGTCTCGGAATTCTGGTTGAAATAGAGTCCGAGTTTGCGGGAAACGGGTACCGGATGACGAAGTTATGGACAAACGAAGTTTGGTGGCAAAATAGAAAAAAAAGGATTGCACTGGCGCACTTGGGAAGTGTGCCAGTACAAATTAACACTGGCGCACCTGCCAAGTGCGCCCAGGCCGAGGCAAAAGCCTGCACAGCTTTCTGGTTCAGGCTGACCCATGTTGTTGAGTCCTTTCTGACTCCTTACTGAGTCATTAGGGCTGACTCATCACCCTATCATGATTGAATGGTTTTGATTAACCCTAAGATCATCCGACGGCTTAAATTAATTCAAAATTATATAAAAAGACCCATAGACTCAAACCCTAAATCAGAATTAAAATTGAAACTATGGCCGTCATGCTGTTGTCTTGAACCCTAGAGCAGCCGCCACCAAAATTAAAAGGAAGAACACCAACCAAATCAGAACTATTTAACCCTAACAGCGAATCTTCATCAAAGGAGAGCTAATTCAACTCCAGAAATCAGAATTCATAACTCAAGACTGCTTTTGAGTTGTGAGTTCGATAGTTTTAATGAAATAATTAATAAATGAATTGGATTGAGTTATAATGCGGATAATTTGGATATGATATGAATTGTTGATTGCATGTTGTAGAATTGTGTTGTAATTTCTATGATATTATGTTATGATGCTATCATTTACGATGCAAAGTTATGATGCTATCACCCATATTATAATCCTATAATTGGCTTATGTCTAGTTGAATCATCATGTTTCTTATGCTAGTTTGTTATATGGACTCATATGATAAATCATATGTATGCAAGTTTAGATTTTGATTCAAACATGAATCATATACAAGTTGGGTAGAATTATATGTGAACTTACATGATTATGACACCTAGTTTATGTGAGAATTTAATTGAAAGTTAGGCTATGACGTATGCTAAATTCTACATGATACTTTACATGTTAGATACTGGTTTACACCATTGTTGCGATGTATAAATCACATATGTGAGTTTATGAGTTGGATATGAATCATGTTATGTTATTACCTATGTAAGTTTACCCCCTTTAGATATAGATCTATGACATATGTTGTTTATGCAAGTTTGTGGCCATTATTTCATCAAGTTCACACCTTTAGATTCGGATCCATGACACATGTTGTTTATGCAAGTTTGTGGCCATTATTTCATCAAGTTCACACCTTTAGATTCGGATCCATGACATATGTTGTTTATGCAAGTTAGTGGCCATTTTCTCATCATGTTCACACCTTTAGATTGGATCCATGACATATGTGTTTATGTAAGTTGTAATTTTGGCCTATGCAAGTTTTAGATGTAAAACATCATTCACATATGCAAGTTCACCCCTATGTTAGATTTATGTTTTAATTATGTGTATATTGTGATGTTTTCTCTTTATTCCATGAGTTAGATTATTCGAGTCTAACATATATTTTTACGTTAAACGAACAAACGTACTACGCGGGATAAAGGGGATAATATTAAAAAGATTTAATTGGCATAAATGCCTTAAAAGACATAAAATAAAATTGTGGTGAAAATTGGTATGATTTTACATACCATAAATGGATGGACATAATTGAGTCAATTATGGACATCGTTAAATTTGGAATTGATTGATAATTTTAATAGGGAAAGTAATTCAAATTGGGGGATGATTAATTAGGAGTAATTAATCGTCTAAGACACGAGGTTAGACTCTTTTGTGGTGTAAGACTGCCCGGACCCGCCCAACAAATCCAGCTGCCACAAATGTCAGTCTAATGTGAGAGGTCTTAGGCATAAACTAAATACGTAACAATTGTAAAGACACGAGGTTAGGCTCTTTTGTGGTGTAAGACTGTCCGGACCTGCCCGGCAAATCCAGCTTCCACAAATGCCAGTCTAATGTTAGAGGTCTTTATGAGGTTACGGTCTTAATGAATTAAGAAACACTTAACCAGATAAGCATGTAGTGGGACATGAGGGGGTTAAGTGGGTGCTTTGGGTGGCATGTGGAATCTAGTGGGTGCCTTGGGTGGCATTTGGGAATACGATTAGAAACACTTAACCAAAATTGAAACATGTAATTGAAACATGAATAAGAAGTGGGTTACGTGGGATGTACTAGAGGGGACCAAGCTTAGGTGTATAGCTTGTGTCAAGTAATGGGGGCCCGTTTCAACTAGTAACCCATACGTATCTTTGTGGGCTCGACCCAAGTCGAGGACGGGACACGCATACTGGGCTTGACTGTAAGAGGCCAAACCGGGTTAGCGGTGGCAACGCAAGTCCAACGGGTTCATATGCGTGTGTGGACCCGGGCTAGTAGGTAAGACGTTGTTGCATCGTGTAGGTATAAGCCGTGCATGCTTGGTGGTATTGGGTTGCCACTTTGGGGAGTGATACACCCCACTGTGGGGCCAGCATGGGTATCTACGAGTTAGGGAGCCGTTCGTTTGAGGGTAGTGGGTACACCTAGTGGAGATAGGGGCAGACAGCACCTATGAAGGCAGCTAGGGGTGCACGAAACTACCAATATCATTATTAAGTCTGTAGGCGGGATCAACCTTAGGGTGACTAGTGGTGGTGCAGTATACTAGTGGCGGTGTAGTATAGCAATTATCTCATAGTGTTGGTGTAGTTTAGTAAATTATCTTAGTAGGTTTAGGTGCTCTTAAACGATATCGTTGTTCATCTTGTTTCCTTGTTTACTCTGCCATACTCAATGGTTCATGGTCATTTCCTTATTTTCCAACTTATGCCTTAGCCTAGTTACTTTGTTAATTATATTGTTAGAATTATCGCACTCGCCAGACTTTATATCTGACCCCCCTTTTTCCATCTCTTTCCTCCCCCCCCCCAAGGTGCTCAGGTTGGAACTAGCACCAGTGGAGCTTGATTTTGGACTGCTTTTAGAAGATTGCTTGGATCGCTGAAGTAAAGTTCAGCTTCTCTTTATTTATGGCTATTTTGATGTTGGGGATTATGTCTTTCAGTTTATGTACTTTGTTTTATCAAGATGGATATGATGTACTTGACTTTGGTTTATGGTTTTGATGATGTAACCAAACATATTTAACTTCTGCTGCAATAAATAAAGTTTTAAATTTTCAAGTACTGTTTTATATCTGTCTTGTTGTGATTTTCTGTTCTATACTTACTTAAAACGCTCCATTGAAGTTAATGCATTCCCTTTGTGAGTGACATTAATGGACTTGGGGTGTTACACCTCCATTGATTATAGTGTGAGAAAACTAGAGAAATGAAGCTATATATATAGCTGCTTGCCCCCAGAACCGATCTGCCACATCAGCCCTAGGGGGGTCGACCCAGGGGTCGACTCCTCTGGGCAGGAGAATTCCTTCTCACCGGGATTTCTGCGTTTTGAATGATTTTGAACTGAAATTTTATTTCTAGACCTTATATATATATATATATATTCTTGCGCATATGGAAACTTCAAACCTTCATAACTTCTTTATATGATGTCCATTTTACTCAAACCAAATGTCTATCTTGACCACAATTTCGAGATGGACAAAATGGCGCAGTCCATTTCCCTTAATTCTGAATATTAAATTAATTATTCTTTAATTTATCCTCTTTAGTGCTGTTAAAATTACGAGGTGTTACATTAAGCTCGAGAAATCCAAAGGTAGTGAATTAAATATCTGCCTGGGTTTTAAATTGAATCTTCGTATCCTATTCTCCTTCAAATCTTTAACGTTCATTTTGTATGATTACGAAACCAACATTGTCCTCATCTAATATATGGTTGGTTATTGAAAGCTGTATTTCCATATTCGATTAAATATAAGATATATAATATATATTTGTCACTAATAATACCGAATTATAAATTAATTAATTTATATCTATGTTATAAATTAATCTCAACGCACTTAACTCTATCTAGTCCAAATAGAATCTTACCTCGGCGTTTACCGAATCACTAGTAGTCATCTATTGATGATAAAATATATTAATAATACTCCCTCACCAACCCAATTACGATATTTACACAAAATGGATTTGGAGCTACATAATAAATGAATAACAATTACGTCCAATTGTTAACATATGCATTATCCATCCATGAAGTCCAATATACAATCCACTCGATAAATATTTCTAAATCAGCCTGTTAAATAATGATATGTACACATGTTATTTTACTAGATTTGGGTCTTAAAACTTAATTCTATAAATATACTAACTCGTATATAAATAAAATAAAGTAGAATTAATTTCCCTCATATCATTATTCTTTAGTTATCTAGATAGTGACCAAATTTGCTCCATTCGTTGGGAAAATTAACGCTAAGCGACAAAAATATGTATTGGGGGACACAAATCTTATGGCAAAACAAACACTAAAGGGGGGTGAATAGTGTTTACAAGGAATTTAAGAAAATCTAAAACATATGATCTACCGTATGAATCACAAATGACAGAGATGATTATAGACATAAAATCAAACACAAACACAGAAAGAAACAAAAATAAAATGCAGAAAAGGAAAGAACACACCGGATTTTTTACAGGTTCGGATTACTCCTACGTCTAGTCCCATGCAACGCTGGACTGCGCAAATTTTTATTACTACATCAATATCCAAGTACAACACCCTTGGTTTCATGGCTACAAGGTTAACATCGATTCCACCACCCTTGATTTCACGGCTACAAGGTTAACACCGCTCCAAACACCCTTGATCAAGTACAATCCCCTTGATTTCACGGCTACAAGGTTAACATCGCTCCCTTTCCTTGATTTCAGGGCTATAAGGAACACACCCTTTCCCAAACACTTCCCAAATGATAACAATAACCCTAGAACTCTTCAATAGCACTTCTATTCAGAGAGTAGTAGATAGAGTGTGAGAAAAAAAGAAATTTTATATAATTAGAGTAGAAATCCGCAGAGTAAAAGTGTAAAAATCAATAAAATAAGAAATATTAATGGAAGGATGAAGAGGGGTGAAGATGGAGAAGAAGAATAGTAAAAAAATTCGAATTCAACCCCATTTATAATATTTGAAAGGTTGCAATGCTTTTGGAACGTTACAAATAGTGAAAAGACGCTTCCTTTGAAAAATGAAAAAATGACAGTTGTACGTTGACATAGACTATTATATATGTCGACATAGCCTTGTGTAAAAGTTGAAATTTGATCATTTTCGAATGTTTATATATATATATATATACTATTCTGGAAATTCGTGAATTAAAACTTAGTGATATAAAAGAATATTCTAAAGTATAAAACCATATGAAATCATAATTATATATTATATAAACATATTTATAAATTTATAAGGTTTAAAACTATATAGATATAAAACTATAAATATATAACTATATGAATATATAAACTTTTAAAACTTATATTTGAAATCAAAAGTAAGATGGAAAAACAATTTGAAATTAGAACTTGAATTTTGAAAACTAGAATTTGAAATTTGAAAAACAGAATTTCAATTTAAACCTGGAGTGCTATTCAGAGTCTTACATATAAACTAGACTCTGTAACTATATTGTTCTTGAATTCTTGAACTCTTGATATCTTGATTATTCACGAGTCTTTAATCTCTTGAAACTCTAAAACTATATAGTCTTCGATCTTAATTCGTGTATATAAATCCTGCATATACATGTATATATATTCTAGACAGAAATGCTAGTATATATTTTATAATCAATTATAATTGAAATAAGGTTGTTGTCATTAAAATTCCATTCTCCAACAACCTCCCACTTTTTGATGATGACAACCTTAGTTTATAAAATATTCATACCGGTTCATACTTGTTCATACCTGTTGATTCTGATCCTTCTGATACTCCCCTTGTCAATATGAATCCTATATATTCTCCCTTAAACTAAGTCTAACTAATCCTTATTTTATAATTTCTCCCCCTTTGTCATTATCAAAAAGAAATTCTAAATAACTCCCCCTAAATCATACATATATGTATATGTATATCTTATGATTCTATACTAGTACTAAATTACTCCCCCTTAATTCATGCCAATAAGATAATCAATACAAAGTGTTTAATATTTACAAGTATTTCAATCGATATACGTACGTGTTTAAAACCCAAGCAAACCAAATCTAATAGTATTTACAGACAAGATTTAAACAAATTCACACAAATTCAAACATAACCAAATCAAGTCAATCAAATAATACCAAACAATCAAACGTCTCGTGGAACTTCTACCCATCTGTCTTGTCCAAAGATCAGATCCTTCTTGAAGACTTCCCAAGCTTCATCTTCTTTTGTCGGTGGTGCCTTACCGAGATTGTTATCTTTGTCTCTAAAAAGAGAAGATATTAGCTAACGGATGGCATCGACGTGCTTCTCTTGTTGTTCAAACATTTTTATTTGGCTTAAATAGAGATGACGTTGGTTTTGTAGTACTATGGAAAGAATGTTCTTGAAGGAGTTCAAAGTCTCTTCAAGATTTTCACTCAAGCTATGAATTGGATTTGCTATATTTTTGATGATTTTGGATAAGAATTGATTAAAATGAAGGAGGAATTATATAATGAAATTTTTTGGAAGAAATAGGCTTAAATATGGTCTGGAATTCATTGAATTTGAATGAACATGAGTTAGTTATTTAAATTTAAATTTTGAACAATTTTGAAAAACTGGCAGTTATATGTCGACATAAGCAATTATGTATGTCGACATACTCTTTAATATTTTTTGAAAATTTCCAACTTTGAATCTTTTGTTATTATATTATATTAATATATTTAATTTTAATGTTTTCACAGTAACTTAAAGATGTTTGATGTAAATAAAACTCCATTTATTACTTCTTAAAAGGCAAATACATCCAACTAATTATAAGATACTAAATACGAGATTCGAAAGCAAATACAAGCAAATATTAAAGATAAATTAAACTAGATAGGCAAGATTTCGGCGGATGATGAGGAAGAAGATGAAATTCCAAATTTTCTTCTGATTTTGCCTATGAACTTAGTCATTTTGGTAAAATTCTTTTTGAGCTTCTTTTGATTTTTGATTATTTTCACTTGATTTTGAACAATCATCTCTATGGAAATGGTTCTAGTGTTGATTGGACACTCAACACTTTCCAAAGAAGTTTCTTCATCTTCTTTGATTTCCATAGGCTCTTGTTCTTGTTGCATTCGAGCTTGTTTGTCTTCAAATGTCTCATAAGGTTTGAAAGTGAGTGCAATTTGCATAAGGTGTATGTTTGTGGAGTCAAACACCTTTCTTGGTACAAACTCTTCTCCTTTGAGATCAACTCCAAATTATTTGAAAATTTGAGTGAACTAAACTCCATAATAAAGAGTGTTTTCTCTTGTTGATGTTTCTATGGGCTTGAATTCTTTTAAGATCATATCGGCTAATTGACGTCATAGCCACCAATAATAGCAAAGATAGCCTTATGAACTTTGAGAGTTGGGTTATTGAACTTTCTGGAACAAAGGAGGAGGTTTCCGATTCTTGTTTTTGGGCGGAAAAGGCAATTTTTGAATTCCATGTGAGCATCACTTTCAAATATGTGATGGTAGGTTTCTAAATCCGTTTCTTCGATTTCGAATTCTGAAAAATCCATGCTCGTGCTTTTGCAATTCAAGATATTGCCCAAAATTTCACAATCTAGAACGATTTGTGTGCCTTTTACGCTACTCCAAATTTGATTTTCATCTCCTTCGTAAAAGCTATGATTAAAATTTGCATAGAACATTTTGATGAGTTTCGGGTAACACACTTCATCATTATCTCGAGCGTCAATCAAGCTCAATTCTTCATCGTGATTGAAAATAGAAGTAAGATCAGAAGATGGAAAATCTCCAAAGATGGCGAAATCTCTTATATTGACTTTTTCATTTGCTACATAGTCAACATAGGTTTTGATTGCTTCTCTATCATTATTGAGATATCCTTTGATGGTTTTGGATAATCTCACTGTTTGATGATTGCTAGAGGAAGACATTATAGACTTGTTTTTGAAGAGAATAGATATGAAGAGTAGTTTGAATTTTGAATGAAAGGTAGAGAGAATAAGATTAAATATAAATAGAGATTGAATACATATGAATTGATTGGGCACAACTTATCTGAAATCAATGACACATTTTCAGACCTTGGGTGTTGGTGAAAAGTTGGAGGGAAGTTTGAAAGTTTAAACCTTTGAAATTCAAATTTTGAATTTCATTTTACAGGCCTTTATGTCGACATCGCCTTCTTTGTATGTCGACATACATGCATAATTTCAAAGGATATATAGTTTTGTGACTTTTGGTTTTAAATTATCGACTTATATTTCAGGTTTAATTAATTCCTAAAATAATAATAATCCAAATAAACATTCAAAATTTATTTTATTATTTACTAATTATTATTTTATTATTATTATTTTGAATTTCAAAATTCAAATTTCAATTTTAAATTTCAACTTTGAATTTTGAAGTTCAAATTTCAAATTCAAAACAAAGCAAATAATCAAAGCATCCATTCAACCAGCAAATTAAAAATCAATTAAGGCGTACCCAGTTTTTAGATCCATTTCTTCGATATTTTCTAAATTCTGAATTTCAGTGAAACACATATTTGAGTTTCCTATTTCTAGCTCTTCATCGCTTGATATGAATCTGAATCATTTAAAGTTGTTGCGTATGCCCTCCTTCTTTTCATTGATGGATTGCTATTGTCCTTCTGTTGATTTGATTTATCTAGATATGGACACATTCTCTTTATATAGCCTAGTTTATTGCTGTTATAACATCGATCATCATTTCTTCCTGAGTTTCCTTGGTTATTTCTTTGAAAGCTATTTCTCTTTCTGTATCCCGGAAACTTTCTAAAATGTCTTGTTATTAAGGTTGTTTATTCATCGTCTTCACTACTTAAGTCAAAATCATTTGGTGTTGCTTTAAATGCTATGATTTTTTTTCAATTGCCTTATTTTCCTTTCTTTTCTGTTATTGGACTTCAAAAGACATCTAATTTCCAATTAACTCCTCAATCCTCATTTCACTGACATTATGGGATTCTTCGATCATTGATTTTTTCTGATCCCATTCTGAAGTCAATGAACTCAATATTTTTCTGACTTGGTCTTCTTCTGAATATGGTTTTCCCAATTCTATCAAGGAATGCACTATCTCTTGGAATCTGCAGTACATATCAGAGATAGTTTCATTCTCGTTCATTTTGAATAACTCAAACTAATTAATTAGCATTGATATCTTAGTCTATTTATGTTTATTGCTTCTTTCATGAGTAATTTGTTAAATTCTCCAAATTTCGTAACTAGATTTACAAACTAACACTCTATTAAATTCATTTCTATCTAATGAACATAATAAAATATTCATGGCTTTAGAATTGCTTTGTGCAACAGCCTTTTTTTCATTAGTTCATTGTGCAAAATTAGTTGTGGGTTCTACATATTCAGTGTAACACTCCATGTCCGTTAATGTCACTCACAAAGGGAATGCATTAACTTCCATGAAGCATTATAAGTAAACATAACAGAATATTACAAGATAGATACATAAAGTAGTATTTGAAAAAATTATAACTTAATTACAGCAGAAACAGAAGTAAGTTTGGTTACATCTTTCAAAACCACAATATCGGAATTCAAGTACATAAATATCTGTCTTGTACAAAAGCCTTCAAAGTACGTAATTTTAAAGCCATAATCTCCAACAGAAAATGCCATAAATAGGTAAAATCAAAGCCAAGCAATACTTCAAGCAGAGAGAAATCTTAGTCAAGCTCTTACGTTCCCAACCTGAGTACTAGGGGGGAACGGAAGAAAAGAGGCGAAACAAAATAGGTCAGACATACGTCTGGTGAGTCCAGTGACTTTCATCATATAAACAGATAACAGTATCATGACATGTAAATAAAACTGGATGAGAGATAGCCGTAACAGGAATAGCAGGTTAACAGAAGAAACATAATGATATAGGCTAAGCTAAGCTCCTTACTTAGTTTTCACTTCTCTGCACTAATACTAGTATAACAGAATTAGGTGTTGTCCTATTGTCTAAACAGAATACAGAATGATCTCTTCAGAAACACGATGCTAGAAATGGGCCTTTACCACCCGAACAGAGACAGACGGTTCAGAAACAGAATCAGGAACGAAATCAGAGACAGAAACAGAATAATCCCTACGGAAATAGAATATTAGAGTTAGGTGCACACTAGTAATGGGCATTTACCACCCTAACAGACGGTACCACACAGAAACAGACAGGTGTTACCACCCTAACAGAAACAGACGGTACCCCAACAGAAACAGACAGAACTAAGTGTACCCTAAATTCTACCCCAAGCGATCGGCTCCCTAATACATAAATACCCTGTGCTGGCCCCATAGAAGGGTGTATCACTCCCTAAAGTGGCAACTTATAGACACAGACCTATTTACAGATGTCACGGTGTCTTACATCCTCAAAGCAGACCGGATCCATGCACGCACATGACCCGGTTGGAATGCGCCATCAACACCCCTCGCCATTATCAAAGTGAACCTCTTACAATTAGTTCAGTAAGCGTGCTCGGACCCCTCTTAGTGTTGGGTCATAATTTTGATACTAGAAAGGGTTACTGACTAATATAGGTCCCAAACAACAGATGACACAAGTAATTATTACTCCTAACCTTATGTCCCCATACTAACAGATTTCAGATTAACTTGTTTACAGATTTCAGATGTACAAAGTTCAGATTAACTAGTTTTCAGATCAGACATACAAGTTAACAGGTTTTCAGACTAACGGATCAGATGTACAGATTAACAAGTTCTCAGACTAACGAATCATATACACAGATTAACAGACTTACAGATTGTTTTACCTAACTTTGTATTGGGCCTACAGATTCACGAAACGGGTTTATTAGATTCATCAGTCCAGTTGTTTTAACCCTATCCACCAAACACATTTTAGGCATCATATTTATCTTAGATTTGCAATAATTAAATATTAATGCACAGACCTCTCACATTAGGTCGGTAGCTTGTGGCCGCTGGATCTGCCGGGCGGTTCCGGGCAGACTTCTGCCACAAGCCAGACCTAACCTCATGTCTAAGCATCCTTATGCCTATGACCTCTCACATTAGACTGACAGTTTGCAGTTGCTGGTTAAGCCGGTTGGGTCCGGGCAGGCTTCCACCGCAAACTGAGTCTAACCTCGTGTCTCAGCATTCTTATTTGTAGCTAAAGTTTTCATTCACAGATTATGCCAATATCAGATTAATTATGCCAATTCGGCAAATTAACTTCTTTACAAGTTACAACAGACTATTCAAAGTTCCATTAACATGTTTTGCTCAATTTTAGATCGAGCCTACAGATTACATACCCAAATCACAGTATTCAATTCCAACAAATCTAGCGGATTGGGCAATTTAATAGATTTAAACATATCCTAAAGTTCTATTAACATATCTTGCCTAATCATAAATTAAGCCTCATTTTACATGCCCAAATTATGGTCATAATTCTCAACATAACATATGCCCAAATTTAGTTAGATTTTCCACAATACAGAATATTCTCTAAAAGCCCCAAATCATGATATACAATATGAATTATGCCAATTTATAGCCGTTGATTACCGCGTATGTCAAATATCCAAAAATCCGAATTAGGCGTATTCACATTAATAGTTATCCCTATTTTAATATAGGTTTTTCAGGCCTAAGTCACATATCCTTTTTCTTCCAAGTCATAGATCGTCATATAAAATATGCCCCAAATCTAGCTCTTAAATTACTACATGTATTATGTCTTCAAAATCAGATCTTGAATTATAACATGCATTATGTCCCCAAATTACAAGTCATATGTTGTCATACATTAATTCTCCTTCTTCCAAATCATAAACCGTCATATATAGTATGCCTAGATGTAGATCTTAAATTACAACTTATGTTGTGTTCTCAATTTAGTTATAAATTAGTTATGTCCAATTATGCATCATTCAATATTTTCCCCAAATTTAGTGTTTGCGTGTCAATCTCTTATGAGATTTGGCTCAGGCTCGTAGTAGCCTGGCTATAGAACAGAAGGAAGGAAGAGATACAGAATAGTTACAATAAGATAGATCTACACAGAAAAATAGATCTGATAAACAAGAATATCTACACAGAAAAACAGATCTGATAAACAAGAATAAAATAGATCTCCAATTCAGATTTATACCCATGTCAAGATCATAATTAAATTTCATATCTAAAAATAACTGTACTCACAAATCGTGGTTTAAGAAAGAGAAGAACGATTCTGGGATCTGATTTTCTGGAGTTGATTTAGCTTTCCGTTAATGTAGGCATTGATTTGTTATCTTTATCTTCTCTTTTGAATTGATTGATTAGGGTGGAGGCTAGGTCACTTTAGGTTTTAGGAGCATGGAGGCACCATTCCTCTTTGTTAATGAATTAGGGTTTAGGTTTAGCTATGTATATATATATGTCTAGGATCGAATAGAGCTCTTAGATTAACCCAGAAACCATCAGGACCACTCAGATGCCACATCATCCCTTAGGGCGAATCGGGCCACGGGTTGACAGTCAAACACCCTGGATCGACCCCCAGTCGACCCAGCAGGGCTCGGGTCGACTCCAAAAATGGTGCGGTTCGGCTATCCCCCCTCCCGATTCGCTGTTTTGAACTTTTTTGAATATTTATTTATTTAATTTTTTATATATATCTATATATATATTTCTCTCATATGCATACAAACTTCAAGGCTTAATAACATCTTCATAAGGTATCCGTTTTGTGCAAACCAAATGTCTATCTTGACCCAAAATTTTGAAACGAACATAATAGCGCAACCCATTTCACTTAATTCTTCTTCTAAAATATAAATATACTTTAATTTGTGAATTTTGATGTTATAAAATTACGGGGTGTTACATTCTCCCCTCCTTAAAGGATTTCGTCCCCGAAATCTCCAAGTTAAGAAGAATGTATCCTACTATCCAATCATCCATCTACTCAACCATCATCCACAAGCATCCATTGTCCTTAAAAGGTTTTCTAATGCCATATGAACATATGCAGAGTGTGTGTATATGTTTCTTATCTAATGCAAAATCGGGCAGTCTACTGATCCAGTTAACCTCCTTAATGCGAATTATGTTAGTGCCATGAGTCCAATTATGTATGCAAGAAATCCTATTTGATACACATCATTTCTATATGAGTGCATAACCATTCATCCAAATGCAACATCCATGTGATGAGTCAATCATTTTGCATCCACAAAAATTGAAAAATGCACACGCATCCGTATGTAGTATGAGAGTATTTTTGAGTCGATCTAGTGCCTAGTGTGTGTATATGCATCCGCAAGCAACCACTAGCAACCACTTGCATCCACTTGCAACCATCAAACCTAAAATGTCTCAAACACATGTTTACACCCATTAGTTTCTACCTAAAGGTCGAAGACTCGATCGATAGGATTCAGCCGAGTGATAGAAGCAAGTATAATTAAAACAAAAGTTCTGTTCCCATTAGACATCGGTTAAGAGAATAAATCCCTAAGTATCAACCCCGAAGGCCGAAATCAACATCAGATTAACATCCAGAGAATTACTCCCATTAAACAATGTCAAAACTGGAAATATACTTCACGCTTCGAGTAAAAACCCCTATCCTTTTTAGAAATATTCAGATACTTACAGATTATTGGTACAGATCAGATTATCAAATGATTCTTAGGAAACTAACCATGATAAAACCCCATCATATCCCACAAAAACCAGAATGTATGCATCATAGTCAACTTAACCCTTAACACAGATACCTTCAAACCTCAACTTATCACGAATAGATGAGTCGTAACCCTTATGGGGTCTGAGACTATAGCGGGATCAGAAACAAGACTAGTATTAAAGTGCAGAGTCTCAATTACATAATTAGAATGTCAGAATGATCAGATAAGGAAATTAAACTTTCTACGAAAAATTTTCCACCTCTATCTTGTCCACCAACTGCGAGAGCATTCGCCTACCTTTTAGAAGATTCTGCCCTTTGCCCTTGCCTTCTCGGGCAATCCTTGATCAGATGTCCTATCTCACCGCACTGAAAACAATCAGTCTTCTTACATGTTAACAAGTCTTTCTCTAAAGTTGCCCCCATCGCGCGAAAAACCCTACGAAGCTCGAAAGAGGATTAGCCGTAGGTGAAACTACTGCGGCTACAGATGGAAGTTAGGCACTTCTTTGCCCTTTGACATGCACCATAGTCTCATCATGCCTACGGAATCATGTCGCGATGAGGTTACCTCCCAGAAAGCCAGGAGCCCCGGAGACTCAGAAAAGAAGGAAACAAGAATTAAACAGAAAATCAAAAGATAGATATATGGCTTTGGGGACTATGTTTTTCAAAATAACTTTCCTTTTGAAAATACTTCCTTTTTAAAACCTTTTTGAAAATAGTTTTCAATTTTTTTTTATCAAATCTGGTAACCTTCAGCTCTGATACCAAGTGTAACACCCCATGTCCGTTAATGTCACTCACAAAGGGAATGCATTAACTTCCATGAAGCATTATAAGTAAACAGAACAGAATATTACAAGACAGATACATAAAGTAGTACTTGAAAAATTTATAACTTTATTACAGCAGAAATAGAAGTAAGTTTGGTTACATCTTTCAAAACCACAATATCGGAATTCAAGTACATAAATATCAGTCTTGTACAAAAGCCTTTAGAGTACGTAATTTTAAAGCCATAATCCCCAATAGAAAATGCCATAAATAGGTAGAATCAAAGCCAAGCAATACTTTAAGCACTCTAGCACTTCAAGCAGAGAGAAATCTAAGTCAAGCTCTTACGTTCCCAATCTAAGTACCAGGGGAGGGGGGAACAGAAGAAAAGAGGCGAAACAAACTAGGTCAGACATACGTCTGGTGATTCCAGTGACTTTCAGCATATAAACAGATAACAGTATCATGACATGTAAATAAAACTGGATGAGAGATAGCCGTAACAGGAATAGCAGGTTAAAAGAAGAAACAGAATGATATAGGCTAAGCTAAGCTCCTTACTTAGTTTTCACTTCTCTGCACTAATACTAGTATAACAGAATTAGGTGTTGTCCTATTGTCTAAACAGAAAACAGAATGATCTCTTCAGAAACATGATGCTAGAAATGGGCCTTTAGCACCCGAACAGAGACAGACGGTACAGAAACAGAATCAGGAACGAAATCAGAGACAGAAACAGAATAATCCCTACGGAAACAGAATATTAGAATTAGGTGTACACTAGTAATGAACCTTTACCACCCCAATAGACGGTACCACACAGAAATAGACAGGTGTTACCACCCCAACAGAAACAGACGGTACCCCAGCAGAAACAGACAGAACTAAGTGTACCCTAAATTCTACCCCAAGCGATCGGCTCCCTAATACATAAATACCCTATGCTGGCCCCACAGAAGGGTGTATCACTCCCTAAAGTGGCAACCTATAGACACAGACCTATTTACAGATGTCACAGTGTCTTACATCCTCAGAGCAGACTGGATCCATGCACGCACATGACCCGGTTGGAATGCGCCATCAACACCCCTCGCCATTATCAGAGTGAACCTCTTACAATTAGTTCAGTAAGCGTGCCTGGGCCCCTCGTAGCGTTGGGTCATAGTTTTGATACCAGAAAGGGTTACTGACTAATATGGGTCCCAAACAACAAATGACACAAGTAATTATCCCTCCTAACCTTGTGTCCCCAGACTAACAGATTTCAGATTAACTTGTTTACAGATTTCAGATGTACAAAGTTCAGATTAACTAGTTTTCAGATCAGACATACAAGTTAATAGGTTTTCAGACTAACAGATTAGATGTACAGATTAACAAGTTCTCAGACTAACGAATCATATACACAGATTAACAGACTTACAGATTATTTTACCTAACTTTGTATTGGGCCTACAGATTCACGAAACGGGTTTATTAGATTCATCAGTCCAGTTGTTTTAACCCTATCCACCCAACACATTTTAGGCATCATATTTATCTTATATTTGCATTAATTAAATATTAATGCACAGACCTCTCACATTAGGTCGGTAGCTTGTGACCGCTGGATCTGCCGGGCGGTTCCGGGCAGACTTCTGCCACAAGCCAGACCTAACCTCGTGTCTAAGCATCCTTATCCCTATGACCTCTCACATTAGACTGACAGTTTGCGGTTGTTGGTTAAGCCGGTTGGGTCTGGGAAGGCTTCCACCGCAAACTGAGTCTAACCTCGTATCTCAGCATTCTTATTTGTAGCTAAAGTTTTCATTCACAGATTATGCCAATATCAGATTAATTATGCCAATTCAACAAATTAACTTCTTTACAAGTTACAACAGACTATTCAAAGTTCCATTAACATGTTTTTCTCAATTTTAGATCGAGCCTACTGTTTACATACCCAAATCACAGTATTCAATTCCAACAGATCTAGCGGATTGGGCAGTTTAATAGATTTAAACATATCCTAAAGTTCTATTAACATATCTTGCCTAATCATAAATTAAGCCTCATTTTACGTGCCCAAATTATGGTCATAACTCTCAACATAACATATGCCCAAATTTAGTTAGATTTTCTACAATACAGAATATTCTCTAAAAGCCCCAAATCATGATATACAATATGAATTATGCCAATTTATAGCCGTTGATTACCGCGTATGTCAAATATCCAAAAATCCGAATTAGGCGTATTCACATTAATAGTTATCCCTATTTTAATATAGGTTTTTCAGGCCTAAGTCACATATCCTTTTTCTTCCAAGTCATAGATCGTCATATAAAATATGCACAAATCTAGCTCTTAAATTACAACATGTATTATGTCCTCAAAACCAGATCTTGAATTATAACATGCATTATGTCCCCAAATTACAAGTCATATGTTGTCATACGTTAATTCTCCTTCTTCCAAATCATAAACCGTCATATATAGAATGCCTGGATGTAGATCTCAAATTACAACTTATGTTGTGTTCTCAATTTAGTCATAAATCAGTTATGTCCAATTATGCATCATTCAATATTTTCCCCAAATTTAGCGTTCGCGTGTCAATCGCTTATGAGATTTGGCTCAGGCTCGTAGTAGCCTGGCTATAGAACAGAAGGAAGGAAGAGATACAGAATAGTTACAATAAGATAGATCTTGTAACACCCCACCTCCGCTAGGGTCACTCACAAAGGGAATGCACTAGGTTTGGTGAAGCATTATCGAGGTAAACATGCACAGAAATATTACAAGACAGAACATATATAAAACAGCGGAAGTAAAACAAATTTCATTACCTTATAAAATAAGGTCTAAAGCCTTTTACATCAGAATACATCAAAACCTGTCTTGCAATAGTAAAGAAGCATAAAACCATTTCATAAATTATTCCCCAAGTAAAACAGTAAAGTAGCCATAGCCAAGAAAAGTCCAAGCCATGCGTGATGATCTTCAGGAAGAAGAAGTCCGAACTAGATAACAATGTTTCCTCCCTGAAACCTGGGGGGAAACGGAAGACAAAGAGGCGAAACAAAACGGGGTCAGTCATAAAGACTGATAAGTCCTATCTACTTCCAGTATAAAAACAGGTAAAGGTAACATGACATGCATAAACTGAAAGTAAACATAAGGATGGCGACAAGGTAGATAAACTAAACCAGGGTAACAGGCTGAACTACTGTAGCAAGGTAAACTAAGATATCATGATAAACTACGGTGTCAAGATAAATCAAGGTATCACATCGCCAGGTTTCTATCAAGTATACTATCCCAAGGTATCTATCCTGTATAACATCCCACGGTATATATCATGTATATTTCTCATGGTTCTAACATGTATATTTGCTCTGCACCTCTTGTACTAGTATCCCAACCCGCGTCATGTGTTAACAATGAATGTCCCTTGCCCAATGTCATGTAATGGTCCATGTCAACCTAATATATAACATATGTAGGTTTTTCCCCACTCGTATGTTTCTATGTATAAGTTCAGTCCTTTGCCGTAGGCCGTACGGGCTTTCCCATGTAGTTCCATCGTATCTTTGAAGTTGTTTTGGACTGTTGCCCTTGACCTGGTTATGTTTTCTTACCATGAACTATCGCGTGTTCACTTAGGATTTACGCCACCTAGGACCACTAGGGATTGTGCTACCTAATGAACATTTCCGTGTCTCGGTTTGGGTTCAGGCCACCTAGGGCCACTAGGGATTATGCCACCCGTCAACCGCGCCCTTTATCCCGCGTATGTATCGTGAATCGTTTTCCATGTCTAGACGCACATGTTCCTCAATGTGCCATCCGAGTTCCGTGCCAGGGCAAATCAAGAAATACGGAACTCGGTCGGGAGCTTTAAGTCGTCTGCTGATGCAGATATCAAGGTCTGTTTTTGTACCCGTGGCTATGGTCCCACGTGACCCCTCCCTCAACTACTGAAAGGCAATCCAAGAAAAATCATGTATGAGAACCACATCCCGGCCCCACTATAGCCCCACTTTCCTATGGGCCAACCTCGCCCATGACTTGATAGCAAGAACATGGTCTGTTGGGGGTTCCCTGCCTTTCCGTTCGTACGCGATTGACTAAAGATGTTAGGTAGTCGACGACGCGCTATCCAGGGCAAAATCAAGTATCGTCGACTCCACGCTAATCCATCCCAGTCTTTAGGTCGCTCGCATAGCAACCAAGGCATACCCTTGGCTCTTCTACCGCAGACCTTAACCCCTGTGAGGCCAGGTTTCATGGACCATCTCCCCCCTCACAGAGGGATACCAAGAGTACCCTCACGTCCCCCGAAGCTACCGCTTCGTCACCCAATTCGTTGGAGCCTTTATCTAAGTCAGATAATTTGCTCCTCCTTGTGTTTTAAGCGATGACCTACCGTACCGGGTTACTCATCTATTCATGAACTAGTCCCATGTCCTTGGCTAAGAATTATTACTTAGTTATACTTAACTAAGGTTCACCACTTAGCTTCATTTCCCCGTTACCCTTGATTAACTACGATTTTCTACCTAGTTCCTCTACTAGGGTTTTTTTTTGCCTATTGGGTTAAGTGTTGTCATTCAAGTTCATGGCTTAGCCCGCCTATGAATCATGTCAAGATTGGCTAAGTATTCAAGTCCAAGACCTAGCCCTACAAGTTGGTTAAGTATACCAAGAAGCTCATGACTTAACCCTATTCAATCATCAAGTCAATTTGGTTAAGTACTTGTTTATCTTAACCCTATCAGGTTATCGTGTTAGATTGGTTAAGCACAGATTATCTTAACCTCATCGGATTATCGAGTCGGATTGGTTAAGTATAGGTTAACTTAACCCCATCCACTAATCGTATTATAACGGTTGAGTATATTTAAAAGGTCCTATGACTTAACCCTATCAGGTCCGCATATTAGATTGGTTAAGTATAGGTTACTTAACCTCATCAAATCATCATGTATAATTGGTTAAGTATAAGTTACTTAACCTCATTAAATTATCTTGTTAAGTTGGTTAAGTATTGGCTGCTTAACTCCATTGAATTACCAAGTTTAGATCGGTTAAGTGTTTAATTTAACCCCATCGAAGTACCGTGTTTAGATTAGTTATGTGTAGGTTACTTAACCCCATCTAATTACCGTGTTTAGATTAGTTAAGTCTAAATTACTTAACCCCATCTAATTACCAAGTCAGATTAGTTAAGTGTAAATTACTTAACCCCATCCCCTAATAATCTTGTATGGTTAAGTGTCATTAAGAAATCAAGCCCGGTCCCACTTAACCTACCCATTCGTGTCATATCGGTTAAGTGTCATTAGTCAAATTTACTTAACCTTATCATGTGGCATTAATTTAATTAATGCACTCTCAACCTCTCACATTAGACCTTGTTGTGGTTACTAGTTAAGCCGGGCGGGTCCGGGTAGTTTTACACCACAACCTAGTCTAACCTCGGGTCTTAAGCGCGACATGACCAACTTCTCACATTGGATCCTATTGTTTGTAGCCACTAGTTAAGCCGGGCGGGTCCGGGTAGATTTATGCTACAAACTCAACCCAACCTCGAGTTGGCCACTTTCATGTTTGGTCTAGTGTCATATTACACTTACAACCCATACGTGTCTAGCCCCAAGTTCCATGTTTTCGTACGTGTCATGTTCATGTTTAAGTGGTTCCAAGAGTGTCACATTTTCATGCAACCCCATGTCAAGTTTTCGTGCCGCATACAAGTCAAGTTTTCGCGTCACGTTCACGTTTGTCTAACTACCCAAAACATGCACGATGCCACGACGGGGTTGGCTTCAAGCATGCATGGTATCATCAAGGGATTGGCCTTGTACATGCATACTATCATATAGGGGTTGGCCACAAGCATGCACAATGTCATAAAGAGGGTAACTTGCATAAGTGTTCATGTCATAAACCTATCATGAAGGGATAAACATGCACATGTTACTTATGTCATAAAAAGGGTAAACTTGCATATTATCATAAGGGACTTCGGGTTCATATACTTGCATAGCCTCAAAGTCACATTCATGCACATGTTTCATGAGTCAAAGTGGTTTCAAGTGTGCATGCTAACATACCACAAGTAAAGGTCCAATCTTGCATGGCAAACTAGGTCCAATGCAACATGAATAACATGGTTTAATCGCTAAAACACAACCTAAAGTCCTATGTTCATGTTAACGGAGCAAACTAGGCTCGCATAGGTTATAGCATTCATGTTTAACCACATTTTATTCCATGCCATGATTAAACTACCGTTAACATCTCGAAGTAGCTAGAACTTACATAGCGAGGCTTAGAGGGTGCGCATGAATCGTCTTGACGATGAAAGGTGACTCCTTTGATGAAGAACCGTCATGAAATTGCCGTAGCAACGTTGATCGAGCCTCTATTTGGTGTAGCAAGCTTGCACCTTTCGATTCGGATCCGATTTGCATGTATAGTCTCTTGGAGTTGGAGATGGAGGCCATGATCACTTGGCATTTGGGCAGCACTTCGTGGCATGAGTGATTTGTGAGGGTTTAGGGTAGTCTTAGGGGTCTTTTTATAGAGATTAGGAGTAGTTTAGGCCATAGGATAAACCCTAGGATAGATCTGAACCCTCAAAAATCGTCATAAGCCTCCAAAACCGAGCCAACATGACAAGCAGGTGCACCAGGTCGGAGTTCTACATGGGGGGGGTCGACCCAGGGGTCGACACCCATGTCGAACCCCTGGAGGGGGGTCGACCCCGGGGTCGACACCCATGTTGACCCCCTGGAGGGGGGTCGACCCAGGGGTCGACACCCTGTGGGTCTGGCGGGAATTTTCCCGCCTTCTCTTTCTGGGCTGAATTTCAAATCTGTTTTCGGATTTGAATTTTCGTGAAACTTCGTTGGGCCTTAACTGGGTCATACGGACTCCGATTTACGAAATTTCGGACTCTATTCTGCGTATTTTTCCGAGACGAACGCAATGGCACAACCCGTTTCTCCTTATTCAGATTTTATATTTTAATTCTGCCTTGATTCTTGATTTAACACGTTGTTAAATTTCGGGTTGTTACATTCTCCCCTCCTTTAAGGATTTCGTCCCCGAAATCTCCAAGTTAGGAAGAACGCATCCTACCATCCATCATCCATCTACTCAAAACATCATCCACAGGCAAACATTGTCCTTATACGATTTCTAATGTCATATGAACATATGCAAAACGTGTGTGTATATGCTCCTTAGCTAGTGCTAATGATCAGGCCTGAATGATCTTTCTAATGCAAAATATGTTTAGTGCCATGAGTCCAACATGTATACAAATAGTCCTAGTCATATAAGTACTATATGCGTGCACAAACATCCATCCACATGCAACATCCACATGATAACATATTCAATTTCATCCATAAACAAGTATAAATACTCGTGCATATGCAACGTGAAATGTGCCTGAGTCGATCTAGTATCAAGTGTGTATTCGCGCATCCACGAGCAACCACTTGCAACCATTTGCAACCATATCAAACATAACATGTTTCAAATACATGTTTACATCCATAGGGTTCTACCTAAGGTTCCCAAGACAGGATCGAGAAGATAAACCAGACAAACTCCTTACGGGGTTTGCAACAAAAACAGGACCGAGAGGATATGCACCAAAAGATAACATGCGAGCAAGCTCTACAGGAAAAACCAGGGATCACGGATACACTCTTTAAAAAGAGGTACGATGCGCGTGTCTAGCCTTACATCTTCTAAGTCGCATTTCCTTGAGCTTAATTCCTCGGTGCCTTGACCATCTTTTTAACTCCATGATTTCGTAGCTCCTTGATTCCTATTTCCAAGATATGAGTTAGAACTCATTTCGTTGTCGCCTCTTATTCCACTTTCACTTATCCTTTCCCTAGTATACTTGGCTCAAACGTATCCACTTACTCATGCAAGCTCTCCAAAATTCACTAGGGAATTCTGGATCTCGTTTGCCGATGCCAATCCATGTTGCCAAGAGTACTTACTAGGGTGATTCCCATAACTCATGCATAAGCGAAACGAACCATCCGCCTTAGCGGCGAATTCTATTCGAACGGATTACCAACAACTGCATCTCGAGATTCTAGGTAACTAACCATAACAGAACCCAAAAGGTTACCCGAGACTTCGAGGGTATCACCAAGGTAAGTCTAGAGTCTACTACCCTCTTTCCAAAACTGAGAATTGCACCCCTCATTGGGTGACCGCTTTATCCCTAGAATCCATCCGTAGCCGAGACATGTCATTTTCAAATCCAAACAAGTCATGAAGAAATGGACCAACTCTCCAACCAGATTTTTGGGACAAAAACTGGGATCCTCTACCATGCTAGTACTAAGGTGCAGAGACTCAACTATCCAAGCAGACTTAAATGATACGATGATCAAGACAAAGTCTGGACGGGATGATAGAAAAGAACGACTAAACCATTACCAGAAACGGTACCATCTCTTTTAGGTACCCTAGAAATGGGAGCGTACAATTGCCCTCTCCGATGATCTTGTCCTTGTCCTCCTTGATGGACCAAGCCATACCAACAAGTTGCTTATCCTTAAGCTCGCGTTCTTACTCTTATTATCCTTCCTTGTACCACGGAAACAGGTCTCTCGAGAACCACCTCCATCGTACGGAAAACACCTACGTGGCTAGACAAAGATTAGTCACAGTTAAAACTACTGTGACTACAGATGGAGGAAAGAAAGGAAAGGAGATTCGATCAAGGAAACAAAGGACAGTGCTAATGGCTTTTGGGGAATAGCCTTTAAAAACTTTTCTTGAAAAATGCTTCTTTGTAAACGGTTTTTCAAATAGTTTTCAGAAGGTTTTAAAAACTTTTGCCCAATCTGGTAACCTTCTGCTCTGATACCAAATGTAACACCCCACCTCCGCTAGGGTCACTCACAAAGGGAATGCACTAGGTTTGGTGAAGCATTATCGAGGTAAACATGCACAGAAATATTACAAGACATAACATATATAAAACAGCGGAAGTAAAACAAATTTCATTACCTTATAAAATAAGGTCTAAAGCCTTTTACATCAGAATACATCAAAACCTGTCTTGCAATAGTAAAGAAGCATAAAACCATTTCATAAATTATTCCCCAAGTATAACAGTAAAGTAGCCATAGCCAAGAAAAGTCCAAGCCATGCGTGATGATCTTCAGGCAGAAGAAGTCCGAACTAGATAACAGTGTTTCCTCCCTGAAACCTGGGGGGAAACGGAAGACAAAGAGGCGAAACAAAACGGGGTCAGTCATAAAGACTGGTAAGTCCTATCTACTTCCAGCATAAAAACAGGTAAAGGTAACATGACATGCATAAACTGAAAGTAAACATAAGGATGACGACAAGGTAGATAAACTAAACCAGGGTAACAGGCTGAACTACTGTAGCAAGGTAAACTAAGATATCATGATAAACTACGGTGTCAAGATAAATCAAGGTATCACATCGTCAGGTTTCTATCAAGTATACTATCCCAAGGTATCTATCCTGTATAACATCCCACGGTATCTATCATGTATATTTCTCATGGTTCTAACATGTATATTTGCTCTGCACCTCTTGTACTAGTATCCCAACCCGAGTCATGTGTTAACTATGAATGTCCCTTGCCCAATGTCATGTAATGGTCCATGTCAACCTAATATATAACATATGTAGGTTTTTCCTCACTCTTATGTTTCTATGTGTAAGTTCAGTCCTTTTCCGTAGGCCGTACGGGCTTTCCCATGTAGTTCCATCGTATCTTTGAAGTTGTTTTGGACTGTTGCCCTTGACCTGGTTATGTTTTCTTACCATGAACTATCGCGTGTTCACTTAGGATTTACGCCACCTAGGACCATTAGGGATTGTGCAACCTAATGAATATTTCCGTGTCTCGGTTTGGGTTCAGGCCACCTAGGGCCACTAGGGATTATGCCACCCGTCAACCGCGCCCTTTATCCCGAGTATGTATCGTGAATCGTTTTCTATGTCTAGACGCACATGTTCCTCAATGTGCCATCCGAGTTCCGTGCCAGGGCAAATCAAGAAATACGGAACTCGGTCGGGAGCTTTAAGCCGTCTGCTGATGCAGATATCAAGGTCTGTTTTTGTACCCGTGGCTATGGTCCCACGTGACCCCTCCCTCAACTACTGAAAGGCAATCCAAGAAAAATCATGTATGAGAACCACATCCCGGCCCCACTATAGCCCCACTTTCCTATGGGCCAACTTCACCGACGACTTGATAGCAAGAACATGGTCTGTTGGGGGTTCCCTGCCTTTCCATTCGTACGCGATTGACTAAAGATGGTAGGTAGTCGACGACGTGCTATCCATGGCAAAATCAAGTATCGTCGACTCCACGCTAATCCATCCCAGTCTTTAGGTCGCTCGCATAGCAACCAAGGCATACCCTTGGCTCTTCTACCGCAGACCTTAACCCCTGTGAGGCCGGGTTTCATGGACCATCTGCCCCCTCACAGAGGGATACCAAGAGTACCCTCACGTCCCCCGAAGCTACCGCTTCGTCACCCAGTTCGTTGGAGCCTTTATCTAAGTCAGATAATTTGCTCCTCCTCGTGTTTTAAGCGATGACCTACCGTACCGGGTTACTCATCTATTCATGAACTAGTCCCATGTCCTTGGCTAAGAATTATTACTTAGTTATACTTAACTAAGGTTCACCACTTAGCTTCATTTCCCCGTTACCCTTGATTAACTACGATTTTCTACCTAGTTCCTCTACTAGGATTTTTTTTTGCCTATTGGGTTAAGTGTTGTTATTCAAGTTCATGGCTTAGCCCGCCTATAAATCATGTCAAGATTGGCTAAGTATTCAAGTCCAAGAACTAGCCCTACAAGTTGGTTAAGTATACCAAGAAGCTCATGACTTAACCATATTCAATCATCAAGTCAATTTGGTTAAGTACTTGTTTATCTTAACCCTATCAGGTTATCGTGTTAGATTGGTTAAGCACAGATTATCTTAACCTCATCGGATTATCGAGTCGGATTGGTTAAGTATAGGTTAAATTAACCCCATCCACTAATCGTATTATAATGGTTGAGTATATTTAAAAGGTCCTATGACTTAACCCTATCAGGTCCGCATATTAGATTGGTTAAGTATAGGTTACTTAACCTCATCAAATCATCATGTATAATTGGTTAAGTATAAGTTACTTAACCTCATTAAATTATCTTGTTAAGTTGGTTAAGTATTGGCTGCTTAACCCCATTGAATTACCAAGTTTAGATCGGTTAAGTGTTTAATTTAACCCCATCGAAGTACCGTGTTTAGATTAGTTAAGTGTAGGTTACTTAACCCCATCTAATTACCGTGTTTAGATTAGTTAAGTCTAAATTACTTAACCCCATCTAATTACCAAGTCAGATTAGTTAAGTGTAAATTACTTAACCCCATCCCCTAATCATCTTGTATGGTTAAGTGTCATTAAGAAATCAAGCCCGGTCCCACTTAACCTACCCATTCGTGTCATATCGGTTAAGTGTCATTAGTCAAATTTACTTAACCTTATCATGTGGCATTAATTTAATTAATGCGCTCTCAACCTCTCACATTAGACCTTGTTGTGGTTACTAGTTAAGCCGGGCGGGTCCGGGTAGTTTTACACCACAACCTAGTCTAACCTCGGGTCTTAAACGCGACATGACCAACTTCTCACATTGGATCCTATTGTTTGTAGCCACTAGTTAAGCCGGGCGGGTCCGGGTTGATTTATGCTACAAACTCAACCCAACCTCGAGTTGGCCACTTTCATGTTTGGTCTAGTGTCATATTACACTTACAACCCATACGTGTCTAGCCCCAAGTTCCATGTTTTCGTACGTGTCATGTTCATGTTTAAGTGTTTCCAAGAGTGTCACATTTTCATGCAACCCCATGTCAAGTTTTCGTGCCACATACAAGTCAAGTTTTCGCGTCACGTTCACGTTTGTCTAACTACCCCAAAACATGCACGATGCCACGACGGGGTTGGCTTCAAACATGCATGGTATCATCAAGGGATTGGCCTTGTACATGCATACTATCATATAGGGGTTGGCCACAAGCATGCACAATGTCATAAAGAGGGTAACTTGCATAAGTGTTCATGTCATAAACCTATCATGAAGGGATAAACATGCACATGTTACTTATGTCATAAAAAGGGTAAACTTGCATATTATCATAAGGGACTTCGGGTTCATATACTTGCATAGCCTCAAAGTCACATTCATGCACATGTTTCATGAGTTAAAGTGGTTTCAAGTGTGCATGCTAACATACCACAAGTAAAGGTCCAATCTTGCATGGCAAACTAGGTCCAATGCAACATGAATAACATGGTTTAATCGCTAAAACACAACCTAAAGTCCTATGTTCATGTTAAAGGAGCAAACTAGGCTCGCATAGGTTATAGCATTCATGTTTAACCACATTTTATTCCATGCCATGATTAAACTACCGTTAACATCTCGAAGTAGCTAGAACTTACATAGCGAGGCTTAGAGGGTGCGCATGAATCGTCTTGACGATGAAAGGTGACTCCTTTGATGAAGAACCGTCATTAAATTGCCGTAGCAACGTTGATCGAGCCTCTATTTGGTGTAGCAAGCTTGCACCTTTCGATTCAGATCCGATTTGCATGTATAGTCTCTTGGAGTGGGAGATGGAGGCCATGATCACTTGGCATTTGGGCAGCACTTCGTGGCATGAGTGATTTGTGAGGGTTTAGGGTAGGCTTAGGGGTCTTTTTTATAGAGATTAGGAGTAGTTTAGGCTGTAGGATAAACCCTAGGATAGATCTGAACCCTCAAAAATCGTCACAAGCCTCCAAAACCGAGCCAACATGACAAGCAGGTGCACCAGGTCGGAGTTCTACAGGTGGGGGGTCGACCCAGGGGTCGACACCCATGTCGGGGTCGACCAGGGGTCGACACCCTGTAGGTCTGGCGGGAATTTTCCCGCCTTCTCTTTCTGGGCTGAATTTCAAATCTGTTTTCGGATTTGAATTTTCGTGAAATTTCGTTGGGCCTTAACTGGGTCATACGGACTCCGATTTACGAAATTTCGGACTCTATTCCGCGTATTTTTTCCGAGACGAACGCAATGGCACAGCCCGTTTCTCCTGATTCAGATTTTATATTTTAATTCTGCCTTGATTCTTGATTTAACACGTTGTTAAATTTCGGGTTGTTATAGATCTACACAGAAAAACATATCTGATAAACAAGAATAAGATGGATCTACACAGAAAAACAGATCTGATAAACAAGAATAAGATAGATCTCCAATTCGGATTTATACCCATGTTAAGATCATAATTAAATTTCATATCTGAAAATAACTGTACTCACAAATCGTGGTTTAAGAAAGAGAAGAACGATTCTGGGATCTGATTTTCTGGAGTTGATTTAGCTTTCCGTTGATGTAGGCGTTGATTTGTTATCTTTATCTTCTCTTTTGAATTGATTGATTAGGGTGGAAGCTAGGCCACTTTAGGTTTTAGGAGCATGGAGGCACCATTCCTCTTTGTTAATGAATTACGGTTTAGGTTTAGCTATGTATATATAGATGTCTAGGATCAATTAGAGCTCTTAGATTAACCCAGAAACCATCAGGACCACTCAGATGCCACATCAGCCCTTAGGGCGAATCAGGCCACAGGTTGACAGTCAAACACCCTGGATCGACCCCTAGTCGACCCCGCAGGGCTCAGATCGACTACAAAAATGGTGTGGTTCGGCTATTCCCCCTCCCGATTCGCTATTTTGAACTTTTTTGAATATTTATTTATTTAATTTTTTATATATATCTGTATATATATTTCTCTCATATGCATACAAACTTCAAGGCTTAATAACATCTTCATAAGGTATCCGTTTTGTGCAAACCAAATGTCTATCTTGACCCAAAATATTGAAACGAACATAATAGTGCAACCTATTTCACTTAATTCTTCTTCTAAAAATTAAGTATACTTTAATTTGTGAATTTTAATGTTATAAAATTACGGGGTGTTACATTCAGTCTATGTGATATTCCATGTGTCCAATCCTACTGACTGTAAATATATTTTCAATCTACATGCCCAATATAAATAATTACAACCATTAAACAGTGGTGGTCTAACTGTGGACTGATGCACTACAAAAGAACTATTATTACCAGTGTTGGTTGCCATTAATATTTTCAAAAATCAGATTATGAACTTTTTGAAAAACCTTGCTCTGATGCCAGTTGTTAGGGAGCACGGAATGCGGATCTTACGGCAAAACTAATACTGGAGGGAGTGAACAGTGTTTGTAAGGAATTTAAGAAAATCAAAAACTTATATGATCTACTATATGAATCACAAACGACAGAGATGATAACAGACACAGAATTAAACAAAAAAACAGAAATAAACAAAAATAAAATGCAGAAAAGGAAATAACATACCGGATTTTATACTGGTTCGGATTACTCCTATGTCCAGTACCACGCAACGCTGGATTACGCAGAGTTTTATTACTATATTAATATCCAAGTACAATACCCTTGGTTTCACGGCTATGAGGTTAACACTGATTCCACCATCCTTGATTTCACGGCTACAAGGTTATCACCACTCCAAACACTCTAGATCAAGTACAATCCCCTTGATTTCATGGCTATAAGGTTAACACCACTCCCTTTCCTTGATCTTAGGGCTACGTGGAACATACCCTTTCGCAAACACTTCCCAAATGGTTACAAAATCCCTATAACTCTTCAGTAGCACTTCAGTTCAGAGAGTAGTAGATAGAGAGTGAGAAAAGAAAAAGTTTTATATAATTAGTAGAAATAGGTAGAGTAGAAGTGTGAAAAACAATAAAATAAGAAATATTAATGGAGGGGTAAAGATGAAGAAGAAGAATAATTAAAAAAAATCGAATTCAACCGTATTTATAAATTCGAAAGGTTGCAATGCTTTTGGAACGTTACAAATAGTGAAAAGACACTTTGAAAATTGAAAAAAATGACAGTTGTATGTCGGCATAGACTATTATGTATGTCGACATAGCATTGTGTAAAATTTGAAATTTGATCATTTTCAAGTGTTTATATATATATATATATATATACTATTCTGGAAATTCTTGAATTAGAACTTAGTGATATAAAAGAGTATTCTAAAGTATAAAACCATATGAAATAATAATTATATATTATATAAACATATTTTTAAATTTATAAGGTTTACAACTATAAAAATATAAAACTATAAATATATAACTATATGAACTTTTAAAACTTATATTTGAAATCAAAAGTAAGATAGAAAGACAATTTGAAATTAGAACTTGAATTTTGAAAACAATAATTTGAAATTTGAAAAATGGAATTTGAATTTGAACCTGGAGTGCTATTCAGAGTCTTACATATAAACTAGACTATATAACTGTATTTGTCTTGAATTCTTGAACTCTTGATATCTTGATTACTCATGAGTCTTGAATCTAATCTAAATCTTGAATCTCTTGAAACTCTAAAACCGTACAATCTTCAGTATTAATTCCTGTATATAAACCCTGCATATACATTATATATATTCTAGACAGAAATGTTAGTATATATTTTATAATCAATGATAATTGAAATAAGGTTGTTGTCATCAAAATTTCATTCTCCAACAACATATTTGGATCAGAACTTGTATGGGAAAGGAACAAGTTAATGAACATTTAATGAGTAACTAACTAATTAATTGAGTAATTAATGCTAATTACCAGTGCTTAACCCTAATTATTATTTCCTAATAACCAGGTGCCTCCTACAATTAATTGTTGATGCCACCTCAGTTGATCAAAGGCCGATGCAGTTCCACCAAATCCCAACCTCAATGAGCCACTTCGAATGGCACCGACCTTACTACCTATGATGTGCCTCAGCAAGAGATCGAGTCTATAAAAACACATCTATTCCAACCTAAATCATCGTTGCCTTAGGCCATCAGTCATCGTCGTAGCACCTATGAAGGAAGCTCTTGCGGCTAGCAACCCATCAGTACCAACCACACCTGCCCACGATGGGTCGGTCTTTCGATTAAACACAAAATGTCAGCTATCTTCCCATCGAGATCTACATCTCCTTACTTCACCTATCATCGATCGACCACCAACGTTGCAATTATTTGGCCCCGCATACATTTTCATTTGAGCTTGGCCTCCAATTCGACCTCTATGGTCAGAACAATGGTGCTTGTTGAATGGGGCGAGTATGGAATAAGGAGAGACGAAACTATTATTCCCTGAAAATAAAATTAAGGAAAACGACATATACCTAATTCTCACTTGATGTTTCAACTCATACGAGTTATAGAATACTCCAATTGAAACAATTTTCAAACCATGCGACAAACACACTTTTCTGGTTCTGACGGTATGAAATATTTCCTAATTGCAGACTATTTCTCGTACGGTTAATTTCACACATATCGATCCCAAATATCTATCGATAAGTTTGCAACTCCAAATGAATTTTGTTTACTGTCGCTTATAACACATACCGAATTTCGAACTCAATGAAGTAGCTTTCAAGACTTAATTCCATCATATGAAAAGTTAGCATTTCGATTGATCTGCAAAATCAAACGTAACTGCTAACTCAAAAATCCACCAAATGAAACATATTGATGCTTATACTCATCCTTTATGTATCATAGGTACCAAACACAATGGAAGTGGTTTCTAGTCCTAATTGGTTTATTTGTGAAAGTTGAATTTTCAACACATCAATCGAATTATTTATCTAATACCTAAATAAATAAATTATCTAAATATTTTAGTGTACAAAAATGCAGTTTGTTCTTCCCCATCAAAAATACTTCATCCCCAAAATCTCAGGAAAATGTACCCTTACCCCAATTCCTTGCCATAAACAACACAATACTTAAAATCGTTTATCCATAGGTAAACAATCGAACACCGGTATATTCCAAGTTGTCCTTCACTAATGTATACCCATGCAACATATAGTAACCTAGAACAAGCAGGTCCTGTACAATCATACGTTGGCACTAGCATATACTTAAACCATATACAGAAACATATATAAAATACATGCCTTGCCTGAAATGATTCATTTTACTAACTGAGCTACTCGTAGTTCAAACAACGAGCCACTAACTTAGACTATAATAACCAAGGGAAAAAAGACTTGGTCTAGTCTCTATGCCTTCTTGCTCACTTTCTAAGTACAATCACAAATAATGTCATGTTAACGAAAAGAAAACATGCAATTCAAAAGAAAAGTTAACTATGTCATAATACTAATTCCCTCAACTACGAGCTACATCTAACTACCTTCTTGTTAACTTTCCTTTTAACTTCTACTCAAATTATGTAAAAAAAAGAAACCAACGCCTCCTTTATGTGGCTCAATCTGGAAAAAACAATAACCTCTCACAATCACAACAATATACATCACATATCTAGGGAGCTCGTAACTGGGACACATACATGCGATATATGTGTATGATATACCTTATAGAGTCTGTGTAACACATAACATACACACCCATTGTAACGACCCGAAAATTTGCGATCTTTGGTTATCGACATAAACTCAATGACGACTAACCAAACATCGAAAAATACCGGTAGTTAATGAAAGAAATTAGAGGGTGAGAATAGATAAGATAGAAACTTAGAATAGAAGAAGAAGAACACAACATCAGAGTAACACGAATCTCACAGCGGAACGAACAACATATAATAGAGAGCGTATCCTTGAAATAAAACCAGTATATGTATACAATAACAATA
The DNA here is from genome assembly GCA_030737875.1 of Allium sativum. Taxonomy (NCBI): domain Eukaryota; kingdom Viridiplantae; phylum Streptophyta; class Magnoliopsida; order Asparagales; family Amaryllidaceae; genus Allium; species Allium sativum. The sequence continues at coordinate 1,015,841,801 of CM060916.1, forward strand.
TCAGAGTACAACACTTACAACACAGCGGAAATGACTATAGCTATAAAAATCCTGAAGCCTCCTGCTTCAATCTCTTCCAGTATATCTGTAAATTCCTGACTACTTGACTGCCCGTACAAAATTGGACACCTAAGAGTTTAGGGAAAACAAAACAAAATAAACTCCGGGTCAGTCATGGGACTGGTATAAGTAAAACAGTTTGAACAAGTAAACGATATCTCATAAGACCACGCCGTATAACGGAATGGGTTTTTCCCTTATGAGAATCCAAAATATCTTTATATCAAAAACCTTTTGATATTATAATAATGTCTATCAACCACAATAAAATAATCATCTAGCAGAAACACTTTCATCTCACGTTCTACATATATAGTATACAATCGAAACCGCAAGCCCGTATTGGGTAATGGATTTCCAACTATGACAAGGTATGGAACCACCTTTCGCTAGTGTACCTCTAGAAAGGAAAACATTGGGTTCAACAAGAATATCTTGCAACCCGGCCACACATGACCGACCACTCATTTCGCTTGAGTGTATCGAATGTATATCACCAATGGTTGGGATCAGCAACCGTTTCCCGAATGGGACAACATCGACAATAGATTTTTAGACTTAAATGAAACTCTAGATCAGGTGATTATACACCCTAATAGGTGCGACCTACATAGCCATGTTGCCTTCTCGACTTTTTTCATTTACCGGATGTGAGGCTAGAAGCTACGCTTATCTTTTACATGCCACATCTTCATTCACTTTGAATGTCACATCGTCATATCCGCCAAATCACAAATTGATTTCCCCAAAAATAACACGGGTATACAGCTAAGAGAAACGAATTCCTCCGCCACCAAACGTGAATATGTTTGTAGAGATCAACTTACGCGATTTATTAGATATACTCGGTCAGACCTTCTTCCATACAAGTTGTTCTGGGACTGGACAAACCGAAGGCACTATTCAGTACATCCATCTTAGGCAATCTTTACCTAAGATTTATACAACAATCCTTGCACTTTTACTCTGTCTTCAATTATCTTTGGCATATGTGATTCACAACGCTTATGCCAATACGGAGTGGTTCTTCGGATAATAATCCAACCGGTCTCTCCAAATTAACAACGTTAAAATGGTCAAAACATTGATAGTCTGTGAATTAACTATCAAAGAAAAACACATGTGCAAACAACGATATTATTTCCAGATGGAAATTTTATCGATCAATCATCATTTAACATATATATATATATTCACATTTCCTTATTTTCTATGTTTAGAAAATATATGTTATTAACACTGGAAAACATTTCCATAGCTTAATTACGTATCACTATTCTTCCACATCTATCAGACTCTAACTATAAACTAACATGAGAACAACTTCCTAAGTATAAACCCCGAAGGCCGAAACCAACATCAGATCGATACTCAAGAAACCATTCAACATATTAATCTCTAGTCAGTTTCTAATTTTTGTTTAACTCCATTTTGATTAACTATGTTCGATTAACTACTTTCGATTTACTCGATTCGATTAACTCCTCTATTTATTTTCCCAATAAATAATCCTTTATTCTATTTATTTTCTAAATAAATATTCCTTTATTCTACTTTTCTATATTTATTTTCTAAACAAACATTCTTTTTCAATTCTACTTGTAAATGTTTTACAAATATTTCCCCTTATATTCTATTTGCAAATGGTTTGCAAATATTTCCTTTTCTAATTATCTCATATTTATAAATATTCCATTTATAAAGATTTTCCTTTATTTATAATTCCACTTAAAAGTATTTCCTATTTATAAATATTCCATTTATAAATAAATTCCTTTTTATAAAGTCTTCTTTGATTTTATAAATAATTTAATTTCAATATTCATTTTGAAAATTCCCTTTTTAACATTCCGGTATTTACCATATCAAATCACGATGGCCAATATTGTCTAAACACACTTAATCGACAACAGATTTTATATCACATCATATATCTCGATATATGAAACAAACAACAAATTAAATATTGAGAGTTGGGTCCCTCCAACCTGTTTCCCTGCATCACAGATGTTAAACAATACGAATATAAATTATTCTGATAAACATAATCAATATTTGAATAACGATTTATATATATATATCGTTATCTATATTTTCAACCAATACACAAGCAATTCAACCAAACAGTTAACACACATCAATCAACAGATAATTATCAGTTCTAAATATACGTTAGAAAAATATAACTATTCAGAGTTGGTGAGTTTTACTCACATTGGCAGTTCATCGTTAAAGAACGATAAACTGTTTTTTTGATTTGAATCAAATGGTTTATTTTGCCATAAATACGCGCCCCAATCCACTTCCAGTCAGCTTCATTGTGAAGCTCTCGTCCATACGGTCCCAACGAATCTTGATTTGTTGAATTTCGATGTCGTATGAGTTAGATACAATAATTTCAAGTTAATCCACATTTTAAATATAAACTTAAACTAATTTAATTCTTGTTGGGCTTTACCATAAATAACCGACCCATCCAATATTTGAATACCCAACCCGTAGTTCTTCTTCCTCCGCAACACAGATCGCTCCATCTAGACGCTAACCCATGCCATTAACAGACCTTCATCCCATCGTTTCTCCTCCCACACTCCACGGATTCACAAACGAATACCACCAACGATCTCCTCTTCTCAACCTCTTCCCACACATACCCCAAATGCACCACTCGCCCTCACGCTGGAAAATCCGTCGAGGAGACAACAGCTCAACCACCGAACAACTTTTCCACCAAAGTCTACAAATCTAGCACAAACGAAGTCACTTCTCACCACAAATGCCAATACGATACTCATTTCACCTCAAACTTTATAAATCGCTCAAAAGATCCAGCCCTAGATCCACGGTGAACTTCGACAGTGAACAGAGATACCACTGAACCCACTAAGATTAGCATCAGCGTGTAGTTCTCGGTCTCAGGAATTCAAAGAAATAAACATTTTGATTTTAGGAATTTCTTTGATTTTTTTCTTACGGTTTTTGTTTTTGAGGAACGCTGATATTTTGCTCGTGTTTAAACTTGATTTGTGCGGCTGGAAACATAGATGCGTGGACTGAGGATGACCACTTAGTTTAAAGGATAGGAGATATTTTGTTAGGATATTTTAGATATTTTTCTTTTAATATTTTAAATTCGTTTCAGCACTCTAAAAATCCCTACGAACACACACGATACCTAAAAATCATGAAAATTGAGATGTAGCTAGATTTCGTCATTACGGTCCCAATGAAACTAGTTTCGTCGAATTCCGACTCCGTTTTCTCACACAGCGTATTTTTAATCGTCAAAATATTGACTGTTTTTCACTCTAAAAATCCGTATTGCCACACAGTGACCCCAAAAATCACGGAACTTGGAATCTAACAATAATTTGATGTTGCGGATCCAACAAAATTAGTTTCGTCAAATTCTGACTTCGTTTGCAAAACTGTCTATTTTTAAAGTCCTAAATAACCCTTTTTAATATATAAATATATTTAAAAACAATTAAATTTAATATTTAAAAATAAATATTATCGTATATATTCATAGTGGAATACCATACAGCTCTAATTGGTTTTACAACACGATATTTCAAATCTGGGTCAACCCGATATTCGATTTATATTGATATTCCTTTTTAAAATATAAATAATTCCTTTATAAATTATAAAGGAATTCCATAGCGACTTTTCTAAAATTTGATTTGGACATAAATCAAAATCTACACGACGAAATCCCGATTTTTCTGTTCCATCAGAAAGATATACTTCACCAGCTCCGTACATTTCTTGTTTCACAGAAATCCGGCTTAAAACGAACCCTGTACATTCAGTTGAAGTTCAAATCGCTAAGTCGCGAACTGCCACGCCATTTCGAGCTCGATTATAATTATAATATAATTTATACGCTTAACCATCGTTTAAATAATATATTCGTTATTGTAATTCAATTTTAAACTGAATTATATATTTCGAATTTCCCAATTCACACCATATCGTCATTTCCGCCAATTCTGATTATTTCATAATTAAATATATTATTTAATTATTATTTTAATTAAATATTCAAAGTTATTTAACAAAACGACCATTATATTCTCTTAATCACTATTTCAATAATTAAATTAATTAATTATTATATCGCTGAAAATGCGGGTCATTACATTCTTCCCCACTTAAAATAATTTCGTCCTTGAAATTGCTAAGGTAGAAAACAAACCCTATCGACCGGTTAGAACTTATTTGTTCACTTCTTAATTTCAGTTTCAACTGAACCAATTTAATTTCAATTAAATTATTAATTTAATCCTATCAACTAATATTTTCAAAAATCCTGAAAATATTCTAACTCCTTAACTTTTCGAAAAATTTCGCCAGCACCTCCTTTGTACTGGTCGATAGGTCAAACTCCAACTCGCCTCTCTAGGCCATCTCCAACCCAAAAGAAAATCAAACAGCCAAGCGGCTTGCCAATTCAGCTCACCAAAATCTCATACCATATGAAATATAAACTTGTACCTTTTTGTCGGGCATATCAACTTTATCACTTCCATATGCTATCAACTCAGCATATACCAATGTTATCCCAATCAAATTCTGCAATTACTTTTATCCCCAACACAACCATTCGCTTTTTACCAAGCCAAATTTTCATTTCAAACTCAAGTTCGATTCTTGATTCCAAATCTTGATTTACCAAACCAATTCTGTTTCAACTTAACTGATTTTAATTAAATTCCAGTTTACTTTCACAAATTTCTATTTGAATTTGTTTTAATTTAAATAGTCTATTCCTGGGGAATTTTAAACAGCTTTGCTTTTTCTAAAACCAATTATTCCTTTTTAGATTTCAAACAACTTGTTTCTCTCAAAACAATTCAAAAACAAAATCTTCTCGGTAGTAATCCGTCACTTACAACTCGAAAATGAATACTGATGATGCAGCTGTCATCATCAAAATCTATTTTCCAGCGATCGAAGTGAGTTCAATGCTATAAAACCATTTCTAACCATTTCCACTTTGAAATTCACTTCAAAATATAATTCACACTGCTTGTAAAACAATTTAAAATCTCCCAGGATCTTAAATTTTCCTTATTTTTAATCCAAATCCATTTACAAACACTTATCCAATTTTTTTCCCAGAGTTTTAATTCAATTTCTGGTTTAAATTTCAGATTTAATTCGCTTCGTAACACTTATATGAATTCTACTTGGTTATATATATAACCATTTTACTTTTATAATCTTACTTGATTATAATAACAACCAATATATTATAATCATTTCAATATAAATCCTTTATATCAAAAATATAATTTGGGTAAAATTATTTCATTTACCCTCTTTCCAAAACATACCATGACGGTTCATCGTATTCGAGTGTTTAGAAACTCCTATCGATACAGTGGACCAAACTGATCGACCCGAATCCATAAACAACTCAACCAATAAATCTCCACAATATAGAACAATTTTATATTGAATAACAAATACGCTCTCATATATATACACTAAACTCAATCTAGGTAATTACTAACCCTGCCTCTACCGAGTCACGCCACAGAGCCAAAGTAATTCACTTAACCTTAAGCTCTGATACCAACGGTAACGACCCGAAAATTTGCGATCTTTGGTTATCGACATAAACTCAATGACGACTAACCAAACGTCGAAAAATACTGGTAGTTAATGAAAGAAATTAGAGGGTGAGAATAGATAAGATAGAAACTTAGAATAGAAGAAGAAGAAGAAGAACACAACATCAGAGTAACACGAATCTCACAGCGGAACGAACAACATATAATAGATAACATATCCTTGAAATAAAACCAGTATATGTATACAATAACAATATCAGAGCACAACACTTACAACACAGCGGAAATAACTATAGCTATAAAAATCCTGAAGCCTCCTGCTATAAGCTCTTCCGGTATATCTGTAAATTCCTGACTACTTGACTGCCTGTACAAAATTGGGCACCCAAGAGTTTAGGGAAAACAAAAAAAAAATAAACGCCGGGTCAGTCATTGGACTGGTATGAGTAAAACAGTTTAAAACAGTTTGAACAAGTAAACGATATCTCATAAGATCACGCCGTATAACGGAACGGGTTTTTCCCTTATGAGAATCCAAAATATCTTTATATCAAAAACCTTTTGATATTATAATAATGTCTATCAACCACAATATAATAATCATCTAGCAGAAACGCTTTCATCTCATGTTCTACATATATAGTATACAATCGAAACCGCAAGCACGTATTGGGTAATGGATTTCCAACTATGACAAGGTATGGAACCACCTTTCGCTAGTGTACCTCTAGAAAGGAATACACTGGGTTCAACAAGAACATCTTGCAACCCGGCCACACATAACCGACCACTCATTTCGCTTGAGTGTATCGAATGTATATCACCAACGGTTGGGATCAACAACCATTTCCCGAATGGGACAACATCGACAATAGATTTTTAGAAGTAAATGAAACTATAGATCAGATGATTATACACCCTAATAGGTGCGACCTACATAGCCATGTTGCCTGTCCGACTTTTGTCATTTACTGGATGTGAGGCTAGAAGCTACGCTTATCTTTTACATACCACATCTTCATTCACTTTGAATGTCACATCGTCATATCCGCCAAATCACAAATTGATTTCCCCAAAAATAACACGGGTATACAGCTAAGAGAAACGAATTCCTCTGCCACCAAACGTGAATACGTTTGAAGAGATCAACTTACGCGATTTATTAGATATACTCTGTCAGACCTTCTTCCATACAAGTTGTCTTGGGACTGGACAAACCGAAGGCACTATTCAGTACATCCATCTTAGGCAATCTTTACCTAAGATTTATACAACAGTCCTTGCACTTTTACTCCGTCTTCAATGATCTTTGGCATATGTGATTCGCAACGCTTATGCCAATACGGAGTGGTTCTTCGGATAATAATCCAACCGGTCTCTCCATATTAACAATGTTAAAATGGTCAATACATTGATAGTCTGCAATTTAACTATCAAAGAAAAACACGTGTGTAAACAACGATATTATTTCCAAATGGAAATTTTATCGATCAATCATCATTTAACATATATATATATATATATATTCACATTTCCTTATTTTCTATGTTTAGAAAATATATGTTATTAACACTGGAAAACATTTCCATAGCTTAATTACGTATCACTATTCTTCCACATCTATCAGACTCTAACTATAAACTAACAAGAGAAAAACTTCCTAAGTATAAACCCCGAAGGCCGAAACCAACATCAAATCGATACTCAAGAAACCATTCAACTTATTAATCTCTAGTCAGTTTCTAATTTTTATTTAACTCCATTTTGATTAACTATGTTCGATTAACTCCTTTCGATTTACTCGATTCGATTAACTCCTCTATTTATTTTCCCAATAAATAATCCTTTATTCTATTTATTTTCTAAATAGATATTCCTTTATTCTATTTTTCTATATTTATTTTCTAAATAAACAAATTCTTTTTCAATTCTACTTATAAATGTTTTACAAATATTTCCCCTTATATTCAATTTGCAAATGGTTTGCAAATATTTCCTTTTCTAATTATCTCCTATTTATAAATATTCCATTTATAAAGATTTTCCTTTATTTATAATTCCACTTAAAATTATTTCGTATTTATAAATATTCCATTTATAAATATATTCCTTTTTATAAAGTCTTCTTTGATTTTATAAATAATTTAATTTCAATATTCATTTTGAAAATTCCCTTTTTAACATTCTGGTATTTACTATATCAAATAACGATGGCCAATATCGTCTAAACACACATAATCGACAACAGATTTTATATCACATCATATATCTCGATATATGAAACAAACAACAAATTAAATATTGAGGAACCCAGTTGGGTCCCTCCAACCTGTTTCACTGCATCACAGATGTTAAACAGTATGAATATAAAATATTCTGATGAACAGAATCAATATATGAATAACGATTTATATATATATATATATATATATCGTTATCTATATTTTCAACCAATACACAAGCAATTCAACCAAACAGTTAACACACATCAATCAACAGATAATTATCAGTTCTAAATATACGTTAGAAAAATATAACTGTTCATAGTTGGTGAGTTTTACTCACATTGGCAGTTCAACATTAAAGAACGATAAACTGTTGTTTGATTTGAATCAAACAGTTTATTTCGCCATAAATTCATACGAGCCCCAATCCACTTCCAGCCAGCTTCATTATGAAGCTCTCGTCCATACGGTCCCAACAAATCTTGGTTTGTTGAATTTCGATGTCGTATGAGTTAGATACAATAATTTCAAGTTAATGCACATTTTAAATATAAACTTAAACTAATTTAATTCTTGTTTGGCTTTACCATAAATAACCGACCCATCCAATATTTGAATACCCAACCCATAGTTCATCTTCCTCCGCAACACAGATCACTCCATCCAGACGCCAACCTATGCAATTAACAGACCTTCATCCCATCGTTTCTCCTCCCACACTCCACGGATTCACAAACGAATACCACCAACGATCTCCTCTTCTCAACCTCTTCCCACACATACCCCAAATGCACCACTCGCCCTCACGCTGGAAAATCCGTCGACGAGACAGCAGCTCAACCACCGAACAACTTTTCCACCGAAGTCTATAAATCTAGCACAAACGAAGCCTCTTCTCACCACAAATGCCAATACGATACTCATTTCACCTCAATCTTTATAAATCGTTCAAAAGATCCAGCCCTAGATCCACGGTGAACTTCGACAGCGAACAGAGATACCACCGAACCCACTAAGATTAGCATCAGCGTGTAGTTCTCGGTCTCAGGAATTCAAAGAAATAAACATTTTGATTTTAGGAATTTCTTTGATTTTACTTTTGATTTTTTTCTTACGGTTTTTGTTTTTGAGGAACGCTGATATTTTTCTCGTGTTTAAACTTGATTTGTGCGGCTGGAAACATAGATGCGTGGACTGAGGATGACCACTTAGTTTAAGGGATAGGAGATATTTTATTAGGATATTTTAGATATTTTTCTTTTAATATTTTAAATTCGTTTCAGCACTCTAAAAATCCCTACGAACACACACGATACCTAAAAATCATGAAAATTGACATGCAGCTAGAATTCGTCATTACGGTCCCAACGAAACAAGTTTCGTCGAATTCCGACTCCGTTTGCTCACACAGCGTATTTTTAGCCGTCAAAATACTGACTGTTTTTCACTCTAAAAATCCGTACGGCCACACAGTGACCCCAAAAATCACGGAACTTGGAATCTAACAATAATTTGATGTTGTGGATCCAACAAAATTAGTTTCGTCAAATTCTGACTTCGTTTGCAAAAGTGGCTATTTTTAAAGTCCTAAATAACCCTTTTAAATATATAAATATATTTAAAAACAATTAAATTTAATATTTAAAATTAAATATTAACGTATATATTCACAGTGGAATACCATACAGCTCTAGTTGGTTTTACAACTCGATATTTCAAATCTGGGTCAACCCGATATTCGATTTATATTGAAATTCCTTTTTAAAATATAAATAATTCCTTTATAAATTATAAAAGAATTCCACAGCGACTTTTCTAAAATTTGATTTGGACATAAATCAAAATCTACACGATGAAATCCCGATTTTCTCTTCCATCAGAAAGATATACTTCACCAGCTCCGTACGTTTCTTGTTTCACAGAAATCCGGCTTAAAACGAACCTTGTACATTCAGTTGAAGTTCAAATCGCCAAATCGCGAACTGCCGCGCCATTTTGAGCTCAATTATAATTATAATATAATTTATATGCTCAGCCATCGTTTAAATAATATATTCGTTATCGTAATTCAATTTTAAACTGAATTATATATTTCGAATTTCCCAATTCACACCATATCGCCATTTCCGCCAATTCTAATTATTTCAGAATTAAATATATTATTTAATTATTATTTTAATTAAATATTCAAAGTTATTTAATAAAACGACCATTATATTCTCTTAATCACTATTTCAATAATTAAATTAATTAATTATTATATCGCTGAAAATGCGGGTCATTACACCCATTAAGTGTACGTGTGATGCATGTTGCTAAAAGCTAACTCGGCATATGTAATCAAAAGCACAAGCAGGCCACAACTTCCACATAAATGTACTTCACTTATATAACTAAAAATAGAGTCAACCATGATAGATGAAAAAACATTACCTAGCACATAATCAGGAATAATAGCCAAACATGAAAAGCACAACTATGAAAGCAATAAAAACATGATACAATTACAATCCTAAATGAAAATAGCTTGCAATTCAAACATTAATGAAATAATAGCATAGTCTCAATCTACATTCAAACACTAGCATGTGCAAGGATGCATATATCTAGCATGCACATAACTGCCTGTGTTATGATCGCCCTACACAATCGGTGCTAATATAACCTAACAATGCATTATACACGCACCTGATCAATATAGGCCGATAGTTGTCAAGGTAAATAAATAGAAGAAAAGAAGGAAAATGAAAATGAAGGAAAGACAAAGGAAGAAACACCAAAACAATCATAGAACTCGTCGTAAATCCTATACCGCATCAGATAAAATATAATAACAATAATCACATATATAAAACGGACGAGATAATAATAACTATATAGATCACACAATCAAAGTACACAAGCTTATACAGTTTTACCAAATGAAAATAGAATTTATACTACTGATAAATAAACCCAGCAGATAAAATGTCTTTAACAGTAAAGTGAACACTTTCAAGGTTTCATAGTGTTCTGTAATAGAATGTGCAACAATGAACACAAGTATAAATGTGAGAAAGCATCGCTTTATGTTATTCCACTTGCACTGCTCCAAACAATGTTCACACCGACTATGTAATCTACTCATTTAAGAGTACTCGAGATAATAAAAAGTAATGCATAAAATCTAAAGTTAGACAATAGTATACTGTGAGCGATAAACAAATCATAATATATTATTAATCGTAATAATATATGAAATGGACAATATATAGATTCATACAGAATCATACCTTACTATACATCTACAAAGTTAGCACATAACATTGAAAATTTGCTACTTTATGATAATCATCATGGATGTATATATGTATATGTACTTAGAATGATAAGGAATCGAACAGACATAACATTCACCATTAATCCTCATAATCACTCAACTAGTGCGTTAGACATATTATAACGTTTGGTTTTCCAGTATATGAATGCATGATATTCCATATGCTAAGAACTAAGTTTTACGCATGTATAACCCATGGTAAGGATCTGACTTGGTCCGAGTGGATGCTATAAATTTCCTTACTTGGAAATGTTCTCCTAAAATGGAGATAAGGAACCATTATTGCTCAAATAGACATCACATCACACCCAAACCTCCGCTTCTCGATTATTTATTCAAACCTACACATCAGTTATCCTTTTGCATAAGTTCTTCTTAGTAGAGCCCGTTATGGAGTCATCCATACAACCTCCGCTTTAAGTCACCACAACGAAAAACTATCCAAGACAATTATCATCCATCATAAAGTATTATATGTCCCATGGCCCTCCTTAAACAGTTCCTTGGTCTGGCCCATCATCGCCTGCTCTACGTCTTAGAATACAAACATCCAACATCAATGACACTACTTTCCATTATGGAATCACTTTCATTGAATGACGAAAGTACTGCATCGAAGCACTACTCCTTACCTCAGTGCAAACCCGTTGGTCGAAGACTCATCACGTTGAACCACTATTGAATTATCATGCTTCTCGAAGGCCCATAAATGTTCGCTTCAAAATTCGTCAAATAGCCAATCGTTAATAGTTGTCGATATTGATCACAACATAGTAGTTGAAGGCGACAAATATAATCATGTACTTAACCAATAGTGGTTTAGTACAAATCAGGTGAAATTGTACGGTATTTGTCATGAAGTCCAAGCTTGTCATCATGTACATCATCTATGTCCAAATCATTTGCCAAGTTCTAATGCTACTCCATCTTTAGCTTAATTGGCATGCTTCGGTACTTCTTCGTGAATTTATTCCATCCATTAAAATTTGTAACCATTTATGCATTTAATCGACATCATTATACTTTGTCAGATCATTAGAGTTCCCATCATGTATGTATTCAATCGATATACCTTAGACACTATCAAATGAAAATTTTCTATACTGATATCGCATATAAACGACTTTTTCAACTGAACTAAACAATCATGCAACCAATGATACTGTAAATGTCTAAAATAGTATATATACATTCATAATAGCTTATAAAATTTATAAATAAAATTTTATTTCTTGAAGAACTATTATAACTATAACAAAGAATACAAAACTATACAACAATCGCGTATAACCCACTGCATAGTATTGAGAAAAAACTAATGAAATACAACGTGACCTAGAAAAAAACTCAATACCACTGTACAAAAATTCATATACAATGCGTTTCTTCACTCCTTCAATCAGCAGTTACGTCATCTCCTTATGAACCAACTCTAAAACACTTCAAAATAATTCTATGAATTGTACAATACGGCTCATTTGCATTAAGATTTCCATGCCCAAAAGCTCTACGATTTCTTTCAGCCCATATCTCATAAACGAATTTCTTCAAATATATGTAACAGCGACTTTGATCTATTGTTCCTCCACCCAGTTGCTTTGTATATATTATACCACTCTGTTCTACTAACACATGAAGGTCTATGAAAGAATCCATGTGCCAAAAGCCTCGTCCAAACTTGAAATGCATAAATACATTCAAACAACAAATGCACATTTGTTTCTTCAGTTGACTTACACAGATAGCACAAACTATCTGGCAGAAGACTAACATTACGTAGTTTATCTTTTGTGCTGATAGCATTAGCCATAACCTTCCACAAAAGTAAATTCTCCTTTGCCGAATTACTCATATTCCAGATCCTTTTTTCCCATGGAAAAACTTGTCTTTCACCACACAGTAATGAATTTACATGCTTGATCGAATGTGGTTATCCTTCCAAATCAGACAGCTGTTCCCATCAACATTAAAGTCCTCTGACAACTCTTCCCATAATTTCCTCAATGATGATGAATTTGTGTAGGGGAGAACCACCTTAACGTCCTGGATGTAGTCATCAACAATTGCATTATCAGCTATACCAGAAAGCTTCCTCAAGTTATATTCAACAATTGTACTCAAGATCACTCCAGGTTTTACAGCATATAAAATTTATCTAAAGCAACCAAAGTGGAATTACTGCAAAATAGCCTAAATCTTGCAATATTATCAAAACAATGCGTAAGCAGAGAGAATGTTATAATTAATTTGAAACCATATTGAAATGATTTTTAATTTATTTGTAAAATAAGATCTAGGTTCATCTACTTTAGAAATCCTATTTTAAAAATTAGAAATCATTCATAAACATTGATATTATACTATAATAATAATCATAGTAAAGTGAGAGATAACGTCGCTTATCTCAGCTAAATCAACATAAACTAGCGCCAACTCGTTAAGTTCTACATCACGAGAACAACAAAAGAAATAACATCTAAAATGTACCTCATATGCAAAAGATATATTATTTATGTTAATGGACTATTTAAATAATTAAACTAACTTAATTATAATTAGTGAAACTAATCACCTTTTTAATCTTAATCTCTCTTCTTCTCAACGACTTAAATGTGTACTCATACATATTATGTGCACCAAATCCCTAGTTTTAAGTTCCAACTTCCCCTTAATATATCAGTTATTTTTGATGTTTTCCCCATAAATGAGCATCAATTAACCTCCTCTCCACAGTCTTCGCCATCGACGAAAGCCTTAACCACTAAGTGAGTCTCACCTAGACCATACTTTGTCTGCCTATAATGGATGGAAGTTGTTAAGGACCACTGCACATCATGAAACTCTAAGAAAAGGAAAGGCTTGCTAAGATGGGACCAACAAAACCATTCCCATTGCCTCGCTCAATTCGAAAACCCAAATTAAGCTGCTTCACTATTTACGCCCAATTTATAAATCGACATCGAACTCCACAATGTTGATATAGGATCAAATGGATTTTCATATTAGCTTTAAACAAGCTTCATTTGGGAATTTTTCATGTAGTAAATCACACAATATGATTTTTTAAGGAAGAAGAATAAAACATCCATGATCCTGCAGCATGGACAGTGGAACAGTACTTAGGCTTATAGGAAATTTTGGTTTAGATAACATAAATAATATTATTTTATTTGAATTTTTCAAGTAAAGTCAACATGCATTTTAAGCTCATATGATAAAATGGTGTGTCCAATCACTATGAAGCTCAACTATGTGCATCACCTCATTTTATGGTCTTGATAGTATAAGTTTTGTCTTTATCCAAGATTGGGATCCGAAATGATAATTTCTCTCTTTTCAAGAAAGTTTTGACCATCGGATCATCCAACCTCCAAATATATGTTCCACATACTCATTTCAATTCATATCTTCAACCCAACTCAATAGTTGTGCTATTGAGTCCAAATTCGAAATTTTTTAAGAAATTTTTGGGACAACCAATTAATTAACGTTAAATACTTAATTAAATTATATAAATATTCAATAGTTAAAAACACAAATTGTTGCATTATTTTCCCATAGAGGATTTCATCGTCAAAGTCCCTAAGGATGGAGCAGCACAACCCAACACTCTTTAATAAGAAATGGCACAAGCAAAATCGTAGCTTATCACGTACAATGACAACCATTGAAGGCGATCAAGAAAAAGTAAATAGACTCAGAGTCAACTTGGAGCCGTCATTTTTTTCTTCATGAACATTAATAATTTCGAAATCATTGTGGCTAAACAAACATTTAAATTGTACATTACATCCAAATAAGAAGGCCAAGTGACAACTTGCTAATCGAAAGACTGTCCAACTAATATCTTATACATCAAATTTCATTTTCAATTTTGGTTTATAACATGGAAAATTTTAGTAGCTAGCACAATCTTTTACATGACATGATCCTGAAAAAATTATGACTCGCAACAAATGGCCCAACCAACAATACTTTCCCATCGACCATGATTCGATCTTTGAAAAAACTTGAAAAACCATATACACTTAAACCACGATTTCTCTCTTCTTTGACCTCTGTTCAACCTCAAAGCATTAACAGTCTCTTTGGTATTCAATCCTATATGCTTTTCTGTTTGGTTCCATGAGCTAATTCTCGACGATGTGGGATGTGCAAGACGAAATGTTAAAATTGGACTGTTATGTTTTTTCTTGATTTTCATGCATACTGATGATCCAACAGACGAATGAAGAACGTTGATGACTCCATATTGATGATACAAACAACTTTTTGTTGGTACTGTCTATTGAAAGAGGACAGATTGAAAGGAGCAACATGGACCATTGAATGTTAGAGTTTCATGGTTGTTAGGTTTAGGGTTTGGGAATAAAATATTACTATTCCCGGAATATGTACCCATATGTATAGTTGAAGGTCCAAAAATGGCCAAACGGATCTGGATTTACATTCACACATGCCGACGGGCAATTTGGACATAAAAATACCTTCAAAACATGATGAAATATGCCTGGAGGTTAGATTCCAATTTCTGTAGCACCTAACCCTTTTTTCCAACATTGAATTTCCATAATTGAAATTGACATTCATCTAGAGTTCGAAGACCAAATGGTACATCCAATTATCAAGAAACTCGCTAGTGTGCATCGCATTACGACTATAATTTCAAAAATACAAAATTTTGTTGTAATCCGACATTGCACCTCATAATGACAATTTTTGCATGTATCGAGACTTTTTTGCCTCTGAACGTCAAATATTAGAATATTGCGATCCTTATACTTTCCTTCAAATAACAAGCGATCAGAACTCAATGGAAGTGGTGTTACGTCCTGATTTGATCATATGTGAAAAATCACGTTTTAGAACCATCAGCAAACTAACGACTAATATTTAAGTAAAATATTTAAACATCCAGTCATTAATATATTAGTTATTATTTTCTCCCCTCCTTCAAGGATTTCATCACCAAAATCTTCAAGAATGAAACAACACAGTCCAGCACTCCCGCATAATGATGGCACAAGACAAATCATCCCTCATCGCTCTCAAGAACAACCACTGGAAGCAATACCAACGGAAATGGACTTAAAATCTGGTGTGAGGCCATAACTCCCATTCCTAAGTACAATTACAATCCAATCCAGAGCCAATTTAGCTTAGATAAACACCTATGTCGTACACTTATTTCCAAATTAATGAGTAATGAAAAATAAAAGTCATAATCCCCCTAGTTAGTAGGCAACATAACTAAGAAACATCTCCTCCAACTTTGGCTTAGTTCATGAAACAATTCAGTGGCATCTCATTTGTAAGGCTTTATACGGACAACTCAACTGGCCAAGTATGGATCAACCCAACCAAAGAAAACAAACAAAACCCTAAAGTGCCCTCCCATATCTGGGGCATAAAATCATTAAGAATGTACCACGGAAAAAACTACAACTTAGTACCAAACATTCATTGTCAAGTAATACATGGAACAAATAGAGTGTAAAAGAGTAGGGCTATCTCACATGCCTAACAACCATGTAAGCATAAGCAGTCATGTGAAGATCAACAACCAAAACTACAAGGGAAAAATAGTAGCAATCATTAAAAGTAACATTCATGTATGACATAGCATGAAGGATATTATTCTACCTAGTATGAAACATAAAATAGGGCATCCATCCATGTATGACTCTAAAGCTGGGTTGCCATCTGATTAGGAATAATAAATTCAAATCCAACAATAATCATCAATGAATTAGAAATGAGTCGAACGCCATCATGCTACCCTCAAATCCTCATTAACTTATCCATGAAAACCATTCATAATCATTCCTGCATCCACCCAATGAATCTCCAGCAGCTATAGGGGACTACTCAACACTTCCTACTCTAAACCACTATTAGAACATTCATCTTTCTAGATTTGAATGCTCAATCATTCTTCTCCAAGAATGTCGGAGGCAAGAAACACCTCTTATATATAGAACCAACCACCATAGTTGAGTCTTCATTACATTACTCTAAGATTTTGAGTCTAAACCAAACATTAACATGAGCAATGTCCATTAATGGGAAATTGCTCTAGAACTGGTACGTCTCCAATCCAAACACGATAACTGCACTAGGAGTCTAAGATCTCTGACCATCGCTCCTAACAATGGTAGGGATCACTATCGAAGAGGAGAAAACCTAGTGATGTGACATCACCAAACAACTTTATCTCCTTCCCTAATAATCAATGCCTCCAAGATTCCAATGTGAAATCTTTCACCATTGACCCTGAATCAGGACTCGGTTATGCTTTCTAGTGCGGTTTTGGTTATCGACTAAGGATGCGACAAACTCGTATTCAACATCTACTATGTTGGGGAACAATTAAAGACTTATGAGAAGAACTACTCGATGCTTTAGCTTGAGCAAGTAATTATTATTTTTGTTCTTAGGCTTGCAAGACACTATTTATTAGGTAAGATATTTTACCGATCATAATCCTTCAAGTACTTATTTTCCCAAAAGTATCTGAATTTGAGTCAGTAATCGTGGATGATTTTTTGTCCTCTTATGATTTTGAGATCTCTTATACACCTAGCAATAGTAATTTGATGGTTGATGCTTTGAGGAAATGTAAGGTGGCATTAATTTCTCTATTTCTGGAATAGAGACATTTAGAGTACATTTTTGCTTTTACTTTTGGACCTTCGTTGGTATTATTGTGAGATTGTTAGCAACCCTTGATGTTAAACCAACTCTGTTGAAGAAGATTGGGTCTAGTAGAGTGAGGATGAGGGCTGGCAGATATTTTGGATAGACTCAGTAGTGGAGAGCCATCGAGATACCTTAGGTGTTATGTAGTTGATTCGAGGGGATGTTTGAGAAGATGCGGTAGGCTTTTTGTTCCCCGTCGCGTAGATTGGTGGAAGTGGAGTTGGTAGAATCCCATCATTCTACGATGACTATTCATCCCTATGGAGACAAGATGAAATTGGAGGTGATGCTTATTAAGGATCTTAAGACTATATTAATAGTAAAGGGGTTGAATAGTGCTTACTTATATTTATGAATATTTTTAGAAATCCATTAGATTAGGCTTACGAGTATGTATTTTAATGCTCATAGTCAATTAAAGAATAAAATAGCAAGTAAAGAAAATGCGGTAATGTAAAAAGGAAAGAACATACTAGATTTTATACCGGTTTGGGGTTACCCTACATCCAGTCACGTACTCCATACGACCTTTAATCACTACCGATTCAATTATAATTTTTGTTTTCGGGGCTATAAGAAGACATCTTCTGGAATCTTGTCCTCCAAGCATAGCCAACTTGATTTTTGGGAAAACAAGTCACTCTGAATTGCTTTTTAGGCATAATCAAACCCATCTTGATTTAGGGCCACCATCTCACACTTGTATAAGTTGTTTGATTTGTTTTTATAAAGAATGCAGCTTGGGTCTTTCGATCATGATTACAATTTCTCCTATAAATCAAAATTGCACTTTGATCTTGATAGAATGATGTGAGTTTGATATAGAATCAAGTCAGAGTTGAATTGACTTGATTCAAACTGGAATCGACAGAGTATATGAATAGTTTTCTTAGAAAATGAGAAAAATTAGTTATGAATTCGTTCCAGGAAGAAGGATATTTATAGAAGTGAAGGAAAGCTCACAAAGTATTAGCTTTTAGATGCATAGAATTCTAATTCGACCTTTCCCGGATCGGCCTATCCTGTTCGATCAACTTCTGCTCGACCTTCCCTAATTCAATATGGAGACCAACAGATATAAGCCAACTTAACTTTGGTTCGACCATCCCTGGTTCGATGTGGGCCCACAGGCACTTCATCAAGTTGAGTTCTAGGTCGGCATTTATGGTTTGGCTATGCTGAACTGGCCTGGTTTGACTCTACCAAGTTAGATGGGAACAAGACCCGAAGACATGCTTCACTACCTCTACGTGGTCAACTAACTACTGCGCTACATCTGGATCGTCCTGCACGTGTCCATGCCAAACCAGATTCAGCCTCAGCTATAGATTCATAGATTTTGAGCATTCTAAAGGATCTTCTTTCTTTGGCTCCCTAATACACGCACAACGACATTACCATGACCACTAACAACCTTCTTTTCCAAACTTTCTTACTGAGAAATCAAACGTATTTGTAATCGTATGACTTAATAAATGATATATTACATCAAGTCAATGTAGGCTTGACATAGCTGAACCACTATAAATCTTGTTACCTTGCATTTCTCCTTTTTTACGTTGTTTCTTCATATTCTATGCTCTACACACGACTCTAGGGAGCTTGGACTATTTTTGGTGCAAAATTTTTGGTGCTTTCACCTTGAAATGAATGGTTATCAATTGTTAGATCTTCTCATCAACTAATGGATGTTGTAGTCTAATGAGGGGAGATCTAAAATTGAATTACTCTATTTCCTGACTACTTAGATTGGGATAAACCTACAAAGAAGGACTAGCCATGACATGAGAGAAAGTACTCATACAATCTCGGAAATGCTTGAAATTTGGATGATTGTGATCTGCCTGGGATCGACATTCGGCTCCTGACATCGGATTGACTCAACTTCCTACTGCCTCGAATCATCATGGCATCATAGCCTCAGATAGGCATTCCTTACAACCTCTGATTCGGCATCTTCTAAATCGATCAAGTGGGATCAGGAATTTATTAACATATTCGGTTCGGCATGACCCAACTCAGCCTATATTGTGACGCGTACAAACATCCAATTATTTGGATTGATACAGATCTGGTTTGGATAACCCATGTCGAATCGGACATAAATGAATAGGAACCCCTGACCCACACCGAATTAACTTCCACCAGGCATGCCGATCAAGATTACTAACAACTACCAACTTGAAATCTTTGAGCATGCTGAACCAGATCAGGTGGTACCTACCGAACTGAGACAAATCCATTAGTCTTAATGAAATGGTGACGACTGAGATTCTTCCCAAAGCCATAACTGGTTTATGGACATTAATCTACATGTGCAATTTTCATGTGAATTCAACATGCCAACCATGAGAACATATGCGGGCAGACCGATTCACGACAACCTTTTTCAAAGGTACCGATGGTGCATGGATTCCGCCAAAGCGATGAAAACTATCCTCGAAGGAGTAGTTACCACCTGGTTTACTGGATGTAATCCTATCCAAACAACAAAATCTCAAATGACATTGATGTGGAGCAGTCTGAACCCAATTCTGAAGACGACTCGGATGACCTAAGTAGGGATAATTGTCAATGGTGGGATACTGGAAAGCGACCAAGGATCCCAACATACCAAAGCTACACTACTCTCAATAACATAATAGAGAGCATCTATCTTGCTACTCGCTGCTTGAAGGTTTATAGAAGACCACTCACTATAAACTAGACTAATGACAACCAGTTTCTCTAAAGAAGGGGTAAAGCAAAATATATAGGCACCCAGAGTCAGGTACCAATTAAACATCCATGGTCCACGATCAAACCTATGGAGCATCATTAAGGTTAGAGCAGTTTGACTCCTCATCAGCTTCCATACGCCCTAAGCCTAGAGATGAGAACTTGAGATCATAGTGAATATAACTCAGCCATCTACTTGCTACTTCGTGCTCCCGTTATGGCGAAACATCCATGCCCTGCTCAAGGCCCAACAAGTCATGTTACCATATCTAGGCTTACTCAATCAAAAGTCTATATTAACCAGCTGGTATGATGGGCCCTACAATGACCTAAGGCGTCTGGAAGAATATCCGAATGGAACATCGAATTAGGCTAAAACACCTGTTTTCCTTGGACGGTCATCTAGGGACAAACATTGACAAGTTCCATTGCAGAATTCACTTCCCTGAATGATTCTTTAAAAAGTAGTGATCAACCGACCGTCTAATGAAGATGCATATAAATGGGACTTCTAACGATTGGCATTCTTGCACTAAAATATAAAAGTTCACTATTCGACTTTCTTCCTTTACTGTTTGTACGTCGACTCATGCCTCAGATGCAGGGGGAAACCTGGAAATCCAAGTTTAGATTGATCATAAATCCATCGTCTAAATTTGAAGCTGATTCAATGCTTTCACCCATCACCTTACTTACGCCCAAAGTATGACTAACTATTTTGTCCTTGCCCGATACTCAATGAGTCAAAAATCCAAACGCTTAAGCCTAGACGTTGCTTGGATTACATCAGCTCTTATCCTCGATATGGGACCAAAAGCCTGGCTATGGATGGAGGAAACATGATTATCCTTCTAGCCACCTTATCCCATATTCCGACAGGGAAATCTCGAAACTTTCATGTACATGGATACATTGTTCTCCCACCAATTGCCACCTTAACACTAATAAGCTGAGACACTATCGTTAATGGTCATGATCCGACAATCTAACCCTTATTTATTGCCCTGGGGGGAAAGTAATTCAAAGAGGATGCAATTTCATCATTCGCTCACAAAGCCCGCCAAACCTCCTTTGTCTTTTCAAGATCTTGACAAAGGCATGGTCGTACTTGGGACTGCTGCTACACAGTAATATGAAAGGGTTTCCTTTGTTGACTAGACCCTTAGCAGTTATCTCCTAGCAGAGACAAGACATAGTAAAATGGACTGGCAAGAAATAGCGATGTCATTCTCACTTAGAATAATTCTTATTTTTTTACAAATTTATTTTTCAATTATGTATCTTGACTTCGCACATTTCATGAGTTATTAAAATGACAAACTTAGATAAATTTATTGTGAATGGTGAAAGTACCCAAAGTCTGGTACTGATCAAATCTCCAACACCCGCATACAGAACCTCAAAATGTCATCGCAACGAGCAAGACTAGTCCGCTCGTTTACTAAACCATGTTGTAACTGAGAGAACATATGTGTCTTCAAACTAGATCTGATCTGATCGTCCACCACTTAATTCATGTGTGCCATGTGTCGACAATTGTGTGTCGTTCAATGCATTTTTAAGTTGTGACCCGACTGCCAGTGGGTGTGGTTTGACCATCCATATAACTAGCTCTTGCACTCAACACCATTAAATTACATGATTCCAGATAAGGGAGGAAGTATTGGTCATCATTCTACTTTTTCTTACATTTTAATTGGGAGAATACAAAGCTTATGTGAACATGGTTCGATTGTTCTCATGTTGACTCTTGCCCTGACACTATAAACTGAAGCGGATAGAATTCAACCATTCATCCCCTAACTCTTTCCTTTGGCATGGAGACAAGAGTATAAAACAAATGAGTGCGACATGTTCTGTTTGTACCTGGATATACTTATGAGTCTATCCCTGTCTCTATCCTTTGACCCGTCAGACATAGTATAAAGATGTACTCGGGTTTGGTACAACTACCTAGCTGATCAACAACTTCATCCCTTGATCAAATGGGAGGAGTATAAAATTATAAGGATGTGATCCAATTGTCCACACAATGACTTTTTGCCTTTGACGTTGGGAAAGAATATGAGATCGAGACGAATAAAAGACGAATGTTTGTCAAAAAACTCTTATGACATGACAAAAAAAATTCAACTCAATACGGACATGTTCTAATCATTCACCTGGCGACTTTTGCCTTCGACGTAGGGGAGAAAGAAAAACACAAAGACAAGGATGAACGTGACTCGGTCTCTTTCCTAATGGCATCTCTAACTCTATTCCATGTTCAGATGGAAAGAGTATAAACTCAATATGGATGTGATCCGACCATCCTTAAGGCGACCTTTGCCTTGACGTGAGGGAAAAGGACCAACACTAAGAAAAATGTGACCTGACTGCTTGCATGACTAATTCTGGTCCTCAGATCTTGGAATGCATTGTAAATCAAGGACAAGTGTGATAGGCTCGCCAAGACTAACGACCACTCGCTCCCTAACTTTAACCCAGTTTGACAACGGAGAAGTATAAACGACGATTACACGACATCCATAACTCTAACCTAGACTGACAACGTGAGGGTATAAAAGGACAAAACACGATGTCTGCACTAACTCCTTAACCCTATAACTAGGGGTAGGAGTATAAAGACTCAGAGGGCTAAAAACATTGACCAGCGCTAAACCTTCCACACGACTGAAAGGAGGCCTTGAGAGTAGGATATTCAACAACATATCATGTGACTTAAGCCAACGATCGAAAGGAGGTATTGAGAGTGATATCCTGAATTGATGCACATACGTATGAGTGGTTAATCAAGGATAATAACACTACTGCAACGACGAGTAGGGAATTGCAAGTACATTAAATGGAAAATGTGATGACTTGAGCACTTGGATGACAAAATCACTTAAGCCTGGAAAACAGTATCGATTCTTATGCATATATCTAAACTTGAAATGAGTGTGATTTGACCACCCAACTCTTTCCATTCCCGCTAGGCTGGGGGCAATGTACCAAAAATTCTGAGAAGGATGTGACTTGACCTCTCGTACCTAACTTATACATTTAACTTGACAAACCACAAATATACCACAAAACAGATGTAACACGACCATCCATCGAACGATTCCATCCTAATTCCTGACTGAGAGGGCTTAAATATTACTGGATATGAATTGACTATCCCATTTCAAACATTAATTTAGAGTGGCACATCCGTTTAATCCTTCAATTTTTTCCCTTGACGTAGGTTGGAAAAAAGAGCACCCAAGGAGACTACAATCTGACTCTTCTTCATCCAGCTCTAGCCTTCAAAGCTCGGATAAGATTACAGACAAGAAGTGATAAGAATCGACCATTGATGCAGCATCATCTCATCTTCCCATGATAAATGGAGGCTGATATGAGATGGATACCAATTAGTCATTCCACATTCAACTTTAACTCACGATTTGACTAGAGATTATGAATCCTGAGAAGACATGGCTTTGACGTCTTCTAATCCGCCAACTCCCAATGATTAGGGGAAAAGGATATAATCTTCGAGGGGTACGGTTTGATACATCGATAACTAACTCCAATCCTCAACCTCGCAACAGAGAAGCTAATTAAGTTGGATATGATTTAACCATTTAATCTATCATTATATTCCTTGATTCACAAGGACAAGCATAAATCTAGAAACTAGGACTCTATGCATATTCTCTAGCCCTACTATCCTCAAACAGGGTCCGACTATGCAATCTGACTAGAAGCAGAAAGTTGCACCCTGCTCGCGACACATGAATCCGGAGTTCCACAAGATCCCATACTATAACCAAAAGGATGACTCCTTGCTGAATTCCTTATATCAACGCCTAGGTATTTGGGCGACCAATCATCATCCAAAATTAGACGACAAATGATGAACCACAAGTATGTTGAATGGAAAGCATGTCACTCATGTGTTCAAGGCAAATGCCACTGACGCTGCCACACAAAACATGAAATTCAGCTTGACTTAGCACCTCTTTCACCATATGCAGATGCTTGATTGACAGCTATTGCAAACACAAAATCAATGTGTTCATCACTCAACAGTTCATTGCCAAGTTAGGAGAATAACCAAAGCAATGAACACTTCATACATAACTAACTTGTTCCTATGCGATTAACTACGAATATAGAGAGATTCGAGAATCAGGATTAGCCATTCGCTTAAAGCTAGAAGAATTATGTATACTCAATGTTCGAATTCTTGGCCCGATGGAATTTCACTTATTACTTGGAACTCCAAAAAGAGAACTAATTTCAGCAATCGAGTCTACTTTCTTATCTGATAAGCTCAACGAAACCAAGCACAAGTAGGGATGGCAACGGGGTGGGGCGGGCGCGGGTAGTACCACCCCATCACCAGCTCCGTTGGGTGATTTTTTGCCCCGTGCCCGCCCCATACCCGCACGGGTACCCATTAAACGGGTTTTAAACAAGTTGCGAGTAATGACGGGTATTCGTGTGTATCCATTATATTTATTCAATTTACTTTTTAGTCGTTTATTGAAATTATTCAAAAGTACATTTGGTAAAAAAACAAATTAGACCAATGCTTAAATGCTAACCTCAAAATACAAATACATATTTAAACCAACATCCAGAAAAAAAGAGACAACAATAGAAGTATCCATAAAAGTGTCAACACCCAGTTATAAATTGTTGAGTAAAGACATGCACACAAATACCAAACAACCAAAAACAATGTTGTTTTTATTGACTATTGATAATAAATTACATTCAATACGCGCACAGGTACCCACGGACATGGATATCTTACAATCCGTGCCCGCCCCATTAATTAATGGATACTAAAAATACCCGTTTATTTTACCAACAGATACCCACTTAACTATCCGTTTCATGTCCATGACAGATTTTAATCGCAGATAACAACGAATACGGATTTTTTTGCCATCCCTAAGCACAAGGAACAAATTCATCAAGAGTGAGATGACTGTTCCAGACTATAAAGGGAATCCTTTTTGATGACTTTGGGTTTAGTCTATTCAAAGCACGTCGTGTTTGCAACAAGACGTACTTTGGAAGGAAAATGTTGACCTTCCTTTTTGCAAGACCGACCCACTTATCACTTCTTATCACTGGATTGTTAAGGGCTCGGGAACGGACTTAATCGAACTCGATCATTCTTAGGTGAAGCAACAAAGCTCTCAAAGGCTTAGATTTTGAATGCCTGGTTTTCTAGTTCGAACTTTCCTTGATCGGCCTATCTGGTTCGATCAAATTCTGTTCGACCTTCCCCGGTTTAGTGTGGGGTCCACCAGATATAAGCTAACTCAAATATGGTATGACCTTCTCCGGTTCGGTATGGGGACCACAAACACTTCGCCACGTTGAGTTCTAGATTGGCATTTTCAATTCGGCTACACTGAACTGGCTCAGTTTGACTATACTGAACCGGATAGGAACAAGACCTGAAAACGTGCTTCACTACCTTGACCTGGTCAACCAGCCACTCTGCTACTTCTAAATCGGCCTCCACAAGTCCATGTTGTTAATGATATTTTTCTTCAACACCGAAAATAGGTCTAAGGATGTGGACCTATTGGTGGTAGGGGGTTATTTAGTTCCTTCAAGCTTGATTTAGTTCACCATTTCCTAGATATCAAAGTCTTAAGATAGAAGATTAGTTACTCTTCACTCAAGGTGTGAGTATCACACTTACAAAACTCAACAACCAACATTTACCTTAGGATAAGGGTTCCCTAAGTGCAACACAAGTTAGGAAGTTAAATGGCTTGTAGAGGGATTTTTTGGGAATCTGGGCCTAAGGATAAAGCTATGGAATGAAGCCTTTATCGTGGAGAAAGCATAATGAACTGGACGAAAGAAGTAGAAAGATAAATCACAGAAATTATGCTAGGTGTTGGTTCACTCTTTATTGCTCATTGATTCGAATCAATAAGTGTTAACAAAGAAAATCCGTAAATCAATTTGGAAACAAGCGTGTGGCCCGTGCTACGCATACGGATAGAGTGTAAATATAAAAATATTGATAGTGTAATAGTCATCGTTGAGTGTAATGGCAGTATTTAATTTGCTGGAAAATAACACTTAGTGTGGCATTGTGTGAAATATTTATAATATGATGATGTTGTTTGGTGACGTTTACCGGGAATGAAAATATGATGTTTAGCGGGGATGATAATATGTTGTGCAATTACAAATGGTATCCAAAGGCTTGAATGATCCTATCACTGCCTATAATTATGAATGAATATATTTTAGTTCAAGCATATTGTGAAGCTGTTCCAACCAAGGTAGCAGCATGGGTAAGAAATATTATAAAAAAAAGACAGCGGACAAATTGTATCGGCAGAACTGTTGTTAATAGTTGAGATATATAATTTTACTACTTTTCTTCACAATGCCATTTTTTCAAATGTGCACCAATAATTAAATCATAGTTGGAAAGTGGACATCGCTGGTGTGATGTTAAACTTGTTACACACTAATGGTTAGGGCTACTATGGTAACGGTAAATTTATCATTATCATACCATTACCAGTCGATTGGTAACCATTTTTGATTAAAATCGGTATAGCAGTTAAAACAGTATGATAACGGTAAATTTACCATTTCTAATGTTAAATTATCGGTAACATTTCTTCAATATCAACACTAACGGTAATTTTACCAGTTAATTCAAAATATATGTATACTCATCTGATACGCTTTGTTACATGCATTTGAAATCAAATGACGAATGGTTATGTTTAGTACAACAATCAAGTGAAATAATTCCAAATACAATTATTTTCTTTTTCATTTATATTTTTTTATGAACTAACACTATATATATAGTTTAATAAAAATGCACTGTATACAAAAAATGTCAAAATATAAACTTAGATGGATTAATGGTAATTTACCATTACCAATATAACGGTTACTGAATTATCGGTAATATCAATCTTCGGTATACCAGTCGATCGGTAACGATAAGAAATTTTGACTTACCTGTAAAAACAATATGATAACAGTATTTATCAAATGGTAACGGTAACCATTACCATAACATCTTGCAGAAAAAAAAATGTCATAATTTGACCCCATTTTGTAGGGTCGCTGCAGACGAAATATAATCTAAGGCAAAAAAGCAGTCACGTCAGACAATAGTTAAGCGGATTAAATTGGGTAAATGGACAGAACAGTCTGAGAACAGAGTCATTCTAACAAACTTGTTTCAGGTGTAGTAAAGTGCAAAGTCTTTCTAACAAATCATACTTACAGATACATAGAGAGAAATATGCAAATGCATTAAACTCGTTAAAAGGACAGAGCGGTTACAAAGCCAAACAGTACACAAAAAACAGTGTTAAAAATCACATAGTGCTGAGGAGGAAAAAAGAGAGACATAGTACAAATTATTGGGGGAAACTGCAGATAGGGCACCGTAAGCAGCCAGGTCAACTTCTATTTTTTTCTTTCTGTTTTGCATCGATTCTAGGTCAAATCAACCTGAAAAAGAAAGTATAATCAGTCAAAGATGAAAAGAGCAGTTTGGTGTACATTTTTAAGTCAAGTAAGAAATGTGTTGGTATGATAAGTTATGTAATAAAATAGAGGGAAGAACATTACTCCCCACCGAGTTTGTCATGCTGTGATGAAGTTCTAGGCGCAGTACTATTGATAGTATAAAACATGTTGGAGATGATGATAAATTATATGTGTAAAGAAAATAACAATTGCAGGATATGAGAACTAAACAGTAATAGGATGAATTGTTAATCAAAATAGTGAACGCTATCAAAAGCTTGGGCAACATATAAAATATCAATTCAAACAATTGCTTATTGTAGTATTATAACAGACAGACATGAGTTGGCATGTATTTTGACAATAAGGTGCACGTGAAGAAAATGAAATGTAGCACGTTTCAATGTCTAAAATATCAAACAATCATAACTAAATGACTAACCAAAGAAAAAAGTTCATGCAAAATTAACTGACCAATAATAAACACCGATGTTAGTTTACCACCTATATATTAAATGAATAAAATCCAGCAACTTTTGAATGATAACATAAGCAAATAGTCCAGTGAAAATCAAAATTACGTATAAATCCAAAATTCATAGGAAATGATCAATTTGAACGAAGGGAAGAAATATAGAGAAAATTGCTACCTAAAAGGAAGGATTTGTGATTTTCCTTCCTGAGATGACATGGGACGAAGGCAGCAAATAGAGAAGGAGGTGCCTTCGTCAAAGTGATTACCGGTTTTGCCTAAGTAAGATTATAGGTTTTTGCTGCAGCTCAATTTAATATTCCTAAATCAAATAATCAATTCAAACAAAGGGAAGAAATATAGAGAAAATCCGTACCTTAAAAGAAGGATTTATGATTATCCTTTTTGAGATGACATGGCACGATAGCAGCAATAGAGGAGACGCATGCGTCAAAGAGATTATCGGTTTCACCTAAATAAGATTTTAGTTTTTGCTACAAATCAATTTTAGGTATGTTAATTGTAGGCATTTGGTTGATTTTACCAACAGTTTTCATTAAGAAGTGTAGGTTAGTAAGAGTGAAGAAGAACGGCTATGAACGTGACCTTTTCTACAAAGGAAAGCATGCGTAAATGAAAGGTCACATGTTCCTGCTTTTATAATTATAACATGGCTGATGCTCCTCACTACGCTTGTTATGCCCAATGTTTTGTGAAAGAGGGAAGTACCAGATTTAAGGTGTAAGTGATAATTGTGTAAAAATCTGAAGAAAATAAGGATCAACTGATTATGCACCACTTAAAATGACGCATATAACCTCAAAGGTTTGAAAGTAACACAGATCCAAATTTTGAGAAAGAAAGCATAAATAGTGCGACACGTCAACTGCAAGAGTTTATATAAAGATGAAACATGCAAGGGGTCACTGAAAAATCGTATTATTATTGTTTTGTGTAAGAGGAGTGTCACCTGCTGTGACCTTTACTTCAAAACATATCTTTTAATTGTCAGCATAGTTACATCAAATGTGCCACCACCATGATCAAAGAGAAGAAGGTTGCCTTCACCAACACTGGTTGCTTTTTATGTAGGTTGTAAGAAGTGGTTGCCAACCTTGCTTTGTTAATGACAGGCATGACAATGGGGTAGCATTAAGTCCATCATCTTTAGTTGCATGACGCTAGGAGTCATTTAACTAATTTGGGGCCATTCTTGATCGAGGAACCAAGCTTCCCTTAACCAATTTCTCTAATTTTGTTGATAACCATTGATGTTTTTTTCTGCAGCGAGTTGGGTTTATTCACCACTGTAAGCGCAGAACATGGATTTCTCTGAAAGACCAGTAGTTATCTTGTACCACAACTTGATATTAGCATTAGCTGAGGCATTATAGAATCTTGTCCCAATCAAACACTTAGCATCAAAAACAGTGTTAACAGAATTAACAGCGTTAATTGATGCAAAAATTAAAATGGAAATTTAAACGATATATGTCACTCCTAGAATTATATACTTCACATGTTTCCGTACCTAAAATAGGAGTTTTCGTAAATATTAAGATAACCCTTACCGGTAGAAAATAAAAGGTTAGTAAAAATAATAGCTGATCAACATAATTTTTTTAATCAAAATTATTATGACATGCAGCTGAAATAATTTGAAGTAACGTTCTTATAGTAGAAACTCTTTATTGGTTTACAAATTATGACATAGAAAGAATATGTGTATCAATGTGTAGAAATATGGATCCTTATTCACAGGACAGGAACATATTAGTAATAAAATATATGTTTTACCTACGGTAAATTTGAGCTTCGAATCAACCCAACCCATGAATAAAAGTTTTCTGTCATTTCCAATGTTTGCATCATTGGCATTCCCATTGGTATTTAATAATGCACCATTTTGAACCATACATCTGCAGCAAAACTAAAGAAAATTAGTACCAAGAAAAATAAAGGGATGACATAATATTGCAAAAAATTAAAGCACAGGAGAAGAGATATACTATATTGGAATATTGTGAAGTAAAACAATGAGTAATAAGCAAGCAGAACTGCTCCCATGAAATTGAAAATGGTATTGTGCACAAATAATAACAGATCCATTGCGTAAGAAATCTCCACAACACAGACCAAAGGCCGACATGTTAAGAGATTGCGTAGTCATCTGTTCCAAATGCTTAAGGGGATTGACCTTCTGGATAGAGAGTGAGTGTCTATCGGTATCCATACAACAGTTCGTGCTATACAAGGGCTTGAACTTCTGTCCATTATAGATATTCATCATATATTCGTTTTCAACATCGAATGTAACATGAAACAAATTACCAAAAATATTCTTTTTCGTCTTAGAGGCGCGTTCGTCGTATATTCGTTTTCAACATAGAATGTAACATAAAACAAATCACCAGAGATAATCTTTTCATCTTAAACATTCTAATCTAACCTCAAACTTATAGGTTCAGACCATGCACTTTTGTGCATGCATCTTAATCCACTTAAGACTATATGAGGCAAGATTTCAAAAATATTTATCATCATCCAATGGATATAACGTAACCAGAAACATATGTGGAATCACAGAAGACTCCGAAAATAAAAGCTGAAAGCTAACCACTACAACATATTCTAAGAAATACCAGTTATTTTTCATTGTTTTGAACCGATTATCAAATAATCTTCTCCAAGAAAGCCAAGTTTTTTGCATTATGATCAAATAAGAAGAAAATACTATCAAAAAGAGAATACATATTTGTCTAATTGAGTTTCAGTAGGACTTACATAACAGTAGATTTCACGTTTCATTTCTTAAGAGAAACAATAAATCACAAATATTTATGCTAAAGGCAAGGTGAAGCCTGGTTCAAATTATTTGAGGTTTCCAGTAAATTTTAGCTGAATTGAAAAATCCCTCACTTTGAAGTGAAGAACTCCTTTAAATCTATTACATTATGTTTTCCATGTTTTTGTTTGAACAGATAAGTTAAAATTGTAACAAAAATTAATCGTAAAATTGAAATTATGGAAGAATTTGTTGCTAAGGACTTGTCAAATTTTAAGATGTTTACAGACACGTCAAATTATATACTACTATTGCTGCGTCCAAGCTATTGTCGAGCATCCTGTTACTGACAACTATACTCACTCAGTTTTAGGGCCAGTTCCAGTCTCCAAAATGCCCTACGCCGGTACGAAATTTGTTGCCTTTTCACATAGAGAAAATAATAATATAATATTTTGCATTTTTTTTCATTAACTTCACATACAAAAGACAATTTGGGAACGTGACGCATGAGAAAGACAATAATACCCTTGTTTTTTTGCAACTGCAGTGGGATCAGAAAATGGGTTATGAAATGGCCTACATAATCTTTTTGTTCTATTCTTTTTTTTCAATTACGTGTGAATTGGCTGGTTAGGAAGTTCAAAAAAGCTTCACCGTGCTAAAGTATTTGTATTATTAGTAGAAATATATTTACGATGAAGACGGGAATTTATATAGCAGTAGAATTAAAGGAACTTCAACTCCATATGTCCATGTTGGCAAAATCCAAAACGAAGAAGAATACTGTATTTATGTACTACTAAAGTGGTGAGCAGAACAAATTATTACACTTTTATGATACAAAGAAATATCTTTTTTGGGTAATATCTTAAAAAAAGAATAAATGCAATTTGGGATCCTCGTTTTGGTCAACCGGCCGTAGAAGCCGCCTCTGGGAGAGGTGGCTGAGTGGTTGATAGCTCCGGTCTTGAAAACCGGTATGTTTTGATACTATCGAGGGTTCGAATCCCTCTCTCTCCTTTTTCTTTATTGTGGGATTAAATTTTTTATTCATTATAACTTATTTGTTTTGGTAAGATTCCAAGTATGAAATAATAATTTTAGTAACCTGTGATGATCCACTATATAAGCCATGCCAATTTTTAAGATAAATACATTCGTTTCTTTTAGTATATGCATGCTGTAAGGTACAAACTTTTAAAACTCCGGATCATTCATCATCAAGATGAAATATTAATGTATAAGAGCATGATGGATCCTACTGATTCTTGACATTAGTTTTTGCATTATATTTGACTGCTCTTTTTAAGATGGTATTTTCTCTAAGGTTGTCAACATTTTGCATCAGAGGGTGTTCTACCTGATAAAGACTTGGAAGAATTACATGAAAGGTTCATCCATAACCAAGATATTAAGCATAGATTACCTTTTTTGTCAATTCTAAAGACATTATGTCGTGATATCCCCTTCATAATTCAATAATATTATTAGTTGATTATGAGATATAACACTAATCTTCAAACATGGCGCAACCATATAATTTAATTGCATCATATAATTTAATTGCACGTGGTCTTAATTTTTGATTTGAAAGAAAAACTTTCTTTGATAAACCATTATATATTCAGCATTTCGTACAAAATATGGGGGACTCCCTACAGAGTGGATATCTAATAATAAATGTTGTAAATGTTAAACATTCAGAGTAAAAGATAAAAAAACCGGGTTTCCCTATTTGTGTTTCATGGAAGAGTGGTTCTTTTATTGAGAACACTGTAATTTTATTAATTACTACATCAAAAACCTTATGTGATTTAATGGAGATATTCCCAAACAAAAATGATGGATCATCGCTTTGATGATCAGTAAGATGTGACATAAAACAACATACAATATAATAAATTTACAGGCTTTTGAGATGATAAGATAAAGTTAAAACAAACTCTAGGGATTTTGAGGGCGGTTGCTCAATGATAGCAGGGGCAAGTAAAGGAGCTAAGTCGGAATGATCGGACTGGATGTGTGTTAATATGATCAGGCTGTAACTGAAAGATTACTGATGCAAAGTATAGGTACATAGCGAGACATGTGTGTAGTACCGTTTGGGTTATGAACTGACCTAAA
This sequence comes from Allium sativum, assembly GCA_030737875.1. NCBI lineage: Eukaryota > Viridiplantae > Streptophyta > Magnoliopsida > Asparagales > Amaryllidaceae > Allium > Allium sativum. Next base: position 1,015,875,297 of record CM060916.1, read on the forward strand.
TACATGTTTGCGTGAAAAGGCCTGGAGGTTGATATGCTTGCTTGAACGTAAACAAAGGTGAATACATTACTTGAAGACAGAATATCATGCTTGGTTGATGATGCTTGATGCTACGTGGCCCTTGGAGTAGAAAACACTGTGAATGAACGGATGCACGTGCTGAGAAATTTGTAGCAACCGGTGTGTGTACAGCCTGAAAGTGTCCTGAAGGATGCGCTTGTAAGTTGAGTAAGTTCATTGAAAAAGATGAGTATTCATGAATTTTTTAAACATATAAATATGTAAATAATAGTCAATACTATTATATGATACAATAGTATATCAAGAGAGTGAGTCAAACTCACCATTCATTGCAAACGACGATTTAACGATGTTTTTTGTCTAATTTCAAACAGGCTTTTGAAATTAGATAAAATTCCAAACTTCTCAGAACGAAATCAATTCACTGCCTATGCGTCAACATGAACCCAATGCAACCGACGACGCATCAACCCGACTTTGTATAAGCTAGGTTACGTGAACTTGCCTTCTTTTACATTTCAAAACCGTGCTCCTCACTGTACACACACCCAAACACCCGAGCACGTTCAAAAAGTGATACGCTGCTCCGCTTAGCTAAATCCAATGTCGTCTTCTTCATCATTCCTCTCTCATCGATCTCGGCATGCAGGCCACCATTGTTCTCCCTCCGACCCATCGCCCTGAATTCTATCCCTGTTACTTGGCTGTAATGGAGGGTACGACACTTTCTGTGCCAAAAATCCACCAAACTCCACCTACATACTCACCTTCCACCCAGAGACACCACACACGTCACAAATCCACCTACAGTCGTCCCTAGTTCACCATGACCTAAACCCTAGGTTGATGTGCACAAAATGTGGCGACGCCCAAAATGACCGAACTCAAAAAGAAGGGCACCACTGTGAAGCTCTCCCTCACCCGATTCCAACGAATCAAGAATTGTTTATTTTAATTGACTATAACATGAGATTTTATACTGTTTGAAGGATTAATGGAGGTGGCGGCTTGTTTTGCTCGGTATAGGAAATAAAAGATGAAGATAGAGTTGAGTATTCATGATTTCATTATCCAGTTAAAATCTTTCAAGACAAATATGACACAGACATGTATATTTACGAATATTTCTATTAAAAAACTTTCTTGTTAAAAAGCTGTCTTGCTAAAGAATGATTAAATCAATGTAGAGAACTTAGATTAACTTGACCACAGTTCAATTTTACCATATATCAGTCAATAAACACACAGTTTAATTAATCCCTAAAATATACAAAATTTATATCTTGAAATAAATGTAAAAGATAGATACATATTCACACAGCCTCATACTTTTAATATGATAACAGTAAACTGTTGAACCAAATAAAGGCTTTACTTTACAGAAACTACCCTGGGCACAATTAAATACTAAACCAAGAAGAGAAATTGCTAGTATAAAGAAATTTTCTACTCATTTCCATCGTCCATAGTAATAAATATATATAAAGTTTGAATCCAAAATGGAAATATGATCTTACAGTGGAGTTAAAAGAAGCACAAGTAAATCTGAATGATCTTCAGATTTCTTATCAGCATATGTTGATCCGATCAACAGAAATCGAAAATATTAAAGAATGAAATAGTGGTATTCTATGAGAAAATTATATGTACATCTGGATATGACATCAATTTATATGTCAAAATAAATGAACAGAGAAAATATGCTAACAGAACATCAAATTTATGTTCTTTCTCCTAGACCCTATCATACTTTTAATCTAATATAGTAAGCAGTTTATCATCCTATTGTATGAAATCATCTCTTGAATCCTTCTATGTACAGATAATGATAAAACTGAAGTTCTATATTGGAAATAAAGAAAATTATCCATATAAATTTACTTCATGCTTTTAACACAGTTTAATGCATCATTCATTTGAAATAACGAATGCTACCTATTAATAATAGAATTTACTTGTTTCAACTAAAACAGTACTCGAAAATTTATTTTAATTCAACTATTTTAAACAAACCAATAGTTCATTATGTAAAATAATATCTTTTGAGTTTTGGGATCATGTGTTAGTTGAAGATAAAGAAATGGTAAACAAAAAAATATTAATAAAATTAGTCAATGTACCATTCAACGATGTCCAAATTATGTAGGATCCAACAACTGCCCATTCTTATCCTGTAAAGGATGATGCATCACACTGCATTATACATAAATAGAAACCTTAGAAAATTGATGTTGCATCAAAATAAAATTCAATTTCTTGCCATTCATAACACGTGGAAAAATCAATATATATAATGGCGATAGTAATCCTAACAAATAAAAAGTTGGTAGGTAATTTTGGCTTGTATAATACCAATATGTAGTAAGTGTTATATTTGTCTGAGCCAAACAATGATACCACTATAGTTCAGTTTTTTCATATAATTTTATGATCTATTTATATCTACGGCAATGAAACATCGTACTTCATCATTGTACAAAATGTAAAGTTTGTTTCAGCTCGATGTTCCTAGAATCTTTTCCATAACTGAACAATAGTTGCTATATCTGATAAGGATCGAGAAGATTAATGGATTGCGTCATACTATAAATTGCAGGAAATTGCCGTATGTAAAATATTTCAGTATCATGTCAGTCTATGAGTAAATATTACGGTATTTCTGTTCTATTTTTTTAATTCACGGACGATATAAAGATTTAGACTTCCAAATGCATATGTAATGTAATAAAGTACTCAGTTAAGAGTGTACATAACGTCTAAATGTCATTAACGAATCATCAAACGTGTATATTTTGGTATTGGGTTCTACAAACCAAACTCGTGGATATTCGGTATATCAATATTTTTAAGAAATGAATATAGGTGCATCCATAGTAGTAGAGTAATCCAGTAAATTCCATTGCTCTCCTTCGAAAATATATCAAGCAAGCAAAAAAAAGGAATAAAAGCGTAGAACGAAAAATAAGTTATTTATGTTATATAGAGATTCTCGTTGAAAAGGAAAACTGGAAACGGGAAGGAAGATAATAGTAAATTGATAGTTTTAGTTTCTAATCAAGATCCAATTTGTGTCTGGACATAACTGATATTATTTTATGAGTTGGGAATTATTAAGAGAACATAAAATTTCAAATTTTTTTCTTTTCAATATCTAGATGTTACCGCAGTACACTACTTTTGTATATCAGTCTACAACATATAAAATTTTAATTGGAATGATAAACTTAAAACATTGAGTCCTTCCAATATAAACTCTGTATGTGATTAACCTAAACAAATATTCAATTTTTGAGTTAAAAGAATGGAAATTTGAATATATCCATGCATTTGAAATGCAATAACCGGTTCTTTATCCAGCATAAAAATCGATTATTTAATAGGAAATTGGGTTAAATATACCCAGAGTAGACACAGATCTCAGCATAAAATGTCAGAATCAATCTTAGATATAAAACTAACCCTGAACTTGAAAGAAATATACAATATAAAGCATAAAATTCAGAAACATAGATAAAATATTGTAATACCTCAAATAAGTGGATAATTGTGGAGAGGAAGCAATAGTTTGGAACGGAATGAGAATGGTTCTTCCAGTTCGAGTACCTGTAATCAACACCAAAGTGAGCAAATAACTTTTTATAATCAAAAAGAGAATAAAACGTACTTTTTGTACAGAATATAAGAGATCTTCAGTTAATAGACATGACAGCAAATTCATACATCAATTTGTCTGAAATCCGTAGATCTAATGTCTATTTCATCGAAATTGAGGTTGTATCAGACAGATCCAAAGACCGATGAAGGAATAATAAAGGAATTAGAAGATAGTATGATGAAATTAAAAAATAAATGTTAATGTAAATCATGTCATCGTACAATCACCGAAATCCCAATATAAGGAAATTACAAAAAAGTGACGTTAATATGTAGACGAAAACTAATAACGAAGTCATTAAGAGTCTAATCAAAGTAAGGAATAAATAATACCGATAGAGTAGTTTTCCATAAGAGAATAAAGATCTGGTGGATAAACAATACAATTGAAATTGGTCGCTGAAGTACCTTGAACCAAGGAAATGGAAATGATGGTGGAAGGTAACCGTGGATTATGTGGAAATACATACTAATTTGACTTCAATTTCAAAATTAGTGGTGAAAAAACGGCTGCATCAGTTTGGAAATGCGAGGAATAATCATCGTGGCGAAGAAATAAAATTTTCTTTACCGGTTTGGGAAAGATGAAGCAGAAGCGGTTGTGCTAAGGGGAGCGATGCGAGGGGAAAAGATTTTGGCAGTAAAAAATATTGCGGGACACGTGGCAGCGAGAGAAGTGTTTGGTTTCTGCTATCCAGTATAAGTAATAGATTAGGGTTTACTCTATAAGAAATAGTACAGGATTTAAGAATGAGAAAAATCCCTTAAAATGTGATCCCTAGGGCCTTATTTACAGACAAATCGAGTCCCTTTTTGCTATCGGCTGAGCAGAAGCCCCTTTCAAATGCAGTAGCATGGTGTCAGCAGCTCTACACCTTTCGGTTCTAGTTGTCTCGGTTTCGACTGCCCTTCATTCTTCTCAACATTGCTATCGGATCTTAACTTAATTTTGTATACTGGTTTTGGCTTTAGGAGCTTAACTTTGATGCTCCTTTTCATGTGTATGATACCAACTCCATTGGTATGGATAGCTTTCGGAACAACTTACGGTTCTTAACAACAAGCTCTGGTCTCGGCTGTGAGCTTTCATAGCATTATTCTTGTGCTTTCGTTTTTAGGACTTCATAACCTTCACCTCTTTCGGTATCGACACTAAGCAAATTAGTGTGGATAGCTCTTCTTCTTATAAACCTAGGTTTGCTTTTGGTGAGTATTTCGAATTGGTCTCGGTCTTCGAAAGCTTGCTCTCGGTACATCCCCAGAAGGCATTCAAGCTGTCTTTCAGGGGTTGACAAGCTTTGGCTCCAATAGCTACCTTTCGGGACGTTTCCCTTGTGTTCCTGTTTCTTACGGCTCTAACATCTTTTCCTTCTTCTGCATCGACACTAAGTTAATTAGTGTCGATAGACCTTTCATCTCCCTTTCCCTAGCTTGGTGCTTCCTATCGTGTTTCAGATAGTATAAAATTCCCTCTTGGTTTTGGGTCTCGGGTCATCAGCTTTCGACAATCCATTATTATCCGCTTTGGTACCAAAATAATTTTGGGTCTACTTCCTTGTGATTGCTTTCGGAATTGGGCCCATGCTGAATACACTCTACATCATAATTACCTTGTTACAAACCTCTTTTGTACCGGTACCAAACTTTTCTCCTATATGTTGGCATCGATAGCCTATTAACGAAAATGCCATTTTGATGCTTTCGGTTTTTTAATTATTTCAGTAGTTTGATGTCGGCTTCATGATTTCGGATCACTCTTTTGAGCTGGTTGCGATACGCTTCCCCTTCATCGGCAACAATTTACGGTGTTGAATTTGGTTGTAACACATGTCAAAGCAGATTCGACCTCAGCTATAAATACATGGACTCTGAGCATTTAGAAGGATCTTCTTTCTCTATCTCTCTGATACATACGTAATGAAATTGTCGAGGCCACTAACAACCTTCTTTTCTCTGCTTTCTTATTGAGAAATAAAGTGTATTTGTAATCGTACAACATAGTAAGTGATAAATTACATCAAGTGGATATAAACTGGACATGTAACACCCCGCCTCCGCCAGGGTGTCTCTTGCAAGCACTCTGACTTTGGAGGGGCGTTTGAATCAGGTAAACATGCATAATGATATATCAAGGCAGAACAAGAACATATGTATATATGTTAACAGAGTAAATAACATAGATAAAACAGCGGAATATTTCAAACCATTTCAAAACAAGTCTGGTACAACATAATGTCAACTTTCCAAATACACTAGTCTAGATAAAAACGACATTTCTGAAAAACTGAAATACATAAGTACTATCCCCAAAATAAGTGATAACCATAGCTAGCTTCATGTCAAAACCGTACATGAGCTAAAATCCCACAAGCAAGCTATCAGAAATCCAGCTAAGCTCCAATATTCCCTCCCTGAGAACCTGGGGGGGGGGGAACGGAAGAAAAGAGGCGAAAGAAAACAGGTCAGTCAAAAAGACTGAGTAAGCCCTACTACAATCAATGTAAACTGATAAAGTTAACTGGCATGAGAAGCAGGTATGATCATAACGATAACAACATACTAGCATGGTGATTAACTAACAAGGTAGATAAAGGTGTCATCGCATAATCAGGCTTAAGGTTTTGCACCACAGGTGTACTAGCAAACTAACATGACTGGAATAAACAAGTATTGATCCCTTGGCCCAAGCTTTGGCCCAATAACAAGAAATGACCCTAATACAAGGTCCAACCAAACGGTCTAGTCGATCGGCTCCCTAAGCCTAACTCGTCACGTGTTGGTGTCAATACGGCCCAAACATAATTGTAGTCGAACTGTGCCGGGTCCACCCTTCGGGTGTATCAAGCCCTAGGGTGCCAACCCCTGGACACCATAAACATGAGTGCACAGTCTCGATCTACTGGTACCCATGGGTGACTTCTCCAAATACGGACTGCGTGCACGACCATAGTCCGTCCGGAACTACATCGGCGTACCACCCGGCCATCGTTTATTGGTCGCTTACCTCCAGCCCAGTAATTCGTGCCCCACACCCTAACCTAGACCCTAGGGCCATGATGATACAAACTTGGGATTACTGCTGGAGTGGACCCCCATTGCTAGGATTGTCTAGTGGGTTAAGTACGGTTTAACCCTCTTGCTAATCATGGATTAACTTGGTTAAGTGTAACGATGAGTTCACGACTTAACCCTGATTAATCTACCAAGCCCAAATTGGTTAAGTATTAAGTGGACCATGACTTAACCCTAATCATGAGGCATTAATTAATTAATGTGCCTTAACCTCTCACATTAGACTTTGTTGCGGTTACTAGTTAAGCCGGTCGGTTCCGGGTAGCTTTACACCACAACTTGGTCTAACCTCGGGTTCAAGGTACAACATGGCCAACTTCTCACATTGGGTCCTATTGTTTGTAGCAACTAGTTAAGCCGGTCGGTTCCGGGTAGGTTTACGCTACAAACTCAACCCAACCTCGAGTTGGTCACACTTATCTTTTCTAAGTGTCATGTCCATCATGTTTCCAAAACATGTTACAAGTTTTCAAGCAATTGGGTAGACCTAACTTAATAGATAAATTCTCAATGGGTAGACCTAACTTAATAGGTAAATTCCCAAGCTTATGTTTTTATGTCTTTTAAGTTTACCCAACCCCAAACGCAATCCCATCGCTTACATATCGCAATAGCGCATAAAGGATAGAAAGAGGGAACTTGGCATAATCATGACATAAAGGTGTTGAAGCCACAAGTTCAACATGGTGGCATATGAAATGTACATGTGTTCATATACTTGCATATTACATTTTAGGCCTCAAAAGCATGCATAAAACCAAACTTAGCATATTGGTGATACATGGTGCTAAATGACATGTAGAAATGGCCATAAGTTCGCATTTAGCCTCACATGCAAGTTATCATAAGGGATATGATAACTTACATGTTGCCAAAATGCAACCTTTAGCCTAAAGCTTGAAGCTTTATGCTCATAAACCCAAGATAAGCTTACATAACATGATAACATGATCAAAAGGATCAACCCAAACTTGCATAACATAACTTGCATATCATATGACAAACTTGCATATCCAACTTGCATAACATAACTTGCATATCATATGACAAACTTGCATATCAAACTTGCATAACATACTTGCATATCATATGACAAACTTGCATATCAAACTTGCATAACATACTTGCATATCATATGACAAACTTGCATATCAAACTTGTATAACATACTTGCATATCATATGACAAACTTGCATATCAAACTTGCATAACATACTTGCATATCATATGACAAACTTGCATATCAAACTTGCATAACATAACTTGATGAACTTGCATAACACATCATAGTAAACTTGCATATCATGGCAAACTTGCATATCATACATTTAACTTTAGAGTTTAAGTATGAAAGTAGAATAGGGCTTACAATGCTTAAGAAGTCACAAAAATATGACAAAGCCCTTATGCAATCAAATAGACCCAAAATGCAAGCTCTAACATAAAAACCCTTGAGCCAAAATGATCAAAACTTTTTCTTTATGATGCAAATATAGAAACTTGACTTGAATGCAAGCTAATGATGCCCATACAAGTTTGAAAACACTTGTATGCATGGAAAATCACTTAGAAATTTATTTAGGAATTTTATGAAGAGAGTGGAGGCCATGAGAGGATTGATTTTGCCATAGTTTAGTTGTATGAATGAATAATGATGATTTAGGGTTAGGTTAGGGCTTTATTTGTAGATTAGGCAAGTGTTTTAGGCCATAGGATTAAACCCTAGTTCCAAACTCAGCCCTCAAAACCGAATCTGGCCCCCAAGCTCAACACAATCTCTAAATGGTGCACCAGGCTAAACAGCCCGTCTGAGCCACATCGACAGCCAAGTCGACAGGGCTGTCGACTTGGTCCAACCAAGTCGACTCCCAAGTCGACAGGGCTGTCGACTTGGGTGCTCTGGCGGGAACTTTCCCGCCTAGCCCAATCTGACCTAATTTTTCAAATTCAAACTTGAATTTGAAATCTGTTTTTACTTTGAATTTTTCTGAAAACTTCGTTGGGCCTTAATCGGGTCATACGGACTCCGATTTTCGAAAACTCGGACTCTATTTCGCGTATTTTTCCGAGACGAACGCAATGGCATAGCCCGTTTCCCTTGATTCAGATTTTAGAATTAAATTCTGCCTCGATTTACATCATTACAGGTTATTGAAAATATGGGTTGTTACATTCTCCCCTCCTTAAAGGATTTCGTCCCCGAAATCTTCAAGTTAGGAAGAACGTATCCTACCATCCAATCATCCATCTACTCAAAACATCATCCACGAGCAATCATTGTCCTTACAAGATTCTAAATGTTGTATGAACATATGCAAAGGTGTGTGTATATGTACTTATCTAATGCAAATATCATCAATGCAAATTATGTTAGTGAAATGAATCCATATGTATGCAATTCCTAAAATACTGCATAACATCTATATGTGTGCACATAACATACATCCATATGCAACATCCATGTGATAACACAAAAATTTTCATCCATGAATAAGCATAAACACTCATGCATATGCAATATGAGGAGTGTGTGAGCCGATCTAGTGCCTAACGTGTATAATGCATCCACGAGTAACCACTTGCAAACACTTGCAACCACTTGCAACCATCAAGCATAACATGTTTCAAACACATGTTTCATCCAAAGGGTTTCTACCTAAGGTTCTCATGACAAGATTAACACGATAAACTAGATAAACATGGATAGCAAAGAGAAAGATATGCTAACAAAGAAAAGAGATTGAGAGTGTACCCTCAAAAAGGAATGGATAAAGCCCACGCATCTTCTCCTCGGTTTCCCAAGTTGCGTCTTCTTCGGCTTCACCCCATTGAACCTTCACCAACTTGACCTCTCGATTCCTTAGCTTCTTGGTCTCCGTCCCCAAGATACGAATCGGAGCTCTCCTCAAGGTAGCCTCTTTCTCCACTTCCACATCTTTCAGAACAGTTGGCTCAACAACCTCTGCTGATTCATGTAAACACTTCCGGAGATGCGAGACATGAAAAACATCGTGTACTCCGGCAAGCTTCTCGGGCAACGTCACTCTATAAGCCATCTGCCCGATCCTCTCTATAATAGGGAATGGTCCAACAAACCTCGGTGCCAACTTCCCAACGGCTCCAAATCGGACCACATTCCGTAAAGGCGAAACCTTCACGAAAACCATATCCCCAACATCAAACTCCAAATCAGTTCTTCGCTTATCAGCATAGGATTTCTGTCGGTCTTGGGCCGCTTTCATCCGTCTCCGAATCAACTCGACCTTCTCGGATGTATCTCTGATCATATCAGGCCCAAGTATAAGCTCATCTGTAGTCTCCCACCAACATGTAGGCGACTTGCACGGCCTCCCATATAAAGCTTCAAATGGTGCCATCCCTATGCTTGCCTGATAACTGTTATTATATGCAAACTCAACAAGAGGAAGATGGTCTTCCCATGTACCACCAAAATCCAGAATACAAAGCCTCAACAGATCCTCGAGTACCCTATTCACCCTTTCGGTTTGACCGTCCGTCTGTGGGTGATAAGCCGTACTTAGATTCAACCTTGTGCCCATAGCTTCTTGCAAGCTATTCCAGAACTGACTTGTAAAGATTGGGTCACGGTCACTGACTATACTAGAAGGGACTCCATGTAGTCTCACAATCTCACGAAGATATACAGACGCTAGCCCAGATGCGGTCCTCTTGCTCTTCACCGGAATGAAATGAGCACTCTTCGTAAGTCTATCCACAATAACCCAAGTGCTCGTATTCCCTTTCCTTGACCTTGGTAGCCCATCGATAAAATCCATGGAAATACTCTCCCACTTCCAAAGTGGAACGTCTAGAGGATTCAATAGCCCACCGGGCTTCTTCGACTCGGCCTTAACTTGCTGGCAAATGATACATCTAGAGATAAACTCTGCCACATCCTTCTTCATCCCAGGCCAAAAGAAAATGCGCTTCATATCTTTATACATCTTATCTCCGCCCGGATGTATAGTCAACTTAGAGCGATGCGATTCCTCAAGAACTTTTCTTACTAAATCTTATACCATTGGAACACATAACCTTCCGTCTCTCCTCAGCCAACCCTTGTCATCAATAGAATATCGAGCGAGATGACTAGACGCCTCTCCTCGAATCAGCTTATCCATAATCTCAACTATCTGAGGGTCTTCTCTCTGCGAAGCCCCAACTTGATCAAGAAGGGTAGGTCTGAGTTCCAAAGATGCTAAAGAACCGGTCATCGACTCAATCGCCAAAGAGAAATCAAAGGTTGCCACATACTCTAAATTCTCCATCTCAACGAATAGAGGACTCAGAGTCAACCTTTTTCTACTCAATGCATCTGCTACCACATTCCCCTTGCCAGGGGTATAAGCTATCTCAAAATTGTAGGACGCCAAGAATTCCATCCATCTTTGCTGCCTCAGATTCAGATCCTTCTGAGAAAAGAGATACTTCAATGACTTGTGATCGGTATAAAGCTCAAATCTTTCTCCCAGAAGATAATGGCGCCAAGCCTTGAGTGCATATACTATTGCTGCCAACTCTAAGTCATGAGTGGGATAATTCTTCTCATGTACTTTGAGTTGTCTACCGCCAAAGCATATCACCCTTCCTTCTTGCATAAGAACAGCTCCTAACCCCGTGCCACATGCATCGGTGTATACTGTAAATAACTTCCCTCCATCGGGCAAAGCTAGAACAGGTGCTGATGTGAGGGCTCTCTTGAGCTTCTGAAAAGCAAGCTCGCATTCTATGCTCCAAGCAAAAACTAAATTCTTCTTCGTCAATTTAGTGAGAGGAGCGGAAATCTTCGCGAAGTCCTTGATGAATTTCCGGTAAAAACCCGCAAGACCTAGAAAACTTCTCACTTAGGTTGCATTCCTTGGAGTCTTCCAATCCTGAACTGCAACTACCTTAGTGGGATCCACCGCTAAGCCTTGCTTAGATACTATATGCCCAAGGAATCTAACTTCCCTTCTCCAAAAGTGACACTTGGAGAACTTGGCCTTCAACTGATGCGCTCTAAGCGTATCCATCACCTTCACGAGATGCCTTGCGTGCTCTTCCTCATCCTTAAAGAAGATCAGAATATCATCTACGAAGACCACGACAAACTTGTTCAAGAACTCCCTGAACACCCTACTCATCAAGTCCACGAAATATGCGGGTGCATTAGTCAAGCCGAACGGCATGACAAGCCATTCGAAGAATCCATCTGGAGTCCTGAACGCAGTCTTGTCTATACTATCTTCAGCTACCCTGAGCTGATGGAATCCCGTAGCAAGATCAAGCTGAGAGAAAACAGAAGCACCGACAAGCTGGTCAAAAAGATCATCAATCCTCGGTAACGGGTGTCTGTTCTTCTTAGTCAGCTTATTCAACTCTCGATAGTCAACACAAAGTCGGAGAGAACCATCTGCCTTGGTAGCAAATACCACAAGCGCTCCCCATTCAGATATATTTCGTCTAATGAAGTTCTTTTCAAGCAACTCTTTTACTTGCTTACTTAGCTCCCGCCTTTCACGCGGAGCCATGTGCCGAACGGGCAAAGAAACCGGCTTTGCATTATCCACCAGATAAATGCGGAAATCAATCTCTCGCTTAGGGGGCAACCCCCTAACTTCATCGAAAACATCCGGATACTCTCGAACCACTCTCACAGACTGAAGAGTTTCCATTGACGAGTCGAGTGATTCCAGATAGCACAACATGACGGGACCTCTCGGATTACAAGAAATCTCTAGGGTGTTTCCGAGGCGAGTCACGAGCCTCATAACCCTATGCTCTCAATCAAGGATGGCTCCATATCTGGACAACCAATCCATGCCCAATATCAATCCGTATCCCCTAAAACCAAGAACATAAGCACTGCACAAGAACTCTACACTCAATATAGAGATCCTCAAATCCCCACATATCATAGACAAATGGGCGGAACCCCCAATAGGATTTGAGACACAGACGGGATCATCTACCAAGATAGTACCAAGGTGCAAACTATCAACAAGATCAGATGAGATAAAGCTATGCGATGCACCAGAATCAAACAAGGTACGAACTGGAAAATCAAAAATATATACAAGGCTCTCAACAGAAATACTACCTCGGTCGGGAACTGGAGCGACATTGAGAGCATGAACTTGCCCTCCTGAAGGTCCAGCACGCTGAGTCTGACCCTGGCCTTGCCCTTGCTTCTTCGGGCAATCCTTACTGAAATGTCCAGTCTCACCGCAGAAAAAGCATTCACCATTTCTTCCTTTTCCTCTTCTTACAATCCTTAACAAGATGCCCAACTGAACCGCAATAATGGCACTTCCCCTTGTTGTTATTGCCCTTGTTGTTGTTCCCCTTGTTGCCTTGACTCTTGTTCTTGTTCTTGTTCTTGTTCTGATTGCCTTGACTGCTCTGACCACTTGGATTACCCTGATTTCCTTTCCACTGGGAATCAGTCTTCTTGGCTTGAGTATCATTCATCTTGACCTCTTTCTTAACATCTCCCTGAAGTAACGCCATATCAACCAAACTCTCAAACGTGGCCCCATGGGGAATATGTGACATAGCCAGTCCCTGCAACGGCTCATTCAATCCTCTAGCAAAACGAAGAGCCTTCTTCTGAGGAGTATTTACCATATCCAAGCCAAAACGAGCTAATTGATTGAACTTGTTCACATATTCTTTGACAGACATATCTCCTTGTTTCAAAGTTATGAACCTCTCCATTTGCAGATTCTCCTCAGCAGAAGATAGAAACTTAAGCATGAACCTTGCCCTGAAATCGGCCCAAGTCTCAACAGGCCTAGTACCATTGGTGACTTCCCACCAATAAGCGGCTTCATCCTTCAAAAGCCAAACCGCCAACAAGATCTTCCTCTGATCGTCTATCCCAAAGATAGCAAATAAATCCTCGGTCTCTTTCAACCAATTTCTGGCCTCTACAAAAGTCTCAGTGCCTTGAAAATTCTTGCCACCCATTGCTTTGAAATCTTTGCAAGTCTTTGCGAAGTCGGCTTGAGGATGCTGAGGGGGAGGAGGAAGAGGAACCTCAGCGACAGGAGGAGGAGGAACGTTAACTACCGGAGGAGGAGGAGGAGGAACATTAACTACTGGGGGAGGAGGAGGAGGGACATCTGCGGGGCCGGCTTCGGTCGCCCTAGCCTCCAAAAGTCTCCTATACAAAACAGGTACGTGTACTCCCTCCGGAATAGCAAAGTTATCAGCCATACTGAAAACGAAAAAAGACAGATTCAGAATGGAGAGAAAAAAAACGAAGGAATTTTGCTAATGGCTTTTTGGGGAATAGCCTTTAAAATAAACTAGACTTTTCTTTGGAAAATACTTTATACTTGGTTTTGAAAATAGTTTTCCAAAAGTTCTCTAAAAACCTTTTTGTTCCTTCTCGTAAACCATATGCTCTGATACCAAATGTAACACCCCGCCTCCGCCAGGGTGTCTCTTGCAAGCACTCTGACTTTGGAGGGGCGTTTGAATCAGGTAAACATGCATAATGATATATCAAGGCAGAACAAGAACATATGTATATATGTTAACAGAGTAAATAACATAAATAAAACAGCGGAAGATTTCAAACCATTTCAAAACAAGTCTGGTACAACATAATGTCAACTTTCCAAATACACAAGTCTAGATAAAAACGACATTTCTGAAAAACTGAAATACATAAGTACTATCCCCAAAATAAGTGATAACCATAGCTAGCTTCATGTCAAGACCGTACATGAGCTAAAATCCCACAAGCAAGCTATCAGAAATCCAGCTAAGCTCCAATATTCCCTCCCTGAGAACCTGGGGGGGAAACGGAAGAAAAGAGGCGAAAGAAAACAGGTCAGTCAAAAAGACTGAGTAAGCCCTACTACAATCAATGTAAACTGATAAAGTTAACTGGCATGAGAAGCAGGTATGATCATAAGGATAACAATATACTAGCATGGTGATTAACTAACAAGGTAGATAAAGGTGTCATCGCATAATCAGGCTTAAGGTTTTGCACCACAGGTGTACTAGCAAACTAACATGACTTGAATAAACAAGTATTGATCCCTTGGCCCAAGCTTTGGCCCAATAACAAGAAATGACCCTAATACAAGGTCCAACCAAACGGTCTAGTCGATCGGCTCCCTAAGCCTAACTCGTCACGTGTTGGTGTCAATACGGCCCAAACATAATTGTAGTCGAACTGTGCCGGGTCCACCCTTCGGGTGTATCAAGCCCTAGGGTGCCAACCCCTGGACACCATAAACATGAGTGCACAGTCTCGATCTACTGGTACCCATGGGTGACTTCTCCAAATACGGACTACGTGCATGACCATAGTCCGTCCGGAACTACATCGGCGTACCACCCGGCCGTCGTTTATTGGTCGCTTACCTCCAGCCCAGTAATTCGTGCCCCACACCCTAACGTAGACCCTAGGTCCATGATGATACAAACTTGGGATTACTACTGGAGTGGACCCCCATTGCTAGGATTTTCTAGTGGGTTAAGTACGGTTTAACCCTCTTGCTAATCATGGATTAACTTGGTTAAGTGTAACGATGAGTTCACGACTTAACCCTGATTAATCTACCAAGCCCAAATTGGTTAAGTATTAAGTGGACCATGACTTAACCCTAATCATGAGGCATTAATTAATTAATGTGCCTTAACCTCTCACATTAGACTTTGTTGCGGTTACTAGTTAAGCCGGTCGGTTCCGGGTAGCTTTACACCACAACTTGGTCTAACCTCGGGTTCAAGGTACAACATGGCCAACTTCTCACATTGGGTCCTATTGTTTGTAGCAACTAGTTAAGCCGGTCGGTTCCGGGTAGGTTTACGCTACAAACTCAACCCAACCTCGAGTTGGTCACACTTATCTTTTCTAAGTGTCATGTCCATCATGTTTCCAAAACATGTTACAAGTTTTCAAGCAATTGGGTAGACCTAACTTAATAGGTAAATTCCCAATGGGTAGACATAACTTAATAGGTAAATTCCCAAGCTTATGTTTTTATGTCTTTTAAGTTTACCCAACCCCAAACGCAATCCCATCGCTTACATATCGCAATAGCGCATAAAGGATAGAAAGAGGGAACTTGGCATAATCATGACATAAAGGTGTTGAAGCCACAAGTTCAACATGGTGGCATATGAAATGTACATGTGTTCATATACTTGCATATTACATTTTTAGGCCTCAAAAGCATGCATAAAACCAAACTTAGCATATTGGTGATACATGGTGCTAAATGACATGTAGAAATGGCCATAAGTTCGCATTTAGCCTCACATGCAAGTTATCATAAGGGATATGATAACTTACATGTTGCCAAAATGCAACCTTTAGCCTAAAGCTTGAAGCTTTATGCTCATAAACCCAAGATAAGCTTACATAACATGATAACATGATCAACCCAAACTTGCATAACATAACTTGCATATCATATGACAAACTTGCATATCCAACTTGCATAACATAACTTGCATATCATATGACAAACTTGCATATCAAACTTGCATAACATACTTGCATATCATATGACAAACTTGCATATCAAACTTGCATAACATACTTGCATATCATATGACAAACTTGCATATCAAACTTGCATAACATACTTGCATATCATATGACAAACTTGCATATCAAACTTGCATAACATACTTGCATATCATATGACAAACTTGCATATCAAACTTGCATAACATAACTTGATGAACTTGCATAACACATCATAGTAAACTTGCATGTCATGGCAAACTTTCATATCATACATTTAACTTTAGAGTTTAAGTATGAAAGTAGAATAGGGCTTACAATGCTTAAGAAGTCACAAAAATATGACAAAGCCCTTATGCAATCAAATAGACCTAAAATGCAAGCTCTAACATAAAAACCCTTGAGCCAAAATGATCAAAACTCTTTCTTTATGATGCAAATATAGAAACTTGACTTGAATGCAAGCTAATGATGCTCATACAAGTTTGAAAACACTTGTATGCATGGAAAATCACTTAGAAATTTATTTAGGAATTTTATGAAGAGAGTGGAGGCCATGAGAGGATTGATTTTGCCATAGTTTAGTTGTATGAATGAATAATGATGATTTAGGGTTAGGTTAGGGCCTTATTTATAGATTAGGCAAGTGTTTTAGGCCATAGGATTAAACCCTAGTTCCAATCTCAGCCCTCAAAACCGAATCTGGCCCCCAAGCTCAACACAATCTCTAAATGGTGCACCAGGCTAAACAGCCCGTCTGAGCCAAGTCGACAGCCAAGTCGACAGGGCTGTCGACTTGGTCCAACCAAGTCGATTCCCAAGTCGATAGGGCTGTCGACTTGGGTGCTCTGGCGGGAACTTTCCCGCCTAGCCCAATCTGACCTAATTTTTCAAATTCAAACTTGAATTTGAAATCTGTTTTTACTTTGAATTTTTCTGAAAACTTCGTTGGGCCTTAATCGGGTCATATGGACTCCGATTTTCGAAAACTCGGACTCTATTTCGCGTATTTTTCCGAGACGAACGCAATGGCATAGCCCGTTTCCCTTGATTCAGATTTTAGAATTAAATTCTGCCTCGATTTACATCATTACAGGTTATTGAAAATATGGGTTGTTACAGGACATAGCTGAACCACTATAAATCTTATTGTATCGCTTTTTCTCATTTTGTTATTTTGTTTCTTCATATTCTATGCTCTACACACAATTCTAGGGTGTTTGGACCATTTTTGGTGCAAATAGTAAAAATATTCGAATAAATAGTATAGTATTAAAATCAAAGAATAAGTGCACACTATAAATATTGAAGTTTAAAAACCAAAATTATAGTAAGTATAATAGTATTTTAAAGTAAAGATATTAAAAATTAAAATTTCTTTTTTAAATATTTTGAAAAATAATTTGAAAAACTAGAAATATTTGTAAAATTTGTAAAGAGAATTAAAAATAGAAATATTGTTAAAACATTTTGTTAAATAGATGAAGAGAGATGAAACAAGTGCAACTTAAGTTTTAAAGTTTATTCTAAGACACAGTAATGTTTCTAGATCATCTTAATTTTTTAAACTCTTCAGTATGAATAAGTCTTTATATCAGCATTAATCTGGATCTTCTATCTTGATACTATACAATATTCTTATCAATACTTATCTAATAACCTGCACTATATATTATATATGTGTGTATGTATATATGTATATTTAGATGGTTATTTGTACATGTGTAAATATAAAATATCATTCCTGTTACTACCAAAATTCGACACCGGTAGCAATCTAAGGTGAAGGGGTATCGTGCAACGTTTATACTGAAAGAAGTAGCCAATGACCGAAAGCATGATCATTGTCAGCATCAACAAAAGGTTAAATGCTCAATGCCGACACTAGATTTTGGAAGAGCAAACAAACACTCGGAACAGATGAAAAAGGAAGAAGTGAAGGGTTGTTAATGTGATACCGAAAGCAAACCATAAGCAAAAGCCAAAAGCCTATGATCTGACACCAGAAGGTAGAGCCACTAAAACAGAAGTAAGGCCGATAGTTCTTACTACCAAATTCAACACTGAAACATGCTATCGATGAAAGGGTGTCGGATCGTAATCAACTCAAGAGAAGGATGCGGAAGCATGGAACCGACAACAAGCTACTAGGAAAATTAGGGCCGAATGAAAAAAAAGGAAGATTTAGTTAATGGGATATCGACGTCAACATGAGAGGAAGGAACTCAGAACCGTTACGAGAGGGGACAGTGGCAAAACAATGCCAACTCGAAGGCAATCAACATAAGCTAAATTCCCAAAGCATAACGCATAAAGAAACGAATCCAAAAGTGTTCTTTCTTGTACCTAAAATAGATAATGAGGGATTGCCGGAAGTATATTATTCAAAACATTAAAAGGATGAAGCAAGAGGCTATCAATACCAATTTACTTGGTATCGATACAACACAAAGACACAACTTCAAAAGCCATCAGCAAGTTCACCGAAAGCATGTTGTAGACCGGGACCATCTCCAATGACTCACAGGAAGTAAACTGAAGCTTTCGAGAGGAAGAGCTATCCACACTAATTTTCTTAGTTTCGATACCAAAGGAGATGAAGGTTCTGAAGTCATAACAAGCGGAAGTACGAGAACTATGCTACGAAAGCTCAAAGCCGAAACTAGATCTTGTCATTGGAAATCGAAAGAAGTTCCAGAAGCTATCTATACCAAGGGACTTGGTATCAATACATATGAAAAACAACATCAAGGATAAGCTCCTAAAGCCGAAACCAACACTTCAAAAGCCAGATTGGACCCAATAATAATGCTAAGTAGAAAGAAAGACAGCTGAAACCACGATTACCGGAACCGAAAGGTATATAGTGGCTGAGAGCCAGGTGCCACATCTGGAAGAGGCTTCTGCTAAGCTAACAACGAAAGGGGACCCGATTTTTCTGTAAATAAGACTTCAGGATCACATTTTCGGGGCCATTTTTCCGTTCTCAAATCTTGTAATCATTTTCTTAGGGAGTAAACCCTAATTTCTAAATCGATTTGTGGATTATACTAAGGAATTTCTATGTACTCAATAAAGTGACCAATAAAGAGATAATTAGCCCTTGAGATTAATTTCAAGAATTTCCTTAATGCTTATGCTGCTGATTTCTTCAATGCTTCTCTATGAAAGTGCTTCCTACATAAATCAAACTACCCAACATACCCTTCTACGGGCCATTAAGACTTCTAACTTGCATTACGCTTAAGGATCCCTTTTCATAAGATTACTGTTGATTTTTGAGTCTCGTAAGCATGCTACTTACCCTTTGAGGGAAGGGTAATTAATCTTCGGGCTGAAGAGTTTGATATATAGGAAATGGTGAACTAACTCAAGCTTGTAGAAACTAAATAAACCCTTTAATTCATTTAGGTCCACTTCCGTAGACCTGATTCCGGTGTTGACGAAAAATATCGTTAACATTTTAGCACTAGAAGGAGTGTCTGAATCTCCAACCTTGTGGTCAATAGCCACATCTCTAGCTGTGTGGTTCCGTCCCGGTTGGACTAGGCTTTGAAGAAGCAATATCATGAAGGAAAGATCTAATTATAATCTTCTACTTCAAACGTCGTTGATTTCAGAGCGATTGGAAGAATAGTGTAACCTTAAGCTTTCCTTCCTTATTCCATATTCTGACATAACGTGACACCTTCCGAGTCAATTAATGATGGTTGGAACAAAAGGAATTTGGAGACAAGATTCCAACGCATTGACTATTTTGGAAAATAGCACATTTTTGAATGTTAACTCAGCAAATCCAGAAACTAAAGAACCTTTAACCTTAACGGAGGGAGAAAATAATGAGCTGAAAGCATTACGTTTGGGTTTGCAGGTTGACGCTACTAGGAGGTTTATTGTAGAGAGCTTAGCCCAAAGGACCTCCGAGATTGACTTATATAGCGGAATTAGAGACGAAAGCACCTGATAAATTCAACAGTCAAACTAGATCCTCGTCAATTATACAGATCAGTTTAGTTTCGTAAAGAAGCAATAAAGTGTTAAAAGGAATTACCAATGCAAAAGGAAATATAGCCCAATCATTTGACCACAATGCTATGGGAGCAGGCATATCCCCAATTCTAACACAACCTCTAAATCTGAGTTCTGTAAAGGAGGATGCCAAAAGAATCTAGTCTTTGGAACAACAAATACTTGAAGTAAAGAGCTTATGGGGAAGTACTTGATCATGAAAGTCTTCCGAATTCGCCGAACTGGAGCAAAAGGACTAAGTCAAGTCTCAAAGAGAAAGTGTAGCTATGCAGGAGATTGAAATGAAAAAGAAACTAATTCGATTTATTCCAAGAGGGCAGGACTTAATCATCAGATGAAAGCTACAAAGAAATCCAAAACAACAAAGGCAAAGAACAATCTGGAAGTTCAACTAGTGGAGGGTCTAGTCCCGAAAGTTCAAACCATGGAAACTTGGAAACTACTTTGAGAACGTGGCGGAGAAGACCATCGGAATTCTATGAGAAAATGAGAGGAAAAGAATCTTGGATGAGCACTTTAATGGTGATGAAAAAATGGTGCCCTTAACAGGAAAAATCAAGAATACAGTAATACATTCATGCGTAAAAACCCCGACCATCAAATACCATGGAAATATTGATCCCGAAGACCATTTCACGACTTTCAATATCCAAATGGACATCTATGATGCTTCTACGGACGTACTATGCCGATTGTTTCCAATAACACTTCAAGGAGCGGCTGCTAAATGGTATCAACAATATCAAGATAATAATACCATCTATTCATGGAAGAAGTTCTCTCATGAGTTCCCAACACAATTCTACGTTTGCAAAGATCCAACCGTTGTAGCATTGACTACACAATCCTCGCAAATATAAAGAAAACAAAAGGAGAATCTTTGAGTAATTACTTGGAAAGTTTTAAAGCCAAGGCCCTAAAAGTGGAAAACATGAACGATTGTGAGAAACTCATCGTTGTCTATTCAGGTCTAATTGAGAATATCCCATTCTAGAAGGAACTATATGTCCGTAGATGTAGGAACTTGCATGATTTCTATCTCCAAGCAGACAAATTCATTCGTATGGATGAATTCGATTGTTAGGGAGGGAACATCAATAAGAAGAGAGATTTCAATGAAAATCCTATGTCCCATTCAAACAAGAAAAGAAGGCGCAAAGCCTCCAAGACTAAAATTTCAAACTTCATTCACGGAAACTGCTACAACTGTGGATCAAAGGATCAATGTACTAACGAATTCCACAATCCCCGCACATTCCGCATTTGCCGAATCCCCGGTCACGGGGATCCTCATGCCCTGCACTTTAGAAAGGCAACTAGACATCATGAAAGTCTTGTAAGATTTCCTTTAATTCGAATAGTACATCGATGCATTTAGAGAATTTCGGCTTAACGGGACATGCTTACAATATTTAGTATGTCAATAACCCCCTCCCCACTATGAGCTATGCTTGCATGCAAGCGGCGTGCTCACATGTGAACTGTGTTTTTGCCCCTACGAGCTGTGTGTTTGCTCGTGAGTTGTGTGCTCGCTCGTGAGTTGTGTATTTGCCCCCGCGAGTTGTGTGCTCGCTCGCGAGCTGTGTTTTTGCCCCCGTGAGTTATGTGCTTTCCCACGAGCTGTGTGCTCGTACGCGAACTGTATGTTTGCCCCCGCGAGCTGTGTGCTCGCATGTGAACTATGTGTTTCCCCCGTGAGTTGTGTGCTTTCTCGCGAACTATGTGTTTGGCCCCGCAAGCAGTGTGCTTGCCCACAAACTGTGTGTTTTCCCTCGTGAGTTGTATGCTCGCATGTGAATTTTGTGTTTGCCCCCCGCGAGCTGTGTGCTTCCCCGCGAGCTATGTGTCTGCCCCCGCAAGTTATATGCTCGCCCGTGAGTTGTGTGCTCTCACTCGAGGTGTATGCTCGAATCAAATACTTCATCATCATATCAAGAGCTCTAGAGGAAAACCTTTGGCACGTACATCCTCTACCTACATATGATACCGCAGAAAGGAGTAGAAGCTCAAAGAGAGCGTACAAAGCACGTACAACCTCTGCTTAAAAGCAAAAAAAAGCACAAGAAGTGGCTCAAACTAAATTAATGCTTAAGGATGAAGCTTGCAAACCAAAACCAAGCTCAAGAAGAGGCTAAAACAAAATTAAAGCTCAGGGAAGTAGCCTATCGAAGAAAAAAAGCCCCAGAAAGTGGTTCATAAGGCCGAAACGACAACTTAAGAAAAAACTATCAAATACCTGAATCTAGGTTGGTTCGGGGATTCTATCATTACCGGAAATGGATATCTAACCGTTTATACTAAATACCTGAATCTGGGTTGGTTCGGGACTTGCATCATTACCAAAAGTGTATTTTTGGTCTTCTATATTAAATACCTGAATCTGGGTTTAGTTCGGGACTTCTATTGTTGCCTGTGATGAGGATATATAGTCTTCTATATTAAATACCTGAATCCGGGTTTGTTTCAGGACTTCTATTATTGCCAGATGAGAATATCTGGTCTTCTATATTAAGTACTCGTATCTGGGTTTGGTTCAGAACTTCTATTATTTCCAGATGTGGATATCTAGTTTTCCATTAAATACCCGAATCTGGGCTTGGTTCAGGACTTCTATTATATCCAAATGAGGATACCTGGTCTTTTATTTTAGATACCTGAATCTGGGTCAGTTCCGGACTTATATAATTACCGGATGGAGATACTGGGTCTTCTATTAAAAGGTTTGAATGTGGGTTTGTTTCGGGGCACCCATTATGGATAAGAGAAAAAGTTTCATAATTTCTATTATCACTCCCAAGAAAATGGTTCAATCCGGTTATCTTGTTGCTAAAATATGTTTTACTAATCAATGCTCAAATCAGAACCTTGAATATACCATTCGAAGCATCGTGACAAAAGTTATTCCTCCGTAACACTTCGTATGGGGAGGATTCTTAAACTTATATAATGTCCAATTACTATTCAATGCAAATGTTTGTATTATCATATCACCAGCTCATTTATTACTTAATTACGATTTAGATGATATTTCACAATTAGATAAGCAAACCATGGTGAACGCTCTACCCTAAGCAAGGGGAAAAAAATAAGACATTATATGATAAGTCTTATGAAGGATAATACAAAAGAAACTCCGAACAAAGATGTTCATGATACAAGAAAGAGTCATACAACAGGTGATATCTACACAGCTTATGAAATCATTTTGCAAGCTTATGCATTGCGTTTGAAAACAATGTTTGCCATAATATGAGTAGGAAATTAAACACCCTGCAAGTAGCTAATGCAAAAGGTGTTAGTTGTTGTATTTGTTACAGAAAATGCAAAAAGAAATTTCGAATATAGGTATTTGGAGTGAAGGTGAAAACCATATTCAATACTACGCATAAACAAATCAAATGGCCTATTCATAAGGAGTATTTGTTAAGAAACTACACCTCGAGGAGGGACAATATCAGCTCTAGTCATTCTAAAGCATTCAAGAACAAGGCTTTTACTTCATCCTAAGTTTGCACGAGAGAATGCCAGGGGACATTTTCCTTCTTTGGCTTAGGGATAAAGGGCTGTCCGGATTTGGCTTACCAACGCTTCGCTTCTCAGACATGATATTGCAGGTTATATTATTCCACAAAAGCATACTAGCATATTAAATTCACATAAGCAAATATGAGTTACCAATAAGCCTAAAGCATCACAAAACCTTTGTGATATTCGTACACTATATCTTTTATGGAAACTGGGGTACATTGCAAGTCGTTAAAATTAAGTCTTTAACATGGTTCACATATGATCATGCATATTTTATCTTTGGTTTTATCTATATAAATTGTCCTAATGCCAGGACTATAAAGGTCTTGGAATCAAGGTAGTTTAAAATTAAGATAACTTGAATTTTGGATGTCGGTTCAATTGAAACCAAGGGTATAATTATCGACACAGAAGGCTCAACCGATATTAAAGGAGTGCGGGCTTCATTTTCATAAAAAGGGTTAAACTATGGCATGTATGCGTTTTCGCGAATTAAATCTAGGAAATATATCAGGGAGCAAATTGACAGATTTTCCTTATTCACTGTTAATGGTCATTCAAGCTACTCCAATTAATCAAAACCATTCTCATCCTTTAAATCCATTCTTAAAAGATAAAAATCTTGATCGCTTCATATCGAGCATGGAAAATATTTTTCGAATTTGAATCTTAGTACTTGCAAAAGGAATCGAGTTTGAAACTCTAAAAGAACTTGCAACAATATCAAAGAACGGTAATCTCGTTTGAACTTTGTTTCTTGAAGGCAAAGAAATATGTGGGAGGAAGAAAGGGGCTTTATACCGAAGTACTTCTCAAGTCTCGGCTGTACAAACAGGAGAAAATCAACGTGCCAGATTAATAGCAGAATACCATGAGGCGAGAAGTCAAAGAACAAGGATTAAAGTAAAAGTTTGACTTAAAAGGTCGAAAATGCCCCTTTGCAAGGGGGAAATGTTACCATCAGAATTCGACACCGAAAGCAATCTAAGGTGAAGGGGTATCGTCCACAGTTGATATCGAAAGCAACAACCAATGACCGGAAGCATGATCATTGTCAGCATCAACAAAAGGCCAAATGCTAAATGTCGACACTAGATTATGGAAGAGGAAACAATGACTCGGAACAGATGAAAAAAGGAAGAAGAGAAAAAGTGTCAGTGTGATACTGAAAGTAAACCAGGGGCAAAAGCCAGAAGCCTATGATCAGACAATAGAAGATTGAGCCACTAAAAAAGAAGTAAGGCTGATAGTTGTTATTACCAAATTCAACACCAAAACATGCTATCGGTGAAGGGGTGTCGGATCAAAATCAACTCAAAGTAAGGACGCAGAAGCCAGAAACCGAAAGCAAGCTACTAGGATAATTAAGGCCGAAAGGAAAAAGGGGAAGATTTTGTTAATAGGCTGTCGGCATCAATATGAGAAGAAGGAACTCAAAACCGTTACGAGAGGGGACAGTTGCAAAACAATGCCAATGCCGAAGACAATCAATATAAGCTCAATTCCAAAAGCATAACGCGTGAAGTTGGAAGTAAATAAAAGAAATGAACCCGAAATCATTCTTTCTTGTACCTAAAACTGATAATGAGGGATTGCGGGAAGTATGTTATTCGAAACACTAAAAGGATAAAGCAAGGGGCTATCGATATCAATTTGCTTGGTATCGATACCAACACAACGACACAACTTCAAAACCCATCAAGAATTTCACCGAAAGCATGTTGTCGCAAGATCGGGACCATCTACAATGACTCACCAGAAGTAAAACAAAGCTTTCAAGAGGAAGAGCTATCCATACTAATTTGCTTAGTGTCGAATACCAAAGGAGATGAAGGTTCTGAAGTCACAAGAAGCGAAGCACGAGAACAATGCTATGAAAGCTCAAAGCCGAAACCACAGCTTGTCATTGGAGATCGTTAGAAGTTCTGGAAGCTATCTGTACCAAAGGACTTGGTATCGATACATATGAAAAATGGCATCAAGGATAAGCTCCTAAAGCTGAAACCTACACTCCAAAAGCCATATCGGACCCAATAACAATGATAAGTAGAAAGAAAGGCGGATAAAACCACAATTACCGAAACCGAAAGGTACATAGCGGCCGAGAGCTGGGTGTCGCATCTGGAAGAGGCTTCTGCTGAGTTAACAACGAAAGGGGACCAGATTTGTCTATAAATAAGACTCCAAGGTCACATTTCAAAGGACTTCTCATTCTCAACTCTTGTGGTCATTTTATTAGAGAGTAAAACCTAATTTCTAAATCGATTTGAGGATTTTACTAAGGAATTTCTATGTACTCAACAAAGTGATCAATAAAGAGAGAATCAAAACTTGAGATATGCTAATGATTTCTTTAATGCTTCTCTATGAAAGTGCTTCCTACATTAATCAAACTACCCAATATACCCTTCTACAAGCCATTTAGCCTTCTAACTTGCATTGCTCTTTGGGATCCCTTTTCCTAAGGTAAATGTTAGTTTTTAAGTCTCGTAAGCGTGATACTCACCACCTTGAGGAAAGGGTAACTAATCTTCGGGCTTAAAACCTCGACATCTAGGAAATAGTGAACTAATTCAAGCTCGTAGAACTTAAATAAACCCTTTAATTCCTTTAGGTTCACTTCCATAGACTGATTCCGGTGTTGACGAAAAATATCGTTAATAATTCCCCTGCCTCAACTAGTTAAGATGTTAGGACACGATGCAAGAGGTCACGGATTCAATTCGATTGAACCCACTTGCCATGTAGTATGGTACATGCTACTCAAATTTGTATATAAAGTAACTAATTTCAAAAGAAATCATTACCTAAGGTTGTTATCATCAAAACTATAATTCATGGTACTAACAATCTCCTTATTTTGATGATGATAACAATTTTTATAAAATATATACTAACTCTTCCTGAATTCTAGAAATTCTCCTTAATCTGTACTCCCCCTTAATCTGTGCATATTTTATATTTTTTCTTTTTTCATCAATAAAAACTACTATTTTCCAGAAACTACCATTTGACTAAAATATTAACCATACCGGCTTAATTTTTGACTCTACTATTGACTTGACTCCATTACTGACTCTAATACTAACTAAAATATGCAAAAAAAATTTTTTAAGCATCATTTGGAGATTAAAGCATATAATTTTGAAATAAGCATTTCAATTCAATCCATATATAT
This sequence comes from Allium sativum, assembly GCA_030737875.1. NCBI lineage: Eukaryota > Viridiplantae > Streptophyta > Magnoliopsida > Asparagales > Amaryllidaceae > Allium > Allium sativum. The sequence goes on from CM060916.1 coordinate 1,015,902,272, forward strand.
ACATACATATTTCAAAAAACCTTATAAATAATTAAACCAATCAAATTCTAAGTAGTTCAGTTGAATCATAAGTTTGAAATAGTTTGATAAAATTAAACTAAATATTATTTTAATAAACAAATTTAAACATTGTGAGGCAATACAACCTAACCTTCTTTGCAAAATATAGGATCTAACTTTATAGTATTTCAATCGTCTTGGCTTGGGTTGTGCCACACTCAGGATTGGTTATGGTTCATCTTTAATAAGAGAAAATATCATCCACTGAATCGCATCAAAGTGCCTCTTTGTTCCTTAGTCATTTGCATTTGACTTATCTCTGAATGCCTCTGATTTCGAGGAATAAAATTGAGTATACTCACGAAGGATTCAAGATTTTGCTTTAGATGTTCGGGTAAACTATGGATGGGAGTATCCATCATTTTGATTAAAGTTTGGAAAGATTAAAAAGAAGAAGATGATAAGGTTTTAATTTGTTTTTCTGATCTAAAGGGATATTTGTAGGGGTTGAAAGTCATTTGAAATAGATAGATATAATTTAGATTTTTGAATTCTAAATTCATTTTTTTAAATCTATCATTATATGCCGACACAGGGGGATATGTGTGTCGACAAACTATGTTTGATTTTGAAAGTTGAGTTGTTTTTGAGTTATTCTCGATACTTTTAGAATTTCTAGAGAGTATTTATAGTAAATTGACAAAGAACATGTTTCAATCATACTAAACATTTATTACAAGTAGTACTAGAGATTTAAGTAATACAATGCTTAGTAAACTATAACGAGAAACTAATGCAACAATCATTAAAAATACAAGGATAATAATCAAAAAAGTAAAAGACGATGATGGTGATGATAAGAAAAGTTTTTGATAGTCTTTCCAAAGAATTTATCAAATTCTCTTGGAATTTTTATCATTTTTTTAGTCATGGATCATTTAAGTATTTATTGATTAGCAGCGATTTTCTTTTGATTTACAAGAAAATCTTTGTTTGTCGAATAGGGTGGAAAGTCAATGCTTTCCAAATAAGTTTCTTCCTCTTCTTCTTCTTATTCAATTCCCATTCCTTCTCCTTATTCCACCTCATCTTCCATTTCTTCCTCACGAGCGAGCCTTTGTTCCTTTTTAGTAAGAGTCTCGTTAGGATCAAAGATCTAGAGTATTTTCATAAGATGAATGTTGGCTTGATTGAAATATTTTATAGGAATAGATTCCTTTCCTTTAAAATTTGTAACAACCCGGAAATCTGAGCCAGTTTAAATTTTTTATTTTGGCAATTTTAGCGAATTTTGAATATTTAAAATAGATTATTTTAAATAATATCAACGAGAAATTTATTTTGAATAGAATTCGAACGTATATATTTATATACGTCATCGTTAGAATATAAATATTTATTTATATATATAAAAGGAATTGAAAATGGCGCGGTAGTTCGATAATTCAATTTCAAACTTCAAATGAATGTACCGGGTTCAAAATAAACCGGATTTTAGCGAAACAAAAAATAATAGAATCTATTTGAGAATCTTTCCAACGAAACCGAAAAATCAAAATTTCATAGCAAGAATCAAAAGATACGTCCAGTTGAAAATTCAGAATAGTCACTATGGAATTCTGGCCCTTAAAAATGGAAATTTTGCAAACGGCCTCGGATTTCGACGAAACTACTTTTGTTGGATCCGCGATGTCAAATTATTGCTAGGTTTCGAATTTCATAATTTTTCGAATCAATATGTGAGCGTGGCAAAAGAAAACGCGTTTGACCAGTTTTAGTTGATTTTAATCGACTGGAAAATGGTCATTTTTCAAACGGTCTCAGAATTTGACGAAATTAGTTTTGTTAGGACCGTATCATCAATACGAAGCTAGAAAATATTTTTCGGGAATTTTTCTAGTTAGTATGTGGCCCGGGTAAATTGAAATACACGTTCAAATTCAATATATAGAGTTATATGTTGATTTTGACGAAAACTTACCGAAACGATCGAATCAGCTTACGATACATATCCCATTGTGTTCGGAATGGGGGTAATTAGCTATGGGCAACAGTCGGTGGGTCTAATTTCGAGTTCGAATGAAAAAGTTACTTTTTGAAATCAATAAATAATTAAATATATATTATATTATATAACTCCACCCCTTATACCCTCCCCCTTCTCTTTGAATCAGTCAAACCCAAAAGAAAAGAAAAAAAACCCAATGCTTCCTCTAACCGCCACCCTCATCAGCAACCGCCACCATCGCCTACCACCGCCGCCCTCCCCAGATCCGCCTCAGCCTGCCGTCGCCCCCCTCTTCTTCTTCCTCTCCGCTACTCCCTTAGCCCCCCTTCCGATCGACGAGCCCCCACCAAACCCCACTCCCTGAAACCGCCGATCCACCCATCCGTGCCACCGCCCTCCCCCTTTCCGCCGCCTTCTCCCTCCTCTGGAAGCACGCAGCCCTCTCTCCAACTTCCTCCGTCCTCTCGAGCAGCGTGAAACCCCCCCCCCTCGACTTACACTGTATGTGTTTAGTTTTTTTTTATTTATCTACAAAAAAATAATAACTTGATTTCTTTAGGTAATAAAAAACTAATTTCTTTAGTTGATAAAAACTTGATTTTTAATTTATTGAAATGTTTTGATTTTTAGTTTGAAAAGAATTGATTTTTATTTTGTTTTAGAAGCGATAAAAGTTTATATTTTTATATAAAGAAAGTTTTGATTTTTATATATAATCAAGTTTAGATTTTTATATATTATAAAGCTATGATTTTTAGAGAGGAAAATATAAGATCTTTAAACATGAAAAGGTTCGATCTTTAACTTCATGAAAGGTGGGATTTTTAATAACATCCAAGCTTAGATTTTTTGTAAAACAAAGATGAGATTTTTATATAATGAAAGGTCGTATTTTTATATAGTGAAAGGCGATTACTTTTATAAAGAAGAAAGGCGAAATTTTTATAATATAGAAAGGTTAAAAATATAATTTTTATATGAGTAGAAGATTAAAAATATGATTTTTACATTATAGAAGTGTTAAAGATTTGATCTTTATTTTGTAGAAGGAGCAAAGATGTGATTTTTGTATAAGTGGCGATATAAAAATATAATCTTTATTATATGAATACCGTTGTAAAAATAGAATTTATATTTATATATGTAGCGAAATAAAAATCTGATTTTTATTATATATATAGTGAGGTAAAAATGAGATTTTTTATAGCGATGAAATAAAAATTCGATCTTTACATATGAAGTAGAAATATATTTTTATGTAGAATAAAAACGTTGTAAAATATATGTGAAGTAGAGATAAAAATATGATTTATATTTATAGAAAGGAAGCAATAAAAATATAATTTTTATTTGAACAGCGTGAAAAGACTGTATTGGAATTACAAATGGATTCAGGCGGTTCAGCAGTTCAAAAGCAAAGCACGGCGGAGTGGAACCCTCTATGAGAACTTCTCACTTTAAATTTTCTTTTCTAGTTTAAATTATATACTAGGATGTAGACGGTGCTTAGCAGCACCTGACACCCGTCGTCCACAGACCATGGATGGCTTGTATGTTTGATTGTTTGTTGTGGTGAAAATTTATTGTGTGTTGTGAGATGAAATAAAATATTTATACAGTTAAAAATATTTTATCGTTAAAAATATAATTTTTAACGGGTATGTGAATAAATAAAAATCTGTGTTTGTTGATTTGAAACCCCACACGGGTATTGGGATAAAATACGGCATACACTAATCCCAATAATTAGTTGTATGTCGATCGATTGATTGACAAGCTGTTATAAGCGTTAGATATCTATATTTGATGCTTATACAATGTAGTGCACTTTGGATGATGGTTGATTATTTGTCAGTGCTATTATATACATGTGTTGTATGGAATCCATATAATTAACATTATATGGTAATTGATTGAGCCTCATTCCAATTGGGAAAATAAAGAATAATCATGTGTTGAAAATTATCATGTGTTGAAAGAAATATTTTATCAATAAAATTTACATCTTTATCATATTTAAAGTTAGAAACTAACTGGAAAATAGATAAGATGAGTGGTTTCCTGGGTATTGATCTGATATTGGTTTCGGCCTTCGGGGTTAATACTTAGGGAATCATCCTCTTACTACTTTACGGTTGGAGTCTGATTTAAAAATCAAACGATGGATACCATAATTTTATAAAATATATTAAATAACAAAAATAGTCATGTGTTGACAGTGCTCATGTGTTGGGAATATTCATGTGTTGAAAGAAATATAAATTCATGTATTGAATAGAATAAATATTCATTTGTTGAATAGAATAACGAATTTATTGGAATATATAAAGCCGTGTTGATTAGAGATGCGCCATTTTGACGTGAGCGATATTTATATCGATTATATTCTTTTTTATAATGAATATAGAAAAGGAAGTGATTTCAAAATATAACGTTTTGAAAATATTATCATTTGTATATCGATGATGTGGAATATTCAATTTTGGTTCAAAATTGAATATGAAGTTGAAATCGTTTCGAAAACGAATTTAAAACGATTTATAAAATACGTTTTAAAAGGAAATCGACGAAATATATATAATATATATATATTATATATATAATGGTCTGAATAGAACGCGCCGCGCTGCGGCAGTTCGTGAATTTCGACCATTGACTTCGAATGGACATTGCAGGAGATCCGACCGTCGGATTCTCCTGAAACCGGAACCGTTGGGTTCGTATCGAAAATAGCTTTCCAATGAATATCAGAAATTTGAAATCTAACGGTGGATTTGGAATTATGTCCAAATCAAATTTGGAAAAGGTCGCTGTAAGTGCAGTTCGATGGCCGTTGATGGAAATCGACTGTACGGGCCTTGATAAAATTATTAAAAATATCAATAATTTGTGTAAAATCATAAGAAATGATTTGGGAAGAACTGGGGTGAAAAAGTCCATATTTGAAAGGATAAAAATATATTTTTATCGAAATGAACTAGTTTTGAACTAGAATTAAAATCAATTTATTTTAGAAATAAATAAATTGAATCTGAAAGTGGTTTTAAAAATAATCAGAATTTCCAATATACGAATTGGAATGGATTTGAATCGAAATTGTCTTCGGAATATTTCGATGTTGGATTTCGTGATTATACAGATATTGTTATGGGAATTTGAAAGATATATTTATATCGTTATTTCCAATACGATATTTGTTGGTCGTAGAATTTGATATTGAATATAAGCCGATATATTTTTATTCAGAGCCTTGTATTTAATATCAAACGTGATTTGGGTTTGTCGTGAATGGTGTCTTCATCAACACTGTTCTTAAGCCCAGTTGAGAAAAAGATTAAATCTTTCTATTTAGATTTAATGAAGTGTACCAATTAAATAATATTAATTGGAATTGAATTTAAATTGGTTCTTGGGTTTATCGTGAGCGGTGTTTTGAATAACACCTGTTCTTTAACCCGATTAACAATAGAATGTGATTTTGGGTTTATCGTGAATCGTGTTTTAAATGACATTGGTTATTTAACCCAGTTAAAGACAGGATATTGATTTGTGGGAAGATTAAAACTAAGTGGAGTTTTAATGAATCTTTAATTAGATTGAAATGTGAATTGATAATTTAAATTATCTAATCTGAAAGGTGATCGAGAATGGAGTACCACCAGTTTTGCTCCAAAGCGATAGTTAAATCTTTAATTAGATTTGAACGTGAAATGGTAATTAATTATACCGATAACACCGTGGTGTTAGATATGGAGTATTATCAGTTTTGCTCCAGGGGATGAATAGGTTGGGATTGGGAAATAAAATAAATAATTACTTCGGTGTGGTTCGCTAATCCCGACTAGTTTGGAAAACCATAATATGGTTTGAAACGATATCCAAAGGAAGATTAAAGAATAAATTTAGAAGAATTTATCTTTGATAAAATTAATGGGAACCTTTCCCTAAGAGTGTGAAAATTTGAATAAAAGAATATTCTGAATTGGAATGAGGCGTATGTTGTGTTTGTGTAACACGTGTTTATTATATACGCGGGTTATTCGGAAAGGTCGGTTTATACCCATTCTGAATAACCGATTCGGCGATAAGTCGAAGATGAAGACGGTGGTTGAAGACCGGAAGTCTTCACATCGTTTGGGTGATTACTGATGATCTTGATTTGGCTGTACACCCAAGATGAGGGAATTAGTTGGTGATCGTCCAGACGTACTTGGAGATCGATGGATATGCGAGGAAAGTGCCTCCGGTTTCGTTCAGACCCAGAACGAACTTGTAAATGGAATGTGTGTCTGACATTGGATTTTATTCTGTGTTGATTGATCTCTATATAATATACATCTGTTTGGCGGCGGAGAATTTATTCTCTTGCTTAACGCCCTTCTCTGAGACGTACGAGCTCAGAGGTTGTATATCGATGGACATCAGTCGCATGGAGTGAATTACCAGTGTGGCACGCGTAAGTGGCAATTGATCAAGGCTTCTGTTGAAAAGCAAAGTCTTGTGGTTAATGATCAAAGCACGGCCTGTGTGGCGTAGCTTTGTGTTTAGCGTGAATTCGCAAGCCTCATACCTCGGTATGAGTCAAAAACGAGATAAGGACCCAAGGAGTGCACGACGTTTCTTTCTAGCTAGTGGTGGTGTAACGGCCCGCAAATCCGTACTATCTGAGTTGACTAATATCACCATACGTCCAACCCAAATTGCACAGAAATACGAATCATTATTAGAAAGAAGTTAGAGGATGAGAAAGAGGAAGAAAGAAATATTAGAATAGAAGAAAACAAAGAAGACAAATCTCACAGCGGAACGAATAAAATATATTATATAACATAACTTTTGAAATACAAATCAGTAACTTTATATACATACCATCATCAGAGTACAACAGTTATTCCCGGAACAGTTATGAACACCTATTTCCAGATACAACACAATACACAGCGGAAATATGATATTCTGTGGCTAACTGGTGAAGCCTCCTACTTCCAGCTCCTCCAAATAAATCTATAGAATCCCGACAACTTGACTACCCGTACAAATTTGGGCACCCAAGAGTTTAGGGAAAACAAAACAAAATAAACTCTGGGTCAGTCATGGGACTGGTGTGAGTAAACTCCAATCATTTGTTTAACTTAAAATCCTTTCGAAAGAAAAGATAATAGTAAGACTAGCCCACACATAAACATGGACGGTTTTTACCTTACTATAATCCAAAACACTTTGATTCAAAAATCCATTGATATTATAATAGTGTCTAAATCAAATAAATAGAATCTAGCGGAACGCTTGCATCTCACGCTTCATATATAATATAAAATCAAAAACCACATGGCGCTTATTGGAGATTGGATTCCCAACATGATAAGGTATGGAACCACCTTCCGATCAGTGTAATCTAGAGGCGATACACTGGGGTTCAACAAGAACATCTTGCAACCCGGCCCACACATGACCGACCACTCATTTCGCTTGAGTGTATCGAATGTATATCACCAACGGTTGGGATCAGCAACCGTTCCCCGACTGGGACAACATCGAATAGAATAAGAAATTAAATGAATCTCTAGATAGGTGATAATACACCCTAATGGGAGCGACCCACATAGCCATGCTGCCTGCCCGATTTTTGTCATTTCCCGGTTGTTGAGGCCTGAGGCTACGATTACTTATCATTCATTGATAGCACAATCACTTTGAATGCCACATTGTCAGATCCGTTAATCACTAATTGATTTGCACAAATATTTGGATGTTATGCTAAGGGAATAAATCCGTTGCAACCATATATATTTATACAGACCAAACCATTAGATCATTGGAAATACTTTGTCGTCAGACATTCGTCCATTTACGTTCGTTCTGGGATTGAATGAAACCGAAGGCACAATTTCTATAAATAGAAAAAGTCCTTGCACTTCACTTCGTCTTTGATTATCTTCATATAATCTGATTCACAACGCTACTGCCAATACAGAGTGGTTCACGGATAAAAATCCAACCGGTCTCTCCATATTGACAACGATATTGGCAAACACTTCGATAGTCGGTTATTTAACTATCGAAGAAAAACTAACATCCATTCATCTGTAACATCAATCAAACAAATCACTGGGCCATTTAATTGATATTTCATTAATTAATTCACCTCTTCATTTCCCTATCAAATATTTGTTAACCAACTAATTTCGATAATCATCTTGGCCTCTTACGCTATTTGGAAAACATTCCCATATATCGCCTTCTATTATTTTCTACACTTAGAAAATATATTCTATTTGAAATTGAAAACAATTTCAATCACTTATCTCTTTCCCGGCTACTTTAATTATATTCAAGAAATACTTTCTTTTATATTTCCAAAATTCCACCACTTGGTTTAAAACGAATATTGTGTAAAACATCGTTACGACAACCCAAAATATTTTATTCAACTAACTATTATTCAAACACTTCTCTTCGAGACTGGATCTTGCTATTTATCAATTAAAATGAAATCAATCAAGTTGGGGTATTATTACCTCTCAGACCTTGACTGAAAACATCATTAACTTCAAAACAGACAAAACCACTTACCTCGAATAATCAACATTATAAAACTCATTTATTCATTTTTAAACGTATATATAAATGGTTCGCTTTCTATTTCAAATTTATAGATTTCTCTTTTTGATTACAATATTCGATTTTTATATTCATTTACCTATCGAATTCTATACGTCGATACAATGATTTCTAACTATCAAAATATCTAACTCCTTAAATTCCCGGAAAATTTCGCCATCACCTCCCCTGCACCGGGGGCTTCGGGATATTTCAAATAGCCTCCCATGGCCCTCACCAATCCAAAAGAAAAAGGAAAAGCCAAGCGGCTTGCCGATACGGCGCATAAAACCTCATATATGAATTTAAACATGTACCTTTTTGTCGGGCACATAAATTAAAATCTTCATATACTTCATCCCATACCTGTCTAACACATGCTCACCTGTTTTCAATTCAATTCAACACTATCCATTCGTTTGAATTCAGTTTCGCTCATTTATTCTTTAATTAGTTATTTGCCTATTCCACTTCTTTGTTTGAACATACATGTTCAAACAAAATATTTAACTTGCTCATAACCAAATTGAATTTCAATTTCAATTCTAGTTTCCTTTTCAATTTCGAATATAAATTTTTAAATCGAATTCACTTATTCAAAACCCAATATCAATTCAAAATCTCTTTAACTAATTTCTATTCAAATAAGTTAATTTTATTCAATAATCAAAAATCTGATTTCTGTTTTCAAAAAAATCATTTCACTTACTTCACTGGAGCTCATATTTATTTGGTATCTCCAGTGTGGATTTTTCTAATGGTAAATTCGGAAATTTTTCTTTAAAATTCCTCTATTTATTTAATTAAACCATTATGGGTTTAAAACGATTTTGGCGCTGCTTTTCTAAAATTTTGATTTTGATACAACTCAAAATATATTCGGCGAAATTCAGATTTTCCTCCACCATTAGAAACTATTATCAAATCGGTCCTGATGTTTCTTGTTTCAAAGAATTTCGACTTCAATTGGGTTATGTAAACTCAATTGAAGTTCGAATCGACAATTTTCGAACTGCAGCGCTGCGGCGAGTTCGTTTTAATTATATTTATAAGTATAAACTTTTAAACCTTGTTTGAAATAAATTCTACCCCATTCTGATATATTTTAAATTCCATTTGAATTCTATATTCAAATTTCATATTCATATCCCATTTGAATTTCTATATTCAAATCTATTTCAAAACTTCATTTGAATTCAAATTTGAATTTCCTATATTCAAATCTATTTCAATTCTATCTGAATCCTATATTTAAATTCCATTTTAACTCTATTCAAATCTATATTCAAAGTCTATTTCAAATTCTATATTCAATTTCTATTTGAATTTCCTTTATTCAAATTCTACTTGAATCTCTATATTCAAATTCCATTTGAATTACTATATTCAAATTCTATATTTAAATTCATATTTGAATTTTCTATATCCAAACTCCATTCAATTTCTATAAACAAATCCCATTTAAATTTCTACATTCAAATTCAAAATTTGAATTTCCTTTGTTTAAATTCCATTTGAATTCTATATTCAAATTACATTTGAATTTCCATATTTAACTCCATTTCACTTCTATTTTCAAATTCTATATTTAAATTTCATTTGAACTTTCTTTATTCAAATCTATTTGAATTCCTTTTGAATTCAGATTCTATTTGAATTCCTTTGAATTCAAATTTTATTTCATTGCCTTTGAATTCAAATCTATTTCAATTCCTTTGAATTCAAATCCCATATTTAAATTCCTTTGAATTCAAATATTCAATTTATCTCTTGATAATTTATTCTTTGTATTTATCAACACTATTTTATAAATTTCCCTGTTTTATTTAACCAAGCCTATTTCGAAATCCATTTAAAACAAAAATCTTATTTTTGAAAATTCTCTTTGCATTTTCTATATTCAAATTCCATTGAATTTCTCGTATTCAAAATTCTATTTGAATTTCTCATATTCAAATTCTATTTGAATTCCTCATTTGAAATTTCAAATTCTATTTTAGAAAAATAGAATTTCCTTTTGAATCTACGAAATTCCTTTTCATGATATTTTTAAATATCAACATTTGGGCCCAGTGATATTTAAACACCAAACAACCAGTTATTTATTTTTCTAACTCATCATATATGACCATATATATGCAAACAAATAAACAAACAGATAATATATTTTTGAGGAATCCAGTTGGATCCCTCCAACCTGTTTCCCTGCATCCACAAATGTTATTCAACAGAAATAATACCCATCCTGCTTCATGGCAGGATATCGCGGTATAGAAGGGGATCCACTTATATACGTGGGCGTAGTGTCATCCGCTAATGATACTGCGGGCATCCGCTAATGAGACTGCGAGAATCCAACCAATCATCATCCCAATATATATATATATATATATATATAATAGTCAACCCTAAATAACTAATATATTTAAATTAACCAAACAGCATTCAAACAAGCAACAAAAATTAATTTTAACGGATGAAAATAATTTTAAATAAAAAAGGTGGGTGAGAATTACTCACCGGGTTTTCCACTGCTGCATATTTAAAATTCCATAACTGCGTCTATGTATCGACTTGACTGGTCTCGAATTTTATCAAGCTCCTTATCCTTGCTTTAAATTCTTCTTCCCGTTTTTGAATTCTCTTTGAGTCATTAAATCGAACACCTAGTGCTCCTTAAAAACGAACTGCCTTCGAACCCTTGCTGACCTTGCCGACCCTATATGGCCTCCTCCACCTCGCTGCCTTGCTTCTAGCGAACTAGGCCCCTCCTCGATCACCATCAAGGAAAATTCAATACCCCCTTTTTATCATGTATCCTATCTTCTCCGAAGTACAACTATCAGACATCAAACTACCATCGCGACCCCCTTCCAGAAGTTCGCACCCTTCACCGAACGAAATCCACACTCCACGGCACAACAACGACCCTTCCTTACACACGCAAGCCTCCTAGAACATGCTCGAATCCCATGAGATTCTCGATGACTCCTAGGTTCGCGATGCCTTAAATCGACTGCCCTAGAACCTCCTTGATCGCGACGTCTTCACATCGAGTCACGGTGGTCTCGCAGTCTTCAATTTGCGTTTCCCCCTCTTTATTTCGATTTCCCCCCTCGTTGATGATCATAGCCCCCCCTCCCCTTGAGTCGCGATCCCCTTCTCCCCGTCTTCCTTTTTTTCAAGGAACCGATTTAAATAAAAAGCCAAGCTTTGATTTTGAGTTTATAAAAGGCATCGAACATTTTTGCTGTTCATGTTTGAAGTGGAAGCCTCAGGCTTTAGTGATTTTGAGGAAGGGAGTTTACAGTTTGACAAAGCACGACCATTTCCCTTTTAAAAGCTTTGATCCAATTGTTTTTGGCAGAACGATAATGAAAAGGGAAAACAAAGGGAAAATGTCGTGGTTTATATAGAAGAAGGATAGTTCATCACGAAGGAAATTAGCCTGCGTGCTATAAGGTAGATATATAGGCTTAAGTACATAACCATTAATTCGATTTGAAATAAAACGATTTTTATTTTATTTAAAAGGATTCTGATTTGATTTATATTTAATTTGATTCGACATAAAGAGATCTTTATTCTTTTTAAACAGATATCGATTTGATTTCGAGCTCATCCATTATAAATATCTCGGGGTTCACACACGATCCGCTATTTTAGCGTACTGACCGTCGTTCTAATGTTATAGCGTTATACTGAACTCAACATAATATTTTCTGAATTTTATTTCGAATGTATATATATACATAAAATAACCATATTAAATCGATAAAATTAATATAAAAATTCATTTATATTATCAACTAAATATTTAAAACCATACTAAATTAATCGACGAAAAATCTGGGTCGTTACATTCTTCCCCCCTCAAAATAATTTCGTCCTCGTAATTGCTAAGGTAGGAAAAATGGTACAAATCCATTACATTTTCATAATCTCACTCAACTCCTCATATTTTAACAAATTTAGTTCCACCAAACTTTTGGTCTTCCTTCATTCAATTCGGATGATCTACGATCAATCCATTTATATCCAATCTATGTTCTAATAAACCAATTCAAATTGATTCTAGTCAATTTAATTACCCCGAACCATTTAACTTTCTTAAGTTAAATTTTAATTCTAGAATCCAAATCCCAGAGTTTTCATTTCAAAACCTTTTTGAAATCACATATATTTATAACTAATTCAAATTCAAAACATTTGAATTTTCAACTTAACTTGTTTTCTTGCAAACAAATTTCCATAAAAACTTTTCTAAGGTAGCAATCCATCACTTAGAACTCGAAAATGATTACTGATGATGTCGCGACCATCATCAGAATTATTTCCCAGCCACCGAAGTGAGTTCAGTGCTTAAACAATTTCAAAATCCATTCAAAATCCTTTTAAAACAAAGCTATATTGTTCTAATATACTTCCAAAAATATTTCAAACTTCCCAGGATTTAAATTCCAAATTCTGCTTTGAATTCAATTTTAATTCATCTCATTTGTATATATTTCATTCATATACAAATTCAGTTTGGTTATAAATAACCATTTCAATTTTTATAATCTTATCTGATTATAATGATATCAATCAACACATCCATATAATATAATAATTTCAAAAATTATTCTTCTATATCAAAAATAGAATTTTTGGGTAAAATTATTTCATTCACCTACTTTAAAACAATATCGTGTTCAATCTTCTGTTCAAGTATTTACAAACCCTTATCGACATTGTGGCGTCCCACGATTCGATCAGAATTCATAAACTGCTAAACAGACTAACCAACACAATATAAAACAAATTTTTATATCAAATAACAAATACGCTCTCTCGTATATACACTCAACTCATTCTAGGATACTACTGACCCTATCTCTAATGAGCATAACCCCACCAAAGCCTAGGTATTCGCTCAACTTAAGCTCTGATACCAACTGTAACGGCCTGCAAATCTGTACTATCTGAGTTGACTAATATCACCACACGTCCAACCCAAATTGCACAGAAATACGAATCATTATTAGAAAGAAGTTAGAGGATGAGAAAGAGGAAGAAAGAAATATTAGAATAGAAGAAAACAAAGAAGACAAATCTCACAGCGGAACGAATAAAATATATTATATAACATAACTTTTGAAATACAAATCAATAACTTTATATACATACCATCATCAGAGTACAACAGTTATTCCCGGAACAGTTATGAACACCTGTTTCCAGATACAACACAATACACAGCGAAAATATGATATTCTATGGCTAACTGGTGAAGCCTCCTGCTTCCAGCTCCTCCAAATAAATCTGTAGAATCCCAACTACTTGACTACCCGTACAAATTTGGGCACCCAAGAGTTTAGGGAAAACAAAACAAAATAAACTCTGGGTCAGTCATGGGACTGGTGTGAGTAAACTCCAACCATTTGTTTAACTTAAAATCCTTTCGAAAGAAAAGATAATAGTAAGACCAGCCCACACATAAACATGGACAGTTTTTACCTTACTATAATCCAAAACACTTTGATTCAAAAATCCATTGATATTATAATAGTGTCTAAATCAAATAAATAGAATCTAGCGGAACGCTTGCATCTCACGCTCCATATATAATATAAAATCAAAAACCGCATGGCGCTTATTGGAGATTCCCAACATGACAAGGTATGGAACCACCTTCCGATCAGTGTACTCTAGAGGCGATACACTGGGGTTCAACAAGAACATCTTGCAACCCGGCCCACACATGACCGACCACCCATTTCGCTTGAGTGTATCGAATGTATATCACCAACGGTTGGGATCAGCAACCGTTCCCCGACTGGGACAGCATCGAATAGAATAAGAAATTAAATGAATCTCTAGATAGGTGATAATACACCCTAATGGGAGCGACCCACATAGCAATGCTGCCTGCCCGATTTTTGTCATTTCCCATTTGTTGAGGCATGAGGCTACGATTACTTATCATTCATTGATAGCACAATCACTTTGAATGCCACATTGTCAGATCCGTTAATCACTAATTGATTTGCACAAATATTATGGATGTTATGCTAAGGGAATAAATCCGTCCCAACCATATATATTTATACAGACCAACCCATTAGATCATTAGAAATACTTTATCAGACATTCGTCCATTTACGTTCATTCTGGGATTGAACGAAACCGAAGGCACAATTTCTATAAGTAGAAAAAGTCCTTGCACTTCACTTCGTCTTTGATAATCTTCATATAATCTGATTCGCAACGCTACTACCAATACAGAGTGGTTCACGTATAAAAATCCAACCGGTCTCTCCATATTGACAACGATATTGGCAAACACTTCGATAGTCGGTTATTTAACTATCGAAGAAAAACTAACATCCATTCATCCATAACATCAATCAAACAAATCACTGGGCCATTTAATTGATATTTCATTAATTAATTCACCTCTTCATTTCCCTATCAAATATTTGTTAACCAACTAATTTCGATAATCATCTTGGCCTCTTACGCTATTTGGAAAACATTCCCATATATCGCCTTCTATTATTTTCTACACTTAGAAAATATATTCTATTTGAAATTGAAAATAATTTCAATCACTTATCTCTTTCCCGACTACTTTAATTATATTCAGGAAATACTTTCTTTTATATTTCCAAAATTCCACCACTTGGTTTAAAACGAATGTTGTGTAAAACATCGTTACGACAACCCAAAATATTTTATTCAACTAACTATTATTCAAACACTTCTCTTCGAGAATGGATCTTGCTATTTATCAATTAAAATGAAATCAATCAAGTTGGGGTATTATTACCTCTCAGACCTTGACTGAAAACATCATTAACTTCAAAACAGACAAAACCACTTACCTCGAATAATCAACATTATAAAACTCATTTATTCATTTTTAAACGTATATATAAATGGTTCGCTTTCTATTTCAAATTTATAGATTTCTCTTTTTGTTTACAATATTCGATTTGTATATTCATTTACCTATCGAATTCTATATGTCGATACAATGATTTCTAACTATCAAAATATCTAACTCCTTAAATTCCCGGAAAATTTCGCCATAACCTCCCCTGCACCGGGAGCTTCAGGATATTTCAAATAGACTCCCATGGCCCTCACCAATCCAAAAGAAAAAGGAAAAGCCAAGCGGCTTGCCGATACGGCGCATAAAACCACATATATGAATTTAAACATGTACCTTTTTGTCGGGCACATAAATTAAAATCTTCATATACTTCATCCCATACCTGTCTAACACATGCTCTCCTGTTTTCAATTCAATTCAACATTATCCATTCGTTTGAATTTAGTTTCGCTCACTTATTCTTTAATTAGTTATTTGCCTATTCCACTTCTTTGTTTGAACATACATGTTCAAACAAAATATTTAACTTGCTCATAACCAAATTGAATTTCAATTTCAATTCTAGTTTCCTATTCAATTTCGAATATAAATTTTTAAATCGAATTCACTTATTCAAAACCCAATATCAACTCAAAATCTCTTTAACTAATTTCTATTCAAATTAGTTAATTTTATTCAATAATCAAAAATCTGATTTCTGTTTTCAAAAAAATCATTTCACTTACTTCACTGGAGCTCATATTTATTTGGTATCTCCAGTGTGGATTTTTCTAATGGTAAATTCGGAAATTTTTCTTTAAAATTCCTCTATTTATTTAATTAAACCATTATGGGTTTAAAACGATTTTGGCGCTGCTTTTCTAAAATTTTGATTTTGATACAACTCAAAATATATTTGACGAAATTCAGATTTTCCTCCACCATTAGAAACTATTATCAAATCGGTCCTGACGTTTCTTATTTCAAAGAATTTCGACTTCAATTAGGTTATGTATACTCAATTGAAGTTCGAATCGACAATTTTCGAACTGCAGCGCTGCGGCGAGTTCGTTTTAATTATATTTATAAGTATAAACTTTTAAACCTTGTTTGAAATAAATTCTACCCCATTCTGATATATTTTAAATTCCATTTGAATTCTATATTCAAATTTCATATTCATATCCCATTTGAATTTCTATATTCAAATCTATTTCAAAACTTCATTTGAATTCGAATTTGAATTTCCTATATTCAAATCTATTTCAATTCTATCTGAATCCTATATTTAAATTCCATTTTAACTCTATTCAAATCTATATTCAAAGTCTATTTCAAATTCTATATTCAATTTCTATTTGAATTTCCTTTATTCAAATTCTACTTGAATCTCTATATTCAAATTCCATTTGAATTACTATATTCAAATTCTATATTTAAATTCATATTTGAATTTTCTATATCCAAACTCCATTCAATTTCTATAAACAAATCCCATTTAAATTTCTACATTCAAATTCAAAATTTGAATTTCCTTTGTTTAAATTCCATTTGAATTCTATATTCAAATTATATTTGAATTTCCATATTTAACTCCATTTCACTTCTATTTTCAAATTCTATATTTAAATTTCATTTGAACTTTCTTTATTCAAATCTATTTGAATTCCTTTTGAATTCAGATTCTATTTGAATTCCTTTGAATTCAAATTTTATTTCATTGCCTTTGAATTCAAATCTATTTCAATTCCTTTGAATTCAAATCCCATATTTAAATTCCTTTGAATTCAAATATTCAATTTATCTCTTGATAATTTATTCTTTGTATTTATCAACACCATTTTATAAATTTCCCTGTTTTATTTAACCAAGCCTATTTCGAAATCCATTTAAAAAAAATCTTATTTTTGAAAATTCTCTTTGCATTTTCTATATTCAAATTCCATTGAATTTCTCGTATTCAAAATTCTATTTGAATTTCTCATATTCAAATTCTATTTGAATTCCTCATTTGAGATTTCAAATTCTATTTTAGAAAAATAGAATTTCCTTTTGAATCTACGAAATTCCTTTTCATGATATTTTTAAATATCAACATTTGGGCCCAGTGATATTTAAACACCAAACAACCAATTATTTATTTTTCTAACTCATCATATATAACCATATATATGTAAACAAATAAACAAACAGATAATATATTTTTGAGGAATCCAGTTGGATCTCTCCAACTTGTTTCCCTGCATCCACAAACGTTAGTCAATAGAAATAATACCCATCCTTCTTCGTGGCAGGATATCGCGGTATAGAAGGGGATCCACTTATATACGTGGGCGTAGTGTCATCCGCTAATGATACTGCGGGCATCCGCTAATGAGACTGCGGGAATCCAACCAATCATCAACCCAATATATATATATAATAGTCAACCCTAAATAACTAATATATTTAAATTAACCAAACAGCATTCGAACAAGCAACAAAAATTAGTTTTTAATGGATAAAAATAATTTTAAATAAAAAAGGTGGGTGAGAATTACTCACCGGATTTTCCACTGCGGCATATTTAAAATTCCATAACTGTGTCTATGTATCGACTTGACTGGTCTCGAATTTTATCAAGCTCCTTATCCTTGCTTTAAATTCTTCTTCCCGTTTTTGAATTCTCTTTGAGTCATTAAATCGAACACCTAGTGCTCCTTAAAAACGAACTGCCTTCGAACCCTTGCTGACCTTGCCGACCCTATATGGCCTCCTCCACCTCGCTGCCTTGCTTCTAGCGAACTAGGCCCCTCCTCGATCACCATCAAGGAAAATTCGATACCCCCTTTTTATCGCGTATCCTATCTTCTCCGAAGTACAACCATCAGACAACAAACTACCATCGCGACTCCCTTCCAGAAATTCGCACCCTTCACCGAACGAAATCCACACTCCATGGCACAAGAACGACCCTTCCTTACACACGCGAGCCTCCTAGAACATGCTCTAATCCCATGAGATTCGCGATGACTCATAGGTTCGCGATGCCTCAAATCGACTGCGCTAGAACCTCCTTGATCCGCGACGTCTTCACATCGAGTCACGGTGGTCTCGCAGTCTTCAATTTGCGTTTCCCCCTCTTTATTTCAATTTCCCCCCTCGTTGATGATCAGAGCCCCCCCGCCTTGAGTCGTGATCCCCTTCTCCTCGTCTTCCTTTTTTTTCGAGGAACCGATTTAAATAAAAAGCCAAGCTTTGATTTTGAGTTTATAAAAGGCATCGAACATTTTTGTTGTTCATGTTTGAAGTGGAAGCCTCAGGCTTTAGTGATTTAGAGGAAGGGAGTTTACAGTTTGACAGAGCACGACCATTTCCCTTTTAAAAGCTTTGATCCAATTGTTTTTGGCAGAACGATAATGAAAAGGGAAAACAAAGGGAAAATGTCGTGGTTTATATAGAAGAAGGATAGTTCATCACGAAGGAAATTAGCCTGCGTGCTATAAGGTAGATATATAGGCTTAAGTACATAACCATTAATTCTATTTGAAATAAAACGATTTTTATTTTATTTAAAAGGGTTCTGATTTGATTTATATTTAATTTGATTCGACATAAAGAGATCTTTATTCTTTGTAAACAGATATCGATTTGATTTCGAGCTCATCCATTATAAATATCTCGGGGTTCACACACGATCCGCTATTTTAGCGTACCGACCGTCGTTCCAATGTTATAGCGTTATACTGAACTCAACAGAATATTTTCTGAATTTTATTTCAAATGTATATATATAAAATAACCATATTAAATCGATAAAATTAATATAAAAATTCATTTATATTATCAATTAAATATTTAAAACCATACTAAATTAATCGACGAAAAATCTGGGTCGTTACAGGTGGTGTCTGTGCTTAAACTGGCTGACATTTATATACTTTTCATCTGTGTGGTTGTTGGATGCGAGGCGCCTCGGATATAGGTCCTATAGGGCCGGGAAACGTGTGTTCAGGAATAATTAATCCTCAAAAGTAAGAGAGGACCGGCCTTGGAGGTTCCAAAGGATCATAGTGGGGTCCTGAGACATTTGCTAGAGTGACTCGAATTGGAGAGGAGCTTGCCCCTTGCCTCAACTCATGACGTAAATCCAATTTCCAATACGTGATATTGCGGTTTTATTTATAGAACCTAGTATGGCGACATAGTGGTATGGGTCATTCATGCCGCCTATGATTGATATTTATGATGTGAAATTGTTTTGACACTATACACTTATAGTAATATCAAATAATGTGTTTTTAACGTATCAAGCATGCTTTGGCTATTATAAGGTAAAAACCCTATCCTCCGGCTTGCGCTGCATTGTGTGATGGGACTTGGGTCTTATAATAGCTTCATTTTTCTTTATTTAGCATTGCGCTGTTTGTTTTATGCACTGGTATTCTTGGGAGGAAACCCGTTCCGTGTTATACGGCGTGGTCCCTTGATTTACTGAACTTTAAAATAAAGATTAATAACTGTTTTAGTTCTCACACCAGTCACATGACTGACCTGGAGTTTATTGTTTGAACCTAAACTTTGGGTTCCCCTATTTTCCACACGGGCAGCTAGTAGTTTTGGTTTTGCAGATTTATATTCACAGGATCCTGGTTTACAGCTGGAATGATATCCGGAAAGCTCTGTATCCGTATATCTCTTCTAGTTGTGTATTGTATTATTTTCCACTGCTATGTAATTTATTGTAATCTCTGATATTTGTCAAATGTGTAATATTTATCCATACTCTGTATATTCTTGTATTCTGATGGAATTGTTGTAATAAATAATGAAATGTTCTTCTGTTTGCGTTCCAATGTGTGTTGTTCTCATCTCAATCCGGGCTTTCCTTACCGGGGAAGTTCGGGTCGCTACAGTTTGGTATCGGAGCTTTGGTTTACAGAGCTCGAGAACAAGACACATTAGAACCAAACGAAAGAATTCATCGGACATTGGATTAGTAATATCCAATTAGAATGACTCGTTAGAGATAGGATCAGTAGTATCCTAGAACGAGTGTGAAGAGTATATTTTTCAAATGAAAACAATTTTGTTTTGAAATTTAAACCATTTTGTACGTATTTGAATATTTATTTATTTTGAATTTGGACAATCCAATATATAAAGATTTTGCATATACGCATCATGAACGTATATTCGAAGTTTTAATATACTGGATAGATATAGAATCACACTCTAGTTGCCCGGGGATGATTCTGATAATGCTGCAGCGTTATCAGTATTTATGTTCGAGTGCCGAAGGTGTGATATCTATATATTTCCATTAGACTGGTGTGAGAACCAAAATTAGATAGATTTATTGTTGTGATTGGCATCAAAAACATGATTTTCTGTATATGTATCAAAATTATGAATTTGAAACTCTAATTCACTAATTGATTGCTGGTTGTATTGTTTGTTTATTTGTTTGATAATTTTGAACCATTAGGCCAAACTGAACTAAATATTGAATTGTATTGAAAATTGGTCGCAAATGCTTGCATATACATGTACTTACATTGAACAGGTCATAGCAAGGAGGCTAGCAGCAGAAGAATAAAATTGTTTTGCCTGACAAATAGGTACATGTTTACCATAATTTACAGTTTTGTTTGGGTGATGATGATTTTATGAGCCGATTGGCTTTTTCTTTTTCTTTTGGATTGAAGAAGGCCATGGGAGGCTATATGAAATATCCCGAAGTCCCCGGTGCAGGGGAGGTTACGGCGAAATGTTTCGAAAATTTAGGGTGTTAGCCAAATTTTTGAAAATTTTAAAAAGTTCTTAAAAACTGAAAAGTTGAAGAACTTAAACCGTAACGAAAATAGTGGAAGTTGAGTTGATTTGTTAAACAACTTTCGGCTTCGTTCCTTTTCGGGGACAAAAAGTTTTAAGTGGGGGAGATTGTAACAACCCGGAAATCTGAGCCAGTTTAAAATTTTTATTTTGGCAATTTTAGCGAATTTTGAATATTTAAAATAGATTATTTTAAATAATATCGACAAGAAATTTATTTTGAATAAAATTCGAACGTATATATTTATATATGTCGTCGTTAGAATATAAATATTTATTTATATATATAAAAGGAATTGAAAATGGCGCGGTAGTTCGATAATTCGATTTCAAACTTCAAATGAATGTACCGGGTTCAAAATAAACCGGATTTTAGCGAAACCAAAAATAATAGAATCTATTTGAGAATATCTCTCCAACGAATCCGAAAAATCAAAATTTCATAGCAGGAATCAAAAGATACGTCCAGTTGAAAATTCAGAATAGTCACTATGGAATTCTAGCACTTAAAAATGGAAATTTTGCAAACGACCTCGGATTTCGACGAAACCACTTTTGTTGGATCCGCGATGTCAAATTATTGCTAGGTTTCAAATTTCATAATTTTTCGAATCAATATGTGAGCGTGGCAAAGGAAAACGCGTTTGACCAGTTTCAGTTGATTTTAATCGACTGGAAAATGGCCATTTTTCAAACGGTCTCAGAATTTGACGAAATTAGTTTTGTTAGGACCGTATCGTCAATACGAAGCTAGAAAATATTTTTCGGGAATTTTTCTAGTTAGTATGTGGCCCCATTAAATTGAAATGCACGTTCAAATTCAATATATAGAGTTATATGTTGATTTTGACGAAAACTTACCGAAACGATCGAATCAGCTTACGATACATATCCCATTGTGTTCGGAATGGGGGTATTTAGCTATGGGCGACAGTCGGTGGGTCTGATTTCAATTTCGAATGAAAAAGTTACTTTTTGAAATCAATAAATAATTAAATATATATTATATTATATAACTCCACCCCTTATACCCTCCCCCTACTCTTTGAATCAGTCAAACCCAAAAGAAAAAAAACCCGATGCTTCCTCTAACCGCCGCCTTCATCAGCAACCGCCACCATCGCCTGCCACCACCGCCTTCCCCAAATCTGCCTCAGCCTGTCGTTGCCCCCCCCTCTTCTTCTTCCTCTCCGCTGCTCCCTTAGCCCCCCTTCCGATCGACGAGCCCCCACCAAACCCCACGCCCTGAAACCGCCGATCCACCCATCCGTGCCACCGCCCTCCCCCTTTCCGCCGCCTTCTCCCTCCTCTGGAAGCACGCAGCCCTCTCTCCATCTTCCTCCCTCCTCTCGAGCAGCGTGAAACCCCCCCTCGACTTAAGCTGTAAGTGTTTAGTTTTTTTTTATTTATCTACAAAATAATAATAACCCGATTTCTTTAGGTTATAAAAAACTAATTTATTTAGTTGATAAAAACTTGATTTTTAATTTATTGAAATGTTTTGATTTTTAGTTTGAAAAGAATTGACTTTTATTTTGTTTTAGAAGCGATAAAAGTTTATATTTTTATATAAAGAAAGTTTTGATTTTTATATATAATCAAGTTTAGATTTTTATATATTATAAAGCTATGATTTTTAGAGAGGAAAATATAAGATCTTTAAACATGAAAAGGTTCGATCTTTAACTTCATGAAAGGTGGGATTTTTAATAACATGCAAGCTTAGATTTTTTGTAAAACAAAGATGAGATTTTTATATAATGAAAGGTCGTATTTTTATATAGTGAAAGGCGATTACTTTTATAAAGAAGAAATACGAAATTTTTATAATATAGAAAGGTTAAAAATATAATTTTTATATGAGTAGAAGATTAAAAATATGATTTTTACATTATAGAAGTGTTAAAGATTTGATCTTTATTTTGTAGAAGGAGCAAAGATGTGATTTTTGTATAAGTGGCGATATAAAAATATAATCTTTATTATATGAATACCGTTGTAAAAATAGAATTTTTATTTATATATGTAGCGAAATAAAAATCTGATTCTTATTATATATATAGTGAGGTAAAAATGAGATTTTTTATAGCGATGAAATAAAAATTCGATCTTTACATATGAAGTAGAAATATATTTTTATATAGAATAAAAACGTTGTAAAATATAGGTGAAGTAGAGATAAAAATATAATTTCTATTTATAGAAAGGAAGCAATAAAAATATAATTTTTATTTGAACAGTGTGAAAAGACTGTATTGGAATTATAAATGGATTCAGGCGGTTCAGCAGTTCAAAAGCAAAGCACGGCGGAGTGGAACCCTCTGTGAGAACTTCTCACTTTAAATTTTCTTTTCTAGTTTAAATTATATACTAGGATGCAGACGGTGCTTAGCAACACCCGACACCCGTCGTCCACAGACCATGGATGGCTTGTATGTTTGATTGTTTGTTGTGGTGAAAATTTATTGTGTGTTATGAGATGAAATAAAATATTTATACAGTTAAAAATATTTTATCGTTAAAAATATAATTTTTAACGGGTATATGAATAAATAAAAATCTGTGTTTGTTGATTTGAAACCCCACACGGGTATTGGGATAAAATACGGCATACACTAATCCCAATAATTAGTTGTATGTCGATTGATTGATTGACAGGCTGTTATACGCGTTAGATATCTATATTTGATGCTTATACAGTGTAGTGCACTTTGGATGATGGTTGATTATTTGTCAGTGCTATTATATACATGTGTTGTATGGAATCCATATAATTAACATTATATGGTAATTGATTGGGCCTCATTCCAACTGGGAAAATAAAGAATAATCATGTGTTGAAAGAAATATTTTAACAATAAAATTTACATCTTCATCATATTTAAAGTTAGAAACTAACTGGAAAATAGATAAGATGAGTGGTTTCCTGGGTATTGATCTGATATTGGTTTCGGCCTTCGGGGTTAATACTTAGGGAATCATTCTCTTACTACTTTACGGTTGGAGTCTGATTTAAAAATCAAACGATAGATACCATAATTTTATAAAATATATTAAATAACAAAAATAGTCATGTGTTGACAATGCTCATGTGTTGGGAATATTCATGTATTGAAAGAAATGTAGATTCATGTGTTGAATAGAATAAATATTCATTTGTTGAATAGAATAACGAATTTATTGGAATATATAAAGCCGTGTTGATTAGAGATGCGCCATTTTGACGTGAGCGATATTTATATCGATTATATTCTTTTTTATAATGAATATAGAAAAGGAAGTGATTTCAAAATATAACGTTTTGAAAATATTATCATTTGTATATCGGTGATGTGGAATATTCAATTTTGGTTCAAAATTGAATATGAAGTTGAAATCGTTTCGAAAACGAAATATACATAATATATATTATATATATATATATATATAATGGCCTGAATAGAACGCGCCGCGCTGCGGCAGTTCGTGAATTTCGACCATTGACTTCGAATGGACATTACGGGAGATCCGACCGTCGGATTCTCCTGAAACCGGAACCGTTGGGTTCGTATCGAAAATAGCTTTCCAATGAATATTAGAAATTTGAAATCTAACGGTTGGATTTGGAATTATGTTCAAATCAAATTTGGAAAAGGTCGCTGTAAGTGCAGTTCGATGGTCGTTGATGGAAATCGACTGTACGGGCCTTGATAAAATTATTAAAAATATCAATAATTTGTGTAAAATCATAAGAAATGATTTGGGAAGAACTAGGGTGAAAAAGTCCATATTTGAAAGGATAAAAATATATTTTTATCGAAATGAACTAGTTTTGAACTAGAATTAAAATCAATTTATGTTAGAAATAAATAAATTGAATCTGAAAGTGGTTTTAAAAATAATCAGAATTTCCAATATACGAATTGGAATGGATTTGAATCGAAATTGTCTTCGAAATATTTCGATGTTGGATTTCGTGATTATACAGATATTGTTATGGGAATTTGAAAGATATATTTATATCGTTATTTCCAATACGATTTTTGTTGGTCGTAGAATTTGATATTGAATATAAGCCGATATATTTTTATTCAGAGCCTTGTATTTAATATCAAACGTGATTTGGGTTTGTCGTGAATGGTGTCTTCATCAACATTGTTCTTAAGCCCAGTTGAGAAAAAGATTAAATCTTTATATTTAGATTTAATGAAGTGTACCAATTAAATAATATTAATTGGAATTGAATTTAAATTGGTTCTTGGGTTTATCGTGAGCGGTGTTTTGAACACATGTTCTTTAACCCGATTAACAATAGAATGTGATTTTGGGTTTATCGTGAATCGTGTTTTAAATGACATTGGTTCTTTAACCCAGTTAAAGAAATGATATTGATTTGTGGAAAGATTAAAACTAAGTGGAGTTTTAATGAATCTTTAATTAGATTGAAATGTGAATTGATAATTTAAATTACCAAATCTGAAAGGTGATCGAGAATGGAGTACCACCAGTTTTGCTCCAAAGCGATAGTTAAATCTTTAATTAGATTTGAACGTGAAATGGTAATTAATTTTACCGATAACACCGTGGTGTTAGATATGGAGTATTACCAGTTTTGCTCCAGGGGATGAATAGGTTGGGATTGGGAAATAAAATAAATAATTACATCGGTGTGGTTCGCTAATCCCGACTAGTTTGGAAAACCATAATATGGTTTGAAATGATATCCAAAGGAAGATTAAAGAATAAATTTAGAAGAATTTATCTTTGATAAAATTAATGGGAACCTTTCCCTAAGAGTGTGAAAATTTGAATAAAAGAATATTCTGAATTGGAATGAGGCGTATGTTGTGTTTGTGTAACACGTGTTTATTATATACGCGGGTTATTCGGAAAGGCCGGGTTTATACCCATTCTGAATAACCGATTCGGCGATAAGTCAAAGATGAAGACAGTGGTTGAAGAGCGGAAGTCTTCACATCGTTTTGGTGATTACTGATGATCTTGATTTGGCTGTACACCCAAGATGAGGGAATCAGTTGGTGATCGTCCAGACGTACTTGGAGATCGATGGATATGCGAGGAAAGTGCCTCCGGTTTCGTTCAAACCCAGAACGAACTTGTAAATGGACTGTGTGTCTGACATTGGATTTTATTCTGTGTTGATTGATCTCTATTAAATATACATCTGTTTGGCGGCGGAGAATTTATTCTCTTGCTTAACGCCCTTCTCTGAGACGTACGAGCTCAGAGGTTGTATATCAATGGACATCAGTCGCATGGGGTGAATTGCCAGTGTGGCACGCGTAAGTGGCAATTGATCAAGGCTTCTGTTGAAAAGCAAAGTCTTGTGGTTGATGATCAAAGCACAGCCTGTGTGGCGTAGCTTTGTGTATAGCGTGAATTCGCGAGCCTCACACCTCGGTATGAGTCAAAAACGGGATAAGGACCAAAGGAGTGCACGACGTTTCTTTCTAGCTAGTGGTGGTGTCTGTGCTTAAACTGGCTGACATTTATATACTTTTCACCTGTGTGGTTGTTGGATGCGAGGCGCCTTTGATATAGGTCCTATAGGACAGGGAAACGTGTGTTCAGGAATAATTAATCCTCAAAAGTAAGAGAGGACCGGCCTTGGAGGTTCCAAAGGATCATAGTGGGGTCCTGAGACATTTGCTAGAGTGTCTCGAATCGGAGAGGAGCTTGCCCCTTGCCTCGACTCATGACGGAAATCCAATTTCCAATACGTGATATTGCGGTTTTATTTATAGAACCTAGAATGGCGACATAGTGGTATGGGTCATTCATGCCGCCTATGATTGATATTTATGATGTGAAATTGTTTTGACACTATACACTTATAGTAATATCAAATAATGTGTTTTTAACGTATCAAGCATGCTTTGGCTATTATAAGGTAAAAACCCTATCCTCCGACTTGCGTTGCATTGTGTGATGGGACCTGAGTCTTATAATAGCTTCATTTTTCTTTATTTAGCATTGCGCTGTTTGTTTTATGCATTGGTATTCTTGGGAGGAAACCCGTTCCGTGTTATACGGCGTGGTCCCTTGATTTACCGAACTTTAAAATAAAGATTAATAACCGTTTTAGTTCTCACACCAGTCACATGACTGACCTGGAGTTTATTGTTTGAACCTAAACTCTGGGTGCCCCTATTTTCCACACGGGCAGCTAGTAGTTTTGGTTTTGCAGATTTATATTCATAGGATCCTGGTTTACAGCTGGAATGATATCCGGAAAGCTCTGTATCCGTATATCTCTTCTAGTTGTGTATTGTATTATTTTCCGCTGCTATGTAATTTATTGTAATCTCTGATATTTGTCAAATGTGTAATATTTATCCATACTCTGTATATTCTTGTATTCTGATGGAATTGTTGTAATAAACAATGAAATGTTCTTCTGTTTGCGTTCCAATGTGTGTTGTTCTCATCTCAATCCGGGCTTTCCTTACTGGGGAAGTTCGGGTCGCTACAAAATTAATACCAAAAAAGGTAAAAATTCGAGAAAGAAACACCATGAAAGTAAGTGTTTTCATGACTAGTAAGATTTTTAGTATAAGATTCATCAAGAAAAATCTATGCCTGATTTATGTCATAATGGCCAAAAGGGGCGAAAAGAGATTTATAACTTTTAAGGTTCAGGTTATTGAAATTTCCGACCATGGAGTGACAGTTTATTATATTTTTTTTTTATAATTATCGTTTTGGGATAAACATTGCGATTTTTGAATTCAAAATTGTCATCCCCTAAGAAAATATGACGAAAAGTATCTCTATCTTGTTCATTAATTTGAAAAGTATAGACATCTATTTCGATTAATTTACAACTAAGAATATTTCTCGAAAGTTAACAATCTAAAACACATTGTTTTCCTTTAACACTACTCTAAACATGTCATTCATTTCCTTTATAAAATTTCCCATTTAAATTTGCATAAAATATTTTGATAGGACGATGGTAACAAACAAAATCATTTTGACTAGCATCAATCAAAGAAAGAATTGAATATTCGTCGAAAAAAGCATCATTTTCATAAGTGGTAAAATCATTAAAGATAGAAAACCTTCTGGGATGAACTCTTCCATAAATCATATAGTTAATGAAGGCATTGATATCCCCTTGATCATTGAAAAGATAGTTTTTAACAATTTTTGAGAGTCTTATATGGAAGAAGTGCTTTATGAGGAAATCGTTAATGTTTTATTGTGATAAGAGTTTGAAAATGAAGGTTTAAATTTAAAATAGAGCCGATACGAATGAATAGATATGGATGATATAAATACAGATTTGATAAGACATTCTATGGTCAAAAAGGAGTCTCCTAATGATATAGGAGTTGGTGAAAAGGTGGGCGGAAAAGTCTTTTTTTGAACCTGAATTTCAAAATATAACACATATGTTGACATACTTGTGCATATTTATACAATTTTGTTTTTATCTTTGATTTGTTTGTTGATTGTTTAAATATAATTTCTCGATTTCTTAGAAATTAAAAACTATTTTATATTATTATTTTATAAAAATATTTATTTAAAAAAAATTAAAAAGTTAATATTAAATTTTAAATAAAATTAAATCAAACAATAATATTAAAAAAATCAAAATAATAAAAAATGGCCGAAAACTAAAACAATTAAGGCAACCAAAGTAATCGAACAATTAAGAAAAATAAAAAATTAATGTAAATGCATACTTATTTAGATTCAATTTCCATTTCTGTTTGAACTCTTACCGATGTCATATATGTCATTTCTATGTCTGAATCGCTACCGCTTGAGGATATGTCTAAATCTGAATCATTTACTATTGCAACATAGGCTCTCTCTTTTTTTTTGGACGAATCATTTTTTGGCATAGCCTTCTATTTGTTCGGATATGGAAGGAATTACTTCACATATCCTAGTATATCACAATTGTAGTACCTGATATTAGTTTCACTGTCATTTCCATTCTCCTTACTTATATTATCGTTTTTTTTAAATTATTCATCCTTCTACATTTTAGGAATTTTTAAAGTTTCTTATTATATCTTCATCATCATTTTCAAAATAATATTCAACCATTATTACATGGATGGCTATCGACTTCTTTTTTTACTTCTCTACTTTCTCTCCTACCCTGCATATGTGCTTTAAAAGATATTAAATTGACAATTAACTCTTCAATTTTCAGATTACTAATATCATTAGTGTCTTCAGTTGTTAGAGTACTTTGATCCCAATATGGGGTAAGTAAACTAATAAATTCTCTAACTTGATGTTCTTCAGAGAAATTTTTATCCAATGCAATAAGAGAATGTACTGTATCTTGAAACTTATTATACATGCCAGATACTGACTCAATTAGTTTCGTTTTAAATAACTGAAACGGATTATTTAACATGGAAATCTTAGCTTGTTTAACTTTATGAGTGCCTTCATGTGTAACTTGCAAAATTCTCCAAATTTCATATGCAGAATTGCAGATCGATACTCTGTTAACCTCATTTCTATCTAATGAATATAATGATATATCCATTACCTTATAATTACGTTGTATAATTGTCTTTTGATCAGTGGTCTACTGTGCATAATTAGTCTCAGGTCTAGTCTACTTAGTTTATGTAACATTTCAAATATCTAATTTGATTGATCGTAAATAAATTTTCATTATATATGTCAAATAAATGTGATTATGTCCATTTAAAATTGATGGTTTAGTAGCAGATTGTCCTTATATAAGCTTATGATAGTGTTGACATTACTAGTGTAGGTATCCATTAAAAACCTTTTCAAAATTTAGTTTATGATATTTTGGAAAACCAATTCTCTCATACCAAATTAGTGCGATGCAGATTAAGGATCTTAAGACTATATTTATACTAGAAGAGAGTGAATAATGTTTACTTAAATTTATGAATATATTTAGTAATACTCTCAGATTAGGTACGGATAAGTATTTAATGATCACATAATTAATTAACGAATCAAATACCAATAAAGTACATGAAGTAAAGTAAGAAAGGAAAGAACACATACGATTTAATACTAGTTTGAAGTTACCCTACATTCAATCATGTACTCCTACGATCTTAAACCACTATATATTCAATCACGCTTCTTGATTTCAAGGATACAAGAAGATACCCTCTAGAATCTTGGTATTTAGGCATAAACAACTAGATTTCCGGGCAAATAAGTCACTATGAATTGCTTTTTACAAGGCATAATCATGCCTAATATGATTTAG
Organism: Allium sativum; assembly: GCA_030737875.1. Taxonomy (NCBI): domain Eukaryota; kingdom Viridiplantae; phylum Streptophyta; class Magnoliopsida; order Asparagales; family Amaryllidaceae; genus Allium; species Allium sativum. Next base: position 1,015,932,776 of record CM060916.1, read on the forward strand.
GGACACCAAGTAACACCCATATAAGTTGTTTGATTTGTTTTATAAAAGAACGATGAATTGAATCTTTTGATCTTGATTACAATTGCTCTTACAACTTAGAATTGCACTTTGATCTTGATGAAATCATGACAGTTTGATGTAGAATCAAATCAGAGTAGAATTGACCTGATTTGATTTTACAATTGGCAAGGTATAAGTATAGTTTTGTTATAAATGAGAGAGGAGAGAAAGGAGTGAAGAAAATGAGAAATATTAGTTATGAATTCGTTTTTAAAAGAATGCAATTTATAGAAGTGAAGGGAAGTGGTTGTTCGCGAATGATTATGGTGAATATACCTTCATTTCAAATTTGGATTTTGAAATATTGGTCACTATGTCAACATATACAGTATGCCTATATCGACATACTTATAGTATATTTGAAAATATAAATATATAATGATTTGAAATGTTGTAAAACTATTAAAACATAGTAAATGTATAACTTGATTATAATGAAACTTAAGAAAACTTGCCAAAAATAGTTTTAAAGAATCTAAACTAAAGTGTAATGTATCTTTAAAAACAATATAATATAAATACTATAATTATCAAATGGTAATATCAAATAATAGTTATTAAGGCTAAAATCAAAATATAACTAAAATCAAAGTATAAAGTACAATGGGGTGGGGGTGAGGAAGTGATTTAGAGGCAGAGGCACAGGTGAAAAAGGCGTTTAGGTAGTCACTGGAAATAAAAAAGGTGTTGCCGTTGTTAATTCTTGATTCTGAAGGAACAAAATAATCGCCTTTCTTTCTTACTCTCTATGTCCAAGAACAATGAATCCAAGCCTCCGGTCTCATCCTCGGTTACGACTCGCTCTTGTGATCATTCCAAATTTCTCGCATTAATGTCAGATTTTGAAATTAAAACTGATTTCATTGTTGAAGGAGCTCCAGCTAGATTTGTGTACACGCTTCCTGATTCTCATCCTCTTAACACCTTAATTGCTGAGATAGCAGCGACTAAACCATCGTCTTCCTCGCAAACCCCTAATGTTGGTACGTCGATTTTATCTCCCTTGCTCGAGAATGCTACAACTTTTTGGCCTTTGCCTGGAGAAACTATTAATTCGCGTTCTATTAAGTCCTCTGGTCTTGGGGTAATTAACGTTAACTTGACTGTGAATCCACTAGATAACATTGGTTATTTGGATAACAGAAGTTATGAGGGTGTTTCTATCGAAGTAATTGATGTTGGTTTAATGGGAAGTCGTCCCCCTTCCACTACCACTTCTGTGAATTGGGAACGCCCTCAAGATAATTCCCCTATCAATCTGGGTAATCATGATATTGCTCCCACGCAATTGCTTGTGTGGACTTCCCTGATTGCAAACATACAAAACATTGCTGGTGCTACACACCAATTGAATTCAATATTCCCCATGTTGAGCATGGTTCGATTCCTCCACCTGAACTTTTTCATGAAGCCTCCTCCTTTTGGAAGGATCATTTGGTAGGATTTTTCCTACATATTAAGCCTTCGAAAGTGGACATAAACAACGAGTGTAGACCGTTGTGGAGATTATGGGGTGCCTTGCGTCTGACCTTTGTTGATGGCATCTATTACCTGAAGTTTTCAATGCTTGAGGAACAACATCGTGTTTTAAAGAGTCCGCCGGTAATTATTGATGGAAAACCATTCGTTGTTATGATGTGGAGCAAGTCGGTCAATAAGGTAACAAAATAGGTTCTTTTTATTCCAGTTTGAACCCAATTCACTCATGTCCCCTCTGTGCTTCAGCGACTTTTTGGGATAAATTGGCTAGCCTACCATATTGAAAAACTGAAGTGTTTTGACGCAAATACTGCAGCTAGAAGGAACCTAGTCTATGCAAGAGCCTTGATTGAAATTACCCCAGATAAACCCTTATCTTGTAACGACCCGTATTTTGGTCAATTAATTTTAAATATTTAATATTATTTTAAATATTGAAGTAATAATATAAAAGAATTTTTATATTGAATTATCGATTTATAATCGATATACAATTTATTTTGAATACATATAATCATTGTAATACGAAAAATAATTCAAATCGAAGTCAAAAACTGAATTAAAACAATTCAGATGATCAATACTAATTGTGTTTGAATATGGACGATAATAAAAATATTTTATTACCAGCAAATTGATTAGTTTTGAATTTAAATTATATTATATTAATTTAATACGGTATATATATGTTGAAAATTTCATATAAAAATATATTCAGTTTAGAATAACGCAATAACATTTAAATGTCGGTCTATACACTAAAAAAGCGGTTCGTGGTTTAAATTAATGGACCCCAAGATATTTGATTGTGGATAGGTTCGAAATCAAATCAGAATCTGTTGTAAAAGAATGAAGATCTCTTTAACCAAATCGATATTTATTTAAAAAGGATAAAAATCTCTATATATCAAATCGTATTTAATTTTATGTACTCTACCTATAACAACTATTCCTTGATGCTCAAGTAAAATCTTTTATAAATACGCGACCCTCACCTCACTCTTTTCATTTTTGTTTCCTCAGCAAATTCTCCTGAACGATAAAATACAGCTTCCTTCTTCGATTTTAAAATCCAAACCAAATCCAAATTTATTCATATGAATTCAAAAATTGAATGGCATCCTTCCCCAATTACCGATATCCTAAGAATCAATTAAATCACCATTTCCACTAAAATACTGCTACAGTTTGGATCAATATCATCGCCTACCAATCAATAAAACTCATTTCCTTCCCATTTAGAAATATCGCGACTTCCCTTACTTAAAACCCATAAATGAAATCCGTAAGCTTCAGAAATGGATCGAATTGGGAGAAGCCAATCGCTGTCGGAAATCGCGAACCTTGAAGCTCGACACCGTGCTTGGAGCGCTCGCGAGTTTGAGGAGAAGGTCGTATGATAGAAGAAGAGAGTGATGTTCGTGTTCGTGGTTTCAAATGAAACTCGATTGATTTTGGAAGGTGCGATTTGTGTTAGTGGCGATGGTGGTCTGAGCATTTGGGTTCGACGCTTCGTACTTGAACCTAGAAGGAATTTGAGTACGGGTTTCAGGGATTAAGGCAAGTCGATGCTGGGGTTTTCAGGTGAGAGTTCGAACAAGCGTGATTGGGTGAGATAAGGAGTCGCGTTTTTGCGTGGTGGAGCAAGGCGTTTCACTGTAGGGTTGCGATGGGATTTTCTGACCGTGGTAATTCAATTGGAGCTGGTGGTGTTCATAGCGATTTCAGAAGGAAGTTCGATGTCGGGTTTTCATTCTTAGCAGTTTGAAAGTGAACACATAGTAGTACTAGGGCATGAAATTCATGGCGAGGCTAAGTTTGAAGCTATGTTGAAATTCAAGCATCGATTTACAATTTGGGGTTTGATGCAGTATTCGAATTCTCTTAGCAATTGGGAAAGCATATATTTAACACAAACAAGGTAATTTAATTTTTAATTGAATCAGTTAATAGCATTTAAATTTACATCGATCTTATAACACAGTATAAAATTTCATACGATATCAGATTTGGATAAAATCATTGGCATTGGATTCGCATGGATATAAACACCGCTGGGAAATTTATTTGAAGTAATTTGGAGCTAAATGGGATTTTATCTAATTTTAAACATTAGTTTAAAATTAGATAAAACGACGATAATCATCAAATAAAATTGGTGTGAGTAATTCTCACTCAAGAATTTTATTTAAATTATTTTATCGTTAAAAATAATTTGTTGGTTGTTTGGTTGCATTTAAATATTACTATGGCTATTATACATATATATTAGTTATATAGGATTGGTGTTTGTGGCTATTATATATATATTGGTGATTGGATAGTTCCCGCAGTACCATTAGCGGATGCCCGCAGTATCATTAGCGGATGACCCTATACGCCCCACGCTATGATAGTGGATGACCTTCTATACCACGATATCCTGCCCCGAAGCAGGATGGGTATTATTTGTGTTGACTAACGTCTGTGGATGCAGTAAAAATAGGTTGGAGGGATCCAACTGGATTCCTATGAAATATTATTGTTTGTTTGTTTCACACATGCTATTATATATGATGTGTTAGAAAACCCGTGATGGATGATTGGGTGTTTTGGGGTGTTTAAATATCACTAGGTCTGAAGATATATAAAAGTATCGTGAAAGGAAATTTTAAATTTAAAAAGGAAATCTTTTTTTCTAAAATAGATTTTGAAATTGGAATGGGTTAAGAAATTTATAAACGATGTTTATAAACTAAATAATGCAGGGAATTGAATTTGAATTTATAAACTCGTTTATAATTGAATTAAGAAAAAAAATCATTTAGATAATTTGAGAAATGTAAGTACAAGTGTTTTTTTAAAAAAAGGGATATTTATTTTTTTTCAAAGGAGAAAGGTGGAAAAATATCATCGAGTGATTTAAATATTTAAATTCAAATGGGAATTTAAACCGAGGATTGGGAATTGTGTTAAAAAGGGAAACTAGGAAATTTATTCTGATATTCAGAATATAAATTGGATTAAAATAAATACGTTTGGATTTATGATGTGAATTCGATTAGATCGAATTTATTTAGATAAATATATTCAGAACATATTAGGATTATATTAAATAAAAGCTTAAATTTAAATTTAGAAATAGATTCACTATTATATATATATAAGTAAAATCAATAAAATATTCCAGAATACGAATTGGATTTCAAATGGAATTTGAAATGGAAAACTTGTTTTAATTTATAAAACAAGGAAGTTGGATTTACAAACGATGTTATAAATCTAGTGAAATAAATTATCATTTGATAATTTTTGAAGTTTAAATTCAAGTAAGAATTTAAAAAGTGAAATTGGAAAACGTGTCGAAAATGGAATGATTGATTATATTTCGGAGTTTGGGATACAAACTGAATTAATAAAAATCCAATGGGTTTATAATTGAAATTCGATTATTTAGAATTTTATAAAACAATTTTTTTTAAAGGGAATTGGAGTTCAGTATAGAAAATTGAGTTATAAATAAATTTATAACCGAGTAATGAAAAATCGTCTATTAGAGAATAATCGAAAATGTTAAGTTGAATTTGGAAACTGGATTTATATATATTAAAATATATATTAGAATGGAGTTGAAATTTAAATCAAACGAAATTTAAAACGTTTATATATTAAATATAATTAAAACGAGCTCGTCGCAGCGCGGTAGTTCGTAAATTGGCGATTGGAACTTCAATTGAGTATACAGAACTCAATTTAAGTCGGAATTCTTTGAAACAAGAATCGTCAGGATCGATTTGATAATAGTTTTCTAATGGAAGAGAAAAATCTGGATTTCGTCTTATAGATTTTGAGTTATGTCAAAATAAAATTTTCAGAAAAACAACGCCATAACCATTTAAAAACCATAACGATTTATTTAATTTTATAAAAGGATTTTAAGCGAATAAAATCCGAATTTCTATTTAGAAAATTCCAGATTTGAGTGGAAAAATATATGTGAACTCAAGTGGAGTAATGGATTGATTTTTGAAACAAAAATCAGATTTTTAATTATTGAATAGAATTAACTAATTTGAATAATAATTAGTCAATGAGATTTTAAATTGAAATTGGGCTTTGAATAAGTGAATTTGATTTGGAAATTTATATTCGAAATCGAAAGGGAAAGTTGAATTGAAAATGGAATTCAATTTGTTTATAAGAAAGTTAATATTTTATTTGAACATTTAATGTTCAAACAAAGAAGTGGAATAGGCAAAATAGCTAATTAGAAAATAAATTAGCGAATTAGGTTAAGACGAATGGATTGAGTTGAAACCAAATGAGAATATTTGGATGTGTGTTAAGCAGGTTTGGAATGAAGTATATGAAGAGATATAAATTGAAATGCCCGACCATAAGGTACATTTTTAAATTCCATATGAGGTTTTATGCGCCGAATCGGCAAGCTACTTGGCTTTTTGATTTTCTTTTTGAGTGGAAAGGGCCTAGAGAGGCGAGTTGAGGTTTGAACTATCGACCGGTACAAAGGAGGTTATGGCAAATTTTTCCGGAAATTTAAGGAGATAGAATATTTTTAAGAAAAATTGATAACTAGAAATCAATATATCGATATATATGGAATTCGATAAGGAAACGAACTTAAAAGAGAATATTATAAACAAAAAGGAAATCTATAATTAAATCTGGTAAAAATAGAAAAAGAAACGTATGCGGGTTTAAAAATGAATAATTGGTTTTATGATGTTGATGATTCGAGGTAAGTGGTCTTGTCCGTTTTGAAGTTAAGGATGTTTTCAGTCAAGGTCTGAGAGGTAGTTATACCCCAACTTGTTTGATTTCATTTTTAACCAATAAATAATAGGATCCAGTCTGGAAGAGAAATGTTTGAATAAGAGTTAGTTGAATGCAGTATTTTGGGTTGTTGTAACGGTATTTTACACAACATTGGTTTTAACCCAAATAAGTGGAATTTTGGAAATATAATATTTCCTGAGTGTAGAAATGAACGGTCATGGAAGAGATAAGTAATTGGAATGTTTTTCTTTTGTAAATAAAATATATGTTTCAAGTACAGAAAATTAAAGATGGCAATATAGGGAATTTTTTTCCAAATAAAGTAAGAGGCCAAGATGATAATTGAAAATATTTGTTTAACAAATATTAATAAGGAAATGAAGAAGTGATTTAATTAATGAAATATTAATTAAGAGGCCCAGTGATTTGTTTGATGGTTGGAATGTTTGTTTATTTTTCTTCGATAATTAAATAACCGACTATCGAAGTATTTGCCAATATCATTGTCAATATGGAGAGACTGGTTGGATTTTTATCTGAGAACCACTCCGTATTGGCAGTAACGTTGTGAATCAGATTTTATAAAGATAATCAAAGACGGAGTAAAGTGCAAGGACTTTTTCTATTAATAGAAATTGTGCCTTCAGTTTCGTTCAGTCCCAGAACGAACGTAAATGGATGGATGTCTGACAGTGTATTTCCAATGATCGCATATGTTGGTCTATATTGATATATATGGTGGAGGAGGATTTATTCTCTTAGCATAATATCCAGAATATATTTGTGCAAATCAATTAATGATTAACGGATCTGACAATGTGGCATTCAAAGTGATTGTGCTATCAATGAATGATAAGTAATCGTAGCCTCTGGCCTCAACAACCGGGGAATGACAAAAATCGGGCAGGCAGCATGGCTATGTGGTTCGCTCCCATTAGGGGTGCATAATCACATATCTAGAGAAATTCCTTTTACTTCTTTAATCTATCGATGCTGTCCCTTTTCGGGAAACGGTTGCTGATCCCAACCGTTGGTGATATACATTCGATACACTCAAGTGAAATGAGTGGTCGGTCATGTGTGGGTCGAGTTGCAAGACGTTCTTGTTGAACCCAGTGTATTCCTCTCTAGAGATACACTATAGGAAGGTTTTTCCATACCTTGTCATAGTCGGAATCCAATCTCCAATAAGCACCATGCGGTTTTTGATTTTATATTATATATGGAGCGTAAGATGCAAGCAATCTGCTATTTGGTTATTTATTTGATTGGACATTATTATAATACCACTGGATTTTCGTATCAAAGTGTTTTGGGTTATAGTAGGATAAAAACCGTCCATGTTTATGTGTGGGCTGGTCTTACTATTATCCTTTCTTTCGAAAGGATTTTGAAAGTTAAACAAATGGTTGGAGTTTACTCACACCAATCCCATGACCGACCTAGAGTTTATTTTCATTCTTAGCAGTATGAAAGTGAACACACAGTGGTGCTAGGGCATGAAATTCATAGCGAGGCTGAGTTTGAAGCTATGTTGAAATTCAAGCATCGATTTACAATTTGGGGTTTGATGCCGTATTCGAATTCTCTTGGCAATTGGGAAAGCATATACTTTACACAAACAAGGTAATTTAATATTTAATTGAATTAGTTAATAACATTTAAATTTACATTGATCTTATAACACAGTATAAAATTTCATATGATATCAGATTTGGATAAAATCATTGGCATTGGATTCGCATGGATATAGACACCGCTGGGAAATTTATTTGAAGTAATTTGGAGCTAAATGGGATTTTATCTAATTTTAAACATTAGTTTAAAATTAGATAAAACGACGATAATCGTCAAATAAAATCGCTGTGAGCAATTCTCTCTCAAGAATTTTATTTAAATTATTTTATCGTTAAAAATAATTTGTTGGTTGTTTGGTTGCATTTAAATATTACTGTGGCTATTATACATATATATTAGTTATATAGGATTGATGTTTGTGGCTATTATATATATATATTGGTGATTGGATAGTTCCCGCAGTACCATTAGCGGATGCCCGCGGTATCATTAGCGGATGACCCTATACGCCCCCACGCTATGATGGTGGATGACCTTCTATACCGCGATATCCTTCCTTGAAGCAGGATGGGTATTATTTATGTTGACTAACGTCTGTAGATGCAGGAAAAACAGGTTGGAGGGATCCAATTGAATTCCTCTAAAATATTATTGTTTGTTTGTTTCACACATGTTATCATATATGATGTGTTAGAAAACCTGTGATGGATGATTGGGTGTTTTGGAGTGTTTAAATATCACTGGGGCTTGAAGATATATAAAAGTATCATGAAAGGAAATTTTAAATTTAAAAGGGAAATCTATTTTTCTAAAATAGATTTTGAAATTGGAATGGGTTAAGAAATTTATAAACGATGTTTATAAAGTAAATAATGCAGGGAATTGAAGTTGAATTTATAAACGTGTTTATAAATGAATTGGGAAAAAATTATCATTTAGTTAATTTGAGAAATGTAAGTACAAGTGTGTTTTAAAAAAAAAGGGATATTTATTTTTTTCAAAGGAAAAAGGTGGAAAATTATCATTGGGTAATTTAAATATTTAAATTCAAATGTGAATTTAAACCGAGGATTGGAAATTGTGTTAAAAAGGGAAACTAGGAAATTTATTCTGATATTCAGAATATAAATTGGATTAAAATAAATCCATTTGGATTTATGATGTGAATTCGGTTAGATCGAATTTATTTAGATAAATATTTTCAGAAATATATTAGGATTATATTAAATAAAAGCTTAAATTTAAATATAGAAATAGATTCACTATTATATATATAAGTAAAATCAATAAAATATTCCAGAATAGGAATTGGATTTCAAATGGAATTTGAAATGGAAAAATTGTTTTAATTTATAAAACAAGGAAGTTGGATTTACAAACGATGTTATAAGTCTAGTGAATTAATTATCATTTGATAAATTTTGAAGTTTAAATTCAAGTAAGAATTTAAAAAGTGAAATTGGAAAACGTGTTGAAAATGGAATGGTTGATTATATTCTGGAGTTTGGGATGTAAACTGAATTAAGAAAAATCCAATGGGTTTATAATTGAAATTCGATTATTTCGAATTTCATAAAACAATTTGTTTCAAAGGGAATTGGAGTTCAGTATAGAAAATTGAGTTATAAATAAATTTATAACTGAGTAATGAAAAATCGTCGATTAGAGAATAATCGAAAATGTTAAGTTGAATTTGGAAACTGGATTTATGTATATTAAAATATATATTAGAATGGAGTTGAAATTTAAATCAAGCAAAATTTAAAACGTTTATACATTAAATATAATTAAAACGAGCTCGACGCAGCGCGGCAGTTCGTAAATTGGCGATTCGAACTTCAATTGAGTATACAAAACTCAATTTATGTCGGAATTCTTTGAAACAAGAATCGTCAGGACCGATTTGATAATAGTTTTCTAATGGAAGAGAAAAACCTGGATTTTGTCTTATAGATTTTGAGTTATGTCAAAATAGAATTTTCAGAAAAATAGTGCCATAACCATTTAAAACAATAACGGTTTATTTAATTTTATAAAAGGATTTTAAGCGAATAAAATCTGAATTTCTATTTAGAAAATTTCAGATTTGAGTGGAAAAATATATGTGAACTCAAGTGGAGTAATGGATTGATTTTTGAAACAAAAATCAGATTTTTAATTATTGAATAGAATTAACTAATTTGAATAATAATTAGTTAATGAGATTTTTAATTGAAATTGGGCTTTGAATAAGTGAATTCGATTTGGAAATTTATATTCGAAATCGAAAGGGAAAGTTGAATTGAAAATGGAATTCAATTTGTTTATAAGCAAGTTAATATTTTATTTGAACATTTAATGTTCAAACAAAGAAGTGGAATAGGCAAAATAGCTAATTAGAAAATAAATTAGCGAATTAGGTTAAGACGAATGGATTGAGTTGAAGCCAATATTTGGATGTGTGTTAAGCAGGTTGAGAATGAAGTATATGAAGAGATATAAATTGAAATGCCCGACCAAAAGGTACATGTTTAAATTCCATATGAGGTTTTATGCGCCGAATCGGCAAGCCACTTGGCTTTTTGATTTTCTTTTTGAATGGAAAGGGCCTAGAGAGGCGAGTTGAGGTTTTACACAACATTCGTTTTAACCCAAATAAGTGGAATTTTGGAAATATAATATTTCCTGAGTGTAGAAATGAACGGTCGTGGAAGAGATAAGTAATTGGAATGTTTTTCAATTGTAAATAAAATATATTTTTCTAAGTACAGAAAATTGAAGAAGGCGATATAGGGAAATGTTTTCCAAATAAAGTAAGAGGCCAAGATGATAATTGAAAATATTTGTTTAACAAATATTGATAAGGAAATGAAGAAGTGATTTAATTAATGAAATATTAATTAAGAGGCCCAGTGATTTGTTTGATGGTTGGAATGTTTGTTTATTTTTCTTCGATAGTTAAATAACCGACTATCGAAGTATTTGCCAATATCGTTGTCAATATGGAGAGACCGGTTGGATTTTTATCCGAGAACCACTCCGTATTGGCAGTAACGTTGCGAATCAGATTATACGAAGATAATCAAAGATGGAGTAAAGTGCAAGGACTTTTTCTATTAATAGAAATTGTGCCTTCGATTTCGTTCAGTCCCAGAACGAACGTAAATGGAGGGATGTCTGACAGGGTATTTCCAATGATCGCATATATTGGTCTGTATAGATATATATGGTGGCGGAGGATTTATTCTCTTAGCATAATATCCAGAATATATTTGTGCAAATCACTTAATGATTAACAGATCTGACAATGTGGCATTCAAAGTGATTGTGCTATCAATGAATGATAAGTAATCGTAGCCTCAGGCCTCAACAACCGGGGAATGATAAAAATCGGGCAGGCAACATGGCTATGTGGGTCGCTCCCATTAGGGTGTATAATCACCTATCTAGAGAAATTCCTTTTACTTCTTTAATCTATCAATGCTGTCCCTTTTCGGGAAACGGTTGCTGATCTCAACCGTTGGTGATATACATTCGATACACTCAAGTGAAATGAGTGGTTGGTCATGTGTGGGCCGGGTTGCAAGATGTTCTTGTTGAACCCAGTGTATTCCTCTCTAGAGATACACTATCGGAAGGTGGTTCCATACCTTGTCATAGTCGGAATCCAATCTCCAATAAGCGCCATGCGGTTTTTGATTTTATATTATATATGGAGAGTGAGATGTAAGCGTTCTGCTATTTGGTTATTTATTTAATTAGACATTATTATAATACCACTGGATTTTCTTATCAAAGTGTTTTGGGTTATAGTAAGGTAAAAACGGTCCTTGTTTATGTGTGGGCTGGTCTTACTATTATCCTTTCTTTCGAAAGGATTTTGAAAGTTAAACAAATGGTTGGAGTTTACTCACACCATCCCATGACTGACCCAGAGTTTATTTTGTTTGTTTCCCCTAAACTCTTGGGTGCCCAAATTTGTACGGGCAGTCAAGTAGTCGGGATTTTACAGATTCTCTTGGAGGAGTTTGAAGCAGAAGGCTTCATCAGTTAGTTATAGACTATCATATTTCCGCTGTGTACTATGTTGTATCTGGAAACAGGTGTTTATAACTGTTCCAGGAATAACTGTTGTGCTCTGATAATGGTATGTATATATAGTTACTGATTTGTATTTCAAAAGTTATGTTATTTAATATATTTTATTCGTTCCACTGTGAGATTTGTGTTCTTCGTTTTTTCTTCTATTCTAACATTTCTTTCTTTCTATTTCTCATCCTCTAACTTCTTTCTAATAATGATTCGTATTTCTATGCAATTTGGGTTGGATGTGTGGTGTTATTAGTCAACTCAGATAGTACGGATTTGCAGGCCGTTACTTATCTTCTCACATCAAAGTTACGCTTGTATATCGTGAATACTTAGTATATGTAACATACAAATGGAAACCTGATATTTTGTTAGCTTGCAAGTCTTTTGGACATTTTGTTGATTCCAGTGGTGTCAAAGCTGGTTCTTTGATTCCAAAAATCCCACTTCCTCGGCCTTCGGCTCGTGTTTGGGTTAGAAAGGCGAGTGTTGCTGCCACTATCCCTAATCTACCTGTTTCTTATCCACCTGATACCGGTCCACCTGCTACTGGTGATGCTCTGGTCACTGATGTAGTTGACATATGTAACGACCCGCATTCTACGCACCGGAGGGTCGTAGAATATTTATTTCATTCACATATGGAGTCGTATGGTCGTGTGACTTTGGGAAATGACTATTGGGGTCATTTCCTTTGTTCACGATTTTTGCCGAATTTTAAATGATCGTTTTGGCCCTGGCGAATCTTGTTTTTCCTTTAACTTTTGATTGGTAAGGAGTTTTGACATGAAACCACTTCCATTGGATACGGATGATGGTTTACCTTTCTGTAGAGTGGTCACACTAATCAAATGGACTTACCATTTCGGAGATATGGCTGAAACAAAGTTTTGAAAGTGAAAAACTGCTTAAGCGGGCATAATAGGGTGATTAGTGGATGGGCCCACAAACCATTTTTGGATTATGGTTATGGGGAGGCTAAAATGAGTTAGGAAACCATCTCATTTAATTTTCTTAGCTGCCACTTTCATTTCCTCAAACCTAGTAATGGCCTCCACCTTCTAAACTACCTTCTAATCACGTTCTAATCCAATATTAAGCTAATCAACATCAAATCAAGGAAAATTAACATCAAATTAGAGGTAGAGCTGCTGTGTTGCATTGGGATTCGAACCAAATCAGAGATATTTTCAGATCTGAGATTTGTTTGTGGCTAAGGTGAGTGATTAGCATGTTTTTACACTAATTATGGTTAATTATGGGCGATTTGTGATAATTAGCAAAATTATGCCTCAGAAAAATATGAAAAAATATGTAGAAATTCTTAAATATTATTTTATGTCACTGGTGAAAATTTGGGTTAATTTGGATTAAGTTTGCTAATCCTATAGTTAAACATGATTAAGGGGAAAATCATGGTTTTGGGTATGTTCAATCCATAGTTACATGTTAATTCATTGATTTGATGTTTACGGTTGGTTCTATATGTTGCTATTACTGTTTGGTATGATTTGTGATTGCATAGAAAAGTTAGAATGGTCGAAAACGCCGCCGTATGGCATAAATAGCTTGTTGGAAAAGTTGCAGGAAATTGGTCAGACCCCCCCTCGATCGTGGAGTACCCCTCACGAACCGACCCCCACTCATGCTCACCTCCACGAGCCGGACCACGAGCCAATGAAGGAAAGGAGGACCACGACCCGAACCCACTCTCGAGCAAGGAAGCATCCACTTGACAATCGCCCTGAAGACCACGAGCCACTCGTGCTCACCACGAACCGGAGTCACGAAACATGGCCACGGACGGGTGCAACCACAACGAGAAACCAGGGTCACGACCCGAGCAGAGGAGGACCACGACCTGAATGGGGTCACGAGCCAAACGAAGACTCACGAAATGGAGCACGACCACGAACCACGAGCCGAGCATTCCCATCTTGTGTATTGCGAACTGGACGGAAACTGAAGTGCGAACTGGAGGAGACCAAACCCGAGATGCAAAGCTTGTCCAAATAAGGAGTTGGAATTTAGGATCCAGATAGGAAACAATGAGTTAACTTCATGAGTTGGGCTTTGTTGCGGGATGGTGCAAAGGGGTTATCGATATCTATAACTCCGGTTCACCACTGAGAGACGGATTATTGGCTATGGATCAGCGCAACGGGGTCATTAAGACTCCCAAGGGCAAAGTGATCGTAGCATGGTTATGGATTAGTGCAATGGGGCCATTACGACTCCCAAGGGCAAGGTGATTGTAGCAAAGGATTATCGACTGTGGACCATCGCAATGGGGTCATTAAAACTCCCAAGGAAAAGTGGTTGTGGTAAATGATTTTGTGATCAAAGTGGTGGATATCGTACGTTTTACGCACCGAGGGAGAAATGTGAGGATGATTGCTATGTTTGGTGTTTGCTATCACCATGACATGCACACTCCCATTTTACATTTTATGTTAATGTTACCTTCGAGTACTGTACATCTTGTTGCGCTAACTCTTTGGTTGCAGGTCCAGGTTCAGGTATGATTATTTATACCTGTTATTGTTTTATTTTGCTGCTATTGCTCATACCAGACTTTTGTCTGACTCAAAGTTTTATGCCTCTTATTATTATTCTGGGTGCTCCTAAAAGAGCAGACTAGAGACAGGTTAGGTGGTTATGTACGAGTAGCTGTCCGGAGATAAGCAGGAGGCTTCCACGTACTATTTACATATATTCTCCCTGTGTTGCTGTTGGTTACTGCTTTGGGCATTAGTAGTGTACCTTTTCTATTTTGTTTTAGAGACAGTATTTTGAAGTTGTAATAATGATGGTTTGGATCATAATCTATATTTTGGATTCCACTGCTATGATGGTTTAGTTTTTAGCTTATGCACTGTCTCGCTTGTTTTATGTCAAGTTATGTTATTATTACATTTTATTCCACGCGCTGTGAGATATACTACAGGTTCTTGATGATTCATAGTTTCAAATCCCTTTCTTTTGATGACCGTCCCATGCTAGTTGGACGTTGGCACAACGCATTTCGAGGTAAATGTCGGCTGGTGCGGGGCGGACTGTCACACTTGGTATCAGATCCTAGATTGTGTAGTTAACCTAGGGGAAGACATCAGTGAGAGATAGTATACGTATATGAGAGCGCGTGTTTGTGATATTTTGGTTTTCAAAAACTATATATATACTATTAGTATATCTAAGGATGAAGTCGCACTGTACTGGCACCATATTGAGATGGTTAATCGTTTTCTCTTTACAGGTTGAACGATGAGCCGATATACGAGGAGTACAGGTTCAGGGGTCAACAATAGGAATGTCCCTGATATGAGGACGATGTTTACTACCTTCATGCGAGAGATGCTTAGGGATGCTCAGGGAACAGTTCCTAATGCTGCTATCGATGGTGGTGTAGTAGTGCAGGCGCCTAGAGCCGATTTTGCTAAGCTTAACAAGGATTATACTAGTCTTAGTGGGAAGCCGTTTCATGGAACTGAATCGGCTATGGTGGTTCAGTATTGGCTTGACAGTTGTGAGCGCATATTCGAAGATTTGGGGATTATTGATGCAATAAAAAGAAAATTAGCATCACATCAACTTCAAGGACGGGCTATGAATTCGTGGTATGCTATTAAAGCAGCTACTCTTGAGGATCAAGTTACTTGGAATCAGTTTAAGACTCGCTTTAGTAATAAGTTTATCCCAACTGCTCAGAAATCAGAATTGTTTAGGAAATTCTTGGAGCTTAAGCAAATTGGTAAGGCAATCTTGGAATATATTGCTGAGTTCGATATTTTATCGACGTATGGATTAACTCTTATCGATACTGCCAAGAAGAAGATTGAGAAGTTCATAATTGGCTTAGATGAGTACTTGGGGAAAAGACTTATAAACCACACCGATGAGACCTTCGAATCTATGGGGAAAGGCATTGAGGTTGGAAAGCCTTTACCCTAAGTCAAAGCCCGAGGTTGCTATTACATCTGCAGGGGAGCCAAAGTCGCAGGCAAGCGATGGAGGCAAGAATAATTCGCAAAATAAGAGGAAATAGAAAAATGCTAAGGATGGTCAGAAGAAGAATAAGAAAGATGTTGAGTGCTATAGCTATGGCAAGAAGGACCGCTATGCCAAATATTGTCGAGCAAAGCCAGCGGACAGGAAGTGCTTCAATTGCGGCCAAGTGGGACATCACAAGAATAAATGTCCACAAACTCCTAAAGAGAAGCAAATTGTGAAAGCATATGCTATAAACGCTGTTCCTTCTTCGTCGAATGCCCCAAGTGCGACAGAGAAAGGAAAGGGTGTTGTCATTCAAGGTATGCTTTCCATTTATGATGTTCCCGTTCGAGTACTGTTTGATACCGAGGCTTCCCATTCCTTTATATCTTGTGACCTGGTGATAGGTTGGGATTGGAACCCGAGATTGTCGATAGACCTTTAGTTGTGACGAACCAGATCGGTGGTTCGACTAGCATTAGTATGATTTGTCGTAATTTTGTCTTATCGATTCATGGATGCATGTTTGTTTGTGATTGCTTTCTTTTGGCCTTTACTGGGTTTGGCATTATTTTGGGATTCGATTGGCTCCAAAGGTATGGGGTGATGGTAGACTGTGAGGAGTCTTTGGTGACCATTAGAGCGGATGATGGGCGGAGGGTGGTATTGGGTTGCCTACTTAGTGATGGGGTGATGGATAGTTTTCTAAATTCCCTCGACATCCCGCATGATGAGTTATCAGATGTGCCTATTGCTGGCGAGTATCCGGACATCTTTGGGGAAGTGACCGGACTTCCACCTTTATGAGAGATCGAGTTTCAGATTGATTTATGAAAGATGCCAGACCTATAGTGATGCCACTTCGTCTTACGTCGCTAAGGGAGCAGCGAGAGCTCGAAAGT
Source organism: Allium sativum (assembly GCA_030737875.1). Taxonomy (NCBI): domain Eukaryota; kingdom Viridiplantae; phylum Streptophyta; class Magnoliopsida; order Asparagales; family Amaryllidaceae; genus Allium; species Allium sativum. The sequence continues at coordinate 1,015,949,629 of CM060916.1, forward strand.
GCAAGTGGGCGATCTTTTAGAAGGGATTTATCCGAAGGAGTGTTTTCGAGTGGGGAGCACCAGTTGTATTTTCCACTAAGGCCGATGGTTCCCTTCGCTTATGCGTGGATTATCGCAAGTTGAACAAGGTGACTAGGAAGAATAAGTATCCTCTTCCACGGATAGATGATTTGTTTGATCAACTAAATGGAGCAAGAGTGTTTTCCCAGTTGGATCTCGCTGCAGGTTTTCATCAGCTCTGAGCAGCAGCTGAAAGTGTACCTAAAACGGCATTTTGGATGCCATCTGGATTTTATGAGTGGTTGGTCATTCCATTCGGGTTGACCAATGCACCCTCATATTTTGTGGATCTTATGAATAGGGTTTTCAGAGATCAGTTGAATCAGTTTGTTCTTGTGTTCTTAGACGATATCTTGGTTTACTCGAGGAGGAGGAAGAACACAAGGAACATTTGAGGATAGTGATGGAGGTGTTGAGGAAACACCAATCGAAAGAGAAATTTTCTAAATATCACTTCTGAAGGAGGGAAGTGAGGTTCTTGGGCCATGTTGTTTCAGAGAATGGTATTGCCGTGGACCTTGCTAAGGTGGCTACGGCGCACGATTGATGTACGTCCAAAAATGCAACGGACGTGAGAAGTTTCTTGGGATTAGCTGGATATTATCGTAAGTTTATTTAGGACTTCTACAAGAGAGCGACACCATTAACTCAGTTGAAAAAAAAAGAATCAAGCTTGCATCTGGGACGGAAGGTGTGAGAACGCATTTAAGAGCCTAAAGTAAAGGTTGAAATGTGCACCAATTTTAGTTATTCCTAAAGGGAATGAAGAGATGACGATATATACGGATGCCTGTAGTACCGGACTAGGTGTTGTACTGATGCAAGGAGGTAGGGTTGTATCTTATGCTAGTCGGCAACTGAAACCGCATGAGAAAAGATATCCTACCCATGATTTGGAATTGGGAGCAATTGTGTTTGCGTTAAAGATGTGGAGATATTATCTCTTGGGAGATAAATTTGAGTTGTTTACCGATCGTAAGTCGTTAAAGTATCTTTTCTCTCAAAAGGATTTAAATCTTCATCAGCAGAGATGGTTAGAGTTCTTGGCTTCATATGATTTCAATATCGCATAATCACCCAGGAAAGGCAATGTGGTGGCTGATGCATTGAGTAAGAGACATGTTAGTTTAAGGGCTATGTTTCTTGAATGGAAGCAACTGCAGTATATCGCGGGATATGATTCTAGACCTAAGTGTGAATTGGATTTAAAAATGTTAGCAAGTATGATGATTAGACCGACTTTGATTGGGCGGATCAGCTCCAGTCAAAGGACGATCCTAACCTACTGGAAATCATCTCCAAGGTGGAGATGGGTACCGACGGTGAGGAGATGAACAAATATGGACATGATCGAGAAGGATGGCTATGAAAGAATGGGAGACTAGTTGTACCCAACGTTAATGGATTGAGAGATGAAGTGCTCAGAGAGTGTTATCACTCGAAACTGAATATACATCAGCTGGTAACAAAATGTATTGAGACATGAAGCAGACCTACTACTGGGAAGGGATGAAGAGAGACGTTGGGAAGTTTATATCCAAGTGCATGAATTGTCAATTAGTTAAAGCCGATCAGAAGAAGCTCAGTGGTTTGTTACAACTGTTGGAAATTCCCAAATGGAAATGGGAACAAGTCTCAATGGATTTCATCGATGGTTTACGAAGGATCAGATCGGGTCACGATAGTATTTTGGTGATTGTGGATCGATTGACCAAAAGTGGATGGTTTATGCATGTCAAGTCGAATAGAATGGAAGCTAAGTTAGCAGAAATATATATGAAGTCGGTAGTGAGATTTCATGGAGTGCCTAAAGGTATTGTGAGTGACCAAGATCCATTATTTACTAATGGGTTTTAGAAGAGCTTACAACAGCCTTTAGGGTCAGAATTACATCGTAGTACCGCGTACCATCCTCAAACCGACGGTCAAACAGAGAGGGTGAATCGGGTATTAGAGGATCTCTTGCGAGCTTGTATATTGGATTTTGGAGGATCATGGGATGACCATTTGCATATGGTTGAGTTTGCATATAATAATAGTTATCGATCTAGTATTGGTATGACTCCATTTGAAGCTTTGTACGGAAGACCGTGCAACTCACCATCATATTGGTTAGAAACCGGTGAGAAATTTGTGCTTGGGCCAGATGTAATAAGAGAAACCTCGGATAAGATCAAGGTTATTCAACAACGAATGAGGGTTGCCCAAGATAGGCAGAAGAGTTATGCTGAAAAAAGGCGAAGAGATTTGAAATTCTCCGTTGGCGACTTGGTATTCGTCAATATTTCTCCATTGAAGAGTGTGATTCAGTTTGGTAGGAGAGGTAAATTGGCACCAAAATTTGTTGGTCATTCCCAGTTCTCGAACAAGTTGGGAATTTAGCGTATATAGTTGGATTGTCTAATAAGATGGCGGGAGTTCACGACGTATTTCATGTTTCCCAGTTAAGGAAGTTCATGCATGATTCTAATATGACTATTTCACCAGATCAGTTGGATGATATCGAGGTTGAACCTGAGGCGGGAAAGAACTGCAGACCGATTCGTATTATCGAGTATGATATGAAGCAACTTCGAATGAAGACGGTGGAACTAGTCAAGGTCCAGTGGGGCGATAATGAGAATGACTGTACTTGGAACAGAGGAGAGCATAAGGAAGTCATTTCCAGAACTCTTTGCCTAGTAAGATTTTAATTGTGATATAGTTAATCCCTTATTAATAAACCACATGCTGGGATGGGCTTGTTGTGCTATTATTTATGTTTGATTATTTGTAAATGGTTGATAGGCATGCGGTGTACCATTGTATGTTTTGGATAAGGAATTTCGGGGGCGAAATTTCTTAAGGGAAGGAGAGTGTAACGCCCCACATTCTACGAACCGGAGGATCGTGGAATATTTATTTCATTCACATACAGAGTCGTATGGTCATGTGACTTTAGGAAACGACTATTGGGGTCATTTCCCATGTTCACGATATTTGTCGAATTTTAAATGACCGTTTTTGCCCCTGGCGAATCTTGTTTTGCCTATAAATTTTGATTGGTAAGGAGTTTTGATCTGAAACCACTTACATTGGATTCGGATGATGGTTTACCTTTCCGTAGAGTGATCACATTAATAAAATGGACTTACCGTTTCAGAGATATGGCTAAAATAAAGTTTGAAAGGTGAAAAACTGCTTAAGCGGGCATAACAGGGTAATTGGTGGATGGGCCTATAACCCATTTCGGGATTAGGGTTATGGGGAGGCTGAAATGAGTTAGGAAACCATCTCGTTTCATTTTCTTAGCCGCCACTTTCATAGCCTCAGACCTAGTAATGGCCTCCACCTGCAAAACTACCTCCTAATCACATTCTAATCCAATATTAAGCTAATCAACATAAAATCAAGGTAAACAAATTGAAGGTAGAGCTGTTGTGTTGCATTGGGATTCGAACCAAATTAGATATATTTTCATATCTAGATTTATTTGTGGCTAAGGTGAGTGATTAACATGTTTTTACACTAACTACGGTTAATTAGGGGTGATTAGTGATAATTAGCGAAATTATGCCTCAGAAAAATATTGAAAAATATGTAGAAATTATTAAATATTATTTTATGTCACTGATGAAAATTTGGGTTAATTTTGATTAAGTTTGCTAATCCTATAGTTAAACATGGTTAAGGGGATTAAGGGGAAAATCATGGTTTTGGGTATGTTCAATCCGTAGTTACATGCTAATTCATTGCTTTGATGTTTATGGTTGGTTCTATATGTTGCTATTACTATTTGGTATTATCTGTGATTGCATAGAAAAGTTAGAATGGTCGAAAACGAAATCGTATGGTGTAAATAGCTCGTTGGAAAAGTTGCAGGAAATTGATCAGAACCCCCTCGATCGTGGAGTACCCCTCACAAACCGACCCCTACTCGTGCTCACCTCCATGAGTCGGACCACGAGCCGATGCAGGAAAGGAGGACCATGAACCGAACCCACTCTCGAGTAGGGAAGCATCCACTTGATGATCGCCCTGAAGACCACGAGCCACTCATGCTCACCACGAACCGAAGTCACGAAACCTGGCCATGGACGAGTGCAACCATGACAAGAAGCCAGGGTCACGACCCGAGTAGAGGAGGACCACGACTCGAATGGGGTCACAAGACGACCGAAGACTCACAAACGAGAGCATGACCACGAACCATGAGCCGGGCATGCCCATGAACCGCGAGCCGCTTGTGTATCGTGAACCGAATGGAAACTGAAGCGCAAACTGGAGGAGACAAAACACGAGATGCAAGGTAGTCCAAATAAGGAGTTGGAATTCAGGATCCAGATGGGAACCGACGAGTTAACTTCATGAGTTGGGCTTTGTTGCGGACATGTGCAAAGGGTTTATCGATATCAATAACTTTGGTTCACCTGAGAGACGGATCAGTGGCTATGAATCAGCGCAATGAGTTCATTAAGACTCCCAAGGGAAAAGTGATCGTAGCATGGCTATGGATCAGCGCAATGGGGCCATTAGGACTCCCAAGGGCAAGGTGATCGTAGCAAAGGATTATCGACTATGGACCAACGCAATGGGGTCATTAAGACTCCCAAGGGCAAACTGGTCGTAGTAAAGGATTTGGTGATCAAAGTGGTGGATATCGTATGCTTTACGCACCGAGGGAGAGATGTGAGGATGATTGCTATGTTTGATGTTTGCTATCACCATGACATGCACACTCCCATTTTACACTTTATGTTAGTGTTACCTTAGAGTATTGTACATCTTGTTGCGCTAACTCTTTGGTTGCAGGTCCAGGTTCAGGTATGATTATTTATACCTATTATTGTTTTATTTTGTTGCTATCGCTCATACCAGACTTTTGTCTAATCCAGAGTTTTATGTCTCTTCTTATTACTCTGGGTGCTCCTAAAAGAGCAGACTAGAGACAGGTTAGGTGGTTATGCACGAGTAGCTGTCCGGAGATGAGCAGGAGGCTTCCACGTACTATTTACCTATATTCTCCCTATGTTGTTGCTGGTCACTGCTTTGGGCTTTAGTAGTGTAATTTTTCTATTTTGCTTTAGAGACAATATTTTGAAGTTGTAATAATGATGGTTTGGATCATAAATTGTAATTTGGATTCCGTTGCTATGATGCTTTAGTTTTCATCTTATGCATTGTCTCGCCTGTTTTATGTCAAGTTATGTTATTATTTTATTTTATTCCATGCGCTGTGAGATATACTATAGGTTCTTGATGATCCATAGTTTCAAATCCCTTTCTTTTGATGACCATCCCGTGCTAGTTGGACGTTGGCATAGCGCATTTCGAGGGAAATGGTGGCTGGTGTGGGGCGGGCTGTCACAACATAGCTTCTGATGATCCTCCTGATACGACATTACCTGATGTAACTTTTAATCTAGATGTATCTTGGGTTAAGGAGGAGCAAGCTGGGGGCTTGCCCACCTTGGCATGCAGTTTGATATTGAGTTATATTTCTACAAATACATTGATGTAGTTAGGGATCATCGTCGTCTCTACTACCAACCTGTTGGAAATGATTTGACTTTGTAGGATGTGAGAGAATTGGGTGAAGACAATATGATGCTCATGAAGGACTCCTCCTGGGGTAGGAGTCTAATTTATTGTCCAACTGCTCCTTTCTACATGGAGCAACTTGCCTTTCGCTTTTGGATCTGCATGCAGAATATGACACCTTTCACGGGGTCCTTCTTTGAAAGTTATGATGGATTTGAGTTAGGTTGATGACCAATTTCTCTTTAGTTATGTCTATTCTTGTTGTTATTTCGTGAACTTTGTTGTTTTGTTGTTGTGATAGTGACTAGACACTTCAAACTAGGTTAGCTACTCTGTGCATGTGCAGAGTACCTGTTCTTATCTCTCTATAAAAAGTGGTACGCCCACTATAAAAATGGCTTGCCTTGCAAAAAAAAGTATGAAGTACAATTTATAATCAAAATCAAAATGCAAATGTAAGACCAAAGTATAAATATTTAAATCAAAAGTGAAATATTAAAATCAAACTATAAGTATGAAGAATAAATATTGAAATTAAACAATCTAAACTATAATAAGTAGAAAGTATTCCAATGTAAAGATATTAAATTTTTTTTTTTTTTTTGAAAATACTTTGGAAAACAATTGTTAAAACTTGGAATATTACAAAACGTTTTGTAAATAGATTTAAAAGTAGGAATACATTTTAAAACATTTTGTAAAATAGATGGAGGGAAGATGACCGCAACTTGAGTTTTAATATTTATTCTAAGGCCTAATTATCTTTCTATATCACCTTGAACACATATACTCTTTTATACTCATGAGTCTTCGGATCAGCATTAATTTGGATCATTTATCTTGATACTGTACAACCTTCATTATCAATACATTTCTACTAACCTGCACTATATACAATTAATATATGAAGATAATCATTAGTACATGTTCAAATATAAAATATCATTATCCGAGGTTGTTATAATCAGAACTACCACTTATGGTACAAATAGTATCGGGGTACTAATAGTATCAAGATATGAAATGGGTTTTCTTTTGTTCTAGAATGAATAAACAAGCAACAAAGTACGTGTCCAATTGTATGACTTGTCAAATAGTGAAAGTGGAACAAAAGAACCCCGAGGATAACTTCAGCCACTAGATATTCTACAATGAAAGCGGAGGAGATCCTTCATGGGCTTATTGATGGATGGTCTAGATTTGGAGTGGGAATGAGAATGTTTATGTAACACCCCATAATTTTGTTAATATTAAAGAGGATAAATTAAATAATAATTAACTTAATATTCAGAATTAAGAAAACGGACTACGCCAATGCGTCCATCTCGAAATTCTGGTCAAAATAGACATTTGGTTTGCATAAAACGGACACCGTATGGAGAAGTTATGAGGGTTCTAAGTTTGTATACGCGTAGAAAGAATATATATATACACACACATATGAGTCATATAGGAGTCAGATATGAGTCAGCACCTTATCCAGAACAGTTCGAATCTGAAAACGAAAAAAAGGCGGTAGATTTCCTGCTCTAGGGGGTCGAACCCCTAGAGGGGTGTCGACACCCCTAGGGCTGAGGTGGCAGTCGGTTTCGGAGGGTTTGGCAGCTATATATACGTGGTCGTTTCTCTTGTTTTCTTCATTAAGAATTCATGGTGGCCAAACTCTGCCGGTGTCTGAACTGAATCTGTTATCTTCTACAACTATCAGTTTTGCAAATAAAATATAGAGATTCAAGATCCAATCTTTTCTTCTTCTATTTTCTAATTCTAACATTATGAGTTTCTAGTTACTGTTAGATTTGAATATTTAAAAGGAAATATGACACCACTATGACTTGGATTTGTTCATATGCCTAAATTATATCAGATCCATTGTAAATCATGAACATATGACATTCTGAATTGGTTAGGATTTGGATCAAAATCTCTATCTTATTGGATCTATTGTAACCTTTGTGGCATTCTATGATTTGTGCTAGATCTATTTTAACTATTGACCTACATCTCTATCTTGTTAGCTCTATGGTAAATTCTATGACATGCCATGATGCGAACCTTATTTGGGTAGATCCACTTTTAAACCGTTGGATCTAAACTATATGGACATTTGAATTGTTAATCAGATCTAGTTTATCACCTTGTGCCTATCATATTAGATCTAAACCAGTTGGACATCTAATTTGTTAATTTAGATCTAATTATGCTTACTATGACATTATAGTTATATTAAGAATCAATTGATTGCCACAAGTTCATCAGTTTTATGCCTATATGTCCACCTTATCACCATGCTAGTTTATGTTTATGCCAAGTTATGTTAAAACATTCACTTTTGTCATGTTCCTATTATTTTTTCCTTTATAGCTTATGACTAGGCTATTATCTAGCCTAGGCATGCCGCCAATTTTATGAGTGCATTAGTTAGGGAACGTAGGAAAAAGGGTTGATATGGGCATAATTTGAATATAAACATCGTTGGGCATATAAATCAAATTATTGGGAAAAAGGGACATAATCACCTATAAAGACATAAGTAAGAATTGGATAAGAATGAAATGTCTAGTAATTACAATTAGGAATTGTAATTGCATTTATGACACGAGGTTAGGTTGCATTAGTGGTGGAAGTCTGCCCGGACCCGACCGACATATCCAGCAGCCACTAATGTTAAACCTAATGTGGGAGGTCTAAGTGTGCAAATACGAATCGGGCTATGACACGAGGTTAAGCCCAACTTGTGGAAGAAGTCTGCTGGGAACCGATCGGCATATCCAACATCCACAAGTTATAGGCCTAATGTGGGAGGTCTAGCCTATTATAAACCATAACTGGACATGGTAATGAATTGGACTACTTAAACTAATTTAATCCATAGGGATTGTATGATTATGAACTTTGGTTAGGGTTAAGTAAAATTGGTTGGACAGTGGGTGGGTTATGTAAATCTGAGGGGGTGAGCAATATTTACATATAGGCCGATGAATTTAAACCAATAAGGTTATGTAATTAAAGACATCTAGTGGTATACATAACCAATGGAAAATATAAAAATTATGTAATTAAAGACACCTTTTAGGGTAAGCAAAACTAGCAGAAATGAATAGGGCTATGTAATTAAAGATACCTAGTAGTATACATAGTCATTGAAAACCTAGTCGGGGATACAAGACAAAGGGGAAGCTTGTATCTTATTGTGTGGGACTCATTTCAGTCAATAACCCGGAGTAGGTATCAAACAAAGTACTCCGTACTAGGCTGAGAAGGGGCATGCATACTGATTGATTGTAAGAGATCCAAACGTGGAGGACAGTGTGGCCGGCGCAAACCGACCGGCCCATGTGCTTGCATGAGCCGGGTAGAGGGGGATAAGACGAACGTGATACCTGTAGATATGGGGTTGTGCATATCAGTAAGGGGTTGCCACTTTGGGACGTGATACATCTTATCGTGGGGCCGACATAGAGTATCTATGGAGTAGGGAGCCAATCGATTAGGGTAGTAGTTAGGGTAAATTTGGACATATACCTAAGTCTACCACCATGAAGTGTAAGGGATCATCTCATTCTAGTTATACTAGTAATAGTGCAGAGTAATTATTAGGGAAGCATATACACCTTATCCTATCTACCTTGTCACACCTGTCATTTATGTAGTGATCCCTCTTATCGACTTTATATGTCTGTCATGCTACTTTCATTTATTTACTTGCTAAAAGTAACTAGACTCGCCAGACTTTATGTCTGACCCTTTTGTTTCCTCTTCTTTTTTCCGTTCCCCCTTAGGTTCTTAGGGAGGAAACACTCAGGCTTAGTCAGGACTCAGATATCATCTTGTTAGAGCTGCTTTCGAAGTATGGCTCAAGTTCTTATCTCTGCCATGGTTTTGTCTCTTTTATTTGGGGAATTATGTTTTCTTTTAAGTATTTATGTACTCTGATGGTAAAAGACAAAAGTTATATTGTTGTACTGATTTTTGTGACTTATGGTATTTTGGACCACGATGTATGATTTGTGTTTGAAATAAAATTTGAATTTCCGCTGCTATCTTATTTATATCTATTTTGTAATATTCCATGTCTGTTTACCTATAATGCTTCACGAAACTTAATGCATTACCCTTGTGAGTGACATTAACGGACGTGGGGTGTCACACTTGGTATCAGTGCTGAAGGTTACCAGATTGGATTAAGTTTTTAAAAATTATTTTCAAAAAGGTTTTAAAAGAATGCATTTTCAAAAAGAAAAGTCTATTTTGAAAAACATTCCCCAAAAAGCCATATGTAATATCCTTCGGTCCTTTGTCTAAATCTCTTCATTTTCCTTTTTTAGCATGTCTGGGGAGCAAAACATTCCTAATATCCCAAAGGGAGTCACGATACCTGGATGGTTTCGTAGGTATTTGGAGACCACGGCGCTTGCCGAAGGCCAAGGAAATGTTCCTCCCCTAGTTGCACCAGTCATTCCTCCTCCTCCTCCTCCTCCTCCTCCTCCAAGAGCAGATAATTTCACTAAGAAATGCAAGGACTTCCGTGCTATGGGAGGGAAGCTGTTCTATGGGAACGAGACATTTGTAGACGCATGGAATTGGCTCAAGGAGACCGAGGACTTTCTCGTAATCTTTGAAGTAGAGGATAGAAGGAAGATTCAGATAGCTGCTTGGCTACTGAAAGACGAAGCCTCATTTTGGTGGGAAGTCACCCAAGCTGGATGTCCGGTGGAAACTTAGGAGGATTTTAGACAGAGATTCAAAATGAAATTTCTCTCCCAAATTGAGAGAAGCATGCAGATGGAGAAATTCTTAGCACTCAAACAAGTAAACTTGACGGTAAAAGAGTATGTGAACAAATTCAACCAGCTAGCAAGGTTCGGGTTATAGTTGGTGGATACGACGCACAAAAGGGCTTTGTGGTTTGCTAAAGGGCTAAATGAACCTCTTCATGGGTTAGCCATGTCCCATATTCCAATGGTGGCCACTTTTGAAAAGCTTGTCGATATGGCCCTAATGCATGAGGAAGACAAGGGAGAAAAGAAGGAAGCAATGGATGAGGAGACATCACAAAATCAGAAGGTGTGGCCCAAGAAGGGGCAACAGCAATAACAACAGAAGAAAGGAGGGAAGAATGACAAAGGCAAGGATAAGAGAAAATGTCACAGTTGTGAGAAGGAAGGACACCTGATCAAAGACTGTAAGAGAAGGAAGAATACTTGCTTTAATTGCGGAGAGGTCGGACACTTTGCTAGAGAGTGTCCGAAGAAACAGGGATCGCAGGGACAAGGTTTAAGGGCAGGAACTTCTGGTGGGCATGTGCATGCTCTCGCGGTCAGTGCTCCTAATAGAGGTAGAAAAATTTATGTGGAAGTTTAATTTCCCTTTCAAACCATCCTATTAGAACACTTTTTGATTCTGGTGCTTCACATTCATTTATATCAAGTTCTGTAATTGAATCTCTGCACTTAATTACTAGGATGGTAGTGGATCCCGTAGTTGTTTCAAACCCCATTGGTAGTTCGGCTCATTTATCTACGATTTGCCGGGGTTTGAAAATATCTGTGTTAGGCGTCGAGTTTGAATGCGACGCGTATGTGCTCGGGTTTATGGGCTATGGGTTAATTCTAGGAATGGATTGGCTTACCACATATGGTGCCATTCTAGATTGTGAGAGGAGGGTCGTTAGACTTCTGACTTGTCATGGAAGGACCCTCGAGATTCCTTGTGACCCATAAGGGTCGGTTATGCTTAGTTTCCTAGAGTCTCTTGATGCATCTATCGATGACTTGCAATCTGTTCAAGTAGTCCGAGAATATTATGATGTTTTTGATGAGGTTCGGGGTATACCTCCGAGGCGCGAGATCGACTTTCATATATAGTTAGTGGACAATGCAAAGCCAGTTGCATTGCCAGTGCGCCACATGGCTCCGAGGGAAAGGAGGGAGCTGAGTAAGCAAGTAGGGGATCTACTTGAGAAAGGGTTTATCAGATAAAACACATCTGAATGGGGTGCTCCAGTAGTATTCACGACTAAAGAGGATGGTTCGCTTCATTTTCGTGTTGACTATAGAGAGCTGAATAAACTCACTAAGAAGAATAGGCACCCACTTCCGAGGATTGATGATTTATTTGATCAGCTCATTGGTGCTTCGGTATTTTCTTAGTTAGACTTGGCCATGGGGTTCCATCTGTTGAGGGTGGCTGAGGACAGCATAGATAAGACTGCTTTTAGAACTCCGGACGGTTTCTTTGAATGGCTAGTGATGCCTTTTGGGCTGACGAATGCACCCGCCTATTTTGTCGATCTGATGAGTAGGGTGTTTCGGGAGTTCCTACATAAATTTGTTGTTGTCTTTGTTGATGATATTTTGATCTTCTCCAAAAGCGAAGAAGAGCATGCCCAACATTTTAGAGAAGTTTTGAAAACTCTCCGTGACCATCAGCTTAAGGCGAAGTTCTCCAAATACCATTTTTGGAGAAACGAGGTGAGATTCTTAGGGCATGTGGTCTCCAAAGAAGGGACAGCTGTAGATCCCGCCAAGGTGGTTGCGGTGCAAGATTGGAAGATTCCTAAAAATGCAACCGAGGTGAGAAGCTTTCTTGGATTGGTAGGTTACAATAGGAAGTTCATTAAGGACTTCGCAAAGATACCAGCCCTACTCACCAGGCTGACGAAGAAGAGCTTGGCATTTTCATAGGATATAGACCATGACATTGCTTTCCAATGACTGAAGAGGGCTCTGACAACAGCCCAAGTCTTGACCTTTCCTGACGGGAGTAAGGTGTTTACCGTTTACATTGATGCGTGTGGTACAGGGCTTGGTGCGGTTTTGATGAAAGAAGGGAAAGTAGTATGTTATGGGGGTAGACAGTTGAGAGTTCATGAAAAAACTACCCTACCCATGATCTAGAGCTAGCTGCCATAGTATTCGCATTAAAGACACGGTGTCGTTATTTACTTGGAGAGAAGTTCGAGTTATACACCAATCATAAATCTCTCAAGTATCTATTCTCGCAGAAAGACCTCAATTTAAGGCAACAACGGTGGATGGAGTTTCTTGCTTATTATGATTTTGAGATTGCTTGTACCCCTAGCAAGGGTAATATGGTGGAAGACGCACTAAGTAGGCAGAGGATGGCCCTGAGTCCTCTGTTTGTGGAAAGAAAGAACTTGGAGTTCATATCAGCTTTTTATTTTAGACCCTCCATCGAGATTTTTCCTGATTTGTTTACATCCGTGGAGATACGACCAACTCTTATGGACCAGATAGGAGCTTCGCAACAAGGTGACCCATAGATTTTAGACATCATGGGAAAGCTCAGAAGAGGGGAGACTTCTAGTCACCTCAGTAGATATGCCATAGATGAAAAAAGGTGGTTGCAACGAGATGGAAGGCTTTGTGTTCCTCAAACTGGAAGCTTGATAAAGGCAGTCCTAGAAGAAGCCCACCATTCTAAAATGTCCATTCATCCAGGCAGTGATAAGATGTACAAAGACATGAAAAGGGTTTTCTTTTGGGTTGGGATGAAGAAAGATGTGATCGAATTTGTTTCTCAATGTTTAGTTTGCCAACAAGTCAAAGTTGAGCAAAAGAAGCCTGGTGGTTTACTTCATTCTTTGGAGGTTCCTCAGTGGAAATTGGAGAGCGTCTCTATGGATTTCATAGATGGTTTGCCTATATCGAAGAAAGGCAACACCAACATCTGGGTTGTGGTAGACAGACTCACTAAGAACGCTAACTTTATTCCAGTTAAGAGTAAGAGGATGGCATCATGGTTGGCAGTAATTTATGCTTGTGAGATAGTTCGTCTTCATGAAGTAACTTCCAGCATCGTAAGCGATCGAGACCCCATCTTTAGTAGTGAATTTTGGAGGAGCTTGCAAGAAGCATTAGGTACATAGTTGTGTTTGAGCACCGCTTATCATCCTCAGACCGATGGACAAACGGAGAGGGTGAACAGGATTCTTGAAGATCTTTTGAGGCTGTGTATCCTAGACTTCGGAGGGACTTGGGAAGAGCACCTTCCTTTAGTAGAGTTTTCCTATAACAACAGTTATCAAGCTAGCATCAGCATGACACTCTTCGAAGCATTGTACGGACGACCCTGTAGATCACCAACTTGTTGGTGGGAATCTACCGAAAGATTATTACTTGGACCAGATATGGTTAGGGAAACATCCAAGAAGATTAACCTTATTCGACGACGGATGAAGACAACTCAAGATAGGCAGAAACCCTATGCAGAGAAGAACTGACATCGAATTTGAAGTGGGAGACTTAGTTTTTATCAAAGTATCATCTCTGAGGAATGTGGTTCTCTTCGGATCGGTAGAGAAGTTAACACCTAGGTTTGTGGGACCATTTACCATAATCAAGAGGATTGGCCAAATGTCCTATAGAGTAAAGCTCCCAGAAAATCTGTTTGGTGTTCATGATGTTTTCCACATCTGCAGAAGTGCCTGCATGACACCGCAGTAATTGTTGAGTCGAGTGTGTTGGAAGAAGTAGAAGTGGAACGGGAGGCGACAGTCAGGCAGGTCCCTACCTGTATTCTTGGATCAGAATTTAAGAAGCTACGCAATAAAGAAATCAAGTTGCTAAAGGTTCAATGAGGAGATAACCTAGAGGATGCGACTTAGGAGACCGAAGACAAGATTCGTGCTACGTACCCTTTTCTTTTCGAGGGTATGTTCTTAACCCCTTTTTCAAAGTTTTATCAGTGTTTGTTTCTATCATTTGAGTATATCTTATCCATAGTATTTTTCGACCTTTAGATAGGAACCCAATGGATGTAAACATGTGTTTGAAACATGTTATGTTTGATGGATGCAAGCGGATGCAAGTGTTTGCTAGTGGTTGCCTGTGGATGCATATAAACAAACATTAGGCACTAGATCGGCTCAATCACTCTCATACTACATATGGATGTGTGTGCATTTTCTTTTCTTTTATGGATGGAAATGGATGAGTTAGCATATGGATGTTGCACTTGGAGGAATGAGTGTGCACACATATAGAACTCACATGTTATAACAGGATTTTTTGCATACATATTGGATTCATGGCACTAACATACATTGCATTAAGGGGGTCAACTGAATTAGTAGACTGCCTGATTTTCGCATTAGTATTGAGACATATGCACACAGCTTTGCATATAGTCATATAAGCATTAGAAATCTTTAAGGACAATGGATGCCAGTGATGGATGAATGAGTAGATGGATGATGGATGGTAGGATATTCATTCTTCTCAACTTGGAGATTTTGGGGACAAAATCCTTTAAGTAAGGGGGAATGTAACACCCCGTAATTTTGTTAACATTAAAGAGGATAAATTAAATAATAATTAATTTAATATTCATAATTAAGGAAAATGGACTGTTCCATTGCGTCCTTCTCGAAATTCTGGACAAGATAGACATTTGGTTTGCGCAAAATGTGAAAATGCGTGTACGTGCTAATATAATACACACGGGTCGTGTAATATGGTGTATAACACACAAGTATGAAATAATAGCTAATCACAGATATATATATATATATATAACAGTAGATGCAGTAAACTAGAAAAATCACATCAGGGATTTTTATACTGGTTCAGAGCACCGTCCTACGTCCAGTCCCAAACTTCTATCTGGATTTTTACTAATAACCACCTTATTTCACCTAGAGGAACATGTATACAACACCCGAGCATACGAACGGGATTTCACGCCTCTTACAACACTGAGGACTTCAACATGTGCCTCTTACAACACTGAGGACTTCAAGTAAGATGAATATACTTTGTTGTTGACAGTATGTGTTCTTGATAACACGATTTTGTCACTTGTAGTACAAACTTCCTATAATCTTATCCTCAAATAGGATATTTGTGTATATGAAGATTTGGAAGTGGATATCGTATTGAATCAAAAGAATGTTAAATAGATTCTAGGATTCAAACGATATATGATAGAATATGAGCAATTTGAGCGCTTGAGAGTTCAAGATTGAGATCAAGAGAATAGAGATTAGATTGATAGAATCGGTGATTTGAAATGATGATTTCATGATGTTTATATAAGGAATAAATAGTTGTAACCATTCATGAAGAGTTACAAACAACGGTCACGTTTACTGGAGAAGAGAAAGAGAAGCAACCGTTGAAGAAATGGAAGTGTCTATACGAAAGGTTGCTTTCTGGAAGAAAACGGTCGACAGGCCAAAAAGGACCAGTAGACAGAAATTTGAATATATATACATTATGTATCTTTATGCACGTTAACTGTGCATTCCGGGCAGAAACGGTCGACCGCCTGATTTTCAACCAGTCGACCGCCTGATTTTCAACCGGTCAATCGGTTTAGCCCAGATTGCACAGTTAATGTGCACTCATATATTCTAATATATATTCAAAGATTGGAGGTGTGAGATTATTTAAGGATAGATTTTAACATAAATAACTTACTAACATACCAAATAATTAACCACTAATGTATAATACCAATGAATATCTTCTTTTTGTCAATCATGGCGTATCTCTTTGTCAGAAATCAAAACTCTATGAGAATCTTGACTAAACAAAATGAACACCGTGTGGAGAAGTTATGAGGGTTTTAAGTTTGTATACATGCAGAAAGAATATATATATACATATGAGTCATATATGAGTCAGATATGACTCAGCACCTTATCCAGAACAGTTCAAATTTGAAAAAGAAAAGGAGGCGGCAGATTTCCTACTCTAGGGGGTCAACCCCACTAGAGGGGTGTCGACACCGGGGTCGACCCCCCTTAAGGGGTGTCGACACCAAGGTCGACCCACCCACACGGGTGTCGACACCCCTAGGGCTGAGGTGGCAGTCAGTTTCAGAGGGTTTGGTAGCTATATATACGTGGTCATTTCTCTTGTTTTCTTCATTAAGAATTCATGGTTGACAAACTCTGTCGGTGTCTGAATTGAATCCGTTATCTTCTACAACTATCAGTTTTGCAAATCAAATCTAGAGATTCAAGATCCAATCTTTTCTTCTTCTATTTTCTAACCCTAACACTGTGAGTTTCTAGTTGCTTTTAGATTTGAATATTTAAAAGTAAATATGACACAACTATGACTTGGATTTTTTTCATATGCCTAAATTATATCAGATCCATTGTAAATCATGAACATATGACATTCTAAATTGGTTAGTATTTGGATCAAAATCTCTATCTTGTTGGATCTATTGTAAACCTTGTGGCATTCTATGATTTGTGCTAGATCTATTTTAACTATTGATCTACATCTCTATCTTTTTAGATATTTGGTAACTTCTATGGCATGCCATGATGCGAACCTTAAACCTTATTTGTGTAGATCCACTTTTAAACCGTTGGATCTAAACTATGTGGACATTTGAATTGTTAATTAGATCTAGTTTATCACCTTGTGCCTATCATATTAGATCTAAACCAGTTGGACATCTAATTTGTTAATTTAGATCTAATTATGCTTATTGTGACATCATAGTTATATTAAGAATCAATTGACTGCCATAAGTTCATCAGTTTTATGCTTATATGTCCACCTTATCACCATATTAGTTTATGTTTATGCCAAGTTATGTTAAAACATTCATTTTGTCATGTTCCTATTATTTTTCCCTTTTATCATTTATGACTAGGCTATTATCTTGTCTAGGCATGCCGCCAATTTTATGAGTGCGCTAGTTAGGGAATGGGGGAAAAAGGGTTAATATGGACATAATTTGAATATAAACATCTTTGGGCATATAAATCAAATTATTGGGAAAAAGGGACATAATCACCTATAAAGACATAGGTAAGAATTGGATAAGAATGAAATGTCTAGTAAGTAAAATTAGGAATTGTAATTGCACTTATGACACGAGGTTAGGTTGCATTAGTGGTGGAAGTCTGCCCGGACCCGACCGACATATCCAGCAGCCACTAATGTTAAACCTAATGTGGGAGGTCTAAGTGCGCAAATACGAATCGGACTATGACACGAGGTTAAGCACAATTTGTGGATGAAGTCTGCCCGGACCTGACCGGCATATACAGCATCCACAAGTTGTAGGCCTAATGTGGGATGTCTAGCCCATTATAAACCATAATTGGACATGGTAATGAATTGGACTACTTAACCTAATTTAATCCATAGGGATTGTATGATTATGAACTTAAGTTAGGGTTAAGTAAAATTGGTTGGACAGCGGGTGGGTTAAGTAAATCTGAGGGGGTGGGTAATATTTACATATAGGCCCACGAACTTAACCCAATAAGGTTATGTAATTAAAGATACCTAGTGGTATACATAACTGGTGGAAAATATAAAAGTTATGTTATTAAAGACACCTTTTAGGGTAGCACAACTAGCAGAAATGAATAGGGCTATGTAATTAAAGATACCTAGTGGTATACATAGTCAGTGAAAACCTAGTGGGGGTTACAAGACAAAGGGGAGAGCTTGTATCATATTGCATGGGACCCATTTCAGTCAGTAACCTGGAGTAGGTATCAAACAAAGTACTCCGTACTAGGCGGAGAAGGGGTACGCTTACTGACTAATTGTAAGAGATCCAAACGTGAAGGACGGTGTGGGCGACGCAAACCGACTGGGCCATGCGTGTGCATGAGCCGTGCAGAGGGGGATAAGACGACTGTGACACCTATAGATATGGGGCTATGCATATCAGTGAGGGGTTGCCACTTTAGGATGTGATACATCCTACCGTGGGGCCGACACAGAGTATCTGTGGAGCAGGGAGCCAATCAATTAGGGTAGTAGTTAGGGTATATTTGGGCGTATACCCAAGTCCACCACCTTGAAGTGTAAGGGATCATCTCATTCTAGTTATACTAGTAATAGTGCAGAGTAATTATTAGGGAAGCATATACACCTTATCCTGTCTACCTTGCCACACATGTCATCTATGTAGTGATATCTCTTATCCACTTTATATGTCTATCATGCTAATTTCATTTATTTACTTGCTAAAAGCAACTAGACTCGCCAGACTTTATGTCTGACCCTTTTGTTTCCTCTTCTTTCTTCCGTTTCCCCCTTCCATGTTCTCAGGGAGGAAACACTCAGGCTTAGTTAGGACTTAGATATCATCTTGTTAGAGCTGCTTTCGAAGTATGGCTCAAGTTCTTATCTCTACTATAGTTTTGTCTCTTTTATTTGGGGAATTATGTTTTCTTTTAAGTATTTATGTACTCCGATGGTAAAAGACAGAAGTTATATTGTTGTAATGGTTTTTGTGACCTATGGTATTTTAGACCACGATGTATGATTTGTGTTTGAAATAAAAAATTGAATTTCCGCTGCTATCTTTTTTATATATGTCTTGTAATATTCTGTGCTTGTTTGCCTATAACGCTTCATGAAACTTAATGCATTCTCTTTGTGAGTGACATTAACGGACGTAGGGTGTCACAGATTAGGTTATAGTTGATAGAAAACTAAGTTCACTCATTTCATACTGATTAGAAGTACAAGTACAGCAACGTCGTCGGCGAAGTTCTATATGGGGGAGATCATTAGACTTCGTGGAGTTCCTACTAGCATAGTTAGCGATTAAGACCCACTTTTTAGTAGTGAATTCTGAAGCAGTCTTTGGGATGTTCCAGAATCCGAGCCAAAGTTGGGTACAATATATCACTCGCATATAGATGGACAAATGGACAATGTGAATAGGGTTTTAGAGTACATGCTCAGGATCTATTTTATAGACTTTGGAATTTCTTATGGAGGGAGTAGCCACTTTCCATTGGTTGTGTTTGCTTATAATAACAGCCATTAAGCAAGTACTGGAATGGTACCTTTCATATCCCTATATGGTAGACCCTATAGATTGCCATTATGCCGTTAGGACTAGATTGATAGGATTGTTCCTGAACACGACATGGTGATGCACATCCGAGAAATTGGACTTGAAAAGTAAGAGCTTGAAGATGTCCTAAGGCCTAGTATCATAGGGACTATGCAACTCTCGTTTGTGCATAAAGACATGGACATCAGTGACATCAACTTCTTTTGCGATGCATCTGTACTTGAATTTAAGGGCGTATGGTCTTATTTGGCAATGGACTGGCTATCATTTTATGGGGATTTCCTTAATTGTGATAGGAGGATAGTTTGTTTGAGAAGCCGTGAAGGTTGCGGCTTAGAAATCCGTTGTAGGACAGGGAATAGGTATTCGACCATGTTTTCTTTATCTTTCAATTTATAAGCATCATCTTCGAGACCGATTGTATGTGAGTTTTTGGACATTTTTGAGGAACTCATAGGACTCCCACCCCACCGAGAAATATCATTTAGGATAGACCACAAAAAGGATGTGAGGCATGTAGCATTGCCTTTGAGGCACATGACTCCTAAGGAAATGAGAGAGATTGATTGAAAAATCTCATAATTATTGCAGAAAGGGTTTATTCGTAGGAGCACCTCTGAATGGGGTGCACCAGTAGTGTTTGCCACAACGTCTGATGGATCTTTAAGGTTATGTGTGGATTATACGGAACATAACAAGTTAACTATAAAGAACAGATACTCCTTACCGAGGATTGATGACTTGTTTGACCATAAGGAACATGGGGAACATGAGGATCACTAGATAAGAGTCCTCGGAATTCAGAGGGAGAACCAACTAAGAGTCAAATTCTCGAAATGCTACTTTTGGAAAAAAGAAGTAAAGTTTCTAGGGCATATTGTTTTGGGGAAATGATTAGCAGTAGACCCCGCTAAGATATGAGCTATCCAAGAATGGAAGATACCCAGCAATGCGATGGAGGTTAGGAGTTTCCTTGGGTTAGCAGGCTATTATCGAAAGTTTATCAAAGACTTCACGAAGATTGCAATGCTTCTAACCCAATTGATGAAAGATGATCATAAGTTTGTGTGGACCGAGAAATGTGGAGTTGCCTTTAAGAGGTTGAAGGAATCTCTCTCGTGCACCTATCCTTATTATCCCAGATGGAATCATGATGTTCACAGTTTTACAGATGCATGTGGTACCGGTTTGGGAGCGGTACTCATGCAGGAATGTAGAGTAGTTGCCTACACAAGTAGAAAACTCAAGGACCATGAGAAAAGGTATCTCGTCCATGATCTAGAGTTAGCAGAAGTAGTCTTTGCCCTTAAGATGTGGAGACATTATCTTCTTGAGGAGAAGTTTGAGTTATTCGCCGATCATAAGTCTCTTAGATATTTGTTTTCTCAGCGAGATCTAAACCTCGACAACAGTATAGATGGAATACCTTGCGTCTTTTGATTTCTCGTGTAATGACCCACATTTTACATATCGGAGGATCGTAAAATATTTTTATTTAATTCCCTAAGGGTCGGATCATTCTCATATTTTAATATGTTGTTTATGGAGACGAGTTACATGTCCATAATTTTAACCAATTTTATTTATGATCATTTTTCCGCTGTCAGTTTTGTATAGGGAAAACTTTTGATGGAGATTGAATTAGGTGCTAGGATCAATTTCATTGAAAAGGAAATGATGTTTCCAGTTCCGTAAAGTGGTCACATTAAGGTTTTGGTTCAGCGGTTTGGGAGGAATCACTGTTTTATTGCTACACAATTTCTTGACAGACTAATTAGTCAATAGTGGGCTGATTAGTGAGGCCCATTAAGGCAGGGGTTGTTGGCTATAAATAGAGGGGTAGAGGCAAGGAGAATAGTTTAGTTTCTTCATTTATCTCATTTGGTTTAGCTCATGATTCTCCTTGCTCAATCAGATACCTCTCCGCTTCATTTAATTCATAGATCAGCTACATTAGAAGTTGAAGATCAACACCGAAGAAAGGTAGATTGCATCAAAATGATTGATTCGGAGGCCGTTTTTCACTTTTTGCTTTAGATATTCTTTGTTTTCAAGGTATTTCATGGATTTAATGAGTGATATGCATCTCTCACATGGATTCAATCAAGTGTATGGGTTGTTTGATCTTATATTCATCATTTAGGTAAGTATATATTTAATTTGAATCACCATAGGATCTAATATAGTAAGATTACAACGGTAAATTTATATGTTTATCTTATTTTTATGTAAGTTTAGATCCATAATTTGATTCGTTTATTGTTTTATCATGATTTGGTGAATTATATATAGTCATATGATAATGATTGGTGTGCTAATGTTCGTTGATTGTTGCTTGAATTTGTTATTGATTGGTTGATCGAAATTAATTGGTTTTGGTCAAGTTGAATGCGCGAATTCGAGCATTGATGGAATGGTGATTGGATGGATCGAGTGCTCGTGGCTTATGGAGCAAGAAACGGTGGATCGGTTATGGAATAGCATGGATCGGTCGAAGCTTTAGGATGGATCGGTTGTTTGGAGTTGGATCGGTGGATCACTACAAGTGGATGGATCGGTTAAGGAGCTTGGATCGCACTGGAAGATGAAGATCGTTTCCATTGTCTGGACCATGGATTGGCAAGTGGAAATTCAATGGATTGTTCGTGGCAAATCAACATAGATCAACAATGTGGCAACGATGGATCGGCCACCGATCCATTGATGGATCGGTTTGCAAAAACAAGTGGGTCGGTGAAGTGTAATGTGTGTGTCTAAAGGATGGATCGACCAGGCGCGCAAACGATGGATCACGTATATGGGTTATTTATGGATCAACCTGAGTGCATGCGGTAAAAGTGGTAGATCGGACAAGCACAAGCAGACGAATCGGGATTGAGTGGAACGCTATGGATCAGGCTGAAATCTGCCGGATCATGCAAGGTCTTGGATCAGTGAAAAGCCACGATGCACCTGTGAAATATTGGATCGCTCCACTTTTGGCGATGGAACGTTGTGTGAAAAGATGGGATCGGGCAAGGTGTGACATTGATGGATCGGTGATGTGGTCCATTGTAAGTAGCGATCCATCGAATAGTGAATTTAGTGAGGTTTATTTTGGTTTATGCCAATATTAGCTTGGAGATAAATTCAAGGAGGAATGTTCGAAGTGTCGTAAAGTGTTCATTGACCAATGAAACGAAACAAATGAGAAGACGACTCAAGGGTGTTTGAGTTCGTGGATAATGGTTGCTCAAGATGATCTTAGCTTATAGATAGTCTCCAATGATGATGGGTTGAGTTATGAAGGCCCAGGGATTATCGTTAGTCGGAGGTTCTAGCGGGCTCAAAGCAAGTGTATCGTGGGGACGCCCATTAACTTCTGATTCGATAAAGATCGTGTATCCTGGGCAGTCATGATGGACCTAGTTGTCTTCGTAGTAAGACAAACATACGATTCATGATGGCGTATGGAGTTTAGCTAGAACCAGGGTTTACCATTATCCTTTGATAGATGGTATGTCGTGGCTAGTCATATGATTAACGATGGTTTCAAGGCAAGGTATGAGGTGAATAGTCAAAGTCATGGATGCTATTATTTGTATCATCTTGTGTGGATTATCCGACGTTGAGGGAGATATTTCTTGGGTGCTTGCCTGATGTTGGTCTAGGCCTTCGGGGATTGTGCTTGGGGGATTTCGAACTCAATTTGGTCTATGCATGATTATTGGTCACTGTGAATGTTACCGTTTGTTTCTCTGCTGATTGTTATAAAGGCTATCACTGTCAAATGTGGAGGAGATGGGTTGGGGTTCTTCTCTGTTTTCGTGGTTGTAGATTGGATGATTAATCTGCCTATTTCTCATATACTTTATTGATGATGTTAGATAGTTGTTTGTCTCTCATTAAGACTATTGTTTGACTCAACATTTTATATCTCCTTCTTATTAACTTGGGTTGTTCATCCATGTGTTGGATGGGCAGACTGAGTAGCAGGTAACAGGTAGTAGATCTCGATGAGGACGTTGTTGCTAAGCGACGACGAAAAGGAGGCTGACGTATTATTTCCTACTATCTGCTATTTGTTGTTTCGCTGTTATGATTGAGTGACTTGTAGTAAGGCATTTTGTACAGATTCTAATGATGTAATCCAGTATGATGTATGGATATTATCTTTCACTATGATATGAAAGTCTTAATTTTATTCAATGATTTTTCACTATTACTACCTGTTGTATATGTCCTATTATATTTTATCCCTGCGCTATGATTTATACGACAGGTTCCGCTTGTTATTCTATCCTGATGATCGTCCATAGCCTCCTAGCACATCTTTCAGTGCATTATTCCTCTTGTTATGTACAGGAGTTATGGGCGGTCATCACATTTGGTATCAGAGCGAGGTTAATCGATTTTTAGCTAAAGTTCATGGATGTAATGACGCATGAGAGACATAATTGTATTTTCTGATGGATGTATAATAATATATTATATAGTATAACAACGGTTAAACTCCATTGCAGTTTTCTCATGTTTGGACTAATCATTCTATTTTTCAGATTTAGAATGAGTCGTCAATAGACATACTGCTAGAGAGGAGACTGTTCATGGAGGGGGAGATGGTAGTATACCAGATTACCCAGCTATGTTCAAGGCTATGATGGCAACGATCATGAGGAGGGTACCCGTTCCAGGAGAAGTTATGGTAGATGTTGGTGTTCAAGTGCAGGTACTGAGGGTGGTTGACTTCGCAAAGCTATGTAAGGATTTCACTACTCTTGGTGGGAAGCCATTCACGGGGACAGAGCTGAATATAGAGATTCAAGGGTGGCTTGATACTTGTGTTTGGATATTTGGAGACTTAGGTATTGAGGATGCGACTAAGAGGATGCTTGCATCAAGGAAGCTAAAGGCAAAGCTATGGATTGGTGGAACTCTATCACTTTAGAGACTCCTGAGGATGAGATCACATGGGATCAATTCCAAGTCAAGTTCGAGATGAAGTTCATTTCTACTGCCCAGAAGTCAGTTCTGTTCAAGTAGTTTGTTGAGCTGAAGAAGAATGATTGACTAGTGTTGGAGTATGTTTCTGACTTTGAATCTCTGTCCAAGTATGTTGGTTCATATATTGAGATTTCTTACCAAATGAACGAGATGTTTGTCATGGGCTTAGACAAATACCTTAGGAATCAGCTAATTGATCATTTGGATGACACATATAATAAGATTGTCGAGAAAGGTTTGAGGCATAAGAGTTCATTTCCCAAGGAAGAGACTGTATGTTGTCGCAACCAAAGGGGCCCCGTAACCACAGCAAGGAAGCAATAACAAAAAAGGGAATGGGAATAGGAAGCAGCAACAACAACAATGGAAGGATGGTTAGAAGAAGCAGAAGGGAAAAGTGACTTGCCACAACTACCAGAAGAAGGGCCATTTTTCCAAGGATAGTAAGAATCCGAAAGTTGAGAGGAAGTTTCATAACTATGGCAAGCCTGGACATCTCAAAAAGGATTATCCAGAAGCAGCTAAAGGTAAGCAGATAGTAAAAGCTTATGCTTTGGAAGTCATGCCATCTTCTTTGAAAGTTCCTACAGTGGAGAAGAAAGGGAAGAGTGTTGTTGTTCATGGTATGCTTTCTATTGGAGGTGTTTCAGTTCAAGTGTTGTTTGATACTTGTGCATCACATTCTTTCATTTGTAATGAGCTTGTATGCCGCTTGGGTTTGGAACTCGAGATTTGAGATAGACCTTTGGTTGTGACTAATCCAGTCGGGGGTTCATCTAGTTTGTGTATGCTTTGTCGTAGTCTGGTATTATCGAGTCATGGTTGCTCTTTTGTGTGTGATTGCTTTGTTTTGAACTTCGTTGGGTTTGGGATCATTTTGGGTATGAAGTGGCTTAAGAGGTATGCGGAAAAAGTGCATAACTAGAAGCTCAAGGTGACAATCGGGAATGTGGAAGGGCGAATGGTTGTGATTCGATGTAAGCCAGAAGATGGGGTCTTCATAAGCTTTTTATATTCGCTTGTGATTCCACGGGAAGACTTGTCATCAACGCCGATAGCTAGTGTGTTTGATGATGTTTTTGACAAGGTCAAAGGGTTGCTGCCGCATCACGAGAATGATTTCAGAATCGATTTGGTAGAAGGTGCTAGACCAATCGTTATGCCTCTTTGGCGGATGGCGCCTAAGGAACAGCGAGAGTTAGAGGTGCAAATTTGTGACATTTTGGGAAAATGATTTATTCGGAGAAGCGTGTCCGAATTTGGTGCACTAATTGTGTTTGCAACCAAGACTGATGGATCTTTGAGATTATGTATTGATTATCGTGAGCTAAACAAGGTGACCATGAAGAACAAAGTATACATTGCCGAGGATAGACGGCTTGTTTGATCAGCTTCACAAGTCTAAGGTGTTTTCCTAGATGGATTTGGCGATGGGATTTCACCAGTTGAGAGTGGCGAAGAATAGTGTTCCAAAGACAACTTTAAGGACACCATTCAGTTTCTTTGAGAGGCTAGTAATGCCATTTGGATTGAACAATGCACCAGCGTTTTTTTGTGGACTTTATGAATAGTTTTTTCAGAGATTAGTTGAACAAGTTTGTGCTTGTATTCGTGGGTGATACCCTGGTTTACTCCCGGAATGAGGAAGCACATAAGACACATTTGTGAGTTTATTTGGTTTGTGAAAGCATTGGCTGAGAGCTAAGTTTTTGAAGTGTCACTTCTGAAAGAGTGAAGTGAGGTTCTTAGGCCATGTTATTTCTGGAAATGGAATATCAGTGGATCCCGCTAAGGTGGCAGTAATCAAGGATTGGGGTAGACCTAATAATGCGATGGATGTACAGAGTTTCCTTAGATTGGCGGGATATTATCGTCGGTTATCAAGGAATTCTCCAAAATAGTTGTACCATTGACAGGATTGACGAAGAAGAATCAAATATTCACATGGGTTGCAAAGTGTGAGCAATCTTTCGGAATCCTGAAAGAGAGACCGACGAATGCTCTTGTTTTGACAATTTCGAGTGGGAATGAAGTAATGGTGGTATACACCGATGCATGTGGTACTAGACTTGAAGCAGTGCTGATGCAGAAGAATAGAATTTTGGCATATGCGAGTCGACAACTGAAGCAGCACGAGAGGAATTATCCTACTCATGATTTGGAGTTGGCAGTGATCGTGTTAGCTTTGAAGATGTGGAGACATTACCTGTTGGGAGTTCGATTCGAGCTGTTTACGGATCACAAGTCATTGAAGTATCTTTTCTCCCAAAAGGATTTGAATTTTCGGCAGCAGCGGTGGTTAGATTTTTTGGCATCTTATGATTTTGGTATTGCCTATACTCTTGGTAAAAGGTAACGCAGTGGCCGATGCGTTATTTCAAAGACATGCAGGTTTGGGAGCTACGTTTTCAAAATGGAAGCACCTTGAGTACTTGGTGGGATTTGATCTCAGGCTTCGGTGTGAATTAGAGCTTGAAATGTTGGCAAGCTTATCAATAAGACCTACTCTCATCGAAAGGATTGGCGAGAGTCAAAAGCATGATGAACAACTTGTCAAGATCATCTAGAAGTTGAAACCAGAGGAAAAGGATATCGAGGTCAATCAAGATGGTTGGCTTCGGAAAAAAGGATGACTTGTTGTTCCTGGTATTGATGGATTGAGAGATGAGGTTCTAAGGGATGTCAACACTCGATGTTGACGACTCGTCCTGGTGGTAATAAGATGTATTAGGACATGAAGTGAGCTTACTATTGGGAAGGGATAAAGAGGGATGTCGGAAATTTTATTTCCAAATGTATGAACTGTCAGTTAGTGAAAGCTGAATAGAAGAAGTTGAGTGGACTGCTTCAACCATTGGAAGTTGCTACGTGGAAATGGGAACAAATATTTATGGATTTTATCAATGGACTACCTATAACTAGGGCAGGAAATGAGGTGATTTGGGTCATCATGGATCGTTTTACCAAAAGTGCAAGGTTCATTCCTGTCATATCGACTAGGTTAACATCGAAGTTGGCTGAGCTATATATTAAATAGATAGTTCGATTCCGTGGTATCTTAAAGAGCGTAGTGAGTGATCGAGATCTATTATTTACGAGTGGATTTTGGAAGGTCTTGCAAGAGACTTTCGGAACAGAGTTATGTTTGAGTACGGCTTATCATCCCCAAACTAATGGTCAAACTGAGAGAGTTAATCAAGTAATGGATGATCTCCTTAGAGCTTTTGTATTGGACTTTGGGGTGTCGTGGGAAAACTATCTGCATTTGGTTGAGTTTGCATATAATAATAGTTACCATTCGAGCATCGGGATGACACCATACAAGGCGTTGTATGGTAGACCGTGTAACTGTCCGGCATATTGGTTAGAAACTAGATATAAGTTGATACTTGGGCCAAAGACGATAAGAGAAAGATTGGATTGTATTGACATCGTTCGACAAAGAATGAAAGCTGCCCAAGATGGTCAGAAAAGTTACGCCAATAAGCGTCGAAAGGATTTGTAGTTCAACGTTGGTGATATGTTTTTCGTGAAGATTTCACTTTTGAAGAATGTTGTTCGATTCGGAAATAAAGGAAAGTTAGCTCCAAGATTCATTGGAATGTTTCCAATAATCGAGCGGATTGGGAAGCTCACAGATAGATTGGATTTATCCAAGAAAATGTCAAGTGTGCATAATTTTTTTCATGTGTCTTTTCTACAGAAGTATGTGGACAATTCGAATGTGGTGGTATCTCCGAATCAGTATGAAGACCTACAAGTCGAGTCCGTGTTTTGAAACCTCGTAAGGCGCTTCGTGTTGTGGGAAATGACATGAAATAACTTAGGAGAAAGATGGTTATGCTAGTCAAGGTGCAATGGAGTGAGAATGATGACAATTGTATGTGGGAAACGAAAGGCAGAATGAAGACGATCCATCCAGAACTCTTCGTTGGTATGACCCATTAATGTCATGTTACCTTGCACTATTTTAACTTATACTATTAGTAGAATTCTGCATGCTAGGATAAGGCTATGGATGCATGTCTTAATGGATGCTAGTTTGGATGATATATTGGCTACTCGTGGATAATAGGCATGCAAAATTGTTTGTGGTTGCTTGTTTTTGCTTGGGATTTCGGGGGGGGGGGGCAAAATTCTTAAAGGGGGTAGAATGTAACAACCCGCATTTTATGTATTGGAGGATCGTAAAATATTTTTATTTAATTCTCCTAAGGTTGGATCATTCTCATATTTTGATATGTTATTTATGGGGATATGTGACATGTCCATAATTTCTATCAATTTTATTTATGACCATTTTCCCCCTGTTAGTTATGTACAAGGCATAACTTTTGACGAAGATCGAATCAGGTGCTAGGGTTGCTTTTGTTGGAAAGGAAATGATGTTTCTAATTCTGAGAGTGGTCATAATAAGGTTTTGGTTTAGTAGTTTGGGAGGAATTGCTATTTTAGTGCTACATAGTTTTTGGACAGACTAATTAGTAGTTAGTGGATTAATTAGTAAAGCTCATTAAGGCTAGGGAATGTTGGCTATAAATAGAGGGGTAGAGGCAAGGAAAATAGTTTAGTTTCTTCATTTCTCTCATTTGGTTGAGCTCGTGATTCTCCTTGCTCATTCAAATACCTCTCCACTTCATTTAATTCATAGATATACATAAGAAGATAACATCAAAGAAAGGTAGATCGCATCGAAGTGATTGATTCATAGACCAATCTTCACTGTTCTTCATTGTCCGGTTTAGATATTCTTTGTTTTCAAGCTATTTCATGGATTTGGTGAGTAATAATCATCTCTCGCATGGATTCAATCAAGTATATGGGTTATTTGATCTTATTTTCATCATTTCAAGTTGTTTTCTCCTAGATCTAATGGAGGTAAGTATATATTTAATTTGAATCACCATAGTGTCTAATCTAGTAGTATTATAATGGTAAATTCATATGTTAATCTCATGTTTATGTAAGTATAGATCCATAATTCGATTCGTTTATTGTTTTATCATGATTTGATGAATTTTGTATAATCGTATGATGATGATTTGTGTGCTAATGTTTGTTGATTGTTGCTTGAATTTGTTATTGATTGGTTGATCAAAATTAATTGGTTTTGGTCGAGTTGAATGCATGAATTCGAGCATTGATGGATTGGTGATTGGATGGATCGAGTGCTCGTGGCTTGTGGGGCAAAAAACGGTGGATCGATGATGGGATAGCATGGACCGGTCGAATCTTCACGATGGATCGGTTGTTTGGAGTTGGATCGGTGGACACGGCAAGTTGATGGATCGGTTGAGGAGCTTGGATCACGCTGGAAAATGATGGATCATTTCCATTGTCTGGACAACGGATTGGCAAATGGAAATTCGATGGATCGTTCGTGGAAAATCAACATGGATCGGCAATGTGGCAACCATGGATCGGCCATCGATCCATTGATGGACCGGTTTGCAAAATCAAGCGGATCAGCGAAGTGTGACGTGCATGGCTAAAAGATGGATCGGCTAGGCAAGCAAACGATGGATCGCGTATATGTGGATCGGCCTGAGTGCAAGCCGTAAAAGTGGTGGATCAAACATGTAAAGAAGATGGATTTGGATTGGGTGGAACGCGATGGATTAGGCTGAAATCTGATGGAATGCGCAAGATCTTGGATCGGTAAAAAAAAGCCACAATGCATGCGGTGAAATATTGGATCGCTCCAGTTTTGGCGATGGATCGTCGTGTGAAAAGATGGGATTGGGCAAGACATGGCACTGATGGATTGGTGATGCGATCCATTGTAATTAGCGATCCATCGAATAGTGACCCAAGTGGGGTATATTTTGGTTCGAATCAAGAGTAGTATCGAGATAAATTCAGGGTGGAATGTTCGAAGGGTCATAAATTGTTTGTTAATCGATGAAATGCAATGAATGAGAAGACGACTTAAGGGTGTTTGAATTCGTGGATAATGGTTTGTAATGACCTGAAAATTCCCCTCAGTGGGAAATCGCCGGATACACTAACTTTGGGCATACAACACATCAGAACAAATAACAGAAGACTTTTATAAACATCATAATAATGTTACATCAGAGTACAGAATATCAGAGTACATTGAATATATTACAACAAAAGATTAATTTATAATGAATGTAATACACTACAGCGGGAACGAATAAACTAACACAGCGGAAGACTATCAATTCTATGGACACAACTTTAAGATTTGATCTAGAATCCTGCTCAAATATATCTGCAAAATAAGCTACTCGATTGCCCATGTGGAAAATATGGGCACCCGAGTTTGCAAGTGAAACAAACTACAGGTCAGTCATGAGACTGGTATGAGAAATCTACTTAACTAATCTAATAATAAGGCTAACCACAGGACCACGCCGCTAACGCGGAACGGTTTACTCCATTGGATTGCCAGTGCATAAAATAAATTAAATAGTTAAACAACGTAATGCTTTTTGGAAAAAAGAAACCATTATAAGACTCAAGTCCCATCACACAATGCAACGCAAACTGGAGGATAAAGTTTTACCTTATAATGGTTAAAAATGCTTGATACGATAAAACGG
The DNA here is from genome assembly GCA_030737875.1 of Allium sativum. NCBI lineage: Eukaryota > Viridiplantae > Streptophyta > Magnoliopsida > Asparagales > Amaryllidaceae > Allium > Allium sativum. The sequence continues at coordinate 1,015,980,573 of CM060916.1, forward strand.
ATTTGATATTATTATTAGTGTATATATGTTTCAAAAACATTTCAATCATAATGTATCAATCATAGACGGCATAGCTACCATATACTATGTCACCATGCTAGTTATACAATCAAAACCGTATGGTGTCGTATTGGAAGTTGGATTTCCATCATGAACCAAGGCAAGGGATCGTCCTTACGATTTCGAGACACTCTAGCCCGTGCCTCAGGACTCAAACTCAGGTGAGCCCTTAGGAGCCACAGGGTCGGTCCCCAACTTACGTTGGTGGAATATATATAAATTCCTGAACAATACATCTCCCTGCCCTATGGGGCGTAAAATAGAGCAACTAGGGACTCAAATACCGAGGCGCCTCGCAATCCATCATCCACGTAAGTAAAAATATCTGGGCTTGTAAAACCCAGACACCACTCCTAGCAAGAAAGAAATGTATGTCCTCCCTGGATCCTTCTCCCGTTTCTGGTTCATACAGGGGTGTGAGGCTCGCGAAGTATCGCTACACAAAGCTATGCTAAATAAAGTTGTGCTTTGATCATCAACCACAAGACTCTACTTTTCAACAAAAGCCTTGATCATTTGCATCTTAGCATGCCACATTGTCAATCCATACCATACCATTGATTTCTGCCAATATATAACCTCTAAGCTCGTACGTCTCAGAGAAGGGTGTTAAGCAAGAGAATAAATCCTCTGCCACCAAACAGATATATATTTAGTAGAGATCAATGAATACAGCATAAAGGAATACAACGTCAGACATACCATCCATTTACAAGTCCGTTCTGGGTCTGAACGAAACCGGAGACAACTTATTCCTTGTCCTATATGTCCAATACAGGAGATAGGTTCACTACTACAAAATTGGTCTGTTGCTTCTATTGTCTAACCCCTGTTGCTTCTGTTCAACAACAGAAGCAACTACAGTTGAAGCAATAAGTCAGAATTTGTTGCTTCCGCTTGGGAACAGAAGCAAAAAATATTTTTTTTCTTTGGTTTCTTACCCCTTTGTTGCTTCTGTTCAACATCAAAAGCAAAAAATATTTTTTGCTTCAGTTTCCTACCCCTTGTTGCTTCAGTTCAACATCAGAAGCAAATGAAGAAGATGCAAATAAATCCAAATTTGTTGCTTTTGGTATACAACAGAAGCAACAAAAAATCTTTTTTTGCTTCCGTTCCCCGCTGTAGAAGCAAAAGAGGGGTAGAAGGACCTTATTTGTTGCTTCTGTTGTGCTTACATCAAAAGCAAAAAAACTACATTTAATAATAAAATATACCCCTTTCAAATCACTATAATTCTCAAATAAGCAATTGATATATATCACAGATAATTATCTTTTGCAATTATATAATCGAAACATATAACAATATAAATTGGACAATTGAATATCACAATTTCATTGATCGTATTATAATTCATACACTTAAGAGCAACAACATAACAAAAAACAAATTAATTCAGTAATATTGTTAATAATCCGGTCTTAACACAAGAAAACGCCAAGTACAAACTTAGAACTGCAACTTACTAATTATAAAAATACAGTGTTAAGATGATGTGCGGCTTTTACAAAGTAGAACTCTCTGAGGGGAACGTAGTCTCATTGGTTTCTTCAAACATGCTGCTCTTGATTATCTGCTACAATTGACATATTTCTATATGCTGCAGCTTACTGCAAGTAGAAAAGTACAACAATGTTACAGATATGAATTGCTATGTTACAGATATGAATTGTAGAAAATTATAAAATTAAAAATAGTTATGAATATCTAAGATGTAAACATAGTACCTAAGTATATATAAAATTAAAAACAGTTTGTGTTTCACGCGACGCATACTGATCCATTGCAGAAAATAAGAATAAAATTAAAAATAGTTCGCAGTTCACGCAATGCTTATAGATTAGAATTAAAATATGCTAAAATGTTAACACGAACTAAATTAATAGCAGTTTGATATTTTCACATGGATCCTACTGATATTGAACTAAGGATCAGTATGAGTATTATATAACTTAATTTCTCTCAAATTAGTAAACAAATTTCCCAAACATATGAAAAACAGAAAGAACATAGTTGGTAATAAATCTCCTCCATATAAATAGGCGATTTCAGTGAGATTTATATATGCCACTTCATAGGAGATTTATATATATATATATATGTATACGGCGATTTTAGTGAGAAATCTGTTACGGATATTAGGATAATAATAGCATGTATAAGGTGATTCCAGTGAGGTTGCAAGAAATCGCCTTATACATATTTCTAATGGAAGTGGCACATTCCATAGGAGATTTATATATATATATGTATATATATATATATACACACATGTATAAGGCAATTTCAGTGTGTGAAATATGTTTTAAATAGGCAAAGTTGATTTAGAGCTAAAATAATAAGCATAATATAAGGGACTTTTTCTTTTTTTACTTGGAAGAAACATGTGATAACAATTCAAATATCATTAATATTTATGCAGTCAAGTGGGACTAACATTCCCAAGAAAAACTTGATAACAATTTAAATATCAATAGCATATGGTATATGCGTATGGCAGTAAGGTTCTGAGCAATATGCTATCACTTAATTTTTTTACTAACGAGCTCGGAACCTTACTGTAAAAAATTTAAGTAATATTGGCAGGTTTTCTAACGAGCTCAGAACCTTACTGCAAAAATTTAAGTGATATTGCCAAAATTTAAGTGATATTGGCAGGTATACTTAATTTAAATATCAATAGCATATGGCAGGTTTTCTAACGAGCTCAGAACCTTACTATAAAAAATTTAAGTGATATTGGCAGTAAGATTACTGTAAAAAAATTAAATATGAAAAACAGTAAGGTTACTGTAAATATCAATAGCATATGGCATATGCATATGGCAGTAAGGTTACTGTAAAAAATTTAAATATCAATAGCATATACAGTAGAAAAAACATTTACAACTATTTCACTCTTTAAGATTTTTCACTAACCTGCCTTATTAGTGAGAAGTCAATGACTTAGGTCATATAATATGTCATGACAGCAATTAAACTTAAAGCTTTAAAATTACCGAGTCATGCACAACGAGAAGCAACAACTGTCAAGTAAGTGCATGGTATTCCCCAAAAAGCTATAGAACTGGGTAGTATTAGTAAACTCTAATGAACTGGGTATGATTCAGATTTGATTTTATGTTTATATTAGTCCAATTTTCGCTGTTGCACACAGACTTTTGAGGTTTTATTTTATAAATATACAGATATGTGTGTGTGTGTGTGTATATATATATATATATGTGTGTGTGTGTGTGTGTCTTTTGTAAACACTGAAGGGATTATGCGCTTCAATCCACTATATATATATAATATGTAGTAATTAAATTCCTATAGCACACTTGTATGCACTTTTGTCTGTATGTATATAATTGAACCAGTTAACATGATAAATAATGAAATGTATATGGTATACACAAAATATTGTTTCCAATAACTTAGCAAATAAGAAGAAGAAAAAGGTAACAAGTGAATTGGCAGGAAGCATACAGGCTAAAGCTTGGCTGAAGATTCGGCTATCTTAGATGATGAGAAGGCATCGATAAGGCTTTGAATGATGAAAAATAAAAAGAAACAAAGGTTAATAGACTGCATGTCTAGGAATCATGAGGTAAGGTTTAAACCCAATTTTGTAAAAAGCAGTTGGAAAAAGAGCTGAAGCTGGTTTACATGGCATACATCGATGGGTCTGTGTACATTGTTTAAAACATATTTCTTGCAATCGCCTTATACATGTATATATATAAATCTACTATGGAATGTGCCACTTCCTATGGAGATTTATATATATACATTGTTTTTATAAATCTCCTGTTTAAAACATATTTCTTGCAATCGCCTTATACATGTATATATATAAATCTCCTTTGGAATTCTTACTGATATTAGAATAATAATAGCATTAAAAATATTTTCTACAATAATGAGAAAGAGAAGAAGAAAATAAATGTTTCTTATTCAAGTTTTGACCTTAGACCGATTCCAAACTAAATTAAACAGTAGACCCTTTTTACAAAAGTAATGGCATAAAGCATATATGTGGAAAAAGGAGACTGAAAAGATGTGTGTGCTTATATGCATTACTCAAAATATGAGAAGCGTGTTAAACTAAGGTCTCTAAGGGGGTTACAGATTAGAGTCGCGCCTAGCTACACGAATCTTGGTACACCAAATATATGTTAACCCAATTCTAATCATCATCTACAATAAACTCACAATATTGAATCTATTTTAATATGATGCAACTAAAAGAGGCGAGAATAAACTCACAATAATGAAGCATATACGACGACTACATCAAGTTCTGTATGATATAACTAGCCGTATTATCTCAAACCTCGTCCATCTCTTGTTGACTATAAGAATCAACTTGTATACAATTATGCAATTAAAAAATATATTTTTTCAAAAAAATTAATCATATGATTATTTAATATAAAATATGAAGGGAAACGATAAACTAAGAAAGTGATACCTCGTGTAACTCGATAATTTGACGATGGTTTTTTATTATATCATGCATATACCTCATCACCTAATATGTACAATCCATTGATCCTAGTTGTTGGGGTCACTATAGCAACATTTCAAGAAAATTAAATAGTCAGTTTAAAATGGGTTATATCCAAAACAACATACAAGTTTATTATTATTACTACTATCATTACAAAACAGATAACCTTAACAATGTTCCAATTCAAGGTACTCGGCCGACACTTGCCGCCGTATGCTCTGTATGTTTTGAAGGCCCTGACATTCAACAAATGTTAAATCAAAAAATAATACGACAAGATGAAAATATACAATTCGTTAACTCTTTGTATAGATTAGACACACCGCTATTTAATTAGTTTGATATTATCAGTTATCCACCGAGCCAAAAGGATATTAAAAAGCAAACAAATAAAACATACATATTCACTTGTGGCTTGATTTTCAAATTGTGTTTGCGTTCGGATTGGGGATCCAAAACATAAACCTCGCTCTTTTCTAAATGGAAAACAATTAGTATACAGTGTTTCCTGCAATATAAGATTTGTAGACATTAAAATCAACCCCAAATTTGTAAAAGTTACTAAAAGTTTGATATTCATACCCTTCATAGTATGGGGCTAAGAGTAAATTCTTAGATTGTGATGCGCTCCATGTGTTTGAGATATATGTATTTGTCACATCTGGAAACTTCCGCACTTGGGAAAGCTTCTGGGGACACATAAACCCAGTGGCCTTAAATTCGAGATCGTTGCACATATGATTTAACCACCTACGCATTATTTAAAGATATGTTCTTTTCAAGGCATGCAAATTGAAAAAAAAAATGTAAAAAATCAAAATAGATGTATGTTTCTAATATGAATCTCAACGACGAGACAATGATTAATTACCATAAGTAAACTAATTTAATATTGAGTATTAATCTCTATCTAAAGATAGTCATTATTTAGGTATTAGAATAATCTTTCTTAAGTTATTTTTGAAGAGGTTAACTTTGTAAAAAAATTCTTAAGTATTAATCTATATCTAGTAAAAAAATTCACTAATATTTTGGAGACGAAGACAACTTGTTCTCGTATTACATATCTAAACAAATTTATGTACAAAGATTATTTCTACTTTCTAGCATATTGTTGTAAAAAAATAAATAAAATAAAATTACATAACATGTTGCACGTTTGCTGCAGATCTCGAGGGGTTATGTCCTTTTGGTGGGTACTATGTTTCTTACATGCACTGGCTGATACTCTTAAAGCATTAATTAAATATATGGTACATTATATTATGACTTCGATCATTTTAACTGCTATAAGATAGTTGATTTATATTACTCCGCACAAAACTAATTAGGTATAATTAAAAACCAATATGCAGATGTGTTATGACAATGGTCAATCAAACATATACTTCAAAGTAACACCTAATCAACTGTTTTAAAAAAAAAGGTATGTATTTCAAATACTTATAAGATGTAAATCTGTAACCATGATGCATTCAACCATTTCATGCTAAGAAATTGGACAATCTCATCCATCGTTATATGAATTTCAAAATCCTCCTCACATGTAAATATGTCCTTTTTCACGTGAATAGCATTGGTAACATTATCCCCGGTTGGCACATGAACTACTAGGTCATGGAAATATCTGCACTCATCCGTCAAAGTTTTGAGGATCTCTTCATCAACGATTGCTTTACGCTTTGCGACCTCATTGGATAGTGTATTCACGACCTTTTCATTATTATTCAAGACACCAGCAACACATTCTTCCCCTTTATCTTGGCTCACAACATGTGTAACCTGCACACAAAAAACTTGTAGATCAGTGCATGATCTTGTGAGTGTATAATTTGGCATACATGTTTAGCTCCAGTTTAAAATGGGTCAATATGCTATGTTTGCATCACAATTATTGACAAATTAATAATATTTAAGATGTTGCTTCTACTCCCATTTCTCACATTACATTATTGATTGTAATCCGTATCATATTTATAATATGATAACCATTAGAAAAATACTTCAGTGGTTATCTTCCCATGATGAATGGAGAAAATAGTAATATTTTCAAATAGGGTGAAAGAAGAAAATCAAATTATAATGATGTTTTATAGTATGTACATTTTTTTTTCTATGCATAAATTAGGTGGTACAAAGATATTAAACAAGCTAGAAATGGCAAAACTCAAAAAAAAAAAAAAAAAAAATTACTAAAAAGAATTTTTTACCGTATTATTGTCTCCTAAAAGCACAAGATTTTTAGGCCATTGAGAAAATCTACCAATTGCTTCTCCAGTTGTGGTGAGATATTGAGTTGGAACTGGAAGTGGGATTTTTACATAGATAGTCTCCACCGCGTCAATCCCAACCTTTACATGGTCGGGCAAGAGTTGTTGATTATGACAGTTATCTTTGGACCTTGAAGCAGGATGTACCAAACCACGACACACTACGATAATTTCAGAATTGATAATTGCAGCTAGACGTAATTTGGTTGGTTTCTATAATGACAATAACAAAACAAACATTTTTCACACATATCAAATGGATAAATTGATTCACAAAAATAATCGTATGAATTGGTTGCCTGCAAGTCTGCAAAAGGATCCATCTCTTGAACTTTTCTTGTAGATTGTGCTTTTCCGAAGTATGCGGATTGACAACTACTACGAATACCAACTGAAGGCGTGTTTTCGACCCCCATATCGTCGACATCTTTATACTGATCTTGTCCAAAATACTTGTAACTTTTTGCTCAACCATGGACTCGAATCTTTGGCTCACTTTAGCCTCTATTTCCTAAGTGATAAAATGTAGATCATTTGTCGATATTACGCCACTTGGACATTTATCTTTATTTCTTTTTGCCTCTCCAATTACGTCTTTGATGCCAACCAACCCACCAATTCCTCTTACTCGACCTGGATGCTCTTTTTTTTCAAGAGCACGGCTTAAGATATCATCTTGTCTATATGGAACCCATGATCCTTTGATTGCTTTTTTTCTCCAATTGTTTTATCAACAAAACATAGTTATATAATTTCATGTGTTGCAAGAGATTAACCAAAAGAGATAAATTAGATGGAAATTAATCATACCACTTTTTCTGCAACAATCTTAGTTTTCTCATTTGGGATTATATAATTTCCATCAACTCCTTTTTTGGATCTTGCCAATACCCAGTCCATACTTCGATCCAAAAAAGATCCACTAGGTAATGTCGTCGAAGAATTATAGCCTTCCATTATCCATTTAGCTTTTTTTCTTATGTAACCAGCTTGTCCTAAATAGTGAGGATGCTCGTTGCGCTTCTGATTCTTTCTAGCTTTCTCACTTGATTGCTGTTCGTAAAATGAATAGATACAAGATCATGGTTTTGCATATATAATAAAATCAGCACAAAATTAGAACAATCAATTTTGAAATAGATTACAAAATAAAGCATGCTACTACATTTTGTACATGTGTTCCTGAAGTGGTATAACCAGTGATGCTCGTTGCTTAATGTGTGCGTTCTTTGCTGTCTGAAGTGGTATAACAAGTGATGTTTATTTTTTATTTTTTGGACTCATCCTGTATATTGAGTAGAATATGTTGTTTGTATATTTCTTTAATAAGACTTTTTATAAATCGTCATGCATTTGCGTATCGTTTATGACAAGAGTGTATACAGTCAATTTCTAACGTTAAAAGGATTAAAAGTAATGCTGGTAAATTATATGCTAACTGAATACATCTATATTTAATCATTCTGTATTAATAACACAAATGATGGAATTCTTGAATGGATACATGATGACATGCATAAATGAACTGCTGGGAAAACGTGAAACATTAAGCAAAAGGCATACATGATGCATACAGGCATACATAATTGTGTATCAAATGGACAAAGCATTAAGCCTGCTAAGGGAAAGCATTAAGCCTGCTAATTATGTAACAAAATACAAGTCGGAAGCACGATCAATGAAACACATGAGACTATCATGAGCCTATTTACTTCCCATATCAGCAAATATGGAATTCAATACCATCGAAAGGGAGAAACATAATTATGCGGACAACATGATGGTTGAGGACATGGGGTATTGCATATAACTAATGTGTAACAAATGAACCATTACAAAATGCCATCGAAAAATGAAAAAGACATTTTGGTCCTTGGAAAACAGAAGTCGTTTAGAAAAGTTGCCATTCAAATAAACTGACTAGTCATGCTTAAATGATCAAAGAAATATACTTAAATTCATCTGTTTCACAATTCTTTTTAAATTCTTCCCACTGTTCTTTTGTAATACCATCATAGAACTCGTACGGCTCTTTGTGGTCTTCTGGAAGCTTTCTTGTCTTCGTTATCCAACCACTAACCAATTTTGTTTTGAAATCCTTCTACCATTCCCAAAAATTTCTCAATACAATGGCTTTCATTTTGTCATCAATATGATACTCTGTCTATATTAATTTAAAAAAAGCTATTTTAGAATAAATGCATGTAAACAAATGAAATAAAGACAATTAATTACTATTATTTACATTCCATTAAAATCAAACCATTTTCCCAGAGCAAACGAAGTTCTTTCAGTTTTGTACTTTATTTGCTTATTTTGTATATTTCATCCAATATACAAAGAACAAGTAAGAAAATACAAAAAAAAAGAGATAAATACTACATTTAGCACAATAAAAGATGTGGCGGGATTGGTAAACCTGGCAAATTAGAAAGTTGACGATGAGCGGTTTTCAGGTGGACTCGTTTCAGCGGGGAAATAGTTGTTTGTAGTTGACAAGAGGGTTGTGGATGTAATATATGGAGGTGGTAGAAATGTAATGGTTGTGTGAGTTTGAGGTGGTTGAAGTGGCTACTGTTGAATTGGCTTGAAGTAGATACTACTGAAATGCAAGGCAGTATGGAGTGAGTTAATTGTAGGAGATGCAATAAAGTGGTTCACACAGCCATTCGGGTTGAAGGAGCAGTGGTATTGAATGCACTGGTCGTTGATATGATTGATGGTTTGGAGTTGTGTAGTCGGACTGAGGGTAATAAAGAGGGAGCTAGTTGGTTTGTGGTGAGATAGAAATGGAAGAAGCAGGTTGCTTACTGAATGGTAGGAGTTGACGATGGGGGTTGTCGGGAGAGGTGAATTTGGAGGTTGCGTGGATGGTTTACTGGCAAGGGTAGGTGTTTTCAGGGAAGTTTGTAAATAGAAAGCAAATGTAACGAAAAATTTGTATAAACTGGGAAAACAGCAGTTTACCTGAAAAGCTTGTAATCAAAGGCAGTGCAATACATCTTCTTTTGTTCAGCAGAATTGCAATGCAAATGGATGTGCACAGAAGTGTAAAAAAACACTTATTTAGCTAAAACAACTTGAAACACAACAATGGCTCTTCTTCTTTGACTTTTTTTAGTGGAAGAAGAACTGTGAATGGATTAAAAAAGAACCACAGAAAAAAAAAGAAATCAAGTAAACTAGAATGCACAGAGAGCTCTAAAATTCCAAGTGGATCAACAGAGAACCAAATGAACACTGACAGTGAACTCAAATGCAAAACAAAACTGGAATGCAACTTTTTTTTTTTTTGGAGAAAATAGTGACTAGAAAGTTGGAAATGCAGACACAAAAACTTATGTAAACAACATTTAACAGAATCAACAATGTGAATACAGTGGTTTTTTTTAATAACACAGAAAATATGAAAATAACAGCAAAAGCAAATGCACAAACTACCCACTAAAACAAAGCGGACAAAACAAGTTAACATTTCACAAAATCAAACAACATTTTTTTTAAAGAAAAACTAAGAAAGGATAATGCAAAGGTGATTTTTTTTCCAAAGATAACTAGACAACACCAATAACACAATTAAAACAAAAATTGCAAGAACACACACAAATTTACCCAGATCAAACTTCCATCCGTCCTTTCTTCCCTTACGTTCGTTCTTGCATGCCCAAACATGTTTTAAAATATTCATAAATGGCAGTTTTGGCATAAAAAAAACAGGGATCCTTCTCAGCAAACTAACATTATTCTTTTTTTTTTACACATACTGCCTCCTGTTCACATCATTTCGTGTATCCAGTTTCCCATGAATCCTGTAACGACCCGTATTTTTACGGTATTATAATTAATTAATTTAATTATATAAATAATGATTTAGATATTTAAATAGTCGTTGAATTAAATAATAGTGAATATTTAATTAATATAATAATTAAATAATATATTTAATTTTGAAATAGTCGAAAATAGTGAATTGACAATATAATGTGAACTGGACAATTTGTAATATATATAATCCAGTATAGAGTTGGAATATTAACGAATATATTATTTAAACGAATTTTGAACGTATAATTATATTATAATTAAAATCGAGCTCGAAATGGCGCTGCAGTTCGCTATTTGGCAATTTGAACTTTAATTAATATACAGAAGCCGTTTTAAATAGGATTTCTATGAAACAAGAAACGTTGGGAGCTGGTGAAGTATATTTTTCTAATGGAAGAGAAAAATCAGGATTTCGTCGGGTAAATTTTTAGATATGTCCAAATCAAATTTTAGAAAAGTCGCAGTGGAGTTCCTTTATAATTTATATCGATATATTTATATTGTAAAAGGATTTTATATATATAAATCGAATATCGATATAAATGGGAACTTTGAAACATTGAGTTATAAATCCAATTCGAGCTGTATGATATTCTATTGTGAACATATACGATAATATTTATTTTTAAATATTTAATTTAATTGTTTTTAAATACATTTATATATTTAACATGGTTATTTAGAGCTTTAAAAATAGACAGTTTTGCAAACGAACTTCGTTTTTGACGAAACTAATTTTGTTGGATCCGAAATATTAAATTATTGATAGATTTCAATTTCCGTGATTTTTGAAGTCAGTGTGTGGCCGTATGGAATTTTAATGTGAAAAACAGTCGATAATTGGACCTTTAAAAATACGTTGTGTGAGAAAACGGAGTCGAAATTCGACGAAACCTGTTTCGTTGGGTCCATAATGTCGAACTGTAGCTGCATGTCCATTTTCATGATTTTTGGGTATCGTATGTGATCATAGAGATTTTTAAAGGACAAATACATAGAGCGACTGATTAAAATTAGATATTTTAATCGATTATTATAATATAAAACCTATCTATAAAAAGGCTTTACCTTTTCTAAACCTAAAACATTTCATTCAAAAGTCAAACCAATTCCGCCGTTCTTCTTTTTCTCCACAGTAAGACTCTCGATCAAAAATAAAATCCAAACAATACAAATAAAAATCCTAAAATCTCCACTTTCATTTCTTTGAATTGCCGAGAGGATTACCTACAATTCTATATGGTTTTTAGCGAGTTCGATCGTTCATTCCATGGTTGGGTATTTCGATAGTAAGGCTAAGGTTGATGATGGTTTGAATTTGGGGCTTCGATAGTTGTTTTGGAGTGTATATTTGGGTTCCAGGTTCGAAGAGGAGTCGCTCGACAAATTTTGGGGTATACGAACTCGAAGTAGTTTGCGGTCGTGCCAGAAGAGCAGCGCGACGCTGTTGGTTCCACCGGGGACGATGACGTCGAGTTACCCATGAGGGACATGGAAATGATGAGAATCGGAAGAGGAGTTTAATGGTGTTGGCGATTTTGTGGTTCGTGAAATTGTTGATGGAGAACGAGTCGAGGAAGGCAGCGGCAATGGCATTGAGGAAAATACTGGAGTGCGTATGTTATTTCGGGGAAGAAGGATTCAGGATGCAGGCTTTTGTATTGAAGTTGGGCCGAAGTTGGGAAAAAGGTTGAGGCCCGATAATTTTATAACCTTTAGTTTATCTAAATTTGGTATTTACTAGTAAATATCATATCTTGATCATACATGGTCAGATTTACGAAAGGTCAAATCCATTGGGATCATATGGACGACGGCTACACATTGGAACTGACTAGGAGTGGATTGGATCTCGTTACAATTTATAGTAAAATAAATTGTCCGTCTGAATCAAGCGATGGTTATCGTTATTAACGATGATCGTCCAATGTGAGTAAAACTCACCAACTCCGAACAGTTATATTTCTATAACGTATTCTTAGAACTGATAATTATCTGTTGATTGCTGTGTGTTAACTGTTTGGTTGAATTGCTTATGTATTGGTTGAAATAATAGATAACGATATATATATATAAACCGTTAATCAAATATTGATTCTGTTTAGCAGAATATTTCATAGTGAAATGAAATCGATGTTAATTATATTGTTTAACAACTGTGATGCAGGGAAACAGGTTGGAGGGACCCAACTGGGTTCCTCAATATATAAAATACTGTTTTGTTTCATATATTGTGATATATGATGTGATGTATAATCTGTTGTTGATTATGTGTGTTTGAATGATATCGATCACTGTTGTTTGGTATTTTAAATACCGTAAGAAAACCCTGGGATCGATGAAAAGGGAAAATTTCAATAACTATATTGGAATAAAATATTATATAAAATCGAAATATTTTATATAGAAGGAAGATTTCAAACTGTATATTGAAATATAATATCTATAAAATTAGAGGATTTTATATAAAGGAATATTTATAAAATCAAGGGATTTTATAAAGAAATTATTTGTAAAACAAATATAAAGGAAAATATTTGTAAAACAAATATAAAAGGAAAATATTTGTAAAACAAATATAAAAGGGAAATATTTGTAAAATAAAATAGAAAGAGAAATATTTGTAAAACATTTACAAATAAAACAGAAAGAGAAATATTTGTAAAACATTTACAAATAAAACAGAAAAAGAAATATTGGTAAAACATTTATAAATAGAGTTATAAAAAGGAAATATTTATTTAGAAAAATAAATAGAGTTATAAAAAGGAAATATTTATTTAGAAAAATAAATAGAGTTATAAAAAGGAAATATTTATTTAGGAAATAAATAGAGTTATAAAAGGGATTTATTGGGAAATGAAAAGAATGTCATATAAGGAAATATTTGGCAAATGAATAGAATTTTACATCAGGAAAGTTTAGACCCATGCTTCGCACACGGGTATAACATGATATGGGTTTAAAGTAAAGATTTTAAATAGAATATGTTGTAACCAATAGATTGAGAAGATTAATTTATAAATAATATTTTATAAATAAAATAAAATATTTATCATTGGATAAATAGAATATATAAGTCGGGACTTATAAAGAGAAGTAAGAATCGATTTCAACATCGAAATTTGAAACTGAATATGGACGTAGAGTTAATCAATGTAGTTAATCAAAATGTGTTAATCAAAATGAGTTAGAGGAGTTAATCGATTAGAGTTAGAGTTAACCAATTAGAGTTAAAGTTAATCGATTAGAGTTAGAGTTAATCGATTAGGGTTAGAGTTAACCAGTTAGAGTTAACCTGTTAGAGTTAATCGAACAAGAGTTAATCGAAAAGAGTTAATCGAACAAGAGTTAGCCGAATATTTGTTATATTGAATAGAGTTAATTGAACAAGAGTTAGTCGATTATTTGTTATATCGAATAGAGTTAATCGAAAAAGAGTTAGTGGAATATTTGTTATATCGAATAGAGTTAATCAAACAAGAGTTAGTCGAATATTTGTTATATCGAATAGAGTTAGTCGAATATTTGTTATATCGAATAGAGATAATTGAATTAGAGTTAGTTGGATTAGAGTTAAATAGTTTATTCGAAGAAAGAGTTATCGAATAAGGTTATTCGAAGAAGAGAATTAATCGAATATAGTTTATTCGAATAGCGAAAGAAATTATCGAATATTAGTTATTCGAAAGGAGTTATCGAATATTAGTTATTCGAAAGAAATTATCGAATATTAGTTATTCGAAAGGAGTTATCGAATATTAGTTATTCGAAAGAAATTTTCGAATATTAGTTATTCGAAAGAAATTATCGAATATTAGTTATTCGAAAGGAGTAATCGAATATTAGTTATTCGAAAGGAGTTAATCGAATATTTGTTATTCGAAAGGAGTTAATCGAATATAGTTTATTTGAAAGGAGTTAATTGATAAGAGTAAATTAGTTAGAGTTAATTGAATAGAGTTAATCAAATAGAGTTAATACAATGGAGTTAATCAAATAGAGTTAATAGAATTGAGTTAATCAAATAGAGCTAACTGATAAGAGTAAATCGATTAGAGTTAATCGAATAGTGTTAATTGAATAGAGTTATCGAATAGAGATTTATTCGAAAGAGAGTTACGTAAGTAAGTTTGTTAAAGATTTAAAAGATAAACTTTGACTATTTCGATGTTAAAACGTTGTTCAGTTAAAGTCTGAGAGGTAATTATACCCCCAACTTGATTGACTTCCTTGTTAACTAAGGAATGGTAAGGTTTGATAGTGAAGGATGGATAAGTGAATTTGGTTAATGAGTGAAATGGTTTGAGTTGGCATGGCGATGTTTGATTTAAACATCAGTTTAAATCCAGTGAAGGGGTTTTGGAAATGTTTTCCAAATAAGAATCAGAAACGTTTTCTGATAATAGAAAATCAAAATTTAGAATATATGGAAACAGGAGATAAGTAAATTAATGAACTAAAGAGATAAATGTTAAATGATGATTGATCGATATAACTTCCATCTGGAAATAATATCGTTGTTTGCACACGTGTTTTTCTTTGACAGTTAAATCACAGACTATCAAAGTTTTGACCATTTTTCCGTCGTCAATACGGGGAGACCGGTTGGATTCTTATCCAAAGAACCACTCCGTATTGGCATAAGCGTTGCGGAATCATATATGCCAAAGATAATTGAAGACGGAGTAAAGTGCAAGGGCTGTTGTATAAGTCCTAGGTAGAGATTGCCTAGGATGGATGTACGGAATAGTGCCTTCGGTTTGTCCAGTCCCCGGACAACTTGAATGGACGAATGTCCGACAGAGTATATCTGGTAGATCGCGTAAGTTGATCGTTTCAAACGTATTTACGTTGGTGGCGGAGGAATTCGTTTCTCTTAGCTTATATTTGTGGTATTTTTGGGGAAATCAATTTGTGATTTGACGGGTATGACAATGTGGCATTCGAAGAAAATGGAGGAGTGATCTGTTAAAAGATACTTTTTGACCTCGAGCCTCATCAACTAGGAAATGACAGAAATCGGGCAGGCCGCATGGCTAAGTGGTTCGCAACCAAGTAGGGTATATTGTCACCATCCAGAGAATATTCATATTTGTTACTTCTTTCAATTCTGTATCTCCCAGGAATGGTTATGTTGCTGTAAGGTGACAATATATTCGATACACTCAAGCGAAATGAGTGGTCAATCATGTGTGGCCTAGTTGCAAGATGTTCTTGTTGAACTCCAGTGTATCGCTTCTAGAGTACACTGAGCGGAAGGTGGATCCATACCTTGTCATAGTTGGAATCCATTCCCCAAATAAGAGCCCGTGGTTTTGATTGTATATTATATATGTAGAACGTTAGATACAAGCGTTTCTTCTAGATTGATATTACTTGTGTTAAATTTTATTATAATATCATAATAATATTGTTTTACTAATGATTTGGGTTATCGTAAGGTAAAAACCATCCGTGTTTATGTGTGGATCGGTCTTATGATTATCCTTTGTTTCAAAAGGATTTTGAAAGTTAAATCAAAAAATATTAGTTTACTCACACCAGTCCATGTTGCTTAACTGGTCCAGTCACATGACTGACCCGGAGTTTATTTTGTTTTGTTTTCCCTAAACTCTTGGGTGCCAAATTTTGTACGGGAAGTCAAGTAGTCGGGATTTACATATACTTGAAGAGCTGGAGCAGTAGGCTTCATAATTATATGGCTATGGTTTTTCCGCTATGTTGTAAGTGTTGTACTTTGGAAATGATATATATATTCAAGTACAGATTTATATTTTAAAGTTATGTTGTGAAATATATTTATTCTTTCCGCTGTGAGATTTGTGTTTACTCTGATGTTGTATGTTCTTCTTCTTCTATTCTAGGTTTCTATCTTTTCTATCCTCACCCTCTAATTTCTTTCATTAACTACCGATATTTTCGATCCTTGGATGTTCGATATGTGTTGTATATCGGATAACCAAGATCGACTTTTTCCGGGACGTTACAGTTGGTATCAGAGCTTAAGGTTAAGTAATTACCTTGGCTCTGTGGCGTGACTCAGTAGAGATGGGGTTAGTAATGCCCTAGATTGAGTTGAGTGAATATATAGGAGTGAACGTATTTGTATTGGATATAAAAATTGTTTTATATTATGTAGATTTATTGGTTGAGTTGTTTATGGGTTCTGGTCGATCAGTTTGATCCACTGTATCGATAGGAGTTTATAAACACTTGAATACAATGAACCGACATGGTATGTTTTGAAAAGAGGGTAAATGAAATAATTTTACCCAAATTATATTTTTTGATATAAAGGATTTATATTGAAATGATTATAATATATTGGATACATTGGTTGTTATTATATTCGTGTAAGATTATAAAAAAAGTGAAATGGTTATGTAAATAACCAATCAGAATTCAGATAAGTGTAATGAATTGAATTAAATCTGAAATTTAAATCAGAATTGAAATTAAAACCCTGGAAATTTGGAAAGGTGTTTGTAAATGGATTTGGATTAAATATATGAGAATTTTAAAATTCTGGGAGATTTTAAATTGTTTTACAAGCCGTGTGAATGGTATTTTGAAATGGATTCCAAAATGGAAGTGTTTAAATATGGTTTTAAAAGTGATATGGTATTGAACTCACTTCGATAGCTGGAAATAGATTCCGACGATGATCATGACATCATCGGTACGGTGTTCATTTTCGAGTGGTAAGTGATGGATTACTACCAAAGATTTTGTGTTGAATTGTTTTGAGGAAAACAAGTTGTTTTGAATCCTAAAAAGGATAGTTTGATTTTTAAGAAAAACAAAGCTGTTTAAAACTCCCAGGAAGAGATTGTTCGAATTTAAAACAAATTTAAATAGAAATTTGTGAAACCGAGCTGGAATTGAACTAAAATCAGTTAAGTGGTAAATTAAAATTGGATTCGATTAGAGTGATATCGAATACAATTGTATTAGGAGATAGGAATTTGGTTTGGATATAAGCGAATAGCTGTGTTGAAAAGATATTGGTTGAAAATTGATTGGGATGATATTGGTATATGCGGAATTGGCAGCAGATGGAAATGAGATAATGATATGCCCGACAAAAAGGTACAAGGTTATATTTCTATTGGATATGAGATTTACGAGCCGAATTGGCAAGCCGCTTGGCTGTTTGATTTTCTTTTGGGTTGGAGAAGTCCCAGAGAGGCGAGTTGGAGTTTGAGCTATTGACCAGTACAAAGGAGGTGCTGGTGAAATTTTTAGAAAAGTTAAGGTGTTAGGAAATTTTCAGGATTTTTGAAAATTTTCGTTAATAAAAATAAATTAATATTCTAATTGAAATTAATTGATTTAGTGAAACTGGAGTTAAGAAGTGAACAAATAAGTTCTAACTAGTCAATAGGGTTTGTTTTCTACCTTAGCAATTTCGAGGACGAAATTATTTTAAGGGGGGAAGAATGTAATGACCTGTATTTTTACAGTATTATAATTAATTTATTTAATTATATAAATAATGATTTAGAGATTTAAATGGTTGTTAATAGTGAATATTTAATTAATATAATAATTAAATAATATATTTAATTTTGAAATAGTCGAAAATAGTGAATTGACAATATAATGAGAACTGGACAATTTGTAATATATATAATCCAGTATAGAGTTGAATTATATTAATGAATATATTATTTAAACGAAGTTTGAACGTATAATTATATTATAATTAAAATCGAGCTCGAAATGGCGCTATAGTTCGCTATTTGGCAATTCGAACTTTAAACGAATATACAGAAGCCGTTTTAAATCGGATTTCTGTGAAAGAAGAAACGTTGGGAGCTGGTGAAGTATATTTTTCTAATGGAAAAGAAAAATCAGGATTTCTTCGGGTAGATTTTTAGATATATCCAAATCAAATTTTAGAAAAGTCGCTGTGGAATTCCTTTATAATTTATATCGATATATTTATATTATAAAAGGATTTTATATATAAATCGAATATCGATATAACTGGGAACTTTGAAACATCGAGTTATAAATCCAATTAGAGCTGTATGATATTCTATTATGAATATAAACGATAATATTTAATTTAATTGTTTTTAAATATATTTAAATATTTAATAGGGTTATTTAGAGCTTTAAAAATAGCCAGTTTTGCAAATGAACTTTGTTTTCGATGAAACTAATTTTGTTGGATCCGCAATATTAAATTATTGCTAGATTTCAATTTCCGTGATTTTTGAAGTCAATATGTGGCCCTATGGGATTTTAATTTGAAAAACAGTTGATAGTTGGACCTTTAAAAATACGCTGTGTGAGCAAATGGAGTCGGAATTCGATGAAACCAGTTTCGTTGTGTCTGTTATGTCGAACTATAGCTGCATGTCCATTTTCATGATTTTTGGGTATCGTATGTGATCATAGAGATTTTTAAAGGACAAATACATAGAGCGACTGATTAAAATTAGATATTTTAATCGATTATTATAATATAAAACCTATCTATAAAAAGGCTTTACCTTTTCTAAACCTAAAATATTTCATTCAGAAGTCAAACCAATTCCGCTGTTCTTCTTTTTCTCCACAGTAAGACTCTCGATCAAAAATAAAATCCAAACAATACAAATAAAAATCCTAAAATCTCCACTTTGATTTCTTTGAATTGCTGAGAGGATTCCCAACAATTCTATATGGGTTTTAGCGAGTTCGATCGTTCATTCCATGGTTGGGTATTTCGACAGTAAGGCTAAGGTTGATGACGGTTTGAATTTGGTGCTTCGATAGTTGTTTTGGAGTGTATATTTGGGTTCCAGGTTCGAAGAGGAGCAGCTCGAAAATTTTTGGGGGTATACGAACTCGAAGTAGTTCGCGGTCATGCCAGAAGAGCAGCGCGATGATGTTGGTTCCATCGGGGACGATGACGTCGAATTCATCATGGGGGACATGGAAATGATGAGAATCGGAAGAGGAGTTTAATGGTGTTGGCAGTTTTGTGGTTCGTGAAATTGTTGATGGAGAACGAGTCGAGGAAGGCAACGACAATGGCATTGAGGAAAATACTGGAGTGCGTATGTTATTTCGAGGAAGAAGGATTCAGGACGCGGGCTTTTGTTTTAAAGTTGGGCCGAAATTGGGAAAAAGGTTAAGGCCCGATAATTTTATAACCTTTAGTTTAATATAAAATTTTAAATAGTGTATTTACTGGTAAATATCATATCTAGATCATACATGGTCATATTTATGAACGGTCAGATCCGTTGGGATCATATGGACGGCGGCTACACATTAGAACCGACTGGGAGTGGATTGGAGCTCGTTACAATTTATAGTAAAATAAATTGTCCGTCTGAATCAAGCGATGGTTATCGTTATTAACGATGATCGTCCAATGTGAGTAAAACTCACCAACTCTGAACAGTTATATTTCTATAACGTATTCTTAGAACTGATAATTATCTGTTGATTGTTGTGTGTTAACTGTTTGGTTGAATTGCTTATGTATTGTTTGAAATTATAGATAACGATATATATATATATAAATCATTAATCAAATATTGATTCTGTTTAGCAGAATATTTCATAGTGAAATGAAATCGATGTTAATTTTATTGTTTAACATCTGTGATGTAGGGAAACAGGTTGGAGGGACCCAACTGGGTTCCTCAATATATAAAATACTGTTTTGTTTCATATATTGTGATATATGATGTGATATATAATCTGTTTTTGATTATGTGTGTTTGAATGATATCGATCACTGTTGTTTGGTATTTTAAATACCGTAAGAAGACCCTGGGATCGATGAAAAAGGAAAATTTCAATAACTATATTGAAATAAAATAAAATATTATATAAAATCGAAAGATTTTATATAGAAGGAAGACTTCAAACTGTATATTGAAATAGAATATTTATAAAATCAAAGGATTTTATATAAAGAGATATTTATACAATCAAGGGATTTTATAAAGGAAATTATTTGTAAAACAAATATAAAGGAAAATATTTGAAAAACAAATATAAAAGGAAAATATTTGTAAAACAAATATAAAAGGGAAATATTTGCAAAATAAATTAGAAAGAGAAATATTTCTAAAACAATTACAAATAAAACAGAAAGAGAAATATTTGTAAAACATTTACAAATAAAACAAAAAGAGAAATATTGGTAAAACATTTATAAATAGAGTTATAAAAAGGAAATATTTATTTAGAAAAATAAATAGAGTTATAAAAAGGAAATATTTATTTAGGAAATAAATAGAGTTATAAAAGGGATTTATTGGGAAACGAAAAGAATGTCATATAAGGAAATATTTGGTAAATGAATAGAATTTTACATCAGGAAAGTTTAGACCCGTGCTTCGCACATGGGTATAACATGATATGGATTTAAAGCAAAGATTTTAAATAGAATCTGTTGTAACCAGTAGACTGAGAAGATTAATTTATAAATAATATTTTATAAATTAAATAAAATATTTATCATTGGATAAATAGAATATATAAGTCGGGACTTATATAGAGAAGTAAGAATTGATTTCAACATCGATATTTGAAACTGAATATGGACGTAGAGTTAATCAAAGGAGTTAATCAAAATGTGTTAATCAAAATGAGTTAGAGGAGTTAATCTATTAGAGTTAGAGTTAATAGATTAGAGTTAGAGTTAATCGATAAGAGTTAGAGTTAACCAGTTAGAGTTAATCAATTAGAGTTAACCAGTTAGAGTTAATCAGTTAGAGTTAAACGAATAGAGTTAATCGAACAAGAGTTAGTCGAATATTTGTTATATCGAATAGAGTTAATCGAATATTTGTTATGTCGAATATTTGTTATATCGAATAGAGTTAATCGAACAAGAGTTAGTCAAATATTTGTTATATCGAATAGAGTTAATCGAACAAGAGTTAGTCGAATATTTGTTATATCGAATAGAGTTAATTAAATTAGAGTTAGTCGGATTAGAGTTATTCGAATATAGTTTATTCGAAGAAAGAGTTATCGAATACGGTTATTCGAAGAAGAGAATTAATCGAATATAGTTTATTCGAATAGAGGAAGAAATTATCGAATATTAGTTATTCGAAAGGAGTTATCGAATATTAGTTATTCGAAAGGAGTTATCGAATATTAGTTATTCGAAAGCAATTATCGAATATTAGTTATTCGAAAGGAGTTATCGAATATTAGTTATTCGAAAGGAGTTATCGAATATTAGTTATTCGAAAGAAATTATCGAATATTAGTTATTCGAAAGGAGTTATCGAATATTAGTTATTCGAAAGGAGTTAATCGAATATTAGTTATTCGAAAGGAGTTAATAGAATATAGTTTATTCGAAAGGAGTTAATTGATAAGAGTAAATTAGTTAGAGTTAATTGAATAGAGTTAATCAAATAGAGTTAATCCAATAGAGTTAATCAAATAGAGTTAATAGAATTGAGTTAATCAAATAGAGCTAACTGATAAGATTAATCGAATAGTGTTAATTGAATAGAGTTATCGAATAGAGATTTATTCGAAAGAGAGTTACGTAAGGAAGTTTGTTAAAGATTTAAAAGATAAACTTTGACTATTTCGAAGTTAAAACGTTGTTCATTTAAGGTCTGAGAGGTAATTATACCCCAACTTGATTGACTTCCTTCTTAACTAGGGAATGGTAAGATTTGATAGTGAAGGATGGATATGTGAATTTGGTTAATGAGTGAAACGGTTTGAGTTGGCATGGCGATGTTTGATTTAAACATCAGTTTAAATCCAGTGAAGGGGTTTTGGAAATGTTTTCCAAATAAGAATCAGAAATGTTTTCTGATAATAGAAAATCAGAATTTAGAATATATGGAAACAGGAGATAAGTAAATTAATGAACTAAAGAGATAAATGTTAAATGATGATTGATCGATATAACTTCCATCTGGAAATAATATCGTTGTTTGCACACGTGTTTTTCTTTGATAGTTAAATCACAGACTATCAAAATTTTGACCATTTTTCCATTGTCAATACGGGGAGACCAGTTGGATTCTTATCCAAAGAACCACTCCGTATTGGCATAAGCGTTGTGGAATCATATATGCCAAAAATAATTGAAGACTGAGTAAAGTGCAAGGGCTGTTGTATAAGTCCTAGGTAGAGATTGCCTAGGATGAATGTACGGAATAGTGCCTTCGGTTTGTCCAGTCCCAGGACAACTTGAATGGACGAATGTCTGACATAGTATATCTGGTAGATCGCGTAAATTGATCGTTTCAAACGTATTTACGTTGGTGGCGGTGGAATTCGTTTCTCTTAGCTTATACCCATGGTATTTTTGGGGAAATCAATTTGTGATTTGACAGGTATGACAATGTGGCATTCAAAGTAAATGGAGGAGTGGTCTGTTAAAAGATACGTTTTGACCTCAAGCCTCATCAACTGGGAAATGACAGAAATCGGGCAGGCAGCATGGCTAAGTGGTTCGCAACCAAGTAGGGTATATTGTCACCATCTAGAGAATATTCATATTTGTTACTTGTTTCAATTCTGTATCTCCCGGGAATGGTTATGTTAGTTTACCAACTGTAAGGTGCAAATATATTCAATACACTCAAGCGAAATGAGTGGTCGGTCATGTGTGGCCGAGTTGCAAGATGTTCTTGTTGAACTCCAGTGTATCGCTTCTAGAGTACACTGAGCGGAAGGTGGATCCATACCTTGCCATAGTTGGAATCCATTCCCCAAATAAGAGCCCGCGGTTTTGATTGTATATTATATATGTAGAACGTTAGATGCAAGCGTTTCTACTAGATTGATATTACTTGTGTTAGACATTACTATAATATCAGAATAATATTGTTTTACTAATGATTTGGGTTATCGTAAGGTAAAAACCATCCGTGTTTATGTGTGGATCGGTCTTATGATTATCCTTTGTTTCAAAAAGATTTTGAAAGTTAAATCAAATAATTTGAGTTTACTCACACCAGTCACATGACTGACCCGGAGTTTATTTTGTTTTGTTTTACCTAAAATCTTGGGTGCCCAATTTTGTACGGGCAGTCAAGTAGTCAGCATTTACAGATACTTGAAGAGCTAGAGCAAGAGGCCTCAGAATTATATGGCTATGGTTTTTCCGTTGTGTTGTAAGTGCTGTACTTTGGAAATGATATATATATTCAAGTACAGATTTATATTTTTCAAAGTTATGTTATGAAATATATTTATTCGTTCCGCTGTGAGATTCGTGTTTACTCTGATGTTGTATGTTCTTCTTCTTCTTCTATTCTAAGTTTTTATCTTATCTATCCTCACCCTCTAATTTCTTTCATTAACTACTGGTAATTTCGATCCTTGGATGTTCGATATGTGTTGTATATCAGATAACCAAGTTCGACTTTTTCCGGGACGTTATAAATCCCGTCCTCTTCTTGTTCCCATGCCCTTGAGAATACATGAACTCCTAAGACCATCAACGTATTATTTGCAATTATTAATTTGGATTTATTATGTTAGAATTTATCAAGATTTACTAAGTACACAAAGACCTTATAACTAACTTCCAATAGGCTTCTACGGTCAAACTCTTACTTCCTACTTAATTATATACATACTTATATAATGTTTGACAAACTTAAGAACTTATATGAACTACAGCAGGAACTAGAAGTCCAAAACGTGAGTTTGGCAACAAGAACATCACCCACATTATATACTTTCATCACGTATGTCAGCTTGTAAAGGTATATCTGCCGATATTTTTCTTTATTGGTATCCTTCAACTTACCTCATGCTATAATATTTAACCGCTTATATTCTATCCTTCATGTATCCACTTTCTTCAGCAAGGCAGTTGCACAAATATGTGCCCATTGATGCACCACTCCCCACGCATCAAAAAGATAATGTTGCTCCAACTATATATATAAATACACACACTTTTGTTTTTTGTTTCCTTTTCTTGGTCCAAACAGAGCATGGTTCCCACTTATACACCCTCTCAGGTCTCTAGCCTTGTATGCATTATTTACCATTATGTGTTGAGCATGAACTTAACTCCTTTTCCATATTTCATTGATCCGGCTTTTGTTATGTTGACCGTTTTCTAGTTTAGTGTTTTCTTTTTCTTTTTTTTCTTTTAAAGGTAAACAGACTTTGGCTTAAACATTAGCTCTGAGTATATTGCTAAATGATCATTGCCTTAGATTAAATCACATGCATTGATCAACCCAATTTGTACGGTCCAGGCTTGATCATCACTACAATTTAGCTTCATTTGCTCTGTTTCCTTAATTCTTGGATTCAATTGTATTGAATTTTTTTCTTATTTTACTTTCCTGCTCTCAGTTCTTATTTCCAGTTTTATTTTCTTAATTTCTGCATATTAGTTAATTCTTGAATTGTCAGTTCAGTTTTATTGATTGCTTATTCCAATTCTTTTGAATCCTTATTAATCTCTGTTTTGATGCAAACAAAAATATGTTACATCTTAATTCCAGCAGTGTATTTCTTCTTTGTTGATTTTGCTTGGAATCTACCGATATCTATTCATATTTGTAACGACCCGTATTCTACGCGTCATAGGATCGTAGAATGTTTATTTCTTTCACATACTAAGTCGTATGGTCATGTAACTTTGGGAGACGACTATTGGGGTCATTTCCCATGTTCATGATTTTTGTCGATTTTTAAATGACCATTTTACCCCTAGTTGGTACTGTTTTGGCCATAACTTTTGACTGGAAAGGAATTTTGACCTGAAACCACTTCCATTGGCTCCGGATGATGGTTTACAATTCCGCAGAGTGGTCACATTAGCCAAACGGACTCACCGTTTGGGAGATATGGCTGAAACAAGTTTCAGATAGTGAAAAACAGCGTAATTGGGCTTAACCGGGTGATTAACAGCTTGGCCCAATTGGGGATTTCGGGATTAGGGTAAGGAGGAGGCTGAAATCAGTTAGAGAACGCTCTTATCCTCATTTCCCAGCCGCCACTTTCTTTCTTGCAACCCTAGCAATGGCCTCCAACACCCAAATCACCTTCTAATCACTTTCTAATCAAGTTTTGGCTTAATCTACATCAAATTAAGGAGAGGAAACACGAAAGCAAGGCTAGAGCTACTGTTAGACATCAGTATTCGCCCAAATCAGCAAGGTTTCAGTTCTGAGAATTTCGTTTGTGGCCAAGGTGAGTGATTAGCATCGTTTTGACACTAATTACAGTTAATTAGTGAAGATTAGCGAATTTACACACTAATAAATTCTGGAAAAATATCTATAAATTCGAAAATAATATTTTATGCCTTTGGTAGAAATTTGGTTTAATTTGATTAAGTTTTGTTAACCCTATGATTAGTTTTGCTTAAACATGCTTAAGGGAAAATATGGGGTTTTGGGTATATTTGATCCATTTTGACATGTAAATTCATTATTTTGGTGTTTATGGTTAGTTTGCTATGTTGCTATGACTGTTTGACATGATTTGTGATTGATTAGTATAGTTAGATTTGTCGAAAACGTCGTCGAATGGCGTAAACAAGTTGCTGGAAAAAGTTGTAGAAAGTTGTGCAGGGTTTCGGATCAGATCGGATATGGGCTCGGATCGGATTGGAGACCTGGGCAAGGAACCCAACCCGAACTGGAGTCTGGCACAAAAGAGGCTTGGCAAGAAGGAAGGCCATGTTGGTTAAGCTGGGGATCAGATCGACTTAGCGACGAAGGGGTCGGATCGGAACTTGACACTTGGGAGAACTGGCAAGAAGGAAGGTCACGCCAATTGAACTGGGATCGGATCGGATGAAGAAGGAGGGATCGGATCGGAGCACGTGAAGAACGAGGGAGCGGATTGGAGCGGAAGCACGAACTGGAAGGGAGATGGCACCCGACCGGACCCGAAGGGGGACACCCGAACCGAACCGACGAGATGGAGTGGACCCGAACCGAACCGCTATCAGAGGTAGGCCATGCATCAATGCAACGCAGTGGACCCGACCCGAACCGATGGCTTGAAAGAAATCCGACCCGACCCAGTATTGACCAATAACCCGAGATGCAAAGGTAGTCCAATATGGGAAGTTAGAGCTCAGGATCCGGTTGGGAACCAATGAGTTCACTTCATGATTGGGCTTTGCTGCGGAACGTGTGCCAAGGGGCAATCGATGTCTATGACTTTGGATCACTATGTATGGGAGGTACGTGAACGGATTCAGGGCTGCAGTGGCCTAGGTACGACTAAAGAGCTATAGACCAATGAAGTGGGGTCATTTGTAAAGATTTGGTCATGACTCCATGTGGTAAGCTTGGTAGTAGCAGTAGTTGTACAAGTCGAACTCCGTCACTACTTCGATAGGTCTAGTGGTGGACATCGTATGCTTTATGCACTGAGTGAGAGATGTGAGAATGGTTGCTATGGATGATTTGTTTGCCATCATTATGATACGCACACCCCACCCCTGTATTCTTACATTATTTATTATGGCACCTTAGAGTACTGTACGGTATGTGGTACTAACTCTTTGGTTGCAGGTCCAGGTTCAGGTATGGTTTAATATACCTGTTATTATTCTGTTTAGATGTTTATTGCTCATACCAGGCTTTATGTCTGACCCAAAGTTTTATGTCTCCTCTTATTACTCTGGGTGCTCACACGAGCAGACTAGAGACAGGTTAGCTGGTGATGCACGGGTAGATGATCCGGAGACGAGCAGGAGGCTTCCACGTAATATATATAGTATTCTCCCTGTGTTGTTGATATCACTGCTTGGGCATTAGTGGTGCATCTTCTACTTTAGCTTTCTTTTGTTTAGAGACAGTAAATTGGGAAAGTTGTAATAAGCTGTATTTGGATTTCCGCTGCTCTGATGTTGATATTGATTTTAGTTATCAGCTTATGCACTGTCTCACCTGTTTTATGTCAAGTATGTTATTATTATTATATTTTACTCCATGCGCTGTGAGACATTCTACAGGTTCTTGATTAGTTCGTTCCCTTCTTTCCTTTCTTCTGACGACCGTCCCGTGCTAGTCGGGTATGTGTATAGCGCACTTTCATAGGAAATGCAGGCTGGTGCGGGGCGGGCCGTCACACTTGGTATCAGAGCTCTAGGTTGCGTAGTTAACCTAGGGAAGTTATCAGGGAGAGATAGTATACGTATACGATAGAGCGTATTTGTGATTACTTTGGTTTTCAAAAGCTATATATATATACTATTATTAGTATAAGGATGAAGTCGTACTGCGCTAGCACCACTATGGGGTCGTTAATCGTTTCCTTTTTCAGATTGACGATGAGCCGATATGTTAGAGGTACCGGTAGAGGGGCCAATAATAGGAATGCTGCTGACATGAGGACGATGTTTACTGACCTCATGAGAGAGATGCTTAGGGATGTGCAGAGGGCAGCTCCCAATGGTGGAAATGGTGGTGGTCCAATAGTGCAGGCGCCGAGAGTCGACTTCGCCAAGCTGAATAAGGATTATACTAGCCTTGGTGGGAAGCCGTTCCACGGAACGGAGTCGGCTACGGATGTTCAGGATTGGTTGGATAGTTGCGAACGTATCTTCGAGGATTTGGGTATCGAGGATGCGATGAAGAGAAAGCTAGCGTCCCGTCAGCTGCAAGGGCGGGCAATGAATTGGTGGAATGCTATAAAGGCAGCTACTCCCGAAGATTAGATTACTTGGGAGCAGTTTAAGGTTCGCTTTAGCGAGAAGTTCATTCCAGCTGCTCAGAAGTCAGTGCTGTTTAAGAAATTCTTGGAGCTCAAGCAGAATGGCAGAGCTGTCTCGGAGTATATTGCTGAATTCGACACTTTGTCAAAATATGGGTTATCTCTTATTGATACTGCTGAGAAGAAGAATGAGAAATTCATAACTGGTTTGGATCAGTACTTGGGGGAAAGGCTTATTAACCACATCGATGAGACGTTTGAATCGATTGTGGGGAAAGCATTGAGATAAGAAAGTCTCTACCCTAAGCCGAAGACTGAGGTTGCATCTGCAGAAGAGCCAAAACCACAAGCAAGTGGTGGAGGCAAGGGTGGTTCCCAGAATAAGAGAAAGCAGAATCAGACTAAGGATGGCCAGAAGAAAATGAATAAGCAAGATGTTGAGTGCTTCAGCTGTGGTAAGAAGGGCCATTATGCTAGTAATTGTTGGGCCAAGCCAGCGGATAGGAAGTGCTTCAACTGTGGCCAAATGGGACATCACAAGGACAAGTGTACGCAACCCCCTAAAGAAAAGCAAATGGTGAAAGCCTACGCCCTTAATGCTATTCCTTCTTCATCGAATGCCCCAACAGCGGCGGAGAAGGGAAAGAATGTCGTCATTCAAGGTATGCTTTCTGTTTATGATGTTCCTGTTAGAGTTTTGTTTGATACCGGAGCTTCCAGTTCTTTCATATCTAGTGACCTGGTAGATAGGTTGGGATTGGAGCCCGAGATTGTCGATAGACCTTTAGTAGTGACGAACTCGATTGGTGGTTCGACTAGCCTTAGCATGATTTGTCGTAATGTGGTCTTATCGAGTCATGGATGCATGATTGTTTGTGATTGCTTTGTTTTGGGCTTTACTGGGTTTGGCATTATTTTGGGAGTAGATTGGCTCCGAAGATACGGGGTGGTGGTAGACTGTGAGGGCTTTTTGGTGACAGCTAGAGCGGATGATGGGTGGAGGATAGTGTTTGGTGGTCTACCCAGTGAGGGGGTATTGGCTAGTTTTCTAAACTCCCTCGACATTCCGCATAGTGAGTTGTCAGGTTTGCCCGTGGTTGGCCAGTATCCGGATGTTTTCGAAGAAGTGACCGGGCTTCCACCACACCGAGAGATTGAGTTCCGTATTGATTTGGTAAAAGATGCCAGACCTATAGTGATGCCACTTCGTCGTATGGCACCAAGGGAGCAGCGAGAGCTCGAGGTGCAAGTCAGCGATCTTTTGAAGAAGGGATTTATCAGAAGGAGTGTTTCTGAATGGGGAGCACCAGTTTTGTTTGCTACCAAGGCGGATGGTTCCCTTCGTTTGTGTGTAGAATACCGCGAGTTGAATAAAGTGACGAGGAAGATCAAGTATCCTCTACCGCGGATAGATGATTTGTTCGATCAGTTGAGTGGCGCGAGAGTATTTTCTCAGTTGGATCTCTCGACAGGTTTTCATCAGCTTAGAATGGAAGCTGAGAGTATAGCTAAAACGGCATTTCGAACGCCGTCTGGATTTTATGAGTGGTTGGTCATGCCATTCGGGCTGACCAATGCCCCAACATATTTTGCGGATCTTATGAATAGGGTATTCAGAGATCAGTTGAATAGGTTTGTCCTTATGTTCGTTGATGACATTTTGGTCTATTCGAGGACAGAGGAAGAACACAGGGAACATTTAAAAATAGTGATGGAGGTGTTGAGAAAACACCAATTGGAAGCAAAGTTTTCTAAGTGTCACTTCTAGAGGAGGGAAGTGAGGTTCTTGGACCATGTTGTTTCAGAGAATGGTATCGCCGTGGATCCTGCGAAGGTGGCTACGGTGCAAGATTGGCCTACGCCCAAGAATGCAACAGATGTAAGAAGTTTCTTGGGGTTAGTTGTATATTATCGTAAGTTTATCCAAGGTTTCTCCAAGATAGAAGCACAATTGACCCAGTTAACCAAGAAGAATCAAGCTTTTGTCTGGGATGAAAGGTGCGAGAATGCATTCAAGAGTCTAAAGGACAAGTTGTGTAACACCCCACGTCCATTAATGTCACTCACAAAGGGAATGCATTAACTTCCATGGAGGTTTTAAGTGAATATAGAACAGTAAAATTACAACAAGACAGATATAAAATAGTACTTGGAAATTCAAAAACTTAATTTCATTATAGCAGAAGTCAAAACATGTTTGATTACATCATAACACCATATTCAATGTCAAGTACAATATCTATCTTGATAAAACAAGTACATAATCCCATTACATGAATAGCCATTAAAAAGAAAGATAACAAGCTGGACTTTACTTCAGCAGTCCAAGCTTTCCAGAAGATAAGCGATCCAACTAGACTCCACTAGAGCTTGGCCCAACCTGCGGACCTGAAGGGAGAAAAAGGATGGAAAAGAGGGGGTTAGACATAAAGTCTGGTGAATATGATAATTCTACAATACTATTACCAAAATAACTGGACTAAGGCATAAGCTGGAAAACAAGAAAATGTCTATGAAGAGCAGATTAAGGACATAGACAATCGCTAAAGGCAACGTTATAGGCGCTCCTAAATACTAAAGGATAAACACTATACTGCACCACACCAGTCACCCTAAAGATTCATCCCACTTAGCTTCACTTAGAAACTTTCCCAATGGCTTTACGTACCCCTAGCTGACTACATAGGTGCCGCCTGCCCCTATCTCCACTAGGTGTACCCTACTTCCCATTATTCGATCGGCTCCCTAACTCGTGGATACCCGTGCTGGCCCCACAGTGGGGTGTATCACTCCCCTAAAGTGGCAACCTGATACAACGGACATGCACGGCTTATACCTACACGATGCAACAACGTCTTACCTACCAGCCCGGGTCCACACACGCATATGAAACCCGTTGGACTTGCGTTGCCACCGCTCCCTGTTTTGGCCTCTTATAGTCAAACCCAGTATGCGTTTCCCGTCCTCGACTTGGGTCGAGCCCACAAAGATACGTTTTGGGATACTGGTTGAAATGGGCCCCTATTATTTACCACAAGCATTCCACCTAAGCTTGTCCCCATTAGTCCATCCCACTTAACCCACTTAGTCATGTTCATTTACATGTGTGTTTGGTTAAGTCTAATCGTATTTCAAATGCCTCTAAAGGCAACCACCAGATTCCTCATGCCACCCAAGGCACCTACTTAACCCCTATGTCCCACCTTACATGATTATCTGGTTAAGTATTTCTTAGTTCATTAAGGCCATAACCTCATAAAGACCTCTCACATTAGACTGACATTTATGGCAGCTGGATTTGCCGGGCGGGTCCGGGCAGTCTTACACCATAAAAGAGTCTAACCTCGTGTCTTTACAACTGTTATGCTTTAGTTTGGGCCTAGGACCTCTCACATTGGGCCGACATTTGTGACTACTGGATTTGCCGTGCGGGTCCGGGCAGGTTTACATCACAAACGGGTCCAACCTCGTGTCCTAAGCATTGATTATTAATAATAATCCACTTTCCCCCAATTTTAATAATTCCCTACTTGAATTATTAATTACTTCCAATTTTTAACAATGTCCATAATTGACTCAATTATGGACATCCATTCATGGTATGCAAAATCTTACAAAATTGCACCCAATTTATTAATTCCTAATATTACCCCTACCCCACGTTTGAACGTTTATTCGCAAAATATATGTTAGACTCGAATAGCCTAACTCATAGCATAAAAGAGATTATCATAATAACAACATGTATATGTGACCAAATGAATCATAATAAGGGGTGAAACTTACATATGTCCAACTTGCATAGATTATACATGTCATGGATCTAAAGGTGTCAACTTGTTCAAAATTCACCTAATATGATCTCAATCAATTTTCATAAACTTACATATGAACATGTGTGAATCAACATCATCTAATTTTTTAACAACATGGTTTTATATGGGTACACCTAACTCAATAGGCAAATTCCCATAATCAAGTTTTATTTAATTATAGTTTCAAGTTTATGGGTACACCTAACCTAATAGGCAAATTCCCATAAACAAGATCCATTTAAATTAAGAAAAAA
Organism: Allium sativum; assembly: GCA_030737875.1. NCBI lineage: Eukaryota > Viridiplantae > Streptophyta > Magnoliopsida > Asparagales > Amaryllidaceae > Allium > Allium sativum. Next base: position 1,016,012,926 of record CM060916.1, read on the forward strand.
AAACATAACTTTAAGCATGATCCAACAACATCATGATTTTTCAACATAATATAGCATGATTTATAACATGGCATAGTATGATAGTATAACATAGCTTGACATGATTCTCAACATAGCACGACATAGCATAAGAGAATTTACAACATAGCATGACATAGCATATATAATTTACATCATACGACAACATAATAACATAATAAGAGATCCACAATATATAGAATTTACAATTACAAATCACATCACTTTCTTGTGATCCATTCATAACTGAGTCAAATTAGTTTGTAATAGTCTTGTGAGAATCATCATACTCACCAACAAAAGAAGAGAATTAGAGAGAGAGTTCTTTGGTTTGATTTGTTTTGTTGAGAAGAATTTAGTTGTAGTAGATTAGGCTTCCTCTTCTTAGTTTGTGACGGCTGCGCTGAACTCCATGGCAGCAGCATGACGGTAGCTTCTCTAATTTTACAAGTGATTTAGGTTTTGGGTCTACCCACTTATTTATAGATTTTAGAATTCATTTAGGCCATTAGATTTAACCTAGAAATAACCGCAGCCGTTCAGACAAGATGGGGTTTATCTTGTTGACTCGGCAATGAGTCAGAAGTGACTCAGCAAACACTCAGCATATTAATAAACTTCTATTCATGTCATAAATATATATATATTTTCTACAATGTACATATTAGATACATCCCCCTTTACTTATTATTGTTTTTTATATACATATTAGATACATCCCCTCTCTCACACACTTATTAATATTTTTATATTCATATTAGATACATCCCCTCTCTTACACACTTATTAATATTCATATTAGATACATCCCCTCTCTTACACACTTATTAATATTTTTATATTCATATTAGATACATCCCCTCTCTTACACACTTATTAATATTTTAGCAACTTTAGTGTTAATAGAAAATTCGGGGTGTTACATTCTCCCCTCCTTTTAGGATTTCGTCCCCGAAATCTTCAAGTCTGGAAGAATGTATATCCTACCATCCAAACGTCCATCTACTCATCCATCATACACAGGCATCCATTGTCCTTACAGACTTCTAATGCTTTCATGTTTAAATGCACAGTGTGTGTATATGTCCGTATCTAATGCAAAATCAGGCGGTCCACTGATTCAGTTGACCTCCTTAATGCAACTATGATCGTGCCATGCATCCATTATGTATGCAAAAGATTCTTAATGCTACATAATACTTCTATATGCGTGCACAACCATCATCTGAATGCAGCATCCACATGATAATACAACCATCGTTCATCCATTTTACTAAATACATCCATATATATATGCAATATGCAATATGTAGTGACTGAGCCGATCTAGTGCCTAAAGTGTGTGTATATATGCATCCACGAGCAACCACTAGCAAACACTTGCATCTATTTTGCATCCATCATACATAACATGTCTCAAACACATGTTTCAACCATAGGATTATCCTAACTAAAGGTCAAAGATACTAATGAGAGGACATACTAAAGATAAGATAAGATAAGCTAAGCGATAAAGGAGAAATTAAAAGACATACCCTCAAAAAGAAAAGGGTACAACGAACGCATCTTCTCTTCTGTCTCCCAAGTTGCGTTGCTCTCATCATCTCCCCCATTGCACTTTAACCAGTCTGACCTCTCGATTCCTCAACTTTTTGATCTCCGACCCAAGAATGCATGTAGGAGCTCGTCTAATTGTTGCATCACGCTCTATTTCCACCTCTTTAAGCAAGCTCGGCTCTACCACCTCCGCGGTCTTGTGCAAACACTTCCTCAAATGTGATACATGGAATACGTCGTGTACTCCACTAAGTTTCTCAGGCAACTCCACCCTATATTCCATCTTCCCAATCCTGTTTTTTACAGGAAACGGCCCTACAAACCTTGGTGCTAATTTCCCCACGGACCCAAAGCGAATAACATTCTGTAACGGAGATACTTTGATAAAAACCATGTCCCCAATGTCAAACTCAAGATCTGTCCTCCTCTTATCAGCATATGATTTTTGCCTATCTTGTGCTGCTTTCATCCTCCTTCGAATCAACTCAATCTTCTCCGAGGTTTCCCTAACCATATCGGGCCCAAGTAGGATTTTATCGGTAGATTCCCACCAACATGTAGGCGAACGGCAAGGCCTTCCATAAAGAGCTTCGAAAGGTGCCATGCCAATACTAGACTGAAAGCTATTATTATATGCGAATTCTACTAACGGAAGGTGCTCTTCCCATGTACCCCAAAGTCTAGGATACAAAGCCTTAAAAGATCCTCTAGAATGCGATTCACCCTCTCGGTCTAGCCGTCTGTCTGAGGATGATATGCGGTGCTCAAACATAGCTGAGTCCCTACCGCCTCTTGTAAACTCTTCCAAAATTCGCTAGTAAAGATGGGGTCACGGTCGCTTACTATACTAGAAGGAATACCGTGCAAACGAACTATCTCCTTAATGTATACAGAAGCCAACCCCGGAGCAGTCCTCTTACTTTTCACGGGAATAAAATGGGCGCTTTTAGTAAGTCTATCTACTATAACCCAAATCCCCGTGTTACCCTTCCTTGATCTTGGTAATCCATCCACAAAATCCATTGAGATGCTTTCCCATTTCCATAGTGGAACTTCTAATGGGTGAAGCAACCCACCGGGTTTCTTTTGTTCTGCTTTAACTCGTTGGCACACCAAGCATCTAGCGACGTACTCGGCCACATCCTTTTTCATACCGGCCCAAAAGAAAACCCGCTTCATATCTTTGTACATCTTATCCCCGCCGGGATGAATGGTCATTTTTGAGCGATGAGCATCATCAAGAATGGCCTTCCTTAAGTCTTCGTCTTGTGGTACACAATATCTATTATCCCTTCGTAACCAACCCTTATCGTCTAGGGTATACCTACGAAGATGGCTTGACGACTCCCCCCCTTTGAGCTTTTCTACTATCTCAACCAACTGTGGGTCGTCTCGCTGTGCCTCACCAACCCGTCCTAGAAGTGTAGGTCTAACCTCCAAGGATGCTAACAGACCGGGTACTAAGTCAACGGAGGGTCTAAAGTCAAACATAGAGATGAATTCTAAGCTTTGTCGTTCAACAAACAACGGACTCAAGGACAACCTTTTCCTACTTAAGGCGTCTGCCACAACGTTACCCTTGCCCGGGGTATATGCTATTTCAAAATCGTAGGAGGCTAAGAATTCCATCCACCGTTGCTGCCTTAAATTCAAATCCTTCTGAGAGAATAAGTATTTTAATGATTTGTGGTCAGTGAACAGTTCAAATTTCTCACCAAGAAGATAGTGACGCCAAGACTTAAGCGCGAAAACAATTGCGGCTAGCTCTAAGTCATGCGTGGGGTAATTCTTTTCATGAACCCTCAACTGCCTTCCACCATAGGCTATTACTCTTCCCTCTTGCATGAGGACCGCGCCAAGTCCCGTCCCACAAGCATCAGTATAGATGGTAAACGGTTTATTCCCATCTGGCAGCACTAAGACTGGGGCTGAAGTTAAGGCTCTCTTTAAACGTTGGAACGCATCATCGCAATCTTTGTCCCACGTAAAAACCAGGTTCTTCTTCGTTAACCGTGTTAATGGAGCTGATATTTTTGCGAAGTCTTTGATAAACTTCCTATAATAGCCAGCCAACCCCAAGAAACTTCTTACTTCGGTTGCATTTTTAGGGACCTTCCAATCTTGGATGGCCACCACCTTTGCGGGATCCACTGCTATCCCTTCTTTGGAAACCACGTGCCCTAAGAACCGTACTTCCTTCCTCCAGAAGTGACACTTAGAAAATTTTGCCTTAAGGTTATGCGCTCGAAGGGTTTCCAACACTTCCCTAAGATGTAGGGAGTGCTCTTCTTTATTCTTAGAAAAGACTAAGATGTCATCCACAAAGACTACCACGAATTTGTTAAGGTATTCCCTAAACACCCTACTCATCAAATCAACAAAATATGCAGGGGCGTTTGTCAAACCAAAGGGCATCACTAGCCATTCATAGAATCCGTCAGGAGTCCTAAAAGCAGTCTTATCTATACTATCCTCAGCCACTCTCAGTTGATGAAAGCCAGTGGCTAAGTCCAACTGCGAAAACACTGAGGCGCCAACTAACTGATCAAAGAGATTGTCAATCCTCGGCAGTGGGTGTCGGTTCTTTTTAGTAAGCTTGTTTAGTTCTCTATAGTCCATACAAAGTCTAAGAGACCCATCCGCCTTTGTGGCAAAAACTACTGGAGCACCCCACTCCGATATACTACGTCTTATGAACCCTTTCTCAAGCAACTCCTTTACTTGCTTATTGAGTTCCCTCCTTTCACGAGGAGCCATGTGGCGCACTGGCAAAGATACGGGTTTAGCATTATCCACAAGATAAATTCGAAAGTCTATCTCCCGCTTTGGAGGTAAGCCCTTCACCTCCTCAAACACATCCAGATATTCCCGGACCACTTCTACCGATCGCAGGTTCTCTACAGACGCGTCAAGCGATTCAAGATAACTTAGCATAACGGAATTTATGGGATTACAAAAGATGTCGAGAGCATTACCAAGGCGAGTCACAAGCCTAACTACTCTCCTTTCACAATCAAGAATGGCCCTATTTCTAGACAACCAATCCATTCCTAAAATTAGCCCATAGCCCGTGAAGCCCAATACATAAGCATCACATCTAAATTCAACGCTAAGTATAGAGATTTTCAAATCCAAACATATCATGGTCAAATGAGCCGAACCCCCAATTGGATTTGAAACGACCAAGGGATCCTCTACTAAACTGGTGTTCAAGTGCAGTGATTCAACTAATGATGCAGAGATAAACGAATGAGATGCGCCAGAATCGAATAAGGTACGGACAGGATGATCAAACAGAAAAACTAAGCTTTCAACAGAAATTGTTCTACCTCTTTCTTGCAGCGGTGGGGCCGCAATAGCCTGAACTTGCCCCCTTGCCTGCCCTGGTGCCATAAGAGCCTGCACCTGTCCTCCCGAGGTAGACCCTGCCCTCTGCCCCTTCTTTGGACAGTCCTTCACTAAATGTCCCGCATCTCCACAATGAAAACAACCAGTCTTCTTTTTCTTTCTACAATCTTTGCTGAGATGGCCAGGCGTCCCACAATTGAAGCATTTCTTCTTCCCTTTGCCATTATTGTTTTTACCACCCTTCTTATTTTGCTGTTGGGGTTTCTTATGATCCCCTTTCTTTTCAACTGCCTTATCCTCATGCATAAGTGCCATTTCTACTAGCTTTTCAAAGGTGGCTCCCATAGGGATGTGGGTCATAGCCAACCCTTGCAACGGTTCATTCAAGCCTCTAACGAACCTCAAAGCTTTCTTCTCTGGCGTGTTCACCAACTCCAAGCCAAACCTTGCTAACTGATTAAATTTATTGACATATTCCTTTACTGATGAGCTCCCTTGCTTTAGTGCCAGGAATTTTTCCATATTTAAGTTCTCCTCTGCCCTTGAAAGAAACTTTGCCTCAAACCTTCGTCTGAAATCCGCCCATGAATCAACTGGACGTTCCCCGTTAGTGACCTCCCACCAAAACGAGGCTTCTCCCTTCATTAACCAAGCTGCTAAACGGACTTTCCTTTCGTCCTCCACTTCAAAGATATCAAGTAATTCCTCAGTCTCCTTAAGCCAATCTCTGGCCTCCACGAACGTCTCTGACCCTTGAAAAGTCTTTCCACCCATAGCCTTAAACTCCTTGCACGTCTTTGCAAAAGTGTCAACACGAGGAGGAGGAGGAGGATTTGCTGGACCCGCGGTGGCCCTGGCCTCAAGATATTGACGAAACCAACCGGGTATATGAACACCCTCTGGAATGTTGAGATCTTCAGCCATGCTGAAACGAAAAAGGAAAGATTCAAAATAGAGGACTCGAAAGATAAAGATATGGCTATTCGGGATTATGTTTTTCATAAAAACTTTCTTCTTAAATTTACTCATTAAAACATATTTTTGAAAACACTTCTTTCAAAAATACTTTAGAAAAAATAGTTTTCTAAAAAATTTATCTGTTCTGGTAACCTTAAGCTCTGATACCACGTGTAACACCCCACGTCCATTAATGTCACTCACAAAGGGAATGCATTAACTTCCATGGAGGTTTTAAGTGAATATAGAACAGTAAAATTACAACAAGACAGATATAAAATAGTACTTGGAAATTCAAAAACTTTATTTCATTATAGCAGAAGTCAAAACATGTTTGATTACATCATAACACCATATTCAATGTCAAGTACAATATCTATCTTGATAAAACAAGTACATAATCCCATTACATGAATAGCCATTAAAAAGAAAGATAACAAGCTGGACTTTACTTCAGCAGTCCAAGCTTTCCAGAAGATAAGCGATCCAACTAGACTCCACTAGAACTTGGCCCAACCTGCGGACCTGAAGGGAGAAAAAGGATGGAAAAGAGGGGGTCAGACATAAAGTCTGGTGAATATGATAATTCTACAATACTATTACCAAAATAACTGGACTAAGGCATAAGCTGGAAAACAAGAAAATGTCTATGAAGAGCAGATTAAGGACATAGACAATCGCTAAAGGCAACGTTATAGGCGCTCCTAAATACTAAAGGATAAACACTATACTGCACCACACCAGTCACCCTAAAGATTCATCCCACTTAGCTTCACTTAGAAACTTTCCCAATGGCTTTACGTACCCCTAGCTGACTACATAGGTGCCGCCTGCCCCTATCTCCACTAGGTGTACCCTACTTCCCATTATTCGATCGGCTCCCTAACTCGTAGATACCCGTGCTGGCCCCACAGTGGGGTGTATCACTCCCCTAAAGTGGCAACCTGATACAACGGACATGCACGGCTTATACCTACACGATGCAACAACGTCTTACCTACCAGCCCGGGTCCACACACGCATATGAAACCCGTTGGACTTGCGTTGCCACCGCTCCCTGTTTTGGCCTCTTATAGTCAAACCCAGTATGCGTGTCCCGTCCTCGACTTGGGTCGAGCCCACAAAGATACGTTTTGGGATACTGGTTGAAATGGGCCCCCACTATTTACCACAAGCATTCCACCTAAGCTTGTCCCCATTAGTCCATCCCACTTAACCCACTTAGTCATGTTCATTTACATGTGTGTTTGGTTAAGTCTAATCGTATTTCAAATGCCTCTAAAGGCAACCACCAGATTCCTCATGCCACCCAAGGCACCTACTTAACCCCCATGTCCCACCTTACATGATTATCTGGTTAAGTATTTCTTAGTTCATTAAGGCCATAACCTCATAAAGACCTCTCACATTAGACTGGCATTTATGGCAGCTGGATTTGCCGGGCGGGTCCGGGCAGTCTTACACCATAAAAGAGTCTAACCTCGTGTCTTTACAACTGTTATGCTTTAGTTTGGGCCTAGGACCTCTCACATTGGGCCGACATTTGTGACTACTGGATTTGCCAGGCGGGTCCGGGCAGGTTTACATCACAAACGGGTCCAACCTCGTGTCCTAAGCATTGATTATTAATAATAATCCACTTTCCCCCAATTTTAATAATTCCCTACTTGAATTATTAATTACTTCCAATTTTTAACAATGTCCATAATTGACTCAATTATGGACATCCATTCATGGTATGCAAAATCTTACAAAATTGCACCCAATTTATTAATTCCTAATATTACCCCTACCCCACGTTTGAACGTTTATTCGCAAAATATATGTTAGACTCGAATAGCCTAACTCATAGCATAAAAGAGATTATCATAATAACAACATGTATATGTGACCAAATGAATCATAATAAGGGGTGAAACTTGCATATGTCCAACTTGCATAGATTATACATGTCATGGATCTAAAGGTGTCAACTTGTTCAAAATTCACCTAATATGATCTCAATCAATTTTCATAAACTTACATATGAACATGTGTGAATCAACATCATCTAATTTTTTAACAACATGGTTTTATATGGGTACACCTAACTCAATAGGCAAATTCCCATAATCAAGTTTTATTTAATTATAGTTTCAAGTTTATGGGTACACCTAACCTAATAGGCAAATTCCCATAAACAAGATCCATTTAAATTAAGAAAAAAAAACATAACTTTAAGCATGATCCAACAACATCATGATTTTTCAACATAATATAGCATGATTTATAACATGGCATAGTATGATAGTATAACATAGCTTGACATGATTCTCAACATAGCACGACATAGCATAAGAGAATTTACAACATAGCATGACATAGCATATATAATTTACATCATACGACAACATAATAACATAATAAGAGATCCACAATATATAGAATTTACAATTACAAATCACATCACTTTCTTGTGATCCATTCATAACTGAGTCAAATTAGTTTGTAATAGTCTTGTGAGAATCATCATACTCACCAACAAAAGAAGAGAATTAGAGAGAGAGTTCTTTGGTTTGATTTGTTTTGTTGAGAAGAATTTAGTTGTAGTAGATTAGGCTTCCTCTTCTTAGTTTGTGACGGCTGCGCTGAACTCCATGGCAGCAGCATGACGGTAGCTTCTCTAATTTTACAAGTGATTTAGGTTTTGGGTCTACCCACTTATTTATAGATTTTAGAATTCATTTAGGCCATTAGATTTAACCTAGAAATAACCGCAGCCGTTCAGACAAGATGGGGTTTATCTTGTTGACTCAGCAATGAGTCAGAAGTGACTCAGCAAACACTCAGCATATTAATAAACTTCTATTCATGTCATAAATATATATATATTTTCTACAATGTACATATTAGATACATCCCCCTTTACTTATTATTGTTTTTTATATACATATTAGATACATCCCCTCTCTCACACACTTATTAATATTTTTATATTCATATTAGATACATCCCCTCTCTTACACACTTATTAATATTCATATTAGATACATCCCCTCTCTCACACACTTATTAATATTTTTATATTCATATTAGATACATCCCCTCTCTTACACACTTATTAATATTCATATTAGATACATCCCCTCTCTTACACACTTATTAATATTTTTATATTCATATTAGATACATCCCCTCTCTTACACACTTATTAATATTTTAGCAACTTTAGTGTTAATAGAAAATTCGGGGTGTTACAAGTTGACAAGCGCACCAGTGTTAGTCATTCCTAAGGGGAATGAAGAGATGACGGTATACACGGATGCCTGTGGTACCGGACAGGGTGCTGTATTGATGCAAGGCGGTAGGGTTGTAGCTTATGCAAGTCGGTAATTGAAACCGCACGAGAGAAGATACCCTACCCATGATTTGGAATTGGCAGCGATCGTGTTCACGTTAAAGATGTGGAGACACTATCTCTTGGGAGAAAGATTTGAGCTGTTTACAGATCATAAGTCGTTGAAGTATCTCTTCTCCCAGAAGGATCTAAATCTCCGGCAACAAAGGTGGTTAGAATTCTTGGCTTCCTATGATTTTGACATCGCATATACATCGGGAAAGGGCAATGCGGTGGCTGATGCATTGAGTAGGAGACATGCCAATTTAGGAGCTATGTTTCTAGAATGGAAGCAACTGAAGTACATCGCTGGGTATGATTTCAGACCAAAGTGCGAATTGGATCCAGGAGTGCTAGCAAGTTTGACGATCAGACCCACTTTGATTGAGCGGATCGGCTCTAGTCAGAGGGACGATCCTAACCTATTGGAAATCATCTCCAAGTTAGAGATGGGTATCGATGAGGAGATGAACAAGTATGGGCTTGATCGACATGGATGGCTTAGAAAGAATGGAAAGCTTGTTGTACCCAATGTCAATGGATTGAGAGATGAAGTGCTTAGAGAATGACATCACTCAAAACTAACTATACACCCCGGTGGTAACAAGATGTATCGAGATATGAAGCAGACCTACTACTGGGAAGGGATGAAAAGAGACATTGGGAGATTTATATCCAAATGCATGAATTGCCAGCTAGTTAAAGCCGAGCAAAAGAAGCCTAGTGGGTAGTGAGATTTCATGGGGTACCTAAAAGCATTATGAGTGACCGAGACCCGTTGTTCACTAGTGGGTTTTGGAAGAGCTTACAAGAGGCTCTAGGGTCAGAGTTACATCTCAGTACCGCATATCATCCTCAGACCGACGGTCAGACGGAGAGGGTGAATAGCATATTGGAAGACCTCCTGAGAGCTAGTGTATTGGATTTTGGTGGATCATGGATGACCATTTGCATCCAGTAGAGTTTGCATATAACAATAGCTACCAATCCAGTATCGGTATGGCTCCGTTAAAAGCTTTGTACGGAAGACCGTGCAACTCACCATCATGATGGATAGAGACTGGCGAGAAGTTTATGCTTGGACCAGATGTGGTGAGGGAAACTTCAGATAAGATCAAGATCATTCAACAACGAATGAAGGCTGCCCAAGATAGGCAGAAGAGTTATGCTGATAAGAGAAGAAGAGACCTAAAATTCTCCATTGGTGACTTGGTGCTTGTTAAGATTTCTCCGTTGAAGAGCGTGATACGATTTGGCAGGAGAGGCAAGTTGGCACCAAGATTTGTTGGCCCATTCCCTGTTCTTGAACCAGTCGGGAATTTGGCATATAGAGTTGACTTACCAGAGAAGATGGCGGGAGTTCACAATGTATTTCATGTTTCCCAACTAAGGAAGTTCGTTCACGACCCAGATATGACTATTTCACCTGATCAGTTAGAGGACTTTGAAGTAGAACCCGAGGCGGTTGGGAACCGCAAGCCGGCCCGTATTGTCGAGCACGACATGAAGCAACTTCGAAGGGAGGCGGTGAAGCTAGTCAAGGTTCAGTGGGGCGAGGACGAGAATGATTGTACTTGGGAGACAGAGGAGAACATTAGGAAGACATACCCAGAACTCTTTGCCTGGTAAGATTTTAACTTCGATTTAGTTTTCCGCATGCTAGGATAGGCTTGTTTGCTTGTTTTGCATGTTTGATTGTTGTATGTGGCTGTTAGGCATGCGGGATCTTTTGTATGTTTTGGGTTAAGGAATTTCAGGGACGAAATTTCTTAAGGGGGGGAGAGTGTAACGACCCGTATTCTACGCGTCATAGGATCGTAGAATATTTATTTCTTTCACATACTAAGTCGTATGGTCATGTAACTTTGGGAGACGACTATTGGGGTCATTTCCCATGTTCATGATTTTTGTCGATTTTTAAATGACCATTTTACCCCTAGTTGGTACTGTTTTGGCCATAACTTTTGATTGGAAAGGAATTTTGTCCTGAAACCACTTCCATTGGCTCCGGATGATGGTTTACAATTCCGTAGAGTGGTCACATTAGCCAAACGGACTCAACATTTGGGAGATATGGCTGAAACAAGTTTTAGATAGTGAAAAACAGCTTAATTGGGCTTAACCGGGTGATTAACAGCTAGGCCCAATGGGGGATTTCGGGATTAGGGTAAGGAGGAGGCTGAAATCAGTTAGAGAACGATCTTATCCTCATTTCCCAGCCGCCACTTTCTTTCTTGCAACCCTAGCAATGGCCTCCAACACCCAAATCACCTTCTAATCACTTTCTAATCAAGTTTTGGCTTAATCTACATCAAATTAAGGAGAGGAAACACGAAAGTAAGGCTAGAGCTGCTGTTAGACATCAGTATTCGCCCAAATCAGCAAGGTTTCAGTTCTAAGAATTTCGTTTGTGGCCAAGGTGAGTGATTAGCATCGTTTTGACACTAATTACAGTTAATTAAGGGTAATTAGTGAAGATTAGCGAATTTACACACTAATAAATTCTGGAAAAATATCTATAAATTCGAAAATAATATTTTATGCCTCTGGTAGAAATTTGGTTTAATTTGATTAAGTTTTGTTAACCCTATGATTAGTTTTGCTTAAACATGCTTAAGGGAAAATATGGGGTTTTGGGTATATTTGATCCATTTTGACATGTAAATTCATTGTTTTGGTGTTTATGGTTAGTTTGCTATGTTGCTATGACTGTTTGACATGATTTGTGATTGATTAGTATAGTTAGATTTGTCGAAAATGTCGTTGAATGGCGTAAACAATTTGCTGGAAAAAGTTGCAGAAAGTTGTGCAGGATTTCGAATCGGATCGGATATGGGCTCGGATCGGATTGGAGACCTGGGCAAGGAACCCGACCCGAACTGGAGTCTGGCACAAAAGAGGCTTGGCAAGAAGGAAGGCCATGTTGGTTAAGCTGGGGATCGGATCGACTTAGCGACGAAGGGGTCGGATCGGAACTTGACACTTGGGAGAACTGGCAATAAGGAAGGTCACGCTAATTGAACTGGGATCGGATCGGATGAAGAAGGAGGGATCGTATCGGAGCACGTGAAGAACGAGGGAGCGGATCGGAGCGGAAGCACGAACTGGAAGGGAGATGGCACTCGACCCGACCCGAAGGGGGACACCCGACCCGAACTGACGCGATGGAGTGGACCCGAACCGAACCGCTATCAGAGGAAGGCCATGCATCAATGCAACGCAGTGGACCCGACCCGAACCGATGGCTTGAAAGGAATCCGACCCGACCCAGTATTGACCAATATCCTGAGATGCAAAGGTAGTCCAATATGTGAAGTTAGAGCTCAGGATCCGGTTGGGAACCGATGAGTTCACTTCATGATTGGGCTTTGCTGCGGGACGTGTGCCAAGGGGCAGTCGATGTCTATGACTTTGGATCACTATGTATGGGAGGTACGTGAACGGATTCAGGGCTGCAGTGGCCTAGGTACGACTAAAGAGCTATAGACCAATGAAGTGGGGTCATTTGTAAAGATTTGGTCATGACTCCATGTGGTAAGCTTTGTAGTAGCAGTAGTTGTACAAGTCAAACTCCGTCACTACTTCGATAGGTCTAGTGATTGACAGTGGTGGACATCGTATGCTTTACGCACTGAGTGAGAGATGTGAGGATGGTTGCTATGGATGATTTGTTTGCCATCATTATGACATGCACACCCCACCCCCGTATTCTTACATTATTTATTATGGCACCTTAGAGTACTGTACGGTATGTGGTACTAACTCTTTGGTTGCAGGTCCAGGTTCAGGTATGGTTTAGTATACCTGTTATTATTCTGTTTAGATGTTTATCGCTCATACCAGGCTTTATGTCTGACCCAGAGTTTTATGTCTCCTCTTATTACTCTGGTTTCTCACACGAGCAGACTAGAGACAGGTTAGATGGTGATGCACGGGTAGATGATCCGGAGACGAGCAGGAGGCTTCCACGTAATTTATATATAGTATTCTCTCTGTGTTGTTGAAGATCACTGCTTGGGCATTAGTGGTGCATCTTCTACTTTAGCTTTCTTTTGTTTGGAGACAGTAAATTGGGAAAGTTGTAATAAGCTGTATTTGGATTTCCGCTGCTCTGATGTTGATGTTGATTTTAGTTATCATCTTATGCACTGTCTCACCTGTTTTATGTCAAGTATGTTATTATTATTATATTTTACTCCATGCGCTGTGAGACATTCTACAGGTTCTTGATTAGTTCGTTCCCTTCTTTCCTTTCTTCTGACGACCGTCCCATGCTAGTCGGGTATGTGTATAGCGCACTTTCGGAGGAAATGCACGCTGGTGCGGGGCGGGCCGTCACAACATTCCTCTGATCAAGTTCTGGTGCTTGATTCTTGAAATCCTCATATCAATTCTGATATCAATACTTATTCCAATCCTCATGCAATTCACTGTCACAATTCGTGGTTCCCTGTAATGGCAATTTTCCATTATTCTTGAACCACCCCTTCCCCTGTCCATTCGTCAAACACTTTCCGAAACCCATCCTCCACTCAAAATTCTCCATTTAATCTTGTTTCTCCCCACATAAAGCTTCTTAACTACTACAATCAAGGTATATCTCAGCTTGGATGCGGGAAAAAAAGAACGAAGAAAGAGGAGAGAAGATTTGCGGTTATAGGAGAACTTGGTAATCTGATTCTAGTCTGTTAATAAAAAAAATCATAGTAACTAATAGAATGTTATTTGAATTTAAAGCTTTTAATGTCCACATCAGCAACAGTGTGTTCCTACCTTAAGATTTAAGTAATAGATTGAAAAAAACATACTTTAAGACTTACATTTTATTTTTTTTTAATTGAAATATTCATAAGCTTATGATAGGAAAAAAAAATAGAAATATTCATCAGCTCAAATGAAAGCATAAATAAAAGTTATCCGACTTCTTTTAACTTCACTGGATATTTTGTAAACTATTCTGGAACTATTATGATATGATTTCTCAAACGCGTTATTCAGTTTACCTCAAGCAAACCTCAATTTATTTGAGTATTTGACACCTTCTTTATAGTAAAAATTAAACACGACACACTTGCACCATTTATTGTTTAAATACCGGCTTGTAAGTTCCCTAACAATCGAACGCTACATAATTCAATTTAACATGTGTTATAAGTTGACTTTTCTTTTTATGAATAAACAAAAAGACCTATGCAATTCATTCATTCGTGATTATTATGGCTATGAAAGTCTTAAATAAAATAAAAATGATATATGAAGAAAAGAGTTGATGAAGTAAGCTGAGTGATGAAGGTTGACGTGTTGTACGTATTATGAAGGCATGATTAGGCAGTAATTTTTTAGGACAGAAGAAATAATATTATTATAGATTCAAAACAAATATTTTACATTAGCTATATTCAGCATCATTGCATTCCTTTAAGCTTCGATAAAATTTTACAATAGGTATAAATATTTTGCTGTCTAATTTTGATGTAAAATCCTCAATTGTCAAGGCATATAAGCAGTCCTTAAGGACAGCCAGTAATACTAGTACTTGACGTTAGGGAAGTAAAGAAAAACTGGTAAATATATGATGTACAAAAGATGATGCTATGACTAATATATGAGAAGCCGCATGTCTAAAGTATTTATTCTACCATTTTACATGAGATGTTACATCAAGAAATGGCTTTAAAGCACTAATGGAAACTCTTTTAAGCAAATGTTTAAAACATGGATGGTGTTATTATTATTTTTATTTCTCATATGCCAAAGAACCAAACTTAAGTTTGGAAACTTTGATTTAGTATGAGCTCAACCCTAACACAATTTTCAGCCCACAATTCATATTTTTGGTGATTACCAGTGATAATCATAGACTGCATGGTTTGAACTGTGACCTCAGGTCAAGTGGTTCCAATTTTTCTACATGGAGTGATAATTACAGTTGGATATAATCAGCTACACTTTCATGCACATTCATTTCTGAAACATGTGTACATGTGATAACAGTGAACGGAAATGATGAAAAATAAAATAAATCATATTGCAAAACAATAAAGCAAGTTTATTAGCAATAACACAACAATTATTCAAAGCTGGGCAAGGGATTATTCTACCAATTAAAAACAAGCAAATATAAATGAATTTAATACCTTGACATCTTCCCAAATAATATTCTTAAGCCCTTGACTCACGTCGTCCCAACTCTTAATAGTGATATCAATTTTGGATCTAGCTGCATCACCCACATACGCCTTGTAAGACTTCACCCACTTTCCAATAGGTTTGCCATTATCACCCCACTCAATATATTTTGGCTCTTGTGTTCTATATTTTTTTCCGGTTGTTGGGCCTCTTCCCTTCTTCTTAGAGGACGACTGCGAAGAAGAAGTGTTCTGCTCTTCATTCTGTCCATATGGTTCTACTTCCATTATTCCTATATATGAAATTAAGACACAATGATAAATTTTACAAGTTATAAATTTTACAAAATGATGTTTTACTCTTTTTCTACATTGTAGTATATGAAAAATTATACAATTTATAAAAAGACATCGTGTACATGAAAGAAGATGTCATTCAACCTAATTATTTCTGTAAAATTATAAATTTATTATTTCTGAAAATTATTCTTAAACCTAATTAATAAGGAGTAATGTTTTTAAAACTTATTATTTTAAATTGGTTACCTTTAAAGTTTTTGACGGATGGTTGAAATCACAGATCGGTATCTCTATCCCTGCAAATACAACGCAAGTATTAGCTATTGATTAGTCAAACATTATGTAACTAATAAGACATAAATATACTATCATTTAGTATCAAATGCATGTTTGTTTTATGAGACGCTAGAAAAAGCATGCACACTCTATCGCCATACACAAAAAGCACATCAATTTGGCAATGAAAAAGTAAACAACAAAAAATTATTCTGCAAGACACAAATTTTACATCTAAGATTTCAAATGAAAACTAAAAGCATGATGAGCATTTAAAAAATTACCCCACAATCCAAACTCCTTCATCATGATCAGAATGTGCATAATTTGTATTTAGATCAACTTCATCTTCTTGTAGACTTACGCCGGCGGAGAAAGGTGGGTTTTCATCAAATTGATTATATTCTTCTTCATCTACCACATCACCAATCCCAACAATACGTCTTTTACCAGGAAGAACAACGGACCACTTATTATCAGCTGGATCGGTCACATAAAAGACCTGATTTGCTTAAGATGCCAAGATGAGTGGATCATTATTGTGACTTACTCGACCAAAATCAATAAGTGTGAATCCATGTTCATCTACTTGTACAGCACGATGATTATCATCCCATCTGCATCGAAATAGCGGGATCGTGAAGTCTATATACTCAAGCTCCCAAATATCCTCAATTACCCCATAATATGGCATTGTCGCATCTACTGGTCTATTATCTTTAGCGCTGGAAAATTCTCTTGTAGAATCCACGACACTAACTCCACTATTTTGCATTTTGCTCTTCTCATCCTGTCTTTTCGTATAAAAAACATAGCCACTAATATCATATCCTTTATACGAGTTGACTTGAAATCGAGGCCCATATGCTAGCCATTTTATTGTATCAGAAATATCATGATTTGTCTGCTGATTAAAGACCTTCTTTTTAAACCATTTGACAAACGAACAATTATGTTCGTCTGTCAACGACCTTTCGTTTTTTGAAGGATTTTCAGTCTTTAAAATTGTCATATGCTCTTCCAAATAAGGATGAACTTCACTAAGGTGTTGTAAAACAAGTAGTTGGGCTTTATGAAACATTTCATCACCAATAGAAATCTACTTTAACCCAATTAGGCCTTGACCATCAAGTCTCCCTTCATGCCTAGACTTGCGAAGTACAATAGGTTTAACATCCGGTAAGTACTGAGTGACAAATTTAATAACCTCCTCAGCCACAACACCTTCTACGATGCTTGCTTCGAGACTATATCTGTTTTTTGTTTTTGTTTTTAAAGTTTCCATCTGCATTTCAAACAGATACAAATATCTCATAAACCTTGGACCACAAATTTTGATTTCTCTTACCAAATGAACAATTAAATGCACCATAATATCAAAAAATGAAGGGGGAAAATATATCTCAAATCGGCACAAGGTAACAATAACAACAATAACATCGGCTTATTGCGCATCCAGCGTATTAGGATCAATCACCTTGCTACATATCATATTGAAAAAGATGCAAAGATTTGTAGTAACATGTCTAACATGCTTAGGCAATATACCTCGAATTGCCACAGGTAGCAAATGTTGCATTAACACATGGTAGTCATGAGATTTCAAGCCAATTAATTTCAAATCCTTCAATGACACACGATTGCTAATGTTCGAAGAATAACCTGCTGGAACTTTGACACCACGAAGGCACTCACAAAAACTAATTTTCTCTTTTTTGGACGATGAATAACATGCAATGGGAAAAAAGGTACGTTTACCTCTCTAGACCGGTGCTAGCTCCTTCCGGATACCCATTTTCAACATATCTTGTCTAGCTTTTTCACCATCCTTTGTTTTACCAGGTATATTCAAGAGTGTTCCAATGATACTATCACAAACATTTTTTTTCTATATGCATTACATCTAGGCAGTGTCTAACATGCAAATGTCTCCAATATGGAGGTTCCCAAAATATAGATTTCTTCTTCCACGAGCCATCTATAAGAGGGAAGGTTTTGACAAATGCATTTTCAATATTCATGACTCGCTCATAAACATCATTTCCTGATAATGGTAAACGAGTAACTCTATTTTCTATCTCTCCATTGAAAGGCTTTTTTTTATTATATCGATGATTAAGACGGAGAAATCTACGATGATGCATATACACATTTTTCTTACAAAATTGCAAGCGCTCAACAACCATGTCATCTTGACAGACTGGGCATGCTTTGGCGCCTTTTGTACTAGCCAGACAAGTTACCATACGCAGGAAAATCATTTATAGTACAAAAAACCATGGCACGCAATGTAAATTCATTTTTACTATATGCATCAAACACACGGACTCCTTCATCCCATAAGAGTTTTAGATCATCAATAAGAGGAGCAAGATAAACATCGATGTAATTTCCAGGTTGTCGTGGTCCAAAAATTAGAAGAGACAACATGATGTACTTGCGCTTCATACTCAAATGAGGTGGAAGATTGTAAATCACTAAAAGAACAGGCCACGTACTATGCTGACTTCTTAGGTTGCCAAATGGGTTTATGCCATCCGTGTAAAGACCAAGTCTAAGATTTCTACTTTCTTTACCGAAATCAGGATACATTGCATCAACATTTCTCCACTGCGGAGAATCGGCTGGATGCCTAAGTAACCCATCATCTTTCCTCTAGTATGCATGCCATCTTAGGTTTTTTGCATTTTCTTTATTTGCAAACAACCGTTTAAACCTTGGTATAATTGGCAAATACCATAAGACTTTTGCCGGAGACCCTTTTTTGTTTGGATCATTGTGAAGATTCCCTTGCGACTTGTAACGGGATAATCCACACTTGGGACATTCGTGCAAATTCTCATATCCATTTCGATATAGTATACAATCATTTGGACATGCATGTACCTTTTTGTACCCTACACCAATAGGGCACATAATTTTCTTTGCCTCATAGTTAGAAGTAGGAAGCTCATTACCTTCCGGAAGCATCTCTTTCAAAAGTATCAACAATGATGTAAAATTTGTGTCGCTCCATCCGTACTTTGATTTTAAATTAAAAAGCTTATGTACAGCAGACAACACTGTGAATGCACTACCATCAAACAAAGACTTCTCAGCATCTGTTAATATTCTTTCGTGTAACTTTGGCTCTTTCATCAAATGATCTTCAACATCACGAAACATCTCATGAATGTAATCATTATTGTCATTTGCCTCATTATTCACATCATTCTCCTGATCATCCCCATCATTCCCCCGATCATCCCCGTCATTCTCATGATTACTAGAACTAGCTCTACTGGGTATACTTTCACTATGCCATATCCACCATTCATAATTTTGCTTAAACCCATAACGAATTATGTGATCTCTAATTTGATCTACGTTGCGGAGTCTCCTCATATTTTTACAGAATCTACAAGGACAAAAAATAGTTTCGTCTCCTCTTCTTGATTGATCATTTAATGCACAAATGATGAACTCTTCAATTTTGTTGAGAAACTCATGACTGCTACGTTTTGCATTGTACATCCAACTACGATCCATTTCAAGGACAAGCTATATCAAAAAAAAAAAACGAATACAAAAATAAAAGCAAATATGAAAGGTGGAAAAATGAAAAGAAACTCGATAAAATTTTGACCATGGATTTAACAATTCAAATTACAAAGGATAGAATTTTCAAAAGGAGGATGAGGAAAGAGGAAACGTTAATCTGTTAAGCATGATTTATACAATGAAAATATCGCATCTAAAAAGATTATAGGCCTGAAAAACTGCATTCTTGCATCCTAAAAGCAGAAAATTAAAATGTCAATTTTGAAATGTAAATATAAACAAGTTCCGGTATTATTTTCAGACTTCATCTAAAAAGCACATTTTAGTTAAACAAAGAAAAATGCAGAACTTTGTTTACAGGTGAAGAAGCGAAAGACATAGGAGGACATGAACGATATGATAAGGAGAAAAAAAGAGGAAGAGTAACGATCGAAAACAAGAAAAACTTTATTTTCAATTTAATACGTTAGAACCATTTTTCAAATTGATTGTTTTTGGATTTCTAATAAATTTTATTATATGAAAAAACTAAAATTGAAAATTACAAATCAGGGTGGTGTTTGATTTAAACTATGTTTTGTATTTTTAGTTTTCAATACTAATAATAAAATATATGAAGAGTTGATGAACATCTGAGGGAATGAAATGGAGATGGAGGGGACCACAAAAATGAAAAAGAGACAGCCGAAGGATAAATTATCTCACGTTTTTCCACTATTTTTCAAAACAAGGAAAACAAATAAAAGGTGTTTCTTATTGTGTGTTAGATTCGTTCTCTAAAAATGTTGGTTTTTGCAATATACTTGCATCGTTCGAATTTTTGTATGGACGAAAATTGAAAACTAAATGGGCAAACCAAACACCACCTAAATTTTTGATAAAATTCTACTATTAAGATCCCAAGCAAAGTACCTAGGTAGAAAGGGTGAGAAATTGTATTATGTTGGTAAGTAGGAATATTACCTTATGGGCTAAAGCAATAAGAATGATAAAGTTGTTTATTCACTCATACATATAATAAATATATATCATGTAACATAATTTTTTTACATATACATAATTAAGAAATTTAGTTTTTTTGTCTTCGATTAAGACATTACCAGTTATGGGTATACGTAATTAGCGATAATTGAATATCATTTTAGTTTGTAATTGATATACCACAATAAAAAATTTAAAAGTTGTACATAACATACAGTTTTAAACAGTAACTAAAATATAATAATAATTATTATTAGTAAGATTGTCGTGTGCAATGCACGGGTTACACACTGATTCGTATTGAAAATCACAAGCATGGGCAAAACTGCATGCAAATCCATTAAAAGGTAAAGTAGCATGCAAAAAAAAGAGTCCTACTGAAGGCTTAAACAAAACTTGCACCTAGCTTGACTCAGTCCATTATGTCAACCAATTTGGTTGCAACTAAATTCAATTAGAAAAGACTGGATGGCGATTGGATTGCAATTTTGTTATTTTACATTTTTGACTTCTGACAACTTTCATTTTCTACAGCCTAAGGATTGACTGTCATCATGTCAATGATGAAATATATCCATGGTTCTAAAGATATTAAACCAAGAAAAAAAAGCTGATCATCAAAGAAAAAATATATATTAAGAAGACCTTGAAATTAATTTAGTTAATTAAATGTGCTGGAAATCGAATACTTTTAAAAATATAGTGAAATTTGTTGGACTTGAATCTGTTCAGATCCATCAGTGAGCTACAGGAAAAGAATAGCAAGAAGTATTAGTTAAAAATATGTGACAACCCCATTTCCCGTACAGACAGAGACAAGGGTAATCTTTGAAATATAACACAGAAACAGATAATAGCAGAACAGAATTAAATAAATACAACAGATAATGAACAATAGAATATACTGGATAAACGTAACCATCAGAGTTACACAGTATACAGGATCATACTTAGTACAAATACAGTCCAGCTATACATAAATGTCTACAGCAGAAATAAACAAAATATGTACAATAGGAGCTGAACAACATAAAAAGAGATAAATAAAAGAATTCATCTTCAGCTCCAGCCATCCAGAAAGAACTAGCTAAACCAGAATACAAGGCTGCCCGTGTAGAAAAAGGGGCACCCGAGTTTGAAAGTGAAACAAACTACGAGTCAGTCCTGGGACTGGTATGTGAAATCTACTCAACACATTCAAAATATGGCTAATCACAGGACCACGCCACTTTCGTGGAACGGGCTTACTCCATCAGATTGCCGGTGCTTTAAAAACAAATCTTTCTTTTAAACATCGCAATGCTTTTTATAAAAATGAAGCCATTATAAGACTCAGTTCCCATCACACAATGCAACACAAACCGGAGGATAGAGTTTTACCTTATAATGGCCAAAATATGATTGATACTAATAAAACAAAAGCATTTGATATTATTACTAGTGTTTATATGTTTCAAAAACAATTTCAAATCATAACTATCAATCATAAATGGCATGGGTACCATATATCATGTCGCCATATATATATATATACAATCAAAACCGCACGATGTCGTATTTGGAAATTGGATTTCCGTCCTAAACCAAGGCAAAAGATAGTCCTTACCGAATTCGAGACTGCCTAGCCCGAGCCTCAGGAACAACCGCAACTGCCCCTTGGATCGTCAGGGCTGGTCCACCGATGTGG
Organism: Allium sativum; assembly: GCA_030737875.1. Taxonomy (NCBI): domain Eukaryota; kingdom Viridiplantae; phylum Streptophyta; class Magnoliopsida; order Asparagales; family Amaryllidaceae; genus Allium; species Allium sativum. The sequence goes on from CM060916.1 coordinate 1,016,035,094, forward strand.
ATTATTATGCCTGAACACTACGTCTCCCCGCCCTTTGGGGCGTAAACGAGCCAACGAATGACTCCATTGGACCCGGATCGTCCGATCAAACCGAGGCGCCTCGCAACAGCAACAATCGTCAGGGCATGTAAAACCACTGACACCACTTCTAGCTAGAAAGAAACGCAGGCCCTCCCTGATGTCCTCTCCCGATTCTGGTTCATACCGGGGTGTGAGGCTCACGAATTTACGTTATACACAAAGCTATGCCACATAGGCGGTGCTTTGATCATCACCACAAGACTTTGCTTTTCAACAGAAGCCCTGATCATTTGCCACTTAGGCATGCCACACTAGCAATTCATGCCATGCGACTGACGTCCATCGATATACAACCTCTGAGCTCGTGCGTTTCAGAGAAGGGCGTTAAGCAAAAGAATAAATTCTCCGCCGCCAAACAGATGTATATTTAACAGAGATCAATCAACACATAATAAAATCCAATGTCAGACACACAGTCCATTTACAAGTCCGTTCTGGGTCTGAACGAAACCGGAGGCACTATATACCTCGCAAACCCATCGATCACCACGTACGTCTGGACGATCACCACTCATTATCCATATTTCGGGATGCCTCCCAATCAGGACCTCGGTTACCATCCAAACGAGGTGAAGATCTCCGGTCTTCGACCACCGTCTTCATCTTCGATTAATTATCGTCGATTTAGTTATTCAGAATGGGATAAACCCGGTCTTTCTGAGCAACTCGCGTATATAATAAACAAGTGCAACACTAACATATGCATGCATCATTTCAATTCATTAGTCACTAACCGTCAATCAGTAAGAGAACGATTTCCCAAATATTAACCCCGAAGGCCGAAACCAACATCATATCAACAACCAGGAAACCATTCGACTTAGCCAACCTTCAGTTAATTTCTAAATCACATCCATATCGTTTATAATATTTTATAATGATTTATCGCTATTTTTATTTATTTTAAAATAGCCATTTTATTCAAAACGACGCTTCGGGCCATAACGCGTTCGTGGCGCTGTTTTTCTTCAGATTTGATTTACACATATCTGAAAATCTAACCGTTGGATCTTCACAAAATTTACATCATTAGAAAGATCTTTTCAAAACGAATCCAACGGTTCCAGTTTCGGGAAAATCCGACGGTCGGATCTCCCGGTACAATCGTTTGAAGTTTTGATTTCAAAATACGAACTGCAGCGTCGTTATTCGATTAAATATAATTATATTTATATATATATATATATATATAAATATAATCGATTCTGGCGCTGTTTTTCTTCAGATTTGAATTAAACATTCCAGACAATCCAACCGTTGGATTTTTACAAAGTTGGTGCCGTTGGAAAGATATTTCCAAAGCGAACCCAACGGTTGCGATTTCAGGAAAATCTGATGGTCGGATCTCCCGTACTAATCGTTTGAAATCACAGTTTCAAAATACGAACTGCAGCGTCGTTATTCGATATATTTTAATTCTATTTATATATATATCGATTCTTCGATTTCAAAGCTATATTCTTTTCATACTTTTGAGAAAAATGATATTTTTTATCTACTGTCTTCTATTTCAACATTTCACTATTTTTAACAATTCATGTATATAATAAAAATGTGATTTTTATTGTAAAACAATTCATTTCAAAACTATATTATTATACATTTCATATAGATGATAAAAATGTGATTTTTATTAGAAAACAATTTATTTCAAAACGATATTATTGTATACATTTCATATAGATGATAAAAATGTGATTTTTATTAGAAAACAATTTATTTCAAAAAATATGAATACCATTCAACACATGAATTTCAATTCAACAAATGAATATCGATTCAACACATGAAGGTTTTCTATTCAACGAATAAATATAGTTTCAGCAAATGAAAATAATTCAAACACATGAATATTATTCAAAATTTCGGCAGCATAACGGCGGGGTAGTTAAAACCGGGACCGTCCCTAGTACGGCTCCTCGCTCTACCTTAAAACCTCGCGGTTTTTGACAATGGGGATCATGCATCTAGTTCGCACGCAGGCGGCATGTATATATTTATTTCATTTCCACAAACTAATCCTATGTGGTTTCAACCAAATATTTCTCAACCACAAACGGGTATTTTTCAACCACAATCAATCAATATCAACCACAAACAATCCCAATCAACCATTCGCTATCAATCAATTTTCACATCAATCACAACCAATAAATACCGTCCATGGTTTGTGGACGAGGGGCATATATATATATATATATATATATATATATTTATTTATTTATATTTATATATAGAAATTCACTTCTATTTCAACACAAATATAATTTTTACAATGCATATATAACTTATACATCGAACGTACAACTTATACAACGCTTATACATGAGGTGTACAACGCTTATATAACCCATACATCGACCATATAATTTATACATCGTCGTTTTCCATATCGTTTATAAATTAGAAATCTCACATTGGGTTCCACTGACGCCAAAAATAGCAGAAGGCTCAGAAAAATATGCGGTCTCTTCTAGAATGTAGAAGACGTCCACACGAGTGCATTGTCTCTTGTTTCACTGAATTTCGATAACACAGCAAAAAGATATGATTTTCCAAAGTTTGCAACGGTTTAAAGGTGTTAAAACAATTGAAAATAAAACAAGCCGTATACCTTGCTTCGAGGTTCAAAACTAGGTCAGCGATTATCTCCAAATCCGAGCGACTAGAGGATGATCGGCCGATGCCACGACGTAGGGCTCCGAAACCCGCGCCAGGGGGTCCCCACCGCTGTCAACTCGATCGCGGCTGGAGGGAGGAATCGGGCGAGGTACGGCGGCACTTCAGAGCGTCAGATCTTGCGAAATACTGAACGAGGGAGGGCGAATCCTATATGGGTTTGAAGAGGAGGCTCGGATCTTCAAAAAGTTCCAAAGGGGTGTGGTTTCGTTGAGAGATGGAAGAGAAAAAGAGGAGGAAAGAATCGGAGGTCTTTCGCCGTTGATCGAGAGGAGCGGGAGAGAGAAAAGAGAGAGAGAGAGATGAGGTGGCCCAATGAGAATATTTTATTTATTTATATATTTTTAAATTTCGAAAATACCCTCTTTCACTTACGAACCCCAATCCAGACCCAACGACTATCATCCCTAGCGTTTTACCCCCATTCCGAACACAATGGGATATGTTTCGAAGGCCCATTCGATAGTTTCAGTCAGTTTTCCTTCAAATTAAAATATAAAACATTCAATATTTAATTTGAACGTACATTTCAATTTGCCGGGGTCACAAACTGATTCGAAAAATTCCAGAAAAATAAATTTGGCTATGTTTTGACGATACGGTCCCAACAAAACTAGTTTCGTCGAATTCTGAGACCGTTTGCAAAAAGGCCCTTTTCTGGTCGATCCAATTTAACTATAATTGACCAAAACACGTTTTCCTTTGCCACGCTCACATACTAGCTTCAAAAATTATGAAATTTGAAACCTAGCAATAACTTCTCATCCCGGATCCAACAAAAGTGGTTTCGTCGAATTCCGAGGTCGTTTGCAAAATGGCCAATTTCACGGGCTATATAAATTCCATAGCGACCTTTCTGAAAATTCATTTGGCCATAACTTTTGCTTTCCGCTATGAAAATTCGATTTTTCAGATTCGTTAGAAAGGTATTCGCTAACAGATTTAAATATTTTTGGTTTCACTCAAATCCGTTTTGTTTTGCACCCGGTACAGCCCGACAAAGTTTGAATTAAAATTTTGAAACTGCAGCGCCATTTCAGGCCTTGTTTATAATTATAATTAATTATATTCGTTTTCAAACGTCGATTCAAACTCACTTTTCATCGCTACTATTTAAAATATTTATTTTAAATATTTAAAATCCATTATTTTAGCCAATTTAAAAATTTTAAATTGGTTTAGATTTTCTGGGTCGTTACAAAATAGCAATAAAGGCTGCATACCAGACCTTGATTAAAATAGACCAATTTTAAAACACAGCTTCACAGCCAATATTTCCAAGGACGTTGTACTTGATCCTATGGTCCAATAAAAATCTTTCATCCAAAATAAGTTGGCTAATGCAGGTATGTGTCTATGATCCCACTTTGCTATTTTATAATTTAACTTCATTTTGTCAATTTAAGGTTGTTCAATGCGTACACTATTAAATCACAAATAGTCTGGAAGAAATTAAAAAGCAAGTTATATATTACAATATCTAGATCAAACCAGATGTAATAAACTAAAACTCAAGGTTATAGTTGCACCTTATACAAACTAAGATTTACACAAAACTAAAAATAAATAATGAAGGTTTTTAGGATGCTAAACAATTTTATGGGTAAACAACATAATTTAACCTTTACAAGTTAACAAACGTTATTTCAATTATCCCCAGTGCGAACAAGACAGATAAACAATTAGTAAATATTATGGATGTCTATACAAACGAAAATATATTCTCCCTCGTTGATATTAAAATGAAGGCCAAATGAAAAGAAGAAAAAAAAATCATTCTTTAACTTGATCCTCCTCCCTTGTTGACTTGTTTACGCGAGTGTCCATTTAGTTGTTTTGCAAACCTCAAGATAAAAATATATTCTCTTTCGTTCCACTATACTAGATTGCTTAATTCATCACAAATTTGTTCAGAGAACAAGGTCACGCTCAGTTTAAATCCGCGACATTTTACCACACTGTATTTATTCATAAGGAAAATTTTATCTGAAAAACCAGACTTGACCAAACAATGCATGTAAGAAAATATTAACAAGTGGAACGATGTTTATTGTACTTCAACATGCTTATGTGTCTACAGGAGAACAACTCATATTATCTGATTCTGATACAAAATCTCTTTTCATTTTTTGAGATTAAATTCCATGTACACAGGGAGTTTTGTTTTTGAGATTAAAACTGTGTATATTAATATAGTAGAAGTATGGATGCGTTACTTACATAATTTAGTTATTTCTGCATTTTTGTTTTGTTATATGCAATTTTATCACTTGTAAACAAAATAAAGTATTATAACTAAGTTATCTGACCTTCAAAAACGGTCGACATATTTACTAAAAGCCTTAATCTGCTTGAAGATTGTAATATTCCAGTACTTTGTCAAAAGTCTAGGCAAATTCATAGATTTTTTATTTCAAACCTAATAAATTGACATCATTAATGACAATGAAATTATGGATTTAGTTGAGCCATCGTATTGGAGACAAACAACTGAAGAACTACAGTGGAATTAAAACAAACAACTTATATGCATTATTGTTTCCAAGACTACAAAAATATATAAAAGATAATTAAAACCAGATGCCTCAAATCAACCAACTAGCTATTTAACTTGCCAAACAGTATGTCAAGAAAATTCTTCGCTAAACTTTGCTAGTACATTATCGAGATGCATACCAAAGCTCTCCTACTTGTATATAATTAAGATTTCTAACTTTGCTTAAACGTATAACCAATCATTAAACTCTTCGCTAAACTCAAAACGCATAAAAAAAATTTAGGGAATCACAAACAAGGGGATTGATAAATCGTTAATACCTGAAGCAATCCAAACTAGTAAATCAGTAAATCACGCAGATCCAAATTAGCGTTGAATTCACCCTTGACGGGTCGATGAAGAGTCGATGTGGATAAAAGATTTATGTTGATTACCTTCTTTTTTCGTTGATAAACAATTTCCGTCATTAAAGGGGGTTTACTTTTTTGTTTTCCTTCGATAAATAAAGTGTTAATAGAAATTGACGTGTTGATAGAAATTTAGGCGCGGTAGGGTTGTTTATGGAGGGGAGATTTGGTTTTGTGGAATGTACTGTCCAATATAATTAGCGTCCAATAGGTGGGAACGGGATGCAAATAAAATGAAATTGCTTCTGATGTGTAAGGATCAGAAGCAAAAAACTAAATTGGCTTCCTTCTTATTGCTTCCGTTTCTACAACAACAGAAGCAAATTTTAATAGTTGGATTTTCTACTGTACTCCTTGTACTAATTGCTTCTAATGTAGTGATGGAACAGAAGCAAATAATATTATTTGCTTCTTTTGCAGGCACATCAGAAGCAAATGAGGAGAAGCAACAAGTGTTTTTTGTACTAGTGGTTCTCGCATATCCATTGATCTCCAAGTACGTCTGGACGATCACCACTTGTTACCTTGTCTTGGGATGCCTTCCAATCAAGATATCAGTAATCATCCAAATGACGTGAAGACCTCCGGTCTTCAACCACCGTCTTCATCTTCGACTTTTAATCGTCATAGTAAATATTTAGAATGGGTTAAACCCGGTCTTTCCGAATAACTCGCGTATTTTATAATCGATAATTAAGTGCTATAGAAACACATCATACGCCTCATTCCAATTCAGAATATTCTTTTAATAAAATATTCATATTATTAAGGAAAGGTTCCCATTAATTTTATCAAAGATAAATTCTTTTAAATTTATTCTTTAATCTTCTTTTTAAAGATTCATTAAAACTCCAATTTGGTTTTCATATCAAAAATCATCACTTTATGATCATTCAACTTTAAGAAATTAATCTTGTCTTTAACTGGGTTAAAGAACCAATGTCATTTAAAACACAGTTCACGATAAACCCAAAATCATATTCCATCAAATAAGGAAATTTCACGGAAATCGAATCAATATATAATCGATATAAATTTCCGTATCAGATTGATAATATAAATGGAATAACGACAAAGCCTTTTAAATTCTATATATAATAACGGTCTTCTTTTGCAGAAGTTCATTTCGATTATTATTAAATTGAATTCCCTTCAATTCCAAATTAATATATAAAATTGAAAAACCTTATTTTGGAAAATTCCCATTAAATCTAAATAAAAAGATTTATAAATTCCAAATTATACTTTCACTATTAATTGGGTTAAAGAACAAATGTCGTTCACAGTTCACGATAAACCCAATTCACATTTCATTTCATTCCAATTACTAAATATAATTGGAAACTATAATAATCTTAATAAAAAGATTTATTCTTTTCATATGGGGTTTAAGAACAGTGTTATTTAAGACACCACTAATGACAAACCCAAAAATCCAATTTATTTTTTTTAATTCCAATTTAATATTAATTAATTGGAAAGCTTCATTAAATCTTAATTTAAAGGTTTATTCTAGTTAATAACTAGTTCATGACGAAAAAAAATATATTTTTATCTTTTCAAATATGGAATTTTTCATCCAAAATCTTTCCAAATTATTAATTATGATTTGACATAATTTTACCATATTTCAAATAATTTTATCAAGGCATGTACAGTCGGTTTCCAATAACGACCACCGAATTGCATTCATAGCGACCTTTTTCAAATTTGATTTGGACATAATTCCAAATTTAACCATTAGATTTCAAAACTCTTATATTCATTGGAAAGCTCTTATCGATACGAACCCAACGGTTCTGATTTTAGGAGAATCCAATGGTCGGATCGCCCATTACATCAATTTGAAGTTAATGGTCGAAATTCGTGAACGGTCGTTGCACGGCCCGTTCTATTCAGGCCATTAAATATATATATCTATATTATATATTTTGTCGATTTCCATTTAACACGTATTTATAAAATATTTATAAATTCATTTTAAATCGATTCCAACTTCAGTTCAATTTTAAATCAAAATTGAGTATTCTATATCTTTAAAATATTACAATATTAATATTTTCAAAATATTATATTTTGAAATCACTTCTTTTCAATATTCATTATAAGGTGAATAAAATCGATTGATAAACCCGTTCGGGTTAAAAATGACGTTTCTATACTTAACCCGGTTTCAAATTTTTATATTTTTGTATCCATCCAAAAACGGACATAAAAATCATAATTTTATTCTTCACTGAATATGATTTTAAAATATTCGTTATTTTAAAATATTCGTTATTTTAAAATATTCTTTATTTTAAAAGATTCTTTATTTTAAAATATTCTTTATATAAAAGATATTCTGAATCGGATTGCGACTCAATCAATTACCATATAATTTCTGTTATATGGATTTCATACATCGCATGTATATAACAATAATGATAAATAATCATTAAGCAATCGATTCACATCCAGAGTGAAGTTTACAACTGTGTGAGCATTAAAATAAATAAATAACGCTCATCACAGTATGCCAATCCATCGATTGACATACAACTAAATATTAGAACTAGTGTATGTCAAATATCATCCCAATACCCGTATGAAGTTTTCAAACAGCAACAATTCATTTAGATAAATCATTGGTTAATAAATCTAACCAATTATATTTCGATTTAAATTATTTTCTATATAACAAATTTTCACGGTTTAAATTGTAAATGGATATTTATAATTTAATTTCAACTACCATATTAATATTAACATTATTATGATAATGTTTTAATCTAGCACAAATCATATTTTTAACATACAACCAATTTTCTAATATCGCTAACATAATAATGAAAATGTTTTAATCTTTAACATATTTTGAATTTCTAACTAATGATCGATTTAATCATTTCTACATGCACTATAAAAATGTAAATTTTATCATTGACATATTCTTTTTTTAACATAACATTTCCTAACAAAATGACATCTTTATTCTAACATGACATTATCTAATAAAATGACATTTTAATTTCACATGACATTATTCTAAATAAATGACATTTTTAATTGACATGGCATTATTCTAAATAAATGACATTTTTAATTCACATGACATTATTCTAAATAAATGATATTTTTAATTAACATGACCTTATTTATAACAAAATGATATTTTTAATTAACATAACATTCCCTATGTTTCTAAGGACAAATAAAAAGAATGTTTTATTTTCATAACATTTTCTATGCTCTTTAATGACAAATAAAAAGGAATATTTTATTTGCATACATTTCTAATCTCAACATGACAAATAAAAGGAAATGTTTCTGTTTGCATACAGTTAGTTCTATTTAAAACTGACGAATAAAAATGTAAATTTAATTGCATACAAATTTCTATCCTTATCATGACAAATAAAAATGTAAATTTATTTCCACACAAATTTTTATCCTTAACATAACAAATAAAATGACTACTTTTATTTGTTTACAAATTCAGTGTTAACATAACACATAAGAATGATATTTTTATGTTATCGACAATTTTAATTCAACATCACAAATAAAAATGATATTATCATGTTGTTGACAATTCTAATTCAACATAAAAATGTTTTTATATGACAATTCTAGTTCAACATAAAAATGATATTTTTATGTGACAATTCTTGTTCAACATAAAAATGATATTTTTATGTGACAATTCTAGTTCAACATAAAAATGATATTTTTATGTGACAATTCTAGTTCAACAAAAATGATATTTTTTTTGACACAAATATATTTAACAAAAATGTTATTTTTGTTTGGACGCAAAACTATTTGACAACAATATAATTTTTGTTTTAACACTTCTCTATTTAACAAAAATGAATATTTTGTTTCAACACTTTTCTATTTAACAAAAATGAATACTTTGTTTTAACACTTTTCTATTTAGCAAAAATAAATATTTTGTTTTAACACTTTTCTATTTAACAAAAATGAATATTTTGTTTCAAAACTTTTCTATTTAACAAAATGACAAATTTGTTTCCGCAATTTTATTTTAACATAATGATCATCCAATCAACAGATCTACTAACAACATCAATCCCAAATCAAATCACGTATAATCACCAATAGAATTTAATAGCGTATTGATAATAACATAATCATTATTAATTAATTTTAATTATATAAAAATATAGAATTATCACATTGATTTTACTGAATTTCCAACTTGCTCCGTTTAAGCTCTGGTTAGTTCCATTGCGTATATAATCTCACCATGATCCCAACGGATCTGAAATCGTCGGATTTAGACCTCGTATGAGAGAGATACGATGTTACGAACATTGATTATATTAATTAATTAATTAGTTAAAAATTAAATCCCTTAACTTTCTCCTTCCACTTCGTCGTTACCCTGTACAAACCAAAACCCAACTCCATCCTCTTTGGTCCAGAACGCACCCTCCCTCGAAGCACTGGACCCGAATCCAGGAACACCACACCGAAGATCGCGCCAACCTCTGCTCGCGCCCAGACGTGGGCCCCACTCACACCTCCCCAGGCCCTCAAATTCTGCTCCAAACTCCGGCACTTTGAGCCACGATTTCCTCCAAGTCACCACACCATCGAAGATCACGACCATTGAACTTGTAGAGCTCGAGGAGCTCTTTAATTTTGTAATTGTAATTTCCTGAATTCATTGAGTGAGATAAGAGATTGAGTGGAAAAAAGATTGGAGTGTTTTAGCCATCGTTTTTTTAGAGGGAGCGACGGCTGTATTATATGAATTAGGGTTTGAGGTATTTTACCCATATTTATAGCGTATTTCCAATTTATTTAATTCATTTATTTCAAAAATTCATGTTTATCGATACAACTTCCAAATCTAACCCAACGACTGGCGCCCCTAGCCAAATACCCCTATTCCTGACACAATGGAATATGTCCCAAAAGCCAATTCTATCGTTTCGATCAGTTTTTATTAAAATTAAAATATAAATCAATGTATATTTAATTTAAACGTACATTTTAATTTACCGGGGCCACATACTGACTCTAAAAATTACAGAAAAATTATTTCTAGCTACGTTTTGACGATACGGTACTAACAAAATTAATTTCTTTGAATTTGGAGACCGTTTAGAAAATGGCCCTTTTCTGGTCGGTCCAATTTGACTGAAATTGACAAAACATATTCTCTTTTGCCACACTCACATATTGATTCCAAAAATTTTGAAAATTGGAATCTTGCAATAATTTGACATTCCGGATCCAACCAGGGTGGCTTCGTCGAAAATGGAGGTCGTTTGCAAAATGGCTATTTTTAATATTAAAAAATATATGTAAATTCCATAGCGACGATTCTGAATTTTTAACTGGCCATAACTTTTTATTCCCGCTATGAAATTTCTGTTTTTCTGATTCGTTTGAAAGATATTTTTAAACAGATTCTAATATTTTTGGTTTTACTGAAATCCGATTTTTTTTGAATCCTGTATATTCAGTCAAAGTTCAAAATTCAAAATTTCAAACTACCGCGCTATTTTTTAACTCCTTTTATAATTAAAGTAAATATATTCGTTCTAACTTAAATTTAAATAATTTTTTAATTGTTATTATTTAAAATAAATCATTTTAAATGTTTAAAATCCATTAAAATTTCTAAAATAAGAAAATTTTAAATTGGTTCCAAAATTCCGGGTTGTTACAATCTCCCCCACTTAAAATTTTTTCGTCCTCGAAAAGGAACGGAGCTGAAAGTTGTTTAATTAACCAACTCAACTTTAACTTTATTAGTTGATTAACTTTTATATATTCAAAAATAATATTTTCTAAGATCGGATTATATATATAATCACAAATACGTTAATTATAATTTGTCACTCTCAACTCATTCTAGGCCATTTCTAACCCCATCTCTAACGAGTTTCTCATTCTAAGATACTACTGATCCTATCTCTAGTAAGTATTCTTTTATAGGATATTCCTAATCCTACCTCTTATGAGTCTTTTATTCAGTTCTAACGAGTTGTACCCCAAAGATTTGAGCTAACCAAAGCTTTGATACCACATGTAATGACCCGAAAATTCCCCTCAGCGAGAAATCACCGGATACACTAACTTTGGGCATACAACACACCAGAACAAATAATAGAAGACTTTTACAAACATCATAATAATGTTACATTAAAGTACAGAATATCATAGTACATCGAATATATTACAATGAAAGATTAATTTACAATGAATGTAATACACTACAACAGAAACGAATAAACTAACACAGCGGAAGACTATCAATGCTCTGGACATAGCTTTAAGCTTCGATCCAGAATCCTGCTCAAATATATCTGTGAAATAAGCTACTTGACTGCTAGTGTGGAAAATATGGGCACCCGAGTTTGCAAGTGAAGCAAACTATAGGTCAGTCATGGGATTGGTATGAGAAATCTACTTAACTAATCTAATAATAAGGCTAATCAAAGGACCACACCACTAACGCGAAACAGGTTTACTCCATTGGATTGTCAGTGCGTAAAATAAATTAAATCGTTAAACAACGTAATGCTTTTTGAAAAAATGAAATTGTTATAAGACTCGAGTCCCATCATACAACGCAACGCAAACCGGAGGATAGAGTTTTACCTTATAATGGTTTAAAATGTTTGATACAATAAAACGGATTTGATTTTTTTATTAGTGTATATATGTTTCAAAAACATTTCAATCATAGACGGCATAGCTACCATATACTATGTCGCCGTACTAGTTATACAATCAAAACCGTATGGTGTCATATTGGAAGTTGGATTTCCATCGTGAACCAAGGCAAGGGATCGACACTCTAGCCCGTGCCTCAGGACTCAGACTTAGGTGAGCCCTTAGGAGCCACAGGGCCGGTCCCCAACTTACATTGGTGGATTGTATATAAATTCCTGAACAATACATCTCCACGCCCTATGGGGTGTAAAATAGAGCCACTAGGGACTCAAATACCAAGGCGCCTCACAATCCAACATCCACATAAGTAAAAATATCTAGGCTTGTAAAACCCAGACACCACTCCTAGCTAGAAAGAAACGTATGTCCTCCCTGGAACTTTCTCCCGTTTCTGATTCATACCGGGATGTGAGGCTCGTGAAGTAACGCTACACAAAGCTATGCTAAATAAAGTTGTGCTTTGATCATCAACCACAAGACTCTGCTTTTCAACAAAAGCCTTAATCATTTGCATCTTAGCGTGCCATATTGTCAGTCCATAGCATACCACCAATATATAACCTCTAAGCTCGTATGTCTCAAAGAAGGGTGTTAAGCAAGAGAATAAATCCTCCGCCACCAAACAGATATATATTTAGCAGAGATCAACGAATATAGCATAAAGGAATACAACGCCAGACATACCATCCATTTACAAGTCCGTTCTGGGTCTGAATGAAACCGGAGACACGTTATTCCCCGTCCCATATGTCCAATACAGGAGAGAGGTTCTCGCATATCCATCAATTTCCAAGTACGTCTGGATGATCACCACTTATTACCTTGTCTTGGGATGCCTCCCAATCAAGACATCAGTAATCATCCAAACGATGTGAAGACCTCCAGTCTTCAACCACCGTCTTCATCTTCAACTTTTAATCGTCATAGTAATTATTCAGAATGGGTTAAACCTGGTCTTTCCGAATAACTCGCGTATTTTATAATCGATAATTAAGTGCTATAGAAACACATCATACGCCACATTCCAATTCAGAATATTCTTTTAATAAAATATTCACATTATTAGGGAAAGGTTCCCATTAATTTTATCAAAGATAAATTCTTTTAAATTTATTCTTTAATCTTCTTTTTAAAGATTCATTAAAACTCCAATTTGGATTTAATATCAAAAATCATTACTTTATTATCATTCAACATTAAGAAATTAATGTTGCCCTTAACTGGGTTAAAGAGCCAATGTAATTTCGAACACAGTTCACGATAAACCCAAAATCATCTTCCATTAAATATGGAATTTTCACAGAAATGAATTCAATATATAATTGATATAAATTTCCGTATCAGACTAATAATATAAATGGAATAACGGCAAAGCCTTTTAAATTCCATATATAATAACGGTCTTCTTTTACAGAAGCTCATCTCGATTATTTCTAAATTGAATTCCCTTCAATTCCAAATTAATATATAAAATTGGAAAACCTTATTTTGGAAAATTTACATTAAATATAAATAAAAAGATTTAAAAATTCTAAATTATATTTTCACTGTTAATTGGGCTAAAGAACAAATGTCGTTTTAAACACAGTTCACGATAAACCCAATTCACATTTCATTTTATTCCAATTACTAAATATAATTGGTAACTATAATAATCTTAATTAAAAGATTTATTCTTTTCATACGGGGTTTAAGAATAGTGTTATTTAAGACACCATTCACGACAAACCCAAAAATCCAATTTATTTTATTTTATTCCAATTTATTATTAATTAATTGGAAAGCTTCATTAAATCTTAATTTAAAGGTTTATTCTAGTTATTAACTAGTTCATGACGATAAAAATATATTTTTATCTTTTCAAATATGGAATATTTCATCCAAAATCTTTCCAAATTATTAATTATGACTTTGCATAATTTCACCATATTTTAAATAATTTTATCACGGCCCGTACAGTCGGTTTCCAATAACAGCCACCGAACTGCATCCATAGCGACTTTTTTCAAATTTTATTTGGACATAATTCCAAATCTAACCATTAGATTTCAAAACTCTTATATTCATTGGAAAGCTCTTACCGATACGAACCCAACGGTTCCGATTTTAGGAGAAACCGACGGTCGGATCTCCCGTTACATCAATTTGAAGTTAATGGTCGAAATTCGCGAACGCTCGTTGCGCGGCGTGTTCTATTCAGGCCATTAAGTGTGTATATATATATAATATTATATATATTTCATCGATTTCCATTTAAAATGTATTTATAAAATATTTATAAATTCATTTTAAATCGATTCCAACTTCATTTCAATTTTGAATCAAAATTGAATATTCTATATCTTTATCATATTATAATATTAATATTTTCAAAATATTATATTTTGAAATCACTTCTTTTCGATATTAATTATAAGGTGAATAAAATCGATCGATAAACCCGTTCGGGTTAAAAATGATGTTTCTATACTTAACCCGGGTTCATATTATTATATTTTTATATTTTTGTATTCATCCAAAAATGGACATAAAAATCATTATTTTATTCTTCACTGAATATGATTTTAAAATATTCGTTATTTTAAAATATTTCTTTATTTTAAAAGATTCTTTATTTTAAAATATTCTTTATATAAAAGATATTCTGAATCAGAATGCGACTCAATCAATTACCATATAATTTCTGTTATATGGATTTCATACATCGCATGTACATAACAATAATGATAAATAATCATTTAGCAATCCATTCACTTCCAGAGTGGAGTTTACAACTGTGTGAGCATTAAAATAAACAAATAATGTTCATCACAGACTATCAATCCATCGATTGACATACAACTAAATATTGGGACTAGTGTATGTCAAATATCATCCCAATACCCGTGTGGGGTTTTCAAACAGCAACAATTCATTTAGATAAATCATTGGTTAATAAATCTAACCAATTATATTTCGGTTTGAATTATTTTCTATATAAAAAAATTTCACTGTTTAAATTATAAATGGATATTTATAATCTAATTTCAACTGCCATATTAATATTAACATTATTATGACAATGTTTTAATCTAGCACAAATCATATTTTTAACGTACAACCAATTTTCTAATATCGCTAACATAATAATGAAAATGTTTTAATCTTTAACATATTTTTAATTTCTAACTAGTGATCGTTTTAATCATATCTACATGCACTACAAAAATGTAAATTTTATCATTGACATGTTCTTTTTTTAACATAACATTTCCTAACAAAATGACATCTTTATTCTAACATGACATTATCAAATAAAATGACAATTTAATTTCACATGACATTATTTTAAATAAATGATATTTTTAATTCACATGACATTATTCTAAATAAATGACTTTTTTAATTCACATGACATTATTCTAAATAAATGATATTTTTAATTAACATGACATTATTCTAATCATATTTTTAATTAACATAACATTCCCTACGTTTCTAAGGACAAATAAAAAGAATGTTTTATTTTCATAACATTTTCTATGCTCTTTAATGACAAATAAAAAGGAATATTTTATTTGCATACATTTCTAATCTCAATATGACAAATAAAAGGAAATGTTTCATTTGCATACAGTTAGTTCTATTTAAAAATTACAAATTAAAATGTAAATTTAATTGCATAAAAATTTCTATCCTTATCATGGCAAATAAAAATGTAAATTTATTTGCACACAAATTTCTATCCTTAACATAACAAATAAAATGACTACTTTTATTTGTTTACAAATTTAATGTTAACATAACACATAAGAATGATATTTTTATGTTATCGACAATTTTAATTCAACATCACAAATAAAAATGATATTATCATGTTGTTGACAATTCTAATTCAACATAAAAATGTTTTTATATGACAGTTCTAGTTCAACATAAAATGATATTTTTATGTGACAATTCTTGTTCAACATAAAATTGATATTTTTATGTGACAATTCTTGTTTAACATAAAAATGATATTTTTATGTAACAATTCTAGTTCAACATAAAAATGATATTTTTACATGACAAATCTAGTTCAACATAAAAATGATATTTTTATGTGACACAAATATAGTTCAACAAAAATGATATTTTGTTTTGACACAAATATATTTAACAAAAATGTTATTTTTGTTTTGACACAAAACTATTCGACAAAAATATAATTTTTGTTTTAACACTTCTCTATTTAACAAAAATGTTTTGTTTCAACACTTTTCTATTTAACAAAAATAAATACTTTGTTTTAACACTTTTCTATTTAACAAAAATGAATATTTTGTTTTAACACTTTTCTATTTAACGAAAATGAATATTTTGTTTCAACACTTTTCTATTTAGCAAAATGACAAATTTGTTTCCATAATTTTGTTTCAACACAATAATCATCCAATCAACAGATCTACTAACAACATCAATCCCAGATCAAATCACGTATAACTACAAATAGAATTTAACAGCGTATCGATAATAACACAATCATAATTAATTAATTTTAATTATATAAAATATAAAATTCTCACATTGATTTTACTGTATTTCCAACATGCTCTGTTTAAGCTCTAGTTAGTTCCATTGCGTAGATAATCTCACCACGATCCCAACAGATCTGAAATCGTCGGATTTGGACCTCGTATGAGAGAGATACGATGTTACGAACATTGATTATATTAATTATATAATTAATTAATTAGTTAAAAATTAAATCCCTCAACCTCCTCCTTCCTCTTCGTTGTTACCCTGTACAAACCGAAACCCAACTCCATCCTCTTTGCTCCAAAACGCACCCTCCCTCGAAGCACTGGACCCGAATCCAAGAACACCACACCGAAGCCTGCGCCAACCTCTGCTCGCGCCCAGACGTGGGCCCCACTCGCACCTCCCCAGGCCCTCGAAATCCGCTCCAAACTTCGGCACTTTGAGCCACGATTTCCTCCAAGTCACCACACCATCGAAGATCACGACCGTTGAACTTGTAGAGCTCGAGGAGCTCTTTCATTTTGTAATTGTAATTTTCGGGATTCATTGAGTGAGATGAGAGATTGAGTGAAAAAATATTGGAGCGTTTCAGACATTGTTTTTTTTAGAGGGAGCGGCGGTTGTATTATACGAATTAGGGTAGGTATTTGACCCGTATTTATAGTATATTTCCAATTTATTTAATTCATTTATTTCAAAAATTCATGTTTATCAATACGAACTCCAAATCTAACCCAACGACTGTCGCCCCTAGCCAAATACCCCGATTTCGAACACAACGGAATATGTCTCGAAAGCCAATTCTATCGTTTTGATCTGTTTTTATTAAAATTAAAATATAAATCAATGTATATTTAATTTAAACGTACATTTTAATTTACCGGGGCCACATACTGACTCTAAAAATTACAGAAAAATTATTTCTAACTATGTTTTGACGATACCGTCCTAACAAAATTAATTTCGTTGATTTTGGAGACCGTTTGAAAAATGGGCCTTTTCTGGTCGATCCAATTTGACTAAAATTGACAAAACACGTTCTCTTTTGCCACGCTCGCATATTGATTCCAAAAATTATGAAAATTGGAATCTTGCAATAATTTGACATTCCGGATTTAACAAGGATTATTTCGTCGAAAATGGAGGTCGTTTGCAAAATGGCTATTTTTAATATATATATATAAATTCCATAACGACTATTCTGAATTTTTAACTGGCCATAACTTTTTATTCCCGCTATGAAATTTCAGTTTTTCAGATTCGTTGGAAAGATATTTTTAAACAGATTCTAATATTTTTGGTTTAACTTAAATCCGATTTATTTTGAATCCTGTATATTCAGTCAAAGTTCAAAATTCAAAATTTCAAACTACCGTTCTATTTTTAACTCATTTTACAATTAAAGTAAATATATTCGTTCTAACTTAAATTTAAATAAAATTTTAATCGTTATTATTTAAAATATTTAAAATCCATTAAAATTTCTAAAATATTTTTTTTAAATTGGTTCCAAAATTCCGGGTTGTTACATGGTTGCTCAAGATGATCTAAGCTTATGGATAGTCGCCAGTGATGATGACTAGAGTTGTGAAGGCCATGGAATTATCGTTAGTCGGAGATTCTAGCGGGCTTTAAGCTGGGGTATTGTGGGGATGCCTATTAGGATCTGATTCGATAAAGATCGTGTACCCCGGGCAGTCATGATGGGCTTAGTTGTCTTTGTGAGTAAGACAAACATACGAGTCACGATGTTGTATGGATTTTAGCTAGAATTGGGGTTCACCATTAGGCCTTAATAGATGGCATGTCATGGCTAGTCATACGATTAACAATGGTTTCAAGGCAAGGTAGGCAGTGATAGCCAGAGTCATGGATGCTATTGTTTGTATCATCTTGTGTGGATTATCTGCGTTGAGGAAGATATTTCTTGGGTGCTTATATGATGTTGGTATAGGCCTTCGGGGATTGTGCTTGGGGGATGTCGAACTCGATTAGGGTGGTATATGCTTGATTATTGGTCGTGTTATTGTTTGTTTCTCTACTAATTGTTGTAAAGGCTATCACTGTCGGATGCGGAGGAGATGGGTTGAGGTTCTTCTCTGTTGTTGTATTGGTAGATTGGAAGATTAATCTACCTATTTCTCATATACTTTATTGATGATGTTAGATAGTTGTTTATTTCTCATTAAAAATATTGTATGACTTAAGGTTTTATGTCTCACTCTTATTACCTTGGGTTGTTCATCCATGTATTGGATGGGCAGACTGAATAGTAGGTAACAGTTAGTAGATATTGATGAGGATGATGCTATTGAGCGACGACGAGCAAGAGGCTGGCGTATTATTTCCTACTATCTTCTATTTGTTGGTTCGCTATTATGATTGTTGATTCTCTGAGTGACTTGTATTGAGGCATTTTGTACAGATTCTAATGATGTAATCCAGTATGATGTATGGATATTTTCTTTTACTATAATATGAAAGTTTCATTCTGTTCAATAATGCTTCACTATTAATGCCTATTATATATGTTCTATTATATTTTATCCCTGCGCTGTGAGTTATACGACAAATTCTGCTTGTGTTTCTATCCTGATGATCGTCCATAACTGCTTAGCACGTCTTTCAGCGCATTATTCCTCTTGTTAAGTGCAGGAGTTATGGGCGGTCGTTACATTTCCATTCCGCATACCCATGGAAAGGGTGGTATCGTGGCCAACACTTTAAGTCGGAAGCAGTCTATCCTTAGTGCTATCATCAAATGGAGATAGTTAGAGTTTCTCTCTAGTTTCAATTTGCAACCACCGTATTAGGCAACTCAAGGATTTCTTGGAGTTATAGTGATAAGACCAATTCTGATGGAAAGGATCAAAAGTGAGTAAAAGCTTGATGATGAGTTAGTGGTATTAAAAGAAAAAGTTTCTATCGGAGAATCTTTCCCTCATTCTGATAGATATTCTATTGATCGTAGTGGTAGCTTGTGAAGAGATGGTCAGGTTTGTGTTCGTGGGAGTATGGATCTTAGGGAGAAGATGCTTGTGGAATATCAAAAGTCAAGAATGACCATACACCCCGGAGGTGAAAAAATACTTAGGGACATATAAAGAAGCTTTTTTGGGAAGGAATGGAAAGAGACGTGGCAGAGTTGGTCAATAGATTTTTATTTTGTCAAAGGGTGGAGGCAGAGCAAGGTAAGCCTGGAGGACTTTTGTTACCCCTAAAGATTCCTCCTTGGAAATGGGAACACATTTCTATGGATTTTATTGATGGGCTTCCTAATAGAAAGAAGGAGAATGAAGCCATATGGATAATAGTGGACCGGTTAACGAAGAGCGCCCATTTTATTATGATCAGAAGAGTAGGACCGTTATTAGCCTAGTTATATGTTATGGAGATTTTTAGGTTGCATGGGATTCCAACTACCATAGTAAGTGATAGAGACTCGTTGGTTACTAGCGAATTTTGGAAGAGCCTTCAAGAAGCTTTGGGAACGACCCTGAGTTTGAGTAAATCCTATCATCCGCAAGTAGATGGCTAGACAAAGAGAGTCAATAGAGTCTTGGTAAATATAATCAGAGCCTGCATAGTTGACTATGGAGGAGCATGGAAGCAGAACTCGCCTTTGGTGGAGTTCTTGTATAAGAACAGTTAATACGCAATGATTGGTATGGCCCCTTACGATTCTTTGTATGGGCAACCATGCAAACAGCCAACTTATTGGTGGGAAACTACCGACAAGGTTTTACTTGGACCAAACCTTATCCGCGATTCTATATAAATTATTTCTTTGATTCGGCAAAGAATGAAGGTTGCCCAAGACCAATAGAAGTCATACGTAGATAGGAGGAAGAAGGGACTAGAATTTGATGTTGGAGATTTTCTATTTGTTAAGGTTTCCCCTCTGAAGAAGATAGTCCGGTCTGGAAAGACTAAAAAGTTGGCTCCCATGTTTATTGGGCCTTTTAGAGTTTTGGATAGGATCGGGAAGATAGCTTACCAAGTGGATCTTCCTGAGCAATTGTCGGGGGTCTGCAATGTTTTTCATGTTTCTCGTCTTCGCAAATTCCTTCATGATTCAGCTAGCTGACTCGAGCTTAATGATATTGAGGACATAGGGAGCTTCGAGTTGGAGTCCAGGATGCCCCGTGCCAGCACAATGATCATGAAGCACGGAATCAAACGACTCCACAACAAATCTATTCCCCCAGTCTGAGTTCAGTGGGGAGATAACCCTACGGAAAGCACTTGGAAACTAAAGAGAAAATTAGAAAAACTCATCCAGAGCTTTTCTCGGGTAATTAACTTCTCCCAAATTTTCGGTTTTTGTTGCATTGTTGTTTCTAGATTGGATGGTAGAAGATTGATGCAACACAAATGCACCATACACTCATATAAAATTATATGCATATTAGAATGTTTGCATACATATTGCATCTCTTATTACATTGACACGCTAGGACTGAGCTCATTATTAGTAAGTCTACAGTTCATAATCATTATGAGTTATGGATTTTTATTAAAATAACAAGCGTGTACAACATGGTTATTTAGAGCAATTTGTGTTCTTCGTCCCTTCAAAATATTTCGGGATGAAAACTCAAATAAGCAGGGAGAATGTAACGCCCCGTAAAATAAACATATATTAAAATATAATAATATAATTTAAAATAAATAAGGAAAATCAATAATAATCTAATGGGATGAAAAATGAAATTTTGAATAACCAGGAATTGGATTACGAAAGTATTGTAGTTGCATTCATGGCAAGATTCTGACCCATTTTCATATTTTATTTATTGAAGACAGAGTCCATATGTAAAAGGTATTAATAAATCAAGTTGTGCATATATATTAACGTACAAAGTTTGAATTTCAAAAAAATAAATATACAAACCTGGGATATATTAATTTGAATAAGCATGAAAAGAATATTCTTTTTTAATTCAAATTTGTATATGTATATTTATACACATTCGGGACAAGAATAATTATATAAGGTAACAATTCAATCAAAATAAATCATGAAATTAATAAAATAGCAATGTATAGGAGACATTATCTCTTGGGCTTGACTCCAAAAAGGGGTTAACTACTCCGGTCGACCGCCCTCCTATATGGTGCCCAGTGAGGAGTTTTTATTAAAGGATGACTTATTTATATTTTTCACCAAACAGACTGCTTGGATTAAATATATTTAATCCAACAGTCCATATACACGATGTGAACTATAAATAAGACCCCAAACCCTCAGTCAAAACCTTACATCTATTCTTCTTCATGCCTACATGATGCCTTTCTGCCATTGTTAATTCCAGAAAAGAAAAGGGTTTAGGTTAATGAAGACCAAATCCATAACTTATTCTACTCAATTCTGTTAATGCTCATTCATACAGCATTGTGAGTGGAATTCATTTAAGATACTATTTTCTATGATTTGCTAGTTTAAAAGTTGGATTATTGTGCCTAGGAAGATTTGAGTTATTACAAAAAGAAAACAATACAAAATCCCTTAAATCTTCCATTTGCTTATTGTTTGTATGAAGAAATTGTCAATCAACTTGTATACGTAGTTTTGGGTTATTGAAATAATGAAAGAGAAGCATGATTAGTGTTGTATAATTCCCTATATTTTTCGGATTCATCTTATTTTATTTTGTGTAATTTCATATGTTTGGTTTTGTGTAGAATTTTAAGATTTGGATGGAACTGCAAATTTGAATAGGTTTAAATCTCTATTTTTCTAAATAGACTATTTGAACGTATTGTTTACAAGATATCCAAGTACTAAGGTTTTGCATGCAAACATACATAAAAGTGGATTCGTTAAAAATAGGAATGATATATATTGGATATATGGCACTTTATTTATCTTTTATTATTTAGATAATCAAGTCAAAACTATGTTGCAAGTTCTTTGATTTGCTATTATTGTTTTCCCATTTTGATTATTAAATGTTAATATGTTCATTTATTCCATACTTGTAGGGAATATGGGAAATAACTTGTAAACCTTTAATTTAAAATAGGGATTGACATTTCAAACGTGGTTAGGATTTAAATTACGTTAGCTTGATTCACTCTTATATATATAGCGTAAACAACATAGTATTAATACGTGTTAATTGCGTAATAAATGCAGTTAAATTTGGAATTTGAATTCGAATGTCCCCATAGCAATTTATATGTTTATGTGTGTCAATGGCTTTATATATATTACTGACACATGGATACGAGGTTAATCGTTACTTGTAGTAGAAGTCTACCCGGAACCGACTGGCATATCCAGCATCTACAAGTAAGCTCGGTTGATGTGACAGATCAAAGTGCCATGAGCCATTATAATTAGTACACTATGATACGAGGTTAGGCCCAACTTGTAGTAGAAGCCTACCCAAAACCGCCTGGCAAATAGATCATCCATAAGTGGTTGGTCTAATGTGAGATATCTAGTGTATATATGTATATCAATGTGTGAAGTAGGCCTTCCTTGGAGAAGAGTTATTAAGCGGCTAACCTACTATGATTTGGGTATTAAGTATTTAGGACTAAGTCCATTTATAAGGTTCACTCCTACGTTTAGGACCCAAGTTATGGGACTCGCCTTTACAAATGTCTTAAATGGTCATTGGGTTCTTGTTCCTCGTATAAGGTATTAAATGGTCTTATTAGGCGATAACGTAAGTAGAGTAGTCCTCCAAGTAATGTCCGCTTCTTATCTAAGGGGCTAGTGAGGGACAACCTAGGGACATATTATATATATGGCCTAAAGGAACTGCCATCTAAGGAAAGTATTAAGTGGCTAGGAGTTCACCCATAGGAAAATTAGATAGTAATAAGAGGGTTCGCAGGGAGGATTCTCTTCGATAAATAAAGTTAAGCTCCTGACCCAAACCTGGTAGTAAGTGGTCGTTACTATTTCTCGACCTACAAGAGAAATTATTTATGACGTTAACGCTATGGATGAGGTCTTAAGTGGATAGGGTCCTCCATAGGGTATTAAGTGACTGTTGGGATGTCCTGTGACAACCACGAGATTCAAACCTCTGACCTTCAGAAAAGCAACACCATGCACTAACCACTGCATTAAAAGATTTTTTTTCAATTAACCAAATAGTTAAAAAATGTCATGTCTCAAAATATCAGTCAAAAAAAATCAGAGTAGAATAATAATATCCCCCAAATGGTCAAAAAGATACAACTTAACCTTGGAAAGAGAACAGGAAGTAATCCATCTTTTGCAGAAATCCATAATGACAAAATAACCAAAGAAATCTGAACTGTACGCTTTCTTCTTGTGAGCCTAGGGGAAAGAAAAGAGAAAGGAAGAAAGGAGATGGGTCAGACATAAAGCCTGGTGAGCTGCCATGATTACCAGTTCGACTGCTAAGTTAAGAAAAACAAATAAATAGTAGTTCTAGTGTCATAAAAGGGTAATTGTCTGTACATATCCAAAGGTGAACAATACCTGATATAAATTGATAACAAGGATTAGCAATTCTTGTGAAATAAGACAATAATGATATTAATGATCATATTCAAGCATGCTGACTTTTTTGCACCACTATAAGTTTAGACAGAAACAAGTAATTAGGAAGGAATTTCCTAATGCTACCCATCGACTGACTTCCTATATAAGATGTGAATAACCTGTGCCAGCCACGACATTCGGGGATATAGTCCCGAACCCATCAACTAAAAAGACACAGCCTTACCCACAGGCGTTACAATGTCTTATCTTCCCTATTCGAACTAGTGCACACTCATGGTTCCGCCGGAACGTGCTTGTACCCACCTCCAAATTTTAAACCTCTTACAATCAAGCATCAGTTAAGCATACCCTAGTCTCTCCCGAGACTCAGATGATAATAAGAGGGTACTGAATGATATGGGTTCCAAGAAAGCAAGAAAGTAACAACTAGGTGTTTCTTGATCCCCTTATATCTATTAGAACAAACCCCTTTCAAGATTAGCTTATTAATTAGACAAGTTTAACTTAGCACGCCTAAGTTCATTAATAAGTCCGCACATGCAAGCAAGTATTTGAGCCCCTTATATCTCATTGGAACAGACTCCCTTCAAGATTAGCTTATTAATCTGACACGTTTTAACTTAGCACTTTTAGGTTCATTAATAAGCTCAATATAACCCGTGTTATATTTCTAGGTTGTAATCAACGAATGTAATCTACAATGCTTTCCCATATTAAGTCAAGTTGAGTTTAATACATTACTGTTCAGATGTTTTACAGTTACAAGTTACTTAATGTAACATTAAGTGCCATTCATTCCAATTAAGATGTTTTCCAAATGCAGGTTACTTAATGTCAGATTAAGTACAATTAGCATGTTTTCCAAATGCAAGTTACTTAATGTCAAATTAAGTATAATTAACATGTTTTCCGAATACATATGACTTAATGTCAAATTAAGTACAATTAACGTGTTTTCCAAATACAGACTACTTAATGTCAAATTAAGTACAATTAACATGTTTTCCAAATTAATGTCAAATTAACATATTTTCCAAATTAATGTCAAATTAACATGTTTTCAAAACCAATGTCAAATTAACATGTTTTACAAATTAATGTCAAATTAATATGTTTTCCAAATTAATATCAAATTTGCATGTTTTCCAAATTAATGTCAAATTTACACGTTTTCCAAATTAATGTCAAATTTACATGTTTTTCCAAATTAATGTCAAATTTACATGTTTTTCCAAATTAATGTCAAATTTACATATTTTCCAAATTAATGTCAAATTAACATATTTTCCAAATTAATGTCAAATTAACATGTCTTACAAATTTTCATTATCTTCCAAATATTACAGTAATGGATTTACTGAAATAGATAAAAAGAAAAAAAAGGAAGAACAGGAACAGAAATCAGATCTAAAAGTATTATTTACAGAGAAAATAATTAGCGGTAATTGGATCTGTAAATAAGCAACAAATGAACAGAAAGATTTAGTTCTGAAATCACTGTACAACTATTGTATCAATTTTAACATTAACTTAGAAAAAAATATGATAATCACGGTAATACTCACATAAAATTAGAGCAAATCCAACAAGCTTTGGTATATCCTCTCTATCTATGAATATCCCATAGAAATATGTAGAACCAAGTCCCCAATACTCCACTAAATTATATTTGAGAAGAAGATTTTTTGAGAGAGGAGGAGAAATAGAGTAGTGAAGACTGGGTTAGATTTTGGAGGCTATTTATAATAGAGTTAGGTGCCCAAGTTCATTGGATTTAGTGTCCAGGTTCAATGTATTTTATGTTTATATTTTAGCCCATTAGATTTTAGGTTTTTAATCTAAACCATATAAGACGAATCAACAATACATCTGCAGAAGAACAATATAGAAACAGGCTACATTGGTCAGGCATAGAGTCGTGTCTGGCTCTAGCAAGGTCGACCCGCCTTATACAAGGGTCGACCCACGTGTCGACCCAGTTAAGGGCCGGGTTGCCCATTAATTCTGATTATTAATCAATTTTTCTAATTTGAATTTTAAACTTTGATTGATCATAACTTATTCATTTCTCATCCAATTTACGCAAACTGAAAGTCTATTTGAATCATAATTTCATAATGGAACGGTGAAAGCCATTTTCCTCAATTCTCAATATTTTCTGATTAATATTTATTTTATTAGTTTATCCCTCAATTAATTAATCCCTTAATTATTGTTTGTTAAAAATTAATATTGTTACATTCTCTCCTACTTAAAGGATTTCGTCCTCGAAATCTCCAAGGCTAGAAGAATATTATGAATGCTAAGACACATCTACTCAACCATCATCCACTGACATCCATTTTCCTTAGAATTTCTAATGCTTTTTATGAACATATGCAAAGGTGTCGTGTATATGTCCCTAAGCTAATGCGAAAATCAACCAGTCTACTGATTCAGTTGACCTCTTAATGCAATTATTTTTGTGCCATGTATCCAATATGTATAAAAAAGAATCCTAATGATACATATGAAATTTTATATGTGTGCAACAATATTTCACCAAAATGCAACATCCAAGTGATGATTCAACCATTTTTCATCCATAGCGAAAATAAATTAAAATGTGCACGCATCCACATGCAATATGTAAGTGTTCTAGTTCAGCCGATCCCGAATCTAGTTCCTAGTGTGTGTATATGCATCCACTGGCAAACACTTGCATCCACTTGAAACCATCAAACATAACATGCCTCAAACACATGTTTAATCAGTATCTTATCATCTGTGATTTCAAATCCTAAGATCTACACTTTCCAAGGATATACTAGAAGGAAGTCCCTAATCAAAGGAAGAAGCTACTAATAGAATATCAAAGAGGGAATACTTGTCAAAAGAATATGGGTAAGAAAATTGAATCCCTTGTGTAGTCCTTTCATATGCTTCATCTTAGTTACCGTGGGGAGAAACTCTCAAATGAACTAATCTAAAACCTTACCTTAATCTTATAAGCAAAGTCACACTTTTCCTCCTTTCCTTCCTCAAACTTATAGTCCCTGTTTTACCTATTTTGTGTTCCTTGGCTCATTCCACTTATATTGTCTAACCCCACAAAGACTTGCCTAACGCCCCAGTTTATATATGTAAAATTTTCCAGAACCTTATTTGGGAAAATCTTAATGAGGCAAATCTCAGTTGCAAAATTTTCTTGTTTATATATATATAGTTGCATGTATGAAATTCTCAAAAATATAAATTTCATATCAAAATACATTAGTTTTTCAAAATTCCCATTTCTAAAATTTATACATATGGTGTTTCGACTAAAAGTGGTTCCACAAATTCCTATAAAACCCGTTCTTGTCACCTTCTTGTCTTAGAACACACAGTTACCTATTTGAGATTTCTATATTTTTCCTATTCACTTATTTGTTAACCAAGCCTGTTACTTTCCTTAATTCTGTTGTTATATTAAGGTTTAGTCGGAATTCCTAAAATCCACTTCTTTAGTCCAAATGATAAAATCCTATTAAGCATCAAATCTTCTTAACAAATGGTGAATTCATATCCAATCATAAGATACAATCTCGGGTTAAATTTCTTGGGTTTACAAAATATTCCCATTAATGTTACATGAACTCCCAAAAAACCAAAATTTTTTACCTATATATTCGATAAATTTTCCTTGTCTTAAAGCACTAATTCTTAGTAAGGAAACAAAGAACCAATAACTTATGGTTATTGAAAATTCAGACTTCTCACATAGTGATTAATGGTCCTTCTCTTATGACAAATTTATGATGGCTAATCTAAGATAACTACTCTTATAGGTTTTCTAACCAATGATACTTTAATAGAATTGGTACTAAAGGATTAATCCCAAAAAAAGGCTTTCCCGTTCCGCCTTAGACCAACATGCCACCAACACCGTCTTTACCAGTCGCCCTATTACACAAGTCAATAACAAGCTATCCAAAAAGGTATGGTAACTAGTTCAAAAATTATTTTACTTGGCTTTTTTCGAAAACCTTTCCATTAAAACTGAAGCCCAACAACTTCCTCAAAATACACGCGAAAGCTTCCAACATAAGCGGCGCACTATTTTTTTCAAAAGATTGGTTTAGGAAGTAAAATATTCTAGTCATAGCAATGAAACTTCATTCTCACTTATGACCCCAAAACCATGTGCTTTATCCAAAATGCTACAAGTTTTGCATCATCATAAATACAGATCTAAAAATCAATCTTTTTCCTAGAGATAATCTTTTAATCTCTTGTTATATTCTGAATATATAGCACAAAGAGTACTAAGTCGATACTGGCTAGAGAGGCACTAAGGAAAAATAGAAATATGACTGACCCTTCTAGTCGTAAGAAGTCTCAAAATTTTGCCCATTGCTTAA
Source organism: Allium sativum (assembly GCA_030737875.1). Taxonomy (NCBI): domain Eukaryota; kingdom Viridiplantae; phylum Streptophyta; class Magnoliopsida; order Asparagales; family Amaryllidaceae; genus Allium; species Allium sativum. The sequence goes on from CM060916.1 coordinate 1,016,063,828, forward strand.
CCTAACCCCGACCATTTTCTTCTTCCAGTCTATATTGCTCCCGATTGACTAATTAACCTCTAGATTTTTCTACTTCAAACACTTATAATATAAGCACCACAATTGAACTCTTCTATTAGTGCAAGAATATGGGAAAACCAATTATATGGTTGTTCTATCTAGGCCAAAAACCAACCCATACCCGGAAATGCCCCTAAACATCTCCTAAATCAAGATTCTATTTCAACCCCGACTTACCGTAGATAATCAGGCCTATCCCATTGGGGTTCAGAAACTATTTCTGGGCCTAGGTATAAAACAGTTACTAGTGTTATCATCTCACCCTCATGGATTTACCATATTCATAAAGGACTGCTCTAGTAGGCCTACATACAGACGCTCTCAACTCATCGTGGCTATGGCCCCACGCAGCCACCCTAACTAATACATCAAAGGAAAAGGGACAAAGTATTCCTAAACCGAATAGGAAAAGTAGAAAGAACTAAAGACAGGTAAAATTCCTCCTTTCACCAACCCCTGCCTATTCCTTGACCATTTTTTATCAACACCTTTCCTCATAATCCTTTCGACATTAATATACTCATGTTGGTCTTTTACTTGCCATACTTAAATTTACCCTTTAGGAAGTTTTGCTTATTCCTAGTTTATTGGTTACCGAAAAAATATAAAAAATATTTTTCCATAGTATAAGACAATCTATTTTATAGAAATACGTGATTGCAAGATATTTCTTTTTAATTTCTTTAAATAGGCGGATAGTGCAAAATATGGTAACTCCTATTCCGCACCAATTCATTCATTCTTGCAATTACGTTTTCTATGTTAATTTCAAATCAAACTATGGAAATACATCCCTTTTTCTTAACCAATCAAATTAGGTTATTCCTAACTTCCAAACTAACTGATAAGGTTGTTCCATCTATGATTAACCCTTTTTAATATTTGTCAACCAGCAAGTTTCTTTCTAACCTCGATGATTCCCAACTACCAAGATAAACGGGTTTGTCCATTAATCAAAATTTCAACCTATAAAGGAAAGCTTAGATAAAATGCCTTATTAAATCAATTAAAGATATAAAGATTTGGAAAGAGTCAAAGAATGGTTATAACTGACTATAGTGGATATTTAAATTTCAAAAGTAACTTTTGATTTCATAAAAATGTGGTTTCTTTTGAAAATAATTTCCTTCAAAACAAAACTTTAGTGATCTTGGCAACCTTAGGCCGTGATACCAAATGTAACAACCGCGGTATTCGAACCTTTAATCTTTTGAAAAGCAACACCATGCACTAACTGCTATGCTAAAGATCATTGCTTCAATTAACCAAATAGTTACAAAATGTCATGTTTCAAAATCTTAGTCAAAAACAACACCAGAGTAAAATAATATTATCAACCAAGTAGTCAAAAAGATACAACATAACCTTGGAAAGAGAATAGGAAGAAATCCATCTTCTATAGAAATCCATCATGACAAAATCAACAAATAAATCTGAACTATACACTTTCTCCTTTTAATCTCACTGGAAAGAAAGCAGAAAGGAAGAAAGGAATTGGGTCATACATAAAGCCTAGTGAGTTTCCATGATTACCAGCTCGAATGCTAAGTTAAGGAAAACAGAAAAATAGTAGTTCTAGTGTCATAAAAGGGTAAGTGCCTGTATATATCTAAAGGTGAATAATAACTAATATGAATTGATAATAAGTATTGGCTATTCTTATGAAAAAGATAATAATGATAGTAATAATTATATTCAAGAAGGCTGACTGTTTTGCACTACTACAAGTTCAGACAATAACAAGTAATTAGGAAGGAATTTCCTAGTGCTACCCATCGATCGGCTTTCTATACATGATGTGAATAACATGCACCAGCCATGGAATTCGGGGATATCAGTCCCGAACCCATAAACTAAAAAGACACATGCTTACCCATAGGCGTTACAACGTCTTGTCTTCCCTGTTCGAAACAATGCACACTCATGGTTCCATCGGAAGGCACCCGTGCCCACCTCCAAATTTTGAACCTCTTACAATCAATCATTAATAAAGTGCGCCCTAGTCTCTCCTGAGACTCAGATGATAACAAGAGGGTACTGATTAATATGGGTTACAAGAAAGCAAGCAAGTAATAACTAGGTTTTCCCAGAACCCCTTATATCCTATTAAAACGGAACCCTTTCAAGTTTAGATTATTAATTAGACAAGTTTAACTTAGCAAAACTAAGTTCATTAATAAGCCCACAAAAGCAAGCAAGTATTTGAGTGTAACTTCCCGCATTTTACGTATTGTAGGATCATAAATAATTTTTATTTAATTCCCTAAGGGTTTGATCATTCTCACATTTTGATGTGTTGGTAATGGGGATGTGAGACATGTCCACAAATTTTACCAATTTTATTTGTGACCATTTTGCCCCTATCAGTTTTGTACAACGCATAACTTTTGACTGCGACTGAATCAGGTGTTGAAATTGATTTCATTGAAAAGGAAATGGTCTTGCCAATTCCACAGAGTAGTCACATTAAAGATTTGGTTTAGCGATTTGGGAGAAATCGTTGTTTTAGTGTTTCACACTTTTTGTTCAGGTTTTATAAGCCATTGATGGGCTGATTTAGTGTGGCCCATTAGTGGGCTGGTGGGAGGGTATAAATAGGGGGTCACGGGCATGGAGAATAGTTTACTTTCTTCATTCTCTCATTTAGTTGAGCTCGTGATCCTCCAAATTGCTCAATCAAATACACCTTTCCACCATTAAAATTCTAGATCTACATGTGAAGATTGAAGATTAACATAAATCGAAGCTAGATCTACATCAAGTGAAGAGAGATCGCATCAAATCAAGAGGTTTGAAGAGTGTTCTTCGCTGTTCGGATTGAGATTTTAGTGATTTCAAATTAATTCAATGATTTGGTGAGTGATAGGCATCTCTCACATGGATTCAATCAAGTTTATGGGTTGTGTGATCTTATTTTCGTCATTTTATGTCTTTTTCACCTAGATCTACATCATGATAAGTACATTTTCATTTGAATCACCATAGGATCTAATGTAGCAACTTAAAACCGGTAGTTTCCTATCTAAATTCATATGTTTATGCAAGTTAAATCCATTGTTTTAGTTTATTCATTGATTTATCGTGATTTGGTTAATTTAATATGATTATTGATGAATAATTGTCAATTTAATGTTGTTGATGATTTCATAAAGTGTTTATTTTTGGATTGAATTGAATGATTTGGACGAGTTGTTTGAATCGATGTTGTCGTTTGGTGATGATTTGGTCAAGTTTGGAGCTATTTTGGTCAGATCGGGAGTCAGGTTGTTTTTCTTAGGTCGTTGATGACATAGCCAGGAGCTTGGGTCATGGCTTGTTACTCAAGAAATGGGTCAGGTCATCCAGAAGTAGGTCGGGTCATGCGAGCTGATTCAGGTCGTTTGGTGGTATATCAGTTCGTTATGTGATCAATAGAGTCGGGTCGTTGGTGACCCAGGGAGTCGGGTCGTTGGTGACCTAGGGAGTTAGGTCGTTTATGACCTAGGGAGTTAGGTCGTTGGTGATCCATAAAGTTAGGTCGTTGGTGACCTAGGGAGTCAGGTTGTTGGTGACCCATAGAGTCGGGTCGTAAGTGAATCGGGAGGTTAGGTCGTTTGTGACCCAGGGAATCGTGTCATTTGTGACCTGATGAGTTGTGCTGAAACACTATGGATAGAATATTGACCAAATTATGTATGTTTTTGGCTCGATGGTGGCTGTGGCTTCGAAGTAAATTCAAATAGGAACGTTCAAAGTGTTGTGAAGTGTTCGTTGATTGTCGTAATGCAATGAAGTGAAGACGACTCAAGGTGATGAGCTCGTGGATAACGGTTGCCCAAGAAAGGGCTTGAGCTTATGAACAGTCATCAGGTTGGATGACTAGAGATATTGAAGGCTGTGGGATTATCGTTGTCGTTGGTTCTAGCGGACTCAAAGAAGAGGTATGATAGGCACGCCTAAAAGACTAGAAGTGATTGGTCGAGTACCTTGGACAGCTCGACGGGCGTAGATACGTTTCGTAGTATGACTTATAGAGATTTTCTAGAACTGGGGTTTACCATTAGCCTTTGACAGTCAATGGCAAGGTGTTTAGCCGGTCATACGATCAACGATGGTTTAAATCAGGATTGGCGGTGATAGCCAGAGTCATGGATGATGATTGTTTGCTTGTATCGTCCTGTGTAGATTATTCGACGTCGAAGGAGATATCTCTTGGGCGCTTATCTGATGTTGGTTTAGGCCTTCGAGGTTTGTGCTGGGGAGATATTGATATCGATTAGGATGGTCTACGCTTGATAACTTATTGACATGAATGTACTATGGTTTCAAATTGTTTTTTGTAAAGGCTATCACTGTCGGATGTAGGGAAGATGGGTGTGAGTTCTTCTCTGTTGCTGTTGGTAGATTGGTTTATTAATCTACCTATTCCCATATGTTAGATAGTTGTTTTATTACTCACTAAGACTGTTTTCTGACTCAAGGTTTTATATTTCCCTCTTATTACCTTGGACTGTTCATCCATTATGTGGGTGGGAAGACTGAGTAGCAGGTAACAGGTAAAAGATCTTATGGACGATGTTGCAGATCGATATTGAGCAAGGGGCTTGTGTACCAATTTTCTACTATACATATGATGACTTTTTCGATGTTTGATGTATTCTCTGAGTGTTGTAGCTAGGCCTTTTATATAGAGTTTGATGATTTAAAACAATGGTGATATGGAAGTTTAAAATTTTGTGCAATTATGCTTTGCTATTATTTCCTTTTGTATACGTTATATTATAATTTATCCTTGCGCTGTGAGTTATAAGATAGGTTCCTCTTGTGTTATCTTACCTTTGATGATCGTCCATGACTGCCTGACACACCTTTCAGCACATTATTTCCCTTGTTAAGTGCAGGAGTTATGGGCGGTCGTCGCATTTGGTTTCAGAGCTCTGGCTACAGATTTTAGCCAATGTTCAAGGACATAATTACGTATTAGAGACGTATTTGTATATTTTTGATGGGTATATACCATATAATAGTGTATAGTATTTTAGCGTTTGAACTCCATTTGCAGTTTTCTCGTACAAGGACTAATCATTCTATTTTTCAGATTTAGAATGAGTCATCAAGCATCGAGACACGATGTTAGAGAGGAGACTGTTCCTGTAAAGGTAATGGCAATATACCATATTAACCAACTATGTTTGAGGCCATGATGGCAACGATCATGAGGAGGGTACCCGCTGAGGAGATAGCCGCGATAGATGTAGGAGTTCAAGTGCTGGTTCCTAAGGCCGTAGACTTCACAAAGCTGTGCAAAGACTTCACTACTCTAGGAGGGAAGCAGTTTAAGGAACAGAACCGATTGTAGAGATTCAAGGGTGGCTTGATACTTGCATTTAGATCTTTGGAGACTTGAGATTTGAAGATGTGACTAAGAGGAAGCTTGCATCGAGACAGCTACATGGTAGAGGTATGGATTGGTGGAACTCTGTTACTCTATTGACTCCGGAAGATGAGATTTCAATGGAGCACTTCCAAGTCAAGTTTGAGATGAAGTTTATTTCTACCATCCAGAAGTCTATTCTGTTTAAGAGTTTTGTTGAGCTTAAGCAGAATGGTAGACCAGTGCTGGAGTATGTTTCTGACTTTGAAGCTTTGCCGAAGTATGCTTGTTCGTATGTCGAGACTCCTTTTTAGAAGAACGAGAAGTTTGTTATGGGCTTGGACTACCATGGGAATCAGCTGGTTGATTTCTAGATGATATTCATGAAAATATCATCAAGAAAGCTTTGAGGCATGAGAATTCGTTTCCCAAGGAAGAGACTATTGTTGCAGCTAAAGAAGAACCGAAACCACAGGAGGGTGGTAATAACAAAAAGAGGAAGTAGAAACAACAGAAAGGAAAATATGGTCAGAAAAAGCAGAAAGGCGAAGTGACTTGCTTTAACTACTGGAAGAAGGGTCATTATTCCAAGGACTGTAAGTATCCAAGGGCTGAAAAGAATTTCTTTAAGTGTGGAAAGCCTGGGGATAACAAGAAGGATTGTCCAGAGCTACCGAAAGGGAAGCAAATAGTGAAGACTTATGCTTTGGAGGTTGTGCCATCTTCTTCGAGGGCTCCAACTGCAGAGGAGAAAGGGAAGGGTAACAATGTACTCTTTCAGTTAAAGGTGTTTCAGTTCGAGTATTGTTCGATACTGGAGCATCACATTCATTCATTTATAACGAGCTTGTGTGCCGCTTGGGTTTAGAACCCGAGATTTGTGATATACCTTTGGTTGTAACTAATCCAATGGGGGGTCATCCAGCCTTTGTATGCTTTATCGTGGTCTAGTGTTATCAAGTCATGGTTGCTCCTTTTGTGTGATTGTTTTTTTTAACTCACTGGATTTGAGATCATCTTGGGTATGGATTGGCTCAAAAGGTATGCGGAAAAAGTGAATTGAGAGAAGCTTGAAGTGAGAGTCGGGGACGTGGAAGGACTAAGTGTTTTGATTCGATGGAAGCATGAAGATGGTGTCTTCGTTAGCTTTTTATATTCGCTTGTGATTCCACGGGAAGACTTATCATCTGTGCTGATCGCTAATGAGTTTGAAGATGTCTTTGATGAGGTCAAAGGTTTTCCGCCACATTGCGAAATTGAGTTTAGGATCAATTTGGTCGAGGTTGCTAGATCTGTCGTTATGTCTCTTAGGTGAATGGCGCCTAAGGAACAACGAGAGCTAGAGGTGCAAGTTCGTGACCTTTTAGGAAAGGGATTCATTTGGAAAAGCATGTCTGAATGGGGTGCACCAGTTATGTTTGCAACCAAGGCCGACGGATCGTTGAGATTGTGTGTAGATTATCGCAAGCTAAACATGGTGATAAAGAAGAAAAAGTATCTGTTGTCGAGGATTGATGACTTGTTCGATCATCTTCATGAGGCCAAGTGTTTTCTCAAATGGATTTGGAAACGGGATTCCACCAGTTGAGGGTGGCAAAGGATAGTGTGTCAAAGACTGATTTAAGAACAACATCCAGTTTCTTCGAATGGTTTGTGATGCCATTTGGGTTGACTAACGCACTAGCATATTTCATGGATCTTATGAATAGGGTGTTCAGAGATCAATTGAACAAGTTCGTACTTGTGTTCATGGATGATATTCTGGTTTATTCCCGGAGTGAGGAAGAGCATAAGACACACTTCAGAGTTGTTTTGGAAATCTTGCAAAGCATCAGCTGAGAGCTAAGTTTTCAAAGTGTCACTTCTGGAAGAGCGAAGTGAGGTTCTTAGGCCATGTTGTTTCTAGAAATGGAATAGCGGTTGACCCCGCTATAGTAGCAGTAATCCAGGACTGGGATAGACCTAAGAATGTGATGGATGTTCGGAGTTTCCTTGGTTTGGCGGGATATTATCGCCGTTTTATAAAGGATTTATCCATGATAGCTGCGCCATCAATAGGATTGACGAAGAAGAACCAAGTGTTCACATGGGATGCAAAGCGTGAGCAAGCTTTCAGAATCATGAAAGAGATACTGACGAGTGCTCCTATTTTGACGATTCAAAGTGGGAATGAAGAAATGGTGGTATACACCGACGAATGTGGTACTGGACTTAGATCAGTGTTAATGAAGAAGGATAAGGTTGTGGCCTACGCGAGTTGACAGCTGAAGCCGCACGAAAGGAATTATCCGACTCATGATTTGGAGTTTGCAGAGATCATGCTTGCTCCAAAGATGTGGAAATATTACCTGTTGGGAGTTCGATTCGAGTTGTTTACGGATTAGAAGTCATTGAAGTATCTTTTCTCCCAAAGGATTTGAATCTTCGGCAGCAACGTGGTTAGAGTTTCTCGCGTCGTATAATTTTGGTATAGCCTATATTACTAGTAAAGGTAACGCAGTGGCAGATGCGTTGAGTCGAAGACACGCGAATTTGGGAGCGATTTTTTCGGAATGGAAGCACCTTGAGAACATGGCAGTATTTGATTTCAGACCACGGTGTGAGTTAAAACTGAAATGTTGGCAAGCTTATCAATAAGACCTACTCTCATCGAATGGATTGGCAAGGGCCAAAAGCGTGATCCAAAACTTGTCGAGATTATCCAAAAGTTGAACCAGAGGATAAAGAGTTCGAAGTCGATAAAGAAGGTTTGCTTTGAAAGAAAGGACGACTAGTTGTTCCTGATATCGACGGATTGAGAGATGAGGTTCTGAGAGAATGTCACCACTCGAAGTTGACGATTCATCCTAGTGGTAATAAGATGTATCAGGACGTGAAGCGAGCCTACTACTGGGAAGGTATGCAAAGGGACGTTGGAAAGTTCATTTCCAAGTGTATGAACTGTCAGTTGGTGAAAGCCGAACAGAAGAACCCAAGTGGATTGCTTCAGCCATTGGAAGTTCCTACATGGAAGTGGGAGCGGATATCGATGGATTTTACCAATGGACTACCTAGAATCAGTGAAGGAAACGAAGCAACTTAGGTCATAGTGAATCGCTTGACCAAAAGTGCATGGTTTATTCCTGTCAAATCGACTAGGACAATACCAAAATTAGCTGAGCTTTATATAAAATGGATATTTCAATTCCATGGTATCCCAAAGAGTATAGTCAATAATCGAGATCCATTGTTCATGAGTGGATTTTGGAAAAGTCTACAAGAGACGTTGGGAACCGAGTTGTGTTTGAGTACAGCTTATCATCCCCAGACTGATGGTCAAACCGAGAGGGTTAACCGAGTTTTAGAAGATCTCCTAAGAGTTTGTGTATTGGACTTCAGAAGATCATGGGAAGACCATCTACATCTAATTGAGTTTGCATATAACAACAGCTACCGACCGAGCATTAGGATGACACCATACGAGGCGTTGTATGGTAGACCGTGTAATTCTCCGGCTTGTTGGTTAGAAACTAGAGATAAGTTGATACTTGGGCCAGAGATGATAAGAGAAACATCGGATTGTATTGAGATCGTTTGACAACGAATGAAGGCAGCCTAAGACCATCAAAATAATTATGCTGATAAACGCTGAAAGGATTTGAAATTCGACGTTAGTGACATGATTTTCATGAAGATTTCGTAGTTAAAGCATGTTGTTCAATTCGGAAGTAAAGGAAAGTTAGCCCCAAGGTTTATTGGACCATTTCCGATAATCGAGCGGGTTGGAAAGCTCGCGTATAGATGGGATTTACCTGAGAAGATGTCGAGTGTGCACAATGTTTTTCATGTGTCATTTCTTTGAAAATGTGTGCATGATTCGAATGTGGTGGTATCTCCAGAACAGTACCTAGAAGTCGAGACCATAGTTACAGAACCTCGTAAGTTGCTTCGTGTTGTGGGGAATGACACGAAACGGCTTAGGAGGAAGGCGGTTAAGCTAGTCAAGGTGCAATGGAGTGAGGATGTTGTACGCGGGAGACACAAAAGAGTATGAAGATGACTCATCCAAAATTCTTTGTCGGTATGACCCATTAATGTCGTGTCACCTTACAGCATTGTAGCTTATACTACCATTGTTAGAATTTTGCGTGCTAGGTTAAGGATATGGATGCATGGCTTGATGGATGATAGTTTGGATGGTAAATTGGCTGCACATGGATGATAGGCATGCAGTACTGTTTTGGTTACTTGGGATTTCAGAGGCGAATTTCCTAAAGGGGGAAGAATGTAATAGCCCGCATTTTACGTATTAGAGGATTATTTAATTCCTTGAGGGTTGGATCATTCTCATATTTTGATATGTTGGTTATGGGGATGTGAGATATGTTCATAATTTTTACCATTTTTTGTGATGATTTTCCCCTATCATTTTTGTACAAGGCATAACTTTTGACTGGGATCGAATCAGGCGTTGAGATTGATTTCATTGGAAAGGATATGGTGTTGCCAATTGTCACATTAAAGATTGGTTCAACGATTTGGGAGAAATCGTTGTTTTATTGTTTCACAATTTATGTTCGAGTTTTATAAGCCATTTATGGGCTGATTTAGTGTGGCCTATTAGTGGGCTGGTGGGAGGCTATAAATAGGGGGTTAGAGGCATGAAGAATAGTTTACTTTCTTTGTTCTCTCATTCGGTTGAGCTCGTGATCCTCCTTACTCAATCAAATACAATTTTCCACCATTAAAATTCTAGATCTACACGTGAAGATTGAAGATTAATGTAAATTGAAGCTGGATCTACATCAAGTGAAGAGAGATTGCATAAAATCAAGAGGTATGAAGAGTGTTCTTCGCTGTTCGGATTAAGATTTTAGTGATTTCAAGTTAATTCAAAGATTTGGTGGGTGATAGGCATCTCTCACACGGATTCAGTCAAGTTTATGTGTTGTTTGATCTTATTTTCGTCGTTCTAAGTTGTTTTCACTGATATCTACATCATGGTAAGTATATTTTTATTTGAATCACCATAGCACCTAATCTAGCAACTTAAAACCGGTAATTTATGTAAATTAATATGTTTATGCAAGTTAGATCCATTGTTTTAGTTTATTCATTAATTTATCATGATTTGGTGAAATTAATATGATTATTGATGAATAGTTGTCATTTTGATGTTGTTGATGATTTCATAAAGTGTTGATTGTTAAATTAAATGATTTGGATTAGTTGTTTGAACTGATGTTGTCTTTTGGTGATGATTTGGTCAAATTTGGAGCTATTTTGGTCACATTTGGAGCCGGGTTGTTTTTCTTAGGTCGTTGGTGACGTGGTAGGGAGCTTGGGTCATGGCTTGTTACTCAAGAAATGAGTCAAGTTGTCCAAAAGTAGGTCGGGTCGTTGAAGCTTCTTCGGGCCGTTTGGAGGTGTATTAGGCCGTGATGTGATCAATAGAGTTAGGTCATTGGTGACCCATAGAGTTAGGCCATTGGTGACCCAGGGAGATAGGTCATTGGTGACCCAGGGAGTTGGGTCGTTGGTGACCTAGGGAGTCAGGTACTTGGTGACCCATAGAGTCGAGTCGCTGGTGACCCAGGGGGTTAGCTTGTTTGTGACCCGGGGAATCGAGTTGTTTGTGACCTGATGAGTTGGGCTGAAACACTATGGATCGAATATTGACCAAATGATGTATGTTTTTGGCTCGATGGTAGTTGTGGCTTCAAAGTGAATTCAAGTAGGAATGTTTGAAGTGTTGTGAAGTGTTTGTTTATTGTCGTAATGCGATGAAGTGAAGACGACTCAAGGTTGTGAGCTCGTGGATAATGGTTGCTCGAGAACGGGCTTGAGCTTATGAACAGCCATCGGGTTAGATGGCTAGAGATATCGAAGGCTGAGAGATTATCGTTGTCATTGGTTCTAGCGGACTCAAAGCAGGGATATAACAGGGACGCCTAAAGGACAAGAAGTGACTGATCGAGAACCTTGTGCTGCTCTATGGGCCTAGATATGATTCATCGTATGGCATATAGAATTTTGCTTGAACCGAGGTTTACCATTAGCCTTTGACAGTAGAAGGCAAGGTGTTTAGCCGGTCATATGATTAACGATGGTTTCAAAGCAGGATTGACACTGATAGCCAGAGTCATGGATGATGATTATTTGCATGTATCATTTTGTGTAGATTATTCGACGTCGAAGGAGATATCTCTTGGGTGCTTGTTTGTTGTTGGTTTAGGCCTTCAGGGCTTGTGCTTGGGAGATATCAATACCAATTAGGATGGTCTACGCTTGATAATTGATTGACATGAATTAACTGTGGTTTCAAATTTTTTGTTATAAAGGCTATCACAATCGGATTTGGGGAAGACGGGTGTGAGTTCTTCTCTATCGATGTTGGTAGATTGGTTGATTAATCTACCAATTCCCATATACTTTATTGTTGATGTTAGATAGTTGTTTTATCGCTCACTAAGACTGTTATCTGACTCAAGGTTTTATGTTTCCCTCTTATTACCTTGGGTTTTTCATCCATTGCGTGGATGGGCAGATTGAGTAGCAGGTAACAGGTAGTAGCTCTTAGTGAACGATGTTGCAGATCGATGACGAGCTTGAGGCTTGCGTGCCAATTTTCTACTATACATATTATGATGTTTTCCGATGTTTGATATATTCTATTAGTGTTGTAGTGAGGACTTTTGTACAGAGTTTGATGATGTAACCCAATGATGTTATGAATATTCCTTGATGATATGGAAGTTTAAAATATTGTGCAATTATGCTTTACTATTATTGCCTATTGTATATGTTCTATTATAATTTATCCTTGTGCTGTGAGTTATACGACAGGTTCCACTTGTGTTATCTTACCTTCGATGATCATCCATGACCGCCTGGCATACTTTTCAGCGCATTATTTCCCTTGTTAAGTGAAGGAGTTATGGGCGGTCATCACAATGAGACCCTTATATCTCATTGGAACAGACTCCCTTCAAGATTACCTTATTAATCTGACAAGTTTTAACTTAACACTTTTAAGTTCATTAATAATCCCAATATAACCCCATGTTTATTCCTAGGTTGTAATTAACGAATGAAATCTACAACACTTCCCATGCCAAGTCAAGTCAAGTCAAGTCGAGTCGAGTTCAATACATTACTATTCGGTAGTTTTACAGTTACAAGTTACTCAATGTACAATTAAGTGCCATTCATTCCAGTTAACACATTTTCCAATCGCAGGTTACTTAATGTCAAATTCAGTATAATTAACATGTTTTCCAAACGCAAGTTACATAACGTAAAATTAAGTACAATTAACATGTTTTCCAAATACAAATTATTTAATATCAAATTAAGTACAATTAACTGTTAGAATTTGTGATATAATATTTCCATTTGCAGAAGATTTGGAAGATATTATTGATTATGGTGAGAGAATATTTTCAATTAGAGAAGATTTGGGAAATATTGTTAATTTGGGTAATATAATATTTCCAACTGTAGAAGATTTGGAAGATATCAGAAATTTATTGCATCTTTTGCAAAATTAGGTAGGGCAATAAATTACCTACATAAGTGGAAGGATTTGAAGAAGCTTTCTTTTTGGGATAGTGAAGTAAGGAATTAATTCCCTAATTGGTTGGTAAAACAAGGAAGCCTATCAGGAGAATTAATTAGGCATTGATTTATATCATAAACCAATTACTTCAACCCCAAGCATTAATTATTATATAAGGATAGGGATTAGGCGAATGTATTATCATCTCAAAAATGTGAGGTGTATCATCTCTAAAAGTTCTTCTTCTTCCATATTATCAGTCTTGCAATATTTTTCTTTCGTAGAAAAGGAATAAAATCTCCTCTCCTCAAGTGGACGTACACTAACAAGACGTTAGTGGAACCACTATAAACCTATTGTGTTCTTTCTTTTATTGCTTGATCTATGATTGTTTTGCTGGTGACTATCTGTTTTTTGTTTTGCCTTACCATCAATCCGTTCATATTCCATTTTTTCGCAACAATTAGTATCAGAGCTACGAGGTTGATTGAGAGAGGGTGTTAGGCATTATGGCAAGAGATGAGGAGAATTCAACAATTGTATCAAGATCATAGGTCAAAGGGACATATATGGTAGCAGAATCTCAGTTAGCAATAGAAAGGTGGAATGGGGATAAAGACTTCAAGAAGCGGCAATGGAGGATGAAAGCTGTTTTGATGAGGAATAATGTTCATCCTGTGGTATTTGGTCCTAAGGAGTTAACGGATGATATTTCAGCCGTGGAAAGGAAGGAGATGGAACGATGGGCATTTACTACTTTACAATTGGCAATGGGAGAAAATGTCATTTCAAAGATTAGCGGTGAGACCACTGCTAAGGACATTTGGACCAAGCTGGAAAAACTCTATTTAAAGAAGTCACTAACCAATCGTCTGATTTTACTGAAGATGTTTTTCACCATGCAGATGAGAGAGGGTACTTTAGTGAAGGCACATCTTGATGTGAAGGCAAGTCTTCTATCTGAGGACTTGAAGGATCAGATGAAGGGGTTGAGTGAAGGTAGAGAAGGAAGTAGTACGGAAGCCATATTAGCTGGTATGGAGAGAGGGGAGAAGAAGAAAATAAAGTCAAGAGATGGGAAGCACCGTACTTGGAGAGTCAAGGGTTAGAGCCTACATTTATCGTGGAAAGATGTCAAAGCTAGGCATACGAGAAGGGACTTTGAGTTTCTACATAGACAGAAAATAATCAAAGGGGAAAGCTTCAACGAGGTGGGATTTTGCCAAGAGGATGTGCTTGATAAGAGGAAGAAGGGATCATCTGAAGTTGGTCAGAGATCAAAGGAGAAAGCGGTGGATATGCATAAGTCTTCGCAGACTGCTAAGTTCGGGCGTTGCTCGAACTTGAACCGCTTATCGAAATGCTAGGTGCCACGTGGTGGCACAGTGTGGGGAGAGGGTTGAGATGGTTCATGGAGACGTTTGTTTTCACGGTGAAGACTGATAGGTCTTACTTGAAGGGGTTACTTTGTACACTTTGTTGGCAGGCGGTGGCATTGCCAGAATTTGTTAAAAAAGTGCAATGGGTGATGGCCATGCCGAAGCTCATTTGGGAAAGTAACCATGGTGTCTTATCCGAGAAGATGCTTAGAGTAAGAGGATGTAGGTGGAGTTGGCATGCTTTCAAGGAAATATAGTATTAAGGTGGAGATTGTTAGAATTTGTGATACAATATTTCCATTTGTAGAAGATTTGGAAGATATTATTGATTATGGTGATAGAATATTTCCAATTAGAGAACATTTGGGAAATATTGTTAATTTGAGTAATATACTATTTCCAACTGCAGAAGATTTGGAAGATATCAGAAATTTATTGCTCTTTTATTTCTAAAAGGGATAGGCAATAAATTATCTACATAAGTGGAAGGATTTGAAGAAGGTTTTTTTTTTGGATAGTGAAGTAAGGAATTAATTCCCTAATTGGTTGGTTAAACAAGGAAGCTTATCAGGAGAATTGAAGAATTAATTAGGCATTGATTTATATCATAAATCAGTTACTTAAACCCCAAGCATTAATCCTTATATAAGGATAGGGATTAGGTGAATGTATTATCATCTCAAAAATGTGAGGTGTATCATCTCTAAAAGTTCTTCTTCTTCCCTACTATCAGTCTTGTAATTTTTTCTTATTGAGAGAAGTAATAAAATCTCCTCTCCCCAAGTGGAAGTACACTAACAAGACGTTATTGGAACCACTATAAACCTCTTATGTTATTTCTGATATTGCTAGATATGTGATTGCTTTGCTGGAGACTGTATGTTGTTTGTTTTGCCTCACCATCAATCCGTTCCTATCCGTTTTTTTTTGCAACATTAACATGTTTCCAAATTAATGTCAAACTAACATGTTTTACAAATTAATGTCAAATTAACATGTTTTACAAATTAATGTCAAATTAACATGTTTTACAAATTAATGTCAAATTATCGTATATTACAAATTAATGTCAAATTATCGAATTTTACAAATTAATGCCAAATTAACATGCTTTCCAGATTAATGGCCAATTAACATGTTTTAGAAATTAATGTCAAATAAACAAGTTTTCAAATTAATGTCAAATTAACATGTTTTACCAATTAATGTAAAATTAACATGTTTTAAAAAAATTCGTTACCTTCCAAATATTACATAATTGACTTACTAAAAAAAAAGGGAAAAAAGAAGAACATGAACAGAAATCAAATCTAAAAGTATTATTTACAGAGAAAAAAATTGGGGGTAACTAGATCTATAAATAAACAACATATGAATAGAAAGATTTAGATCTGAAATCATTATAACAACTATTGTATAAATTTTAACATTGACTTAGAAGAAATCTGATAATCATAGTAATACTCACATAAAATTAGAGAAAATCCTAAGCTTTGGTAGATCCTCTCTATCTATGAATATCTTCCAAACATATATGTACAACCAAGCCCCTAATTCTCCATTAAAAATATATTTGAGAAGAAGATTATTTGAGAGAGGTGGAGAAATGGAGTAGTGAAGATTAGGTTAGGTTTTGGAGGCTATTTATAATAGAGTTAGGTGTCCAGGTTCATTGGATTTTGCGTCTAAGTTCATTGTATTTTATGTTTATATTTTAGGCCATTAGATTTTAGGTTTTTAATCTCAAACATAGAATACACATCAGTAATACATCAACAAAAGAACAATCTAAAAACAGGCATCATTGGACAGGCATAGGCTTATGCCGGCTCTAGCTCGGTCGACATGCTTTATACATGGGTCAACCTTTTTATCGACTTTGGGTCGATACAGGTGTCGACAGAATTAAGGGTTGGGTCGCTTTATTTGTTCTAGTTATTTAATTAATTTTTCTAATTTGAATTTCAAACTTTGATTGATCATACCTTATTCAATTCTCGCCCGATTTACGCAAACTAAAAGATTATCTAAATCAGAATTTTGTAACGGACGCAAAAATGAAATCTATTTGCTCAATTCTCAATATTTTTTTATTAATATTTATTTTATCAGTTTATTCCTCAATTAATGAATCCATTAATTATTGTTTGTTAAAAATTCGGGTTGTTACATGTCCACCTTTAATAACTAATAAATGTCCTAAAGTGACTAGCAATAGCCTGCCTCTTGAGATATTAAGTGACTGTAAGAATGTCAGCCCTTAAAATTACCTTATAGGGTATTAAGTGACTGCAAGCACATTCACTCTTAGATCACATACTGGCCTTAAGTTGATCTCCTTACTCAAACCTAGTAGTAAGTGGTCGACTTACAAGGGAAATTATTTATGACGTTAAGGCTAGAGACGAGGTATTAAGTGGCTGGGGTTCTCCATAGGGTATTAAGTGACTATAGGGATCTCCACTTTTAATAAATAAATAATGGCCTTAAGTGACTAGGAATAGTCCACCTCGTGAGGGTATTAAGTGGTCGTAAGAAGGTTTGCCTTTAAAATTACCTTATGGGGTTAAAGTGACTGTAAGCGTGTATGCCTTAGATTAACATATAGGCCTTAAGTGACTATTAGGGTATCTGTCTATATGTTTGATTTTGTGTTTGTTTTGTTACGTAGACATAACACGAAGAGTTTATACTATCAAATATAGAAAATAGTTACTCCTAATCTTATTTGTATTTCATTCACCAGAACTTTATGTTTTGACGTCCCTCCTCTTAACATTAATAGATTAGTAGTGAGACCGTTGATTTAGGATGAGGAACAATTACTTGGAGGAGGAGCCTGTCGAAGATTTAGTTAATGATGTACTTGTTATCATCCGCGAGACTTATTTTATCAGAATTAGTGACTTTTAAATAATGGTATATCTATTTCATGCTATTATATTTTATCACATCTGCTGGTGAGATTTTGAATTTTCATTTAGACTGCTCTGTATATATGTTTAGTAATTCCTTATAGGAACCAACGATCCATTTAGAGTGGCTCGTTCCGAGTGGGTTGTTATGAAGTTGTTTAAGGGGAAGAACATAAAACCCTAGGCATTTTCAAATAATAATAAACCAAAGCAAAATATTGAGTTAAACATAATTTTTACACAAATGTCTGGATTTGGCCACGAGGACCTTTCCATTGCGTCCATAGCGATTCTCTGGACAATTTTCATAAATGGCTCATTGTGATATTAGTTAGTATGGAAAAGACATGAGAAAGAGAAGTCGTCTAATTTTGAAATGAAAAAAATTAGGAGGTCGACCGATCCCTATAGTGGTTGACCTTCCTAAGGGCGGTCGACCATTGCCTAAGACATTCGACCATAGCGATGCACCTAGACACACTTCTGGGGAAGGTACGACTTGAATATGGATTCTATTTTGATGAGACTGAACTAAACCTCGATATTATTTTGGATAAGGGTTGTGATGGGTCTAAACAGTTGGATTTCCTTTGTGAAGTGTTCGAATGGTTGGATGGTTGTTGTGACATGTTTTAACGGATGGATTGTGAGGAGTATCATGATCAAATAAGTAAAATGATGGGAGTGATGTGTTCATATTGATTTAATTTAAGATCGATATAACCATAGTGAGGCCATAAATAACATTATGTATAAACTCCAATTCTAACCACAAAACATTAATATCTCTTTACATAAACTAATTATTCTTCCACAAAACCCATTTCTCTTCCAAAATAAAAAATAAAAAAATAATAAAGACTAATTGAATTTTAGAGGGGATCCACGAAGGGGAACGCCTGAAGGTAGTCTATGCTATTAGAGTTTAGGCTTATAAGTGAGTAATATTTAATTATTGAATCAAAAAGTTAATTTTATTAGTGTTAAATTTCCATATAATTATTATGTTAAAAAATATAACTATAGAATTCTATAAATTTAAATTCATAAGTTAAATCAAACTGGGTAATCATGATCTAGGAATTTAAATTGGAAATTTGTTCAATGTTTAATTTGTAAATCTTAGCCTAAAATTGGAATTCTAAAGTACTAATAGGTTAAAATTACTAGATCTAAAAGCCATAATTTGGAATGTACTGCAAAGGAGTAAACTTATCCTAAAACCTCATCTAGAACATTTAATTTGCAAATTAAACACTGGATTAAGTTATAGTGAAAACCTTATGTTCAAAGGCAGAATAATCATAGTTTACCTTATTGAGGACGTGTAAAATCTTAGGTTTAATAACCTAGTTTTGGTTCACTATTTGTTAGGTTGATTTTGAAAACCTCGGTTGAGCATTTGACTTTGGCAAGGATGGACACTTTAGGTTCGCTAAAGGTTAAACTAATTAATTTGGTATGTCAGCAATGCAGGCTTGGGCAGTAGTTGAGAATAATAATACTAATTAATAATATTGCTAGAATTCGGTAGTCTACAACGTAGTTAAATGAGAGGCAGTTTAGCAACGTAGGCATGATCAGTTTATTGGCTCAAACATAGGCTATTTGGCAGTGCATTGGGATAATGGTGGAAACTAATTTGGGTAAAACTCTATATACCATGATGTAGGCATTTGGCAGTCTATTAGCTAGAACTAGGATGGGGATTTTTGATTTGATTGGGACCCATCCTAGAGATGTGGAAGCATGCAACGTCGGAGCAGGAATTATGTGGTCAAAGATAGGAACAAGGTAGAATGGACTCTGGTCTTGGCGATGTGGAGAGCATGAAGTATTAGAGCGGGAAACATAAGGCTTTATGTTCTCGCAGCGATGGTAGGGGTGGTTTCTGGTCCTGGAAAAATTGCTAACAACCTCGAAGTAGGCAATGAGAGGATGCAATGGGTGGTTCTGTCCAGGTGATGTTTGTTCGAGGCGAATACCAAATCAGGCAATTAAAGGTAGTTTACCACTACATATGGAAAGAGCATGTGCGTGTATTCGATGAATAATGTAGCATGTTTACATCCTATGTTCTTCTTTTCTAGCCATAGTAGAGTAGAAAAGAGAGGAGATTCTAATTGGCCGATCATTGGTTAGGTTTGTCTTGGCCTTTAATTTTGTCCCATGGTGTAGATAGGTTCATGTCACAACCCTCTTTTTCGACCCTTAAAAGTTGAAACTAATACATCCACAATATTCATGTGCGAAACTGTCAAGTGTCGGAAAAATATATTATTGGGGTAAAAGAAAGAAGATACAAAGCAGAATCTCACGATGGAATGAAAATCTATAACATAAGAAAAGACCATTACAAAAAAAAAGATCTTTACATGTACCACATATCAGATATACATCAAAGAATTAATCATAAATCTGCTTAGACGATTATAATAGCTAGCCCTTACCTATGACGAAGAATACGTTAAACAAACGCAGCAAAAGAATAAAGTAATATACGAGAATACATGTTGGCCCTTAAGCTTCTCTCTTGAAGTTTCAAAGAAAATCGAATCTAAATTATCCTGAAAATATACTCTGTTTCACCTCAGTATTATAATAAAATAATACTCGTATCAGTCTGGTAAACCATCGTAAGAAAACTCAAATTGAAGGTAATTTATTTTTTTTACTTATAAATCGTTGAAATCAAAGGTATCTCATAATAACACGCTTCACAAAAACATGGATGAGTTTTTACCTCACAGTAACCAAAACACATTTATTATAAATCCAGTTATGTTATAATAATTTCTAGAATCCATAAATAGATATATTAAAAATAGCTGGAATGCTTGCATCTCACATTCCAAAAGAATAGTATACAATCAAGTCCAAAAGTTCGTATTGGAGAGTTGATTCCAACTATGAAAGGGTAAGGGTCTACCCACCATATCTGTACACCTCTAAATTAAATGCACGAGGGACTGCTTAATTTGCACCTTGGTTACTTAGGACTAACAATATCCCTTATGGGATATCGTCAGATATGATCACTTAGGTTGATAAACAACCATTGGTCTTGAAACAAACATAGAGATAGAATCTATATATGGGATGATCATATCCACATGGGAGAGATCCACACAACTCTACAAATTTCTCTGCTTTAGTCATTTACTAATCGGCGAGGCTAAAAATTACGTCTACCTCATAAATAGTAGAATATCTTGGAATGCGATCTTGTCTTCCAAGCAGATATGCCATGCAAGTATTCATCCATACTAGTTTATTCAGGACCTGGACAATACCAAATAACACCATCTTCAACTATCTCTAAGATTATTTCCAATTTGTAACACTTCAGCCGAATCAAACTGGTTTTAGATAACTGGGTTCGAACCTGGTCTATTCAAAATGATAAATCCAACTTTGCGCCCAAATTCGATAGTTGGTTATTCAACTGTTAAATATATATAAACAATGATCATCCTAGGATTTGAATTTCCCATAATAATCATCAAACATATTTAAAACGAACCTTTCATTTAAAAAAACTTATTTTAGTTTTTTTTTAAATATTCGTATATTTATCGCCATGACCTAAGAATATTATAAAATATCTTCAATACTTCGAAAACATATTCATAACTTATATGTTAAGTATAAATCACAATATGATTTCTCATATGTTAAGTGTAGAACAAATGTTCATGCCACCATATTCAAGAATAATGATTTGGGAGAATCAAAATCTCAATTCCCTTTATAAATCCCTTCTATAAATCCTTTTAAAATATATCTTATTAAAAAGGCATTCATACTTGTAAAGCCCTTCTTAAATAATTTTTTTTTTATAAAAACAATTTATTATTTAAAATACTTTACTTTAATGATTTATTGCTCTTAGAATATAAATAAGTAGGAATTTTACTTTAAAACTAGGTTAAAAGAGTAATTTATTATTACCAGAAAATAAAACCTCTTTTAAACCTCGTAAATAAATTATTTCTCATTTCTAAAACAAATATAAATAAAATATTTTTTTATGATATCCCTAAATGGATGATTAATCATCTTCAAACCATAATAAATGATTATTAAATTCAAAACAAGTAAATAAATAGTCATTATTATAAGTAATGATAATTATTTTTTAAATCCTTGTCAAGTACGTAGTAATTGATTTGTCTTTTAATAATATAAGTTGCAAATTATGATCATTATTGATAAACGAATATATGCTAAAAACAGTGTTAATAAGATAATTATTTAACTTCAAATCTTATTAACAAAGAAATAATTTAACTTTTAAATAAATAATTATTAACTATATCTTCTTTTAAATAAAAATTATTGACTTTAATCATTATTATAAAACAACTAAAAATACTTGTAAATAAATAATTATTAACTTTAAAACATGATAAACAAATAAATTAACTTTTTTTTAAACATTATTAAATAATGATTCTTCTTATAAAAAACATCATGAAATATAAATAATGATTTGAAAATATTTGTTTACAAATGAACTTAATGACTGCAGATTCGTGTTGATCATTTCTCTATCGTAGAGAAACCATAAGCAACTAGCGCATAAAACCCATAAATTTAAAATAATTATTCAATAGGACTTAACGATCACTATGGTACTTACATAAGCTACCATATATTCAACCAATCATCCAAACAACATGGTATTTACATAAACAAGCACATGTAAATAAATACTAATTAGCAGTTAACAACTAATATAACACTTATTCAATAAATATAACTGGCACAACCAAAATATCCAAATTAATATAATAGCATGGCGGTGGTTTAATATGCTAATAAATGTCAATTATAAAAAAAAATCATCCAATAATTTAAGAAGTGTTTAGCTGAACAAATAGAGACTGCTAAGCATATACTTAAGTTAATAACGTTAAAATTAAACAAAGTCATTAAATCGATATTTTTCAACAATTCATATATGTTCAAATACTTGCAATAAGTTTAGATAAAAATAAACTCAGAAATGTTGAATAGCAATTTGAGATGATATATCATGATCCTAGATGTGATTCAAACGAACTAATAGCATTTTAAGATACTATATCGCAATCTTTTAGATAATCAACCAATTTATCAGTTCAAACAGATAATCAATAATATGATAATTCCAACCAACCCAAACAACAAGCAAATTCCACTGTTAAACAAATAATAAATAATTAAATCTACTTTGGTACTGTATTAGAAGAATAGGAAGGCTTGTTTAACTCAACTTTGCTTCGTTTGTCGCTTCCGCATTTTGGTTCAGATTAATTTCAAACGATGTTTGAAACTAGCCAAAATTCCCACTAGTCCAAAGTGCAGTTAATCCAATGTTACAATGAGGATGATGATACGATTTTTGCTCAATTAATGGCGTCTCGGTTGGGCCTCGTATGAGTTAGTTACACCATTTTTAAGTTAACGATTTCTTAAATAAAATAAAATTAACTAAGCACAAAGTAAAATTGCTCAACATTTACAAAAGGCCCTCTAAGCTTCTTCCTAAATCAAAAATCCGGCCAGTAGCCTACTCGTTGAAACCAAACCCATGGCTACACCATCTCACATCCTAATCTCCTTCCTCACACCACGGAATCAAAAATCAACAAATATGTCAAATTCCCTCATGGGAATGCTAGTCGAACATCACCATCATCACACGTCCAATTCTCCTCTACAAAATGTGACTCCTGCACCTTTTTGCAACCATGGATGTGTCGCACCACACAAAGGAAGTCCGAGCTCCACCAATTTCCTATTGAAGATGATATTTCTTCCCCGGAGTCTAAATTTAAACCTGAAATATCTTAACTTGCCTTCATTAAGTTGAAAATTCGAACCCTAATTTTCACGAACCTAGCTTATCACTACAACTCACAATGGACTCTCCAAACTCAGACCAATGCCAATCGAAATCCTCTTAAATAAAGGTCTAACTATTTAAAACTCAAAGATTCAAACTTGATAATTTTAGGGCTTTTATATGAACCGATATTGATTTTTAAAGAGGAAAGTTTCATGTTTTTTTTATTTTCATTGTCGTGTGGACTTTAAAGGAGGAAGAATGAAATTGGTGCCTAGTTGTCTAACTGTTGTGGAGGTAGATTATTATAATATAAGTTATACTGAAATTTCTGTTATCTCATAGCATTGGATTTTACTAACAGCATCTAGTCGACACTAATCGTGCTTTGGACAGTGGCACGATCCCGAATAATAATAATATACACCGATTGTTGAATTTTGAAAAATTGCAAGAACATATTTGCTTTAAACCATCGAGTTCAAATTTAATAGTTTCCAGATTAAAAGTCATGGAAAACCAAATAAATTAAATTAAAAATACGTTAATAGATTATGAGTCGTATTTGATTACCTATTCTAATTGACTTACACTGTAAATTAATTTACAGATTGAATTCATTGTTATTATTTAATTTTATAAAAATTAAATCAAATCATTTCATATTCCAAATTAATATCAAAATTATAATTCGAGAATTAAATTAACAATATTAATTATTTTAAATAGTCTCCATATTTGAATTCTAGATATTAACTTGAAATTCATCCCAATAATTGAATTCAAGTCAATTCTAAAATCAATATTTCAAATTAGTTTAAAATTTAGCACTAAAGATTCAGGTTGTTACACTCTTCTCCTCTTAAAAATATTTGTCCTCGAAATATGCAAAGCAAGAAGGATAGTCCTAAACCTGTTACTTCTTATATTGGTTAATTAGTTGAAATCGAGCATTTAAATTCTAAGTCCTCAAATATACAAAAAAAATCGGCAACACCTCCTATGCAAGGCTCGATCGCAAAAGCTACAAAGGGTAAATTTGGCTCAGGTTCCTAATAGGTTTCAAAATTCACGTCACATCTGGTTAAACGTTTCATATAAATTAAATCCTAAAAAAAAATCATGTAAATTTGTAATTAAATACAATATTTAATCATCATCAAATTCATCTGTTAAAACCATTCAAAAATGCATCAAAAACCAAAATAACAAAAAAAACAGTGAAACAACAGTATATTGCATGAAACGATGCACTTATTTGTGAATAGTTCCGTACATTTATGCATATATTTCAGTTATGCATCAAACTGCACTATTTATGCATACATGTCTGTAGTTAAACTGGAATATATGCATCGTTTTATGCATATACTCAACTCTGGCATGTTTTCCAAGCATTCACACTTTTCAGACATTGTTGCATACATTTGTGCACTTATACAGAATAAATGTAAACATTCATGCACATATTCAGAAGCCTTCATCTTTTTTAACTTTGTTGCATGCATGAATGCATATATACAAAATAAACGCATGCATCCATGTAACTATTCATAACACATGCAACTCAGTTCTACTTTATATGCATACATGTATGCAACTATTACCAATATATGCATAATTCACCCAGATTTTCAATAGAAAATACTAGATGAATATATGCATACATGTATGCATATATTCAGTATAAATGCATAGACGTATGCAACATTTTTTTTCAGATTGTTTCCAGGAATATTTGCGTTTTTTTGAAATTTTTTTAGTGATCAGCGCATTTTTTCTTTGGAAAACACGTAAGGGGGGAAATAATCAGCGCATTTTTTCTTTGGAAAACATGTAAGGGGGAAAATAGGGATCTGCTTTGAATTATAAAGTTGGGGTGGATGTCGTTTCTATTTTGAACAATAATAGGAACATGTCCCTAATTTTCACAACTACAAAACCTCGATCAATCAAAAATAAGACCAAAAACCAAGATGCTACTCACACCCAGGACATAAATCACCCAAATCAACCAAAACATAAATGTGTACCTATTCGCCAAGCAATAAAACTCTACTTATGAAATCAAAAGAAACTAGCTCCATTTGCTTCCGTAAACCTGTAACACTTAAGTAGCATGAAGGAGTTTATACATGTAAAGCAAAACAATATGAGCGCATATCCAGTATATAACATGAAACTAAACATGCTATCATATTAATAACAACTCAACATACATAACCATGTTAACAAATCACGTGGCATATATTATAAATGTTGAAAGCATATCATTTTATTTAAAGTATGTACGATGTATATGTGTTAGTTTTATGTTAATTCCGAAATTAGAATGAACGCCAAAGGTGCGAAAATTGCACTTCACCAATCGGTAAGAAAAGAGGCCACAATTCACAACAAAAGTAAAGAGACACAAATTTTATAGTGGTTCAATCTTAAGGAAGATCTACATCCACCTTAAAAGCAATTTCCATTATCAACTCAAGAGTTACAAATCTAAGATCACTCAAAAGTACATTCATATTGTTCATTAAACAATAGCATCACTTTGATCAACACAAATCAGTGGAGAGATAAGTGAATTCTACAATATGCAAGGATTATGGTGGAGAATCTTTGATCTCTAAGAAGCTTGATCACTTTTGGTCGATTTCATGATGAACTTCATGCTTGATCTTCAATTGATGGTGTTAGGAGAGATGGAAATCGCTTAGAATTTCTTAGGAAATAATTGGGCAGCCCTTCGGGGTCATTAGATTCCGTCCACCCCCCACCCCCAATGAAGGAATAAGGAGGGTATTTATAGGTGAGTTTCAGCCTAGGTGGCAAAGTTGTAATTATCTCGTACTCTCTCTAGGCCGTCGAAGTGACCTATATGCTCCAAAATAGCATGGCGTGACCTAACAACGTCTGGCTTGAGGCAGCACGAGCTAAGTTGAAGCGGAACGGGCTAAAAGGAGGCGGAACGAGCAAGAGATTTGCAGAGTGGGATGAACGAGCCAAGATAGTGCAGCATGACTTAGGGCCCTCCTGAACTATGGCAGAGCGACCTGGCTTCAATAAAGAGGACCGATCTAAGAATGCCCGTTCAGCCAATAATCTTTCGCGAGCTATAGAACTAGACGATTTAAACCATTGTAAAGCTCTAGATGCCCGGCGACCTATAGGACTTGGCGGGCTAAGGGCTTTTTTCGGGCTAAGGAGTCGTACAGTTTAAAGATCTGAATGACCCAAAGCCTGCGAATGACCTGGAGGGCTAGAACAACCTAAGGCTATGAAGTTCTAGAATGAGCCAAAGTGCAGACCGGCCTAAAGCTTTGCTACGTTCACAATCTAAAGACTTGCAACCTAGCGTTGTGTTCTCAAAAACCGACCTAAGCATGTTTATTATTTTAGATCCATATTTTATGGATTAACATTTGCCCTACGAAGTCTGTATTTATTGAAAATAGTACAGGCTTCGAATTAGATAACTTTCGACACATGGCAGGTTGGGATTTTTCAATCACAACGTTAAGTCGCACTAAGCCTTGTTAAACATTAGATCGTCGGGAACTTTGGGTCGTTTGAACTTTTAAGTCATTGCTTGGTCCAAGATCATTAGTGGGCTTCGGATTTGAACCTGGCCCGTCAAAGTTATGTCCTTTTATACCTTCATTAAGTCGCCACCTTCTGTAGCTTCTTCTCCCACCTTAACGCTTGTTAATGGTGGCTCACTCCTGAGAATTAATCCGACTTCCAGCCAACGCCTCGAACTCAGAAAGCATCGATCAAGTCTTGCATTATTCTCGTGATTTTGAGTTCAACAAATTCGATCATCTGCTTAATTGAAGGCAATTCGAATTTCTCCTGAGGCCCATTTTCGTGAAAACGAAACTTCTTGAAGGGCCCTCGTGGATAACTCCCAATCAAAATCAGGTTTGACTTCACCTTGTTTTTCTTGATTTCTAGGCTTATTTGAATCCGATTTGAGGATTTTTAATTGTATGAGATGATTTGAGTTGAATTCGGTGCATTTTTTTCATAACTCTCATATGATCCAGAATTGTTCATGGTATTGTTGAAAGAGATTGCCAAACTGTGTTTTGTAATCTTGATTGCTTGTAATTCTTATGTGGCTCGCATATGATTTTTCTTTGCAAACTTAGGCCATAGCTTGAAATTCCATAAATATAATTCTGTTATGTTGAATGTTCTTGGATGAATGCTCCAATCTTTGGATTGTTGTTATAGATCGACACTTAAGTCGCTAGAACGGCCTAAGTGTTAGATCGTAGAAACCATGATAGATTCCAGGTCGTTGCTGCAAACTTGGGCTTTAGGTCGTTAAACATTAGAAGAGCTTGGGCCATTGTTTTGAGTTTGAAGTTTTAAGCTCGCTAACACGGACTTAATCCCTTTGAACTCCAGAACGACCCTAGCTTCCGGATCACTGAACGATCTAAGGATTTCGAGTTTGTTAATGATTCCTTACACATGCTGGTCAAACTGTCTTGATATCGTAACCTGTTATTGCTATAAACTCTTTTCTCCTTTCGGACGATCCATAGTATAAAAGTTCAAATTTTAAGTCACTCTTGGCATTTAGAAGCTTTAGGTCGTGGCTTTAGCTCAAAACTTTGGGTCATTATCCCCATCCAGAATCTTAGGTCGTTCTCCTACTCCAAAGTCTCTAAGTCGCAAACACGACCCAAAACTTTTCGTTGTAAACAACCTAAGGCAATGGCTTGTTATTGTGACCTAAGGTTGAGGGTCATGGTTCTTGGTCGTTTGAATACTCCAGGTCTTTAGATCGTTGGGGTAGTTCAAGGCTTTTAGACCGCGTGGTGACCTTAATTTATGCATCCCAGAACGACCTAAAGGCGATCTAAAACTTTAATTCTCGGAATGACCTAAAACTTTAATTTGCATAGAACGTCCCAAAGCTTTAACTTACTTGAATTCTTGAACTAATTGCTTTAAACACCCAGTAATTTATTTATAAATGAGGTTATTCTTGTAGAATGACCACTAGGTAAAAAACGTGTGTTCATGCCGAAGGTACATCGCCTACGTAACGACCCGCATTCTACGCATCGGAGGATCGTAGAATATTTATTTCATTCACATACGAAGTCGTATGGTCGTGTAACTTTGAGGAACGACTATTGGGGTCATTTCCCATGTTCACGAATTTTGCTGATTTTCAAATGACCGTTTACCCCTGGAGAATTTTGTTTCGCCTATAACTTTTGATTGGTAAAGAGTTTTGAGCTGAAACCACTTCCATTGGATTTAGATGATGGTTTACCTTTCCGTAGAGTGGTTACATTAATCAAACAGACTTACCGTTTGGGAGATATGGCTGAAATAAGGTTTGGAAGGTGAAAAATTGCTTAAGTGGGCTTAATAGGGTAATAAGTGGATGGGCCTATAACCCATTTCGGGATTAGGGTTATGGGCAGGTTGAAATGAGTTAGGAAACCATTTCATTTCAGTTTTCTAGCCGCCACTTGCATTTCTTCAAACATAGCAATGGCCTCCACCTTCCAAACTACCTCCTAATCACATTCTAATCACATAGTAGCCTAATCTACATCAAATTAAGGCAGATTAGCATCAAATCAGAGATTAAGCTGCTGGAACACATAGGAATTCGACCCAAATCAGTGGAGTTTTTATAGCACCCCACGTTCCGTAATGTCACTCACTAAGGGAACGCATTAAGTTCCGTGAAGCGTTATAGGTAAATAAGAACATAATAGCACAAGATAGACATGTAAAATAGCAGCGGAATTAAAAACTTAAAAAAATAAAAACTTATTTTTAATCAAAACATTATGGTCCTAAATACTGAGTCTACATCATAAGTAACTAATTACATTAATAATCTGTCTTGCCAAAAATATCAGAGTACAAAAGCATAAAACCATATTTCCCTGTGAAGCCATAAGAGAGTTGACCAGAAGTCAAAGCGATACATCTATATCCAAAATCCCAGCTAAGCTGAAAGAATCCAAATCAACTCTAAGCACTTCCACCCTAAGAACCTGGGGGGGGGGGGGGGAGAGGGGTGAAACGGAAGAGAGAGAAGAGCAAACAAAAAGTCAAACATAAAGTCTGGCGAGTCCAGTTACTTTAAAATATAAATAAATAAAAGTATCATGGCAGGTATATATTAAACTGGAAGAACAAGATAACAGTAACAATAACAAGTGTGAACTGAGCAAGATAAGATGAACACGATATATTGCGCTTCTTAAATACATTTCTCTGCACCGCGCAGATACTAGTATATCAGAAGTAGAATGATCCCTACTAATACCATTCCATTTCATTTTCTTGATTATTAGGTTACTTGGGATAGTAGAACTCAAGACTTATCCGCGCATCGTACCCTTTTTCTTTCCCATGGATTCACCTAATACAATATATGTATCTATCTCTCAATATTGAGATACACCCCATGGTAGCCCACTCGCATGGTCTCCACTGTAGTGAACGCAGTCCCTCATCCTACGCCGGAGTGACGTACGGATCTCTATACAACAATGTTATGTTCTGCATATATCTGTCATTACTATGCTACGTAAGCGTACGGACTGCCACCATCGATCGAATCAGATTCCTTATCGGAAAATGCCCTCTAGTATACGATACACAACCCAAAGTAGATATGCATGTATCTAGACTGTCCCACTGACATATGTACTGTAATTATAGCTCGATGCCTCAATCGCACGTCCTCTAATGTGCACCGAGTTCCATGGCAGGGCTAAACTAGAAACACGGAACTCGGCCGGAAGCATTTCCATACCTGTACAGGCCGCCTTTAAGTGCCTTCAAATACAGATATTCATCGGGTCTGTTTTCCATGATGGCTATGGCCCCACCTCGGCCCCTCCCTCAACTAGTAAAAACTACAAGAGCTAAGCGACCGCCCCTAATACAACCAATTTAGACATCCATGTGGCGTTTATCCTCAACCCCGTACCTCGATAGTGAAAGGTGAAATGATATCTTGGGTTTAGCTCTAGTCTTTTCGCATCCCGCTGGCTGTCGATGACTGATATCCAACGGTCTACTATCCTTATTGGTCGTGACCCTCTCTACCTCCTCGTGAGGCAACCGTCGAATCACCCTAGTGTCACCTCGTCACAGCATTCTGATTGCATAGCTACATCTGTGGTCAAGGCCCACCCACTTAGTAGTTACGCGCAGACCCAACCTCTGCGAGTACAGCCTAAGACATCTGTCACCGCACAGAGGACTACTAGGAGCACCTTACGTACTTCAGAAATCTGCATGCTCCCCTTCCAATTCTTTGGAGCCGTCATAATAATCAGATGAATGTGCACTCCCCTCGTGTCTTATAACACCTCGATGATCTACATCATTGGGTTATTCACGCTCAAACGTATGGACTGGTCCAAGCGCCTTTCTTTAATATGTTGTTAGACCCTATGTAAACGTTCTTTTGCGCGCTTGCCTTACCTCACCAGGTTCCCATTTACTTGGTTATTCCCATTCATATTGAATTCTTATTCAAATTACCAAGTTTGTCTTCCGTATTAATTTTAGTCATATAACTTAATCCATTTAAATTTATTAATAAGCCCACAACATGTTATTTTCTATATTGTGGCCCAAGGTTTGTAATCCACAATCTATTTTATATTCTTGCTTGATTACATCATTACAATAACATGTTCTCCTTAATACGTTATTAAGTATATCTCAATTCACATGTTTCCTAATTAACATGTCACTTACCATTTATGATTAAATATAACTTATTTATTTTACAAGTTTTCCTCATTCTTTCTCATTTAATCATAAATTCAATTTACATTGTCACTACAACTTATCGTTGTTTACTTAGCAGATTATTACACGTATCTAATTCTGTCATTTCTACAAGTTATGCTTACCTTACAAGGGTGTCTTTAATTACATAACTTTATTATATTTTCCACTGGTTATGTATACTACTAGGTGTCTTTAATTACATAACCTTATAGGGTTAAGTTCGTGGGCCTATATGTAAATATTACCCACCCCCTCTATTTTACTTAACCAACCCACTACCCATCCAATTTTACTTAACCCTAACTTAAGTTCATAATCATACAATCCTTATGGATTAAATTAGGTTAAGTAGTCCAATTCATTACCATGTCCAATTATGGTTATAATGGGCTAGACCTCCCACAGTAGGCCTACAACGTGTGGATGCTGGATATGCTGGTCGGGTCCGGGCAGTCTTATTCCACAGTTGGGTCTAACCTTGTGTCTTAGCCCAATTCATATTTGCACACTTAGACCTCTTACATTAGGTTCAACATTAGTGGCTGTTGGATATGCCAGTCGGGTCCGGGCAGACTTCCACCACTAATGCAACATAACCTCGTGTCATAAATGCAATTACAATTCCTAATTGTAATTACTAGACATTCCATTTTTATCCAAATCTACCTATGTCATTATAGGTGATTATTTCTCCTTTTCCCCATATTTAATTATATGCCCAATTCACTTGTAATAACCCGGAAAATACGAGCCAATTTAAAAATTTTAAATTGGTGATTTCAAAGGAATTTGAACAATTGAAATAGGATATTTCAATAAAATATAACGGATTTTAGTGAAACCAAAATTATTTAAATCTGTTTATCAATATCTTTCTAACGAATCTGAAAAATCGAAGTTTCATAACGGGAATCAAAAGTTATGGCCGAATGAATTTTCAGAAAGGTCGCTATATAGAATATATAGCCCTGGAAAATTGATATTTTGCAAACGACCTCAGAATTCGACAAAACCACTTTTGTTGGGACCGGGAAGTCAAACTATTGCTAGGTTTCAAATTTCATAATTTTTGAAGCTAATATGTGAGCGTGGCAAAAGAAAATGCGTTTGGTCAATTTCTGTTAAATTGGATCGACCAGAAAATGGCCATTTTTCAAACGATCTCAGAATTCGACGAAACTAGTTTTGTTGGGACCGTAGCGTCAAAACATGGCTAGATTTATTTTTCTGGAATTTTTTCGAATCAGTTTGTGGCCCTGGCAAATTGAAATGTACGTTCAAAGTTAAAATTAAAAGTTTTATACTTTAATTTGGAAAATAACTGACTGTAACAGTCGAATTGGCCAACGAAACATATCCCATTGTGTCCGGGATGGGGGTATTTAGCTAGGGACGACAGTCGTTGGGCTTGAAAAGGAGTTCGTTTGTAAAAACACTATTTAAAAATATAATATATATATCGGCCAATAGGATTATTTCTTTCATAAAAAAAAAACCGCTCAAAACCCTCGATATCGACGGCGACTGGAGCTCCATTCTTCCCAGGCGATTTCTGACCGCCGCAGCCCCCTACCGACGTCGCCACCACCGTCATTCGCTTTGCCTCCCTCCCCTCTTCAAATCTGACCTACCCTCGTCTCCTCCCTCCTCGACATCGTCGAGCACGAGCCCCAGGAAGTTCCGACCTTCCCATCGCCGCCGAAGACGCCACCGACCACCGAGCGCCACCAAACCACCACCGATAGGAAGCCCTCTCCTCCCTCTTCCACGTCCAACCCGCCGTTCGTCCCCTCATGCCTCAGTTCTCGCGAAAACCGCAAATCTAGTTTTGAACCATCGTGAAAGGTGAGTTCTTTTTGATGTTTGCACTTTGAAAAATCATATCTTTTTGATGTGTTGACGAAATTCGATGAAACAGGAAACATCGGGACCGCAAGGAAGCTCTCTACTACATAGAAGAAGCCGCGGATTTTTCTGAATCATCTACGATTTTTAGCACTCCACAAACCAAGGTGAGAAATCTAAATTAATTGAATTTGAATGGAAAATGTCGTGTATAAATTATGTTAGCGAAATATAAATTACACACGTGTTGTATACCTCTTGTACATGCGTAGCGTAAGCTATATAAGCGAAGTATGAATTATACATGCATAGAATAATCGATATATGTGTTGAAATGCAAGTGAAATATAGCAATAATATAATATATATATATACTCCCCTCGTCCACAAACCATGGACGATATTTATTGTTGTGAATTGGTGTGAAATATTGGATGAAAAATACGAATGGTTGAATAATTGTTTGTGGTTGATATTGTTTGGTTGTGGTTGAAAAATACCCATTGGTGATCGAAATGAATTGGAAATATTTGTGGAAATAAAAATAAAACATGCCGCCTGCATGCGAATTAGTTGCATGAATCCCTATTGTCAAAAACCGCGAGGTTTTAAGGTAGAGCGAGGAGCCGTACTAGGGACGGTGCCGGTTTTAACTACCCTGCCGTTATGCTGCCGAAATTTTGAATAATCTTTATGTGTTAGAATAATTTTCATATGTTGAAATTATTTTCATGCGTTGAAATTAAAGCCATATGTTGAAACTATATCCATGTGTGGAAATGTTCATGTGTTGAAAAGTGATGTGTGAAAATTAAATTCATTTGTGAATGAATGAAGTGTTTAAACAATAAAAATCACATTTTTATAATATATATGAAGTATGAAAAATATTCGCCTTATATATAAATAGTTTCAACAATAAAAATTCCATCTTTCTAATATGAACAATATAAATAAAATATCCATGTGTGGAAATGCTCATGTGTTGAGAAGTGTGTGTAGTGGAAAAGTTCATGTGTTGAATAAAAAGATCGAACAATAAAAATTTCATTTTTATTGAAACTATGAAGTGTTGAAAACATCCATTTGTCGAATGAATATTTTAAATGATAAAAATATCATTTTTATCATATATGTGATATGCTAGAGATATGCGGACGTTGAAATAAATATTTGTGAATGAAATATTATTTTTAACATACATAGGAACTAAATAAAATAGTCATGTGTTGAAATCTATTTTAGTTCGCCAAAATTATCATCTTTGAAATGTGAAGTGTTAAAAATAGCCGCTTGTTCAAATAAATGTGCACGAGTTGAAATATACATTAATTAGCTAATGATATGATTTTAGCCTATGCATGCAACATTAGAATGAATGGTGTTTTTAAACCAAAGTAAACCGAATATGAAGTTGAATGGAAAATGATAAGTGATAAAAATTGTATATATGTACATGCATATTTATTGAACAGGTTATAGCAAAGGGGCTAGAGAAGAGGAATAAAATTTTGTGCCCGACAAATAGGTACACATTTACTGTTTTGTTTGGGTGATGATTTTATGAGCTTGTTGGCTAGCCGCTTGGCATTTTCTTTTTCTTTTTGACATGAGACGGCCGTGTGGCTATTTGGGGATTTTCCCGACCCTTCCCGTACAAAGGAGGTTATGGCGAAATTTTCCAAAATTTAAAGGCGTTAGTGAAATTTTAGAAGTGAAAACGATATTGAAATCGTCGAATGAATTATATTTATATATGTATATAAATATAAATAAAATTAAAACGAAACGTGGCCGTGTAGTTCGTGTTTTGAAACCGTGATTTCAAACGACTAGTGCGGGGAATCCGACCATTGGATTTTCCCGAAACCGCAACCGTTGGGTTCGCCTTGGAAATATCTTTCCAATGGCACCAACTTTGCGAAGATCCGACGGTTGGGTTGTCTGGAATGTTTAACTCAAATCTGAAGAAAAACAGCGCCAGAAACGATTATATTTTTATATATATAAATATAATTAAATTAAATCGAATAACGACGCTGCAGTTCGTATTTTGAAATCATAACTTCAAATGATTAGTGCGGAAGATCCGACCGTCGGATTTTCCCAAAACTGAAACCGTTGGATTCGTTTTGAAAGGATCTTTTTAATGATATAAATTTTGTGAAGATCCAACGGTTAGATTTTCAGATATGTGTAAATCAAATTTGGAGAAAAACAGTGCCACGGCCGCGTTATGGCCTGAAGCATTGTTTGAATGAATTGGCTATTTTAAAATAAATAAAAATAGCGATAAATCGTGATAAAATATTATAAATGATATGGAATGGAAATAAACTGAATTTGCTCGATTTATTTGAGATTTGATGGTTGAATGTGTTTGGTGTAAAAATTACATTAAAAAACAGAATCGGTGTTGTCGAATAATTTAACCATTGAAATGAATTGATTTGAAATTCGAGATATACGTGAATTATTTGAAAAGGCCGAGTTAATTCTCATTTCAAATAATTGATCGACGAGTGAAAGTCGAAGATATGAAGACGGTGCAAGACCGATAATCTTCACGTCGAATGGAGGGGTGCTATCGATGCTCATGATAGGAGTAGCTACCTTGACAGGGTTGAAGTAGTAGCCACCTGGACGTACTTGATGATTGTACGGATATGCGAGGTATTGAGTGCCTCCAGCTTCGTTCAGACCCAGAACGAACGTGTAAATGGACTGTGTGTCTGACATTGGATTTTGTTCTGTGCTGATTGATCTCTATTATATATATATATCTGTTTGGCGGCGGAGAATTTATTCTCTTTCTTAACGCCCTTTTCTGAGACATATGAGCCCAGGGGTTATATATCGATAGAAATCAGTCGCACGGGGTGAATTGCCTGTGTGGCACGCCTAAGTGATAGATGATCAAGGCTTCTGTTGAAAAGCAAAGTCTTGTGGTTGATGATCAAAGCACAGCCTGTGTGGCATAGCTTTGTGTATAACGTGAATTCGCGAGCCTCACACCCCAGGATGGACCAGAAACGGGAGAAGGATCCAGGGAGGACATGCGTTTCTTTCTAGCTAGGGTGGTGTCAGTGACCTACCAGCCCTGACATTTATATACTTTTCACCTGTGTGGTTGTTGCTGTTGCGAGGCGCCTTGGATATATCGGTCGATCCGGGACCGATGGAGTCATTGGGCTCATTTACGCCCCAAAGGGCGGGGAAACGCAGTGTTCAGGCAGTTTAATCCACATCGGTGGACCGACCCTGTGGCTCCTAGGTGCAGTTGCGACTGTAGCCTGAGGCTTGGGCTAGAGAGTCTCGAATTCGGTGAGGACTATCTTTTGCCTCGGTTCATGACGAAAATCCAATTTCCAAATACGACACCGTGCGGTTTTGATTTTATATATATATACATATGGCGACATGATATATGGTACCCATGCCGTCTATGATTGATAGTTATGATTGAAATTGTTTTTGAAACCTATATACACTAGCAATAATATCAAATGATTTGTTTTGCTCGTATCAAGCATATTTTGGCCATTATAAGGTAAAACTCTATCCTCTGGTGTGTGTTGCATTGTGTGATGGGAACTGAGTCTTATAATGACTTCATTTTTATAAAAAGCATTGCGATGTTTAAAAGATCTATTTGTTTTAAAGCACTGGCAATCCAATGGAGTAAACCCGTTCCGCGAAAGTGGCGTGGTCCTGTGATTAGCCATATTTAAAAATGTGTTGAGTAGATTTCTCATACCAGTCCCATGACTGACTCGTAGTTTGTTTCACTTGCAAACTCGGGTGCCCCTATTTCTACACGGGCAGCCTTGTATTCAGGTTTTTAGCAGGCTCTTTCTGGATAGCTGGAGCTGAAGATGGATTCCATCATTTATCTCTTTTTATGCTGTTCAGCTCCTGTAGTACATATTATGTTTTCTTTTCCGCAGTAGACATTTATGTATAGTTGAACTGTATTTTGTACTAAGTATGATCCTACATACTGTGTAACTCTGGTGATTATATTTATCCAGTGTATTCTATCGTGCATTATCTGGTGTATTTATTTATTTCTGTTCTGTTATTGTCTGTTTATGTGTTATATTCCAAAGATTACCCTTGCCACCGTCTTATCGGGAATGGGGTCGTCACATCACTATTCAAATCATAGACTTTTGCACCCCTTTTAAATTCACCTTTTAATTATGCACCATATGCTCTTTTTTCCTAAGTTATAAGTCAAGGCATATACATATATATGTTATGCCCAAATCTACATATTTTCCAATTTATGTCCCTAGTCCATATTCACCCATTTCGTTACAAGTTATACCGAATCCATATTTGCATATTTTCCAATGTATGCCAAAAATTCATATTCACATACGTCCCAATTTATTTTCCAAATCAGTACTTACACATGTCCCAATTTATGCTTAAATTATATTTTTCCAACAAATGCGTAAATTCATATTATCCAACAAGACATATGCCCCCAAACCCTTATTCCTATATTTCAAATTTATGCCCAAATTTAGATCCATATTTTCCAGTATCAATTATGCCCCAAATTATGTCTTTCTCCATTATTCCCAATTTCGCATGTTTGCATTTTTTTTCCAGCGTTAGGCCTAGGCTCGAAGGTAGCCTGGCTATATAAAAATAAAAAGGGAAAAGAGGGTGAGAATAGAATCGAGAACAGGCATAATAACGAATCAATAATAAACCGATAGAAATAGGCATAAACTGAATAGGCATATTATGATAAGATTTAACATGGCGGCAGTATGAACGTATAAAAGCAGATCTGATAGTTATGTCATAATAGAACTGATTAGGCACCGATTCAAGACCAAATTTTTTACATACATATCAAGATTACTATTTAAATATTCAGATCAAAAAATAACATGAACTCACCGTGAATAGAACTGCGAAGAACATGTTGAATAAGTTGTTGTAGCCATCGCTGAATTTGTTGTAGTAAACTTCGAATATGTATAATCTTCTTTGAATTGATTTAGAAGAAGAAAGGCCATTTTAATTTTTGTTGCAGTAGAGTTTCACCGTCGGCATTTTTTTGATGAATAAAACCTTGGTCTAAGGTACTTTATATAGCCTAGGGTTCAATGAATCTTTCTCAGAAAAGTGTCCAGATACAAAACGAAGTATTTCACCCAGATCTGTCAGGCGTGGGACGACCCTCCTTTGAATGGGTCGACCCCCCTTTGGGTAGGTCGACCTATGGGTCGACCACACTTTGAGTGGGTAGACCCACCTAGGCGGGAAATTTGCCGCCTTCCTAAATTTTGAATTTTGAACCGAATTTCAAATTTCTGGACCCATTTTTGAATTTCTAACCTATTATATATATATATTCTTCTTGTGCGTATACAAACTTCAAACCTTAATAACTTCTTCATATGGTGTCTGATTTATGCAAACCAGGTGTCTATTTTGACCAGAATTTCGAGACGGACGCAATGGCGTAGTCCATTTTACTTATTTCGGAATATTAAATTAAGTTTTCCTTAATTAATTGTTAACATTGTATTTCACACTAATTATTCTTTAATTCATCATCTTTAGTGTCGTTAAAATTCCGGGGTGTTACAGTTTTCAGATCTATAATTTATTTATGGCTAAGGTGAGTGATTTGCACTTTTATTCACTAATTACGGCTAATTAGGGGTGATTAGTGATAATTAGCGAAATTATGCATCATAAAAATCTGGAAAAATATGTAAAAATTCTTAAATATTATTTTATGACTCTGATAAAAATTTGGGTTAATTTGGATTAAGTTTACTAATCCTATAGTTAAAAATGGTCATGGGGATTAAGGGGAAAATCATGCTTTTTGGGTATGTTTGATCTAAATAACACATATTGTTGATGTTTTAGTGTTTTTGATTGATTACACATGTTATTACTACTGTTTGGTATGCATTGTGGTTGCATAGGAAAGTTAGAATGGTCGAAAACGCCGTCATGTGGCAAAAATAGCTTGCTGGAAATTTGCAGGAAAAAGTACAGGTCCCCGATCGTGGAGGACCCCTGCGAGCCGACCCCTACTCATGCTCATCCCTATGACCATGACCCGACTCACAGTTAAGCTCCACGACCCGACCCTCTCGCCTGAAGTGTGTCACAAGAAGGAACCCCGAACCGCGAGTAGGACCACGAACCGGAGTCATGAAGCTAGGACTCGTGAACCGCCCTCACGAATCGAATGGAGGACCACGACCCGATCACGTAGGGCACGAACCAGAACTTGGATTCACCATGAGCCGACCCCCACGACCCGAATGGAGCACCCTGAATCGCCTACTTCTTTGAATCACGAACCAAATTGGAGGAGGACCAAAACCTGAGATGCAAAGGAAGTCCAAGTGGGAAGTTATTACTCAGGATCCAGATGGGAACCAATGAGTTAACTTCGTGACTGGGCTTTGCTGCAGGATGTGTGCAAAGGGGTTATCGATATCTGTAGCTTTAGTTCACCGCTGAGAGACGGATTAGTGGCTACGGATCAATGCATTGGGATCATTAAGACTCCCAAGGGCAAGTGATCGTAGCATGGCTATGGACCAGTGCAATGGGGCCACTAGGACTCCCAAGGGCAAGGTTATCGTAGCAAGGGATTAGTGGTTATGGACCAGCGCAATGGGGTCATTAAGACCCTAAGGGTATAGTTGTCGTAGCAAAGGATTTGGTGATCAAAGTGGTGGATATCGTATATTTTACGCACTGAGTAAGAGATGTGAGGTTGATTGCTATGTTTGATGTTTGCTATCACATGACATGCACACTTCCACTATACACTTTATGTTGTTTACCTTAGAGTATTGTACATCTTGTTGTGCTAACTATTTGGTTGCAGGTTCAGGTATCATTATTTGTACCGGTTATTGTTCTGTTTTGCTGTTATCGCTCATACCAGACTTTTGTCTGACCCAGACTTTTATGTCTCTTCTTATTACTCTGGTTGCTCCTAAACGAGCACACTAGAGACAGGTTAGGTGGTAAGCACTAGTAGCTGCCCGGAGACGAGCAGGAGGTTCCACATACTATTTACATATATTTTCCCTGTATTGTGGCTGGTCACTGCTTTGGGCATTAGTAGTGTACCTTTTCTATTTTGCTTTAGAGACAGTATTTTGAAGTTGTAATAAATGTTTGGATCATAAGCTGTATTTTGGATTTCGCTGCTTTGATGGTTTGGTTTTCAGCTTATGCACTATCTCGCATGTTTTATGTCAAATTATGTTATTATTATATTTTATTCCATGCGCTGTGAGATATATTACGGGTTTTTGGTAGTTCATAGTTTCAAATCCCTTTATTTTGACGACCATCCCCTGTTAGTTGGACATTGACATAGCGCATTTCGAGTGAAATGTCGGATGGTGCAGGGCGGGCCGTCACAGTCTGCTTCAGTCGATACTTTTACAACAATTGTAGCTCCTCAACCTTTTCCAAATCCTATTCCGCTTAGTAACCTTCCGATAGAAAGACATTCTACCACACTTTACAAGGAACATTTTGAACAGTTATGTAGTCAATTTGGGATCCCTATCACAGATGTACTCTTGCCAGATAAGGGTGTATACGCAGATCAACCTCTAGCAGGGTATGGAACTATGAATCTCTATATGCTAGCAGGCAGTGGTGAAACCGAACTAGAGGTTGACCCAAACATTGATACAATGGCTGATGAACCTCTTGTTTAAAATGAAATAGAGGAAGGTTCCACGGGTACATTTGATAATTTAGGTGATCTCAACTCTGCTAAGTAGCTTAGCCAGAGCGATATCACTACCCAGCCTCTTGATCCTCAAACCATAGAAATCGGAATAAGGGATGTTGCCACTACTCGGCCAGGAAAATGTCTCATATCTCTAGGAATTTCCCTAGATCCAACTAAAAGAACTAGTTCGTCGAGTAATAAAGATTTAGAAAATCGCGTCTAATAAGTATATTATTTAAAACTCCTTTACAACTTTTATGATTTGCCCAAGTAATTTATAATTCGAGTACTGAAATTCTGCTTCTATCTTTTTCCAATTTCAGATATGCATAGGAAACATTCATCAAATTTTAGGTCAGATTTCAGGAGAAAGAGTAAAGCACTTAATCCAAAATATTTATTACAATCTGGTCGCTCACAACCATCGCATCATTATAGACAACATCACCCTCCTCCTCCCCCGAAGCCTTCTCACAAGCCTTCGCATGTATCAGATGCAGATTTGACCGAAGAGCAAAGAAGGAAGATACGAGAGGAAGAGGACAAGGAAAGAAAAAGGCGTGCTTGGCTTAAGGATGATACTCCTGACGATGAGGGCCGCAGAGAGAAGCAAGGAAGAGATGACCAAGGGAAAGGTGGCTCACACAAACATCCTCGATTAGAGAAGCTTCCCATTAAACTCCGATCAGTTCCATCTACCGGTCCCCCTGGTCCTCCTGCTGAAATCCATCTGATCATTCATAAGCCTCGTTACGAATCCGAACCACCAAGCGCTTCTCTCTCCGAATAATTCCCAGATTGGAATTTGAAAGGGCTTGTGTTTGATCATGGTGTAAATCTGACTGATGCTGATGACATAGCAGATGAAGTAGATGTCGTGATAAGGCAAATGCATACTCAACTCAACAATGCTAAGAGCCAACTTGACACGAAGATGAGTATCGTCAGGGACAATGCTCGGAAGAAGCTGCGCAGATGGAACAAGCTTGGATACGATCTTCAAAAGCGCAATGATGTTAATCTCGGTAAGATCACAGCTTCAGAGAGTGATAAAGCTAAGTGGGAGGAGGTTTTAGATTCTCGCGATGCCACCATCGCTTCTCTTAATAAAATTGCGGAACTTGAAGGATTGAACAGCGAGAATAAGAAGCTCGGGGAAGAACTCGAAGCTGCCAAGCAGAGAGAAAAGGAAGCTCTTACTGCCAAAAGCAATGCTGAAGCTACATTGTCTATAGCAAAAGACTTCTCCACACAATATCGGAAGGAGGCTGCTCAACTTAGAGAAACTATCGATTCCTTGAGAGCCTCCAATCGCACTTTATTAACCAAGGTTGAATACCTTGAGACAGACAAGAAAATTGCTGAAGAAACCCACCAAAAGGATATGGACGAGGCCGAGGCCGATATCTTCAGGTTTTATGTTTACAGTGTCATGAGTCGCGGAAGTTTACACTACTTGGGAGACACCTTTTCAACCACTTTAGCACTTGTTTAGGAAAGAATACTTGAGATCATGGGTGATGATCGTAGCGAGGAAGATCTTATCGATGAACTTTTGGATGATAGATCCAAAAAGGTTCTAGCTGAGGGAAAAGTCCAGTTGGTGAATGACAGGGCTGGAGCTTCTGGGGAGAAGATTCAGGGTCCAACTGACATTGCTCCTCTCATTGATTCTGCGATTATTGGGGCTTCTAGGTCACAAATCCATGTGACTGCTCCCGTTACCTTAACAGAAAAAGATGTAGGTACTAAAGAGCAAATTGTTACAAAAAAACATTACAGAGGCACATGGTGGGGATGATGAAGGTGATGACGAAAACATGGATAGCTGGAGAATTGAGCAGAGAAATGTCCAAGAAAACCTTCTAGATGCAGGTAAAATCGAAATGGACTATACCGTGTCATACTTATAATCCAATTTTGATTCGCTTGGGTCTCTTGCCTCTTATGCTCATTGCTTCCATAATCTAGGTTCAATTTCACCCATGTCTTCTCACGCTATAGGCAAAGCAACGACATTTGAAGCTGCTATAACTGACTCACGCCGGATGATTATTCCCCTTGCTTCCGTTATCACTCCCCCTCCCCCTAGTGATACATCCTTACTTGTCGTTATAGTTCCCGGATCACAAGATACTAAAATCGGTGCACTTTCCAACCTAGAAGATGCCGATTACATTCTTAGTGATAATCCTGAGGCCACGGGAACAAATGAAAGCCTGAAAGATGTGACAAAGGGTAAAGGAAAAAAATCTGCCAAGTCCTCATCATCTAAGAAGCACAAGAAGAAAAAGAAGAATACGGAAGCTATCACTTTATCTTCTCAAGAGAATCCTAGTGATGTGTAAGAGACCCCTCCTCCTTCTCTCAACAAACTAGTTCTCAGGTCAGGCGACAGGAAGAAGTAGGGATGCTCAATACCAGATTATTTTGCTTCTTGATTATTCTCATTTGCATGTTGTGTCTAGACCGTTTGTATATGCGGGTGTCGGTCCCCGGTTACTGCTTTATGCTGCTATATGTCTGAGACTCCCATACTAGGTTCATGATTCTGTGACTTGACTTGTGATTTTGCAACCTGGTCTTGTGTTAATGTGATGGAAGTGTGTTCTTCTTGTTGTACTTTAAGCTTTTATTTTAGCTTCGTCGTACCCTACTGTTTTGCATTTCAC
Organism: Allium sativum; assembly: GCA_030737875.1. Classification (NCBI taxonomy): domain Eukaryota; kingdom Viridiplantae; phylum Streptophyta; class Magnoliopsida; order Asparagales; family Amaryllidaceae; genus Allium; species Allium sativum. The sequence continues at coordinate 1,016,106,954 of CM060916.1, forward strand.
ACTTGCTTCTTTTTCATTGCTGTAACTTGGTTTTTTAGTTATTGCCTTGAATCATTACTGGCTGGGTTATGTTGACCAACTTTGTTAACTTTCTTTAATTTTGATTGGGGCAATACTCGAGACTTCTTTCTTACGACTAACCACTTTTGTGCTTGTCACATCATTGAAGTTTCTGAGTTTGGCTTGGCCATCTCGAGATTCAACTTTACTGGTTAAAATAACCCTTGTAGGTACCAAATTTTTAATGTAAAGTTATGACGAGTTTGTGGTATGTTCAAGTAAGCATTATTGATTTTCCTTTAATGCGGTGGTAATGCCCCCATATAAAAATTCGTCACGAACAATTTAAAGGTTAGGCATCATACTTGCAATCGATTTTGTTTAGAATCTTCTGACTTGCTTATAAGCCAAAGGGTTTCTAGTTTAATCGAGCAAACTCATGCTTTTAGTGAGGAAGAATCTTTGTCATTATGCCCTTGCCTGAGAGGTCTTATATTTTTAATACATTCAATTACATTTCTCGCTAGCCTGGCAGTCCAGGCCCTTCAGAGTTTTGATTTGAACATATGCCCCCGGAGAGGTCTTGGTTTTCGTACCTCCAAAGAGGTGCTTTGTAAACCCGTTATTCATTGTGGCTGAATGACATAGCCACTTGAAGAATTTGTAGGGAGCCTTCAAAAAGGTCTTTCGGTCCGTCATTTACCAAATCATGGTGGATTCGGCCTATGGTCGGATGCCCCCAAAGGGGTCTTTTAAATCCTGGGGTTTGTCGTAATCGGGCCATGTATAAATTGCACTGACGATCAACAAGCTGCCTCTCGGGGAGGTCTTTGGTTTAATAGCCCAGTGTTTGTATCGCAATCCAGCCATGTATCAATGGCATCAATGTTTAACTAGGTGCCCCTTGGGGTGGTCTTTGGTTTAAAAACCTAGTGTTTATCATAGTTGGACCATGCATCAATGGTGCCGACGATCGATTAGGTGCCCCTCTGGGAGGTCCTTGGTTTAGAGTTGCATTGTTTCACGGGGTGAACACTAGTTCGTTCATCGGGTCTTACCTTGATTTGTTGGAACCAGGGCCATGAACCTCGCAATTAAGGATGCGCCCCTTTGGTGAAACTTACGACTTTGCTTGTAATGTAAATGCTACATCGTTTGACCGTTCAGCTCCTGGTTTCCCTTATTTGCCATGTTGTGCTCCACACCCTCGTATTTGTTGCGAATGATGTTTTGAGTATTAAGCGATGAGCGTTCGAGCTATCCTTATCAGGATGCGCTTTAATCGTCACCAGGCTCTACTAGGTTACAGATGCGTTAACGTTCTTTTAAAAGACGATTGCTTCAACTGGTTCCTCCTTCCTTTCCCCTTTATTAGTGAACTTAGCGATGAAACTGCCTAAAGCCTTCCCGAAGCTTAGGGGCGGAAGAGAACTTGCTTTAGTGGCTGATCGGTAAGAACTTTGATAGAGTGGGCTTGGAAGCATTTCCTTAGCTTCTTTGAGTCGATGGACAGATAAAATGTAAACTTCTCCAACTTAGGATAGTTCAGTTTTGCCCCGGTAAGCTTTTCACTGATGTAGTATGATGGCCACAGAACCTTTCCTTGAAGAGATGCCCTTTCAGTGAAACTTACAGTTTTCTAGTTCGTTTATCGTGGCATTTGTTCATTGTTTGACTCTTTACGACTTCTCCCATCCACTTTTCATGGCAGTGCTTTTCATTGTTGCTCGCACTTGGACTAGTGTTGTTGGGGGTCTTGAAGTACTATCGATTTTCAAAGGAACAAGTGCTCATTAGGTGCCATTTGTCGCAATCGGGCCGAGTAAATCTGGCACTGGCGATCTTTTTGAGTTCATCGCTTGCTCTCTTCTTTGTCATGGGACCTTAAGTGACTGCCCTTTTTGATTTTCCAGATGGTGCATTACATCTTCGCTTTACATGTGGAATGATGCTTGTTGCACTCGACACTTGGAATATCATTTTCGAGGCGTGTTGTAAGTATCACTTAGACTCATTGAACCATAAGGAAGCGGACGTTCTTTGAATTGCATGGTGTTTTTCCTGGCAAGTGACCCGCAGCTAGGGATTTGATGTTTCTAACTTCCTACTTTAAGTAGTACCCCTTTGATGAAATGTGCAGCTTTTTGACATAGTGCCCATTTGCTGCACTTTTCATCAGCTGTCCCTAGACAGATCTTTTTTTCTTTTGATTTGCAAGGTGGTACTTTACATCACTGGGTTCACTCCTTATGATGCTTTCAGTACCCAACACTTGAACTGTCCAAACGGGATATGCTAACAAGGGTCGCTCGAACTTATCAGACCATGAGCCAGTAAGTGCCCTGCAATATTAAATCGATTTTAATGACTTTCGATCCAATGGAATAATCGAAGTAAAGCAAATGCAAACTTCTTATTATATGAAAATTGACATAGTAATTGCTCAATTACAATTCCCCCATTTACCATAAAAGGTTAATATTTGTAAAAGAAAGCATAACAATTTTTCATAAGGACTAAGTAGTGCTTTTATGTAGAATGTTGACACAAGCGATCTTCATTTCAGATTCCCGGTCGACAATTTGTAGATGCTATTCAAAAGCTGTTGGCTGATAACATATGACCTTTGCCAGCTAGAATCAAATATTTCAACACTGGTCTTTACTGAGCTTTGGTATGGAAGTGCTAGGCGATTATTAGATGAACATGAGCTTCTAATTCCACTGGGATCATTGCCTCCGTCGGGCTATACCCTTGAGAATTTTCATAGCTTTGCATCTTCTCCCAGCTTTTATTGGCTGAACGAGTACTATTTTCCATAGTATTGAACATTGGCTTCACACTATTTCTTGTTGGAGCCTCTCTACCTGGGATTAATCTTTTGACGGATATGCTTTGCCCTTGAGTTGAAAAAGGATTTGTTGTATGCGACTTCCTGACATATTGTTGTAGCTTGCTCTTCCTAACTAACATTTCGATAGAGCTTTTTAGATGTCTGCAATCATAAGTATCGTGACCAGGCTAGTTGTGATAATGGCAGAAACTTCCAGACGTCGCTGCTTTATTCGAGATCTTTAATATTGGTGGTGGCTCCAGAAAGAACCCTACGCCTTTAGTAGCAAAGAAGATGTTCTCTGAGGTATCATTTAGTGGAGTTAACTCTTTAGATTTGAAAAATGAAATCTCTTGTTCATTTTTTCCTCTTTGTCTCCATGTGTTCTTTTTCGCCCTCCGACGTCCTTCTTGTTACTTACCGGAAGGGTAGGGGAGAAAGGTCGCTTGGACTTATTTTCCATATTACCATGATGACCACAATTCTTCATGTGAAAATCCGAAACAGTGAGGTATGTGCTCCTTTCTACACCAAGTTGTTCCCCACGGTTTGCGAGATTGGCTTAAGTGGCTTCGAGAGCCCGTATTTGGTTCAGCAACATCTCATTTGAAGCATCTATTTTCTAATGGAAATTGGTAATAGCGACAGCGAACTCTTTTTGAGTTACATAATCCCTTAGAGTTTCATTCGCGGTTAGATTGTTGGCTTGAGAAGCAATGGAAGTATCCACAATGACATTGTTAAAGATTCCTGCAAGCTTAATGTTATTCCCTGAGAAAGGCTCCTTGCCCTTACGTTGTCCCATGAGGTAGGCATCGGCCCTTTTCCTTGATATCTGTTCGGACAAGTGCTGACAGCTAGCAAACTAAGGGCTTGTACTCTCGTTCTGAAGAGATGCCCCTTAATTAGGACTTGCGATTGTTGGCTAGCTTTTTGACCAAGCCACCAAAAATATAAGCATCAGTGCTTGGATAGACAAGGATATTCATACATGTTAACTCAAAAGGAAGCATATCAGTTCGTGATGATCCTAGACAAACCCGATTCGTGACTCCAGTTTTTCATCCACTCGTGTGGGGTGCACCAGGACTCGCTCGTGATCAGTTATCATGACCCACCTACAAGCTCAGGAGATGGTGAGCATGACTTGGTCGCCCATGAACCGCAAGTTTAGGATCTGGTGACACCTGTCCATAACTGCCATATTGACCATTTCTCCACCCACCTACGAACGGCTCCGAGATCCTCGGTATTTGTGCCACGTGTCTTCATGAACCGCATGTAGAAATCACCTATAAATAGCCCCATACTTGGTATTTTTTAGGATCCTTGGCAATTCTGAGTATTGTTTCCACCATTACTGTTTCTCCATTACTTACAATCAGCAATATCTCAAAATTATTGAGTGAATTATCATTGTAAGAGTGAGATTTAGAGAATTTATTGATTGTACTTGCATTCAATCATATAATCAAAGTCATATAAAGTGGACGTAGGCTCATTAATGCTGAACCACTATAAATTTGGTGTTTTTGTTACATTTTCTTTCATTTCTAGTTATTATTCTCTGCAATTTTAGACAATTTGGGTGTTAGAGCCATAATTTGATCTAATATTTGGTGCTTTCACTGAGAATTGAAGTCTCGGCATATCAGATTATTGCTCTACTATTTGGATATTCAAGTCCAAAGAAAATCGTCCGAACTTCCACTGTTTTGGTTTATGAAGATTTCAGCAAAGTCAAGACATTATGGCTGGAAAGAAATCCAAGGATTTACAAGCTTCACGAGCAAATGAAGCTACAAACGAGGCTAACGAGGAAGCATTCAGGAGCAAGTTGAAGTGAGTTCTCCCGCTCATGGTTCGCAGGGGGCGAACCGACCCAGGAGGGGGTTATGACCCGCTCGCAGATGGTCACCATGAGCCATCTAGCTGAGGTCATCACGAGCCATCCACTAGATGCATTCACGATCCACCAGGAAGATGCCTTCACGAGCCACCAGGAAGATGGCACCATGAACCGCTCCCCTGAGGAAGTCATGAACCGCCCTCACCAAGGGACCACAACTCGACCTGGAAAGGAGATTATGGCTCATCCTGCTCATGCTGGCGCTTCTGCTCGACCTAGTTTAAGTGCTCTATGTCCAACGACAACTACTGATGACCAGCTACATGCCTATGATCCAGTAACTGAAGGAAATCTCTCTCGTGTGCTTGATATGTTTGAAAGGACAAATGATGAGTTGGCAGCCCAAAAACAAGAGATTTCTTTGTTACGATAGAATATTACTGCATTAGACAGACAAATTGATGATCTCCAAAGGCAGAGGACACCTCCGCCAAACCGCCCTCTTACTCCAGAGTATTCATCCTCGTCAGAGGAGCCTCCAAGACCTCCACGACGACCACTAGAAAGGGCTGAAAATGTGGAACAGTTTCGATTTGGAACACTTACTTCTCGTGAAGAGGCAGCCCTCAATCTGGGACCTGACAATCGTAACTTGAATAATCTAGCTCCGCTACCTAGGAATCAAGGCATTGTTGACCCTGTTCAGAATCAACCATTACAACCCCCTCGCCGTGTGATTGACTGTGGCAACTTGGGACAAGGAAGCTCTGCTCAGGTCCCGGACTTCGCGGTAGCAAGTCAAAGAGACATTGGAGGGCCCCGTAGGGCAAGGAGTGCCGATCTTGAATCTACATTGACCAGTGCTGATGTTGAAGCAATGGTTAGGAAAATTATGGCAGATAGCCATGGATAGAGAAACGAGGATTGGGGTATAGACCGCAGTCATACGCCCTTTACTGATGACATATTAGACATCTGATTCCCGAGGAAATTCAACATGCCAACTATGAACCTCAACTCGGGTAGGACTAACCCGGTCCAGCATTTAATGAGATATTCATGGTACATGAATGCCGTCGCTGCTCCCGTGTAGTAAAATGTAAAGCATTCCCAATATTCCTGAAGGATGTGGCATTAATGTGGTTTACCCACTTGCCAGCATGATTGATCTCCAGTTTCAGGGAACCGAGTGAACAATTCATAAATAAATTTCGGCTTTATGCTCAGAGGTCTAAAAATGTCATTAAGTTATCCCTCATTAAACAACGCCCTGATGAAACTTTGAGGTCGTACTTAGATCGTTTCAACTTAGCGGTTACGGAGGTTAAAGACCCTCATGAGTAGACCGTCTTGATGGCCTTAATTGACGGAGTAGACAAAGATACTGAGTTTGGAAGATACTTAGCCGGCAAGCCGCTACTGACTACAAAAATATTCTATGAAAAAGATAATATTCGCTTACGTCAAGAAGAGATATATGCCAATCGGAAGGGGAATGCTGCCGATAAAGAAGATTTTCAGAGTAACGTGGCCATCAAATAATCCGACGACAGTTCATAAAAGGTAGAGGTTAACGTTGGAAATAAGAATCAGGTCAATGGTCGCCAATCTGGGAATAGCAGTCAGAAGGAGAATAAGGGGAATGGTTTTCAGAAGAGACCTCGGTTCAAGACTTTTGAAAACTTCACACAGTTAAATGATACATTAGAGAATATTTTCCTGGACACCTACAACGTTCTTCAGTATAAGAGGCCTCCACCGAGAGATTCGATGGAGAAAGAACGCGATACAAGAAAGTTTTGCCTTTTCCATCAGACCCATGGTCACTCCACCAATGAATGCTGTCATTTGAGAGGCGTCGTCAAAAAACTACTTCGTGAAGGAAAGTTGGATGAATACAAGGTTGCTCCAAGAGATAGGGGGCAAGATGGGCAGGCCCCAAATCAAAACCAACCTGCCGCTAGGCCTACTGCTCAGCAGAAAGGAAAAAAACATTGTCATCAACACTGTAGTACAAGGACCTCATCTTATTGGGCACAGCTTTAGGGCAATGGATCAATATGTGAATGCGGCCAAACACCTCGAAGTAGGAGAATGCAGTAATCCTGAAATTGCAGCCTCGGTAAAGCAGCACAAAACAATGTCTGACGATATCATTTTTCGTGATAGAGATAGTATTGGACTTCATTCCCCCACCGAAGACCCTTTAGTGATCACGGCAACTATCGGTTCCACTTTGGTCCACAAGGTTCTGTTGGACAATGGAAGTTCAGTAAATATTCTGTTTAAGAAAGCATTCGACCAAATGAAGCTTAAGCAAAAGATTTGAAGCCCTGTGATGGATGGATACGTGGCTTCAATGGAGCCTCCATGTCTCCGATCGGATATGTGGAATTATCGGTAACTCTGGGAAAAGGAGATCACCGGAGAGTGAGAATTCTTTCATTTGTGGTATTGGATATCGAATCAATAACGCCTTTTTGGGCCGACCGGCCTTAGCAGAATTCAGAGCTTGCATTGCGCACTGGTGTCTATTGTTGAACTTCTCGACGGATGCAGGAGTGGGAGTAGTCAGAGGTGACCAAGTCGTTGGACGAGCCTTTTATATAGCAGCATTGAAATTTTTGCTCAAAGGATTAAACATAGAACCAAAGGGTACTCCTCCACCCGAAAGGAGAATTCAGCATAGCAATTAAAGATGGCCTCGAAGGAGCCACCCAGAGAACTGCCCGAGGATATAGATCCCAGAGAGAACGAAGAACCCAGGGGCAGAATGGCGACTCCTAATGAAACGACTGAAAATATTCCGATCGATGATAATGACCCAGCGAAGGTCTTGAAGATCGAATCCCAGTTAGGCCCTCTTCGTGCAAAAGAATTGACGGACTTCCTAAAGGCTAACCTGGATGTGTTTGCCTGGACCCATGCTGACATGTGTGGGATATCCCCATCACTTATGCGCCACTCGTTGAGCATCAACCCGAAGCACCCACCTGTTAAGCAGAAAAGGCGAATGCTTGGCCCGGAGAGGTCAGCTGCCTTAAAGGAAGAAGTTGAGAAGTTGACGAGTAATGGATTCATTAAATATTCAACTTACCTGGAATGGATTTCGAACTCAGTTTTGGTAAAGAAAGGCAACGGAAAATAGCGCACCTACATCGATTTCTCAGATTTGAACAAGGCATTCCTGAAAGATAGTTTTCCACTTCCTAGAATTGATCAATTTGTGGATTCAATGGCGGGTCACGAACTCCTCTCCTTCATGGATGCGTATTCCGGATATAACCAAATTCCCTTGCATGTTCCGGACCAAGAGCACACCAGCTTCATCACAGATTTGGGACTGTACTGCTATGTAGTGATGCCTTTTGGTCTAAGAATGCTAGAGCTACATATCAACGACTAGTGAACAGAATGTTCTACAATCAGATTGGGAAGACAATGGAAGTGTATGTGGACGACATGCTTGTGAAGTCCAGACAATCATCCAATCATACAGTTGACTTAGCAGAATTGTTTGATATCCTTAGACAATATGGGATGAAGCTCAACCCTCTGAAGTGTTCATTCAGAGTCACCTCTGGAAAATTCTTGGGCTTTATCATTAGCTCGCGTGGAATTGAAATCAATCTATATCAGATCGCAGCAATCAGGAACATTCAAGAACCAAGGCAAATCAAAGATGTGCAGAGCCTCGCTGGGATAGTAGCCGCATTAAGTAGATTCTTCTCTAAAGCTACAGATAAGTGCATTCCATTTTTCGATTTGATAAAGCGAAGGAAACCCAATTTCAAATGGACCCCTGATTGTGTCGAATCATTCCAGAACCTCTAGAATCATCTGGAAAAAACCCCCGATATTGTCCCAGTCGGTAGACCACGAGGACTTGTTCGTGTACTTAGCAATGTCGTCCCACACAATAAGTTCAGCCCTGGTAAGAGAAGAAGATAAAGTCTAGAGACTTGTGTATTACGTAAGTAAGAAGCTAGCGGCGGCAGAGCGGAACTACCCAAAGACAGAAAAGCTTGCATATAATCTGCTGATCGCATCTAGAAAGCTTCGCCACTATTTCCAAGCTCTTCCCATCACTGCATACACTAACCATCCGCTCCAATAAGTGTTACAGAGACCAAAGGAATCAAGAAGGCTACTCAAATGGAATATCGAGTTGAGTCAGTTTGATCTGAACTTTCAACCCCGAAGATCGATAAGGGGGTAAGTGTTGGCAGATTTTATAGCAGAATTTACTTTCCCAGAGGATGATGTAGTGAATGAAGAAGTTGATACCTCAAAACCACTAGTTGACCCCAACGCCTAGAAACTCTATACTGACGGAGCCAGGAATAATAGACGATCTGGTGTTGGATTTATACTTGTAACTCCCAGAAAACGATCGATATACTATGCTTTGAGATTAGAGTTCCACACCACGAACAATGATTCAGAGTACGAAGCCCTGATTGCTGGGCTTAGGCTTGCAAAGGAGTTAGGGATAGCGAAACTGGATATCTCTTGCGATTCCAAGATAGTTGTGAACCAGGTCAATAAAGTGTTTCAGGCTAAGGCTCGTTTCATACTTGAAGGAAGTGAGAAAATTACTGGGTGGCCTCGAACACTACAGCATAACACATATCGCCCGATTAGAGAATCAGAGGGCAGATAAGTTGGCCAATATGGTGATTTCCGATAACCTTGAGGACACAGAGATGGTCCCGATAGAGGTACCGCGGTCTCCAAGCATCGATCAGATGGAAATTAATCATGTATTGGAAACTGAATCAGAGAGAGAATCATGGATGACACCCTAAAGAACTTCCTGATGAATGGAATGCTTCTGACTACGAAAAGCGAGAGGCATGCTATTAATCGAAAGGCCTCCCGATATGTCATGCAAGGCAAAGTCCTATATAGACAAGGATTCTCGAAGCCTCTCCTTCGGTGTATATCCCATGACGACATCAAATGGGTACTGAAATATGTACACAAAGGTGAATGCGGTGACCACACTGGAGGACAAACGTCGGTGAAGAAGATACTGCGACATGGCTATTTCTGGCCAACTGTGAACAAAGATGTGACTAAGTATGCACGACGTTGCGACGCATGCCAGAAGTTCTCGAAGATCCCCAGAGCGCCTCTTAGACAGTTGAAGACGATGACGTGTTTGTGGCCCTTCGCTATTTAGGGAATTGAAATTATTGGAAGCCTCCCCATAGTGAAGGGTGGAGCAAAGTTCGCCATTGTGGCCATGGATTACTTTACTAAGTGGGTCGAAGCAAAACCGTTAACCACGATCACAACCAAACGAGTGATAAATTTCGTCATCAGAAACATCATATGTCAATTTGGGATTCCGAAAAGCATCATAACAGATAATGGAACCCAATTTGATAGCACTGAGTTCCGAGACTTTTGCCAGAGATATCATATCGAGAAAGGATACACCTCTGTGGCGCACCCACAATCGAATGGACAGGTAGAAGCGACAAACAAAGTAGTTAAGTCCATTCTAAAGAAGTGATTGAAGTGAGACAAAGCCATGTGGGTCTATGAGCTACCCTTGGCATTATGGGCCTACAAGATAACTTACAAGTCGGCAACGGGCCACACACCCTTTTCCCTCGCTTTCGGAGCAAAAGCGGTCATCCGGGTTGAGCTAGAAGTGCCATCCCACAGAACAACTTATTACGACCCGATGACTAATAATAAGTTGCTCCTTGAATCCCTAAATTTGGTCGAAGAAAAGAGGGACGAAGCAGACCTGCGTGCCTTGAGACACAAACAGCAGGTAGCCCGATATTGTAATAAAAAGGTTCGAGCCCGAACCTTTGAACCTGGAGACTTGGTTCTGAAGCATGTCTTTCCACCCCCCAGTACATTTTGGTCTGAAATGGGAAGGGCCGTATTCCATCCTACGGAAGCTTGATAACGGATCCTTCAAGCCGGCGAATGTGGATGGAAGTGAAATCCCTAGAGTGTGGAACGCCCAGCATTTGCAGCATTACTTGACATGAAATTGTCATTTTTACTCTTTTGTTTTTAGGACCATGTAAAAAGGCACGATTTTCCTAGAACAGTCTGGTTAAATAAACAAAAGATTATAAAGTGGACGAAGGTCATGATTCGGCCGAACCACTGTAAAATTGTAACGACCCGAGGAAAAAGCTCGACGCTCGAGTCTTCGACAACAATACATAAACCCGTATCACTTACCAAAAACCCAAGTATCGAACCCCCAGATTGTCATGAGAAAGAATTTAGAGGGTGGGAAAAGAAAGAAAGAAATATTAGAATAGAAGAAAGAAGGAGAACACATCAGAATCTCACAGCGGAACGAATAAAATATAATATCAAATTCCTTTAAACAAAAGAACTATATAAACATACCAATCATCAGAGTACAACATCAATCACAGCGGAAAAATAGCTTTATATAACTAGCGGTGAGGCCACCTGCTTCTAGCTCCTGAAACTCCAAGCGAAACCTAACCTGGAACATACTCGGTCTGACCCGAGCACATTTGATTTAAAACAAAATACACCGGGTCAGTCTGGAATACTATCAGTGATAAATTCACAGAACACACACTTGTTTAACTTTGAAAATCCTTTTGAAATAAAAGGATAATAGTAAGACCAGTCCACACATAAACATGGACGGTTTTTACCTTACTATAACCCAAACCATTTTTGAAATCAATATCTTTCTCTGATATTATCATAATGTCTAAATACAAGTAAATAACAATCTAGAGGAACGCTTGCATCTCACGCTCCCCATATATAGTATACAATCAAAACCGTGGGCGCTTATTGGATATTGGATTCCAACTTGACAAGGTATGGGACCACCTTCCGCACGTGTATTTCTAGAGGCAAATACACTAGGTTCAACAAGAACATCTGGCAACCCGGCCCTCACATGACCGACCAATCATTTCGCTTGAGTGTATCGAATGTATATCACCGACGGTTGGGATCAGCAACCGTCTGCCCGAAAAGGGACAGCATCGAAACATAGATTAAAGAAGCAAATGGAATTTCTCTAGATAGGTGATCATACACCCTAATGGGAGCGACCCACATAGCCAAGCTGCCTGCCCGATTTTTGTCATTTCCCGGTTGATGAGGCTTGAGGCTAGAATTTATCTTCATGATATCCGGTCATCATTCACTTTGAATGCCACATCGTCAGATCCGCTAGATATCACTGATTGACGTCCACAAAAATACTCTGTGGTCAGCTAAGAGAAGGTGTACGGCCTTCTCCGCCATCAACAGAAATACGTTTGAAGAAATCAACGTACGTGTCCCCTTTGGAAATACTCTGTCAGACACTCGTCCATACAAGTCATCCAGGAACAGGATGAACCGAAGGCACTCTCCTACTGCATCTCATATAGGAATACCCCCAAGGATCAGTAGCGAGAAGTCCTTGCAACCCGTGGATTTCAACCACGACAGAATCACAAATCAAATAACTCTGGTTGCAAGCCAGAGAAATTCAACCAGTAGTCCTTCCGCTTATGAAGATCCACGGTCTTCACTTGCTCCGTCTTCAATCGACGTATTCACGTATTTGTTGGTCGGAATGGTTTTCAAATATAAATTCGATCCCGGTCTTTCCGTACCAACAATCGTATTGGTCTGGTTTGATAGTCGGTGTTTTAACTATCAAATAACAAATGTGTCAATAGCATCAATTTGCTGATTCGGTGCTTGGCATGACTTGGCCTATTTAAATATATTTAACAAAAACGTTAATCAACTCTAATATTCGACTTAACTCTAACTTGACTAATTTGATTAACTTCGACTAATTCACTTTGATCGATTAACTCTAATTCTTGATTTAACTCCATCCACTTGACTCTAGATCGCAGCGATCACAATGGTTACGCCTGATTCCCTCAGGAAACATCCGACCGCCATAAGCTATTCGTAGCCCTGCGAATTACGCTAGCAGTCGTACACAATGGTGACCTTTCCTGAAAAACTATGTTTGATTAATTCTATTTCAAATACTATATTCGCTCAATTCAAATTGAATAACAAATGTTCAAAATAATTTGAAATCAATATTCTTATTTATATTCGTATTTCCAAAATCTCGCTTTCATTTTCAATATTCCACGTATGGGACATCGCGTCAATCATAACACCTTTCACTCGTTTCAAACCAATACCATTCCTTGATAATAACGAAGCCGTTCAAGTTGGGGTATTTTATTTACCTCTCAGACCTTGATCGACAACATCCTTATCTCAGAATAATATCAGTTCGTCACTTAACCACTGATATTCAAATCTCGTTTACCATCTTGATTTCAAGTCGGGTTTTATCAACCCTGTCTCATATTTGAAATCATCGTTTAATAATCCCTTTTTACTTAATTCCCTTAATTAATTAAGTCTCCACTAAAACACATTTTTAACTTAAACCACAATTCCACTTATAACCTGTGGGTTTTAATAAAATCCCTTTACCAGCTTTTAACCAGAATCACTATATGTGTTCCTCCTTGCCTTTGAAATCTTTATTCCAATTGTAATGTTTTGTTCAAACCATTAATTAACCTTTCAAAGCTATCGTTTGGTTTTAAAAAACCCTTGCTATACGTCGCTTGGATTCCCTTATACAAGATTAACAACTTCTTATATTTCATTTCTAATACCTTTACCATTATATTATCATTTCTCTTAACATTTACTTTCAATTGAATTTGCTTTATTCAATTAGGTGGAAACCTATTTAAATCTCAATATTTACTTTCAAATTTCCTTTGCAAAGCTCGTTTGTACACTTGGTCTGTAAATCCTTTATAATGCCTTATTTGACCTCAATCAAACTTATCGCCACTTAAAAACGTCTGACTTGAATTTCAATTCAAACCATTACATGAAAATTCCATTTCCCCTTTCTGGTTTCCCATCTGGTTTTAAACCATTTCTTATATTTGAAATCTTCGCTCAGACTTTCTTTACTCAATTCCTTTAATTAAGGAAATGTTCACTAACATGCCACTTTTAACTTAAACATTGGTTCACCCATACTTTTGGGTCTTAACGAAATCCCATGCCCAATAGTCTATTCCGATTTATTCGGGGTCTTCAAAATAAAACTTTATATTGGATTTATAACTAACATCCCTTTATCCCCCTATTCACGATAAAAACCCTTTTTACTTGGATCTTTCTAAAATCCATTTGTCGATATCTAACACCAACATTTGTATGTATTCCCTTTTACATCTGAAAACCTTATTTTCATTCAATTGAATTTATCTTACTTATTTTTAAGAAGATTAAGAAAACCCTATTTAATTCCCACCTTTACTTTCCAAATCCATTTACCATCCTCGTCTGACAACTTGGATTATAAACCTCTTTATAACTCTTACCCTTTCCTTGACCAAACCATAATGCCACTTAAATCCTTTCTTAATCGAATGGCCATTAAAGATCATTTCTCTAGTTGTTATTAACTAAGATAATAATAACTTCAATCATTAACTATATAAGAACAGTTAACTTGCTATTAATTAAAACCATGAAAATTAACACTTTTAAAAAGCGGGTTAAATAATGATTTTCTTTATTAGCACTAACAATTTGGATAATTACTTTGAAGTTTAGTTAATCAAAGATTAACTAAAAAAATTCACTAAACCGTTCAAGAATTTCCTTAATTTATAGTAAATCAAAGATTAACTAATTATTTAACATTACTTGTCAAATTCAACGAATATTCAGAAATCCCATTCGTCATTTTCCCTTTTAAATTAGTTACCCAATTAATTTAAAAACACTGTTTAATTGTTTAAAAACAATTATTTAATTTTACCAAACCGTAGGTAAATACTTTGGTTCTTCTGCTTTTAACTTACATAGACCCTTTTGAAATAATTCCTCTTATAACCTCGATTTAATATATTTATTTGTGAATTTCCAATTTAAATCCTTATATAAGATAATTAAAACCCTAATTCAGTTATAAATAAATTTACAACTTTAAAACAACGCCAATCCACCTGACAGTAGAACGACGTGTTAAACAATGCCATTTAGGCCATGCTTGCCAATTACCCAATCAACACTGTCGGTTGATTTTAAACACAACACAGGTGAATATATATTCAACCATCAACATACAGACAGGTATTGGTGTCAGTCAGGGTAAACAATTCATATGTATGCACACAACAAATCAAAAATACAGTTAATTTGAGGAATCCGGTTGGATTCCTCCAACCTGTCCTTCTCTGCATCACAGATGTCAGTTGATAAAATAGACGAATAAATAAATAAACAACTGCAACCAATCAGAAAATATCAACCAATTTGCATCCACCGCATCCAATCAGCCAATTTAATCTGTTAACTATAAAATATACTTTACTGTGAATGTACCATATCACAGGATCCCAGAAGGTGTGAGAATTAACTCACCAGATTATTTTGTCGACGGTTGGTGCGTTTGTTGCATTTAATCTTGAACGGACGTTCAAAATTAGCTCAATTTTCAATGGTGTCAGATCAGTGCCTAGTCAGTGCCATCGTCTAGAGCTCGTCCCTGCGATCCCAATGAATCCAGTTTCGCTGAAACCCGTTAATGTATGAACAAGTTACGTTCGTTTTAAGTTTGAATAGATTATACGATAATTAACTTACTTTTTAAATCAATAAATTAATTAAATAATAAATTAATCCTTACCTTAATACTATTAATCACGCCACGTCAGCACTTAGTTAAAGCTAAAATGCGTTTTCCTCCAAAACTCATCCCTGAACCTGATTTCTCGTTTGACCAAAAACCATGACCTCTCTTCACCATCACCGCTCCGCCACCGTCGACCTTGGACCGTCCCTGACCCTACTGGCGCCACCGCCACTTCGGCCTGCCCCCACGCCCACGAGATCCGCCACCAAATCACCACCAGTTCGCCTGAAACAGTACTCGAACGGAAAAGCTTCGTCGCCGGAAATCGCCACCCATAGGCCACCAGGGTCAGCTGCACCACCTCCAACGTGACGGCCTCGCCTCCAACTCCGATTCCCCCAAGACCCGCGACCACCACATCACCCCAGGTCGCCGGATTTTGTAGAAATCCGATTTGAGCTTTGCAAAAAGACCCCCAAAATCCTACCTCCGATCATCTAGGAATTGCGACCACCACAGCCAACATTAGCACCTCCGACCAAAGACAAAAACCACCGCCTCTCTCTCCTCTTCAACTTTGGCTTTGGTCCCTACATCAATCGTCACTCCAAATTGCCAAAAAAACCCTGAAAACGAAAATCAATTTCGACGGAAATTGGTGATTTCCGGCCAACTCCGGCGACCTTTGGTGCTGGAATTTTTTGTGAAGGTAGATCTCGACTGGATCTACAACGTTGCTTCAGGTTGCTACCACAAATTCTTGCCGGATTTTGAGATATAAATTGTTTGTAAAGGAGGACTTATTTGCAAATTTTCATGAATGGTGGCTGGGGTTTTGAGCTGAAATTGTGATTATATGGGCATATATAGTGTAAAAATACTGTATTTTAACTTGACGTGACATCGCTGCTGCGCTCACATACAAACCCCGTTCGAGACGCGACTGGACGACATAGTATAATTTGACGATACGGTCCTAACGAAACTTGTTTCGTCGAATTCTGAGTCCGTTTGCTCGAATAGCGTTCGTACACGTCCAATTTGATCGATTTATATTGCATTTTATTTTGCCACTCTCACAGAATAATCTCGATTGACGCGCCGTCAGAAAATCTAGCAATAATTTACTGTTACGGTCCCAACAAAATTTGTTTCGTCGAAAACAGAGGTCGTTTGAAGAAAGTCTCTTTTATAACTGGCCAATTCAAAGAAAATAAACCAATTTTAAAATACCTCAATATAATAATATTAAAATATTGAAATTGGCCATACACGACCAGAATATCGTATATTACCACGATAAAATATCCCGGATTGAATTTGAAGCCAAATCGATATTAAAAATATTAAAAAACCCCTTTTATTTAATATAAATAACGATAAATTATATAAAGGAAATCCACAGCGACTTTTTCAAAATTTGATTTGGATATAAAATAAAATCTACACGATGAAAATTGGATTTTTCTCTGCCATTGGAAAGATATCGTCAAACCGGTCCCGACGTTTCTTGTTTCGAGGAAATCCGACTTATTTTGAACCCGGTACGACCAATTGAAGTTCAAAACGCCAAATCGCGAACTGCCGCGCCGCTGCAGCTCGTTATTTAATTAAATTATAAACCATATATATTCGTCGTCATTTTCTAAATGAATCGTCACTAAAATTTAAATATAAACAATATTTGACCACTTTAAACTGCCTGATCACAATATATGGCAAATTCTATATTTTCACAAATATTCTGGAAATTAATATATTATTTTATTATTTATTTAAATAATATATTCCAAATAAATCATTAAATTCAATTATTTAAATTCAAACCACTATTTTAAATAATTAAAACAATTAAAAAATTCCAAATAAATAGGCAGAAAATACGGGTCGTTACATTCCTTCCCCCTTAAAAATAATTTCGTCCTCGAAATTGCTAAGGTAGAAGAAATGCCGTCTACTATTATCTTTGCAAAAAGAATAAATTTTTAAAACTCGAATAAATTTTCAAACTGACCCCATTGGTTTTAAAACCAATTTATTTCAAATAAAAGAATTTTTTCAAAAATCTTCAAAAAATTTCTAACTCCTTAAATTTTGGAAAAATTTCGGCAGAGTCTCCCATGTGCGGAGGACCATCTGCAATATCGCAGGATCAAGAAATAAATATACATCGACTCTCAAGGTCGGAAAATCAAAAATTCAAACCCAAAATCCAAACAAAATCCAAAATTTCATATTTGCGTAAGCGTACCTTTTGGCGAGCGTTACTATGCGATAGTTTATATTCAACAGGCTTAATTAGCATACCTACTGGATTCAGTTAACTTTAGAATCCTCTAGGCTGGGTTTTAAAGCTGATTTTGTACTTCTACACCTATTCTCAACTCAAATGAATTCCATCAGTCATTAAACAAATGTTAATCATGTTCAAAATATTCATATCATCCACATCAACCCATTTCTACACACAGTTCAATCCACACGAGATCAATTATTTATTTATAATTACTTCATTTGTTTCTTTAATTATCCATTCAAATTTATTTATATGGATTGATTTATTCGAATTACTTATTCATTATTGGTTTTAACCAATTGATTCATGTTCAAGTTCATACCCATGAGATCGAGCATACCATCCAAACATATCACATAATCAACAAATCCAATAAATTGCCCATATTATAATAATTATCACTTTTATTTTATTATAAGCTTAATTGGGCAAAAATAATTTCAAAAATAATTTATATCAAATTTACAAATACGCGCTCTCGTATATATACACAAACTCAATCTAGGGTATTACTAACCCCATCTCTATTGAGTCACACCACAGAGCCAAGGTTATCACTAAACCAATCGCTCTGATACCACTGTAACGACCCGAGGAAAAAGCTCGACGCTCGAGTCTTCGACAACAATACATAAACCCGTATCACTTGCCAAAAACCCAAGTATCGAACCCCCAGATTGTCATGAGAAAGAATTTAGAGGGTGAGAAAAGAAAGAAAGAAATATTAGAATAGAAGAAAGAAGGAGAACACATCAGAATCTCACAACAGAACGAATAAAATATAATATCAAATTCCTTTATACAAAAGAACTGTATAAACATACCAATCATCAGAGTACAACATCAATCACAACGGAAAAATAGCTTAATATAACTAGCGGTGAGGCCACCTGCTTCTAGCTCCTGAAACTCCAAGCGAAACCTAACCTGGAACATACTCGGTCTGACCCGAGCACATTTGATTTAAAACAAAATACACCGGGTCAGTCTGGAATACTATCAGAGATAAATTCACAGAACACACACTTGTTTAACTTTGAAAATCCTTTTGAAATAAAAGGATAATAGTAAGACCAGTCCACACATAAACAAGGACGGTTTTTACCTTACTATAACCCAAACCATTTTTGAAATTAATATCTTTCTCTGATATTATCATAATGTCTAAATACAAGTAAATAACAATCTAGAGGAACGCTTGCATCTCACGCTCCCCATATATAGTATACAATCAAAACCGTGGGCGCTTATTGGATATTGGATTCCAACTTGACAAGGTATGGGATCACCTTCCGCACGTGTATTTCTAGAGGAAAATACACTGGGTTCAACAAGAACGTCTTGCAACCCGGCCCTCACATGACCGACCACTCATTTCTCATGAGTGTATCGAATGTATATCACCGACGGTTGGGATCAGCAACCGTCTTCCCGAAAAGGGACAACATCGAAACATAGATTAAAGAAGCAAATGGAATTCCTCTAGATAGGTGATCATACACCCTAATGGGAGCGACCCACATAGCCATGCTGCCTGCCCGATTTTTGTCATTTCCCGGTTGATGAGGCTTGAGGCTAGAATTTATCTTCATGATATTCGGTCATCATTCACTTTGAATGCCACATCGTCAGATCCGCCAGATATCACTAATTGACGTCCACAAAAATACTCTGCGGTCAGCTATGAGAAGGTGTACGGCCTTCTCCGCCATCAACAGAAATACGTTTGAAGAAATCAATGTACGTGTCCCCTTTGGAAATACTATGTCAGACACTCGTCCATACAAGTCATCCAGGAACAGGATGAACCGAAGGCACTCTCCTACTGCATCTCATATAGGAATCACCCTAAGGATCAGTAGCGAGAAGTCCTTGCAACCCGTGGATTTCAACCACGACAGAATCACAAATCAAATAACTCTAGTTGCAAGCCAGAAAAATTCAACCAGTAGTCCTTCCGCTTATGAAGATCCACAGTCTTCACTTGCTCCGTCTTCAATCGACGTCTTCACGTATTTGTTGGTCGGAATGGTTTTCGAATATAAATTCGATCCCGGTCTTTCCGTACCAACAATCGTATTGGTCCGGTTTGATAGTCTGTGTTTTAACTATCAAATAACAAATGTATCAATAGCATCAATTTGCTGATTCGGTGCTTGGCATGACTTGGCCTATTTAAATATATTTAACAAAAACGTTAATCAACTCTAATATTCGACTTAACTCTAACTTGACTAACTTGACTAATTTGATTAATTTGATTAACTTCGACTAATTCACTTTGATCGATTAACTCTAATTCTTGATTTAACTCCATCCACTTGACTCTAGATCGCAGCGATCACAATGGTTACGCCTGATTCCCTCAGGAAACATCCGACCGCCATAGGCTATCCGCAGCCCTGCGAATTACGCTAGCAGTCGTACACAATGGTGACCTTTCCTGAAAAACGATGTTTGATTAATTCTATTTCAAATACTATATTCGCTCAATTCAAATTGAATAACAAATGTTCAAAATAATTTGAAATCAATATTCTTATTTATATTCGTATTTCCAAAATCTCGCTTTCATTTTCAATATTCCACGTATGGGACATCGCGTCAATCATAACACCTTTCACTCGTTTCAAACCAATACCATTCCTTGATAATAACGAAGCCGTTCAAGTTGGGGTATTTTATTTACCTCTCAGACCTTGATCGACAACATCCTTATCTCAGAATAATATCAGTTCGTCACTTAACCACTGATATTCAAATCTCGTTTACCATCTTGATTTCAAGTTGGGTTTTATCAACCCTTTCTCATATTTGAAATCATCGTTTAATAATCCCTTTTTACTTAATTCCCTTAATTAAGTAAGTCTCCACTAAAACACATTTTTAACTTAAACCACAATTCCACATATAACCTGTGGGTTTTAATAAAATCCCTTTACCAGCTTTTAACCAGAATCACTATATGTGTTCCTCCTTGCCTTTGAAATCTTAATTCCAATTGTAATGTTTTGTTCAAACCATTATCTAACCTTTCAAAGCTATCGTTTGGTTTTAAAAACCCCTTGCTATACGTCGCTTGGATTCCCTTATACAAGATTAACAACTTCTTATATTTCATTTCTAATACCATTACCATTATATTATCATTTCTCTTAACATTTACTTTCAATTGAATTTGCTTTATTCAATTAGGTGAAAACCTATTTAAATCTCAATATTTACTTTCAAATTTCCTTTGCCAAGCTCGTTTGTACACTT
The DNA here is from genome assembly GCA_030737875.1 of Allium sativum. NCBI lineage: Eukaryota > Viridiplantae > Streptophyta > Magnoliopsida > Asparagales > Amaryllidaceae > Allium > Allium sativum. The sequence continues at coordinate 1,016,127,853 of CM060916.1, forward strand.
GGTCTGTAAATCCTTTATAATGCCTTATTTGACCTCAATCAAACTTATCGCCACTTAATAACGTCTGACTTGAATTTCAATTCAAACCATTACATGAAAATTCCATTTCCCCTTTCTGGTTTCCCATCTGGTTTTAAACCATTTCTTATATTTGAAATCCTCGCCCAGACTTTCTTTACTCAATTCCTTTAATTAAGGAAATGTTCACTAACATGCCACTTTTAACTTAAACATTGGTTCACCCATACTTTTGGGTCTTAACGAAATCCCATGCCCAATAGTCCATTCCCATTTATTCGGGGTCTTTAAAATAAAACTTTATATTGGATTTACAACTAAAATCCCTTTATCCCCCTATTCACGATAAAAACCCTTTTTACTTGGATCTTTCTAAAATCCATTTGTCGATATCTAACACCAACATTTGTATGTATTCCCTTTTACATCTGAAAACCTTATTTTCATTCAATTGAATTTATCTTACTTGTTTTTAAGAAGATTAAGAAAACCCTATTTAATTCCCACCTTTATTTTCCAAATCCATTTACCATCCTCGTCTGACAACTTGGATTATAAACCTCTTTATAACTCTTACCCCTTCCTTGACCAAACCATAATGCCACTTAAATCCTTTCTTAATCGAATGGCCATTAAAGATCATTTCTCTAGTTGTTATTAACTAAGATAATAATAACTTCAATCATTAACTATATAAGAATAGTTAACTTGCTATTAATTAAAACCATGAAAATTAACACTTTTAAAAAGCGGGTTAAATAATGATTTTCTTTATTAGCACTAACAATTTGGATAATTACTTTGAAGTTTAGTTAATCAAAGATTAACTAAAAAATTTCACTAAACCGTTCAAGAATTTCCTTAATTTATAGTAAATCAAAGATTAACTAATTATTTAACATTACTTGTCAAATTCAACGAATATTCACAAATCCCATTCGTCATTTTCCCTTTTAAATTAGTTACCCAATTAATTTAAAAACACTGTTTAATTGTTTAAAAACAATTATTTAATTTTACCAAACCGTAGGTAAATACTTTGGTTCTTCTGCTTTTAACTTACATAGACCCTTTTGAAATAATTCCTCTTATAACCTCGATTTAATATATTTATTTGTGAATTTCCAATTTAAATCCTTATATAAGATAATTAAAACCCTAATTCAGTTATAAATAAATTTATAACTTTAAAACAACGCCTATCCACCTGACAGTAGAACGACGTGTTAAACAATGCCATTTATGCCATGCTTGCCAATTACCCAATCAACACTGTCGGTTGATTTTAAACACAACACAGGTGGATATATATTCAACCATCAACATACAGACAGATTTTGGTGTCAGTCAGGGTAAACAATTCATATGTATGCACACAACAAATCAAAAATACAGTTAATTTGAGGAATCCGGTTGGATTCCTCCAACCTGTCCTTCTCTGCATCACAGATGTCAGTTGATAAAATAGACGAATAAATAAATAAACAACTGCAACCAATCAGACAATATCAACCAATTTGCATCCATCGCATCCAATCAGCCAATTTAAACTGTTAACTATAAAATATACTTTACTGTGAATGTACCACATCACAGGATCCCAGAAGGTGTGAGAATTAACTCACCAGATTATTCTGTCGACGGTTGATGCGTTTGTTGCATTTAATCTTGAACGGACGTTCAAAATTAGCTCTATTTTCAATGGCGTCAGATCAGTGCCTAGTCAGTGCCATCATTTAGAGCTCGTCCCTGCGATCCCAACGAATCCAGTTTCGCTGAAATCCGTTAATGTATGAACAAGTTACGTTCATTTTAAGTTTGAATAGATTATACGATAATTAACTTACTTTTTAAATCAATAAATTAATTAAATATAAATTAATCCTTACCTTAATACTATTAATTAGGCCACGTCAGCACTTAGTTAAAGCTAAAACGCGTTTTCCTCTAAAACTCATCACTGAACCTGATTTCTCGTTTGACCAAAAACCATGACCTCTCTTCACCATCACCGCTCCGCCACAGTCGACCTTGGACCGTCCCTGACCCTACTGGCGCCACCGCCACTCCGGCCTGCCCCCACTCCCATGAGATCCACCACCAAATCACCACCAGTTCGCCCGAAACCATACTCAAACGGAAAAGCTTCATCGCCGGAAATCGCCACCCATAGGCCACCAGGGTCAGCTGCACCACCTCCAACGTGACGGCCTCGCCTCCAGCTCCGATTCCCCCCAGACCCGCGACCACCACATCACCCCAGGTCGCCGGATTTTGTAGAAATCCGATTTGAGCTTTGCAAAAAGACCCCCAAAATCCTACCTCTGATCATCTAGGAATTGCGACCACCACAGCCAACATTAGCACCTCCGACCAAAGACAAAAACCACCGCCTCTCTCTCCTCTACAACTTTGGCTTTGGTCCCTACATCAATCGTCACTCCAAATTGCCAAAAAACCCTTAAAAACGAAAATCAATTTCGACGGAAATGGGTGATTTTCGGCCAACTCCGGCGACCTTTGGTGCTGGAATTTTTTGTGAAGGTAGATCTTTACTGGATCTACAACGTTGCTTTAGGTTGCTACCACAAATTCTCGCCGGATTTTGAGATATAAATTGTTTTGTAAAGGAGGACTTATTTGCAAATTTTCATGAATGGTGGCTAGGGTTTTGAGCTGAAATTGTGATTATAGGGGTATATATAGTGTAAAAATACTATATTTTAACTTGACGTGACAAGCGATGTTGACTAACGATTTTTATTTCGTACCTATCGCGTTTTCGAACGTTGTTTATTCGCTGCTGCGCTCACATACAAACCCCGTTCGAGACGCGACTGGACGGCATAGTATAATTTGACGATACGGTCCTAACGAAACTTGTTTCGTCGAATTCCGAGTCCGTTTGCTCGAATAGCGTTCGTACACGTCCAATTTGATCGATTTATATTGCATTTTATTTTGTCGCTCTCACAGAATAATCCCGATTGACGCGCCGTCAGAAAATCTAGCAATAATTTACTGTTACGGTCCCAAAAAAATTTGTTTCGTCGAAAACAGAGGTCGTTTGAAGAAAGTCTCTTTTATAACTGGCCAATTCAAAGAAAATAAACCAATTTTAAAATACCTCAATATAATAATATTAAAATATTGAAATTGGCCATACACGACCAGAATATCGTATATTACCACGATAAAATATCCCGGGTTGAATTTGAAGCCAAATCGATATTAAAAATATTTAAAAACCCCTTTTATTTAATATAAATAACGATAAATTATATAAAGGAAATCCACAGCGACGTTTTCAAAATTTGATTTGGATATAAAATAAAATCTACACGATGAAAATTGGATTTTTCTCTGCCATTGGAAAGATATCGTCAAACCGGTCCCGACGTTTCTTGTTTCGAGGAAATCCGACTTATTTTGAACCCGGTACGACCAATTGAAGTTCAAAACGCCAAATCGCGAGCTGCCGCGCCGCTGCAGCTCGTTATTTAATTAAATTATAAACCATATATATTCGTCGTCGTTTTCTAAATGAATCGTCACTAAAATTTAAATATAAACAATATTTGACCACTTTAAACTGCCTGATCACAATATATGGCAAATTCTATATTTTCACAAATATTCTGGAAATTAATATATTATTTTATTATTTATTTAAATAATATATTCCAAATAAATCGTTAAATTCGATTATTTAAATTCAAACCACTATTTTAAATAATTAAAATAATTAAAATATTCCAAATAAATAGGCAGAAAATACGGGTCGTTACAAAAATACCATGTGTCATTTACTTTTACCGGATCATTTCTTATTTACTCTTTCATTCTTTGCTTACATGAGTTGTCATAATTACAAAGTTCTCTATAAACTTTGTAGCAATCTAGAAGCACGTAATTCAAAGTGCCTTCAATCAAATTAGAAGTTCAAGAGTATGTAGAACGTCGAGGGTGCAATAAAGTAAACGACACAACCATCAACACTCTAATTCTCGTGAAATAAGAAAGAGTATGAAGGATAAGAATTGTCCACGAGGCGTGAGGGTGCACCATAATTTAAAAGACTGTCTCGACCGGATTCTATCCTGGGCATACGACAGGAGAGTAGAAAGGCGCCAATGACTGAGTGCCACAAATGGACTCCTACCCCACTGAAGGATTGGGGGGAAAATTAAAAGCTGAGTTCGAACTCTATCATGGCATACGACACGAGAGTATAAAGGCGTTTTGATTAAATGCCGCTAAAGGGCTCCTATCCCGCTTCAGAATCGGGAACAAGAATGAAAGCTGAGCCGACCCCCTCATTTCCGGACATGGGGGGCAACATATATGACTCTAATCAATCCTTAATAAGTCCTGGCCAGGCACCATATCAATGATTGATTGGGGGCATACTCATACACGTATATGCATAGTGCAGGAATTTTAATTTTTTATTACAAGTGATTATGAATTAGATACAATCCAAATATTTATGTACGACTAAGAATGATAAATTTGCAGGTACACGATAATGTGAAAGAAAGAGAAATTCATTTATTAATGCAGGTTTACACAACGAAGCTGGACAAAAAGTGTTAAGTGAGGGCCATTCTCACGATTACGTCACAAGCCAGTGGAAGATTTAAAAACAAAATATAAACAAAAGAATGCTATTTCGGCTTCGGAGATGGCTTCTGTTTCTTCTCTTTCTTCTGCTTCTCCGACTCCTCCTTGCCAGCATCAGATTTGTCATGCTTCTTCCTTTTCTTCTTATCCCAAGGAGGATCTTGTGGAAGGTCGGAAGACTGAGATGCAAGCTGTGTAGTTATCGACTTGGTGGAGAGCTTTATGATTAATCCGGATTTAGGATCAGCTGCTGAGATAGGTGGCACGTTTAGAGGCTCTTCCTCCATGTTCAATTGTAGTTGTTCATCCTGTTTGGCCTTCATGTCGGCTAAGGTCATGCTGTCATCATCCTTTGTCTCTCCCGTGATGGTGACCTCCTCTTCTTCATCCCCATTGCCACCATTGGTGTCCCTTAAGGCTCCGATGATTTCATCATCCTTAGTAACATCATCGATTGATGCCACAATGGCCTTCTCTGTTGCCTCAACTTTAGTTTGTTTTGGAACTTCAGGAACTTCGGTATGGGATGGCACATTGATCTTCTCGGACTCTGTTTGCTTTCCTGCAAGCTCCTTAGTAGACTTGACACCTATGTCATGAGAAGCAACTGTTATTAGTTTGGGAGAAAATGTGGTCTTCTCAATTGTTTGCTCCACAATGCGATGACAAGTAACAATAGCTTTGACAAATTATGGAGAGAATATGGAGATACCTTTCGCTGAATCTTCGCCCAAAGCTGCAGTAGAAACCCCAACAGCTGGAGGGACTGGGACTTCGGAGATCAATGGATCATCTAGGTTATATTCCTCAACCTCTGAGGTCTTGGGCTCCGCAGTTGAGCTTGAGCCTTCATCAACTTTGTGCTTGCCCTTGAGCTTAACCCTCTCTTTCTCCATCTCCTCTTGAATTTGACGTCTACCCTCTGTTAAGACCTCGGGCTCTCGACCCCTGAGGAAGGTTTGCATAATCTGGCCTTCGTCGACTTCCTCAACCTTTAAGCGTTGCTTTTCGCCCTCGACGATCATATCCCATAAGTTAACCAATGTGGTGGGATAATTTTAAATCCAAGAAATATCTCGGGTTCGAATGACTTGAGCGAAGAAGTCCATTAACAGTTCGTTGAACTCTTCTATCTCTTGTTCGGCTGTGGCGAGCTTAGCGTTAGCAGTGGAGGCTGATTTGAGGGCATCATTGGCATTACTCTCAGCAAGAACTTTTCCGTCCCTCAGCATGAGCAAGTTTTTAGTCAAGCTCGCCTTTTCCTTCTACCAAGCAGCCTTTTCTGTAGCAAAGCGGTCCTGTGATGCTTTCAGTTCAGTATTTGTCGTTTGAGATCTTTTATCTCCTTTTTCAAAGCCATGCACTCTTGGTTGTTCGAATCGAGCTCAAGATGGAAACGTTTCTTAGCGTTATCCAACTCTATTTTATAATTTTCAGCATCCCGTTGAGTTAAAGCGAGCTGAGCCTGTGCATCTTCAAGTTCCTTCTCAGCCTTGCTCCTGGCCTTGGTGTCATGATCAATCCTCACCCTAGATCTCGATGCATCTATTTCTAGGCGATGGATAACATCTGAAAGATTCTTGGCATGTTTCTTCATCGCCCTATATTGTTTAGCCACTTGACCGACTTGTCCTATAACCTCTGTATCCCATTTCTCAGGAACCGGTTCAAGATCTGGAACAAAAACCATCCTTTCGAAGTAGATACCAGGGAACTACTTTCGTAAACGCTCCAGCTTAGCCTTAATTTCAGTAGTAAGGGCACCCTCCTGTAAAGTGGTAGTGTCTAATTGGTGTTGACAAGAAGGAACAAGAGTTGCCTTCTCCTTTTTCGAATCTTTGTTGGAATCCTTGTGTTTGTCTTTGGGTTCATGATGCTTCTTGGAAGATTTGCCCTGGGAAGGTATGCCTTTCGGGGGAGTCAAAGCTTTGGGAAGTTGTTTACCTCCCACATCTGGCACTTGACGACTGCGATGCTTCCCCGGGTCTCGTCTCGAAGGAGAGAGAAAGCGCGTAGAATGAGGCTGCTAAGAATCATGATGCCTTTGACTATCTCTTCCCCGACTATCACTACGATCGTGCTCAATTACGAGAATAAGCCTGGGTGTGTTCTCGCGAAGATCACGATGAGAGTAGGTATAGCGGCGAGGCATTTTTCCCGCAAAGAATAACAAACAAGTATAAGGATCATGAATACGACTGGTATTCGTGTGTTGTTACAAGTGGTGCATGTGATTTGTGTATCCCGTGTGATCCCCCTAGTAGACCAGGGCCCGGAGCTTAGATCGTCTGCGCAGTATCTTTATTTTTGGTGGGAGTGGTTTCTTCCTCGGAGACAGGGAAGAACGGTTCCTCTCCGAAATCTTTAGAGGTGTAGATGTTATCTGGCAAAGGGATCTTTTCTAAATCCCTGAATATCTGCTGCTCTGTTAATGTGTCATGAGTGGTAGGCTCTACTAGAAGTAGAGCCTTCGGAGGGGACTACCCCTGGGAAACTAAGGCATCCTTTTATTCATCAGCTCGAATTTCATCTCCTTTGTATACATTCAAATCCTCATCATCCTGGTCAATCATTGGTGAAGGACTCTTACGAAATTTGGTCATCTTTGTGGCTTCCGTGGTCACTTCTCCTTCGGTCGGGGGCATGCTACTAGATTCCCCAACTATCTGAGTAGGGGGCACGTACTTGTGGGTCTTGCCACCTGGACTGAGCTAAAATCTTACATCCAGAAGATGGTGTTTGTGGAGGTCCTCATCGGTTATACACTTCTCAATTTTACAGAGGTCCGACTTGCTTTTTAAAAGGCGGGACAACCGGTCCTCGTACACCAAACCTTCTATCTTTTGGAAATTATGAGCTTTACAGAGAAAGAGAAATATTAGCACTTCAATCATACAATGGGAATATGCAATGAAGGTTTCGGAACTTACTTGACTGTAGCCACTTCCTCACACATCCAGCTTGATGTTTTATATAAAACCAGTCAGATTTAGCATTTCCTAAATTACTGTGTCCATTTGTCAAGACCTTTTTTTTAGGGGATTGACTTGAAGAAAATGAAGTGTGGAGTTGTAACGACCCAGAAAATCTGAACCAATTTAAAATTTTTAAATTGGCTAAAATAATGGATTTTAAATATTTAAAATAAAAATTTTAGATAAAGGCGATGAAAACTGAGTTTGAATCGACATTTGAAAACGAATATAATTAATTATAATTATATATAGAATTGAAAATGGTGCGGTAGTTCGATAATTCGATTTCAAACTTCAATTGAATATACCGGGTGCAAAACAATCCGGATTTTAGTGAAACCAAAAATAATGGAATCTAATTGATAATATCTTTCTAACGAATCCGACCAATCAAAACTTGATAGCGGGAATCAAAAGATATGTCCAGTTGAAAATTCTGAATAGTCGCTATGGAATTCAGGCCCTTAAAAATGGACATTTTGCAAACGACCTCGGATTTCGACGAAACCACTTTTGTTGGATCCGCAGTGTCAAGTTATTGCTAGGTTTCAAATTTCATAATTTTTCGAATCAATATGTGAGCGTGGCAAAGGAAAACGCGTTTGACCAGTTTCAATTGATTTTAATCGACTGGAAATTGGCCATTTTACAAACGGTCTCAGAATTCGACGAAACTAGTTTTGTTAGGACCGTATCGTCAATACGAAGCTAGAAAATATTTTTCTAGAATTTTTCTAGTTAGTATGTGACCCCGGTAATTTGAAATGTGCGTTTAAAATTCAATATAGTGATTTAAATGAAAATTCAAAAGGAAACTGATTGGAACGATCAAATCAGCTTGCGATACATATCCCATTGTGTTCGGAATGGGGGTAAAACGCTATGGACGACAGGCGGTGGGCCTCGTTTCGAGGTCGTATGTAAAAGTCAACCCTTTTGCAAATTTAAATAATAAAATAAAAAAAAAAAAAAATTTAATTCCTCCCTCCCTTTTTCTTCTTCCTGCCCCCCCCCCCCCGATTTCATTAATCAGAAATAACAAAACAAAAAAAAAACCCTAGGGGCGATCGACAGACCGCCGCCCCCGAAAGCGAACGCCGCCGCCGCCCATCTTCACCCCCCCTCCATCGATCGGAGAACCGAAGCCCCCCCATCGATTGAAGACCCGAAGCCCCCCCCTCGTTAGCGACGCTGAAGCCGCCGCACCTCCCTGAACCGCCGACCGCCACCAGAAACCCCCCCCCCCCTTCGCAGCTACATCGGTGAGCATTTGCTATTTTTATTTATTTATTTAATTTCTTTTTTTATTTATTCTGTAAAAACTGTTTTATGTTAAAAGTTTAAAAACTGTTTTATGTTAAAAGTTTAAAAACTGAAATTGTTTAAAGATTAAAACTGGAATTTTTAAAAAAGATTAAAACTGAAATTGTTTAAAAGATTAAAACTGAAATTGTTTAAAGATTAAAACTGAAATTGTTTAAAGATTAAAACTGAAATTGTTTAAAGATTAAAACTGGAATTTTTAAAAAAGATTAAAACTGAAATTGTTTAAAGATTAAAACTGAAATTGTTTAAAGTATTAAAACTGATTTTGTAAAAAGAGTAAAAACTGATTTCTTTCAAAAGAAAAATCATATCTTTATATATCGAAAGTCAAAAGAAAAATCATATCTTTATATATCGAAAGTCGAAGTAAAAATCATATTTTTATATATTGAATAGCATAGTAAAAATTCGATTTTTACATGTGTAGAGAATACGGGCGAAAGCGACAAAGGGCGAAGATTTCTATAAAGGAAGAGTCGTGCAGTTGGATAGCTATTGGTGAGATTTCTGATTTAAAAATATTATATATGTTGAAATAAAAGTGAATAGCTATATATAAATATCTATATCTATATATATATATATATATATATATATATATATATATATATACGCCCCTCGTCCACAAACCATGGACGATATTTTTTGGTTGAAATTGTTGTGAAAATTGAATGGTTGTTTGGGATTGTTTGTGATTGATATTGGTTGTATGTGGTTGAAAAATACCCATTTGTGGTTGTGAAATATTTGGTTGAAACCACATAGGATTAGTTTGTGGAAATGAAATAAATATATACATGCCGCCTGCGTGCGAACTAGATGCATGATCCCCATTGTCAAAAACCGCAAGGTTTTAAGGTAGAGCGAGGAGCCGTACTAGGGACGGTCCCGGTGTAACTACCCTGCCGTTATGCTGCCGAAATTTTGAATAATATTTGTGTGTTTGAATTATTTTCATATGCTTAAACTATATTTATTCATTGTATAGAAAACATTCATGTGTTGAATTGATATTCATCCGTTGTTTAGAAATTCATGTGTTGAATGATATTCATATTTTGAAATAAATTGTTCGATAATAAAAATCACATTTTTATCTATATATAAAAACTATAGAAAACATTCATGTGTTGAATTGATATTCATTCGTTGTTTAGAAATTCATGTGTTGAATGATATTCATATTTTGAAATAAATTGTTCGATAATAAAAATCACATTTTTATTGTATGCATAAATCGTTGAAATGTGAAGTGTTAAAAATAGCCACTTGTTCAAAATAAACATATATGAGTTGGAATATTCATTAATTAGCTAATGAAATGATTTGCACCTATTTATGTAGCATTAGAATGAATGGTGTTTTTAAACCAAATAGAAATCAAATATGAAGTTGAATAGAAAATGAAAAATGACATGAACTGTATATATATGTACATGCATATTCATTGAACAGGTTATAGCAAAGGGGCTAGAGAAGAGGAATAAAATTTTGTGCCCGACAAATAGGTACACATTTACTGATTTGTTTGGGTGATGATTTTGAGCCTGTTGGCTAGCCGCTTGGCTTTTTCTTTTTCTTTTTGAGATTAGAAGGACCGGGACGCTATTTGCGATTTCCCGACGCTCCCGGTGCAGGGGAGGTTATGGCGAAATTTTTCCAAAATTTAAGGAGTTAGAAAAATTTTTGAAGTGAAAACGATATTGAAATTGTTGAATGAACTATATTTATATAAATATAAATAAAATTAAAACGAAACGAAGCCGTGCAGTTCGTATTTTGAAACCGTGATTTCAAATGACTAGTACGGGAAATCCGACCATTGGATTTTCCCGAAATCTCAACCGTCGGGTTCGCCTTGGAATAATCTTTCCAACGGCACCAACCTTGTAAAAATCCAACGGTTGGATTGTCTGGAATGTTTAATTCAAATCTGAAGAAAAACAGCGCCAGAAGCGATTATATTTATATATATATAAATATAATTATATGTTTAATCGAATAACGACGCTGCAGTTCGTATTTTGAAATCGAAAATTCAAACGATTGTACCGGGAGATCCGACCGTCGGATTTTCCCGAAACTGGAACCGTTGGATTCGTTTTGAAAAGACCTTTCTAATGATGTAAATTTTGTGAAGATCCAACGGTTAGATTTTCAGATATGTGTAAATCAAATCTGAAGAAAAACAGCGCCATGGCCGCCTTATGGCCCGAAGCGTCGTTTTGAATAAAATGGCTATTTTAAAATAAATAAAAATAGCGATAAATAGTTATAAAATATCGTAAGCGATATGGAATGGAAATAAACTGAATTTGCTTGATTTATGTGATGTTTGATGGTTGAATGTGTTTGGTGTGAAAACTATATTAAAGAACAAACGTGATGTTGTCAAATAATTTAACCATTGAAATAAATCGATTTGAAATTCTAAATATACGTGAATTATTTGAAAAGGCCGAGTTAATTCTCATTTCGAATAATTGACCGACGATTGAAAGTCGAAGATGAAGACGATGGTCGAAGACCGGAGATCTTCACCTCGTTTGGATGGTAACCGAGGTCCTGATTGGGAGGCATCCCGAAATATGGATAATGAGTGGTGATCGTTCAGACGTACGTGTTGATCGAAGGGTTTGCGAGGCATTTAGTGCCTCCGGTTTCGTTCAGACCCAGAACGGACTTGTAAATGGACTGTGTGTCCGACATAGGATTTATTCTGTGTGGCATGCTAAGATGCAGTGATCAGGGCTTCTGTTGAAAAGCAAAGTCTTGTGGTGATGATCAAAGCACCGCCTGTGTGGCGTAGCTTTGTGTATAACGTGAATTCGCGAGCCTCACATCCCGGTATGAACCTAAAACGGGAGAAGGACCTCAGGGGGGACGTGCGTTTTCTTTCTAGCTAGGGTGGTGTCAGTGACCTACCAGCCCTGACATTTATATACTTTTCACCTATGTGGTTGTTGCTGTTGCGAGGCGCCTCGGTTTGATCGGACGATCCGGGTCCGATGGAGTCATTCGTTGGCTCATTTACACCCCAAAGGGTGGAGAAACGCATTGTTCAGGCATTATAATCCACTTCGTGTGGACCGGCCCTGACGATCCAGGGTATGGTCGCGGCTGTACCTGAGACACGGGCTAGAGCGTCTCGAATTCGGTAAGGACTATCTTTTTCCTTGGTTCATGACGGAAATCCAATTTCCAAATACGACATCGTGCGGTTTTGATTGTATATATATATGGCGACATGATATATGGTACCCATGCCGTCTATGATTGATAGTTATGATTTGTAATTGCTTTCAAAACATATGAACACTAGCAATAATATCAAATGCCTTTGTTTTATTCGTATCAAGCATATTTTGACCGTTATAAGGTAAAAACTCTATCCTCCGGTTTGCGTTGCATTGTGTGATGGGAACTGAGTCTTATAACGGCTTCATTTTTATAAAAAGCATATCGATGTTTGAAAGAAAGATCTGTTTTAAAGCACTGGCAATCCAATGGAGTAAACCCGTTCCACGAAAGTGGCGTGGTCCTGAGATTAGCCATATTATATATGTGTTGAGTAGATTTCTCATACCAGTCCCATGACTGACTCGTAGTTTGTTTCACTCTCAAACTCGGGTGCCCCTTTTTCTACACGGGCAGCCTTGTATTCAGGTTTAGCTGGTTCTTTCTGGATAGCTGGAGCTGAAGATGGATTCTATCATTTATTCTTTTTATGCTGTTCAGCTCCTATTGTACATATTTTGTTTATTTCCGCTGTAGACATTTATGTATAGCTGAACTGTATTTGTACTAAGTAAGATCCTGTATACTGTGTAACTCTGATGATTACTTTTATCCAGTATATTTTGTTGTTCATTCTGGTGTATTTATTTAATTCTGTTCTGCTATTATATGTTTCTGTGTTATATTCCAAAGGTAGCCTTGTTTCCGTGAGAACGGGAAATCGGGTCGTCTCAACGTGGTATCAGAGCTTTGGTTAAGCTTAGTTCTGGAATATAACATTTGAACGAACTCGTCAGAAATAGAACCAGTAGTGTTCTAGGACGGGTAACTCTATACAGATAGGATCAGCAATATCCTGGTATGAGTAAAGCAGAATGAAATTACACCTCGATAGACACATTTACATTTCAAGTTTTTGTCTCTATATTTTCAAATACCTTTTCTGTGACCTGACACTTGATCTGCCATTTGCAGAAGTACTAGAAAATGAGTGACAGGAACAGAAGAAGTAATCGTATGGCTCGACCAGCTAATGAGCCAGTTGTGCTCCCGCAGCCAGAATCCAATATAGAAGTTCTATACAAGAGATTTCGAAATCTTGGTGGATCGCCATTCTTAGGCAAGGAGCCCATTATGGAAACACAAGCTTGGATTCGTTCTGCAGAGAAAATCTTTGAGGGTTTAAAGCTGAGAGATGATCAGAAAAGATTACTGGCGTCTTGGGCACTCAAAGAAGAAGCTTTGTTTTGGTGGGATTCAATTATCAAAAATAATCCAGAAGGTGATATCACCTGGGATAGATTCAAAGTGATTTTCTTAGAAAGATTTACTCCTCCCGAAGCAACAGAAAGATTATGTGATGAATTTTCTTATCTGATACAAGGAGACATGACCATTCCCGAATATCATAAGAAATTCAATGAACTTTCTCACTTTGCTCCTCATCTAATTCAAAATCCGAAGGGTAAAAATATGAGATTTATTCATGGCCTTCAAAGGAAATACCAGAATAAAGTATTGGGGCATGTGAAGCTTCCTTTCTCAGAAATGATATACATGGCTTATCAGTACGAAGATCTCGACAGGAAAGGCATGTTGCGAAATGAAGAAGAAGTCTATTCTAGTGACAAAACAGAGTCGGAAACTGATATTCCTGAAGCCAGTAAGAAACCCAGTGCCAAGGGAAAAAGGGCTAGATCTGAAAAGGAACCTGCCACGACCACCGTATGCAGTAACTGCCATCAAAAGGGGCATTTGTCAATAAACTGCGGACCCTTGAAGAAGCGATTAAAAAGGGGGCTTCAATCCAAGAAGAATTTTCAAGGGAAGAAAAGGTGTAATCAATGTCATCGGTTTGGTCATGTAAAACAAGAATGCCGGCTGTTAAAAACAACCAAAGAAGCTCAAGTAAATGAGGTAGCAGAAGCTTCTGAGCCATCGGCTATTCAAGAAAGGCCAGATGTTTTAGAAGGCACGCTAACTGTCAAAGACATCCCAGTTAAAGTACTGTTTGACACAGGCGCGTCACGAAGCTTCATTTCCAAAGATGCAGCTAAGAAACTGGATTTGAATTTGAAGAAGCTCAAGGAACCAATGACTGTCCAGAATCCAGTTGGGGGTTCCATTGATCTCAGTTGGATATGTGGAGTGTCGGTTTCTTTCTCTCGTTATCGGTTTCCTACCATCGCAGTCGTCATGAATTTTAAAGAGTTTGATCTTATCTTGGGATTGGATTGGCTAACCAAATATGAAGCGGAGGTTAGGTGCGCCGAGAGAGTTGTTAGAGCCAAGATTAAATCAGGTGATTATATAACCATTCCCTGCGAAGGTCAGAATGCTAATAGAAAAGACTTCTGGGCAGCTTTGAATGTTTCTCCAGCCCAAATTGAAAATGTCCCTGAAATCATAGAGAATATTCCTGACCTCATTAAAGACATCCCTGTCGTCAAGAACTATGCGGATGTGTTCGAAGAAGTTGTTCGCTTACCTCCGCAGAGAGAAATAGATTTCAAGATTGCTTTGATTCCCAATGCAAGGCCGGTAGTTCACGCTATTCGAAGAATGTCCTTGAAAGAGAAAGAGGAATTAGACAATCAAACAAGACAGCTAGTATGGAAAGGTCTGATCAGGCCTAGTTTCTCTGATTGGGGTGCAGCAGTGGTATTTGTCCCAAAATCTGACGGTACTCTACGACTATGTGTGGATTATCGTGATTTAAACAAGCAGACTATAAAGAACAAGTATCCATTGCCGCGGATTGATGATTTGTTGGATCGATTAAATGGAGCACAAGTATTCTCAAGAATGGACCTAGCTACAGGTTTCCATCAACTTCGAATTGCCGAAGAGTGTGTTCCAATGACAGCGTTCAGAGGTCCCGACCTATTCTACGAGTGGTTAGTAATGCCGTTCGGCTTATGTAACGCTCCAGCTTACTTCGTCGATCTGATGAACAGAGTGTTCAGAGGGGTTTTGAATAAATTTGTTCTGGTTTTTATTGATGATATTCTAATCTTCTCTAAATCAAAGGCCGAACATGAAAAGCATCTGGAACAGGTTCTAGAAATCCTAAGAAGGAATGTATTAAAAGCAAAGTTTTCCAAATGTATATTCTGGCAAGATGAAGTGAAATTTCTGGGCCATGTCGTATCGAAAGATGGAATCGCTGTGGATCCAAGCAAAATCACAGCTATTCAGAATTGGAAATAGCCCAGTACTCCCACTGAAGTCCGCAGTTTTCTCGGATTGGCTAGCTATTATCGGAAGTTCGTTAAAGACTTTTCGAAGATATCTGGTCACTTAACAAAGCTTACAAAGAAGCATTCTAAGTTTAAATGGACTCAAGAGAGTGAGGAGGCTTTCGAAGAGCTAAAGTTGAGATTAACCACAGCTCCAGTGTTAACCATCATCGATGGCAACTAGGATTTAAAAGTATGGACTGATGCTTCTAGAGAAGGCCTTGGGGCAGTGTTAATGCAAAGAGGCCAAGTAATTGCCTATGCTAGCCGTCAACTGAAGCCGCACGAGAAAAACTACGTAACTCATGATCTTGAGTTATTGGCTATCATATTCTCTTTGAAAATCTGGAGACACTATCTTCTAGGCGAGAGATTTGAACTATTTACGGATCATCAGTCATTAAAGTATCTGTTCACTCAGAAGGACCTGAATCTGAGACAGCAACGTTGGCTGGAGTTTCTTGCAGCATATGACTTTGAAATTATATATACTCCAGGAAAAGCCAATGTCGTGGCTGATGCGTTAAGCAGAAAGAATGAAATGATCGCCAGTTTTATTATCACGACTACATTGCTAGATAAGATATCTGCTCTTCAGGAGGATGATCACTTCATTCAGAAGATCAGAGAGATAATTCAACAAGGCGAACCCTCGAGTTTTCAAGTTGATAATGAGGGGATTTTAAGGCTCAAAGGTCGAATTTGTGTCCCTAACATTCCTGAACTTCGAAAGGAAGTATTGGATGAATGCCACAAGTCAAAACTCAGTATCCATCCGGGAGTAAGCAAAATGTATAATGACATCAAACGCACTTTCTGGTGGAAGTCGATGAAAAGAGACATTTCTTTATATGTCAGCCGATGCCCTACTTGCCAGCTAGTCAAGAGCGACCAACAGAAATTGGCTGGATTATTACAACCGCTAGAAGTTCCTGGCTGGAAGTGGGAGCATATTTCTATGGATTTCATTGATGGTTTGCCCAGAACCAGAAAAGGAAATGACAGTATTTGGGTGATCGTAGATCGTTTCACGAAGACCGCCCATTTTATACCCGTCAGATCAAACAGAACTGCTCAGAGTCTGGCGCAGATATACTTCAGGGAAATAGTTAGACTACATGGAGTGCCGCTCAGCATAGTAAGTGATAGAGATACGATATTCACTAGTAAATTCTGGGAGGCATTTCAAGTCGAACTGGGAACGAAGTTAAACTTGAGCACCGCTTATCATCCTCAGACAGACGGTCAGACTGAGAGGGTGAATCGCATTCTAGAAGATCTATTGCGGGCTTGTGTTATAGATTTCGGTGGATCATGGGAAGACAATCTGCATTTGGCTGAATTCTCTTATAACAACAGCTACCAGGCGAGTCTGACAATGTCGCCATTCGAGGCATTGTATGGTAGACCGTGCCGATCTCCTGCTTGTTGGGTCGAGCCTGGAAATAGACTTGTGTTGGGTCCTGATATGATTCGAGAAGCGGCCGACAAAGTCGATTTTATTAAGAAGCGATTACTCGCCGCTCAAAGCCGACAAAAGAGCTATGCCGATAAAAGAAGAAGAGATATATCCTTCGAAGTTGGCGACTATGTATATTTGAAAGTATCGCCGATGAGAGGAGTTATCCGGTTCGGTAAAACTGGAAAGTTAGCGCCCAAATTTATTGGTCCGTTTCCTATTCTGGAACGGATTGGAACTCTCGCTTATAGGGTCAAACTGCCTGACTGGTTGCCTGGAGTGCATGATGTATTTCATATATCTCAACTTCGAAAGCACGTTCATGATCCAGATTTGATCGTGGAAGAAGCAGCTCAGCAAGATATTGAAATTACTCCAGAATTAGCTGTGAGGCGAGAGCCGCTAAAGATTATCGGCAAAGAGACCAAAGAGCTGAGGAACAGGAAGGTTCACTTAGTCAAAGTGCAATGGAGTGGAGATCCGCGAGATTGTACTTGGGAAACTGAGGAGAGCATTCAGAAAGCTTATCCTAGATGCCGAGTAGATATCTCTGAATGACTCTGGTGCAAGGTACATTTACCCAACTTTGCATTACCATTTAATTCTCTATTCTGTTGCTATTTTCTTCCCATGGATGTGCATTGTTTATTCTATACTCTGAATATTAGAAACAAATTGGTTGTTGTATTGTGGGATTGTAGATTTATCAAACCACTTTTGACTTTATTCCTTTTCGGGGACGAAAAGTTTTAAGTGGGGGAGATTGTAACGACCCAGAAAATCTGAACCAATTTAAAATTTTTAAATTGGCTAAAATAATGGATTTTAAATATTTAAAATAAAATTTTTAGATAAAGGCGATGAAAACTGAGTTTGAATCGACATTTGAAAACGAATATAATTAATTATAATTATATATAGAATTGAAAATGGTGCGGTAGTTCGATAATTCGATTTCAAACTTCAATTGAATATACCGGGTGCAAAACAATCCGGATTTTAGTAAAACCAAAAATAATGGAATCTAATTGATAATATCTTTCTAACGAATCCGACCAATCAAAACTTGATAGCGGGAATCAAAAGATATGTCCAGTTGAAAATTCTGAATAGTCGCTATGGAATTCAGGCCCTTAAAAATGGACATTTTGCAAACGACCTCGGATTTCGACGAAACCACTTTTGTTGGATCCGCAGTGTCAAGTTATTGCTAGGTTTCAAATTTCATAATTTTTCGAATCAATATGTGAGCGTGGCAAAGGAAAACGCATTTGACCAGTTTTAGTTGATTTTAATCGACTGGAAATTGGCCATTTTACAAACGGTCTCAGAATTCGACGAAACTAGTTTTGTTAGGACCGTATCGTCAATACGAAGCTAGAAAATATTTTTCTAGAATTTTTCTAGTTAGTATGTGACCCCGGTAATTTGAAATGTGCGTTTAAAATTCAATATAGTGATTTAAATGAAAATTCAAAAGGAAACTGATTGGAACGATCAAATCAGCTTGCGATACATATCCCATTGTGTTCGGAATGGGGGTAAAACGCTATGGACGACAGGCGGTGGGCCTCGTTTCGAGGTCGTATGTAAAAGTCAACCCTTTTGCAAATTTAAATAATAAAATAATAATAAAAAAAATAATTTTTAATTCCTCCCTCCCTTTTTCTTCTTCCTGCCCCCCCCCCCCCCCGATTTCATTAATCAGAAATAACAAAACAAAAAAAAAAAAAAAACCCTAGGGGCGATCGACAGACCGCCGCCCCCTAAAGCGAACGCCGCCGCCGCCCATCTTCACCCCCCCTCCATCGATCGGAGAACCGAAGCCCCCCCATCGATTGAAGACCCGAAGCCCCCCCCCCCCCCTCGTTAGCGACGCTGAAGCCGCCGCACCTCCCTGAACCGCCGACCGCCACCAGAAACCCCCCCCCCCCTTCGCAGCTACATCGGTGAGCATTTGCTATTTTTATTTATTTATTTAATTTCTTTTTTTATTTATTCTGTAAAAACTGTTTTATGTTAAAAGTTTAAAAACTGTTTTATGTTAAAAGTTTAAAAACTGAAATTGTTTAAAGATTAAAACTGGAATTTTTAAAAAAGATTAAAACTGAAATTGTTTAAAAGATTAAAACTGAAATTGTTTAAAGATTAAAACTGAAATTGTTTAAAGATTAAAACTGAAATTGTTTAAAGATTAAAACTGGAATTTTTAAAAAAGATTAAAACTGAAATTGTTTAAAGATTAAAACTGAAATTGTTTAAAGATTAAAACTGAAATTGTTTAAAGTATTAAAACTGATTTTGTAAAAAGAGTAAAAACTGATTTCTTTCAAAAGAAAAATCATATCTTTATATATCGAAAGTCAAAAGAAAAATCATATCTTTATATATCGAAAGTCGAAGTAAAAATCATATTTTTATATATTGAATAGCATAGTAAAAATTCGATTTTTACATGTGTAGAGAATACGGGCGAAAGCGACAAAGGGCGAAGATTTCTATAAAGGAAGAGTCGTGCAGTTGGATAGCTATTGGTGAGATTTCTGATTTAAAAATATTATATATGTTGAAATAAAAGTGAATAGCTATATATAAATATCTATATCTATATATATATATATATATATACGCCCCTCGTCCACAAACCATGGACGATATTTATTGGTTGAAATTGTTGTGTAAATTGAATGGTTGTTTGGGATTGTTTGTGATTGATATTGGTTGTATGTGGTTGAAAAATACACATTTGTGGTTGTGAAATATTTGGTTGAAACCACATAGGATTAGTTTGTGGAAATGAAATAAATATATACATGCCGCCTGCGTGCGAACTAGATGCATGATCCCCATTGTCAAAAACCGCGAGGTTTTAAGGTAGAGCGAGGAGCCGTACTAGGGACGGTCCCGGTGTAACTACCCTGCCGTTATGCTGCCGAAATTTTGAATAATATTTGTGTGTTTGAATTATTTTCATATGCTTAAACTATATTTATTCATTGTATAGAAAACATTCATGTGTTGAATTGATATTCATTCGTTGTTTAGAAATTCATGTGTTGAATGATATTCATATTTTGAAATAAATTGTTCGATAATAAAAATCACATTTTTATCTATATATAAAAACTATAGAAAACATTCATGTGTTGAATTGATATTCATTCGTTGTTTAGAAATTCATGTGTTGAATGATATTCATATTTTGAAATTGTTCGATAATAAAAATCACATTTTTATTGTATGCATAAATCGTTGAAATGTGAAGTGTTAAAAATAGCCACTTGTTCAAAATAAACATATATGAGTTGGAATATTCATTAATTAGCTAATGAAATGATTTGCACCTATTTATGTAGCATTAGAATGAATGGTGTTTTTAAACCAAATAGAAATCAAATATGAAGTTGAATAGAAAATGAAAAATGACATGAACTGTATATATATGTACATGCATATTCATTGAACAGGTTATAGCAAAGGGGCTAGAGAAGAGGAATAAAATTTTGTGCCCGACAAATAGGTACACATTTACTGATTTGTTTGGGTGATGATTTTGAGCCTGTTGGCTAGCCGCTTGGCTTTTTCTTTTTCTTTTTGAGATTAGAAGGACCGGGACGCTATTTGCGATTTCCCGACGCTCCCGGTGCAGGGGAGGTTATGGCGAAATTTTTCCAAAATTTAAGGAGTTAGAAAAATTTTTGAAGTGAAAACGATATTGAAATTGTTGAATGAACTATATTTATATAAATATATAAATATAAATAAAATTAAAACGAAACGAAGCCGTGCAGTTCGTATTTTGAAACCGTGATTTCAAACGACTAGTACGGGAAATCCGACCATTGGATTTTCCCGAAATCTCAACCGTCGGGTTCGCCTTGGAATAATCTTTCCAACGGCACCAACCTTGTAAAAATCCAACGGTTGGATTGTCTGGAATGTTTAATTCAAATCTAAAGAAAAACAGCGCCAGAAGCGATTATATTTATATATATATAAATATAATTATATGTTTAATCGAATAACGACGCTGCAGTTCGTATTTTGAAATCGAAAATTCAAACGATTGTACCGGGAGATCCGACCGTCGGATTTTCCCGAAACTGGAACCGTTGGATTCGTTTTGAAAAGACCTTTCTAATGATGTAAATTTTGTGAAGATCCAACGGTTAGATTTTCAGATATGTGTAAATCAAATCTGAAGAAAAACAGCGCCATGGCCGCCTTATGGCCCGAAGCGTCGTTTTGAATAAAATGGCTATTTTAAAATAAATAAAAATAGTGATAAATAGTTATAAAATATCGTAAGCGATATGGAATGGAAATAAACTGAATTTGCTTGATTTATGTGATGTTTGATGGTTGAATGTGTTTGGTGTGAAAACTATATTAAAGAACAAACGTGATGTTGTCAAATAATTTAACCATTGAAATAAATCGATTTGAAATTCTAAATATACGTGAATTATTTGAAAAGGCCGAGTTAATTCTCATTTCGAATAATTGACCGACGATTGAAAGTCGAAGATGAAGACGATGGTCGAAGACCGGAGATCTTCACCTCCTTTGGATGGTAACCGAGGTCCTGATTGGGAGGCATCCCGAAATATGGATAATGAGTGGTGATCGTTCAGACGTACGTGTTGATCGAAGGGTTTGCGAGGCATTTAGTGCCTCCGGTTTCGTTCAGACCCAGAACGGACTTGTAAATGGACTGTGTGTCCGATATAGGATTTATTCTGTGTGGCATGCTAAGATGCAGTGATCAGGGCTTCTGTTGAAAAGCAAAGTCTTGTGGTGATGATCAAAGCACCGCCTGTGTGGCGTAGCTTTGTGTATAACGTGAATTCGCGAGCCTCACATCCCGGTATGAACCTAAAACGGGAGAAGGACCTCAGGGGGGACGTGCGTTTTCTTTCTAGCTAGGGTGGTGTCAGTGACCTACCAGCCCTGACATTTATATACTTTTCACCTATGTGGTTGTTGCTGTTGCGAGGCGCCTCGGTTTGATCGGACGATCCGGGTCCGATGGAGTCATTCGTTGGCTCATTTACACCCCAAAGGGTGGAGAAACGCATTGTTCAGGCATTATAATCCACTTCGTGTGGACCGGCCCTGACGATCCAGGGTATGGTCGCGGCTGTACCTGAGACACGGGCTAGAGCGTCTCGAATTCGGTAAGGACTATCTTTTGCCTTGGTTCATGACGGAAATCCAATTTCCAAATACGACATCGTGCGGTTTTGATTGTATATATATATGGCGACATGATATATGGTACCCATGCCGTCTATGATTGATAGTTATGATTTGAAATTGCTTTCAAAACATATGAACACTAGCAATAATATCAAATGCCTTTGTTTTATTCGTATCAAGCATATTTTGACCGTTATAAGGTAAAAACTCTATCCTCCGGTTTGCGTTGCATTGTGTGATGGGAACTGAGTCTTATAACGGCTTCATTTTTATAAAAAGCATATCGATGTTTAAAAGAAAGATCTGTTTTAAAGCACTGGCAATCCAATGGAGTAAACCCGTTCCACGAAAGTGGCGTGGTCCTGAGATTAGCCATATTATATATGTGTTGAGTAGATTTCTCATACCAGTCCCATGACTGACTCGTAGTTTGTTTCACTCCCAAACTCGGGTGCCCCTTTTTCTACACGGGCAGCCTTGTATTCAGGTTTAGCTGGTTCTTTCTGGATAGCTGGAGCTGAAGATGGATTCTATCATTTATTCTTTTTATGCTGTTCAGCTCCTATTGTACATATTTTGTTTATTTCCGCTGTAGACATTTATGTATAGCTGAACTGTATTTGTACTAAGTAAAATCCTGTATACTGTGTAACTCTGATGATTACTTTTATCCAGTATATTTTGTTGTTCATTCTGGTGTATTTATTTAATTCTGTTCTGCTATTATATGTTTCTGTGTTATATTCCAAAGATAGCCTTGTTTCCGTGAGAACGGGAAATCGGGTCGTCTCAGGAGTCCCCGTGGAACGATGCTTGAAATAATAATAGAATTTCATATCTTTGAAGGTAAGCTCGGTCTCTAGAATCTCTGCATATGCGATATACAAGGTATACAAAGCAGCCTAAGCATTGGGATGGAGTTAATGGGAGCAATACGTAGTCATCTCAAAAGATCGATGATGATTGGAGGAAACGGAGGAATGGCGCCTACCAAGCACATGACTCTACTGATAGCTATGTACCTCTCCGGAGCTGAGTGGGGTCCGTCACCTTCCTCTGGATTTTTCACGTCAACCCAGGGGATCCCATGTCTTAGGCATAGTCTCTTAAGCTTTATATCATCCAATTTGGAAGCTATAGAGTCACTCAGTTTCTCTTTCTCTACTTCTTTAGCACCCTTGATTTCATCGGGAGCTCGGTTATCTTCCTCTTCCTCAAGTGATGTGCTCTCATAAGATGTTGATTCTGTATCAAGATCTGTTTCATAATCGGAGTCAGAATTACTCCATTTTGGATCTAAAGGGAGTACATTGGGATTATAATAATTTGACGACTCTAGATCTGTACTTTTCTCTGATATTATTGTTGAGCATCTTTCAGACATGGCTATGTTGGCGAATAAACATAAGCAATTAGAGAATAAATACCCGTAAACCCCGTGTGTGAAAGTGCTAGTGTGTGTAAGTGTGTACATTGCTGAAGAGAAAAGCATGGAGTTAAGCAGACAAGCGTAAAATTAGTCATTGTATGTCGCTTGGTTGAGTAATCATCCAATTCTGAGGATACATCTTGAAGGCTCTATCCAAACTGTTCATTGATATGTTAGAATTACATGGAATTTCAATCAAAATGTAAGTCGGTTCGCTGATTAAACTAGCTCGCTAAGGCCTTATAAAGTGGCTCGTGACCAAGGGTCGGCTCGTGAGAGAGAAGTCAGTTCGTGACTATGGGATGGCTCGTGAACAAATACGAATCATGGATGAAGCCCCGGATTGTGGACTAGGTTCGGATCGAGGATTAAAATGTAAGACCCACCGACTTGTGAACGAGGGGCTCATGAGCTATTTCCACGACCCTACTCAATCCACCCATCTCACGAGCCGATGCTTCTCCACTTTCACCACCCACAACATGAACTGACGTCCTACTCCTAACTCTGTTCCAACCCGATACCTAACTCCTCTTCACGAACCACTTGGACGTCATGACCCACGAAGCTAACTACTAGACCACGTCTCCCTTCCAATCGACCTCTCCTCCTACCCGTTGAAGTAACACCCTCTATCTGAACCGTCCCTTAAATCAATTTGCCCAACACGTCTCCTCATTCAGATCCTTAACCCACTGAGCTTCGCCATCACCATCACCAGTACTGGCGGCGGCCCCCAGATCGATAGCAAACCCATCAAAATCAAGAAAAATGAGAGGGGAATCGACACTCGAGGCGGCACAAAGCTCTGAGAGGCGGAAATAGCAATCAAAAAATTAAAAACCATCTCAGTGTTATTACCTCTTTGGATTGAATTTCAGAGTTGTCTAGTTTTTGAAAAAAAGGCGAGTTAGGGTTTGAGATTGGGGAAGAAGCGACGGCAGTAAAAAGGTGAAAAGGAAAAGTAAATGAGGGAAGGGGAATTAGTTTATATAACTCTTGCGAAGGCATTTGTCCTTCCTTTTCTTGTCTCATTTGAATAGTTCGGCCCAGGGGCCCACGAACGCTTGAGTTAGTCTGTCAATGTCGAATCGAGGATCCCTCCTCTGTAGCCGGTTCATGACACAAAACCCCAACACGGTTTGGCGATCCAGATTTTAAGATAGTCATCAAACTTGAAAGTTGGAACATTTTATATACAAAAATAATGAGCTCCTTTAGGTCTGTCTATGAAAGTTTAAGGACGTACCTGAAAGATTAGTTGCAGTATGCTTCGGAATTCACAAGATTGAAGTCAACTAATAAACAAAAAAATAATTGGAGATTCAATCCTGTATTTAAGCTCTTCAGAGAATGCGATTCTTTCAAACAATGCAACGATACATACAGACACGACTATCATCACTCATCTGTTTAGAAATAGGCATATTGAATAACTTCAAAGCACGTTCCATCTCTGACAAAACGTTCTTCGAGGGGGCAAAATGTTGGCTAGCTTTTTGACCAAGCCACCAAGAATATAAGCATCAGTGCTTGGATAGACAAGGATATTCATACATGTTAATTCAATAGGAAGCATATCGGTTCGTGATGATCCCAGACAAACCCGATTCGTGACTCCAATCTTTCATCCGCTCGTGTGGGGTGTACCATGACTCGCTCGTGTATGACCATCACGACCCATTCGTGATCAATCATCACGACCCGCTCGTGATCAGTTATCACGACCCGCCTACAAGCTTAGGAGATGGTGACCATGACATGGTCGCCCACGAACCGCAAGTTCAGGATCTGGTGACACCTGCCCATAACTGCCATATTGACCATTTATCCACCCACCTACGAACGGCTCCGAGATCCTCAGGATTTGTGCCACGTGTCTTCACGAACCGCCTGTAGAAATCACCTATAAACAGCCCCATACTTGGTATTTTTCAGGATCTTTAGCAATTCTGAGTATTGTTTCCACCATTGATGTTTCTCCATTACTTACAATCAACATTATCTCAAAATTATTGGGTGAATTATCATTGTAAGAGTGAGATTGAGAGAATTTATTAATGGTACTTGCATTCAATCATATAATCAAAGTCATATAAAGTGGACGTAGGCTCATTAACGCCGAACCACTATAAATTTGGTGTGTTTGTTACATTTTCTTTCATTTCTAGTTATTATTCACTGCAATTTTAGACAATTTGGGTGTTAGAGCCGCAATTTGATCTAACAACGATCTTCTACAAAACGTACTTGTTTTCATGTCTTTTCTCTGACGGGACTTGTTTGAACACTTCGAGATCTGTTTTGGAATCTTCAATACCGATTTCATTTCCAATATTCGACCGAACATCAACTTCCTTTACGTCATGATCATGATTATGATCTAAAACCGATGAGTGC
This sequence comes from Allium sativum, assembly GCA_030737875.1. Classification (NCBI taxonomy): domain Eukaryota; kingdom Viridiplantae; phylum Streptophyta; class Magnoliopsida; order Asparagales; family Amaryllidaceae; genus Allium; species Allium sativum. The sequence continues at coordinate 1,016,153,758 of CM060916.1, forward strand.
TCGTTCCCATTTTGGTCGATCTCAATTTTATGAGATGTTGGACTGGCTCGAGCAATAAGGAGAGTTTCTATCTTATCCATCACAGTTTTACTTTGATTATTGAAATCAGTGACAATAGCTTTAAACCTGCCATGGATTACTCTAGCTTCCATAGTTTCAGTGACCGTCGGGTTATTGGTTTGTGGAATGGCGGAGACATCTTTTATAGATTTACCGCATTTTTGCGAGTCGTCTTTTAGAAATATGAGATTCGTTTGAGTGGCCAAAAGCATATCAAGCTTATCCATTAAGGCTTTGTTCGAAATCACCATTTCTTGATTCAAGTTGCCCACAACCGTATCCAACTGATCTTGAGTTATGCCAACTCCAATTCCCAAGGATCGATCAATATTTGGAAGATTAGCTCATGGAATGGTGATGGTTTATGATTGACAATCCTCAAACTTCTGGCAGACTGTAATGACCCGCATTTGCAGAGGTATTATAATTAATTTATTTAATTATATAAATAGTGATATAGTGAATTAAATGGTCGTAGAATTAAATAATGATGAATATTTAATTAAAATAATAAATTAAATAATATATTTAATTCTGAAATAATCAGAATTAGCTGAAATGACGATATGGTGTGAACCGGATCATCTGTGATATTTAATTCAACTTGGAATTGAATTTGAATAACGAATATATTATATAAACGACAGTTTGAACATAGAATTATAATATAATTAAAATCGAGCTTGAAATAGCGCTGCAGTTCGTAAATTGGCGATTCGAACTTCAACTGAATGTACAGGATTTGTTTTAAGCCGGATTTCTGTGAAACAAGAAACGTGTGGAGTTGGTGGAGTATATCTTTCTAGTGGAAGAGAAAAATCGGGATTTTGTCGTGTAGATTTTGATTCACATCCAAATCGAATTTCAGAAAAGTCGCTGTGGAATTCCTTTATACTTAATAAAGGAATTATTTATATTTTAAAAAGGAATTTCAATATAAATCGAATATCGGGTTGACCCAGATTGAAATATCAAGATAGAAATTCATATAGGAATATTCTAGAGCTGTATGGTATTCCACCGTGAATATATACGATAATATTTATTTATAAATATTTAATTTAATTATATGTAAATATATTTATATATTTAAATGGGTCATCCAGAGCTTTAAAAATAGCCACTTTTGCAAACGAAGTCGGAATTCGACGAAACTAATTTTGTTGGATCCACGACATCAAATTATTGTTAGATTCCAAGTTTCGTGATTTTTAGAGTCACTGTGTGGCCGTATGAATTTTTAGAGTGAAAAACAGTCAGTATTTCGACGATTAAAAATACGCTGTGTGAGAATACGGAGTCGGAATTCGACGAAACTAGTTTCGTTGGGACCGTAATTTCGAACTGTAGCTGCATGTCCAGTTTCGTGATTTTTGGGTGTCGTATGTAATCATAGGGATTTTTAAAGCCGAATACAAACAGCAGTTCAATATAAATTAATATAATATTGAATATAAAAACATATTAAAAATCATGTAAATACTCCTTAAAGTTTTCTAAAACTTAGTTATACTTCATTTTTGGTCAAACCAATTTTCTGCCGTCGGTTTTCTTTTTCAACGAGAGAATCGATCTTCAAAAAAATGAGATAAATTCATGTAAATTCTTTTAAATCCCAAAACAAGTGTATTGGAGATCGTATACCCATCCTCTTCATTTCTATGTCGTTCCTTTTCAGTTCGATCTGTTTTTCTGTTGCTGGAAACTTCACAGTAAACCCAGGGTTAAAGATAATTCAAAATAGAAGCATCGAATCTTTATTCGGATGTTAGATTTGTGTTTATGGTTAGAAGACGCACTCATACGAATATTTTGGGGTTTTCCCAGAGATTAAAGGTGTCGCGCCATTTAGTTACGGCGTCGGAGTCGGAGTCGTGCGTTGCTCGAGATGATCGAGCGTGATCATTTGGTTGGAGGGTGATGGAGTTTTTGCAGGAGAGTTCAATGGTGGGGTTTGTTTTGATGTCGTTGAAGGAAACAAGGGGCTGCGAAGCGGTTGAAAGTCGGCCATGGTGTTTCTGTAAAGGAGCAGCGTTGGGAAATTTCATTTCGGGAAGAAGAATGAGAACGGGTTAGGTTCTAATGAGATAAAGGCGGGCCTGTTGGATTAAGTGAAGCCCATTTACTTTTTATTTATTTAATTAAATAGAAATCTAATTCATGTCATAACTTGTTACTTAAATATCTGGTACATACATTAACAGAATTTGGCAAACTTAGATCCGTTACGATCGTATGGACGAGCACTCCGCAATGAAACTGACGGGAAGTCCATTGGAGTTCGTTTGAATTTATAGAGAAATAAATTGTTTGATTCAAATCAAACAACAGTTTATCGTTCTTTAACGATGAACTGCCAATGTGAGTAATTCTCACTAACTCTGAACAGTTTATAATTTCATGTTGTATTTTTAGAACTATTAAATATTGGTTGATTGACTGTGTGTTGACTGTTTGATTGAACTGCTAGTCAGTTAGTTGAATTTCTATATTGATTCTGTTTAACAGAATATTTCATATTGAACTGAAAGTGATGTTGATTATATTGTGTAACATCTGTGGATGCAGGGAGACAGGTTGGAGGGACTCAACTGGGTTCCTCAACAGTTATTTTTATTGTTTTTCATATATTATGATATATGATGTAGTTTATAATCTGTGGTTGATTATATGTGTTTGGACGATATTGGTCATCGTGATTTGATGTGTTAAGTACCATAAAATATCAGAATGGGAAAAGGAGATTTTCAAAGTGATATTGAAAACAAAATATTTATAAATTGAATATTTATAAATAGGAGATTTCTAGAAAAGGGAATAACTATAAAATCAAAAGATTTTATAAAAGAGAAAATATTTATAAAATCAACAAAGATTTTATAAAGGAGATATTTATTTGTTAAATAAGTAGAATAAGATTTTATACAGGAGATATTTATTTGTTAAGTAAATAGGAGGTGTTAAATGAGATATGTATTTATAATTAGGACATGTTAAGTGAATTATTTACTTGGTAAATAAATAAGATATTATAAAGGGATTATTTACTTAGGGAATAAATAGAAATGAAAAGGAAAACGTTATATAAAGAAAACCGTTATAAAAAGGGAAAACGTTGTTAGAAAGGAAATCATTTTTAAAGTGAAGAACCGTTACTAAAAGTAAATCTTTGAAAATGAATAAACGTTGTTAAAAAGGAAATCTTTATAAAGCGAAAAAGTCAGTAAATCGAACATGGTATTTGAAAGGAGTTAAATCGAATATGGTATTCGAAAGGGGTTAGTTGAGTCAAGTTGGTTAGATAGAGTTAATCAGTTATAGTTTAATCGAAAGGAGTTATCGAATATAAGTATTTGAAAGTAAGCAAATCGAATTAGTTATTCGAATAGAGTTAAATAAATAAGGGTTATTCGAATTAGTTTATTCGAATAGAGTTAAAGGAAAGGAGTTATCGATTTTTAGTTAATCGAAGGAGTTATCGATTATTAGTTAATCGAAGGAGTTATCGATTATAGTTTAATCGAAAAGAGTTATCGATTTGTTTAATCGAAGTGAGTTATAAAATATTGGTTATTCGAAGGAGTTATCGAATTTAGTTATTCGATGGAGTTAATCGATTTGAGTTAAAATAAAGGAGTTGATCGAATATAGTTTATTCGAATAGAATCAATAGAGTTATCGAATATTAGTTATTCGAATAAGAGTTAAATAGAGTTATCGAATATTAGTTATTCGAATAGAGCTAAATAAATAAGGGTTATTCGAATTGGTTTATTCGAATAGAGTTAATCGAAGGAGTTATCGATTATTAGTTAATCGAAGGAGTTATCGATTATAGTTTAATCGAAAAGAGTTATCGATTTGTTTAATCGAAGTGAGTTATAGAATATTGGTTATTCGAAGGAGTTATCGAATTTAGTTATTCGATGGAGTTAATCAATTTGAGTTAAAATAAAGGAGTTGATCAAATATAGTTTATTCGAATAGAATCAATAGAGTTATCGAATATTAGTTATTCGAATAAGAGTTAAATAGAGTTATCGAATATTAGTTATTCGAATAGAGTTAAATGGAGTTAAAGGAATAAATCGAATATAGTTTATTCGAATGGAATTAAAGGAGTTAATCGAATTTGGTTTATTCGAATAGAGTTAAAGGAGTTATCGACTAGAGTTAAATCAAATAGAGTTAATCCAATAGCGTTAGTCCAATAGAGTAAATTGAATAGAGTTATCGAATATACCTTATTCGAAGGAAAGAATTACTGAATAGAGATGATTCGAAAGAGAGTTACATAAGGAAGTTTGTTAAAGAATTAAAAGGTGAACTTTGTCTATTTCAAGGTTAGAAACGTTGTTCAGTTAAGGTCAGAGAAGTAGTATTACCCCAACTTGATTGACTTCATTTTTAACTAAGGAATGGTTAAGGTTCGATAGTAAAGGTGGGTTAAAGGAATTTAGTTAATAAGCGTAATGGTTTGAGTTGGCATCGCGATGGTTTGTTTAAACATCTGTCTAAGTCCAATGAAGGAGTTTTGGAAATGTTTTCCAAATAAGAACCAGAAATGTTTTCTGATATAGAAAACAAGAAATGGAAATGTTTTCCAATGGTAATAACATATATTTTCTAAATTTAGAAAATAAGAAATGTTGAATATAGGGAAACAGGAGATGAAAAATGAACTAAGGAGATAAATGTTAAATGATGTTTGATCGATATAAATTTCCATCTGGAAATAATATCGTTGTTTGCACACCTGTTTTTCTTTGATGGTTAAATCACAGACTATCAAAGTTTTGACTATTTTAACGTTGTTAATATGGAGAGACCGGTTGGATTATTATCCAAAGAACCACTCTGTATTGGCATAAGCGTTGCGAATCATATATGCCAAAGATAATTGAAGACGGAGTAAAGTGCAAGGGCTATTGTATAAGTCTTAGATAACAGTGCCTAAGATGGATGTACTGAATAGTGCCTTCGGTTCATCCTGTTCCTGGATGACTTGTATGGATGAATGCATGACAGAGTATTTCCAGAAAGGTCACGTACATTGATTTCTTCAACCGTACCAAAAGTGGAAGCGGAGAAGGAAACTTCTTTTAGCTGACACGTAATGTATGGTTGTAGACGTCAATCGGTGATTTGATTGATTTGATGATGTGACATTCGAAGTGAATCTGGTGTGATGATAAAGCGTAGCTTCTAGCCTCACATCCGGTAAATGACAGAAATTGGGCAGGTAGCATGGCTAAGTCGGTCGCTCCGAAGTAGGGTGTATAATCACCTGATCTAGAGTTTCATTTATTTCTAAAAATTTATTGTTGATGCTGTCCCATTCGGGAAACGGTTGTTGATCCCAACCGTTGGTGATATACATTCGATACACTCAAGCGAAATGAGTGGTCGGTCATGTGTGGCCGTGTTGCAAGATGTTCTTGTTGAACCTAGTTTATTCCTTTCTAGAGATACAATAGCAAAAGGTGGTTCCATACCTTGTCATAGTTGGAAATCCATTACCCAATATGTGCTTGCGGTTTTGATTGTATACTATATATGTAGAACGTGAGATGAAAGCGTTTCTGCTAGATGATTATTATATTGTGGTTGATAGACATTATTATAATATCAAAAGGTTTTTGATATAAAGATAATTTGGATTCTCATAAGGGAAAAACCCGTTCCGTTATACGACGTGGTCTTATGAGAAATCATTTACTTGTTTAAACTGTTTTACTCATACCAGTCCCATGACTGACCCGGAGTTTATTTTGTTTTGTTTTCCCTAAACTCTTGGGTGCCTAAATTTGTACGGGCAGTCAAGTAGTCGGGATTTACAGATATACTGGAAGAGCTTGTAGCAGGAGGCTTCAGGATTATATAGCTATAGTTATTTCATCTGTGTTGTAAGTGTTGTACTTTGATAATGATGTATATTCAAGTACAGATGTATATTTCAAGTTATGTTATATATATTATATGTTATTCGTTCCACTATGAGGTTCGTGTTACTTTGATGTTGTGTTCTTCTTCTATTCTAAGTTTCTATCTTATCTTTCCTCACCCTCTAATTTCTTTCATTAATGACCGGTATTTTCGATCCTTGGATGTTCGATATGTGTTGTATATCAGATAACCAAGATCATCAAAAACTCGGGTCATTACAGTTGGTATCAGAGCTTAAGTTAAGTGAATTACCTTGGCTCTGTGGCGTGACTCGGTAGAGATAGGGTTAGTAATACCCTAGAGTGAGTTTGAGTGTATATATATGAGAGCGTATTTGTTATTCAATATAAAATGATTTTGTATTGTGGAGATTTGTTGGTTGAGTCGTTTATGAGTTCTAGTCGATCAGTTTGATCCATTGTATTGGTAGGGAACTCGAATACGATGAACCGTCATGGTATGTTTTGAAAAGAGGGTAAACGAAATAATTTTGCCCCAAATTATATTTTGATATAAAGGATTTATATTGGAATGATTATAATATAGTGGATATATTGGTTGTTATTATAATCAAGTAAGATTATAAATTAAATGGTTATGTAAATAACTAATCAGAATTCATATAAGTGAAATACGTGAAATCAGATGAGTTGAATCTGAAATTTTAAACCAGAAATTGAGTTAAAACTCTAGAGAATTGTATAAGTGTTTGTAAATGGATTTGGATTAAAAATAAGGAAAATTTAAGATCTTGGGAGATTTTAAATTGTTTTACAAGCAGTGTGAATTATATTTTGAAATGAATTTCAAAGTGGAAATGTTTAGAAATGGTTTTATAGTATTGAACTCACTTCGATCGCTGGAAAATAGATTCCGATGATGACAGCTGCATCATCAGTATTTATTTTCGAGTTGTAAGTGACGAATTACTACCAGAGATACTGTTTTGAATTTGTTTTGGGAAAGACAAGTTGTGTTGAATTTCAAAATGGGATTTATAATATAGAATTTGATATATAGAATTTGAATAATAGAATTTGATATATAGATTTGAATAATATAAGTGATATAAAATTTGAATAGAAATTGAATAGAATTAACTAAGTCGAAGAGGAATTAGTTAATCGAGTTTCGAATTTGAAGTTGAACTTTGAAAGATGAATTGGATTTGTAAATGGATATTCGAAATCGAATATAGAACTTAAATTTGAAATTTGGATTCAAATTAGTTAATAAGCAAGTTAAAATATATTTGAACATGCCATATTCAGATATAAAAGTGAAATAGACTAAAGAGTTAATTAACAAATTAATTAACGAATTGAGTTAAAACGATCAGGTATAGTTAAAATAGATTGAGCATGTATAAATATACATGAGATAGGTATGGATAAGGTATGAAGGTATATAAATAGAATGCTCGACGAAAAGGTATGTATTTAATTCATATATGAGATTTTATGCGCCGTATCGGCTAGCCGCTTGGCTTTTTCTTTTTCTTTTGGATTGCTGAGGGCCATGGGAGGCTATTTGGAATATCCCGATGCTCCTGGTACAAAGGAGGTTATGGCGAATTTTTCTGGGAATTTAAGGAGTTAGAATATTTTTAAGATAATTTGATAGTTAGAAATCAACGTATCGATATATATATATATAGAAGTCGATAAGGAAACGAACTTAGAAATAGAATAGTAAAATCAAAAAGGAAGACTAAGAATAAAATCTAGTAAGAATAGAAAGAGGAAGCGTATACGTGTTTAAAAGTGAATAAGTAGTTGTATGGTATTGATTATTCGAGTAAGTAGTCATATCTGTTTTGACGTTATAAATGTTATTCAGTCAAGGTCTGAGAGGTAGTTATACCCCAACTTGATTGATTTCATTATTAACAAATAAATAGTAAGATTTCAGGCTCGAAGATCAATGTTGAATAAGAGTTAGTTGAATATAGTATTTGGGTTGTCGTAACGATGTTTTACACAACATCTGTTTTAACCCAAATAAGTGTAAGCTTGGAAATATAATAAAGAATATTTCCTAAGTATAGAAATAAACGAGATTGGAAAAGAGATAAGTAATTGGAATATTTTCCAATTATAAATAGCATATATTTTCTAAAGTTTAGAAAATAAAGGAAGGCGATATTCACAAATGTTTTCCAAATAACATAAAAGACCAATATGGTTATTGAAAATATTTGGTTAACAAATATTGATAAACAAATAGAGAAGTGATTTAACTAATGGAATATTAATTAAGGCCTCAGTGACATGTTCAAAAGGAAAATTTGATTTTTGAAAAGAGTAAACTGTTTAAAAACTCCAGGGAAAGACTGTTTGAATTAAAAACAAATTTAACAGAAATTTGTGAAAGCAAAATTGAATTAAAGTAAAGCCAGTAAAGTGGTAACTGAGATTGAATTAGAATGATATCAAGACAAATTGGATTGTGAGATTTAAATTTGAAGTGTAATATGACAATCAAGTTAAGAGTTGGGAATCAAGAAGAAACTCGAGTTAAAATGATATTTGGCTTGGTAAAAAGGCGAATGGTTGTGTTGGAGATGAAAGTGATTTCAGAATTTGATTGGGATAACATTGGTATATGCTGAGTTGATAGCATAATGAAGTGATAGAGTTGATATGCCCGACAAAAAGGTACAAGTTTATATTTCATACGGTATGAGATTTTGATAAGCCAAATTGGCAAGCCGCATGGCTGTTTTATTTTCTTTTGGGTTGGAGATGGCCCAGAGAGGTGAGTTGGAGTTTGACGTATTGACCAATACAAAGGAGGTGTTGGCAAAAAAATTCGAAGAGTTAAGGTGTTAGAAAATTTTCAGGATTTTTGAAAATTTTCGTTGATAAGAATTAAATAAATTTTTAATTGAAATTAAATTTGTTCAGTTGAGACTGGGGTTAAAGAGGTGAAAAAATGAGTTCTAACCAGTTAGTAGGGTCATTCTCTACCTTAGCAATTTCGAGGACGAAATAATTTTAAGTGGGGAAGAATGTAATGACCCGCATTTGCAGAGGTATTATAATTAATTTATTTAGTTATATAAATAGTGATATAGTGAATTAAACGGTCGTGGAATTAAATAATGATGAATATTTAATTAAAATAATAAATTAAATAATATATTTAATTCTGAAATAATCAGAATTGGCTGAAATGACGATATGGTGTGAACCGGATCATCTGTGATATTTAATTCAACTTAGAATTGAATTTGAATAACGAATATATTATATAAACGACAGTTTGAACATAGAATTATAATATAATTAAAATCGAGCTTGAAATGGCGCTGCAGTTCGTAAATTGGCGATTCGAACTTCAACTGAATGTACAAGATTCGTTTTAAGCCGGATTTCTGTGAAACAAGAAAAGTGTGGAGCTGGTGGAGTATATATATCTAGTGGAAGAGAAAAATCGGGATTTCGTCGTGTAGATTTTGATTCACGTCCAAATCGAATTTCAGAATAGTCGCTGTGGAATTCCTTTATACTTAATAAAGGAATTATTTATATTTTAAAAAGGAATTTCAATATAAATCGAATATCGGGTTGACCCAGATTGAAATATCAAGTTAGAAATTCATATAGGAATATTCAAGAGCTGTATGGTATTCCACTGTGAATATATACGATAATATTTATTTATAAATATTTAATTTAATTATATTTAAATATATTTATATATTTAAATGGGTCATCAAGAGCTTTAAAAATAGCCACTTTTGTAAACGAAGTCGGAATTCGACGAAACTAATTTTGTTGGATCCGCGACATCAAATTATTGTTATTTTCCAAGTTTCGTGATTTTTAGAGTCACTGTGTGGCCGTACAGATTTTTAGAATGAAAAAAGTCAGTATTTAGACGGTTAAAAATACGCTGTGTGAGCATACGGAGTCGGAATTCGACGAAACCAGTTTCGTTAGGACCGTAATGTTGAACTGTAGCTGCATGTCCAGTTTCGTGATTTTTGGGTGTCGTATGTGATCATGGGGATTTTTAAAGCCGAATACAAACAGCAGTTCAATATAAATTAATATAATATTGAATATAAAAACATATTCAAAATCCTATAAATACTCCTTAAAGTTTTCTAAACCTAAGTCATACTTCATTTTTGGTCAAACCAATTTTCCGCCGTCGGTTTTCTTTTTCCAACGAGAGAATCGATCTTCAAAAAAATGAGATAAATTCATGTAAATTCTTTTAAATCCCAAAACAAGTGTATTGGAGATCGTATACCCATCCTCTTCATTTCTATGTCGTTCCTTTTGAGTTCGATCCGTTTTTCTGTTGCTAGAAACATCACAGTAAACCTAGGGTTAAAGATAATTCAAAATAGAAGCATCGAATCTTTATTCGGATGTTAGATTTGTGTTTATGGTTAGAAGACGCACTCATACGAATATTTTGGGGTTTTCCCGGAGATTAAAGGTGTCACGCCATTTAGTTACGGCGTCGGAGTCGCGCGTTGCTCGAGATGATCAAGCGTGATCATTTGGTTGGAGGGTGATGGAGTTTTTGCAGGAGAGTTCAATGGTGGGTTTTGTTTTAATGTCGGTGAAGGAAACGAGGGGCTGCGAGGCGGTTGAAAGTCAGCCATGGTGTTTCTGTAAAGGAGCAGCGTTGGGAAATTTCATTTCGGGAAGAAGAATGAGAACGGGTTAGGTTCTAATGAGATAAAGGTGGGCCTATTGGATTAAGTGAAGCCCATTTACTTTTTATTTATTTAAATAAATAGAAATCTAATTCATGTCATAACTTGTTACTTAAATATCTGGTACATACATTAACAGAACTTGGCAAACTTAGATCCGTTAGGATCGTATGGACGAGCACTCCGCAATGAAACTGACGGGATGTCCATTGGAGTTCGTATGAATTTATAGCGAAATAAATTGTTTGATTCAAATCAAACAACAGATTATCGTTCTTTAACGATGAACTGCCAACGTGAGTAAATCTCACTAACTCTGAACAGTTTATAATTTCATGTTGTATATTTAGAACTATTAATATTGGCTGATTGACTGTGTGTTGACTATTTGATTGAACTGCTAGTCAGTTAGTTGAATTTCTATATTGATTCTGTTTAACAGAATATTTCATATTGAACTGAAAGTGATGTTGATTATATTGTGTAACATCTGTGGATGCAGGGAGACAGGTTGGAGGGACCCAACTGGGTTCCTTAACAGTTATTTTTATTGTTTTTCATATATTGTGATGTATGATGTTGTTTATAATCTGTGGTTGATTTTATGTGTTTGGACGATATTGGTCATCGTGATTTGATGTGTTAAGTACCATAAAATATCGTAATGGGAAAAGGAGATTTTAAAAGTGATATTGAAAACAAAATATTTATAAATTGAATATTTATAAATAGGAGATTTCTAGAAAAGGGAATAACTCTAAAATCAAAAGATTTTATAAAAGAGAAAATATTTATAAAATCAACAAAGATTTTATAAAGGAGATATTTATTTGTTAAATAAGTAGAATAATATTTTATACAGGAGATATTTATTTGTTAAGTAAATAGGAGGTGTTAAATGAGATATGTATTTATAATTAGGACATGTTAAGTGAATTATTTACTTGGTAAATAAATAAGATATTATAAAGGGATTATTTACTTAGGAAATAAATAGAAATGAAAAGGAAAACGTTATATAAAGAAAACCGTTATAAAAAGGGAAAACGTTGTTAAAAAGGAAATCATTTTTAAAGTGAAGAACCGTTACTAAAAGTAAATCTTTGAAAATGAGTAAACTTGTTAAAAAGGAAATCTTTATAAATCGAAAAAATCAGTAAATCGAATATGGTATTCAAAAGGAGTTAAATCGAATATGGTATTCGAAAGGGGTTAGTCGAGTCAAGTTGGTTAGATAGAGTTAATCAGTTATAGTTTAATCGAAAGGAGTTATCGAATATAAGTATTCGAAAGTAAGAAAATCGAATTAGTTATTCGAATAGAGTTAAATAAATAAGGGTTATTCGAATTAGTTTATTCGAATAGAGTTAAAGGAAAGGAGTTATCGATTTTTAGTTAATCGAAGGAGTTATCGATTATTAGTTAATCGAAGGAGTTATCGATTATAGTTTAATCGAAAAGAGTTATCGATTTTTTTAATCAAAGTGAGTTATAGAATATTGGTTATTCGAAGGAGTTATCGAATTTAGTTATTCGATGGAGTTAATCTATTTGAGTTAAAATAAAGGAGTTGATCGAATATAGTTTATTTGAATAGAATCAATAGAGTTATTGAATATTAGTTATTCGAATAAGAGTTAAATAGAGTTATCGAATATTAGTTATTCAAATAGAGTTAAATAAATAAGGGTTATTCGAATTGGTTTATTCGAATAGAGTTAAAGGAAAGGAGTTATCGATTTTTAGTTAATCGAAGGAGTTATCGATTATTAGTTAATCGAAGGAGTTATCGATTATAGTTTAATCGAAAAGAGTTATCGATTTGTTTAATCGAAGTGAGTTATAGAATATTGGTTATTCGAAGGAGTTATCGAATTTAGTTATTCGTTGGAGTTAATCGATTTGAGTTAAAATAAAGGAGTTGATCGAATATAGTTTATTCGAATAGAATCAATAGAGTTATCGAATATTAGTTATTCGAATAAGAGTTAAATAGAGTTATCGAATATTAGTTATTCGAATAGAGTTAAATGGAGTTAAAGGAATAAATCGAATATAGTTTATTCGAATGAAATTAAAGGAGTTAATCGAATTTGGTTTATTCGAATAGAGTTAACGGAGTTATCGACTATAGTTAAATAAAATAGAGTTAATCCAATAGCGTTAGTCCAATAGAGTAAATTGAATAGAGTTATCGAATATACCTTATTCGAAGGAAAGAATTATCCAATAGAGATGATTCGAAAGAGGGTTACGTAAGGAAGTTTGTTAAAGAATTAAAAGGTGAACCTTCTCTATTTCAAGGTTTGAAACGTTGTTCAGTTAAGGTCTGAGAGGTAGTATTACCCCAACTTGATTGACTTCATTTTTAACTAAGGAATGGTTAAGGTTCGATAGTGAAGGTGGGTTAAAGGAATTTAGTTAATAAACGTAATGGTTTGAGTTGGCATCGCGATGGTTTGTTTAAACATCTGTCTAAGTCCAATGAAGGAGTTTTGGAAATGTTTTCCAAATAAGAACCAGAAATGTTTTCTGATATAGAAAACAAGAAATGGAAATGTTTTCCAATGGTAATAACATATATTTTCTAAATTTAGAAAATTAGAAATGTTGAATATAGGGTAACAGGAGATGAAAAATGAACTAAGGAGATAAATGTTAAATGATGTTTGATCGATATAAATTTCCATCTGGAAATAATATCGTTGTTTGCACACCTATTTTTCTTTGATGGTTAAATCACAGACTATCGAAGTTTTGACCATTTTAACGTTGTTAATATGGAGAGACCGGTTGGATTATTATCCAAAGAACCACTCTGTATTGGCATAAGCGTTGCGAATCATATATGCCAAAGATAATTAAAGACGGAGTAAAGTGCAAGGGCTATTGTATAAGTCTTAGATAACAGTGCCTAAGATGGATGTACTGAATAGTGCCTTCAGTTCATCCTGTTCCTGGATGACTTGTATGGATGAATGCCTGACAGAGTATTTCCAGAAAGGTCACATACATTGATTTCTTCAACCGTACCTAGAGTGGAAGCGGAGAAGGAAACTTCTTTTAGCTGACACGTAATGTATGGTTGTAGACATCAATCGGTGATTTGATGGATTTGATGATGTGACATTCGAAGTGAATCTGGTGTGATGATAAAGCGTAGTTTCTAGCCTCACATCCGGTAAATGACAGAAATCGGGCAGGTAGCATGGCTAAGTCGGTCGCTCCGAAGTAGGGTGTATAATATCCTGATCTAGAGTTTCATTTATTTCTAAAAATCTATTGTTGATGTTGTCCCATTCGGGAAACGGTTGCTGATCCCAACCGTTGGTGATATACATTCGATACACTCAAGCGAAATGAGTGGTCGGTCATGTGTGGCCAGGTTGCAAGATGTTCTTGTTGAACCCAGTGTATTCCTTTCTAGAGATACACTAGCGAAAGGTGGTTCCATACCTTGTCATAATTGGAAATCCATTACCCAATACGTGCTTGCGGTTTTGATTGTATACTATATATGTAGAACGTGAGATGAAAGCGTTTCTGCTAGATGATTATTATATTGTGGTTGATAGACATTATTATAATATCAAAAGGTTTTTGATATAAAGATAATTTGGATTCTCATAAGGGGAAAATCCGTTCCGTTATACGGCATGGTCTTATGAGATATCATTTACTTGTTCAAACTGTTTTACTCGTACCAGTCCCATGACTGACCTGGAGTTTATTTTGTTTTTCTTTCCCTAAACTCTTGGGTGCCTAAATTTGTACGGGCAGTCAAGTAGTCGGGATTTACAGATATACTGGAAGAGCTTGTAACAGGAGGCTTCAGGATTATATAGCTATAGTTATTTCATCTGTGTTGTAAGTGTTGTACTTTGATAATGATGTATATTCAAGTACAAATGCATATTTCAAGTTTTGTTATATATATTATATGTTATTCGTTCCACTGTTAGGTTCGTGTTACTTTGATGTTGTGTTCTTCTTCTTCTTCTATTTTAAGTTTCTATCTTATCTTTCCTCACCCTCTAATTTCTTTCATTAATGACCGGTATTTTCGATCCTTGGATGTTCGATATGTGTTGTATATCGGATAACCAAGATCGTCAAATACCCGGGTCATTACACAGACTTATTGTCGTATTTCTTCGGTAGAGGCATAACTTCGTGCAACTCTTCTGACTTTGGTAGAGACCTTTAAATTTGAAAGAGAGTTTGTCGATTGGCTTAGATCTTCGATTTGTAGAATCAATGTTAGTAATAGGCTTAGGACTTCAATGAAATGCTCTTAGGCTTAAGAGAATGCGAAGGAAGGAGATGCGAACGCGACCCTATGGTGGGAGACAAATGTTAATTCCGAAATTAGAATGAACACCAATGGTGTGAAAATTGCACTTCATCAATCGGTAAGAAAAGAAGCCACAATTCACAACAAAAGTAAAGAGACACAAACTTTATAGTTGTTTGATCTTAAGGAAGATCGACATCCACTTTAAAAGCAATTTCCATTATCAACTCAAGAGTTATAAATCTAAGATCACTCAAAAGTACATTCATATTGTTCATTACACAATAGCATCACTTTGATCAACACAAATCAGTGGAAAGATAAGTGAATTCCACAGTATGCAAGGAGTATAGTGGAGAATCTTTGATCTCTAAGAAGCTTGATCACTTTTGGTCGATTTCATGATGAACTTCATGCTTGATCTTCAATTGATGGTGTCAGGAGAGATGGAAATCACTTAGAAATTCTTAGGAAATAGTTGGACAGCCCTTCGGGGTCATCAGATTTTTTCCTCCCCCCCTGAAGGAATGAGGAGGGTATTTATAGGTGAGTTTTAGCTCAGGTGGCATAGTTGTAATTATCTCGTACTCTCTCTAGCCCGTCGGGGCGATCTATAGGCTCCAAAATAGCATGGCGTGACCTAATAATGCCTGCCTTGAGGCGGCACAAGCTAAGGTGAAGCGGAACGGGCTAAAAAGAGGCAGTACGAGCTAGAGCTTTGCATAGTGGGCTGAATGAGCTAAGACAATGTGGCGTGACTTAGGGCGCTCCTGAACTATAGCAGAGCGACTTGGCTTCAATAGAAAGAGCCGATCTAAGAAAGCCCAGCGAGCCAATAACCTTTCGCGAGCTAAAGAACTAGACGGTTTAAACCATTGTAGAGCTTTGGATGCCCGATGACCAAAGGGATTTGGCAGGCTAAGGGATTTTTCGGGCTAAGGAGTCGTATAGTTTAAAGATCTGAACGACCTAAAGCCTGCGAACGACCTAGAGAGCTATAACAACCTAAGGCTATGAAGTACCAGAACGATCCAAAGTGCAGACCAGCCTAAAGCTTTGCTACTTTCACAATCTAAAGACTTACGACCTAGCGTTGTGTTCTCAAAAATGACCTAAGCATGTTTATTATTGTAGATCCATATTTTATTGATTAACATCATACATCATATGAAATTTGATCGCTTGCTTGGTCACACAATTTCACTTTCCAAAGTAGTGTTGCTCACATGATCACTCTAGTGTGGACTCAGATCTGGTTCCTTGAATATAAATTATCATTCTCCTTGCATAGCCATAGACTATGATAGAGAAACTCAGAATCACCTCAAAAATATCCAATATTCACCATCAAGAATCGAGTTAAAAATCCTTGTTCAGATGGATGAATCATCTCAAAATTGTGCACTTGAATCAAGATCAAATTTGTTTACTATTGTACTAAGTATTCATTTTTTTCATATTCAATTTCATATTTAGTATATTTCTTTTGTACAAAAAATTAATTATGGAACATTTCATGAAAAAGTTCCTAAGTTCACAACCTATATAACCTCAACCATTTTAAAAACTAAAAATTGAACTTTGAATCCTATTTAATAATATCCAATTCAATTCCCTTTTATTTAGGACAAACTCCAATAAACTGGAACATCAGATTAAAATAAATTTAATTGCCATAGTGTAAATTATTAATCAATTCACATCCAAAACATTCCTTAACTTAAAGCTTTCTATAAAACTTAAGTTATAAGCTATACATATGTAATTTTGACAACTATGCTTAGGTAGATTACCCACCTAAAAAACGTAAGCTCGAATTAATTTTTATTTGTTAATACTCTAATCCACACCTATTTCACAACTTAAACTAATATTCTATTTTGGTAACTCAATTTCGAGTATACATCAAGAACTACAACTTCAAATTTTTGTACTTCTTTCATGCTTAAGTTTTGTTTTAAATATATACCCATTATTTATGTCTCTAAATAATTCCAAACCTATGTCCATTATTCAGTTTATACTTAAGTATACATTTGTATAGCACTTTGTTATATCTGAGAATATACATACAAATTTCCAATTAATTTTTTTACTTAAGTTAAATATTCAACACTTTTAAAACCCAATATAACTACTAATCCATTAAATTTACAATTTATATCTCTCCATAAACCTTGCTTAACTTTACCAATATTACAGCTAAACTTATATGAATCCTATAACCCAAAATTTATGTTCATTTCCTGAATTTTACTCTTCTACTTCTTAACTAAACAACATGTTTGTTTTACTTAAATCAACTGGTTCAACAAATTCGAAAGTAGTTTAAACTTATTACTTCTCAAATTTTATATTCTAAAACTTCAATTCCATTAACTTTAATTTTGATTCATGAACTACCAAACTGCGATTTTTCTAAAAAAATAATATTTTTGACATATCTTAAAATGTATGGGATAAAACCGTGATTTCCTTTTTCATTAGAAAACTATATTTCAGTAATATTCTTTATTTAAAGAATTATGACTTATACTGGGTCTTATATGTTACATTGAACTTCGAATTGGAAAATTATGAACTGCCGCTATGTTATGCACTCAATTTAACTAAATTTAAGTAGTACATTCAAACTTCATTAAATTAATAAATTATAAACACATCCTTATGTTTTCATATAAACTTAGCTAAGTTTTAAACTCAACTTGGCAATTTTAACTGCCCAAACTCGTCTATTATTCCGTTTCATTTAGAAACAAACCTATGAAATGTCATCTCAAGTGAAATGCACAAACCCAACAACTATAATACTTAGAATATATGCATCTATCTCATGACCTAGTTGAAATCTTTAGAATTCAACTTTCATAATTTATTTCAAAATCATACATCTTAAATTCAAAACTAGATTCATTTCAATCCAGACAATTATCATGGTAGCAAATTTTTGCTTAAAAACCCGAAAATGAACACCGATGATGTCACAATCATCATCAGAAATATTTTCCCATGACCAGAGCAGAATCAGTACTTTAAAATAATTAAAATTAATTTACATCCATAACAATATCAAATAATCTTCTCATTCCTTTAAAATCTTAAAAATATATTTTCAAACAAATTCTTTACTTCTTAACTTAAATCCATTTTTTATTTTAAATCTTGTATATACATTTGCACTTATATAATTCTAGTTTCTATATAAGATTATTTCGCATATGTTCAAACTTGTCTAAATTCATATTAAACAACTTATATTAAGGTTATATTCTCATCTAACATTACCATCGAACGCTCTATAGCCAAATTAGGAAACTGAATTCGCAAGTTGTTCATTTTAAGTATTCACATAATTATCAATCTACCCAACCTATGCAAAAAAAGACAAGATTTCTCCTATCCAAACACAATAGTTAATACTAATCAACTATTTAGGCACAACTACAAATCAATCAATGATAAAAAACGCTCAAAAGTGAATGGGCATGACTAATCAAATAATAAATGATAATAAATTAAATATCATCATTTCCTAATAAACTTATCGCTCGTAAATACTGTACTTAGTTTGAAATTTTCCTTTATATATAAAATATATGAAATCTTAGTAAAATTATTTTATTTACCAAATTTTAATAATATCTCATTGAATGTATTTATTCTAGTGTTTTATAATCCTTGTGAAAAATGATGAACAACCGATCGACTCAAATAAAAAATTCAGACTAAAAAAATCAAATAACTAAATGTGAAATATTTTTATATTCATCACCAAAAACACGCTCATTTTATTAATATATATATATATATACACACACACAATCAAACTCATTCTATGGTGTTACTAGCCCTATTTCAAATGAGTTAGCTTTACTAAAGCCTAGGTGTTGCTCAATCTAAGCACTGATACCACACTATCACGACATGCCTTTTCACCCTTAAAAGTTGACACAAACACATCAACATTATTCACATGCTGAACAATCAAGTGCTGGGAAGACAGATTAATAGGGGAAAAGAAAGAAGATATGCAAAATAATCTCGTGGTGGAATGAAAACCTATAATATAAGAAATGATCTTTACTAAATAAAAAGATCTTTATATGTATACCAAGTTAGATATATAATAGAAAATTAATCACAAATCATCTTAGACAATTATAATAGTTTGTCCTTATAAATGTTGAAGAATATGACATACATACCTAATGAAGACTAAAGAACATACGAGAATACATCTTGGCCCTTTAGCACCTTTCCTGAATCTTCAAAGGAAACAAAACTAATCCAACCTGAAAACATACTTGGTCTGACATTGAGTATTATAATAAAATAGTATTGGTATTAGTTTGATAATCGAGCGTGAGAAAACTCAAATCACATGTATTTTATTCTTTGACTTATAAATATTTTAAATTAAAGGTATCTCATAATTTAAAATAATGCATGTCAACGAGAACGGACTTCCCTTTTCCAACATAAAATAGTATCGGCCGCTTCCTCCTTCTCCTCCTAACCCTAAGCCGCCTGATCCTCCTTCGGAACCTGTGATATCAAACAAGCAAGGCCCTTCGTGCTCTTCATCTCACAAGGAAACTAATGCATGTCAACGTGAATGGACTTCCCTTTTCCAGCATAAACCTAGAAATGCAGGAAAGTATATTCATGTTGAAATTGTGCCAAAATTTAATGGTAAAGCTCTTGCTCACACTCCCGATGTGTTAAAAGCCAGAGTGATTCAATGGAGTGAAGCTTTAATGGGGTTTTTTCTTGATCAACCGTTACCTGTCTACGCGTGGTTGCACTATGGAATCAATTGGTTATCCTATCTAATAGGTAAATTGATATGTCTAGATGAAAGCACCAAAAGATTGGAGAGACTAATGTATGCAAAGTGCTTGATAGAAGTCGAATCAGAAGGGGAGTTGGTCGATGAATTTGATGTTGACTTGCCAGAAGGTGGTTTTCAAAATATTCATGTGGAATATGTGTGGCGTCCTGAAATATGTACAAAATGTAAAACGTTTGGGCACACAACGGAAGATTGTGCTATTAAACATAAACGCGGAATTGTGAATAAAGGAAAGGAATCATTTAGAAGCAATAACACTAACATGTCGTATGCCAAAGTGAATCCCCATTTCAACAATAGTAAAAAACCCAACGCCTGGTAGAAAGTTGAACCTAGAGTCAGGTTTGGTGATGAGAAAGTTTACAGAGTTAAGCTTAAAAGTGTTGATTTAGTTAAAGATAAAGTCAATATGCCAAACCAAGAAGTTGAGAGTGTTGATAAAGTTGTCGTTGTTTACGAGAAGGATGACGCCACTGAAGACATTGAAGAGGAAGAGAGCAATTTAGATGCAACAGATAACGATGAAGAAGATGAAACGGATGTTGAAGAAGTTGAAGAAGGTGAAATCATAAAGGAGAATAACATGGACTCTGAGCAATTTGAAGAATTGATGCGCAAAAATAGGGAACTGGCTAGAATGCTAAGTGAGAAAAATAAAGAGATTAATTTGGCGAGAAGTAGCTTTGAACAAGGCAAAGAAGCACATCACAATGGTCAAAAAAGGATGCAACACATAGAGAATAAACAAGGCAAAGAAGTACCTGACACCGGCCAACATAAGGCAAATCATACAGAGAATCAATTTTCCTCAATTGGAAATCAATTTTTCTTGCACAATAACTTTGTTGTTTTAGCAGAAGAAGATAGCACCCCATACAATAATGACCCTCCTGATTCTTTGGTTGAGGTTACACCTGATGGTGATGAAGGTAATGTGCGCACTTTTGACCCCAGCATTTGTGTGAATAGTGTTGGAAAATGTAATTTATCTAGTAGTAAGAAGGAAAATCATAGTTAGACGGCAATGACAGTAAAATACAAAAAATCAATTCTATAGTGGATGAACTTGAAAAAAGAATCCAAGATACTGAGGAACAAGAAAGGTTGGACCAGCAGCTGTCAGCCCATAATAATCTGTTTTCAAGGATTCTGATGAAAATACTGGTAATCTTGACGTCAATGTGGATGGAAGTTTCCTTCCCAGCCACAATGAGCCCTCCTCAAAAGTTAGTAAAAAATGCCCTGCAACTGAATTTTTTTGTGCAGACTCTTCAAAATAATGGCATAAGCTCAACACATTATCATGACATATAGGCTCAAAAAGCTTATAAATTGCCTCCTCCCGTTACTATGACTAATAATCCTTCAGGTTTAAATACTGATGAGGTGCAAGGGAAGACTAATTCTTATTTGAGCTACCAAGGTACTCCCAGCAAAAAGACGAACTCCAAAAGTGCCAGTTTGCAGGCAGAATCACCCTTATCTGCAACTTACCCTGATTATGCTAACACTACTGCTCCTGTGACCAGAAGCAAGGTAATTAACAAACCTCTTCCAATTGTTTAATTATGACACAAAAAATAGGTATATGGAACATTCGAGGTGCCCACCTTGATACTAAATTAGAGCAATGTAAGTCCATTATTAGAGAACACAATATAAGTTTATTAGCCATTTTAGAAACCAAATTGAACTTTAACTTAACTATTAGAGCTGCGCATGTTATTAACCCTAATTGGCATATGTTGCATAATCTAGATCATGCTCGGTATGGTAGAATTCTTATTCTCTATGATCCTAATATACACCAGCTTGCCAAAATGAATTCTGATAGACATGTTATTCATTGTCACAATTGGCACATACCCTCTTCTACTTCTTATTACCTTTCTTTTATTTATGCTGATAATGTATTAGTTACTAGAAATTTTTTATTTCAAAACTTACCTAACTGGAGATAAAACACTTACCCTTGGATTTTAGTTGGTGACTTTAATTGCTGTCTCAATCTAAGTGATAGAGTTGGAGGTAACCCTCTAACTATTAGAGAGATTAGTCCTTTAAATCAAATGATCAAAGAAGCTAACTTACTGGAAACAAGGTTTTAAATCTCGGATATCGGTCGCGTTTCGTCTTGGGGATTTTATAGACTTGGTCTCGTATCGGGGGAGATCTCGGACGAGATGAGTCTAACTCGGGAGTTCGTCTCGGATTTTCATCTCGGGTCTGAAAGTTCATATCGGAACAATCTCGGGGTACATGATATGTTGAAAATGATATTTTAACAAAATGATATTTATGAATTCTATTAAAAACATAGTAACTTAAACTTAAAATGCAAAATAACCTTTTTATTCTTTATTTTGCGAAAGATCATTCATACTCTAAATCGTAATATGCTTAAAACAAAAATACTGTTAGACAGGAAATATTAAAAGGATCCAAAACATTAAAAAATTCAGCATAAATAGACCATAAAATACATAATTTTATAAGTAACATGTATGTAAAAAGACGAACATGAAAATCATAAGCATTAGTCATTTAACATGCAAAATGTAAGATAACAAAAGATTGATATGGCTAGATTTGAGTTTTTTAACTATAGTTCTAGTTCAGGCACGAATTTAAATTTAAACCAAAAAAACTAAGATCTCGGACGATATTCCAGTATTTCGTCTCGGTCGATATATCGTTCAATATTGCATATCTCAGGCGATATATTCGAAAGGAGATTTAGAGTGATATTTGTTGTATTATTTCGGAAGGAGCCCAAAACGAGATCTCGGAGGAGATATCAGGCGATATTTGCGAGATTTGAAACAGTGAATGGAAATGAAGACTAGTGGTTCCTTCTATACCTGGAATAACTGCAAAAGAAAAGGTACTAGAACTTTCACTAAAATTGATCTTTCCTTCAATAATTACTCAACACCAGAGATTTTTAACCATAAGTCTTTCCTTCTTCTTTCCGATCATTCTCCTCAGATTATCTCTCTTGGATCTGAACTTAGTAGAGGTAAGCCTTCTTTTTGTTTTTTTAATTCTTGGTCTAATGAAGCTGATTTTTCCAATACAGTTAGAAGTGCTTGGCCTTTTCCTATTCAAGGTAGCCCTATGTTCTAGCTTCACAAGAAATTAAAAGCAACGAAAGACAACTTAAAGATATGGGCTTAGGACAAGTTTGGTAGAGGGAATAGATTGTCTGAAATATGTAAAAGCAAGCTTATTGATATTAAAAATGAAATGCTTTTATCCCCCTCCAATCCCTTGCTTTCTGAAGAAGAAATTAAGACTAATCAAATCTACCAAGAGGCTCTTATAACCAAAAATAGAATGATCAAACAGAAAGCGAGAATTAAATGGAAAGTGGAAGGAGATAGAAATACCTCCTTCTACCATGCAGCGCTCAAAGCTAAACAAGGAAACAACAATATCTACAGAATAATTGACAAGGGAGGCAATCTCCAAATGAATTCTTTTAGTGTTGAAAATGCTTTTATCAATTATTTCTCTGATACTCTTGGTAACACTGACAGTTTTGTTCCTGATTTGGATGCTATTAATCCGTTGATTCTTCCTAGGCTTAACCACCAGGATCACATAATGCTTTGTGTTGAAGTCAAAGATGATGAAATAAGATCTGCCTTCTCATCTATAAACAAGAAAGCTTGTGGAGGTCTTGATGGATTCAATGCTCATTTTTATAATACCAACTAGCCAATTATAGGTAATGACGTCATTAAAGCTGTTAAACATTTCTTCAAGAAGGATAAAATGGTTGAAGGCTTCAACAATACCAATCTAGCTCTTATTCGCAAGGTTAAGAACCCGAATAAGGTACATTCATTTCTTCCTATATCTTGTTGTAATGTCATATATAAGGGAATTTCTAAAATCTTAGCTAATAGATTAAAAATTGTTTTTCCTTCTGTAATTTCTAGCAACCAATCTGCCTTTCTTAGCAATAGGAACATTCTCGATAATGTTCTTCTATCTCATGAATTAATGGATGGTTACATAACTCTCATATTTCACCTCGGTCAATTTTGAAACTTGATATTCAGAAAGCTTTTGACACCATACAATGGGATGCTATTGTTAGAATTCTAGGATATATGAATTTCCCTTTATTTCTTGGATTTATGCTTGCTTATCCGTAGTTAATTACTGTAATATGCTGAATGGATCTTGTGTTGGTTTTTTCAAGGGTAAGCAAGGAATAAGACTAGGCGATCCCATCTCTTTGTATCTCTTTATTACTGTTATGGAGCTGTTAATTAGGATGCTTATTAAATTAGTTACTAAAAAAGTTTTCTCTTTGCATCCCAAATGTAGAAATCCCCTCATAATTTCACTTACGTTCGCTGATGATCTAGTTATATTTTGTGACAATCAAACGACTAGTAATATTCTATTTTGTCTTGATAGCTTTTATAAGTGTACGGGCCTTAAAATCAATCTGGACAAATCGGAATTTGATACTCCTGGCATTAGTGATGAATGTGTCAATGTCTTTTCTAAAATTTCTGGGTTAAAACACAATTTAAGTACTATGTCGTACCTTGGTTTACCTCTTGTGACGTCTAAAATTTCCATACGGCATTGCCTTCCCCTTTACGAGAGAATCGTTAAGAAATTAGATTGTTGGTCTAATAGGTTTCTAAGCCAAGCTGGTAGAATTACTATAATAAAATCCATTATCATCTCCATGCAAGTTTATTGGTCACGCGCTTTTTTTTACCATTGAAAATTACTAATATGATTAGATCTTCCATAATGATATTTTTTTGGAAAGGTAACACTACATGCAAGTATCTTGCTCCAATTGCTTTTTCTAATATTGTGAAACCTCTGAAGGAAGGTGGTTTAGGTATTCTCAGCATTGATTTATGGAATAAGGCTGCTCATGCTTCACACTTGAACAACTTTCTCAACAACAAAGATGGGATTTGGGTTCACTGGTCAAAAATTCATGTTGTCAAAAATAAATGTTTTTGGAGCATGGACATCCTGCAAAATTGTAGCTGGACCTGGAGAAGTTTGTTTAAACTTAGGGAAGTACTTCTTCCAATTGTTAAATATAACTTGAATAGTCATAACAAGATTCTATATTGGCAGGACCCGTGGGTAGATTATGGTGAAATTTTAAGCAATAAAGTGGAATTTCTTGAAATCCAGCAATCTGGAATCAATAGGCTTGAGCTTTTGAATAATTTAATCTGGAATGGTAATATCAATTTGCCATCTAACTCGAGCTCCAAAATTAATGGTTTATGGGCTCAAATTCGTGAAAGTTGGAGTACTATTTCTCATGAAACCAATGCAACATGGATTAAAGACATTGTTCATTTAGCATTCACAGAATTCAAAAGCATATGGCGAAAGAAGCTGATATGTTGAACTGGAATGGAGGAGAAGGGTTTGGAAGAGTGATAGTATGGCTAAAGACAACCTATTATTATGGAAAGTGTTATCTGGCGCTTTACACACTAAAGACAAACTCATGCAGAGAGGCATTAGAATTGAGGAGTAGTGCATCTTTTGTCTGCAATTACCTGAAACTATTTCTCATCTATTCTTTGAATGCGCTGAAATTAAAGTTATGTTGGACATGGTTCTGTAAAGGCTGGTTTGAGCGTGAATGTTGCTTCTAATGCATTGCTGTGGGAAAGTATTTATGCATCAACTGGTTCCAAGAAAATGCGGAAGAGAACAACTAACAAGATATTTAAAAAGTTCGTCAGTTGTTTATGGCATGAAAGAAATGTTTGAATTTTTTATATGGTTAAAAAGAAGACATCAGCTATGTTGAAGGCTTGGATCAGTTATGAGATAAGATTTGAACTTGAACATTCGCATTTTGCTATAGAGCCTGGAATCCTGATGTAGTTCATCGTTTAGTCTGTTTTTTATATTCTTTGTCTTTTTTTTCTTTTCGTACTTCCTGTGTGTGAAATAATGTTTCCTCCGTATTCTTCATTATGATTAATTTTGTAATGGCCTTGTATTTTCTCTTATTACTTCAATAAAAAAGGCCGGGGTCCTTCAACCCCGTCGGCTTTGCCAAAAAAAGTATCTCATAAGAACACGCTGCATATAAGCACAAACCGTTTTTTACCTTATGATAACCAAAAGGCTTTTATTATAAGCACAATAATAATATAATAATGTATAGAATCTGCAAATAAATATATAAAAACAGCCAGAATGCTTGCATCTCTCGTTCCAACATAATATTATAGAATCAAGCCCGATGATTTGTATTAGAGAATGGATTCCAACTATGAAAGGATAAGGATCTATCCATCGAATCTGTACACTCTAGACTAAATGTACAGAAGGCTGCGTTAGTTTGCACCATGGAATCATATGTCGATAAATCTATTGAATTCTGATTCGCGAATGCTACCCGAACATCTCCATCATCACATGTCTGATCCCACCCTTTAAAATGTAACTCTGGCCGCTTTCTGGACCAAGGACGTGTCGCACTAAACAAAAGAATGCCAAGCTCAACCATTTTCAACTAGGGATGCTATTTCTTATCCCTAGTCTAAAACCAAACCCAAATTACCTTAACTCGCCCTCATCGAGTTAAAAACACGAACCCTAGTTTTCATGCACTGATCTTATCACTACAGCTCATAACGGACTCCCCAAACTCAAACTGAAGCCAGCCAAACTCCTCTTAAATAAAGAACTTACTATTAAAAATCAAAAATTCAGACTTTACAATTTTAGGATTTTTAATATGAACTGATATTATTTTTAAAGAGAGAGGATTCATTTGCTTTTTCCTTTTCTACGCTGCGTGGATCTTTAGGGAGGAAGAATGAAATGCGTGTTGAGTTGTCTAAATGTTGCAGAGGAAGATCATGAAATAAGTTATAGTAAAAATTTCGATATCTCATCGCATCGGATTTTACTTGTAAGCTGCCTTCTATCGCCTCAAAAAAAATACAATCATGCTAAGGAATGTGGCAAGATCTAGAATCAATAATAATACACACCGATGATTGAATTCTGAAAAATCAAAAAATTATTGCTATTTTCTTTAAAATACCGAATTTAAATTTAATATTTTCCAAATTAAAAATAGTGGAAAAATCAATTAATTTAAATCAAAAATAGGTCAATATATTACAAGCCGCAATATTAATAACTTATTTTATGATTATTTATTCTAATTGATTTATGCTCTAAATGATTTTACAGATTTAATTCACTGTTATTATTCAACTTAAAAATAGTTAAGTAAAATCATTTAATCCATCAAATTAATATCAAATTTATAATTATTTATTTAAATTATCATTCAAGAATTAAATTTAAATTTTCAATTATTTTAAATAATCTCCATAAGTGAATTCCAGTTATTAACTTGAAATTCATCCCAATAATTGAATTTTACCCATTAATTTCTAAAATCAATAATTTAATATGTAAAACTAATTAAATATACAGCTTTAAAAATCTGGATTGTTACAGTTCACTTTAGGGAAGTATGCCTTAGGGGGGCATAGATGATATGCACACTCTACGACTTGGAGTGGATCTAAGACTGATTGCATTTTATCTTTTCCTTTCAGTTTGTTTACATTTAGTGGAATTTATTCTGTAGGTGGACAGGTTAACGGCTGATCGGTGCAGTCTAATTTCATATCTTGGTGCTTAGTTGGATCGCTCCATTATCTTATTGTATCTCTTGTTTTTATCAGTGCATTTTCTTTTGTTTTGCATAGAGGGATTTCTTTGGTGTAATGTGATATTTTTGAAGTGTATAATGGAAATTGTGTAACAATCCATCTCGGAACGAGTCTAAATTTCGATCTTGAAAAAGTCCATCGAAACATAGAACTGTTCTAAGATAACTCATTGGTTCTAAAAGTAAAATAACATCACAAATGATGGGGTTCAACTCGAGATCGATTAAGGTGAAACTGGGTTGCGAAATGATGGGGCGCAAATCGAAGTAAGTATGGACGGTGTTGGTGAACTTCGAAGGATTGATGTCGCGATGGGATAGGGGATGGCATTGAGTTCAATTTTCGTGTCAGGGGTGTTCGAAGATTAGAAATTTCGCAGTGCAATGGGATTGAAGAGGCGATCTGAGTGTAGTTGGGATTATTGCGAGTTCAAACAATCGATTTTAGGGTAATCTAGGGATCGCTGCAGGCTTCTAGATTGGCATTGGAATCAGGGTGGTGTCGAGTTTGGCTTCCTGGTGCCACGATAGTGGAGATTGTGATGGGGAGAAGAAGGGATGGCGACTGTATTGGAGTTCGGTAATAAGACTATAAAAGAAAAGCAAATTTCTGATTTGGAGAAAAGGATTTATGTGATTAAGGGATATTTTTATTTCTTTAAATTAAAATTTATATGGAAAATGATTCGTACAATTGGTATCACTCATCGGAATTAATTTGTAAACTAACAATTTGAGTATAAAATTTAGGAAAGGTTAGATTTTTATTTTTTCATTTAAATTAAATGAACAATACGTATATCGTTGATTTAAACAATGTATATTTAATTTACCCAAAGATCAGAAAGCCTGAAAATAAGACGAGCTGGTCCATGGCTATGAATATTCGAGCTAGAAGTGGTTCAGTTTAATTTGAAAACTGGAATAGGTTGCAAATAAAAATCGAGTGGGTAAACTCACTCTCTAGTTCGTTTATAATTTTATTATAAATGAATTTTTATTTTAAATAATTTTTATATGTTGTTTGTTGGTTGTTTGGATGCGTTTAAATATTTTTGTGGCTATTACAAATATATATTAGTTATTTAGGCTTGGTGGTTGTGGCTAATATATATATATATATATATATATATATATAGTGGAAATAGGCGTAAGGACAAACTTTGGAAAAAAATTAGTCTGAAGGATGTCAAGTTTTATTTTTAGACTGAAGGACAATGCTAAATATAATTAGCATTTTCTGTAGTGTAAAACTGAATAATGCTAGTTAAAACTAGCATTTTCGTGTAGTGTAAAAAACTGAATATAATGCTAATTACATTTAGCATTTTCCATTAGCTTAATTTTGGTTCAAAGTTTGTCCTTCAGACTAAAAATAAAACTTGGTGTCCTTCAGCCTAATTTTTTGGCAAAATTTGTCCTTCTCCCTAATTACCTCATATATATATATATATATGTGTGTGTGTGTGTGTGTGTGTGTGTGTGTGTTTGTGTGTGTGTGTGTATTAGATATTTCCTGCAGCACCATTATTGGATGCCCGCAGTATCATTAGCGGATAACCCTATGCGCCCCAAGATATGATAGTGGATGACCCTCTATACCGCGATATTCTGCCTTGAAGCAGGATGGGTATTATCTATGTTGGCTAACGTGTGTGGATGCAGGAAAAACAGGCTAGAGGGATCCAACTGGATTCCTCAAAATTTATTATTTATTTGTTTTTTTTTCATATATTATCATATATGATATATCAGAAAGCCTGTGATGAATAATTGAGTGTTTTGGGTGCTTAAATATCACTAGGCCTGAATGTTGATTTATAAAAATATCATGTAAAGCAATTCTGAGATTTAAAAGAGGAAATCTATTTTTAAAAATAGAATTTGAATTTTTAATGGGCTATAGAAATATTAACTTGTTTTGAATATATAAAACAAGTATTGAAATTATAAACGATGTTTATAAATTAAATAATGCAAGGGAATTGAAGTGAAAGTATAAACGATATTTATGAACTAAATAATGCGGGGAATTTAAGTGAATTTATAAATGGTTTTTATAAATGAAATGGGAAAAATTATCATTTGGATAATTTGGGAAATCTAAATTCAAATGTGAATTTAAAAAGGGAATTGGAATTAGTTTCAAAAAGAAACGATGAAATTTATTCTTATGTTCAGAATGTAAATTGAATTAAATAAATCCGTATGGATTTATGATTTGAATTCGATTAGATCGAATTTATTTAAATAAAACATATTCAGAAAAGAAATTAGGATTCTATCAAATTAAAGTTTAAATTTAAATATGAAAATAGATTCACTGTTTATACATATATATAAGTTATAATCAATAAAATATTCCAAAACAAGAATTGGGTTTCAAATGAATAATTGAACAGGAAGCTTGTTTTAATTTATAAAACAAGGAAATTAATTTATAAACGATGTTTATAAATAAAGAGGAAAAATTATCACATGATAATTTGGAATTATAAATCCAAGCATGAATTTATCAAGAAAATTAGAAATCATTAGAAAAAGGAACGATAGAATTTATTCTGGAATTCAGAATATAAACTAAATTAAGATAAATCAAAAGGGTTTATAATTGGAATTCGATAATATCGAATTTTATAAAAATTTAATTCTAAAAGAAATTGGAATTTAATATAGCAGATTGTAACGACCCGCATTCTACGCATCATAGGATCGTGGAATATTTATTTATTTCACATACGAAGTCGTATGGTCATGTAACTTTGGGAGACGATTATTGGGGTCATTTCCCATGATCATGATTTTTGTCGATTTTTAAATGACCGTTTTGCCCTAGTTGGTACTGTTTTGGCCATAACTTTTGACTGGAAAGGAATTTTGACCTGAAATCACTTCCATTGGATTCGAATGATGGTTTCTCTTTCCGTAGAGTGGTTATATTAGCCAAACGGACTTACCGTTTGGGAGATATGACTGAAACAAGCTTTAGATGGTGAAAAACAGCTAATCGGGCTTAACCGGGTGATTAGCAACTAGGCCCAATGGGGGATTTCGGGATTTGGGGTATTTAAGGGCTGCTAGGGTTAGGATTTCGGTTTTAGACTCATTTTTCCAGCCGCCACTTACCTCCTTCAAGCTCTAGCAATGGCCTCCACCTTCTAATTTCATCCCAAATCATCTCTAATCACTTTCTAATCAAAGATTAAGCAAAACTACATCAAATCAAGGAAGGGTAGCACCAAATCAGAGAGAGAGCTGCTGGAACACATAGCGATTGGATCCAAATCAGAGATTATTTCAGATCTAAAGTTTGTTTGTGGCTAAGGTGAGTGATTTGCATAGTTCCTCACTAATTATGGCTAATTATGGTAATTAGCGAAGATTAGCGAAATTATGGCTCAGAAAAATCTAGAAAATTTCCCAAAATTCTAAAACATCATTTTATGCATCTGATATGAATTTGGGTTAATTTCGACTAATTTTGCAAATCCCGGAATTTGGGGGATTAAGGGGTGATTAGTGATAATTAGCGAATTTATGCATGTTAAAAATCTGGAAAAATATTCAGAAATTATGAAATATTGTTTTAGGCCTCTGTTAGAAAATTTGGCTAATTTGGATAAGTTTTGCTAATCCTATCGTTAGATTTGCTTAAACATGCTTAAGAGGGAAATATGGATTTTTGGGTATGTTTGATCCGTTTTGACATATCATATTGTTGTTTTGTTGTTTGTGGATGTTTATACATGTTGCTATGACTGTATGATGTGCTTTGTGACTGATTAGAAAAGTTAGATTGGTCGAAAACGCCGTCGTATGGCGTAAAACAGTCGCTGGAAGTAGTTGAAGGGAATATGCAGAACCCGGATCGGATCGCCCCCTATCTCCCACGACCCGATCGTGAGTCATCACCATTCGCGAGTCATCACCACGATCCGCTTGGGAGAGCAAGCCACGAACTGCTTCAGAAGCTAAGGGACCGATGGCCAAGGAATCACGAACCACGATCCGAACCGTATGCAGATGACCACGATCCGAGCCGAAGGAGCTTGTCACGAATCAATTTGGAGGGGAGCGCACGATCCGAAACAGAGGGTGACCACGAGCTAGTGACTGCGAACCGAACCAGAGTGGTGCGACCCGAACCGTTGGAGGGCGGAGCACGATCCGAACCTGAAGGAAGACCACGACCTGAAGCAAAGTGAAGTGAAGAAAGGAAGACCGATCCGGATGGAGATGACGACCAAAACCCGAGATGCAAAGGTAGTCCGAATGGAAGTTAGAGCTCAGGATCCCGGACCCAGTTGGGAACCAATGAGTTCACTTCATGGTTGGGCTTTGCTGCGGGACGTGTGCAAAGGGATTATCGGTATTCATAACTTTGGTTCAACACTGAGAGATGGATAGTGGGCTTGTAGTGATAGTTACACGGGATTGGATTCCGTCATGGCCCAAAGGATTAGAGGACCTAGGTAGTGGGTATCGTATGCTTTACGCACTGCGTGAGAGATGTGAGGATGCTTGCTATGCTTGATTGTTTGACATCACTATGACATGCACACCCCCACCCCCGTTATCTTTACACCATTTGAAAGGGCACCTTAGAGTGTTGTACAGTATGTAGTGCTAACTCTTTGGTTGCAGGTCCAGGTTCAGGTATGATTGGATTATACCTGTTATTATTCTGTTTAGATGCTTATCGCTCATACCAGGCTTTATGTCTGACCCAGAGTTTTATGTCTCTTCTTATTACTCTGGGTGCTCACACGAGCAGACTAGAGACAGGTTGTGGTTAGCTGGTGATGCGCGAGTAGCTGATTTAGAGACGAGCAGGAGGCTTCCACGTATGATATATAGATATTATCCCTGTGTCGTTGGTGGTCGCTACTTGGGCATTAGTAGTGTACCTCCTTTATCTTGCTTTTGCTTTGAGACAGTTTGAAAAGTTGTAATAAGCTATGTTTTGGATTTCCGCTGCTATGATGCTCAGTTCTGGTTTTTAGCTTATGCACTGTCTCTCCTGTTTTATGTCAAGTATGCTATTATTATATTTTGTTCTATGCGCTGTGAGACATATTACAGGTTCCTTGATTAGCCCATTCTCTACTTTCTTTTTCTTCTGGCGACCGTCCCGTGCTAACTGGATATGTGTACAGCGCACTTTTGGAGTAAATGTCGGTTGGTGCGGGGCGGGCCGTCACATTTGGTATCAGAGCTCCAGGTTGCGTAGTTAACCTAGGGAAAGACACTAGGGAGAGATAGTACGTATATGAGAGCGCGTATTTGTGATTACTTTGGTTTTCAAAAGCTATATATGTATATACTATTGGTAGTATAAGAATGAAGTCGCACTGCACTAGCACCACTATGGGGTCGTTAATCGTTTCCTTTTTACAGATTAACGATGAGCCGATATCCTAGAGGTGCTGGTAGAGGGACCAACCATGGGAATGCTCCTGACATGAGGACAATGTTCACCAACTTCATGAGAGACATGCTTAGAGATGTTCAGGGAGCAGTTCCCAATCCCGGAAATGGTGGTGGTCCAGTAGTGCAGGCGCCTAGGGTCGATTTCGCCAAGTTGTGCAAGGATTACACTAACCTTGGTGGGAAGCCGTTCCACGGAACGGAGTCGGCCACAGATGTTCAGGATTGGTTGGATAGCTGTGATCGTATCTTCGACGACTTGGGTCTTGAGGATGCAATGAAAAGAAGGCTAGCGTCTCGTCAACTGCAAGGGCGAGCGATGAATTGGTGGAATGCCATTTGAACAGCTACTCCAGAAGATCAAGTTACTTGGAATCAGTTTAAGACTCACTTTTGTGATAAGTTTATTCCAGCTGCTCATAAATCAGAACTGTTCAGGAAGTTCTTGGAGCTTAAGCAAAACGGTAGAGCAGTCTCGGAGTATATCGCTGAATTCGACACTTTATCGAAATATGGATGGTCCCTTATCGATACAGTCGAAAAGAAGAACGAGAAGTTCATAACTGGCTTGGATGGGTACTTGGGGGAAAGACTTATAAACCATATCGATGAGACGTTCGAGTCTATTGTAGGAAAGGCATTAAGGTCAGAGAGCCTTTTCCCTAAGTCGAAGGCCGAAGTTGCTACGGCATATGCAGAGGAGCCAAAGCCGCAAGCAGGCGGTGAAGGCAAGAAGAATTCTCAGAACAAGAGGAAGCAGAACCCGACCAAGGATGGTCAGAGTAAGAAAAATAAGAAAGATGACGAATGCTTTAGTTGTGGCAAGAAGGGCCATTACGCCAGAGATTGTCGAGAAAAGCCTGGGGAAAGGAAGTGCTTTAACTGAGGCCAGGCGGGACATCACAAGGATGATTGCCCACAACCTCCTAGGGAGAAGCAGACTGTGAAAGCGTATGCTATCAAAGCTGTTCCTTCTTCGTCGAATGCTCCAAGTGCGGCGCAGAAGGAAAAAGGTGTCGTTATTCGAGGTATGCTTTCTATTTAAGATGTTTTGATCAGGTTTTGTTTGACAAACCTGAGTTAGTCGATAGACCTTTAGTAGTGACGAACCCGATTGGTGGTTCGACTAGTATGGCATGATTTGTTAATGTGGTCTTATCGAGTCATGGATGTATGTTTCCTTGTGATTGCTTTGTTTTGGGCTTTACTGGGTTTAGCATTATTTTGGGGAGTCGATCTACTCCAAAAGAATAGGGTGGTATTAGGTACCTACCTAGTGATGGCGATAGTAACTGGAGTTAAGGAAGCTAAGAGGTTATCGTTGTAATAAGTTCTAGTTGTCTCTGGGAGGCAAATGAGTACTCCAGTGCTAGATTGTTTTGCTAGTATCACCTCCTGTGGATTGTCCGAACTCGGAGGAGATGTTCCTTGGGTGCTTGTCTGATAGTGGTTTAGGCCTTTGGGGCTTGTGCTTGGGGAATGTCGATTTCGACTAGGATGGGTTGCGTGAGGGGTAAATAGTTGTTGTGATTTTTCATTGGATGATATCTTGGTTTACTTGAGGAGTGATGGGCAGACGGAACATGATAAGACTGTTCAATGGTATAGACTGCCCAGAGTTAGACTCGATAGGGTTATGAGATTGCTCGAGTGGGACTCGAGAAAGATGCAAAGTAATGGATTGTTTAGGACCCTATGTTGATGTTCTCTATTGGATAGTAGAACTATGAAGGAATAGGATGTGTTCGTTGATCATGGAAGATACAACGAAGATTAGAGCGATTCAAGTTGGACTTGAATTCGTAAAAGAAAATAGGTGTTCGTTGATCTTGGAGATGCAACGAATAGGGAGACGACTCACGTTGGACTAGAGTTTGTCGGCACTCAAGACTGGGTCTGAGTTATAGATTGACTCGAGTTGGACTCGAGAAGGCTGCAAGGAATTGGATTCGGCTCGAGTTGGACTCGAGAGGGCAGCAAGATAATGGATAGACTTGGGTTGGACTCAAGTATTTTAGGAGGACTAAAAGCAGGGGTATCTGGGGACGCCCGTTACCTTGGATCCGTTGGACGTGATCTAGTTATCCTTGGAGGATAAACGTACGTTGGACGTACGGTAGTCCGATTGGAGGCTGGGCTTCCATTAGTTTAATTATCCTTGGAGGATAAACGTACGTTGGACGTACGGTATTCCGAAGGGAGGCGGGGCTTCCATTGGCCTGGGATTGGTTGGACCAGTCAAGTAGGCATCGGTGTATGTATGAGGGCTGGGCTTCCATTAGTTATTGATGTTGGTTAAACCAGACATACTAGAATTGACATATTGGGATTGGTTAGACCAATCATGTAGGTGTCGATGTGTTTATGACTTTAGCAGGTGATAGATAGGATTTGTTTGATGGATGTTATGGTTGCTATGTTTGTTCCTATCTTTCTTCGCTTAAGTAGACTATCACCTGTAGGGTTCCGGCGATGGGGAACAAAGTGATTGTAGTAGGACTATGAGCCAGTGCAGTAGAGTCATTGTGACTCGAGGGGCAAAGTGGACATAGTAAAGGAATAGTAAGGCTATGAGCCAGTGCAGTGGAGTTGTTATGACTTCATGGGGCAGAGCGGACATAGAAAAGGACTAGTGACTATGGATCAGTGCAGTGGAGTCGCCATGACTCCATGGGGCAGAGTGATCATAGTAAAGGATGTGGGTGCAGTACTAGTTGCATTGAGTAGGAGACATGCCAGTTTAGGGGTTTTTTCTAGGATGGAAGCAACTAGAGTATGTCACAGGATATGATTTCAGACCCAAGACTGAATTGGATTCAGAAACGCTAGTAAGCTTGACGATTAGATCGATTTTGATTGAGTGGATTGTTTCCAGTTAGAAGGACGATCCTAATCTATTGGAAACCATCTCTAGGGTAGAGATGGGTATCGATGGAAAGAGAATGATCAAGTAAGGATTTGATCGAGAAGGGTGGCTTCGAAAGAATAAGGGACTAGTTGTACCCAACGTAGATGGACTGAGAGGTGAAGTGCTTAGAGCATATCATCACTCAAAATTAACTATACATCCCAGTGGTAATAAGATGTATTGAGACATAGAGCAGATCTACTACTGGGAAGGGATAAAGATAGGCAGAAGCCTTATCTCGATAAGAGACGAAGGGATTTGGAATTCTTCGTTAGCGACTTGGTGTTCGTCAGGATCTCTCCATTGAGAATGTGATTCGGATTGGTTGGAGAGGTAAGTTAGCACCAAGATTTGTTGGCCCATTCCCAGTCCTCGAGCAAGTTGGGAATTTGGCGTATGAGGTAGAGCTACCTGACAAGATGGCGGGAGTTCACAACGTATTTCATGTTTCCCAGTTAAGGAAATTCGTGCACGACCCTAGTGTGGCTATTTCACCTGATCAGTTGGATAACATCGAAGTTGAACTCGAGGCGGTTGGGAACTGCAAGTCTATGCGTATTGTTGGGAACGATACGAAGCAGCTTCGAAGGAAGGCGGTGAAACTAGTCAAAGTCCAGTGGGGTGAGAATGAGAAAGACTGTACTTGGGAAACAGAGGAGGATATAAGGAAGAAGTATCCAGAACTCTTTGCCTAGTAAGGTTTTGGTTGTGATAGTTTCTTCCCTTGTTAGTAAACCGCATGCTAGGATAGACTTGTTTTGCATGTTGATTGTTGTTTTATGGTTGATAGGCATGCGGAACCCTTTGTGTGTTTTGGTTAGGGAATTTCGGGGGCGAAATTTCTTAAGGGGGGAGAGTGTAACGACCCGCATTCTACGCATCATAGGATCGTGGAATATTTATTTATTTCACATAGGAAGTCGTATGGTCATGTAACTTTGGGAGACGATTATTGGGGTCATTTCCCATGATCATGATTTTTGTCGATTTTTAAATGACCGTTTTGCCCTAGTTGGTACTGTTTTGGCCATAACTTTTGACTGGAAAGGAATTTTGACCTGAAATCACTTCCATTGGATTTGAATGATGGTTTCTCTTTCCGTAGAGTGGTTATATTAGCCAAACGGACTTACCGTTTGGGAGATATGACTGAAACAAGCTTTAGAAGGTGAAAAACAGCTAATCGGGCTTAACCGGGTGATTAGCAACTAGGCCCAATGGGGGATTTCGGGATTTGGGGTATTTAAGGGCTGCTAGGGTTAGGATTTCGGTTTTAGACTCATTTTTCAAGCCGCCACTTACCTCCTTCAAGCTCTAGCAATGGCCTCCACCTTCTAATTTCATCCCAAATCATCTCTAATCACTTTCCAATCAAAGATTAAGCAAAACTACATCAAATCAAGGAAGGGTAGCACCAAATCAGAGAGAGAGCTGCTGGAACACATAGGGATTGGATCCAAATCAGAGATTATTTCAGATCTAAAGTTTGTTTGTGGCTAAGGTGAGTGATTTGCATAATTCCTCACTAATTATGGCTAATTATGGTAATTAGCGAAGATTAGCGAAATTATGGCTCAGAAAAATCTAGAAAATTTCCCAAAATTCTAAAACATCATTTTATGCATCTGATATGAATTTGGGTTAATTTCGACTAATTTTGCAAATCCCGGAATTTGGGGGATTAAGGGGTGATTAGTGATAATTAGCGAATTTATGCATGTTAAAAATCTGGAAAAATATTCAGAAATTATGAAATATTGTTTTAGGCCTCTGTTAGAAAATTTGGCTAATTTGGATAAGTTTTGCTAATCCTATCGTTAGATTTGCTTAAACATGCTTAAGAGGGAAATATGGATTTTTGGGTATGTTTGATCCGTTTTGACATATCATATTGTTGTTTTGTTGTTTGTGGATGTTTATACATGTTGCTATGACTGTATGATGTGCTTTGTGACTGATTAGAAAAGTTAGATTGGTCGAAAACGCCGTCGTATGGCGTAAAACAGTCGCTGGAAGTAGTTGAAGGGAATATGCAGAACCCGGATCGGATCGCCCCCTATCTCCCACGACCCGATCGTGAGTCATCACCATTCGCGAGTCATCACCACGATCCGCTTGGGAGAGCAAGCCACGAACTGCTTCAGAAGCTAAGGGACCGATGGCCAAGGAATCACGAACCACGATCCGAACCGTATGCAGATGACCACGATCCGAGCCGAAGGAGCATGTCACAAATCAATCTAGAGGGGAGCGCACGATCCGAAACAGAGGGTGACCACGAGCTAGTGACTACGAACCGAACCAGAGTGATGCGACCCGAACCGTTGGAGGGCGGAGCACGATCCGAACCTGAAGGAAGACCACGACCTGAAGCAAAGTGAAGTGAAGAAAGGAAGACCGATCCGGTTGGAGATGACGACCAAAACCCGAGATGCAAAGGTAGTCCGAATGGAAGTTAGAGCTCAGGATCCCGGACCCAGTTGGGAACCAATGAGTTCACTTCATGGTTGGGCTTTGCTGCGGGACATGTGCAAAGGGATTGTCGGTATTCATAACTTTGGTTCAACACTGAGAGATGGATAGTGGGCTTGTAGTGATAGTTACACGGGATTGGATTCCGTCATGGCCCAAAGGATTAGAGGACCAAGGTAGTGGGTATCGTATGCTTTACGCACTGAGTGAGAGATGTGAGGATGCTTGCTATGCTTGATTGTTTGACATCACTATGACATGCACACCCCCACCCCCGTTATCTTTACACCATTTGAAAGGGCACCTTAGAGTGTTGTACAGTATGTAGTGCTAACTCTTTGGTTGCAGGTCCAGGTTCAGGTATGATTGGATTATACCTGTTATTATTCTGTTTAGATGCTTATCGCTCATACCAGGCTTTATGTCTGACCCAGAGTTTTATGTCTCTTCTTATTACTCTGGGTGCTCACACGAGCAGACTAGAGACAGGTTGTGGTTAGCTGGTGATGCGTGAGTAGCTGATTCAGAGGCGAGCAGGAGGCTTCCACGTATGATATATAGATATTCTCCCTGTGTCGTTGGTGGTCGCTACTTGGGCATTAGTAGTGTACCTCCTTTATCTTGCTTTTGCTTTGAGACAGTTTGAAAAGTTGTAATAAGCTATGTTTTGGATTTCCGCTGCTATGATGCTCAGTTCTGGTTTTTAGATTATGCATTGTCTCTCCTGTTTTATGTCAAGTATGTTATTATTATATTTTGTTCTATGCTCTGTGAGACATATTACAGGTTCCTTGATTAGCCCATTCTCTTCTTTCTTTTTCTTCTGGCGACCGTCCCGTGCTAACTGGATATGTGTACAGCGCACTTTTGGAGTAAATGTCGGTTGGTGCGGGGCGGGCCGTCACACAGATCGAGTTGTAAATGTATTTATAACTGAATTATGAATTAATCAACGATTAGGGATAATCATAAATATTAAGTGAGATTGGGAAAATTGGTTTATAATATATTAGAATGAAATCGAACCCATCACAATGCGGTAGTTCGTAAATTAGCGTTTCGAACTTCAATTGAGTATACATGACTCAATTTAAGTCGGAATTCTTTGAAACAAGAACCATCAGGACCGATTTGATAATAGTTTTCGAATGGAAGAGAAAAACATAGATTTCTTCTTATAAATTTTGAGTAATGTCAAAATCAAATTTTCCAAAAAAAAACAGTGCCGAAATTGTTATAAAACCATAACGATTTATATAAAATTAATATAAGGATTTTAATTAAATAAAAATACGAATTTCCATTAGAAAAATCCAAATCTGAGTTATAAAATACATACGAACTCAAGTGGAGTAAACTGATTGATTTTTGAAACAAAAATCAGATTTTTAATTATTAAATAGAATTAATTAAATTGAAGAATAATTAGTTAATTCAGATTTGAATCAAAATTGGGGCTTTGTATAAGTAAATTGGGTTTGTGAATTTATATTCGAAATCAAATTTGAAACTTGAATTAAAAATGGAGTTCGATTGGTTTATAAAAAAATTAAAATTATATATTGACGTGATATGTTCAATTTAAAAGTAAAATAGACAAAAGAGCTAATTAAAGGATAAATTAGCGAATTGAGGCTAAATGACCGGATTGAGTTGGAATAAATTTGAATTGGATGAGTATGTATGAAACAGGTTTGGAATATAGGGAATGAAGATTATATTTTAAGTGCCCAACTAAAAGGTACACGTTTAAATTCCATATGAGTTTTTATGCGCTGAATCGGCAAGCCACTTGGCTTTTTGATTTTCTCTTTGAATGGAAATGGCCTAGAGAGGCGAGTTGAGGTTTGAGCCATTGACCGGTACAAAGTAGGTGCTGGCGAAATTTTCCGAAAATTTAAGGAGTTAGAATATTTTTAAGAAAATTTGATAACTAGAAATCAATATATCAATATATATAGAATTCGATAAGGAAATGAACTTAAAATTGAATATTATAAACAAAAAGGAAATCTATAATTAAACCTGGTTAAAATAAAAATAGAAACATATACACATTTTAAAAATGAATAATTGGTTTTTATGTTGTTGATTATTTGAGATAACTGGTCTTATCTGTTTTGAAGTTAAGGATGTTTTCAGTCGAGGTCTGAGAGGTAATTATAACCTTACTTGATTGATTTCATTATTAACCGATAAATAGGAAGATTCGGTCTCGAAGATCAATGTTTAAAGAAATTGATTTGAATGTAATATTTAGGGTTGTTGTAACAATGTTTTACACAACATTCGTTTTAACCCAAGTAAGTGGAAATTTGGAAATATAAAATAAAATATTTCCTGAGTATTGAAATGAATGGTCGTGAAAGAGATAAGTAATTGGAATGTTTTCCAATTATATATAGAAAATAAAAGAAGGCGATATATGAAAACGTTTTCCCAATAGCGTAAGAGGCCAAGATGATTGTTGAAATATCATGTTAACAAATATTGATAAGGAAATGGAGAAGTGATTTAATTAATGAAATATTAATTAAGGGACCCAGTGATTGTTCTGATTTAATTAATGAAATATCCAGAATTTTTAACCAATTTAAAATTGGAATTTCTATTACTCAATTTGAATTTAAATTTGAACTTGAGATAA
The DNA here is from genome assembly GCA_030737875.1 of Allium sativum. Lineage (NCBI taxonomy): Eukaryota > Viridiplantae > Streptophyta > Magnoliopsida > Asparagales > Amaryllidaceae > Allium > Allium sativum. The sequence goes on from CM060916.1 coordinate 1,016,194,747, forward strand.
ATATATATATATATATGGTTAATAATATTTAATAATTTTGATTAGTTATATATAAGATTTTATTTTAATTATAAATTTAACGGATGAAAATGAATATTAATAAGTTTGGATTTATTAACACTATTTGTCGTTCGATCGGATTTGTCAAACCATAACATGAATTAGTAACGTTAGAATTAAGTGTTGTCCTTAGTTTTCATAGCATTTAAGGGGAAATGCTACCAAAAGTTCTCCTTCTCTTCTTAAGATAAGTGTATGGACACTTGTAATTTTGCATGTAAGCTACCATGCATGGTTTCCACTTGTCCTCTTATGTGTCTTTACCTCCTTACTCCTCCTTTCCTATATATGGAGCTCTTTACTTCATTTTTTATCATCCATTTTCATTTTTCCTATCTTCCTTCTTCTTAAACTTATGGCCATGGTTTCCATGGTATAAATCTTCCTCTTTTGCACCACCACCTTGCCAAAGTTCATCGTCATCCTCCTCCTCATCTTATAATAGAGAGAGAGATTAGTATATATATTTATTTAGTGAAGAAGACGTTGCACCGAAGTACGGTCCGACGGTTCGCTCAGCTAGGATCGCCTACTAGGAAATTTGGAAAGCTATTTGGTGAGAACTCTTTAACCACGATTTATATATTTAATTAGTAGTTAGCCTAATTTAAATATACTGATGAATTATTAGTGGTTAATGATGATTGATGTTTGTTGTGATGGATGATGAATGCGTAGTTTAGAACACACACACTATTAAGCGTTAATGTTATAACGCTTGTGCACAGTTATGATTTATTTAATTATGTTGATAATGGTTGCTATGGATGTTTATAATAGTTGTTGATTTTGTTGCGCACACACTATGACACAACAATTATGGGATCACATTGGCGATCGACAAATCTCTTTCGTAATTAGAAGCAATATTATTATTGAAATTGAAGGTTATTAATTAGAAAAGACACATATGTATAAATTCATATACATTGATAAAGTTTATTGAAATGAATAAATAAATACCTAAACGTTTCTAGGATGACAAAGAGGATAGTGTCTAGGCTTGGGTTTGGAAATATAGTGTAACAACCCGGAAAATCAGAACCAATTTTAAAAAAATTATTTTGGCAATTTTAATGGATTTTTAATATTTAAAATGATTTATTTTAAATAATAACGACTAAAAAATTATTTTAATCGAAGTTAGAACGAATAAATTTATTTTAGTCATATAACAAGCCTGAAATGACGCGGCTGTTTAAAAATTCGATTTCAAATTTCAAATGAATGTACAGGATTCAAAATAAATCGAATTTCAGTCAAACCAGAAATATCTGAATCTATTTAAAATTATCTTTCTAACGAAGGTGAAAAAAATCAGATTTCATAATGGGAATAAAAAGTTATGTCCATTTGAAAATTCAGAAAAGTCGCTATGGGATTTATATATATTTTAATATATATAAAGCCCTTAAAATAACTATTTTCCAAACGACCTCCGTTTTCGACGAAACCACTTTGGTTGGATCCGGAATGTCAAATTATTGCTAGATTCCAATTTTTAGAATTTTTGGAATTAATATGTGACCGTGGCAAAAGAAAACGTGTATGGTCAATTTCAATTGAATTGAATCAACCAAAAAATGACCATTTTTCAAACGGTCTCCAAATTCGATGAAATTAGTTTTGTTAGGACCATATCGTCAAAACATAGCTAGATTTATTTTTTTGGGAATTTTTGGAATAAGTTTGTGGCCCCAGTAAATTAAAATGTACGTTTAAATTCAATATATAGTGATTTATATTTCAATTTTGATGAAAAATGATCAAAACAATAGAATTGGCTTATGAAACATATCCCATTGTGTTTGGAATGGGGGTATTTAGCTAGGGGTGATAGTCGTTGTGTTTGATTTGGAGTTCGGTGTGTTAAACAAGTAATTTCTAAATTGAAATATTATTAAATATAATATATATATATATATAATTCATGGTCAAAACCCTAATCTCAGTCAAAATAATAAAACACGGTCAACTTTAAGAAAAAATCCACCTCCATCGATACATGATGGAATTAGCTCGAAAAAAGATCGCCTCTGATTTGAGAATCCACGCAACTGTTTCCAAATTTTCAAGAGGCAAATCAAAGAGCTCCAAATGAGGAACCACTTCAACGGTCACGATCTGAATCCATCTCGCGAGGAGGTCGGAATTTCTCCTCAAAGTGGCGGTAGTCAAGTTGATTTCTGGATCGCCTAGGAGGTTCGAGTGGCACGAGATGGATGACGCAAGGGGAGCTTTGAATGGCGGTCGCGATGGCAAGTCCTGATGGGATTCCAATCGTCCCTGGTGGCGGAGATTGATGAACGTTAGTGGCGAGGGTTTCCAGATGCAAACGACAGTGAGTTTTTCTCTCTTTGTAATTAGTTCAATAATGTAATTAAATTTTTTGAAAAGAAATAACATTGATAAAAATACGATTTTTAATATAAAAAGCATTGTTATATAATAATATGAAATATATATATATATGTTATTGTTTTAAAAATCTGAAATTAATATATATAGCATTGTTTTAAAAATGTGATTTTTATAAATATAAAAACATAGTTTAAAATCAGTTTTCAAAAATATAATGTTTGAAATAAAGATATGGTTTATATATATATATATATATATATATAGAGAGAGAGAGAGAGAGAGAGTTGAATTAAAAAAGTGATTTTTAATTTAAATAGTGTTGTTTTAAAAATGGGATTTTTTAAAATATATTTAGCATCGATAAAAATCTTGTTTTTAAATATGTGAAACATTGTTTTTAAATTTATATATAACATTGAAGACAAAAATATAAAAATATTTTTTTATTATAAATGACTTAGAATAAAAAATATGATTTTTCAATATATATATATATATATAGCAACAGTATAAGAATAAAAATGTGATTTTTATATGAACGGTATAAGAATAAAAATGTGATTTATATATATATAATAGCTTTATGAAAATATGATTTTTATATATATAATAGCAATATAAAAATATGATTTTGATATATATAATAGTGATATAAAAATATGATTTATATATATATATATAATAGCGATATAAAAATATGATTTTTATTTATATAATAGCGATATAAAAATATGATTTTTATATATATAATAACATTATAAAAATATTATTTGTATATATATAATAGCGGTATAAAAATGTGATTTTTAATATAAAAGTCGTGTGAAACAGGTTGCGATGGAATTGACTGGAAGCAAAACGGAATCCAGACCATCCAATAAAGAATGACAGAGTGGATCCCAAAGGTGAGAACTCTTTCTCACTCAATTTATTTCCTAGTAAAATATATACTAGGATGCAGACGGTGCTTAGTAGCACCCGACACCTTTGATTGAAACCATGGATGTTTAGTTGTTTGTTTTGATTGATAAATTGGTTGAACTTGATTTGGGATGTAAATCGAATTGATTAGAATTGGTATGTGTATGGCGCGAGCCAGTATTAGGCGAGGGATAAGCCTAGACCTTATTCCGGTTCTAGTATCGCGCCGTTATGCTGCCAAAATTTTCTAAAATATGTTAGAATAATAAAAATATCATTTTTATTATATAAATGAACTGTATAAAATATTCATGTATTGAAATAAATATTTTATCGTTAAAAATATAATTTTTAACGGGTATATGAATGAAAATAAATATTCATTTACAAATCGGATGATTTGTTTATGTACACTCATTTGACTGATATTGATTGGGACGATATGTTTTACACATCGCCCAACTGCACGAATAAAATCTGTGTGTGTTGATTGAAACCCCACACGAGTATTGGGATGATATTTGACATACATTAATCCCAATTGTTTAGTTGTATGTCAATAAATTGGTTGACAGACTGTTGTAAGCATTAATTATTTATATTTAATGCTTATGCAGTTGTGGGACACACTTTGGATGATGGTTGATTGTATATCTTTATTGTTGTGTAGATGTATTGTATAAAATCCATATAAATAATATTATATGGTAATTGACTATGCCTGGTTCCAATTCGAAAATAACGAATAATGAATATATTAAAATAACGAATATTTTAAAATAATATTCTGTAAAGGATAAAAATATGATTTGATGTCCGATTTTGGATAGACACGAAAATTTTGCAATATATGAAGTCGTGTTGTTTAGATTTGCGCCATTTAGACACAAATGATATTTATATCGATTTTATTCATTTTTATAATGAATATCGTAAAAGGAAATGATTTCAAATCTGATATTTTGAAAATATTATCATTTATATATATTATATTGACAAGGAGTATTCAATTTTGATTTAAAATTGGTAATGAAGTTGAAATCATTTTTAAAACGATTTATAAAATATGTTTTAAATGGAAATTGACAAAATATAATATATATATATATATATTAAATGGCCTGAATAGGATGAGCCGCGCCGCGACCGTTCGTGGATTTCGACCATTGACTTCGAATTGACATTACGGGAGATCTGACCGCCGGATTCTCCTAAGACCAGAACCATTGGTTTCGTGTCGAAAAGAGATTTCCAAAGAATATAAGAGATTTGAAATCTAACGGTTGGATTTGGAATTATGTCCAAATCAAATTTGGAAAAGGTCGTTGTAAGTGCAGTTCGATGGCTGTTTATGGAAATCGACTGAAAGGGCCTTAATAAAAATATTAAAAATATTGATAATTTGTGTAAAATCATAATAAATGATTTGGAAAGAACTGGGATGAAAAATTCCACGTTTGTAAAGATAAAAATATATTTTTATCGAAATGAACTAGTTATTAACTAGAATTATAATCCAATTATTTTTAAATAAATAAATTGGACTGAGAAGGGGTTAACCAGGATTTCCAATATATGAATTGGAATGGAAATCATCTTCGGAATATTTCGATATTGGATTTTGTGATTATACGGATATTGTTATGGAAATTTGGAAGATATATTTATATCATTATTTCCAATACGATATTTGTTGGTTTCAGAATTTGGTATTGAATATAAGCCGATATAATTTCTATTCAAAGCCTTGTATTTAATATCAAATGGGATTTTGGGTTTATCGTGAATGGTGTCTTCATTAACACTGTTCTTAAACCCAGTTATGAGAAGAATAAATCTTTTAATTAAGATTTAATGAGGTTTACCAATTAATTAATGTTTAAATAGAATTGAATTAAAATTGGATTTTTGGGTTTATCGCGAACGGTGTTTTAAATAACACTTGTTCTTTAACCCAATTAACTGTGAAATATGATTTGGAATTTATAAATCTTTTTATTAAGATTTAATGGGAATTTTCCAAAGATTTTATTTTTCAATTTAATAAAATAAATTGGAATGGAATGGAATTCGATTTGGTAATAATCGAAGTGAGCTTCTGTGGAGGAAGACCGTTACTACAAATGGAATTTAAAAGGCTTTGCCGTTATTCCATTTATATTAGTGGTTGGATACGAAAGTTTATATCGATTATATATTGATCTTTTTTCCGTGAAGATTCCATAATTAATGGAATGAGATTTTGGGTTTATCGTGAACTGTATTTTAAATAACATTTGTAATAACCCGGAAATTCGAGCCAATTTAAAAAAATTATTTTGGCAATTTTAGCGAATTTTGAATATTTAAAATGAATTGTTTTAAATAATATCGACGAGAAATTTATTTTGAATAGAATTCGAACGTATATATTTATATAGATCGTCGTTAGAATATAAATTTTATTTATATATATAAAAGGAATTGAAAATGGCGCGGTAGTTCGATAATTCAATTTCAAATTTCAATTGAACATACCGGGTGCAAAACAAACCGGATGTTAGCGAAACCAAAAATATTAGAATCTATTTGAGAATATCTTTCCAACGAGTCTGAATAATTGAAATTTCATAGCGGGAGTCAAAAGATATGTCCAGTTGAAATTTCAGAATAGTCGCTATGGGATTTCGGATCTTAAAAATGACCATTTTGCAAACGACCTTGGATTTCGACGAAACCACTTTTGTTGGATCCGCGATGTCAAGTTATTACTAGGTTTCAAATTTCGTAATTTTTCGAATCAATATGTGAGCGTGGCAAAGGAAAACGTGTTTGACCAGTTTCAGTTGATTTTAATCGACTGGAAAATGGCCATTTTTCAAACGGTCTCAGAATTTGAGGAAATTAGTTTTGTTAGGACCGTATCGTCAATACGAAGGTAGAAATAATTTTTCGGGATTTTTTAGAGTTCGTATGTGGCCCCGGAAATGGAAATGCGCGTTCAAATTCAATATATAGAGTTATATGTTGATTTTGACGAAAACTGATCGAAATGATCGAATCAGCTTACGATACATATCCCATTGTGTTCGGAATGGGGGTAATTAGCTAGGGACGACAGGCGGTGGGTTTGATTTCGAGGTCGAAATTTATAGTTGCTTTTTGAAATTAAATAATTAAAATAATATAATTAAACTTTATAAACCCCCCCTATATCCTTTACCTCTCTCTCATAAGTTAAATCGAAAGAAAAAAAAAGAGAGAAAAAAAAGAAAGAAACTGGAGCCCCCCCCACCCCCCCCCGTCCAGCTCCATCGCCGATCAACGCCTCCTGCCGCCGCCCCCCTCCTCTTCTTCTTCTCCACCTCGCCTCCTCCTCCCACTTCCTTCCCCCTCGCGATTAGAAGTCGCGCCCAAAACCGCGCACCCCCACCTCGATGTCAGCGCGGGACCCCCATCTATCGCCTGAAACCCTAGCGCCCCCCCTTGGACCCGCCATCGCCTGGCCGTGTTATTCCCCGACCACCAGAGGCCCGACGCCCTCCCCCTTCTTCCACCTTCAGCGTGAAACAACCCCTCCACTCCCGATTCAAACTGTAAGCCTTTTTACTTTGTTAATCCTCATTTATTTAATGTTTTCAGATCTTAAAACACTGATTTTTATTTGTTTAAAACATTGATTTTTATTTGCTTAAAAAACTGATTTTTATTTATTTAGAAGTTTAGATTTTTATATATAGGAAAGACTAGATTTTTGAAAACAAAAAGTTGAGATTTTTGAAAACAAAAGGATTAGATTTTTGAAAACAAAAAGGTTAGGTAGCGTTTGGTTTATTTTGTGTTTTGCATTTTTAGTTTTCGGCGTTAATTATGAATGTTGTGAAGATTTGAAGTGTAGCGGTGGTGATGGATCAAAGGGAAAGAGAGTGACGGAGGGGACCGCGGGAATGGTGGATAGACGGATTTATTGTTGTCATTTCCTTGTTTCTTAAAATATGAAAAACAATAAAAAGTTGTTTTCGGTTTTGTGTGTTAACTCCGTTTTGTAAAACGGTCATTTTTCATGATATATGTGCATTGTCGGTATTTTTGTATGTGTGAAAACTCAAAATTGAAAATTCTAACCCAAACGCTACCTAGATTTTTAACTAAGTAAAAAGACGATTTTTAATCATTTGAAAGCGAGGATGAAGAGAATAAAAATATGCTTTTTATATTATATAGGTAATAAAAATTCGATCTTTATATCATAAGAAGAATAAAAATATGATTTTTATTCATGTAGAGTAATAAAAATATAATTTTTATTATATTACTAGCAAGATAAAAATGGAATTTTTATCTATATAGTAGCGGTAGAAGAATAGAATTTTTATCATATATATAGCAAAGAAAAAATTCGATTTTTATATATTGAATAGCAAAGTAAAAATTCGATTTTTATATATGTAGTAAATACGGATGACGAAAGTGACGAAAGAAGAAACGACGGAGATTTTCTACATATGAAGAGTCGAGACGCTTGGTTTAGCAGTCAGTGAGAACTTCTCACCTTTAATTTAAATTTCTAGTTAAAAATATATACTAGGATGCAGACGGTGTTTAGTAGCACCCGACACCCGTCGTCCACAGACCATGGACGACTTGTATGCTTGTTTGTTTGATTTTGATGTGTAGTTGATGGTGTAATGTGATGTGAAATGAAATAAAATATTTATATAGTTAAAAATATTTTGTAGTTGAAAATAAATTTTTAACGTGTATTTAAAATGAAATAAATATAAGCAAATCGAAGGATTTGTTTATATACACACATTTGACTGATATTGAGTGGGACGATAAATTTTACACATCGCCCAACTGCACAAATAAAATCTATGTTTGATTGTTTGAAAACCCCACACGGGTATTGGGATGATATATGACATACACTAGTCCCAATAATTAGCTGTATGTCGATCGATTGATTGACAGGCTGTTATAAGCGTTAAATATTTATATTTGATGCATATACAGTGTAGATCGCACTCTGGATGATGGTTGATTATTTATCAATGTTATTTTTTACGTGTGTTGTAGATAATCCATATAATTAACAATATATGGTAATTGAATGGGCCTCATTCCAGTTTTAAAATAGAATTTTTGAAATAGAATATTTAAAATAGAATATTTGAAATAGAATATTTGAAATAGAGTTTTAAAATAGAATATTTGAATAGAAATATTTGAAATAGAAATATTTTAAAATAGAAATATATGAAGCCGTGTTGATTAGATTTACGCCATTTTGACGTGAACGATATTTATATCGATTTTATGCATTTTATAATGAATATCGAAAGTGATTTCAAAATCTGATATTTTGAAATGAATTGAATTCGAATTGAAATTAAATAGAATAGAATTCGAATTGAAATTGAATAGAAATGAATTCGAATTGAAATTGAATTAATTTGAAATCCAAATTGAATTGAAAACGAACTGAAATTGAATTAAAAAACGATTTGAATTGAAATCAATTTGAAATGAATTTAAAACGAATTTGTAAGGGAAAATTCAATTTTGATTTGAATTTGAAATAGAAGTTGTAATCGTTTTGAAAACGAATTTAAAACGATTTATAAAATACGTTTTGAAAGGTAATCGACGAAATATATATTATATATATATATATATATATAATATAATGGCCTGAATAGAACGCGCTGCGCCGCGGCAGTTCGCGAATTTCGACCATTGACTTCGAATGGATATTGCGGGAGATCCGACCGTCGGACTCTCCTAAAATCGGAACCGTTGGGTTCGTATCGAAAAGAGCTTTCTAACGAATATTAGAAATTAGAAATCTAACGGTTGGATTTGGAATTATGTCCAAATCAAATTTGGAAAAGGTCGCGGTAAGTGCAGTTCGATGGCTGTTGATGGAAATCGACTGTACGGGCCTTGATAAAATTATTAAAAATAGTAATGATTTGTGTAAAATCATAAGAAATGATTTATGAAGAATTGGGATGAAAAACTCCATATTTGAAAAGATAAAAATAGATTTTTATCGAAATGAACTAGTTTTGAACTAGAATTATAATTCTATTTATTTTTAAATAAATAAATTGAATTTGAAAAGGGTTTTAAAAGTAACCAGAATTTCCAATAATTGAATTGGAATGGATTTGAATCGAAATTGTCTTTGGAATATTTCGATGTTGGATTTCGTGATTATACAGATAGCGTTAAGGAAATTTGAAAGATATATAGATATCGTTATTTCCAATATGATATTTGTTGGTCGTAAAATTTGATGTTGAATATGAGCTGATATATTTTCTATTCAGAGCCTTGTATTTAATATCAAATGTGATTTGGGTTTGTCGTGAATGGTGTCTTCATTAACACTGTTCTTAAGCCCAGTTGAGAAAAAGATTAAATCTTTTTATTTAGATTTAATGAAGTGTACCAATTAAATAATATTTAATTGGAATTGAATTGGTATTGATTTTTGGGTTTATCGTGAACAGTGTTTTAAAGAACACTTGTTCTTTAACCCGATAATTATTGGAACATGAATTTGGGTTGTCGTGAACGGTATCTTCAATAATACTGTTCTTAGACCCAAAGGAGTTAAGAAAATCAGAAACTAACTGGAGGTTAGTTAAGTTGAATGGTTTCTGGGGTATTGATCTAATGTTGGTTTCGGCCTTCGGGGTTAATACTTAGGGAATTGCTCACTTGCTAATTTACAGTTAGGGACTGATTGAAATGTGATGTGATTTTGGGGTTTATCGTGAACCGTGTTTTAAATGACACTGATTCTTTAACCCAGTTAAAGATTAAAACTAAATGGAGTTTTAATGAATCTTTAATTAGATTGAAAAGATCGAGAATGGAGTATCACCAGTTTTGCTCCAGGCAATAGTTAAATCTTTAATTAGATTTGAACGTGAAATGGTAATTGAATTTACCGATAACACCGTGTTGTTAAATATGAAGTATTACCAGTTTTACTTCATGGGATGAATAGGTAGGGATTGGGAAATTAAAACAAATGATTACTTCGGTGAGGTTCGCTAATCCCGACTAGTTTGAATTGATATTCAAAAGTAGATTAAAGAATAAATTTAAAGGATTTATCTTTGATAAAATTAATGGGAACCTTTCCCTAAGAATGTGAAATTTAGAAACTAACTGTCGGTTAGCTAAGCAGAATGGTTTTCTAGATATTGATCTGATGTTGGTTTCGGCCTTCGGGGTTAATATTTGGGGAATTGTTCTCTTGTTAATTTACGGTTAGTGACTGATGAATTGGAATGAGGCATATGTTGTGTTTGTGTAACACTTGTTTATAATATACGCGAGTTATTCGGAAAGACCAGGTTTATCCCATTCTGAAAAACTGATATGACGATAAGTCGAAGATGAAGACGGTGGTTGAAGACCGGAGGTCTTCACGTCGTTTGGGTGATTACTGATGATCTTGATTGGGCCGTACACCCAAGAGGAGGGAATCAGTTAGTGATCGTCCAGACGTACTTGGAGATCGATGGATATGCGGGGTACTAGTTGCCTCCGGTTTCATTCGGACCCAGAACGAACTTGTAAATGGACTGTGTGTCTGACATTGGATTTTAGTCTGTGTGATTGATTTCTATTAAATATATATCTGTTTGGCGACGGAGAATTTATTCTCTTGCTTAACGCCCTTCTATGAGACGTACGAGCTCAGGGGTCATATACTGATGGATATTAAACGCATAGAGTGAATTGCCTATGTGGCATGCCTAAGTGGCAAATGATCAAGGCTTTTATTGAAAAGCAAAGTCTTGTGGTTGATGATCAAAGCACGGCCTTTGTGGCATAGCTTTGTGTAACGTTTACTTCGCGAGCTTCACACCTGGTATGAACCAGAAACGGGAGAGGACCTCAGGGAGGGCATGCGTTTCCTTCTAGTTAGAAGTGGCGTCAGTGGTTTTACATGCCCTGACGAGTTTGACTTATGTGGTTGTTGCTGTTGCGAGGCGACTCGGATATATCGGTGACTATGTGAAGCCGATGGAGTCATTCGTTGGATCATTTACGCCCCATAGGGCGAGGAAATGCATGTTCAGGCATTTTAATCCACTCCGTGTGGACCGGCCCTGATGATCCAAGGGCCAACCTGAGTCTGGGTCCTGAGACATGGGCTAGATTGTCTCGAATCGGTGAGGACGATCCCTAGCCTTAGTTCATATAATAAATGATAACCCAACTTCCAATACGACACTTTGCGGTTTTATTTATAGAGCCTAGTATGGCGACATGATATATGGTACCCATGCTGCCTATGATTGATATTTATGATTGTATATAAAATCAGAAACTAACTGGAAACGAGCTAGGACGGATGGTTTCCTGGGTATTGGTCTGATTTTGGTTTCGGCCTTCGGGGTTAATACTTAGGGAATCGTTCACTTACTAATTTGCGGTTGGAGTCTGATTAAGAATAAAAAGATAAAATTTCACGTATCAAGCACTCTTTGGCTGTTATAAGGTAAAACCCTATCCTCCGGCTTGCGTTGCATTGTGTGATGGGACCTGGGTCTTATAACAGCTTCATTTTTCTTTATTTAGCATTGCGCTGTTTGTTTTATGCATTCGTATTCTTGGGAGGAAACCCGTTCCGTGTTATACGGCGTGGTCCCTTGATTTACCGAACTTTAAAATAAAGATAAATAACTGTTTTAGTTCTCACACCAGTCCCATGACTGACCTGGGGTTTATTGTTTTAACCTAAACTCTAGGTGCCCTTATTTTGGCACGGGCAGCTAGTAGTTTTGGTTTTGCAGATTTATATGCACAGGATCCTGATTTACAGCTGGAATGATACTCGGAAAGCTCTGTATCCGTGTATTACTTCTAATTGTGTTTTGTATTATTTTCCGCTGCGATGTATTTAAATGTAATTTAAATCTCTGATATTTTTCTGTTGTGTAATATTTATTCATACTCTGTATATTCTTGTATTCTGATGGAATTGTTGTAATCAATAATGAAAAGTTCTTCTGTCTGCGTTCTAATTTGTCGTGTTCTCAAAACCATCAGGCGTTCCGTACAGTCTTGGTCAGTTTAGCGACTGATTCGGATCGAGCGAAATTTCCGGTCGTTAGAGTTTGGTATCAGAGCTTTGGTTTACAAAGCTCAGAGAACAAGACACATTAGAACCAAACGAAAGAATTCATCAGAAATTGGATTAGTAATATCCAACGAGAATGACTCGTTAGAGATGGGATCAGTAGTATCCTAGAACGAGTGTGAAGAGTGTTGTTTTTAAAAATAAAAAATGAAAACAATTTTTGTTTTGAGATTTAAATCGTTTTATTCGTATTTGAATATTTATTTATATTGATTTGGACAATCTAGTATATAAAGATTTTGCATATACGCCTTGCAAACGTATATTCGAAGTTTTATTATACTGGATAGATATAGAATCACACTCTATTCGCCCGGAGACGATTCTGATGATAGTCTAGACATCATCAGAATTGGTATTCGAGTTTCGAAGGTGTGATATCTATATATCTCCATTAGACTGATGTGAGAACCAAAAATTAGATAGGGCCTATTGTTGTGATTTGGCATCAAAAATCTGATTTTTGACTATATATCAAAGTTATGAATTTGAAAAGCTAACCAACTAATTGATGGATGGTTGTGTTGTTTGATTATTGGTTGATTAATCAAATGTTGAACCTTTAGCCAAATTGAACCAAATAGTGAATTGTATTGAAAATTAGTCGCATTTGTATACATATACATATACTTACATTGAACAGGTCATTGCAAGGAGGCTATAGCAGAGAATAAAATTGTTTGCCCGACAAATAGGTACATGTTTACCATAATTTACTGTTTTGTTTGGGTGATGATGATTTTATGAGCCGATTGGCTTTTTTTTTTTTTTGGATTGAAGAAGGCCATGGGAGGCTATATGAAATATCCCGAAGTCCCCGGTGCAGGGGAGGGTATGGCGTAATTTTTCGAAAATTTAGGGTGTTAGCCAAATCTTTTGAAAAATTTGAAAAGTTCTTAGAAACTGAAAAGTTGAAGAACTTAAGCCGTAGTGAAAATATGGAAAGTTGAGTTGATTAGTTAAACAACTTTCGGCTTCGTTCCTTTTCGGGGACGAAAAGTTTTAAGTGAGGGAGATTGTAATAACCCGGAAATCCGAGCCAATTTAAAAATTTTATTTTGGCAATTTTAGCGAATTTTGAATATTTAAAATGAATTATTTTAAATAATATCGATGAGAAATTTATTTTGAATAGAATTCGAACGTATATATTTATATAGATCGCCGTTAGAATATAAATTTTATTTATATATATAAAAGGAATCGAAAATCGCGCGGTAGTTCGATAATTCGATTTCAAAATTCAATTGAACATACCGGGTGCAAAACAAACCGGATGTTAGCGAAACCAAAAATATTAGAATCTATTTGAGAATATCTTTCCAACGAGTCCGAATAATTGAAATTTCATAGCGGGAGTCAAAAGATATGTCCAGTTGAAATTTCAGAATAGTCGCTATGGAATTTCGGCCCTTAAAAATGTCCATTTTGCAAACGACCTCGAATTTCAACGAAACCACTTTTGTTGGATCCACGATGTCAAGTTATTGCTAGGTTTCAAATTTCGTAATTTTTCGAATCAATATGTGAGCGTGGCAAAGGAAAACGTGCTTGACCAGTTTTAGTTGATTTTAATCTACTGGAAAATGGCCATTTTTCAAACGGTCTCAGAATTTGACGAAATTAGTTTTGTTAGGACCGTATCGTCAATACGAAGGTAGAAATAATTTTTCGGGAATTTTTAGAGTTCGTATATGGCCCCGGTAAATTGAAATGCGTGTTCAAATTCAATATATAGAGTTATATGTTGATTTTGACGAAAACTGATCGAAACGATCGAATCAGCTTATGATACATATCCCATTGTGTTCGGAATGGGGGTAATTAGCTAGGGACAACAGGCGGTGGGTTTGATTTCGAGGTCGAAATTTAAAGTTGCTTTTTGAAATTAAATAATTAAAATAATATAATTAAACTTTATAAACCCCCCCCCCCATATCCTTTACCTCTCTCTCATCAGTTAAATCGAAAGAAAGAAAAAAAGAGAAATAAAAAAAAAGAGAAAAAAAAAGAGAAAAAAAGAAAGAAACCGCAGCCCCCCCTGCGTCAAGCTCCACCGCCGATCAACGCCTCCTGCAGCCGCCCCCTCCTCTTCTTCTTCTCCACCTCGCCTCCTCCTCCCACTTCCTTCCCCCTCGCGATTAGAAGCCGCGCCCAAAACCGCGCACCCCCACCTCGATGTCAGCGCGGGACCCCCATCTATCGCCTGAAACCCTAGCGCGCCCCCCTTGGACCCGCCATCGCCTGGCCGTGCTCTTCCCCGACCACCAAAGGCCCGACGTCGTCCCCCTTCCTCCACCTTCAGCATAAAACAGCCCCTCCACTCCTGATTCAAACTGTAAGCCTTTTTACTTTGTTAATCCTCATTTATTTAATGTTTTTAGATCTTAAAACACTGATTTTTATTTGTTTAAAACACTGATTTTTATTTGCTTAAAAAACTGATTTTTATTTATTTAGAAGTTTAGATTTTTATATATAGGAAAGGCTAGATTTTTGAAAACAAAAAGTTGAGATTTTTGAAAACAAAAGGATTAGATTTTTGAAAACAAAAAGGTTAGATTTTTAACTAAGTAAAAAGATGATTTTTAATCATATGAAAGCGAGGATGAAGAGAATAAAAATATAATTTTTATATTATATAGGTAATAAAAATTCGATCTTTATATCAAAGGAAGAATAAAAATATGATTTTTATTCATGTAGAGTAATAAAAATATAATTTTTATTATATTACTAGCAAGATAAAAATGGAATTTTTATCTATATAGTAGCGGTAGAAGAATAGAATTTTTATCATATATATAGCAAAGAAAAAATTCGATTTTTATATATTGAATAGCAAAGTAAAAATTCGATTTTTATATATGTAGTAAATACGGATGACTAAAGTGACGAAAGAAGAAACGGCGGAGATTTTCTACATATGAAGAGTCGAGACGTTTGGTTTAGCGGTCGGAGAGAACTTCTCACCTTAAATTTAAATTTCTAGTTAAAAATATATACTAGGATGCAGACGGTGTTTAGTAGCACCCGACACCCGTCGTCCACAGACCATGGACGGCTTGTATGCTTGTTTGTTTGATTTTGATGTGTAGTTGATGGTGTGATGTGATGTGAAATGGAATAAAATATTTATATAGTTAAAAATATTTTATAGTTGAAAATAATTTTTTAACGTGTATTTAAAATGAAATAAATATAAGCAAATCGAAGGATTTGTTTATATACACACATTTGACTGATATTGAGTGGGACGATAAATTTTACACATCGCCCAACTGCACAAATAAAATCTGTGTTTGATTGTTTGAAAACCCCATACGGGTATTGGGATGATATATGACATACACTAGTCCCAATAATTAGCTGTATGTCGATCGATTGATTGACAGGTTGTTATAAGCGTTAAATATTTATATTTGATGCTTATACA
Organism: Allium sativum; assembly: GCA_030737875.1. Taxonomy (NCBI): domain Eukaryota; kingdom Viridiplantae; phylum Streptophyta; class Magnoliopsida; order Asparagales; family Amaryllidaceae; genus Allium; species Allium sativum. The sequence continues at coordinate 1,016,210,673 of CM060916.1, forward strand.
GTGTAGATCGCACTCTGGATGATGGTTGATTATTTATCGTTGTTATTTTATATGTGTGTTGTAGAAAATCCATATAATTAACATTATATGGTAATTGATTGGGCCTCATTCCAGTTTTAAAATAGAATATTTGAAATAGAATATTTGAAATAGAATATTTGAAATAGAGTTTTAAAATAGAATATTTGAATAGAAATATATGAAGCCGTGTTGATTAGATTTATGTCATTTTGACGTGAACGATATTTATATCGATTTTATAATGAATATCGAAAGTGATTTCAAAATCTGATATTTTGAAATGAATTGAATTCGAATTGAAATTGAATAGAATAGAATTCGAATTGAAATTGAATTAATTTGAAATCCAAATTGAATTGAAAACGAACTGAAATTGAATTAAAAATCGATTTGAATTGAAATGAATTTGAAATGAATTTGTAAGGGAAAATTCGATTTTGATTTGAGTTTGAAATAGAAGTTGAAATCGTTTTGAAAACGAATTTAAAACAATTTATAAAATACGTTTTGAAAGGTAATCGACGAAATATATATTATATATATAATATAATGGCCTGAATAGAACGCACTGCGCCGCGGCAGTTCGCGAATTTCGACCATTAACTTCGAATGGATATTGCGGGAGATCCGACCGTCGGATTCTCCTAAAACCGGAACCGTTGGGTTCGTATCGAAAAGAGATTTCTAACGAATATTAGAAATTAGAAATTTAACGGTTGGATTTGGAATTATGTCCAAATCAAATTTGGAAAAGGTCGTTGTATGTGCAGTTCGATGGTCGTTGATGAAAATCGACTGTACGGGCCTTGATAAAATTATTAAAAATAGTAATGATTTGTGTAAAATCAAAAGAAATTATTTATGAAGAATTGGGATGAAAAACTCCATATTTGAAAAGATAAAAATAGATTTTTATCGAAATGAACTAGTTTTGAACTATAATTATAATTCTATTTATTTTTAAATAAATAAATTGAATTTGAAAAGGGTTTTAAAAGTAACCAGAATTTCCAATAATTGAATTGGAATGGATTTGAATCGAAATTGTCTTTGGAATATTTCGATGTTGGATTTCGTGATTATACAGATAGCGTTAGGGAAATTTGAAAGATATATAGATATCGTTATTTCCAATACGATATTTGTTGGTCGTAGAATTTGATGTTGAATATAAGCCGATATATTTTCTATTCAGGGCCTTGTATTTAATATCAAATGTGATTTGGGTTTGTCGTGAATGGTGTCGTCATTAACACTGTTCTTAAGCCCAGTTGAGAAAAAGATTAAATCTTTTTATTTAGATTTGATGAAGTGTACGAATTAAATAATATTTAATTGGAATTGAATTGGTATAGATTTTTGGGTTTATCGTGAACAATGTTTTAAATAACACTTGTTCTTTAACCCGATAATTAATGGAACGTGAATTTTGGTTGTCGTGAACGGTATCTTCAATAATACTGTTCTTAGACCCAAAGGAGTTAAGAAAATCAGAAACTAACTGGAGGTTAGTTAAGTTGAATGGTTTCTGGGGTATTGATCTGATGTTGGTTTCGGCCTTCGGGGTTAATACTTAGGGAATTGCTCACTTGCTAATTTACAGTTAGGGACTGATTGAAATGTGATGTGATTTTGGGGTTTATCTTGAACCGTGTTTTTAATGAAACTGATTCTTTAACCCAGTTAAAGATTAAAACTAAATGGAGTTTTAATGAATCTTTAATTAGATTGAAAAGATCGAGAATGGAGTATCACCAGTTTTGCTCCAGGCGATAGTTAAATCTTTAATTAGATTTGAACGTGAAATGGTAATTGAATTTACCGATAACACCGTGTTGTTAGATATGAAGTATTACCAGTTTTACTTCATGGGATGAATAGGTAGGGATTGGGAAATTAAAACAAATGATTACTTCGGTGAGGTTCGCTAATCCCGACTAGTTTGAATTGATATTCAAAAGTAGATTAAAGAATAAATTTAAAGGACTTATCTTTGATAAAATTAATGGGAACCTTTCCCTAAGAATGTGAAATTTAGAAACTAACTGTCGGTTAGCTAAGCAGAATGGTTTTCTGGATATTGATCTGATGTTGGTTTCGGCCTTCGGGGTTTATATTTGGGGAATTATTCTCTTGTTAATTTACGGTTAGTGACTGATGAATTGGAATGAGGCGTATGTTGTGTTTGTGTAACACTTGTTTATAATATACGCGAGTTATTCGGAAAGACCAGGTTTATCCCATTCTGAATAACTGATACGACGATAAGTCGAAGATGAAGACGGTGGTTGAAGACCGGAGGTCTTCCCTTCGTTTGGGTGATTACTGATGATCTTGATTGGGCCGTACACCCAAGAGGAGGGAATCAGTTAGTGATCGTCCGGACGTACTTGGAGATCGATGGATATGCGGGGTACTATGTGCCTCCGGTTTCGTTCAGACCCAGAACGAACTTGTAAATGGACTGTGTGTCTGACATTGGATTTTAGTCTGTGTGATTGATTTCTATTAAATATATATCTGTTTGGCGGCGGAGAATTTATTCTCTTGCTTAACGCCCTTCTCTGAGACGTACGAGCTCAGGGGTTATTGTAACACCCCGAAAATTCTATAACTGTGAAATTAACAAATTAGAGAATAATTAATCTGAAATCAAAGAACTAAGGGAAACGGGATACGCCATTGCGTTCATCTCGGAAAAATACGCGAAATAGAGTCCGAGTTTTCGAAAAACGGAGTCCGTATGAAGAAGATATGACCTTCGGAAGTTTGAGAATTAAATTTAAAATTCAAACAGAATAAAATAATTAAAAATCGGGCCCAATGGGCCAGGGCGGATAAACACCCGCCTAGGCCACCCAGGTCGACTGGGCTGTCGACCTGGGCTACCCATGTCGACAGGGCTGTCGACAGCCCTGTCGACAGGGGTGTCGACCTGGTCGAGCCCAGCCAACCTGGCTGGCCAGGTCTGTGTTTGGCCGATTTTCTGTGGTCTGCTTTGTCACTAGGGCTAGGTGGCAAGTTTTAATTGGTCTCTCTATCGAATGAATGGCTACGATCAATCCAAGCAACATCAATGGTCCTAATCAGTTCCTAACCTCTATATAAACAACCCTAGACTAAACCCTAATCTATTCATTCAAAATTAAGAGCATAGCCGCCATGTTGCTGAGGAACGACTAAGAGTAGCCGCCAACTAGAGAGAGGATTAGGAGGAAAATTAAAAGCTTAAAGAGACCTAAATCAAATCAATTCAACAAAGGAATTTGCGTCTTCAATCCCTAAACTAGAGAATTCATCAAACCATAGTAAGTAGAGTATTACTTTGGTATGAATAAACAATTGTGTTGGTTTGTATGCTTGAATTGTGGCAATAAAGTTATTCATATTTGTGCGTTCTTATCAATTTGAAATATTATATACGTTTGGATATTCTTTAAATAATGTACTCAAGACAGATTATGAAAGTGTTAGGTTATGTTTTTGGAAAGGATGTTGTTGTAACACGTATTTGACTTTATGAAATAAAGTTTGTTGTTCTTCCGCTGTTTACAAATATGTGTTCTTATATCTGTCTTGTATATCTGTGACTTGTACTTATAAACCTCCACCAAAATTAGGGCATTCCCTTTGAGAGTGACCCTAACGGAGGTGGGGTGTTTCACTTGGTATCAGAGCATAGGTTTACCAGATAAGATAAAAAGTTTTGAAAATTTATTTTCAAAAAGGAAATTTAAAGAAGCATTTTTAAAAGAAAAATATTATTTTATTTAAAAAAAAAAAGCAAAGTCCACTTCCCAAAGCAATAGGTACTATCTCTTATCCTTCGTTCTGAATCTATCCTTTTTGTTTCAGCATGTCCCAAGAACTTAACTTGCCAGAAGGGGTGCCAATACCTGGTTGGTTTAGACGGTTCTTAGAAGCAAGGGCCACTCAGCCAGGTCCTACCATTCCTCCTCCCCCAGCTGAAGGAAATCATCCAGCTGCAGCAGCACCTTTTCCTCCACCTCCTCCTCGGGGAAACGCGTTCGCTAAGATATGTAAAGATTTTAAAGCTATGGGAGGAAGGGATTTCCATGGAAATGAGTCCTTCGTGGCAGCTAGAAATTGGCTGAAAGAAACTGAGGACCTATTCATCATCTTTGAAGTAGAAGATAGACAAAAAGTACAATTGGCAGTGTGGCTATTGAAGGGCGAGGCTTCCTACTGGTGGGAAGTCACTAATGCTGAAAGACCAGTGGAGACATGGGAGGACTTTAGGGCAAGGTTTGAGACTAAATTTCTCTCAGATGCGGAAAGAAGTTTGCAGTTGGAAAATTTCTTATTTCTTAAGCAAGGGGACAAGACAGTCAGAGAGTATGTGAATCAGTTTGATGAGCTGGCTAGGTTTGGGCTTGACCTAGTCAACACCCCGCACAAGAAGGCTCTCCGTTTCGTCAAAGGGTTAAATGAGCCATTACACAGTTTGGCCATGACCCATATACCCATGGGAGCCACGTATGAAAGATTGGTGCAAATGGCATTGCTGAATGAAGAGGATAAGGGCAAGAAGAAAGAGGGTTTGCAGCCCAAGAAGACAGACTTTAAGAAAAGCGGGGAAGGCAACAAAGAGAAGAGGACGTGTAATTTCTGTGGCAAAGTGGGGCACTTAGTAAAGGACTGCCGGAAAAAGAAGGCCAAGGAGAATGGTGGGTGCTTTTCTTGCGGTGAGACGGGCCATAGGGCTAAGGACTGCCCAAAGAAACGGGGACAGGGGCAGGGCGCTGGATCCACCCCAGGGGCACAGATTCATGTGCTGGAAGCGCCACCTTTGCAACAGCGAGGTACAAACACTTCTGTAGAAAGTGTAGTTTATCTTTATGATCACCCCGTTCACACTTTATTTGATTCTGGCGCATCACACTCCTTTATCTCGTCTGCTTTAGTAGAATCTCTGCACCTAAAAAAACTAGTATGGTAGAGGACCCCTTAATTGTTTCAAACCCAATTGGGGGCCCAGCTCATTTGTCTATGATCTGTGTGGGATTGAAAATTTCTATTCTAAGCGTAGAATTTCTGTGTAGTGCCTTTGTTTTGGGCTTTTCGGGTTATGGTTTGATTTTGGGTATGGATTGGCTATCCAGTAATGGGGCCATCCTTGATTGTGAGAAAAGGGTTGTTAGGCTCCTAACCCAGCTCGGTAATACTTTGGAAATTTCTTGTAATCCCTCGTATGCGGTTATGCTTAGTTATCTTGAATCGCTAGATGCCTCTGTTGAAAATTTGAAATCAGTTAGAGTGGTCCGGGAATATCCGGATGTCTTCGAAGAGGTGAAGGGCTTGCCTCCGAAGCGGGAATTAGACTTCCGCATATATCTTGTAGATAATGCAAAGCCCGTTGCGTTGCCCGTTAGACACATGGCTCCACGAGAAAGGAAAGAGCTCAGTAAACAGATTAAAGAGCTTCTAGAAAAGGGGTTCATTAGGAGGAGCATTTCAGAATAGGGCGCTCCAGTAGTGTTCGCCACTAAGGCTGAAGGTTCATTTCGCTGATGCATGAGTTGTAAAGAATCACCTTAGTAAGTACATTTGGCAACATAGTTGACATTTGTTTATTTTCAAGAAAATGCGGCTTAGAAGATTGAAGGCTAGATTCGTGCATCGTATCTCTTCTTAAGAGTATATCCTTGATCCCTCTCTTCCTGTAAAGCTCACTTGCATGCTATCTTTTGTGTATATCCTCTCGGTCCTATTCTTAATCCAATTTCTATTGCAAACCCCATAGGGAGTATGACTCATCTGTTAGTAACACATGTTGGGGTTCGAGGGTGTTCGTTGATTTTACTAAAGTTTTTGGGCTTTATAGGATTCGGGTTGGTCTTAGGAAGGGACTCCCTTGTGACCTAAAAGGAGTCCATCATGCTTAGTTGCCTAGAATCATATATGGTGGTTGGGTTGAGTAACTCTTTGGGTGTCAGTCTGATGTTGATTTCGGTCTTCGGGGCTGATGCTTAGAGAGTTCTTCTCCTAATCAATATATATGTGGCATAGATTTCCAGTTTCGACATTGCCTAATGGGCACAAAGTTTTTACTTGCTTCTATCATTCGACTATACCTTTAGGTAGGACCATTCCCTATCATTGAGAAAATTTGGAAAATGTCCTATAGATTAGAGCTACCCGAGAAGTTGGCTGGAGTCCACAACGTTTTTCACGTTTCACATCTCCGAAAATGTCTACATGAGTCTGCTGAAGTGGTAGAGCCAAATGTCCTCGAAGAGGCCGAAGTGGAACGCGAAGCAACCATAAGAAAAGTTCCAACCCGCATATTAGGAACGGAAGTGAAGAAGCTACGCAACCGCGAAGTCAAGCTCGTCAAAGTTCAGTGGAGCGACGCCGAGGGAGACGCGACTTGGGAAACTGAAGCTAGAATACGTACAGCCTACCCTTTTCTGTTCGAGGGTACATCCTTGATCTTTCTTTTTCCTTAAGTTGCGCTTTTATCTATCTTTTTAGGTATATTTCTTCGACCTTATCTTTTAGGTAGAAACCCTTTGGATGGAAACATGTAGTTGAAACATGTTATGTATGATGGTTGCAAGTGGTTGCAAGTGATTGCTAGTGGTTGCTCGTGGTTGCATATACACACACAATCTAGGTTTTAGATCGGCTCAGTCACTTCATATTGCATATGCATATATGTTTGCATTCATATGTGGTTGAATTTTTATGTGTTGTCATGTGGATGCTGCATTTGTACTGAATGGTTGTGCACTCATGTAGAATCATGAATAGGAAAATTTGCATACATAATGGATTCATGGCACTTACATAATTCGCATTAAGGAGGTCAACTGAATCAGTAGACCGCCTGATTTTGCATTAGATAAGTACATGTACACACACACTTCGCATATGATCATGAAGCATTAGAAATCTTTTAAGGACAATGGATGCTCGTGTTTGATGGATGAGTAGATGGATGATTGGATGTTAGGATATACATTCCTCCTAGCTTGAAGATTTCGGGGACGAAATCCTTTTAAGTGGGGAGAATGTAACACCCCGAAAATTCTATAACTGTGAAATTAACAAATTAGAGTATAATTAATCTGAAATCAAAGAACTAAGGGAAACGGGATACGCCATTGCGTTCGTCTCGGAAAAATACGCGAAATAGAGTCCGAGTTTTCGAAAAACGGAGTCCGTATGAAGAAGATATGACCTTCGGAAGTTTGAGAATTAAATTTAAAATTCAAACAGAATAAAATAATTAAAAATCGGGCCCAATGGGCCAGGGAGGATAAACACCCGTCTAGGCCACCCAGGTCGACTGGGCTGTCGACCTGGGCTACCCATGTCGACAGGGCTGTCGACAGCCCTGTCGACAGGGGTGTCGACCTGGTCGAGCCCAGCCAACCTGGCTGGCCAGGTCTGTGTTTGGCCGATTTTCTGTGGTCTGCTTTGTCACTAGGGCTAGGTGGCAAGTTTTAATTGGTCTCTCTATCGAATGAATGGCTACGATCAATCCAAGCAACATCAATGGTCCTAATCAGTTCCTAACCTCTATATAAACAACCCTAGACTAAACCCTAATCTATTCATTCAAAATTAAGAGCATAGCCGCCATGTTGCTGAGGAACGACTAAGAGTAGCCGCCAACTAGAGAGAGGATTAGGAGGAAAATTAAAAGCTTAAAGAGACCTAAATCAAATCAATTCAACAAAGGAATTTGCGTCTTCAATCCCTAAACTAGAGAATTCATCAAACCATAGTAAGTAGAGTATTACTTTGGTATGAATAAACAATTGTGTTGGTTTGTATGCTTGAATTGTGGCAATAAAGTTATTCATATTTGTGCGTTCTTATCAATTTGAAATATTATATACGTTTGGATATTCTTTAAATAATGTACTCAAGACAGATTATGAAAGTGTTAGGTTATGTTTTTGGAAAGGATGTTGTTGTAACACGTATTTGACTTTATGAAATAAAGTTTGTTGTTCTTCCGCTGTTTACAAATATGTGTTCTTATATCTGTCTTGTATATCTGTGACTTGTACTTATAAACCTCCACCAAAATTAGGGCATTCCCTTTGAGAGTGACCCTAACGGAGGTGGGGTGTTTCAGTTATATACTGATGGATATTAAACGCATAGACTGAATTGCCTGTGTGGCATGCCTAAGTGGAAAATGATCAAGGCTTCTGTTGAAAAGCAAAATCTTGTGGTTGATGATCAAAGCACGACCTTTGTGGCATAGCTTTGTGTAACGTTTACTTCGCGAGCTTCACACCCGGTATGAACCAGAAACGGGAGAGGACCTCAGGGAGGGCATGCGTTTCCTTCTTGTTAGAAGTGGCGTCAGTGGTTTTACACGCCCTGACGAGTTTGACTTATGTGGTTGTTGCTGTTGCGAGGCGCCTCGGATATATCGGTGACTATGTGAAGCCGATAGAGTCATTCGTTGGCTCATTTACGCCCCATAGGGCGGGGAAACGCATGTTCAGGCATTTTAATCCAATCCGTGTGGACCGGCCCTGACGATCCAAGGGCCCACCTGAGTCTGGGTCCTGAGACATGGGATAGATTGTCTCGAATCGGTGAGGACGATTCCTAGCCTCGGTTCATACCATAAATGATAACCCAACTTCCAATACGACACTTTGCGGTTTTATTTTTAGAGCCTAGTATGGCGACATGATATATGGTACCCATGCCGCCTATGATTGATATTTATGATTGTATATAAAATCAAAAACTAACTGGAAACGAGCTAGGACGGATGGTTTCCTGGGTATTGGTCTGATGTTGGTTTTGGCCTTCGGGGTTAATACTTAGGGAATCGTTCTCTTACTAATTTGCGGTTGGAGTCTGATTAAGAATAAAAAGATAAAATTTCACGTATCAAGCATTCTTTGGCTGTTATAAGGTAAAACCCTATCCTCTGGCTTGCGTTGCATTGTGTGATGGGACCTGGGTCTTATAACAGCTTCATTTTTCTTTATTTAGCATTGCGCTGTTTGTTTTATGCACTGGTATTCTTGGGAGGAAACCTGTTCCGTGTTATACGGCGTGGTCCCTTGATTTACCGAACTTTAAAATAAAGATAAATAACTGTTTTAGTTCTCACACCAGTCCCATGACTGACCTGGGGTTTTTTGTTTTAACCTAAACTCTGGGTGCCCTTATATTGGCACGGGCAGCTAGTAGTTATGGTTTTGCAGATTTATATTCACAGGATCCTGATTTACAGCTGGAACGATACTCGGAAAGCTCTGTATCCGTGTATTACTTCTAGTTGTGTTTTGTATTATTTTCCGCTGCGATGTATTTAAATGTAATTTAAATCTCTGATATTTTTCTGTTGTGTAATATTTATTCATACTCTGTATATTCTTGTATTCTGATGGAATTGTTGTAATTAACAATGAAAAGTTCTTCTGTCTGCGTTCTAATTTGTCGTGTTCTCAAAACCATCAGGCGTTCCGTACGGTCTTGGTCAGTTTAGCGATTGATTCGGATCGAGCGAAATTCCCGGTCGTTAGAACATTAGTTCTTTAACCTAGTTAAAGATAAGATTAATTTCTTAACTTTGAATTGTCATTAAGTAATGATCTTTGAGATTAAAACTGAATTAGAGTTTTGATAAATCTTTAATTAGATTGTAATGTGAATGGAATAATTAAATTTATCGAATTCATGAAATGCTCGAGAATGGAGTATCACCGGTTTTGCTCCAAGCGATAGTTAAATCTTTAATTAGATTTTTACGTGAAATGGTAATTAATTTTACCGATAACACCGTGGTGTTAGAAATGGAGTATTACCAGTTTGCTCCATGGGATATATAGGTTGGGATTGGAAATTAAACAAATGATTACTTCAATAAGGTTCGCTAATCACGACTAGTTGATAAACCTTAATTTGGTTTTGAATGGATATCCAAAGGAAGATTAAAGAATAAATTTAAAGAATTTATCTTTGATAAAATTAATGGGAACCTTTCCCTAATGATGTGAATATTTGGATAAAAGAATATTCTGAATTGGAATGAGGCGTATGTTGTGTTTTTATAGCACTTCTTTATAAGATACACAAGTTATTCGGAAAGACCGGGTTTATCCCATTCTGAACAACAGATTCAACGATAAGTCGACAATGAAGACGGTGGTTAAAGACCGGAGGTCTTCACATCATTTGGATGATTACTGATTTCTTGATTGGGTTGTACTCCCAAGATAAGGTAATAAGTGGTGATCGTTCATACGTACTTGGAGATCGACCGGATATGCGAGGGCCTCTCTCCTGTATTGGACATATGGGACAAGGAATAAGGTGCCTCCGGTTTCATTTAGACCCAGAATGAACTTGTAAACGGATGCGTGTCTGACATTGGATTTTATTCTATGTGATTGATTTCTATTAAATATATATCTGTTTGGTGGCGGAGACTTTATTCTCTTGCTTAACACCCTTCTCTGAGACGTACGAGCACAGAGTTTATACATCGATAGACATCAGTCGCTTGGAGTGAATTGCCTGTGTGGCATGCTGAGATGCAAATGATCAAGGCTTCTGTTGAAAAGCAAAGTCTTGTGGTTAATGATCAAAGCACAGCTTTAATATAGCATATCATTGTGTATAGCGTTAATTCATGTAACACCCCGTAAATTTAAATATTAAAGTTAACAAATTAAAGAATACTTAATTTTAAATGTAAGAATCAAGGGAAATAGGTTATGCCATTGTGTTCGTCTCGTAATTTTGGTTAAGATAGAGTCCGAGTTTGCGTAAGTTGGACTTCGTATGAAGAAGTTATGGTTGTCGGAAGTTTTTAGAAAATTCAAATAAATTCAAACAGCTCGAAAAAGATTCAAAATTCAAATCAGAAGTCAGAAGCGGGCTGGGCGGGAAAATTCTTGCCCAGGACCCAGGTCGACCAGGGGGTCGACCCTAGTGTCGACTTCCCCCATACATGTCGACCTAGGGGTCGACCTGCACCCCCCTCCCGGGCAGATCTGAGGGATGATGATTTTGTGACTCAGTGCTGAGTCATTAGGGCTGAGGTGTCACTCTATCTTGACTGGATGGTCTTGATTGATTCTAGGTTAATCAGATGGCCTAAACTAATCCTAAATTCTATATAAACACATTTAGACTCAAACCCTAAAACCAAATCAAAATTAGAACAATGGTCGTCATGCTATCACCTTGCAACCTAGAGTAGCCGCCACCATCTAGAGGGAAAGTGAAGCTAATCAACTCAATTCAAGTCAAATTTACAACAACAACGAATTTGTCTACTTCAAAGGCGAGCTAAATCAATTTCAGAACTCAGATTCCAGAACTCAAGACCTTCTTTGGGTTGTGAGTTCAATTTCTTTAATAAGATAATTAATAAGTTAATTGGTTTGAGTTATAAATTGGGTTATATGGCTATGTTTGTGAGACATTGGAAAATGTGATATTTTGTGAATATATGCTAGTTGTTCATAATGATAGTTTTGTTGTGGATCCTTTTTCATATGCCAAATCACCTATGTTCAACTTGATTCACGTTTGACATCATTTTATATGCAAGTTTGGGTGTATATTATATGTTAGTTTCTATATGAATTGTACACAAGTTTACATGTGAATCTAATAAAGTGACTATATGCAAGTTTAGGTAGAGATTGGACTCACATATATGCAAGTTTACACCTTAAGATTTAGATCTATGATGTACATAGTTTTATGCAAGTTTGTGACTATGGCTATGCAAGTTTTGGAGTGAAAACTATATTCATATATGCAAGTTGTAGGTGAAAAACTATATTATATATATGCAAGTTCACACCTTTAGGCCTATGTTTAGATTCATGACAATACAAAGTTTAAGCAAGTTATTTTGTAATCCTTATTTGCAAGATTAGATCCATTTTGTGTGTTATGCAAATTTGCGATATTTCTTCCCTTTATGTTCTAGACTAATTGCTAGTCTAATATACATATATGTCATGATAAACGAACGAACAACGTGGGGACGATGGGTGTAATATTGAATATACACATATTGAGAATTGGCATAATGGCCTTGAAAAGGCATATAATTAATTTAAGACATTAATTGGAAAAATTGACATTTATGGACATAATTGAGACAATTATGGACATAAGTATATTTGGAATTCATTGACAAATTTGAATAGGGATATTAATCCAATTTGGGGTTAAATGAAGATGTGTAATAATAAACCGCCTAAGACACGAGGTTAGACTCTTTTGTGGTGTAAGACTGCCCGGACCCGCCCGACAAATCCAGCAGCCACAAATGCCAGTCTAATGTGAGAGGTCAAAGGCATGAATTAAATGCGTAACAGTTGTAAAGACACGAGGTTAGGCTCGTTTGTGGTGCAAGACTGCCCGGACCCGCCCGGCAAATCCAGCTGCCACAAATGCCAGTCTAATGTGGGAGGTCTTTACAAGGTTACGGTGTTAATGAATTAAGAAACACATAACCAGATAAACATGTGGTGGGACATGAGGGTGTTAAGTGGGTGCCTTGGGTGGCATGTGAAATACGATTAGATGCACTTAACCAAGATTGAAACATGTAAGAAGACATGAATAAGAATGAGGTTAAGTGGGGAAAAACCTTAGAGGCGACCAAGCATAGGTGGAAAGCTTGTGTCATGCATGGGGGCCCTTTTCAAACCAGTAACCCATTAAGTATCTTTGTGTGCTCGACCCAAGTCGAGGACGGGACACGCGTACTGGGTTTGATTGTAAGAGGTAGCGGTGGCAACGCAAGTCCAACGGGGTCATATGCGTGTGTGGGCCCGGGGTGGTAGGTAAGACGTTGTTGCATCGTGTAGATATAAGCCGTGCATTTTGGTGGTATCGGGTTGCCACTTTGGGGAGTTATACACCCCACTGTGTTGCCAGCACGGGTATCTACGAGTTAGGGAGCCGATCGAATGGGGGTAGTGGGTACACCTAGTGGAGATAGGGGCAGACAGCACCTATGAAGGCAGGTCGGGGTACATGAAACTACCATTATCATTATTAAGTTCTGTAGGCGGGATCAACTTTTAGGGTGTTTGGTGTGGTGCAGTGTAGTAATTATCCTATAGTGATTAGGTACGCCTTTAACGTTATCTTTGTTCATCTTATTTCCTCTGTTTGCTCTGTCATACCCATTTGTTCATAGTCATTTCCTTATTTTCCAGCTTATGCCTTATCCTAGTTACTTAATGATTATATTGTTAAAGTTATTGACTCGCCGGACTTTATGTCTGACCCCTTTTGTTTTCGCCTCTTTTCTTCCTTTCCCCCTCCAGGTGCTCAGGGTGGGACTAGTACTAGTGGAGTTTGATTTGGACAGCTTTATCTCTTTCCTTTGGAAGATGCTTGGATCGTTGAAGTAAAAGTTCAGCCTATCTTATTTATGGCTATTTTATGTTGGGGTTATGTCTTTCATTTGTACTCAGATTTATTTAAGATGGATATTATGTACTTGACTCTAGTCTTTGGTTTTTTTTAAGGATGTAATCAAACTTATTTGTTTACCGCTGCAATGAATGAAGTTTTAAATTTTTAAGTACTGTTTTATATCTGTCTTGTTGTTAAGTTTCTGTTCTATACACACTTAAAACACTCCATGTAAGTTAATGCATTCCCTTTGTGAGTGACATTAATGGACGTGGGGTGTCACACGTGGCATCAGAGCTGAAGGTTACCAGACCAGATATGAATTTTGAAAAACTATTTTTCAAAATGCATTTTATAAAGAAATACTTTCAAAAGTATGTTTTAAGGAAAGTATTTTCAAGAGAAAAGTTTGTTTGTTTTAAAAAACATAACCCCCAAGGGCCATATATCTTTCCTTCGATTCTCCGTTTTGAATCTCTTCCTCTTTCCTTTTTGAATTTCTTCCTCCGCGCATATAGACGCTTTTTCTAAGATATGTAAGAACTTCCGTAAGATGGGCGGGAAACCTTTTCACGGGTCAGAGACGTTTGTTGAAGCTCGAAATTGGCTAAAGGACGTGGAAGAATTGTTTGGAATCTTTGAGGTAGAAGATGGAAGAAAGGTCCAGTTAGCTGCCTGGTTAATGAAGGATGAGGCCTTGTTTTGGTGGGAGGTCACTAATGGAGAGCGTCCAGTTGATACATGGCCGGATTTCAGGCGTAGGTTTGAGGCAAAGTTTCTCTCACGGGCTAAAGAGAATCTATACATGGAAAGGTTTTTGGCATTGAGGCAGGGGAATCTATCAGTGAAAGAATACGTCAACAAGTTCAATCAGTTGGCAAGATTTGGCTTGGACTTGGTGAATACACCCAAAAAGAAGGCCCTGAGATTTGTTAAGGGTTTGAACGAGCCACTACATGGGTTAGCAATGACCCACATCCCAACGGGGGCCACCTTTGAGAGACTAGTTGACATGGCGCTTATGCATGAAGAGGAGAAAGGCGCAAATGCTAATAAGGCACCTGAGAAGAAAGGGGATCAAAAGAAACCACAACAACAATAGCAGAACAAGAAGGGTGGTAAAGACAACAGTGGTAAGGGAAAGAAAAGATGCTTTAACTGCGGGACACCAGGCCATCTAAGCAAAGACTGTAGGAAGAAGAAGAAGACTGGTTGTTTCCACTGTGGCGAGGCAGGACATCTGATTAAGGACTGCCCAAAGAAAGGGCAGAGGGCAGGGCCTACCTCTGGAGGGCAAATTCAGGCTCTCATGGCACCAGGGCAGGCAAGGGGGCAAGTCCAGGCTCTCGTGGTCCCACCGCTGCAAGAACGAGGTAGAGCGATTTCCGTTGAAATTTTAGTTTATCTTTTCGATCATCCTATTCGCACACTCTTTGACTCTGGCGCATCGCACTCTTTTATATCCACTGCTTTAGTTGAGACACTGCACCTAAACACCAGTATAGTAGAGGATCCCTTAGTTGTTTCAAATCCAATTGGGGGCTCAGCCCATTTGTCAATGATTTGCTTGGATTTGGAAATTTCTATACTTAGCGTTGGGTTTAGATATGATGCTTATGTTTTAGGCTTCACGGGCTATGGGTTAATTTTGGGCATGGATTGGCTATCCAGTAATGGAGTCGTCCTAGATTGTGAAAAGAGAGAGGTTAGGCTTATGACTCGTTTGGGCAACACTCTCGAAATCTCTTGTAATCCTATGGATTATGTTATGCCAAGTTATCTAGAATCGCTTGGCGCGTCTGTTGAGAATTTGCATTCTGTTAGAGTGGCCCGTGATTACTCGGATGTCTTCGATGAAGTTCGAGGTTTACCCCCGAGGAGCGAGATAGACTTTCGAATATACCTAGTAGATAATGCAAAGCCAGTTGCATTACCAGTGTGCCACATGGCTCCGAGAGAGAGAGAAGAGAACTCAGTAAGCAAGTGAAAGAATTGCTTGAGAAGGGGTTCATAAGAAGAAGTATTTCAGAGTGGGGTGCTCCAGTCATTTTTGCTACAAAAGCTGATGGTTCACTTAGATTGTGCGTGGACTATAGAGAGCTGAATAAGCTAACAAAGAAGAACGGACACCCGTTACCGAGGATAGACGATTTATTCGATCAGTTGGTGGGTGCTTCGGTTTTCTCGCAACTGGATTTAGCTACAGGGTTTCATCACCTAAGGGTGGCTGAGGATAGCATCGATAAGACTGCCTTTAGAACTCCTGATGGTTTCTTCGAGTGGCTCGTCATGCCTTTTGGTTTGACGAATGCACCCGCATACTTTGTTGACTTAATGAGTAGGGTGTTTAGGGAGTTTCTGAAAAAGTTTGTGGTAGTTGGTAGTCTTTGTAGACGATATTCTGGTTTTCTCTAAAAAGGAAGAAGAGCATGCCCTACATCTTAGGGAAGTCTTAGAGACCCTATGGGCACATTAGCTAAAAGCTAAGTTCTCCAAGTGCCATTTTTGGAGAAAAGAAGTGAGGTTCTTAGGTCACGTGGTCTCTAAGGAATGGATAGCTGTGGATCCCGCTAAGATAGTGGCAATCCAAGATTGGAAAACGCTTAAGAACGCAACCGAAGTAAGAAGCTTTTTAGGGCTGGCTGGCTATTATAGGAAGTTCATTAAGTACTTCACGAAGATATCAGCCCCTCTCACTCGATTAACGAAGAAGAATTTGACTTTTACTTGGGACGTTGACTGTGACGATGCTTTCCAACGTCTGAAGAGGGCTTTGATGACCGCTCCAGTTTTAGTTTTGCCAGACGGGAGTAAGACATTCAATGTATATACCGATGCTTGCGGGACAGGGCTTGGCGTAGTTTTAATGCAAGAGGGAAGGGTGATATGCTATGGTGGAAGACAGTTGAAAGCCCACGAGAAAAATTACCCTATCCACGATTTAGAGTTGGCGGCCATAGTTTTTGCACTTAAGTCATGGCGTCATTATTTGCTTGGCGAGAGGTTTGAGTTGTATACAGACCATAAGTTGCTAAAATACTTATTCTCTCAGAAGGACCTAAACTTGAGGAAACAAAGATGGATGGAGTTTTTGGCATCCTACGATTTTGAGATCGCATATACCCCTGGCAACGGTAACGTTGTAGCAGATGCCTTAAGTAGAAAGAAGTTAACTTTAAGTCCTTTGTTCGTAGAGCAGCAGAGTTTGGAGTATATATCTTCCTTTTACTTCAGATCCTCTGTCAATTATGTACCTGGATTATTGGCATCGTTAGAGGTGCAACCTACACTTTTGGGTCGAGTTGGAGAGGCACAGCGAAACGACCCACAATTGGTTGACATAGTAGGCAAGCTTATAGGAGGGGAGTCCTCGAGTCATCTGAATAGATATGTTATAGATGAGAGAGGTTGGCTACGTAGAGATGGAAGACTTTGCGTACCACAAGACGAAAGTTTAAAGAAGGCAATTCTTGAAGACTCACATCGCTCCAAGATGACCATACATCCTGGTGGTGATAAAATGTATAGGGATATGAAGCGAGTTTTCTTTTGGGCCGGAATGAAGAAGGACGTGACCGAGTTCGTTGCTAGATGCTTAGAGTGCCATCAAGTCAAGGTGGAGCAAAAGAAGCCCGGACGTTTGCTCCATCCCTTAGAGATTCCGCTTTGGAAATGGGAAAGCGTTTCCATGGATTTTGTAGATGGGTTACCAAGATCGAGGAAGGGTAATACGGGGATTTGGGTAATTGTAGACCGGCTTACTAAAAGTGCCCATTTTATTCTCGTCAAAAGTAGAACGACCGCCGCATGGTTAGCATCCGTTTACCTTCGAGAGATAGTCCATTTGCACGGCATACCCTCCAACATTGTGAGCGATAGAGATCCTATTTTCACAAGCGAATTTTGGAAGAGCTTACAAGAGGCGGTTGGAACGCAATTATGCTTAAGTACCGCTTATCATCCTCAAACGGAGGCCAGACCGAGAGGGTGAATCGGATACTAGAAGACCTTCTAAGGCTATGCATTCTAGACTTTGAAGGGACATGGGAAGAACACCTTCCACTAGTAGAGTTCGCCTATAATAATAGTTTCCAGGCTAGCATTGGCACGACACCTTTTGAGGCTCTTTATGGACGACCGTGTCGATCACCTACATGTTGGTGGGAATCCACGGATAAGGTTTTGCTTGGACCCGACATGATTAGGGAGACTTCAGAGAAGATAGACCTGATTCGACGACGAATGAAGACGGCGCAGGACCGACAGAAGTCATATGCTGATAAGAGACAAACCGATCTTGAGTTCCATGTTGGGGACATGGTTTTTATTAAGGTGCCACCATTGAGAAACGTAGTCCGCTTTGGATCGATAGGGAAGTTGGCACCAAGGTTCGTAGGACCCTTTCCAATTACAGAGAGGATTAGGCAGATGGCGTACAAAGTAAAGTTACTAGAGAAGCTCAGCGGAGTTCATGACGTGTTTCACATTTCACATTTCACATTTGCGTAAGTGTTTACACGATACGGCGGAAGTGGTAGAGCCGAGCACGCTCGAAGAAGTGGAAGTAGAGTGCAATGCTACGATTAGACGAGCTCCTACACTCATTCTCGGAGCAGAGGTCAAAAACCTTCGCAACAAAGAGGTCAAGTTGGTCAAAGTGCAATGGGGAGATGATCAATGAGACGCGACTTGGGAGACAGAAGATAAGATGCGTACGTTGTACCCTTTCCTTTTTGAGGGTATGTTTTGATTTCTCCTTTTTCTACCTCTTTGTTGATACTTGTCCTATCTTTTAGTATTATCTTTGCGATGACATCTTCGATCTTTAGTTAGGAAGAACCCTATGGTTGAAACATGTGTTTGAGACATGTTATGTCTGATGGATGCAAATAGATGCTAGTGGTTGCTCGTGGATGCATATACACACACCTTAGGCACTAGATCGGCTCAATCACCTTCATGTTGCATATAAATGTGTGTGCATATTTAATTTAATGGATGTTTAATGGTTGTGTCATCATATGGATGCTGCATTTTGATGAATGGTTGTGCACACGTGTAGAAATAATATGTACCGATAAGATTCTTTCTCATACATAATGGACACATGGCACAATCATGATTTGCATTAAGGAGGTCAACTGAATCAGCAGACCGCCTGATTTTGCATTAGATAAGGAACATATACACACACTTCTTGCATATGTTCATACAACATTAGAAATTTTGTAAGGACAATGGATGCTTGTGTTTGATGGTTGAGTAGATGGATGATTGGATGTTAGGATATGCATTCTCCTTAACTTGGAGATTTCGGGGGCGAAATCCTTTAAGGAGGGGTGAATGTAACACCCCGTAAATTTAAATATTAAAGTTAACAAATTAAAGAATACTTAATTTTAAATGTAAGAATCAAGGGAAACAGGTTACGCCATTGTGTTCGTCTCGGAATTCTGGTTAAGATAGAGTCCGAGTTTGCGTAAATTGGACTTCGTATGAAGAAATTATGGCTGTCGGAAGTTTCCAGAAAATTCAAATAAATTCAAACAGCTCGAAACAAATTCAAAATTCAAATCAGAAGTCAGAAGCAGGCTGGGCGGGAAAATTCCTTCCCAGGACCCAGGTCGACCAGGGGGTCGACCCTAGTGTCGAACTCCCCCCCCCCCCCGGCAGATCTGAGGGATGACGATTTTGTGACTCAGTGCTGAGTCATTAGTGATGAGGTGTCACTCTATCTTGACTGGATGGTCTTGATTGATTCTAGGTTGATCGGATGGCCTAAATTAATCCTAAATTCTATATAAACACATGTAGACTCAAACCCTAAAACCAAATCAAAATTAGAACCATCGCCGTCATGCTATCACCTTGCAACCTAGAGTAGCCGCCACCAACTAGAGGCAAAGTGAAGCTAATCAACTCAATTCAACTGAAATTTACAACAACAATGAATTTGTCTACTTCAAATGCGAGCTAAATCAATTTCAGAACTCAGATTCCAGAACTCAAGACCTTCTTTGGGTTGTGAGTTCAATTTCTTTAATAAGATAATTAATAAGTTAATTGGGTTGAGTTATAAATTGGGTCATATGGCTATGTTTGTGAGACATTGGAAAATGTGATATTTTGTGAATATATGCTAGTTGTTCATAATGATAGTTTTGTTGTGGATCCCTTTTCATATGCCAAATCACGTATGTTCAACTTGATTCACGTTTGACATCATTTTATATGCAAGTTTGGTTGTAGATTATATGCTAGTTTCTATATGAATTGTACACAAGTTTACATGTGAATCAAATAAAGTGACTATATGCAAGTTTAGGTAGAGATTGGACTCACATATATGCAAGTTTACACCTTTAGATTTAGATCTATGATCTACATAGTTTTATGCAAATTTGTGACAATGGCCTATGCAAGTTTTGGAGTGAAAACTATATTCATATATGCAAGTTTTAGGTGAAAAACTATATTATATATATGCAAGTTCACACCTTTAGGCGTATGTTTAGATTCATGACAATACAAAGTTTATGCAAGTTATGTTGTAATCCTTATTTGCAAGATTAGATCCATTTTGTGTGTTAGGAAAATTTGCGATATTTCTTCCCTTTATGTGCTAGACTAATTGTTAGTCTAATATACATATATGTAATGATAAACGAACGAACGAACAACATGGGGACGATGGGGGGTAATATTGAATATACACATATTGAGAATTGGCATAATGGCCTTGAAAAGGCATATAATTAATTTAAGACATTAATTGGAAAAATTGACATTTATGGACTTAATTGAGACAAATATGGACATAAGTATATTTGGAATTCATTGACAAATTTGAATAGGGGTATTAATCCAATTTGGGGTTCAATGAAGATGTGTAATAATAAACCGCCTAAGACACGAGGTTAGACTCTTTTGTGGTGTAAGACTGTCGGGACCCACCCGGCAAATCCAGCAGCCACAAATGCCAGTCTAATGTGAGAGGTCAAAGGCACGAACTAAATGCGTAACAGTTGTAAAGACACGAGGTTAGGCTCGTTTGTGGTGTAAGACTGCCCGGACCCGCCCGACAAATCCAACTGCCACAATTGTCAGTCTAATGTGGGAGGTCTTTACAAGGTTACGGTGTTAATGAATTAAGAAACACTTAACCAGATAAACATGTGGTGGGACATGGGGGGGTTAAGTGGGTGCCTTGGGTGGCATGTGAAATACGATTAGATGCACTTAACCAAGATTGAAACATGTAAGAAGACATGAATAGGAATGGGGTTAAGTGGGGAAAAACCTTAGAGGGGACCAAGCATAGGTGGAAAGCTTGTGTCATGCATGGGGGCCCTTTTCAAACTAGTAACCCATTAAGTATCTTTGTGGGCTCGACCCAAGTCGAGGACGGGACACGCGTACTGGGTTTGATTGTAAGAGGTCAAATGGGTTAGCGGTGGCAACGCAAGTCCAACGGAGTCATATGCGTGTGTGGGCCCGGGGTGGTAGGTAAGACGATGTTGCATCGTGTAGATATAAGCCGTGCATTTGGTGGTATCGGGTTGCCACTTTGGGGAGTGATACACCCCACTATGGGGCCAACACGGGTATCTACGAGTTAGGGAGCCGATCGAATGGGGGTAGTGGGTACACCTAGTGGAGATAGGGGCAGACGACACCTATGAAGGCAGCTAGGGGTACACGAAACTACCATTATCATTATTAAGTTCTATAGGCGGGATCAACTTTTAGGGTGTTTGGTGTGGTGCAGTGTAGTAATTATCCTATAGTGATTAGGTACGCCTTTAACGTTATCTTTGTTCGTCTTATTTCCTCTGTTTGCTCTGTCATACCCATTTGTTCACAGCCATTTCCTTATTTTCCAGCTTATGCCTTATCCTAGTTACTTAATGATTATATTGTTAAAGTTATTGCACTCGCCAGACTTTATGTCTGACCCCTTTTGTTTCCACCTCTTTTCTTCCTTTCCCATCCCTCCCCCCCCAAGGTGCTCAGGGTGGGACTAGTACTAGTGGAGTTTGGTTTGGACAGCTTTATCTCTTTCCTGTGGAAGTTGCTTGGATCGCTGAAGTAAAAGTTCAGCCTATCTTATTTATGGCTATTTTATGTTGGGGTTATGTTTTTCATTTGTACTCAGATTTAGCCAAGATGGATATTATGTACATGACTCTAGTCTTTGGTTTTTTTTGTGTGGATGTAATCAAACTTTTTTGGTTACCACTGCAATGAATGAAGTTTTAAATTTTTAAGTACTGTTTTATATCTGTCTTGTTGTTAAGTTTCTGTTTTATACACACTTAAAACGCTCCATGGAAGTTAATGCATTCCCTTTGTGAGTGACATTAATGGACGTGGGGTGTCACAATTCACGAGCCTCACACCCTGGTGTGAACCATAAACGAGAAAGGACTTCAGGGAGGGCATGCGTTTCCTCCTAGATAGGAGTGGTGTCATGGTATGAAGTCCAGACATTTTTACTTATATGGATGATGGATAGCGGGGCGCTTTGGTTATATCGGTCACTACGGGGCCGATGGATGACATGGTCGATATACTGACCAGATTTACGCCCCATAGGGCGGGGAAACGTATTGTTCAGGCATTATAATCTAACTTTCACTTCGGTGGACTAGCCCTGACGATCCAAGGGTCAGTCGAGCTCTGATCCTGGGACACGAGCTAGATTGTTTCAAAGCGGTAAGGACAATCCCTTGCCTGAAATCCAACTTCCAATACGTGACATTTCGATTTTAATTGTAGAGCCTAGTATGGCGACATGGTATATGGTACCCATGCCGTCTACGATTGATACATTTATATTTGAAGTTGTTTTTGACACTATACACATATTATAGTATCAAATGATTTGTTTTAAACGTACCAAGCATGTTTGGATAATATAAGGGAAAACCCTATCCTCCGGCTTTCGTTGCATTGTGTGATGGAACCTGGGTCTTATAATAGCTTCATTTTTGCAAAAAGAATTGCGCTGTTTGTTTTATGCGCTGGTATTCTTGGGAGGAAACCCGTTCCGTGTTATACGGCGTAGTCCCTTGATTTACACTATTTTAAAGTAAAAGTTTTAAATAACTGTTTTAGTTCTCACACCAGTCACATGACTGACTTGGAGTTTATTGTTTTAACCTAAACTCTGGGTGCCCCTATTTTCCACACGGGCAGCTAGTAATTTTGGTTTTGCAGATATTATATTCACAGGATCCTGGTTTACAGCTGAAGCAATATTCGGAAAGCTCTGTATCCGTGTATTTCTTTCAGTTGTGTTTTGTATTATTTTCCGCTGCTATGTATTTAAAAGTAATTTAAATCTCTGATATTTATCAAATGTATATTATTTATTCATACTCTGTTATATTCTTGTACTTTGATGTAAATTGTTGTAATAAGCAATGAAAAGTTCTTCTGTTTGTGTCCTGATTTTTCGTGTTCTCAACTCAATCCGGGCTTTCCCATAAGGGTAAGTTTGGGTCATTTCAGTTAGTATCGGAGCTTTGGTTTACAGAGCTCGAGAACAAGACACGTTAGAACTAAACGAAAGAATTCATCAGAGATTGGATTAGTAATATCCAATGAGGATGACTCGTTAGAGATGAGATCAGTAGTATCCTAGAATGAGTCCAAAGAGTGTTATTTTTAGAATGAAAATGAAAACAAATTTTGTTTTGAAAATTTAAACCATATAATACATATTTGAATATTTTATTTTAAATTGATTCGGACTATCAGGTATATAGAGATTTTGAATATACGTCTAATCCACGTGTATACGAAGCCTCAAATATACTGGATGGATATAGAATCACACTCTAGTCGCCCGAAGATGATACTGATGATTACTAGTATCACCAGTGTTTATGTTCGAGTTTCGAAAGTGGGATATCTATATATTTCCAATTGATTGGTATTTGAACCAAAATTAGATAGGGTCATTGTTGTGAATTGGCATCAAAAACATGATTTTGGATATGTATATCAAAGTTATGAATTTGAAAATTTAATCAACTAATTGATTGTTGGTTGTGTTGTATGATAATTTGTTTGACTAATTAAAATGTTGAACCAATAAGAAAATGGAAAGGTAAATTTAGCCAAATTTTGAACTGAATTGAAAATTGTTTGAAATTGCATACATGTACATGCATATATAATGAACAGGTCATTGCATGGAAGCTAAGAAAAGGAATAAAATTGTATGCCCGACAAACAAGTACATGTTTACTAATTTATTGGGTTTTGATGAATTATGAGCCGAATGGCTAGCCGCTTGGCGTTTTCTTTTTCTTTTGAATTGATGAAGGCCCCGTGAGGCTAGTCGCGGTTTTAAAGGTATCCCCGTACAAAGGAGGTTATGGTGAAATTTTTCGAAAATTTAGGGTATTAGCCAAATTTTTGAAAAATTAGAAAATTCTTAGAAACTGAAAAGTTGAAGAATGAATGCCAGAATGAAAGTTGAGTTGGTTGGTTAAACAACTTTTAGCTCCGTTCCTTTTCGAGGACGAAAAGATTTTTAAGTGGGGGAGATTGTAACAACCCGGATAATCAGAACCAATTTTAAAAAAATTATTTTGTCAATTTTAATAGATTTTGAATATTTAAAATGATTTATTTTGAATAGTAACGACTAAAAATTTATTTTAATCGAAGTTAGAACGAATAAATTTATTTTAATTATATAACGAGTCTGAAATGGCGCGGCAGTTTAAAAATCCGATTTCGAATTTCAAATGAATGTACAGGATTCAAAATAAATCGGATTTCAGTAAAACCAGAAATATTTGAATCTGTTTAAAATTATCTTTCTAACAAAGGTGAAAAATTCAGATTTCATAACGGGAATAAAAAGTTATGTCCAGTTTAAAATTCAGAAAAGTCGCTATGGAATTTATATAAATTTCAATATTCGTAAAGCCCTTAAAAATAGCCATTTTGCAAACGGCCTCCGTTTTTGACGAAACCACTTTGGGTGGATCCGGAATGCCAAATTATTGCTATATTCCAATTTTCAGAATTTTTGGAATTAATATGTGAGCGTGACAAAAGAAAACGTGTATGATCAATTTCAATTAAATTGGATCGATCAGAAAATGGCCATTTTTCAAACGGTCTCCAAATTTGATGAAATTAGTTTTATTAGAACCGTATCGTCAGAACATAGCTAGATTTTTTTTGGGAATTTTTGGAGTCAGTATGTGGCCCCAGTAAATTAAAATGTACGTTTAAATTCAATATATAGTGATTTATATTTTAATTTTGACGAATTATGATCAAAACAATAGAATTGGCTTACGAAACATATCCCTTTGTGTCCGGAATGATGGTATTTAGCTAGAGGCAACAATCGTTGGGTTTGATTTGGAGTTCGGTGTGTTAAACAAGTAATTTCTGAATTGAAAAATTATTAAATATAACATATATATATATATATAATTCATGGTCAAAACCCTAATCTCAGTCAAAATAATAAAACACAGTCAACTTTAAAAAAAAACCGCCTCCATCTATACACGACAGAATTGGCTCGAAACAAGTTCGCCTCCGATCTGAGAATCCACACAACTTTTTCCAAAGATTCAAGAGGCAAATCAAAGAGCTCCAGATGAGGAACCACTTCAACGGTCACGATCTGAATCCATCTCGCGAGGAGGTTGGAATTACTCCCTAAAGCGTCAGCGGTCGAGCTGATTTCTGGAGCGCCTGGGAGCTTCGAGTGGCACGAGATGGACGGCGCATGGGGAGCTTCGAACGGCGGTCATGGTGGCAGGTCCTGATAGGATTCCGATCGTCCCTGCCGGTGATGATTGATGAACGTTAGTAGCGAGGGTTTCTAGATGCAAACAACAGTGAGTTTTTTCTCTTTGTAATTAGTTCAATAATGTAGTTAATTTTTTTAAAAACAAATAACATTGATAAAAATACGATTTTTAATATGAGAAGCATTGTTATATAAAAATATGAAATATATATATGTTATTGTTTTAAAAATCTGAAATTAATGTATATAGCATTGTTTTAAAAATGTGATTTTTATAAATCTAAAAACATAGTTTAAAATCATTTTTTAAAAATATAATGTTTGAAATAAAGATATGGCTTTGATATATATAGAGTTGAATTAAAAATGTGATTTTTAATTTAAATAGCATTGTTTTAAAAATGGGATTTTTTAAAATATATTTAGCATCGATAAAAATGTTTTAAATATGTAAAACATTGTTTTTAAATTTATATATAGCATTGAAGACAAAAATATAAAAATATGTTTTTTATTTTAAATACTTAGAATAAAAAAAATCCGATTTTTCAATATATATATATAGCGTAATAAATATGTGATTTTTATATGAATAGTGTAAAAATAAAAATGTGATTTTTATATATATATTAGCATTATAAAAATATGATTTTTATATATATAATAGCTATATAAAAATATGATTTATATATATATATATAATAGCGATATAAAAATATGAATTTTATTTATATAATAGCGATATAAAAATATGATTTTTATATATATAATAGCATTATAAAAATATGATTTTTATTTATATTGTAGCGGTATAAAAATGTGATTTTTAATATAAAAGGTCGTGTGAAACAGATTGCGATGGAACTGACTGGAAGCAAAATGGAATCCAGACCATCCAATAAAGAATGACGGAGTGGATCGCAAAGGTGAGAACTCTTTCTCACTTAATTTATTTCCTAGCAAAATATATACTAGGATGTAGACAGTGCTTAGTAGCACCTGACACGTTTGATTGAAACCATGGATGTTTAGTTGTTTGTTTTGATTGATAAATTGGTTGAACTTGATTTGGGATGTAAATTGAATTGATTAGAATTGGTATGTGTATGGCGCGAGCCAGTATTAGGCGAGAGATAAGGCTAGAACTTATTCCGGTTCTAGTATCGCGCCGTTATGCTGCCAAAATTTTCTAAAATATGTTAGAACAATAAAAATATCATTTTTATTGTATAAATGAACTGTATAAAATATTCATGTGTTGAAATAAATATTTTATCGATAAAAATATAATTTTTAACGGGTATATGAATGAAAATAAATATTCATTTACAAATCGGGCGATTTGTTTATATACACTCATTTGACTGATATTGATTGGGACGATATATTTTACACATCGCCCAACTACACGAATAAAATCTGTGTGTGTTGATTGAAACCCCACACAGGTATTGAGATGATATTTGATATACACTAATCCCAATTGTTTAGTTGTATGTCAATCGATTGGTTGGCAGACTGTTGTAAGCGCTTATGCAGTTATGGAATGCACTCCAGATGATGGTTGATTGTATATCTTTATTGTTGTGTACATATATTGTATGAAATCCATATAAATAACATTATATGGTAATTGACTATGCCTGGTTCCAATTCGGAAATAACGAATAATGAATATTTTAAAATAACAAATATTTTAAAATAATATTCTGTAAAGGATAAAAATATGATTTGATGTCCGATTTTTGGATGGACATGAAAATATTGCAATATATGAAGCCGTGTTGTTTAGATTTTCGTCATTTAGACGCGAACGACATTTATATCGAATTTAATCATTTTTATAATGAATATCGAAAAAGGAAATGATTTCAAATCTGATATTTTGAAAATATTATCATTTATATATATTGTAATGATAATGAGTACTCAATTTTGATTTAAAATTGATAATGAAGTGGGAATCGTTTTTAAAACGATTTATAAAATACTTTTTAAATGGAAATCGATGAAATATATATAATATATTATTATATATATTAAATGGCCTGAATAGAACGCGTCGCGCTGCGACCGTTTGTGAATTTCGACCATTGACTTCGAATTGACATTACGGGAGATCCGACCGTCGGATGCGCCTAAAACCAGAACCGTTGGGTTCGTATCAAAAAGAGCTTACCAACGAATATAAGAGATTTGAAATCTAACAGTTGGATTTGGAATTATGTCCAAATCAAATTTGGAAAAGGTCACTGTAAGTGCAGTTCGATGGCCGTTTATGGAAATCGACTGAAAGGTCCTTAATAAAAATATTAAAAATATTGATAATTTGTGTAAAATCATAATAAATGATTTAGAAAGAATTTGGATGAAAAATTCCACATTTGTAAAGATAAAAATATATTTTTATCAAAATGAACTAGTTGTTAACTAGAACTATAATCCAATTATTTTTAAATAAATAAATTGGATTGAGAAAGGGTTTTAATATAACCAGGATTTCCAATATATGAATTGGAATGGATTGGAATGGAAATCATCTTCGGAATATTTCGATATTGGATTCCGTGATTATATGGATATTGTTATGGAAATTTGAAAGATATATTTATATCGTTATTTCCAATACGATATTAGTTGGTTTCAGAATTTGATATTGAATATAAGCCGGTATAATTTCTATTCAGAGCCTTGTATTTAATATCAAATGGGATTTTGGGTTTGTCGTGAATGGTGTCTTCATTAATACTATTCTTAAATCCAGTTGAGAGAAGAATAAATCTTTTAATTAAGATTTAATGGGGTTTACCAATTAATTAATATCTAATTGGAATTGAATTTAAATTGGATTTTTGGGTTTATCGTGAACGGTGTTTTAAATAACACTTGTTCTTTAACCCAATTAACCGTAAAATGTGATTTGGAATTTATAAATCTTTTTATTAAGATTTAATGGGATTTTTCCAAAGAAAAGGTTTTTTTTTCAATTTAATAAAATAAATTGGAATGGAATGGAATTCGATTCGGTAATAATCGAAGTGAGCTTCTATGGAGGAAGACCGTTACTACAAATGGAATTTAAAAGGCTTTGCCGTTATTCATTTGTATTAGTGGTTGGATACGGAAGTTTATATCGATTATATATATTGATCTATTTTCCGTGAAGATTCCATAATTAATGGAATGGGATTTTCGGTTTATCATGAACTGTGTTTTAAATAACATTAGTTCTTTAACCCAATTGAATATAAGATTAATTTCTTAACTTTGAATAATCATTAAGTAATGATTTTTGAGATTAAAAATGAATTAGAGTTTTAATGAATCTTTAATTAGATTGTAATGTGAATGGAATAATTAAATTTATCGAATTCATGAAATGATCGAGATTGGAGTAACACCAGTTTTGCTCCAAGCGATAGTTAAATCTTTAATTAGATTTGAACGTGAAATGATAATTAATTTTACCGATAACACCGTGGTGTTAGAAATAGAGTATTACTAGTTTTCTCTATAGGATAAATAGGTTGGGATAGGGAAATTAAACAAATGATTACTTCGATAAGGTTCGCTAATCCCGACTAGTTGATAAACCTTAATTTGGTTTGAATGGATATCCAAAGGAAGATTAAAGAATAAATTTAAAGAATTTATCTTTGATAAAATTAATGGGAACCATTCCCTAATGATGTGAATATTTGGATAAAAGAATATTCTGAATTGGAATAAGGCGTATGTTGTGTTTTTATAGCACTTGTTTATAAGATACGCGTGTTATTCGGAAAGACTGGGTTTATCCTATTTTGAACAACGGAATCGACGATGAAGACGGTGGTTGAAGACCGGAGGTCTTCACATCGTTTGGTTGATTACTGATGTCTTGATTGCGCTGTTTGTTTTATGCACTGGTATTCTTGGGAGGAAACCCGTTCCGTGTTATACGGCGTGGTCCCTTGATTTACACTATTTTAGAGTTAAAGTTTTAAATAACTATTTTAGTTCTAACACCAGTCACATGACTGACCTGAAGTTTATTGTTTTAACCTAAACTCTGGGTGCCCCTATTTTCCACACGAGCAGCTAGTATTTTTGGTTTTGCGGATATTATATTCATAGGATCCTAGTTTACAGCTGAAGCGATATTCAGAAAGCTCTGTATCCATGTATTTTTTTCAGCTGTGTTTTGTATTATTTTTCCGCTGCTATGTATTTAAAAGTAATTTAAATCTCTGATATTTATCAAATGTATATTATTTATTCATACTCTGTTATATTCTTGTACTCTGATGTAAATTGTCGTAATAAGCAATGAAAAGTTCTTCTGTTTGTGTTCTGATTTGTCGTGTTCTCAACTCAATCCGGGCTTTCCTGTAAGGGCGAGTTTGAGTTGTTTCATATAGTTTCCTGCTCTCCCTGGCTATCCCTAACCGATCCGACGAATGTGATGGTTAATATGAAGTTTTTTGAATTTAAAAATAAATTGGATTTTAATTTAATATTTTATTAAGCATAAAATAAAAGTTGAATTTTAGATCCAAAATAATTTGTAAAGTAAATTCAAATGATTTTAAAAGGGTTATATAAGGATATAATGGTTTTCTAAGGTATTTTGAAGTATCGCAGAATAATGGTTATTATGGTCAAAACAGAGCTTGTCGCACAACAGCAATTTTGAATTTTATATGCAAACTTTAACGCCTATAACTTTTGCAATTTAAATCAGATTTCCAAGAAACAAAAAAAAATGATTTCCATCAACAAGAGATTTCAAATGAGTGAAAGCAGATTTTAATTTCGAATTATAATTTTCAAGTTATATTTAAAACCGTTTTGAAAAAGGTCACTGTAAGAGAAGTTGTCGACCATAACCATAAACAGCTATTTTAAATGTTTTAAAAATATGAAAAAAATTTGTAAAAACATTATAAATTATGTAAAAGTGTTTTGAATTGTAAAGTTTAAGTTTTTGGCTAAGATGAACGATATTTTGATCAAAATAGTTAAGAGAACTGTTTTGTAACACTTTTGTAACGCTTTTGAAAACACTATTGTAACGCTTTCTTCGGAAACAATCTATTTTGAAGTTTTTAACTTGTAAACTGTTTTCCGAACTATAACTAATCATTTGTAAATGGTTGGTGGAATGTTTTCAACGATTTAAAAGTATTGAAAATGTTTTATATGGAATTTAAATTGATTTATTTGATATTAAAATGGGTTTTTCAATTTTAAATAATTGGATATGGTTGGAGATAAATCTTCAGATGTTTGATATTAGTTCGGTAGATGATGACTCTTACTATTTGAGGAATTTAAAAGGGAGTTCACTGTTATTCCACTTATAATGTGAGTTGGATATGGAGATTAATATGGAGTATAAGTTGATATTTCTATCCAGATCTAATGTCAAAGAGTTGGAAAAAGTTTTTAATTAAGATACGAGTTTCCTAAATTGATTGAGATAATTTAGATAGAAATAATCTTAAGATATTTGATGTGAAATTCTGTGATGTAAACGTATACTATTTGAGGAATTTGGAAGATATTATTATATCGTTATTCCACTTATAGTATTCGTTGATTATGAGAACTGATATCGAATATAAGTAGATACAATTTCTGTGTAACTTATGTTCAATATCAATTGATTTGGGTTTTGTCGTGATTCGTATCTTCAATAATATCGTTCTTTAAACCCAATGAGACTGAGTTATGGAAATTCATATCGAAATTTGAGGATTTAGTCAAATCTTTGATTTGAGGAAATTAAAGGTAAGGAATTTGGAAGAAAGTTTAATCTTTTAGTTAATATTAAAGAATTAAATCGATTTATTTGGAATTATGGTTGAAATATGGAGTAAGGTTTTTCAAAGGAAACTGGATTTTTGATAACGAGTTATCAAACGGAAAATTTATTAAGGCTTTGAGGGTATATTGTCTTTGATTTAAAGGATGTGTTTTAAAAGAGAAAAGTTAAAATATGGATTTTGTAAAAATTTGGAGATGGGTTTAAAGAAGTTTAATTTAATAAAATTCAAGATGGAAGGAGATTTGGTTGAAAGCCTGTGTGTTCTGTAATTGAATTTTTTTTTAAATTGCGCTTATTATTTGGAAAGACCGGGATCGGATGTATGTCCGAAAACCATTCCAAGTAATAATACGACGTTGTGGAGAAATTGAAGACAGTATTGAACACCAGGACCCTTCATATCGTAAGGACGACTTGATGAATGTCTCAAATGGGTAGCTCCCATTTGTAGATGGATTTTATATCAGCTATGTGGCAAGATGCCCTAACGTATGTGGAGGAATTCCGGATTGTGGTTACGTTCATACCTAGAACGTACTTACGGATTGTGTGTCTAACATTGTAATTGACTGCGTAGCACTAATCTCTGTGTAAATATATATCTATTTGGTGGCGGAGAATTTGTTCTCGTGCTTAACACCCTTCTCTAAGACATATGAGCTTAGAGGTTATATATTGATAGAAATCAGTGATGCGTTGTAAATGGACAATGTGGCATACTTAATTTATGTGATGAGCTATGGATGATCAAAGCATGGCTTATTTAAGTGTTGCTTTTTGTATATCGTAACCTCGACAAGCCTCACACCCCGTTAAATGGCTAAAACAGGAAGAATACAGTAGGGTTATAGGGTGTTGTCTCCTTCAAGATAAAAGGTATACTATGATATGGAGCCTAGGTATTAACCTATGTGGTAAAAGCATCTACTTTTGTGGTTGTTGTTGGCACGTGCTCGGAAAGGTCGGTAATGACCGGGAGAAGACATACTCAAGCGTACTCTAAGTTACCTAGTTAGAGAGGTAACTCGGCCTTGTGTTGGCATGAGGAGCACGAGTTGATCCTCGGAGCCTCTGAAGGAGTTTAAAATTCGGTTCGGAAGGAAGTTTCTTTCTCTGTTCATTGTTGGAAACCCAATCTCCACTAAGAGCCCGTACGATTTTGATTGTATACCATACATCAGTATAGCATATGGTACCTATGCTGGCTAAGATTGATACATTTACTTTCGAAAGGATTTTTCACACTATATTATAGTATTGAAAGAGGATTTTACGTATCAAAGGCATTTTTGGCTGCATAAGGAGAAATCTCGCCCATGTGTACATTTGCATTGTGTGTGTGCCGCGAGACCTTATGTTAGTTTCATTTTTCAAAAAGTCATTGCAAATTTCTATGCACTAGTATTCACACGGAGTAAACCCATTCCGCATTAGCGGCGTGGTCCGGTGAAATACCTAACTTTAAAATAAACCCTAAAAACAACTGTTTTGAGTTCTCACACTAGTCTCATGACTGACCTGGAGTTAATTGTTCCCACACCTAAACTCTGGATGCCCATAATTTTGCACGGGCAGCCTAGTAGTTTGGTTTGCAGTTTTAGGCTTGAAGTTGGTTGGAGAAGGATGCTGGTTTAGCTGGATCTATTATATCCTGTAGCATGCATATTCTTCCTCTGCGTTTAGTATCTCTTCCACTGTGAAATCAATGTACTCTAATGTATTTCTCGTAACTCTGATGTAATATTATTCTAATGATAATGGAAAAGTTCTTTTTATTTTGTGCAAATGTGTAAGTACCCCTAATAATCTGTCTTTGCGAATGGTTTAAGTTGGTTTAATTACCAGCGAAAGCTGGGAAAAAAGCCAGGTCATTACATTGTGGTATCAGAGCTTTGGTTTATACAAAGCTATGGAGTATGACACCTTTGAACAAAAGGAAAGTCTCATCAGAGTTATAATATCTCATTAGAGATAGGATTAGTAATGCCCTAGAATGAGATTTTGGAGTATTATATTTGATAGAGCGTATTTGAAATATGAAGTGAGTTTTGAAAAGTTATATTTTAAGAAAGAAACATATTTTGAAAATATATGGTTAGTTATAACATGGATACTTAATCAAACGATTAAGGTTAAGTTTACATTTTTTGATTATAAATACACATTAAATACTTCTTATGCCATGATAATTAAGTCCCTTCCACTTATCTGGAAAATGATCCAAGTATAAATGCCTTTTGGATTTAATTTCACTATTGGGTAACATTTCGAAATATCGCTAAACTTGGGTCAAATTTGTTAATGTAATTCTCCCCTAAGGTAACTAATAAATATGGTTAGAAATTAGAATTGGAATTTGAGTATTGTATTCGATGTTGAGGTTGGACTATCGAGTAAAAGAAGATTATCAATATATGCCTAGCTAACATATATACGAAGTCTTAAGTATACTAGATAGACAAAGAATCACACTCTACTCGCTTGAAGATAATTCTGTTGATGATTGCATCATCATCAGTATGTATTTTCAAGTTTCAAAAGTGGGATGATTATATGATTCCAATTAAAACATCGATATATACTTAAACCCATTTAGATAAGTGTTTGAAAATGTTGGGTAAATTGATGTGAATTTGAATAAGTAAGCGAGATCTTGAAAATTTGATAGAGTTGTAAGAATATATTTTTAATATAAAGGAAAAAGGGTCTTTGAAAATATTTGGAAATAAAAACTTAAGCATGGACATCTTGTGATTGGAATTTCTTAGTTGATTAAAAGACGTATATGGAAAGTTGTAATTTACTTAAGCAATCCAAATATAAAAGGTAGATTGGGCATGATTTAAAGGCTAAGTTGGAATTAATCAATCAAGATATTTGATAATTAGTCCTCCCCAACTAATTAAATTTAAAATGCAAATATCTTGAGAATTCAGTTTCATAATATGACTATAAGATATTTAACAATATTTTGGTTAAGAACTACATTGGTTAAAGTAGTTAATAAAGATATATATGAGTGATTTCTCTAAGGTTTGAAGGAAATATGTTTTGTAACCTTGGAATTGGAATAATTAATGAGGATAGCCAAAATTAAACAATATAAGGAATTAAAATCTGGAATTATCGGTGATTTTGGACAGTCGTTAAGTTCTAAAGCATATTGCAGTCATAAAGGAACTGTTTAAGTAAGAATGGATACCTTGTGAATTAAGTTTCAAATTTTTTGGCAAGCAGGAATAAAGAAATTTCCTAAGCTGAAACCTTTAGACAAGCTGAGTTCTGAGATAATCAAGTTTTTTGTATGAAGAATAATAGTAATTTTATGGAACCAGACAGGGAGTAAGTTTCATAATCATTTAATTTGGAAGATAAGATCTAAGAGAATAAATTTATAGCTCTGATTTTTTTTGAAAAAAGTAAATGGTTAAGTATAAGTAATTGGCCTAGTAGACGGTGAATCGAATAGTAATTGGAATTTTTCATTGGAGGACATGATAGATATGGTTGTCCATTAGAATATTCTATCCGGTATATTCATTATGGGAACAGGGAGCTTTGGTAGACAGAATTTTAATCTTGTGTCTAAAAATCTACAAGCTATCAAATAAGTAATTGTGATTCCCTTTCCTTTTCAAGGACGAAAAGTATTAAGGAGGGGTGAATGTAACGATCCAGAAATTTTAACCAATTTAAAATTGGAATTTCTATTAAATTTGAAATTAAATTTGAATTTGACATAAATATATATGGTTAAGAATATTTAATTATTTTGATTAGTTATATATAAGATTTTATTTGAATTATAAATTTAACTGATGATAATGAATATTAATAAGTTTGGATTTATTAACACTATTTGTCATTTGATCGGATTTGTCATACCATAACATGAATTAGTAGCGTTAGAATTAAGTGTTGCCCTTAGTTTTCATAGCATTTAAGGGGAAATGCTACCAAAAGTTCTCCTTCTCTTCTTAAGACAAGTGTATGGACACTTGTAATTTTGCATGTAAGCTTTCATACATGGTTTCCACTTGTCTCCTTATGTGTCTTTACCTCCTTACTCCTCCTTTCCTATACATGGAGCTCTTTACTTCATTTTTTATCATCCATTTTCATTTTTCCTATCTTCCTTCTTCTTATTAAGCTTATGGCCATGGTTTCCATGGCATAAGTCTTCCTCTTTTCCACCACCACCTTGCCAAAGTTCGTCTCCATTCTCCTCCTCTTCTTATAATATAGAGAGAGAGACTAGTGTGTATATATATATATTAGTGAAGAAGACGTTGCGCCGAAATACTGTCCGATGGTTCGCTAAGCTAGGATCGCCTACCAGGAAATTTGGAAAGCTGTTTGGTGAGAACTCTTTAACCATGATTTATATATTTAATTAGTAGTTAGACTAATTTAAATATAGTGATGAATTATTAGTGGTTAATGATGATTGATGTTTGTTGTGATGGATGATGGATGCGTTGTTTAGAACACACACACTATTAAGCGTTAATGTTATAACGCTTGTGCACAGTTTTGATTTATTTAATAATGTTGATGATGGTTGCTATGGATGTTTATAATGGTTGTTGATGTTGTTGCGCACACACTATGACACAACAATATGGTATCACATTGGTGATTTACAAATCTCCTTCGTAATTACCAGAAATATTATTATTGAAATTGAAGGTTAATAATTAGAAAAGACACATATGTATAAATTCATATACTTTAATAAATTTTCTTGAAATGAATAAATAAATACCTGAACATTCTAGGATGAAAGAGAGGACATTGTCTAGGCTTGGGTTTGGAAATATAGTTTCCTGCTCTCCCTGGCTATCCCTAAATGATCCGATGAATGAGATGGTTAATTTGAAGTGTTTTTGAATTTAAAAATAAATTGGATTTTAATTTAATATTTTATTAAGTATAAAATAAAAGTTGAATTTTAGATCAAAAATAATTTGGAAAGTAAATTTAAATGATTTTAAAAGGGTTATATAAGGATATAATGGTTTTCTAAGGTATTTTGAAGTATCGCAGAATAATGGTTATTATGGTCAAGAAAAAGCTTGTCGCACAACGGCAATTTGTGAATTTTAGATGCAAACTTTAACGCTTATAACTTTTGCAATTTAAATCAGATTTCCAAGAAATGTAAAACTTTTGATTTATCAACAAGAGCTTTCAAATGAATGAAAGAAGATTTTAATTTCGAACTATAATTTTCAGGTTATATTTAAAACCGTTTTGAAAAAGGTCTCTGTAAGAGCAGTAGTTGACAATAATTATTAAAAGCTATTTTATATGTTTTAAAAATATGAAAAAAAATTGTAAAATCATTATAAATTATGTAAAAGTGTTTTGAATTGTAAAGTTTAAGTTTTTGGCTAAGATAAACGATATTTTGATCATAATAGTTAAGACAACTGTTTTGTTACACTTTTGTAACGCTTTTGAAAACACTATTGCAACGCTTTCTTCGGAAACAATCTATTCTGAAGTTTTTAACCTGCAAACTATTTTTCGAACTATAACTAATAATTTGTAAATGGTTGGTGGAATGTTTTCAAAGATTTAAAAGTATTGAAAATGTTTTGTATGGAATTTAAATTGATTTATTTGATATTAAAATGGGTTTTTCAATTTTAAATAATTGGATATGGTTGGAGATAAATCTTCGGATGTTTGATATTAATTCAGTAAATGATGACTCTTACTATTTGAGGAATTTAAAAGGGAGTTCACCGTTATTCCACTTATAATGTGAGTTGGATACGGAGATTAATATTGAGTATAAGTTTATGATATTTCTATCCAGATCTAATGTCAAAGAGTTGGACAAATATTTTAGTTAAGATACGAGTTTCCTAAATTGATTGAGATAAGTTGGATAGAAATAGTCTTCGGATATTTGATGTGAATTCTGTGATGTAAACGTATACTATTTGAGGAACTTGGAAGATATTATTATTATATCGTTATTCCACTTATAGTATTCGTTGATTATGAGAATTGATATCGAATATAAGTAAATACAATTTTTGTGTAACTTATGTTCAATATTGATTGTTTTGGGTTTTGTCATGAGAAGTCAATAATATCGTTCTTGAAACCCAATGGGACCAAGTTAGGAAATTCATATCGTAATTTGAGGATTTAACCAAACCCTTGATTTGAGGAAATTAAAGGTAAGGAATTTGGAAGAACGTATAATCCTTTAGTTAAGATCAAAGAATTAAATCGATTTATTTAGAACTATGGTTGAAATATGGATTAAGGGTTTTCAAAGGAAATAAGATTTTTGATAACAAGTTATCAAACGGAAAATTTATTAAGGCTTTGAGGGTAAATTATCTTTGATTTAAAGGATGTGTCTTAAAAGAGAAAAGTTAAAATATGAATTTTGTAATAATTTGGGGACGGGTTTAAAGAAGTTTAATTTAACAAAATTCAAGATGGAAGGAGATTTGGTTGAAAGCATGTGTGTTCTATAATTGAATTTTTATTAATTGCACTTATTATTTGGAAAGACCGGGATCGAATGTATGTCCGAAAACCATTCCAACTAATAATACAACATTGTGGAGAAATTGAAGACAGTATTGAACACCGGGACACTTCATATCGTAAGGACGACTTGCTGAATGTCCCAACTGGGTAGCTCCCATTTGCAGACGGATTTTATATCAGCTAAGTGGCAAGAAGCCCGAACGTATGTGAAGGAATTCCAGATTACGGTTTCATTCAGACCCAGAACGTAATTCTATGGATTGTGTTGACATTGTAATTGACTGCATAGCACTGGTCTCTGTGCAAATATATATCTGTTTGGTGGTGGAGAATTTATTCTCTTACTTAACACCCTTCTCTAAGACGTATAAGCTTAGAGGTTATATATTGATAGAAATCAGTGATGCTTTGTGAATGGACAATGTGGCATACTTAAGTTATGTGATAAGCTATGGATGATCAAAGCATGGCTTATTTAAGTGTAGCTTTGTGTATATCGGGACCTTGGCAAGCCTCACACCCCGGTAAATGGCCAAAACAAGAAAAACTGCAGCAGGATTATGGGGTGTTGTCTCCTTCTAGATAAAAGGTGTACTATGGTATGGAGTCCAGGTATTAACCTATGTGGTAAAAGCATCTACTTTTGTGGTTGTTGTTGGCGCGCGCTCGAAAAGGTCGGTAACAACCGGGAGATGACATACTCAGGCGTACTCTAAGTTACCTAGATACGGAAGTAACCTGGTCTTGTGTTAGCATGAGGAGCATGAGTTGATCCTCGGACATCTCCCTAGAGGTGTTCAAAATTCAGTTCGGAAGGAAGTTCCTTTGCCTGGTCATTATTGGAAACCCAATCTCCACTAAGAGCCCATACGATTTTGATTGTATACCATACGTCAGTATCGTATATCGTACCTATGCTGGCTAAGATTGATACATTTACTTTCAAAAGGATTTTTCACACTATATTATAGTATTGAAAGAGGATTTTACGTATCAAAGGCATTTTTGGCTGCACAAGGAGAAACCTCGCCCATGTGTGCGTTTGCATTGTGTGTGTGCCGCGAGACCTTATGTTAGTTTCATTTTTCAAAAAGTCATTGCGAATTTCTATGCACTAGTATTCACATGGAGTAAACCCGTTCTGCATTAGTTGCATGGTTCGGTGAATTACCTAAATTTAAAACAAACCTTAAAAACAACTATTTTGAGTTCTCACACCAGTCCCACGACTGACCTGGATTTTATTGTTCCCACACCTAAACTCTGGGTGCCCATAATTTTGCATGGGCAACCTAGTAGTTTGGTTTGCAGTTTTATACTTGAAGTTGGTTGGAGCAGGATGCTGGTTTAGCTAGATCTATTATATCTTGGAGCATGCATATTCTTCCGCTGAGTTTAGTATCTCTTACGCTGTGAAATAAATATACTCTGATGTATCTCTCGTAACTCTGATGTAATATTATTGTATTGGTAATGGAAAAGTTCTTTTTTTATGCAAATGTGTAAGTACCCCTAACAATCCGTCTTTGTGATGCTTTAATTACCAGCGAAAGCCGGGCAAAAAGCCGTGTCGTTAAAATCTATTCTCTTAGCATAATATCCAGAATATCTTTGTGCAAATCAGTTAGTGATTAATGGATCTGACAATGTGGCATTCAAAGTGATTGTGCTATCAATGAAAGGTAAGTAATCGTAACCTCAAGCCTCGTAACCGGGAAAGGGTATAAAATCGGGTAGGTCGCATGGCTAATTGGGTTGCACCTAAGTAGGGTGTATTGTCGCCTGATCTTGAGAAATTCCATTTTCTTCTTAAATCTTTCGATGTTGTCCCTTTCGGGAAGCAGTTGTTGATCCCAACAGTTAGTGACAATACATTGGTAATCTCAAGTGAAACGAGGGGTCGGTCATGTTTAGCCTGGGTTGCAAGATGTTCTTGTTGAACCCGGTGTATTCCTCTCTAGAGGTACACTATCAGAAGGTGGTCCCATACCTTTCCAGTTGGATTCCATTCCCCAATAGGAGCCCACGGTTTTGATTGTATACTATGTATATATAACGAGAGATGCAAGCGTTCTGCTAGATTGTTATTTACTTATGTTAGACACTATTATAATATCAGAAGATTATTGATTTCAAAGAATATTGTGGATATCGTAAGGTAAAAACCATCCGTGTTTATGTGTGGATCAGTCTTACGATTAACTTTTATTTCAAAAAGAATTTTTAAAGAGTTGAACCAATGATTGGAGTTTACTGACACCAATCCCATGACTGACCCAGAGTTTATCTTGTTTTGTTTTATCCTAAACTCTTGGGTGCCTAAATTTGTACGGGTAGTCAAGTAGTTCAGGTATTTTCATATATCCTTGGAGGAGCTAGGAGCAAGAGGCTTCAGCGTTAGATATTTATTGTTTATTTACACTGTATTGTAAGTGTTGTACTCCGATAAATATTATGGTTATACAGTTAATATTTTGTATCCCAAAAGTTGTTATATATATATAATATTTTGTTCCGCTGCAATGTGAGATTTTGTGTTGTTTTTGTTCTTCTTCTGTCTTTTTCTTTTTCTA
Organism: Allium sativum; assembly: GCA_030737875.1. NCBI lineage: Eukaryota > Viridiplantae > Streptophyta > Magnoliopsida > Asparagales > Amaryllidaceae > Allium > Allium sativum. Next base: position 1,016,250,775 of record CM060916.1, read on the forward strand.
TTCTAATATTTCTTTCTTTCTACTTCTCACCCTCTAACTTCTTTCTATTAATGATCCGGTATGTTCGATTCTTGAATAGTTGACATGGGTTTTATGTTGATTTTCAGGGTTGAAAATCCCAGTTTGTTACAGTTCACTTCACAACCGCTTCCAAAACATAGAACCCGTATACTAGTTTTGAAGTGGTTTTTGATAAGTAGAACACTTACGAATCCCGGTTTCCTCAAGACCAGTCGCTAGATTTAAGGTCAAGTTTTATAGTTGATTAATCGACTATCAATTCACGCAAAAGGCGATTAAATATGGAAAACAGCCTCGCTTAACTTCCATAACAACTGAATAAACATCCAAGGCACTATCAAAAATTCATGAAGCATGGTAAATAGCCCAATCATTATCAAGTCATATAGCATGATAAAAGTCAAAGCACGATTAACTCATATAAACGGCTTCTAATCCCTTTTCCATTTAATTAATCTTTCATTGATTAGAACTTCTTTATTAGTAAAACACCTTTTAACTAATAAAACTTCATTTGTCTATAAGTGTTCAGTTATTATTCAATAACTTATACTCGATTAATATTCCTTTATATACTGGTGTATATATTAACCTTATACATGTGAAAAGGTGTATATGTGTTGACCCGCCTTTTGGCAAGGCCGTCAAACCATGAACCCATCACAGGATCGCTCAGGACCCGAGCATGGACTTGGACAAGCCCGGACTTTCTTGGCTCGAGGCTCCTTGGCTCGAGGGCTCTTGGATAGAAGCACTTCAGCCCGAAATGCCTGGGCAATATGGTCTTGAGATCAACTTACACTACAGCGATGACTTGGTCATGAGATCTATTTCATAGCCTTCTTACTTGGTCCAACTACCTATACTAAAGCATATAAACTTGGATCAAGCTATACTTATGTTGTCACATATTAGAGGGAACTTCTCCACGTAATCAAGACTCAGCCCCATTATCTGCTATTCACATGGATCAACCGACACATGGCACCTCCAATAATTGAAGACTACTGCCATAAATACACCAAGCAATACAACAAAGAGGGGATCTTTGGCTAGAATTAGAGCCTAACTCTTTGGCCCATGCATGACTCAATCATGGTGCCAACCACTTTCATCACGAAATACTTGCTATATTCCTCAAAAACGATTATGTAATAGAGATCCTGACGATCTCATTTATTATATCTCCAATTTTATGATATTATTATGAGATTATAAAGTGGACTTAGTTTGCTAATGCCAAATTACTATAAAAACGCTGTTGTCTGGCTTTTTCTCGCTTTTTCTGATATTTCTTCATATATCATGCTCAAATCTGATTTTTGGCCATTGGTAACCACTTTTTGGCGTCAACAGTTTGGTTCTTTCACTGAGAATTGAATTCTCAAACTTCTTAAGGGTTCCACTCAACTTTTGGATCACCAAGTCCAAGAAGAAATCCTAGTTTCAGTCATCTTCAGTAGCCCTGGTTTCCAATACTTCTGCACATGCTTTGGAAAGCAGAAGCAGCAACATCCACATCGCTAGTAAACACCAATTTTGTCCCAGTTCTAGGTTCGACCCCGGTCAGGTCGGCTCTTCCCGGGTCGACATCGACCCGACCTGACGACTATTCAATGGATATTGCACTTTGGAAGGCTCCCCGTATGCAGCTTGGCCCGAAGCAGGTATTGGGTCAAGGTGAGATTGGTTTGAATAACCATTGTCATAACAATGTTCAAGCCCATGTCGACCAATTACAGATCGACTAACTCTTATGAAACTATCCAGGTCGACCAACTCTTCCAGATATACCAACCTAGATTACTAGCCATTTCTAAAGCCTGCCATCGACTCGAGACAATGTCATTTTCAGAAAAAAATGCAATTTTAAATCGTTTCAAAGAAGGCTCGATCTTCCGAAATCGAATGAACCGGGCGGTGCCCACCTGCTCGACCTAACCGGTTAGGTGATCGTCGCTGGGACTGTGGGGCCCCGGAACCCCACTGGCGCCGCACCCGGACCCGCTGAAGGCTCGCCTTCGGCTCGTCACTCGGCTCGCCTTCAACTCGACATATATTTTGGCCAACAATAATCGTAACTTATCATCCAAGATTTGACGGATGGTCCGAGAATATTAACAACGAGATGATAACGACTGGGATTCTTCCAAGAGCCATCACCCCCATTTACTGAGGTTATTCAATCCTGATCGACTGCTTCAGTCTTGCTGGAAGATCGACGAGTTAAAAGTTTGAAACACTTAAGCCTGAATGTTGATTGATTGTCTATATATCGGCTCACATTCGCCGGCGTGGAATCGAATACATAACCGCGGATGGATGAGGCATGTCTACATTCCTAGCCTCTGTATCCCACTTCCTGACATGGAAAAGACAAACTTCTATAAGCATGGATCTATTGTTTTCATGTCGATCACCGTCTTAGCACCGACAAGATGAGATGCCACCATAGTAGTTCTGATTTGACTACCTGACTTTTATTCCTTGCCCTCAATGTGGGGACAAGAAGGCGATTCAAAGGAAACACACCATCATCATTCACCCACAAAGGCCGCTTGATTGCCTTAATTATCCCAATACCCAAATCAAGGTCTGATCGTTCTTGGCATTACCAGCCCACGAGGAGTTGAAAAGACTTCATTCTTCAACTAGAACTTCAGCGGTCATCACCTGTCCGAGATGGGACAAATCGGAATGGACTGGCAAAGGATATGCGACACCATTCCCATTTTGAATAATACTCATTCCTTTATCATGATTATTTTTTTCCCATATCTCTTATCCTTGCATGCTTTATGAGTTATTTATGTGACTAATAACTCTTGTGAATTTATGTGTGAATAATATAGGTACCCAGAGTCTGGTACTGATCATACTTCCAATACATGCATGCAGAACTACAAAACTTTGGCATAATGAGCCTAACTGAACCACTCGTTTACAAAACCATGTCCCCCCCCCCCGTCCGAGGAAAGTTTTACATCTCAAGGTGGATCTGACATGACCATCCACTACTCGGCTCATGCGTGGCACGACTCAAGACAATTGTGCATCGACTTTTGCATTTCAAAGTCCGAATCTGACTCAGAATGGACGCAGTTCAATAGTCCATATGGATGGATCCTATGCTTGGCGCCATCGGATTACGTGAATCCAAATAGAGGCAGCATCGCCCATCAACATACTTACTTTCCAATCATGCATTTTGCCTTTACATGCTTTATGAGTTATTAACATGACTAACTCATGCAAATTTGTATATAAATGATGCAGGTACCCGAGATTTTGTACCAACCACTTCTTCCATAGTTTGAACGGAGGAACGTAAAGCTTGGGCGAACGTGATTCGACTATTCACCCGCTTACTCTTAGCCTGATGCCAACAATCTGACGTAAATTAAGTTCGTCTATTCGTTTACTGACTTTTTGCCCTTGAAGTGGGGGGCAAGAGAATATACGCATATGAGTTCGTCGTGAGCTATCTATGCATGGGCTTACTAATAAGGCATCCTCAGCATCTATCTTTCGATTCGCCAGACAAGACATAGAGATGTATTCGGGTGTGAGATAACCACTCAATAGATCAACGACTCCATTCCTTAATCCGACGGGAAGAGTGCAACAATGACAGGGGAACGATCCCATGAACAACATAACAACTTTTTCCTTCGATGTGGGGGCAAAAGGGAAATGTTAAGACGAGGATGAGTATGACTCGACCACTCTCCAATGACATCTTTAACTCTTTCCCATGATTCTGACGGGAGGAGTATAAACTCAATAGGGATGTGAACCAACCATCCCTGATGGCGACCTTTGCTCTGGACGTGGGAGCAAAGGGACGATGCCAAGACAAATGTGACCTGACTGTTTGCCCGATTAACTCTAATTCTCAGAGCTTGGATAGGAGTATAAACCTAGGACGAGTGTAATGGGCACGCCAAGATTTAAGACCACTTGATCCACAGCTCTAACCCTGATTGACGAAGGGAGGGTTTAAAGGACGAACAACGGTGTCCACAACTCTAACCTAAACTGACTTTGGGAGAGTATAAAGGACGAGCCATGACATCCATAACTTTAACTCTCACGACTTGAGAGAGAGTATAAATCTGTTGGGTTATTGTGAACGGTGCACCATGACTTATGACCACCAAACCCATAACTCTAACTCTCACAACTTGGGAGAGAGTATAAAGGACAATGTTGCGACGTGCATGCAATATTCATCACCCTCCGACTGAGGACAAGATTATAAAGGACTTACGGACCGGACGTCCGAACGAATTAACCCGGTTCCTACCAATGCTGTGGGCATGGGCATAGACTTCTGAATTAACTTCAAACATGCTTCGAACGCGACCGGTGTTTCAAAGTTAAATAGAGGCTACAGACACTATACCTCCAAACTATGACACCTGACACTTTGATATTTAAAAGTTCTATGCTAGATAGCTTAGCACTTAACACATTTTCGTTTCAAGCTAGACTTGCTTGTGACATAAAGATTGACTTAGTAACTTGCAAATTAAATGAATTGTTCTATTCAAATTGCAGGACTATGTACAAATACAAAGCAAAGACACGAGGGACACACTCGCATACAAAAACAAAGGGGTCGTGTTCGAAGGACTGATGTCGAATTCTAATGCTGAACTTCCCACACGACTCAATGCAACGACCGAAAGGAGACCTCGAGAGAGGGATGTTCAATAACACGTCACACAACTTAAGGTAATGACTGAAAGAGGGCCTTGTGAGTGATATCTAGAATCGACACACATGCCCATATGTGACTGACTATAGCCCAAGTGCAATGACGAGTTTCACATTGCAAGTACACTACATGAAATATGCAATGACTCGAGCACTTGGACAACACAAACACTTAAGCTATGAAAGCCATGCATTTTTTATGCATACATGTCTGAATTTGAAATGGGTGCACCTGTCTTTTTCCATTACCCCCGGACTGGGGGCATAACCATTGAAAGTATTTACAAACGGTATAACTTATTTGCATGTACATAACTTATGCTTTGATCCTGAGAGGCCACATGTGGACCACAAAAGGGGTGCAAAGTGACCATCCATTGACTGATCCCAACCCACTTCCCAATTGGAAGGGGAAGAATGAGAGCATTCAAAGTGAATACAGTCTAACCTCTTGCAGCCCAACTTCGATCCTCAGAGCTTGGATGGGAGAGAAGAAACCAGTATGGGTTGAATATCAACAAATCATTTTGCATCCAACTCTAACTCACGATATGATAAGGAAGTATGAATCCTGAGAGGACATGGATTTTACGTTTGCTACTTGGTCAAGCCCCCAATGACAGGGGACGAAGAGTGTGAGACATGAAAAGCATGAATCTACTACTCGACTACTCTATGCAAATTTTCAACATCTTAAAGTTCCGCAGGATCCCAAACTACATCAAAAAATGATGACCTCAATGGAACTGAGCATGAAGAACAAACTCAACAAGAGTATGATGACTATTTTGGACTACAGTGAAACATAAACAAAGAGGACCGACCTAACTGGCTCAAATGATAAGAGTAACTAAGTTCACTGGCGCTCGATAAGCCGATCCTCATTTTCTAGCTAAAGTGAAGGAACGATGCCTAGGCAAATGAGATTCGACTATTTGCGTGTTCAACTTTAACTCTCGCCGACTCGAGAGAAAGTACAAAATGACTTGGGTTGGCTAAGACCACCATACCTGCAACTCTATCCTAAAACAACGACGGAGAATATGAGGACTTAAGGATTGGATGTCTAACTGACTTAGCTTGACCCCCACTGAAGCTAGGGCGAAGAGCACTGGCTTTGTGTGTGCCTCATCGACGTTGTGGGCTTGGGGGTCAGGTTACAGACTGGCTTTGAACACGTTCTTGACTTGACATGTGATTCAAAGGATATATACTATACCTTCAGGCTATGGCACAACTTGTCTTACTCATTCAAGCGAGACAGCTTACGAGTTCAACATGACTTGACTTTACACATTCAAGCGAGATAGCTTATGAGTTAGGCCTGACATTGAAGACCAAAATCGCGAGTACATTGAATGGAGAATGACACTAAGATTTCTAATGCCTTATGATTTTGACAATATCTCGTACTGACTCGTACGTGATCATTTGGACCATAAAAACGATCCAGAGCGATCATGGATTTCTCTAAATATGGTCTGATGCGACCATGGATTTCTGGTCTTTTGTTAATACGGTTCGGAGCGATCATGATTTTCTAGCTTTATATTGGTAAGATATGGCACGACATGGATTCCTAGACTACTATTTCAACGATTCGGGAAGTAAAAAGCCAGATGCGATGTCAAGTTCACATGCCATTTCTGATTTTCTACATTATCTCATGACTTGGATAACCAAACCATGCACTGACTTGTGTGTGACTAATGATCTGACTTGACCTTACACTTGACCATGCTATATCTTCAAAAATGATTATGTAATAGAGATCCTGACGATCTCATTCATTGTATCTTCGACTTTATGATATAATTATGTGATTATAAAGTGGACGTAGGCTCATTAACGCTGAACCACTATAAAAACATTGTTGTCTCGCTTTTTCTCGCTTTTTCTGATATTTCTTCATATATCATGCTCAAATCTGACTTTTGGCCATTGATGACCTCTTTTTGGCGTCAACGATATGTATATATTCTACTATTTCACTATTCCTTTCGTCTTGAATACTTAAAAAGGTTTTAATGTACTTAACCCTTCGATACAAGTATAATCACAGATCAATTTCTAGATTTCCTTTCTAACTTCAACATTTCAAAACGTATTCATATACTTATCCCTCTGGTATAAGTATATATATAATTCAATCTTAAGATTTTCTTTCTTTAAAGTATAATCAAAGAGGTTAAAATCACTGTTAAATAAAGAACTTCTTCTCTTTTCTAAGTTAACCATCTTATTCAACATCTTAATCCTTAAAGATTTATATACTTGTTCTATCTTTAAAATCCATTATTAAAGATTTATGTATATTCAGACTTGTTAAACTATATGTTTCAGTTTAACTATATTCAAAGGGTTTAAAAACAAATGTTGCTAAAATACTATTTACAACAACCCAAAACAATTCTTTATAACCATCTTTAAACGTTCGTTTAAAGATTCGATTATATTAATTTTGATGATATAATCAAAGAGGGTTAAAGATGAATGTAAATAACACATTGTCATAACAAACCCAAAACAGTTTTTACACTTATTCACATCTTTAAAATAGTCCTTTAAAGATGTAAATATCGATAAACATTCAGAAAAGTCGGTGTGTACGACTTAAGCAGGATCTTTATATGGATATTGCAGAAATAATAAACTAACTAATTAACTACAATAGTTACGTAGGTAAAACTAAGCTATAGATATATATCACAAATAAAAGATAAAAGTAGTAAGTAAAGACACCAGGAATTTTATACTGGTTCGGACTTCCCGCCCTACGTCCAGTCCCGAAGCTCCTCTTCAGAATTCACTATCACGCCCTCTTTTAACCCGGAGGAATAGGTCATAATGCACCTGAGCACCAACAAGGATGTCCACGCCTTAGCACCCACACAGGACTTCACAAATTACAATAATTTTGACTTTTGTATGTGTTCTCTAATCAACACTGAGTAGTCACAATGAAGTACAACCTTCCTATAATCTTATCCTCAAGTATTTGAAATGTTTGTGAAGATTGAAGGAAGTTTGTTGCTTGTCGAATCAAATGATATGAAATGTTATCAAAGATTCGACAAGTAACTTGAATTTGAGAGAGCTTTTGAATGCAATGAATATAGAAGTTCAAATCAGAAAATAGAGAGAATAGAATGATAATCGGTGATTTGGAAAACATGTTTGTAGTGCTTATATAATTGTAGAAGAGTAGCATTCCTTCATGAATAGTTTCTGTAAAGAGTTGCGTCCATTTCCATTCATAATTGAAGAGAAATCTCTTCATTAAAGAAGGTGACCCTTTATAAAAAGGTTTCTATTTTGAATCATTCAACTGGTCTAAAAACCATTAGTCGACTGTTTGAATCATACTGTAAAACGTTTGGATTTGAAACCTTTTAAAACTAGCTGTTATTGTATAGAAATTTGTTGACTAGTCAACTGGTCATATTTCTACCAGTCGACTGTACAACTGAGTCTGTACAATCATGGCTTTTTAAAGCCTTATAATATATATATATATATACACACACCCCTTGTTTTGTATATTCGTGTTATACTTGAGAATGGATTTTAACACAATTCTAACATGACCCAGTACGTGTGTTTATATATATATATATAAACTTATCTCCATGACATGATTTCCATTGCTCTTCTCTTTGTTGGCATTAATCAAAATTCTTGTTTTCAACATTCTCCCCCTTTTTGATTGATGACAACATCAAGCATTCTGTTGAAATATTGAATTTATCCCCCTGAATTTATGCTTGTATATATATTTAGCTCCCCCTAAATCTGTGCAACATTTTGTTAGTTCATAATATAACATATACTTACCGTGCGACTTCCTGTAACAAAATGTTAGCATATAGCATAAATATTCTATAAATTTGATATATTTATCATATGATCATATAATAAATATATTGATACATTATTCTCCCCTTTGTCATCAATAAATAAGAATAAATGCTATGAGAAAGCAATAATCGAGAATAGTAGAGAACAAAAATAATTATAGCACCTTCAGCAGATATTGTATCATGTGCTTTTTCGATAAACTAAAATGTTTATTGATAGATACTTAGAGATACCGAAAATAGCCTTCTTTTTGTTGTGGTGTACCTGCAAAAAAATACGATATATATATTGTGGTAGCCACTTGCTTCGTTTGGGTCCAGGGGTTAGATGGAAGGTACCATACCCAAGAGGGTTTAATGGAACCTTTAAAGATAAAATTTTCATTATTAACTACTAAAAAAATAATCATTGATATACTTTTCTCTATTTCTCCAATTTACAGGAACCCAAATACTCAAGTAATCTCTATTGATATTCCTTTTCGTACTTCTAGATCTATTATACATATCTTTAGTAATAGAAGTATATGAATTTGTAGAATAATTGTATCTTGGATATGCATTAGTACTAGCAGTGATATTATTACTGTACATAAAAGCATATCTAGTACTACTTCTATGATTATATCCTAAACCACTTTTGTCATGTAAAGGTAGAGATCTAGATAAAATCATATTCAAATCATTTTGACCTTTATTAAATTTCGCGAACTTATTTGTACATTTATCAAATTTAATTTCAAAGTTGCGACTGACATTTTCAAAAGAAACTTTGTTATTTTGAAAATCATCAATTTCCTTATTTAATTCAGAGTTCTTCCTTTTTAAAGTACTATTCTCAGTTTTGAGACCACAAATTTGAGATCCTGAATTATCTGAAGAAGATTGTAATTTAAAAAAAAAAACTTTTGAGTTAGAAATTTCATTTTTCAAAATATTATTATTCACCTTTAAAAACTCATATTCTTTAGATAATTCTAAATTCTTTTCAGTTAAAGCTCCATTCTCTTTTTCAAGAGACGAAATTAAAGAATTAGAATTATTTAAAGAATCTTCTAATGATTTATTTTTATTTTGCAAAAGATCGATTTCCTTTAAAAGCCAATTGTTTTTATCTTCTAGTTGCCCATTTTCTTTTTGAAGGAAATATTTTTGAGAAACGAGCTCTTCAAAGGTATTTTCAAAATATTGGCTTATTTTACTGAAAAGTTGTTTTCTTCTTTTAATTTGGAATTTTTTTGCTCACAATTTTTTGACTTGGCTAAAATAATTGCATTAAGTGTACCTAAACTTTTTAAATATTTTAACAATTTTTCATGGTCTAATAAAATATCTTTGTATAAAGAACCTACACATACCGATTGTGATCTGACCTTAGCCATGAAACATTTGTTTTCTTGCTCTCTTGATTCTGCCTTGTTGCTTTTCCATTTTCTAATCCCTTGACTAGATTTCTTTATTGCCATTTATTCTAGGATGGTTTTACGATCTCTAGAATACCAGGCTCTGATACCAAATGAAAAGTCGATATGTACGACTTAAGCAGGATCTTTACATGGATATAGCTGAAGTAATAAACTAACTAGTTAACTACAATAGTTAAGCAGGTAAAACTAAGCTATAGAGATATATCACAAATAAAGATAAAAGTAGTAAGTAAAGACACCAGGAATTTTATACCGGTTTGGACTTCCAGCCCTACGTCCAGTCCCGAAGCTCCTCTTCGGAATTCACTATCACGCCCTCTCATAACCCAGAGGAATAGCTCACAATACACCCGAGCAACAACAAGGATGTCCCCGCTTGAGCACCCACACAGGACTTCACAAATTACAATATTTTTGACTTTTGTTTGTGTTCTCTAATCAACACTGAGTAGTCACGATGAAGTACAACCTTCCTATAATCTTATCCTCAAGTATTTGAAATGTTTGTGAAGATTGAAGGAAGTTTGTTGCTTGTCTAATCAAAAGATAGGAAATGTTATCAAAGATTCAACAAGTAACTTGAATTTGAGAGAGCGCTAGAATGCAATTAATAAGAAGTTCAAATCAGAAAATAGAGAGAATAGAATGATAATCGGTGATTTGGAAAACATGTTTATAGTGCTTATATAATTGTAGAAGAGTAGCATTCCTTCATAAAGTGTTTCTAGAAAGAGTTGCGTCCATTTCCATTCATAACTGAAGAGAAATCTCTTCATGAAAGAAGGTGACCCTTCATAAAAAGGTTTCTACTTCGAATCAGTCAACTGGTCTAAAAACCAACAGTCGACTGATTGAATCATAATGTAAAACGTTTGGATTTAAAAACTTTTAAAACTAGCCATTATTGTACAGAAATATGTTGACCAGTCGATCGGTCATATTTCTACCAGTCGACTGGTACAGCTGAGTCTGTACAGTCCTGGCTTTTTAAAGCCTTATAATATACACACACACACACACACACACATGTTGTTTTGTATATTCGAGTTATTCTTGAGGACAGATTTTAACATAATTTTAACGCGACTCAATACGTATATATAACCTTATCTCCAGGACATGATTACCATTGATCTTCTCTTTGTTGACATTAATCAAAATTCTTGTTTTCAACACATTCGACACGGTGAATTACTAGTGATTCTTAAATAATTGATTATAACAGGAGTGTTATAATCCAAAACCATTTCCAAATCTAATAAAATAGCTCAATTGGTTCCAAAATATATATAAAGTAAAATAGCTTAAATACTAATTTTAAATAAAAGAATTTAAAAGGATAAAATGCAATATAGTGTTACAGTTTATAATAGGTTTAAGTAAAAGAATTTAAAAGATTGTTTTATATTTTAAAACATTCACTTCCCATTCGTATAATTTCCCCAATTCAGTCCAGTTATGCCAAACACACCAAATTGTGTGAAATAGACAAACTCAATATATTCTATGAAATAATGTATTCACTTCACGAAAATTTCACATATAACAACATTATATAATCAATGGGGTCCACAGTCAGGTTTAGCACACAATCAATTCATAATACAACATAAGAATATAAATATGGAATAATCATATTGAGGAATCCTATTGGATTCCTCCAACCTGTCCCTTTGCATCACAGCTCATATCTCAGCACATATACATGTAATGCAGTCCAATATTAGCTAATTCATATAAGATGAATATTCTGCTAATGTAGGTAGTGTCAAAGGATCATCCACTCATAGGCGAGAACTAGATATATATCGGCAACCACCGATAAAGTAATAAATCACCCAAACAATTAATTATACGTATAAATATGTGAATGCAATAGTATAGCAATAAGCATGAGCTAAGCTCACCATCCATTCCAATCAACGATAATACGTTATTTTATCTAATTTCAAACAAGCGTTTGAAATTAGATAAAATTCCTAACTTATGAAAATGATTTCAATCCATAGGTTACGCATAGTATTCTTCGCTACAAACGCAACGCAACTAACGGCTCGTCAATCGGACATCGTATGAACTGTTTATGGGTATTACAAGTTAATATAGAATTTAAAAACAATAATCACTTAATTATTTAATTAATAAAACAACCTCACCCCCATTCCACGTGACTGCCCTTCTTCCCCAATTCTCAAATTAAAATTCGCGCTTCCTTCCTGTACATTTCCTAGCCCATGTTGACTGCCTCTTTGACCAAGTTTCACCACCGCATCGGTCAACGACTCCCATCACAACCACCAACAAATTAACCTACTTCGCACCACCTACTTAGTCGTCGCCACCGTATGCAACCTGATCCCTTATTCAAAACCCGATCTCAACCAAAAACTGTCAGCTACAGTGAAAATCTCAGGCCCTAAAGCTTGACCGGACCTCGCCTCTTCAATGTCACAACTGTCGTTCGTCGCCAAAAGACCGTTGGTTACCATGCGTTGGTCCATCCCCTGCCATGTATGCGTTGAAACTCAGACGTAGCTTCAACGGTACAAAATCCGAGCACACCTAAATTTATGCACACCCAGTTTGAAGCTCTCAAGCACAGCAGCCCAAAGGATCTGTAACGACCCGCAAATCCGTGCTATCTGAGTTGACTAAAAACACCACACGTCCAACCCAAATTGCACAGAAATACGAATCATTTTTAGAAAGAAGTTAGAGGATGAGAAATAGAAAGAAAGAAATATTAGAATAGAAGAAAAACGAAGATCACAAACTCACAGCGGAACGAATAAAATATATTATATAACATAACTTTTGAAATACAAATCAGTAACTTTATATACATACCATCATCAGAGCACAACAGTCATTTCTGGAACAGTTATAAACACCTGTTTCCAGATACAACATAGTACACAGCGGAAATACGATAATCTACAGCTAACTGGTGAAGCCTCCTGCTTCCAGCTCCTCCAATTGAATCTGTGAAATCCCGACTACTTGACTGCCCGTACAAATTTGGGCACCCAAGAGTTTGGGGAAAACAAAACAAAATAAACTCTGGGTCAGTCATGGGACTGGTGTGAGTAAACTCAAATCATTGGTTTAACCTTTAAAACCCTTTCAAAAGAAAAGATAATAGTAAGACCAGCCCACACATAAACATGGACGGTTTTTACCTTACTATAACCCAAAACACTTTGATACGAAAATCCAGTGATATTATAACAATGTTTACAACAAGTAAATAACCAAATAGCAGAACGCTTGCATCTCACGCTCCACATATATAGTATAAAATCAAAAACCGCATGGCGCTTATTGGAGATTGGATTTCCAACATGACAAGGTATGGAACCACCTTCCGCTAGTGTATCTCTAGAGAGGAATACACTAGGTTCAACAAGAACATCTTGTAACCCGACCCACACATGACCGACCACTCATTTCGCTTGAGTGTATCGAATGTATATCACCAACGGTTGGGATCAGCAACCGCCTCCCGACTGGGACAACATCGAATAGAATAAGAAATTAAATGAACCTCTAGATAGGTGATTATACATCCTAATGGGTGCGACCCACATAGCCATGCTGCCTGCCCGATTTTTGTCCTTTCCCGGTTGTTGAGGCCTGAGGCTACGAATACTTACCATTCATTGATAGCACAATCACTTTGAACGCCACATTGTTAGATCCGTTAATCACTAGTTGAGTTTGCACAAATATTCTGGATGTTATGCTAAGGGAATAAATCCGTTGCAACCATATCTATTTATACAGACCAACCCATTTGATCATTGGAAATACTCTGTCAGACATTCGTCCATTTACGTTCGTTCTGGGATTGAACGAAACTGAAGGCACTATTTCTATTTAATAGAAAGAGTCCTTGCACTTTACTCCGTCTTCAATATATTCAGCATACTTGGTTCGCAACGCTTATGTCGATACGGAGTGGTTTTTCAGATAATAATCCAACCGGTCTCTCCATATTGACAACGATGGTCAAAAACTTCGATAGTCTGTGATTTAACTATCGAATAAAAACAAGTGTTCATCCAAACATATCAAACAAATCACTGGGCTCTTTAATTAATATTTCATTAATTAAATCTCTTCTCATTTCCTTGTCAATATTTGTTAACCAAATATTTACAAGTATCGCCTCCTTTTATTTTCTATAGTTAGAAAATATTTTCGATTTTAATTGGAAAACATTCCAATCACTTATCTCTTCCACGAACTCATTTAGTTCTATACTTAGAGAACATTTGTTATTTTATTTCCAAGTTTACATTTATTTGGGTTAAAACGGATGTTGTGTAAAACATCGTTACGACAACCCAAATATATACATTCAACTAAATCTCTTTAAACGTTGATCTTCGAGACTGAGTTTTGCTATTTATCGGTTGTTAATGAAACCAATCAAGTTGGGGTGTAATTACCTCTCAGACCTTGACTGAATAACATTCATAACGTCAAAACAGACAAGACTACTTACTCGAATAATCAATACTATACAAACCAATTATCTATTTTTAAAACACGTATACATTTCCCTTGTTATTTTTAACAAATCTAAGTTATAGTTTTCCTTCTTGTTTCAAATATCCTATTTAAATTTGTTTCATTATCTAATTCTCTATATATATCGATATATGGATTTCTAGTTATCAAATTTTCTTAAAAATATTCTAACTCCTTAAATTTTCGGAAAAATTCGCCATAACCTCCCCTGTATCGGGAGCATCGGGAAATTTCAAATAGCTTCCCGGTAACTTCTCATCTCGAAAAGAAAAAGAAAAGGCCAAGCGGCTTGCCGATACGGCGCATAAAATCTCATATATGAATTAAACATGTACCTTATTGTCGAGCACACTAATTATATACCTTAATCACTTTATCCCATAACTGTCTCCGGTATATCTATACCTGTACAATTCATTTCAACTTCATACACTCGTTTTGACTCAATTCGTTAAAGTAACTCTTTAACTAACTCTTTGCCCATTTCGCTTGTATATATGAATATAACACGTTTCAAATATATTTCAACTTACTTATCAACTAATTGAATTCAAATTTTAATTTAAGTTCTATATTCGATTTCAAATATATGTTTACAATTCAAAAATTCAATTTTCAAAGTTCGACTTCAATTAACCACTCGATTAACTACTTCTTCTTTGATTTAGTTAATTCTATTCAATAATCAAAAATATGATTATTGTTTCAAAAATCACTTTTCTTACTTCACTTGAGTTCACCTTTATGTTCTAACTCAAGACCAGGTTTTTAAATGGAAATTCGGATTTTTATTTGCTTAAAAATCCCTATATTTATTATATAAAATCCATTATGGTTTTAATGGTTTCTGGCGCTGCACTTTTAAAATTTTGATTTTTGACATAACACAAAATCTATTCGACGAAATCCAGATTTTTCTCTTCCATTAGAAAACTATTTTCTAACTGGTCCTAACGGTTCTTGTTTCAAAAAATTCCGACTTAATTTGACTCCGATATACTCAAATGAAGTTCGAGTCGCCAATTTTCGAACTGCAGCGCTGCGACGAGTTCGTTTTAATTATATATATATATATATATATATATAAACTTTTAAACTTCGTTTGAATGAAATTCAACTCCATTCTGATATATTTTAATATATTCAAATCCATAGTTTAAATTCCATTTGAATTCCATATTCAAGTCCCATAGTTAATTCTATTTCGAGTTCTATTTGAAATTCTATTTTCAAAATTTTATTTCAAGTTCTACTTTGAAATTCTACATTTGAATTTCCCTTATTCAAATCCCATTTTCAATCTCCAATTAAATTTCTATATTCAAATCTATTTGAAATCCTAATATTTAAACTCCATTTTCTCTAATTTGAAATTCCAAATATTTCAAATTACATTTTCTTATATTTGAATTTCCATTTTTGAATTTCCTTAATTTCAATCCCATTTGAATTTCTACGTTCGAATTCTATATTTGAATCTCCTTTAAATTTCATATATTCAAACTCCATTTGAATTTCTACATTCAAATTCCCTTTGAATCTTCTATTTGAATTCTGTATTCAAATTCCATATTTTAAATTCCATTTGAATTCTCTATTCAAATCCCATATTTAAATCCCATTTGAATTTCTATATTCAATTTCTATACTTGAAATTCCATTTGAATTCTATTATTCAATTTCTATTCTTGAAATTCCATTTGAATTCTATTATTCAATTTCAATTCTTCTTTGAAATTCTATATTTCAAATTCAATTCAATTCTTCTTTGAAATTCAATATTTCAAATTCATTTATTCAAATTCCTTTATTCCTCTATTCACATTCCTTTATTCACATTCCTTTATGAATTTCTATATTCAAATTCCATATTCAATTCTTTTTGAATTCTCGATTCAAATTCTATATTCAATTCTGTTTGAATTCTCTATACTCAAATTTCTATATTCAATTCTGTTTGAATTCTCGATTCAAATTATATATTCAATTCTGTTTGAATTGTCTATATTCAAATTCCTTTATTAAGTTTCCATTTGAATTTCTATATTCAAAATTCTATTTCAAATTCTTTTATTCAAATTCTATATTCAAATGTTATACTCAAATTTTATTTGAATTATATATTTAAAAATTTCATTCCAAATCCTATTTGAAATTTCTTTTGTATTTCAAATATTCCAACTCCTTCCTAATATTTAAATTCTATTTAAATTTCTACTTAAAAATTCTATTTCAAGTACTATTTTGAAATTTCATTTAAAAATTCTATTTTGAAATTTTATTTCAAAATTTCATTTTTGAATTTCTATATTTTTAAATTCTACTTGAATTTCAAATTCTATTTGAGAAAAATAGAATTTCCCTTTTAAACCTCAAATATCCTTCTCATGATATTTTAATAAATTAACACATGGCCCAGTGATATTTAAAACAATCAAATCACCCAATTTTCAATCATTTGATTTTTAACACGTCATATATTAATATATATGAAATCAAGCAAACAAACAAACAAACAGATAATATATTTTTGAGGAATCCAGTCGGATTCCTCCAACCTGTTTTCCCTGCATCCACAGATGTTAGTCAACAGAAATAATACCCATCCTGCTTCGTGGCAGGACATCGCGGTATAGAAGGTCATCCACTATCATAGCGTGGGGCGTATAGGGTAATCATCCGCTATGAAACTGCGGGCATCCGCTAATGATACTGCGGGAAATCCAACCACCAAACCAATATATATATATATATATATATATATATATATAGTAGTCACCCTAAATAACTAATATATTTAAAACAACCAGGAAGCATTCAAACAAGCATCAAACAATTATTTTTAACGAATAAAATAATTCTAAATAAAAGGTGAGTGAGATTTACTCACCTCGATTTTTCCTTTGTTGAATATCCATCTAAATTCAGCATTGGCGACTAACGAATTTTTCTCGAATCATCTCGAATAAATTTACTTCTTACCTACGATGATTTTATTTATATTTATTGATTAACTATTTTTAGTTAACTAAACATCTTGAAATAAATAACGAATTAATCTTTTTATGTATTTAAATTTCGAAAAGGTGTGTATACCTTATTTTCTCGGAATCTCGATTAACCGGCGACACAACTTGCCGATTAACTCCACCTTCCTGAATGGCTCCCAAAACTATGGTTCTCCACTTTGACATTTCAGCAAACACCTCCTGGACGACTCCCATCTACTTCTCAAGCACACACCATTTCTGCCATGTGAGTCCACGTTTAATAACTACAGTCCCAATCCCTTAAACAGCCTACAGTCACCACCGAGCCTCAATGTAATACAACCGACTCCCTCCTTCCCATTTACAGTCTCCAGGAATTCACGATAACATACCTGCCGCCCTTCCCCAAACCACCGCACTCTATCCCATTCGCACCCTCTTCATAGCTCAGAAGAACCCATAATCGCGAGCGCTCTGCATGTTCAGTCGAGCTTTCAGGAATCGCACCCCACGAAGTCCCTTCCGCAACTCCCCCTTTTTCTTCGAACGCGATTTCGAATAGCTCAGTACCCATAACATGAATCGCACCTGAGCTTTGAACAAACTAACGGATCCTACTCGAATTGATTTATGCGATAATGATTTTGGGGTTTTTTCTTTTTTTCATGCTTGGGAAAAGGAACGAATGAAGGCAGAGAGCTTCTGAGGACTTTGGATTAAGAATCGAAGAAATAACAAAGGCAAGGCCTTTATTTTATAGGTGTGAATGAAGACAGAAAGTACATGGCAATTAAATTGATGTTTTGCTTTGCTGTTAAGGTAGGAAGAAATTTTGACATCTCGAGGAAGAAGGCTTGCGATGTTGGTCGACCTGATATTGAAAATGGAAGACAAATTTCTAGCTTGAGGAAGAATAGGTCTGCGGTGTTTGATGGTTTAGGGTGGCGCCATTTATTTGTTGTCTTCATTTATCATGAAGCTAGGAGACCACACTGAACTTGAAGTGAAAAAAAATGTATGCTACGGTAGGCTTAGTGTAGTAAAGAATAGTCAGCTATTTATTTTTATGTTTCTTGTTCTTTATTTTATTGGTTTAAAACAATGTATATTTATTCAATTAAATAACTTACAAGATCTCGAGGTTCCCGAACCGCTATTCAACCGTGACGACCAACGTTTTCAACAATATTTGCAATTCTAGATTTAGCAGAGAAGTTTCTGGAATTAAATTTAACTAAAAACGAGATATTACAATTTAAATTACGATTTAAATAAAATTCGATTTAAAATATAAATCAATTTCAATCAATGTAATTCATCTATAAAAATATATTATTATCGTTCTAATTCAACATAGAATTTATATTAATCAACTGAACTGTTTTTCAATTCAGTTTTAATTGTGAATCAAATTGTTTGTCAATAACTCGATATATTCGAAATTATATCCTATATCGATTATTTAATCGATACATTCAATATAAATTTCATTTATATATCTAATTCAACATTTAAAATAAATTTAAATGTTTATTATAAAATAGCTAAAAATCCGGACCGTTACAGGATCCAACGATGCTCGATTTCGTTTAGTACTTAATTTTATATAATTTAAGGAAGAAATAAACAAGGAGGCGCCTACATTTCGATCTGTAGAAGAATTAGGTTGTAAAGGAGAGAAATGTTATGTTTATAGGCAAAAGAGGTTTAGATATTTGCTACGATATTTTGATTATAATATTAATTTAAAATATCGTCGATTCTTTTAGCCTCGAACGATCACATAACAATTCCGAATGCGATGAAATTTGACAACCTGCTACAATACAATATTTCGGGCTCGACGGGACTGGTTTCATTAAATTCCAAGACTGTTTGCAAAAACACTATTTTACGTGTTAATTAAATCGAGCTAATATTTAATCGATTTACGAACACTTCTATCCATCGATAGTAAATTATTATTATTATCATTCCCATTCAAACAGAATTTTACATAAGTTACGGAATCAATAAATTTCATATTAACTTCCCATTTCGATTCAGTTATATTAAGTAACTCGTGTTTTCTGAATTTAAGTTATTCAACTTCTAACTTAATCACATTCATATTTAAATAAGTTAAATATTCTGGTACTAAAAATCCGGGTCATTACATTCATCCCCCTTTAAAAGGATTTCGTCCAGAAATCACAAGCTAGGACGAATATAAATAAACCCACTAACTTTACTTCAAAATTTTATTTTAAAATCTTGTTAAAATTCTCTAACATCCAAAAATTACGGTGAATTTCGCCAGCACCTCCTTTGTATGGATCGATCCGAAAAACCATAACTGCCACATAGGGCCTCACTCAATCCAAAAAGAAAACAAAAGCCAAGCGGCTTCCCATATCTGGGTCAAAAATCCATCAAACCCAATCAATAACACAAATGTGTACCTATTTGTCGAGCAACAAATCTCTACTTATGAAATCAAAAAGTGACTAGCGCCATTTGCTTCCATAAACCTTTGTATATTTACATAACTCTAAAGAAGTAAGCAAATAAACAATTAACACACTAACTCTAACATCTGCATAACAACATAGCAATAAAATGCAACAATCAAATATGATGAACTGGTATCAATGTTGCAAATCCATAAGCAACAATCATATGACAGTATCGTACAGTGTCATATCACTAACAAGCATAACTCTTGATTCATTTAGGTTTTGAAATCCCATCATCACACAAGGATGATAAACAATCCATTAAGCATCACCTTATGCTCAACAGCCTCAGATTAACACTTAACCAGTTATCCATGCTACCTCAAACAACTCAATGATTCAATTACCAAATTCTCCATAAGTCAACAATCTCGCATGAATCATTTTTAAAGCCCATACGAATTACATAATCCATTCGTATGCAATAAAAAATTCAATCACTTTTTCAATCACACAATCTTATTTCCAGACTAGTATCGCGCACTCGATCACTCTAGTGCGAACTCAAAACTGGTTTCTTGATTATAAACCATCATTCCTTCTTACATAGCCATATATTATGATAGATAATTTGAGAATCTAATCAAAAATCCTGTATCTAACTTCATCATCAAGAATCGAGCGGAAAATACCAACTCGGATTGGTATAAGCTACCACAAAATGCGCACTCGAATCTGGATCAAATCGCAAAGTGAATAAAACAACCGAAGTAAATCTTACGTACTCATCCAATCAGTTATAAATATACCAATTTTTTTTCAACTTCGTTCTTAGTATATTATTCAATAGCAATCTCATTTATGAAATATTTCATAAATTTCAACTCCAAGTTATTAAGCATTATATAACCTAAGTTTGTACACTTAACTTTTGAACACTTTTCTATAATCGATTCGATTATATTTCCATGGTTCTTCCTATTTAAATCCTTATTATAAATTGAATCGATTTCATATATATATTTATAATTCATTTCATGCTTACTTTCAAATTTCAGTATATACTTATATTCGCTAAGTGTAAAAATACTAACATACTCAATTTACTTAACTTAACCTAACGGATTCAACAATTCAAAGCATGTTTAAACCTATTACTTCTTAAATTTAATATTCTAAACCTTTAACTTCCTTCATATTATAGTTTTAAATCACGAACTACCAAACCGTGATTTTCTTGAAAATTTGATTTAGCCATAACCCAAAATCTACAAGATGAAATATAATTTTTTTTTCAATAGAAAATTATAATCCAGTAGATCCGGATAATTCTTGTTTAGAAGAATTTCAACTTTATCGGATTCTATACATTAATTTAAACTTCAATTCAGAAAACTACAAACTATTGCTATGAAACGAGCTCGTTTTAATTAAATTTAATTAATTCATTCTAACTTCCTTATGTTTAAAAATTATAAACCAAGTCTCTTACGTTTTCACATAAACTAGTCAAGCATCTAAATTCACTTGGAAATATCGACTATCTAAAATCGTTGATCATTTCAACCCATTACTAAATGAAATCTACCTAACATCATATCAACTAGGATACAAAATTATATAACTCCAATACATAAACTATATGCATCCATATATAACTTAACTGAAAACTTCAAAATTGAAATCCCGGATTTTTGTATTTCAAACACTTTGGATCCAAAATATAAATCTATTAAAATCCAAATTATCATCCACGACAGCAAGTTCTTACTTAGAAACTCGAAAATGAATCCCAATGATGTTGCAGTCATCATCAATATTATTATCCAACGACCAAAGCAAGATCAACGCTTTCAAAATCTTTAAAAAAAATCTTTTAAGCACTCAAACAATTTTAACCAATCTTAAATTTTCTTGTAAGCCTTGAAAATCAATTTCAATCTTATAGGAATTCCAAACCTTCAATTCTCAACTTAAATTCAGTTCACATTTATAAATTTAGTTTTATAAATTACACTTGCATACTTCTTTTTTAAATTCTTTTTAAATAATTCACATTCAGATTGAATACTTACCCAACATCATTATCGAACGCACTATATCATATCGTGAAACTAAATTCACAAGGTGTTCGTTTCCAATGTTCTTAATTTATAAATCTACCCATCCCATGCAAGCAAATGGATAAGATTACTCTTATCCAAACGCAGTAGGCAATACCCATAAACTAGTCCGGCACAACTACAAATCAGCCAATAATTGTTAACGCTCTTAAGTGAGCATGACCAATCAACCAACAAATGATAATAATTTAAAATCATCATTTCCTAACAAATAACTCATCCATATAACTATACTTAGTTATGAAAACTTATTTTATATTTATAAAATATATAACTCTTGGTAACTTATTTCATTTACCAAATTCGAAAAAAAAATATCAAGTAGAATGACTTGTTCGAATGTTTCAGGATCTTTATCAAAACGATGATCAGTCGATCGATTCAGATCCAAAATTCAGAATTAACAAGTCAAACCACCCAACAAAATATTTTGTATTCACTAACAAGTACGCGCTCATATATATAATATATACTCTCAGAACTCAATCTAGGGTGTTACTAACCCTATCTCCAGTGAGCTACAACCCCATACAAGCCTAGGCGTTCGCTAAACCTAACCTTTGATACCAAATGTACCGACCCGACTTTTCGCCTCTCGAAAATCCACACTACTACATCCTTTGTATTCATGTATCTCAAATCAAGTGTCAGGAAGTGTGATAGTTAGGGGAAAAGAAAGGAGACAGAGGAATAAAAGAAAGAAGATATAGAACAGAATCTCACAAGGAACGAATAATCTATAATAATAACTGTGCTCTTTACAAAAAGCAGAAAAACTTTAAATAAATACATAAATCAGAGTAAACAGAAATAATGAATCAGCCTGAACAGTTACAGGAGCTTGTTCTTACAATTGCTGATACATACATAGCAAAATAAATAAAAGAATACTCATATACGTCTCGTCACCAGCTCCTCTTCTACAGCTCCAAAGCAATCCAAGTCCAATCTGTAAATATACTCGGTTTAACCCGAGCATTATCGCAAAATAACACCCAGATCAGGCTAGGCAACCGCATGAGATAACTCAATATTTAAGTAACATATCTTAATACAATTTGAGGTCGTACACATGTCCGTAACAGTTATCCCCTCAATAACATCCAACCGTTTATTAGGAGAAATATTGTTGTATAATAGATAATATCTAGGGTGTATAATATAGATAAATTCACATAGAAGGAATGGTTGCATTGGTTAAATTTGACATTTATTAAGTGTACAAACAAAACCGATAAGGCACGTTCACATATTGGATTTTCCATTGGTGAACTCTCAATACAGATCTGAACTCCATGCATAAGGGTTAGAAAGTACCTCTGAGCATCGTATATCTCTAGATAAAATATACCATAAGGTAAACACAACTGGCTCACGCACGAAAATACCAAAGTGCACCATGTGGAACCAAATATACCCAACTCCCGTGTGCAACTTCAAAGAGCTCCTGCAAAGATTCGATAATAAGCATACACTAGATATAGAGTCAAATATATCATGCCACAGATTAGCAAAACCCCAGATTGTGCTCCAACTCTGTTTTTAGTCATTTCCGATGTCGAGGTTTCGTTCGGCATATTCACATGAGTCTTCATTACTCGAACAGAACAAGAATTCCCAGATGGAATCACACATCTCAATAGATCCTTGAATCACACATAGATTCCTTCACAGATCTCGGAATCACACATGGATTCTAATACATCAACATATCTTGAAATCACATATATATTCCTTCACAGATCTATGTAAATAACACATATAATCAAAGAGGGTTAAAAACAAATGTAAATAACACATTGTCATGACAAGCCGAAAACCGTTTCTATACTTATGTCTTTAAAATAGTCCTTTAAAGATGTAAATATATATAAATATTCGACACGGTAAATTACTAGTGATTCCTAAATCAATGATCAAAACAGGAGTGTTATGATCCAAAACCATTTTCAAATCTTATAAAACAACTCAATTGGTTCCAAAATATATATAGTAATATAGCTTAGATGTAGATTTTAAATAATAGAATTTAAAAGGATAAAATGAAAATATAGTAAAACATTTTAAAATAGATTTAAGTAAAAGAATTTAAAAGACTGTTTTATATTTAAAACGATTCACTTCCAAATTCCATTCCAATTCGTATAATTTCCTCAATTCAGTCAAGTAATGCCAAACACACCAAATTGTGTGAAATAGACAAACTCAATATATTATATAAAATAATATATTCACTTCACGAAAATTTCACATATAACGATGTTATATAATCAATGGGGTCCACGGTCAGGTTTAACACATAATCAATTCATAATACAACATATGAATATAAATACGGTAACAATCATTTGAGGAATCCTGTTGGATTCCTCCAAACTGTCCCCCTGCATCTCAACGCATATCTCAGCACATATACACGTAATACAGTTCAATATTAGCTAATTCATACAAGATGAATCTTTTACTGACGCGGGTAGTGTCAAAGGATCATCCGCTCACAGATGGGAATTAAATAAATATCGACAACCACCAATAAAGCAATAAATCACCCAAATAATCAATTATACATATAAATATGTAAATAACAGTCGATACTATTATACGATACAATAGTATAGCAATAAGCATGAGTTAAAGCTTGACCGGACCTCGCCTCTTCAATGTCACAGTTGTCGTTCGTCGCCAGATGACCATTGGTTACCATGCATTGGTCCATCCCTTGCCATGTATGCATTGAAGCTTAGCCCTAGCTTCAACTATACAAAATTCGAGCGTACCTAAATTTAGGCGCACCCAATTCGAAGGCTTCCTGCATGAAGCTCTCGAGCACAGCAGCCCAAAGGACCCACGGATGTCGATTTCATTTAGTATTTGATATTATATAATTTGAGGAAGAATTAAACAAGGAGGCGGCTACATTTGGATCTGCAGAGGAGTTAGATTGTAAGGGAGAAAAATGTTATATTTATAGGCAAAAGCGGATTAGATATTTTGCTAAGATATTTTGATTATGATATTAATTTAAAATATCTGTGTTTTAGCCTCGAACGATCACATAACAATTCTGAATGCGATGAAATTTGACAACCTGCTACACTATAATATTCCATACTCGATGGGACTGGTTTCGTCAAATTCCGAGACCATTTGCAAAAACACTATTTTTACGTGTTAATTAATCGGGATAATATTTAATCGATTTACAAACACTTCCATTCATCGATAATAAATTATTATTATCATTCTCATTAAAACAGAATTTTACATAAGCTACAAAATCAATTTAATATCATATTATCTTCCCGATTCGATTCAGTTATATTAAATAACTCGTATTTTCTGAATTCAAGTTATTCAACTTCTAATTTAATCACATTCATATTTAAATAAATTAAATATTCTGGTACTAAAAATTCGGGTCATTACATTAATATATATCAGTTAGCTCTGTAATCAATTCTCATTTATAATAAATGTGTTTTCTTTCTATGATATATTTGTTATATAGAACAAATGATTAAATGTTTACACAAAATATATTTAATAGAAAATTCATAGATAGTGAATTTGTGATAGTAATTACAAATGGTTGTAATTACAAGTATTGCATCATTATTTATAATAAACACATATTTCATATATTTCTAGTCAAGGTGTATCGAGACTGGATATTGATGCTTCCATTGAGACTAGAATGTATAATACTCTTCAAATGATGGATATTATATTACTTATGATTATAGAGGCACCTAGGAGCTACGTATTGATAATTATTGAATTAAGAAAAACATATATATCAAGGTCATCTTAGTGTGTGTGTGTATGTATATAATAGATTAAAAAAATTCATTTTGAGCAACAGGAAGATAATGTAAATATAAATTAACATTAATTGCTAATTTAAGAATCATTATAAAAGTTTATAATCAAAACCGGTTAACCTTTTTTTATTTAAATTATACGCACACATAAATATAATGTAATTTTATATTATTTATAAAAAATATTATACGATACAAAAGTCGAGAACATAAACAAACGTATTATCATAGTATGTATATACATAAATACACACACATACCAGTGTGCATGCGCACGCCTGTGTATATATGTGTACATGTGTGTGTGTAGTGCAAGATAATAATGTACGTATACTCGTGATTGTTAGAAACTTCGCAATAGAAACGGCAGAAAATTGTTACAATGAACAGAAACACCTTTAAGTTTTAGTAATAATTTAATGTTATTGCAATTCGCAACATGAAGGAACAATCACAGATTCACAAAGAAATAGTTTTAAACAGTAATATGCAGTCCAAATTCAATTCAATAAAGGAAGAAACAGTTTACCGATTATTGTCCGAGTCCAGCGAATCTGTTGTTTCCT
Organism: Allium sativum; assembly: GCA_030737875.1. Taxonomy (NCBI): domain Eukaryota; kingdom Viridiplantae; phylum Streptophyta; class Magnoliopsida; order Asparagales; family Amaryllidaceae; genus Allium; species Allium sativum. The sequence goes on from CM060916.1 coordinate 1,016,277,267, forward strand.
TGAAATGAAATTGCTCCCTCTATGGCGCTTTAGGTTGTTGAGAAATCAATTCCCAAGGATGAAACGTAACCAGTCTGTGAAGTGCACGAGAATCACAGAGCGATGACGAACGCAAGAAGTTATTTGCACAGAACAGAGCAGTAAAGGAAGAATATGTAGAGGAGATGGAGCAGAAAATAAAATTGTGTTCTGTCTCGTTTTTTGAGTGTTTATATATAGGCAAGAAGAGGTGTCCAATCAAGAAGAGGAGCGACCGTTTGATTTCTAATGGTAGTGACTGTTGGAAAGGTTTCGACCCTTTACCAACAAATGCTACTGTTGGCATTTAAAAATGCGCGGCCAAATTCAAAATGTAATTGTTTCTTAGCACAACAAGCCCAACGGCAATTAGAGTCCCAATTAATCACGAGACCCGAGAGCCTCACGTCCCAAGGTCCTATCTTTGACCTTTAATATTAATTATGAAAGCTCTATTATTCATGCCATTACCCTTAATTCAACCATCTTCTCTTTCTTTTGATATAGTATATCAAGACATTGTATATATAGTGGGATAAGTTTTATTATTTCCCGATATAGGACTTAAAAACTTCTCCAAACCACTTATACATTTCCATCAATCCCCCACATGAATGAGTACTTATATATTCTGTTCTTACAATCGTGAAACATTTATCATATCGGGAAAAAGTAGCACAAAGGCCTTGAACTTTTCCAATTGTTTGATCGTTATAACTTACTGGCTAATCAATGGACTGGACTGTCTTTGAACTGTAAGCCCTTTGTGTAATTCTGTAAAGATAACACATAATAAATGTTCTTTAACTCCTTGGTTCTCTATTTGTGTTCGTTTTTGCCTTGAACGCCGCCTTGGTTTCATGAGTGTTTGAATAATTCGACCTTACAATTCTTCTTGAAGCGGCACCTTTGCACTCACATAGGTGATTCTATGAAGAGTATCCCGTGATACTCCACTTGGTTATTCATAACACCATAGTATAAACATCATTAAAAGCTAAGCTTATCTTATTCTCCGACGGGTTGTGCACCGACTTATCTTAGGAATGGTTGTAATGTTTAATTCAGTACTACCAAGTTTTATCCTTAATTTAGTTATGCCTTTAAGCCTAGATCTTGGGATCTCCAGTCAAATTGGTTGGGTTTCCGTTGAGGAAAACTTTTCAGTTTATAGGTCTTAAGCTCATTCCCATCGATAAGGTTTGAACTTTCTCTCTAGGCAAGCCTTTAGTTAGTGGATCCGCAATGTTATCCCTTGACTTTACATAGTCTATAGCGAACTTGTCTTATGGTTTTATGTCTACGACGAATATGCCTGGAATTACCATTGTACAATCTACTATTAGCTCTTCCAATAGCAAATTGACTATCACAATGCATACATATTAGAGGTACTGGTATTTTCCAATTTGGAATGTCCTCCAAAAAACTCCAAGGATTTCTGCTTCTTTCACAGCTTTATCTAGAGCAACGAACTCTGATTCCATTGTTGACCTAGCTATGCAAGTCTGTTGGATGATTTCCATGAAATCGCTCCATTTCCAAATGTAAGAACATATACACTCATGGATTTTGTATCTTTTGAACCAGTTTTCCAATTTGCATAGTTATATCCTTCTACTACAGAAGGATACTTTTCGTATTGTAACATACAGTTTTGTGTGTACTTCAGATATCCTATGACCCTGATTATTGCTTTCTAGTGATGTTTACCACGATTGCTGGTATATCTACTCAGCTTGCTTATAACATATGCGATATCAGGCCTAGTGCAGTTCATGACATACATAATACTTCCTAATATACGAGAGTATTCAAGTTGATATATACCATCACCATTGTTCTTTATCCAATTTTGGTTCATATATACGAGATAACGCACATCCTTGTGATGTTTTCATAATCTTTATACCCAAGATTACATCAGCCACTACTAGGTCTTTCATGTTGAATCTAGAGGATAACATATCTTTTGTAGATTTTATTATGGCCATATTATTCCCTAGGATCAACTAATCATCAACATAAAGACAAAAAATGACATATCCAATATTCGTATATTTTACATAGACGCATTTATCTGATTCGTTTATTTTGAATCCATTTGATAACATAGTTTCATCAAATTTCTCGTGCCATTATTTTAGTGCTTGTTTAAGGTCATAAAGTGACTTTACTAACTTGCACACCTTATTTTCATTTCCTGGGCTTAGAAACCCTTTAGGTTGCTGCATATATATTTCTTCTTCTAGTTCATCATTCAAAAACATAGTTTTCACATACATTTGGTGTATTTCCAAATATAATATGGATGTGATTGCAATAAGCATCCTAATTGATGTTATTCTAGTTACTGTGAACATGTATCAAAGTAATCTAATCTTCCTTCTATCTAAATTCTTTTATTACAAGTCTTGCTTTATACTTGTCTATTAAGCTGTCAGCTTTTAGTTTTTTTTCTTAAATGTCCATTTATATCCTAGTGGTTTTGATCCTTTAGGCAGAACCACTAGTTCCCACGTATGGTTTTGTAAAATGGATTCTATTTCACTATTGATAGCCTCTTTGCAGTATGGAGCCTCGGGAGATGACATTGCTTGTTGGTAAGTAAGAGGTTCATTTTCTATCATATATGCATATAAATCAGGTCCAAAGGTTTCAGAGGTCCTTTGATGTGTGCTCCTTATAGGTTCCTCTACCTCTGTTTCAACATTTCTTTCATGCGAGTGTTGATTAACATTATCCTTAGGAGTATCTGCATCTCTTGATCTCTTATGAACAATAGTTTTAATAGAGGATTTTAAAGGATAAATATGTTCAAAGAATCTAGCATTTCGTGACCCGATAATGATGTTTTCATGAATGTCATCAATTTTGGATTTGTACACCAAAAATAGATATGTGCTACTATTATGAGCATACCTGGTGAATATGCAATCTATAGTCTTTGGTCTAATTTTGACCTTTTTCGGTTTTGGTATTTCTACTTTGGTAAGACATCCCCATACTTTCAAGTATTTGTAGGTTGGTGGTCTATTTTTCCAAAGTTCGTAGGGAGATTTAGATGTTTTCTTTCATGGTATTGTATTCAAAATGTGATTTTCCAGAAGAATAGTTTCTCCCCAAAAGTTATCTAGCAAGCCAAAGTTAATTAATAAGGCATTCATCATTTCTTTATGAGTTCTATTTTTCTGTTCGGCTATATTGTTGGATTGAGGTGAATAAGGGGATGTAGTTTGATGTATAATTCCACGCTCAGCACATAATTCCTCAAATGGAGACTCATATTCTTCTCTTATATCACTTCTTAAAGATTTTATTTTCTTGATGAGTTGATTCTCAACTTCTTCCTTATACTGTTTAAACATTTTGAATGCTTCATCCTTGCTTCTACGGAGATATACATGACAATATCTGGTACAATCATCAATGAATGTAACAAAGTACCTTTTTCCACCTCCATTTTGACACATTTTCCAATCGCATACATTAGTATGTATTAAGTCTAGATGTTCGGTCTCTCATTCAACATTATGAAACGTAGTTCTAGTTAATTTTTCTTCTGCACAAACTTGATATTTATGGTTGAAATCTATGTTGTATTTTGGTATAAATTATAGATTAATCAATTTTCACAATGTATCAAAATTTACATGCCCTAATATGGAATGCCATATGTTAGAAGAGTCAACAATATAGGCAGAAGATTCACTTTTATTCATATCATTGTTTGGCACAACAGTGGTTACATTTGTCTTAAACAAACCATCACACACATATCCTCTTCCAACATAAACTCTGTTCTTTGATATTACAAATTTATCAGCAACAAAAGTCATTGAAACCATGATTGCTAAGCAACGATCCTGAAATTTGGTTCTTGTGGATTCCTAGAACGTGGAGAACGTCATTCAGTTTAAGTTCCTTTCCAGAAGTTAATTTCAGTATAATTTTTCCCTTGCCTTCAACCTTTGATGTGGATGAATTTCCCATGAAGTTGCTCGTGATCTGTAGCAGTTTTGTAAGTTGTAAACATCCACTTGTTGGCACATGTATGACGAGTGGCTCTCGTGTCTAGAAACCACTCCTTGTTGTTGCCAACAAGGTTTCATTCAGAAACAACCACACACAAATACATATCAGCAACATCATCTGAATTTTCTGCCACATTTGCTTCTGGTTTCTTCTTTTTGGATCCACGTTACACGGCAGCTTTGGAGCTTTTCTTTTTAGAATTGTTGCAAGATCCTTGAAACTTCTTCCTCTTCTTTGACTTAGAATTATGCTTCTGCTTTCTTTTATTTGTTTTTTCATCCTCAACCACATTAGCCTTTGCCTCTATTGAACTGATAGGCTTTTTCTTTGATTTTCTATCGTTTTCTTCGATTCGTAGACGAACAACCAGTCCTCCATGGTCATTTTCTTGCGCTTATGCTTCAAATAGTTTTTGAAATCATTCCATGATGAAGGCAATTTTTCGATAGCAGCAGTCACTTGGAATGACTCACTTAACTCCATCTTTTCGTCCTGAATCTTATGAATGATCACCAGAAGTTCCTGAATCTGACTGACATCTGTTTTGGAATCAACCATTTTGAAGTCCAAAAATTTCCCGACAATGAATTTCTTCATCCCGGTGTCTTTAGTCATGTACTTCATTTCCAGAGATAACCAAAGAACCTTTGTAGTCTCAACGGTACAATACACATTATATAGATTGTTTCAAAACAGTTGAGAACGTATTCTTACAGATGAAGTCAGAATTCTTCAATGTAGTAAGAGCCTCGACTTTGGTGGCTCAGGCTCCAGTTCATCAACAATTGGGGGATCCTCTAAAAGGTATTTGGCTAGGCTCAATGTTGTTAGGTAGAAAAACATCTTTTGTTGCCAACTTTAAAATCCTGACCATTAAACTTTTCTGGTCGCTCGTCATTGAATATGGGACAGTGGGTGGAACTAGAGGCGGAGCTAGTGGCACAGTCTTTGTCGACACAGATTTGTTGTCGCTACTTTGCGACATCATCGTTTGCAAACACAAGCAACAAGCACAATTTCATTTCAAGATTGTTAGTAACTTCGCAACAGAAACGGCGGAAAATCGTTATAATGAACAAAAACACCGTTAAGCGGTAGTAATATTGTTTCGATGTTATTGTAATTCGCATCAACAAGGAACAATCACAGATTTATAAAGAAATAGTTTCAAACCGTAATATGCATTCCAAATTCAATTCAGTAAAGAAAGAAACAGTTTACCGATTATTGTCCGAGTTTAGCAAATGTTGTTTCCTTGAAACAAAATTGCTCTCTCTCTACAGTGCTTTAGATTGTTGAGAAATCGTTTTCCAAGGATGAAACAGAACCAGTCAGTGATGTTGCGCGACAATCGCAGAGCGACGACGAATGCAAGAAGTTATTTGCACAGAATAAAGCAGTGGAGGAAGAAGATGCAGAAGAGATGGAACAGAAAATAAAGTGTTCTGTCTTGCATTCTTAGTGCCTATATATAGGCAAGACGAGGTGTCCAGTCGGGAAGAGGAGCGACCGTTTGATTTCGAACAGTGGCGACTGTTGGAAAAGCCGCGACCCTTTACCAACATATGCTACCGCTGGCATTTAAAATTAAGAAATAGCCATTTCTTAACACAGCAAACCCAATGCCAATTGAAGGCCCAATTAATTACGAGACCTCAAGAAAACCAAGGCCCTATCTTTGACCTTTAATATTAATTATGAAAGCTATGTTCTTGCTATTACCCCAATTCACCCATCTCTTCTTTCTTTTGATATAGTGTATCAAGACATAGTATATATAGTGAGATAGGTTTTATTATTTTCTGGTGTGGGACTTAAAAACTTCCTCAAACCACTTGTACGTTTCCAACAGTGGTTAAATATTTTGATGGCTGCATTTACGTAAATACATCAATAAATAGTGTGTACGTACGTACATAAGCATATGTATATCTCTTTGTGTCTGCAAGGTAAGTGATCTACCAGACATTATACTAAACTACCACTAATAAAATAAAATTCTGAAATGTTCAATTTACATTACGAAGACTATGTACATTAAAAAATGAGATCATTTTGAAACTCATAATGAGTTCAAATTGTTATGTCAAATAACAATCAGTAAAATACTTATTTTAGTCGTTGATTTGAAACATGATTTTGAACATATTATGACTACTCATATTAAATTTTGTAGAGATGATCTTGGATTATAAGGAATATGTCTTCAAATGTTCATTCGACTTCGAATTGAGTAGATTGATATATGAGAGGGATGTAAATAAGAGCAACTCCAATAGAAGTTGTATTCAACTTTGAATCATGAATTAGGGGAGAAAATCCTTCCAACAGCTGCTCTGTTTTGTAATATTCAGGGAAATATTCAAGACCAGTTATGAATTCATAATTGGTCTTGCATGCCTAAAAATAGATGCGCTATTGTAACGCATCGTGAGGCACCTAAACAATAGGTGCTTAGCTTATTAATTGTTAGCTTATTAGTTTGGTTGCAGCATGCCACGTTGGGCACCATAGCTTCAGTTTCAACTTTCACTCATTATATTTCTTCGTCTGGCTGCCTTGAATTGTTTGTTATATTTGGACCCCTTAAACTTGTTTTTGTTCAATTTGAATTATTCGGGCCTTGGGCCTTCGGCAGCTCAGTGCCTGGCTTGAATAAAACCATGTAATTTCCAACATTCCTATTGTCTGGATTGTTTTTTAACCACTTTTTAACATTATTCGAAACTGAAATAATTCGAAAGTGCAGCGATAAAATCAAAATTTAACACTTTATCCCTGACAGGTAAGCCGTAACTTTATTTTTGTAATATGTTCCTGAAAGTGGGCTTAACTGAAAAAAAAATCCAAACCTTTGTATCGCTCTATCTACCGGACCAAAAAAGTTTTAGTGCCAGCACTTAGCTAATGTTTGGACGGAATGGATAAAGTGTTGTGTAAATATTTTGTTTGGCTAGCAACACATCAACCTTAAAACAAACAAGATTACAAAATAATACGCACAATTTGTTAAAATTTTCAACAGATTAATAGTTCTAAGCAAATTCTATTTGAAGTCAGCAAAATGCTGAGTTTTTCGCCTTTTTTTTTTAATTCATTATATTATTGAATTTGTCTTCTGGCATATATAGAAAAAAATTAAAAAAAAAATCCTTTCATGCAATAGCAATGCGGTCCCTACATAGTACCATGCGGTGACATTGCATGGCGCCCGGAAGTTACCATGCGGTGGCACTACGTTGTAACTTCAAGGCACCAAGCGTTGTCATTGTGCAGTGGACAGAAAACATAAAAATAACAGATATTTAAATCAAAAATAAAAAAACGGTGATTTTGCCATTTAAAATTTTGATCAAAATTTGTCACAATTCTAAGAGAAACACTCTAATGTGATGTTTGTTTTACCCTTTTTTATTTTGGTTTCTTTTCATATGAAAATGCGAACGATCCATGTGCAAAATAGACTTTTAGAAAACAAAGAAGCAAAATATAACTTTTATTTATTTTGCTTGTTTTGAAAAGTAACGGAAGAATGAAAAATAGTTTATCACACCGTGGTCGATTCTCTCGTCGATGAACTCCATCTCTTTTCCATTTCGATTTTTTATATATTTATTGATTAACATTGAAAACTCAAAACACAAAATATTAGGTATCGTTTTGTTTATTTTATGTTTTGACTTTTCAACGTTAATTTCAAATAATGCGAAGATTTAAAGGAAGATGGAGGTGACACTACTAAAAACGGAGGGGATGATGGAGGTAATGAATGGATGAATGAATTTGTCATCGTTCTTCCATTGTTTTCAAAATACGAAAAATTATAAAAGGTTGTATATTGTTTTGTGTGTTAACTTTGTTTTGCAAAGTGATCCCTTTACACTATTTATCTGCGTCGTTCGTACTTTCGTATATAGGAAAACCCAAAAACTAAAAAATAAAAACCAAACTCACCCTTATTTAAACAAACACGTTTTTGTGTTTATTTCCTATTTTGCTGTTTTGAGAAAAAAATTAAAACAAAACAACATTTAAACCAAACGGTAAGACAAAGGTTTTTTTTTTCGTTCCCCCTTGTATTTATTTATCCCGTTGTACCTAACTGCAATGTTCAACAAACAGGACATTCTACCAACATTTAACAGAAAAGAAGTATTTTACAGCCATTCAACTTAAAAATTATAGTGACAAGGAATGCAAAGCTAGCTGCATCCAGCTTATGCCATACCTAACGAATACTTAAAATATGTTTATGCCTAGTTTAATCTTATATAGTCTTACAGTTAACTAAGTTGACAATGATTACAATTTATAACCATTTTCAACTTAAATCAGTAGGTTAAGTACATTATAAAATGGCTTCCTTATTTGAATAGAATCTACTGAACCACGGTCTTTATTTTGGAAAATGCAATATCATATTGGTTGATATCATTGTGGTTTTTTAATGCCTGACTAGGTTGAAAACTGTAGCCAGTTCTTGTTGAATGGAACTGAATATTTTGGTCTGCTGTATTTGGTATGTTAAGTATTAAGTCAGCTGCTGTTCCTACGCGGTTTGTTCTATTAAAAAAACAAACACACCCTCATTTTAGATTAAATGAAATAAGGGAGTGAGTCCCTGAAATCAAGCTTTATACAAGATGAATCCTTGTCTAGGTTTCATTAAATAATATCAGTATTGTATTTAGCACTTAAACTGTGTATTGATAACTTCGTTCTATCTAATAATATCCTTCTTAGAAAGAAAAAACTTCACTTTATTCACATCATAATCATTTATATTCTTTCTTCGTCCATTCATTAACAGCAACCTACACAACAATCAAAGTAAAAACTATGATCAGCTAACTCTTATGGGTACATAAATATTGAAGGCGAAAATAAAGATTTTGAGTGATAAAATCAAATGGTACTTTCCTTGTAAAGGAAAAAAAAAAAAAAAAAAAAAACAACTCATTGTGTACTCCTATATACTATGAAAAATAGTAGTTTCGTCTTCTTTAAAAGACTTGATCTTTAGTGAAAGAAAAGCGGAGTCTCTTGTGTGCGCAGGAAAGGAGATTGTTGAACCAAAGCTACATGCACTTTTATGCTGCTAAATAGATATTTGAAAGAGGTATCTTAGTTGCACTATTTTGCTAATTATTTTTACTATTGTTTTATTTTATTTTAATTATCTATCAATAATATAGTTAAATGAATTTATGTTATTATACATTGTGAAATGGAGGAAATGTGAAATAAAAAAGTAATTTTTATGAAATACATTACTAAATCCTTCTATAGTAGTTATGTCAGAACTCAAAAGACATCAAAGCACCCTAGGGTTTATCAATCAAACAACGCAGAAATATGTGATTTGTCTCTCCAGGGGTTCATAATAAACAGGACTTAAATAAGAAACAAGAGAGCAGCCGACAGACTAAAGTAACAAGAAATGTTATGTACAGTTAATTTCTTTTATTACATAACGCATGGAATAATGGTCTTCGGGTCTGTCAGCCCACATATACTAATTAGTCTGTCTAACTTTATAAATTCATTACATATCGCAATGTAACATAGTAGCAAAGTATCTATAATACTTCCGCAAGCTATTCTTCAAATTCCATAACTCTTTTGTACTTCATACAACCATTTTCTTTATAAATTCAACTTGGTATCAAAGCCTTCTTGGCAACACTGCAAAGACCGGGCAAATATATTGAATCCATTAGAGAAATCTCATCATTTGGATTCGTTGCATCATCCGAGATTCAATCTCGTCATTTGAATGCATTTATTTGTGTACATTGATGTGTAGTGCCATCGATTAAGGGCTGCATCAACAACATACATCAGATATTTCAGGAAGAACGAAACTGGATTGCTGAAACCGATCAAGAATCTCAAGAAATCGTCACAATCAAGGAAAACAATCAAATTTCTTATTTCAAAACTGAAATAAGAAAGATTTCATCATCTTGTAGATTAAGACTGTAACTAATTTCTGTAAACCCTCAATTCAAAGTTTCAGTTACAACATTCGTACCCGATTTCATTTGATTCTGCATCATCATGAGTCAAGCAACTGTTTCTAAAGGAAGTTCTGCATCATCTTCTGATTTTCAGGCTGCAGAGAATTTGATCAAGATAGTTGTAATCCCCCAAAGCCAACTTATTACAATTCGATTGGATGAAAACAACTTTATGCTATGGAAGTTTCAAGTTGAAAGTGTCATTCAAGGCTATGGAACTCTGCCAATACCCCTAAAATTTATGGTTGATAAATACAACAAAGTAGTTAGCAATGAAGCATATAATCAGTATTACAGGCAAGAACGATTGTTAAGTGCTTGGTTACTTTTCTCAATAAGCTCAAATCTTTTGTCTCAAGTTATAGGATGTCAACCCACCAATGATATCTGGTCAACAGTAGAGAGAACATTTAATTCTCAATCAGCTGCCAAAGCACTGATTTACAAGAGACAGTTGCAAAACTGCAAGAAAGAAAACATGGATATGAGAGAATATATTGCCAAAGTAAAAAATATATGTGATATGCTTCACGCAGCAGGCAACAAAGTGGAAGAATCTGAGCAGGTTCTTTCACTCCTCGATGGCTTGGGAGATGAATATGAGGTAGTGACGGCGGTTATTACCACTCAAAAGGTGACACCACTAATAGATGAAGTCAGTTCTATACTTGTAACGACCCATATTCTACGCATCGAAGGATCATAAAATATTTCTTTCTTTCACATACGAAGTCGTATGGTCATGTAACTTTAGGAGACGACTATCATGGTCATTTCCCATGTCTATGATTTTTTCCGATTTTTAAATGACCGTTTTGCCCCTGGCTGATCTTGTTTCGACCATAACTTTTGATGGAAATGATTTTTGACCTAAAACCACTTCCTTTAGATCCAGATGATGGTTTACCTTTCCGTAGAGTGGTCATATGTGAAAAACGGACTTAGCGTTTGGGAGATATGGATGAAATAGGGTTTGAAAGGCGAAAAACTGCTTAACCGGGCCAAATGAGGTGATTAGTGAATGGGCTCATAACCCATTTTCGGATTAGGGTTATGGGGAGGCTGAAATGAGTTAGATTTTCATTTCCTTTCAGATTTCTAGCCGCGGTTTACCTCCTAGGAACCCTAACAATAGCCTCCAACTTCTAGAATCACCTCTAATCACTTTCTAATCAAGTATTAGTCTAACCTTCACCAAATCAAAGGGAAATAGCACCAAATCAAGGTCGGAACTGTTGTATAGCCTTGGGAATAGCGCCAAACAGAGGATTATTTCAGATCTGGTATTTTGTTTGTGGCTAAGGTGAGTGATTTGCATAGTTCCTCACCAATTATGGTTAATTAAGGGTAATTTGTGTTAATTAGCGAATTTAAACATGATTAAATTCTGGAAAAATATTTATAAATTTTGAAATATTGTTTTAGGTCTCTGTTAGGAATTTGGGTTACTTTTGTTAAGTTTTACTGATCCTATCATTAGTTTTGCTTAAATATGCTTAAAGGGAAAATATGAGATTTTGGCTATGTTTGATCCGTATAAACATGTTAAGTTGTTGTTTTGATGTTAGTGGCCAATTTTATATGTTGTTATGACTGTATGGTATGCTTTGTGATTGATTAGAAAAGTTAGATTGGTCGAAAACGCCGTCGAATGGCGTTAAACAGTCGTTGGAAAGAAGTACAAGAAATTAATCGAACCGGATCGGATCGGAGGTGGAAGCACGAACCGAACCGCTTTCCCCAAACTATTGCATCACGAGACCATCTGGGGAACTGGGGAGATCATGACCGAACCGACCTGCCTGTACCTGGAGTTCTCCGAACCGTCCCGCTCGCGTGAAGACGTCACGATCCAAACCACTTGCTTGAAGTCACGACCTGATGCTCTGGAGAGGACCACGAACCGATCCGAAGTAGAAGCCAAGAACCGACCTGAACCCAGTGGCTGCTCACGATCCGAACCGGCGAACACCACGAATCGACTAGAAGGCGATGACCACGAAGAGGAGATGATCACCATGACCTGACCCGTATGGAGTATTCTGATCCGAACCGAGATGCTTGGATTGGAGGCGTGAATCATGATCCGAACTGGAAGTACGAGTTGAAGTGAAGAACAGGAACCGAACCGATCCGGAGAAGACCAAAACCCGAGATGCAAATGTATTCCAAATGGGAAGTTTGTACTCAGGATCCAGTTGGGAACCAACGAGTTAACTTCATGATTGGACTTTGTTGTGGGACGTGTGCTAAGGGGTTATCGACGTCTATAGCTTTGACTCATCACGGAAAGGCGGATATTGGCTACGGATCAGTGCTGTGAAGTTGTTACTTCATGGGGCAGAGTGATCGTAGCAAGGCTATGAGCCAGTGCAGTGGAGCTATCATGACTCCATGGGGCATAGTGGACATAGCAAAGGACTAGTGGCTATGGATCAGTGCAGTGGTGTCATTACGACTCTATGGGGCAAAGTGATCATAGCAAGGAATTGGGTGGTCAAAGTGTTGGATATCGTATGCTTTACGCACAGAGTGAGAGATGTGAGGATGGTTGCTATGATTGATTGTTTGCCATCACTATTTCATGCACACCCCCAACCCCGTATTCTTTACACCATATGTTAGTGGCACCTTAGAGTGTTGTACAGTACGTAGTGCTAACTCTTTGGTTGCAGGTCCAGGTTCAGGTATGGTTTAGTATACCTTTTATTGTTCTGTTTTGCTGCTTATCGCTCATACCAGACTTTTTTCTAATCTAGAGTTTTATGTCTCTTCTTATTACTCTGGGTGCTCTTAAACGGGCAGACTAGAGACAGGTTAGCTAGTTGTGCACGAGTAGCTGTACCGGAGATGAGCAGGAGGCTCCTGCGTATTATCTACATATATTATCCCTGTGTCGCTGCTGGTCACTACTTTGGGCATTAGTAGTGTACCTTCCTTATTTGCTTTAGAGACAGTTTTCAAAAGTTGTAATAATAATGATGTGGAACATAAGCTGTATTTGGATTTTTCACTGCTATGATGTTTAGTTTTCAGCTTATGCACTGTCGCACCTGTTTTATGTCAAGTACGTTATTATTATATTTTATTCCTTGCACCGTGAGACATTCTACATGTTCCTTGTTAGTTCAAATACCCTTCCTTTCCTTTCTTTGGCGACCGTCCCGTGCCGGTTAGACATTGGCACGACACGCTTTCATTGAAATGTCGGCTGGTGCGGGGTGAGTCGTCACATTTGATATCAGAGCTCTAGGTTGCGTAGTTAACCTAGGGAAAGACACCAGGGAGAGATAGTACATATATGAGAGCGTGTATTTGTTATATTTTGGTTTTCAAAAGTTATATATATACTATTAGTATATTTAAGGATGAGATCGCATTGCACTGGCACCAATCAAGAGATGGTTAATCATTTTCTCCTTACAGATTGAACGATGAGCCGATATACTATGGGTACTGGTAGAGGAGCTAATAATGGGAATGCTCCTGATATGAGGACGATGTTCACTGACTTCATGAGAGAGATGCTTAGAAACGTGCAAGGAGCCGTTCCCAGTGCTGCAAATGGTGGTGGTGCAGCAGCGCAGGCGCCTAGGGCCAATTTCGCCAAGTTATGCAAGGATTACACTAGCCTTGGTGGGAAGCCGTTCCATGGAACGGAATCGGCTACAGAAGTTTAGGATTGTTTGGATAGCTATGAGCGTATCTTCAAAGACTTAGGTATCGAGGATGCGTTGAAGAGAAAGCTAGCATCTTGTCAGTCGCAAGGACGGGCGATGAATTGGTGAAATGCTATTAAGGTAGCTACTCCAGAGGATCAAGTTACATGAGATCAGTTGAAGGCCCGATTCAGTGATAAGTTCATCCCAGCTTCCCAGAAGTCAGAGTTGTTTAGGAAATTTCTGGAGCTTAAGTAGAATGGTAGGGCAGTCTCGTAGTGATCGACACTTTTTATGAATTAGAAAAGCGAGAATTTTAAATAAATTCTACAAGCGCACAGATGTGTAGCATGCAGATCGAACACAGGGAGGTAAATTAAAATCAAATTATTTATCTAATCTCTTGGGCAAGTTAGACAAAGTTTGGAGATTTAGTTGAAATAAAAACAAATTGAAATTGCAAAATTAGGAATATCGTTGAATCTAATCAAACGATTAATCACTAACGAAAATAAAATAGCAAAGACAACTTGAGCTCTATCAAATCTAATTGAATAGATGGCACAAATTGCTTGGAAAATAAAATGCAAAACACAAATAAAATGCAGAAATTAAATTTACAGAAAAAGAACAACAAAAAGTAAAATTAGGATTGTCGTTGAAACTAATCAAACGACTAATCACTAAGAAAAAAATGTAAAATACAATTGGTATTCTATCAAAACTAATTGTGAAGACAACACCAATTGCTAAAAAAAGAAAAATGCTAGAAAATAAAAGGAGTAGAAGAACTTTTATTAATGGAGGTTAAGATAGAAAAATAGGATGGTGGCTACAATGATATTACAAGGGTATCTATAGGAGATAACCAAACCCTAACCCTAATTACAAATGGACCTAGCTATTTCAAGTAAGTTTTAGGCCTTTTCTCCTTTAGAACAAGTTCTAGGCCTTTTCTCCTTTTCTCTTACAAGTCTCCTTTAATTTGAGGCATGACCTTTTTATCAATCATTTTCTTGTCAAACAGCAACTAAATGTGAGATCTTCATCTACAATTCTTCAAAATATACATATATATAGCAATTTGATCTCCATTTATCTACTTTTCTGGTTGCATGCGGGCTGGGTTGGAATATCTGTAAAAGTGACAAAACAATACCCAAGTAATATTTATTTATATACAAAAGATAAGATATAAAGGCATAAAATAAACACATTTCTATGTTAATCAAATACCCTCACACTTATCTTTTACTCGTCCTCGGGTAAAAAGAAAGAAAAATGAAAAATGAAAAAGCTAAACTGGATAGGTCACACTTTCGTAGGAAAGACGATTGCATTGAGCGTATGCAACAAGCCGTTAAACCTCTAGGTGTCCCTAATAGGACGAGTGGTGTCTCATGAGGGTTTTCAGCGGATACTACCCACAAAATCCAAATGCATTATGCTATGGCTCTAATGTAATTACATGAATGCAGAGGACTTATGCAATTGAAAACAAAAATTGAAAATACGACTTGTTTCAGGAAAGTGGTACAACAAATTAAGTTAACAAATTTTAATCAGTTGATTTTACTTTAGATACCTCAACCTGTCACAAATTTTCAATATAATTCAAGTTTTCAAATGTTAAATTTTAGCTTGGCCAGTTGGCTCGGTTGATAACATAGTGCAGTCATGAAATAGATTCTTAGTTTGATTGGCACAGTTTGCAAAGTGATATTATTATTTTCTCATGTATGGCTAGTCAAATCAATAAGGTCAAGAAGTGTTTGGACATCATCGCTTATTCTCTATTCTATAAAATTTTAAAATTTATGATTAATTATATACACCTAACTTAAAAGATTAAGGTATACCACCCATACACTGCCTTGCGGACTGATGGAGAGTTGGGACAGAGCTTGGCGGATTGTGCAGATCGACGCTGACTTTGTCAACAACATGTCGGTAATCCTTACGTGTCCAATCTCATAAAATGAGACCAAGATATTCCATCGCTGACTTTGTTAACAACATGTCGGATAGAGCTTGGCGAGTTTGCACACCAACGCTAGATATACAAGCAATGTTGGATACCCTTAGATTATTATTATTATTATTGAAAATACGAAGAAGAAAGAGTTACACAAATTCAGCCAAACACAACTTATTTTTGAAGATTCGAAAAGCTAATATAGGTATTTTAAGTCCTCCACTCATTAAACAAAGACTACAATTTAGAATAAACTTCATGTCCATCAGCTAAGAATCTCCCCATGTACTGGTTACATTATTATCCCTTAAAATTCAGCTTTTCATTATATTTCTTATTCGATCTTAGTTGAGAGAAAAAATAATACCAATTGATTAAAAATTGTTAACTTATTTTGTTGTATCAATCTAAAACGAGTCGTATTAAAAAAAAGCATATTACTACGATTAGAATGCATGATGGTCGTAAATGAAAAGAAAGAAAAGAATGAAAAAATTTATAGAAAAATGAAAAGACTGCAATGCAGACTCCCCCCCCCCCCCCCCCACACTAGAACTAAATAGTGTCCACACTGTATTTTTTTTTTCTAAATTTGAAAGATCGTACCCAAAGGTGAATGAGTTGCAGAATTATTTGTAACATGAAATGAAGTTTAGCAACTATATGTGAATGCCAATCATATGCAAAATGAAATCTAGGATGATGTTGAAAAATGCAATTTCCTTTTCCCCTTATACTTGCCTCTATCAAAAATGATGCACAGTGATTTCTTATTTGATTTATGAGGTGTAACAGGCATGTCAGTGAATTCTAAAATGGAAATCTTCCCTATAAAAATTGTTTCATGCCAATGATTTATACAATTCAGATGCAGATTATCCCATAAAATTTTCGAAGGTTTTTGTTCTTGGTTCTTGGTAAGATCGAAGACCAACATCATGGGAAAATTTTCTGTAGAGTCCAAGTAAGCATACTCAAGGTCTTGTGACAGGGGTTCGAGGTCTAACTTAGGAAATTCTTGTGTGCTAACATTTTTCAACATTCCTTTGTTAGATTCAGGTGACGAGGGTTTCGAGTCAAGGAGTTCATTTAGTTCAGAAATATATTCGAACTCATCGAAATCAGAGTTGAAATGGTTAAAACACATTTTCAAGGCTTTAGAAGTGTCAATAAAGGTTTCATCAATTGTGGTCTGAATCATATCAATTTTATCAATCTTAAAATCCCTAGAAGAATTATGGTGGCTAAGACTTTTCTCATTCATCGTTATCAAATATGGACAATCTAAAATTAAATTTGACACGAGTAACTTTTATTCAAAATAAATAACGTACTCAAGTATATCTTATTCGCTGATAATCTCGATTTGAAGGAGGAAGATGGTCTTATGGCCGTTCACGTATAGTATAAATACTAAGGGATACGATCAATGTTTTACGAGTAGTATGCAACCTCTTTTGCTAGAAGTTCAATAAATTTAACTTATATATATCCGCGATCAAACCCTTGAGACAATCAATTTCATAAAATACACTCTAGTAGTTGAATACTTTGAAAATCAAGTTTTACTGTTGAAAAACGATGAGAATGATGACAATAGTTATGAAAATTTCAGCCAACTACCACAATCAAACAATAACAATTAACAGAAATAAAAAAGTTGTACACGCAAGCCGCTGCCCCTGCAGAAATTTTTTACAAGCAATTTCTATATATTTTCTTTGCAGCAGAGCACCTGTAGAGTTCAAAAAATATTACAGTGGTGTATGGCAGTCTATCGAGAGCAATTGAGTAGAGATAGCGATTAAAATCCAAGTATCTGCAATTTGTTCACCTTTGAATTCCTTGATTGATTTTTTTTTTTTGAATTTTATCTTTGCTCTAGTCTTTGAACCCTTTTTTTGAAAAGGAAAGAGAGAGAGCAAACAAATAATTAGGAAAGAAAAAAAACTTCAAAATCGGATTTAAAAAAAAACTACACTGACAAACAAATAAGACACGACCAAAAAAAATATAAAACAAGCAAAGTATCTCAGCAAGACTCAACAAACTAGAAATAAAAAACTCAAAAAAAGAAAAAAAAATAGATTCAAAAAGGAAAAGACAAAGAAAAAACAAAAAAAAAACAAGCTTGTCACACGCCAAGAATTTACACGCACTCAACTAAGTTAAAAATCCGCACAGTCAAAAGTAGGGCGATTAGTTAAGGAAATAACAAACAGATTGCTTCCCAAATTAAAAAAAAAACCAAAAATATAGAAGCACTCAAATAAAAGAAACCAACGTCCAAATATACTGCTCAAACCTAATTCTCTCCCTTTCCCCAAAATATGAATGGATTTCTTTCCCTAATTAAACAAAAAATAAAATAAAACTACGCACACAAAAAATTAAACTGGGAAACTCGCAAAAATTAGTCAATAGATAAATGACGCCCCCATTTTCTTCTTTAAATGCACGCTCCTTCTTTTCTTTTCACAATACCCAGCACTCTTTTAGTTCCTCAAAAATTGCACCCAAGTTAAAATCGCAATGGACTGAACAAAAAGTCTCTGCACCCTTTTTCTATTTTCTGGAAACAATTCACGCCAGATTGGCTTGCAGTTCTTATTTCTAGATTTGTTGATGTGACAGATGAAAAGCTGGAAGGTTGAGTGACGGGGAAATTGTTCGGTGGTTGGTATCTCAGAGGATGTTGGTGGGTCTGAGCGTCTCGGTGGAAGGCGGATGCTGATGTGAGGTTGGCGAATAACGGTGTGGGTTTGGTTGTGTGAACAGTTGGATCTGTGGTTTTGGTTTACGAATTGGATACTGATGAGATAAGGCTATTGCGATTTGGATATCTGCTGTGATATTGGAGTATGAATGTGATTGTGGTACTGTGGTAGAATGGTTGATGTGGGTAATGGTCTAAAAGTGGTGATCCGAGATGAAGAGTGATGTGGTTTTAGTAAATGGCAGATGAGAATATAGAAGGAAGAAAGAAAAAACGGAAAGAGAGAATTTTGGATTTTTTTGTTTTGTTTGGTAAGACCTGTAAGAGAAGAAAGAATTTTTAACAGAATTGATTAAGTAAAAAGGGAAAGAAATAAAAGAAAGAGAAAATAAAATGTCAAAGGTAGAAAAATGTTTTTTTTTGTAATTAAAGCAAACGTAAAAGGATGGAAGAAAATAAAGAAAGGAAGGGACTGGAAAAATTTGCAAGTTGTAAATGCAAAGGGGAAGAAGAAAAAAAATTGAAAGAAATGAAATTGAAAGAAATAAAGGAAATTTCAATAGTGGGAAGAAATAAATGACAAAGCAGAGAATTAATTACAAGGCGGAAAAGGAAAAGATCTTAAAAGAGAAATGCTAAAAAAATTGTTTGTTTATTGTTTTAAAAGATTGAACAATTGGGAAGAAGTAAAAGGAAGGAAGGAATAGATGGAAAGAAATTAAAGGAAAATTGAAAGATTTTTTTTTAAAACTTATAGAGGAAGAGAGGCTATGTACTGAAATAGGAAAGAAATCATGAAATTGGCAGGTAATTGAAAGAAAATGAAAGGAGATCAAAATAGGGAAAGCAATAAAAGAGAGAACAAAAGCAGAAAGAAGTTAAGAAAATAGGATTTTTTTTTTAAAAAAAAATTGTTTTGAAAGTAGAGAAGGAAAAAGAAATATAAAAGGGAAAAAAATGAAAAGGGGGGGGGTTGGGGAAGAAATAAATGAAAAAACAAGAGAAGATAAAATCAAGGAAATTCGGTAAGTTTTCTTTTTCTTTTCTCTTGCTTAGAGGATTATAGTGTCAATAATTAATACTAATCCAACTAATCAAGATTTATATATATATATATATATATATATATATATATATACAAGACAATAAAAGGAAATAAAATAAAAACTAATACGAATCAGAAATTAAATAAATAATAAAATTTAACTGTTACCTCCCCGGCAACAGCGCCAAAAACTTGATCGATGCTTTTTATGAATTAGAAAAGCGCGAATTTTAAATAAATTCTGCAAGCGCACAGATGTGTAGTATGCAGGTCGAACACAGGGAGGTAGATTAAAATCAAATTATTTATCTAATCTCTTGGGCAAGTTAGACGAAGTTTGGAGATTTGGTTGAAATAAAAACAAATTGAAATTGCAAAATTAGGAATATCGTTGAGTCTAATCAAACGATTAGTCACTAATGAAAATAAAATAGCAAAGACAACTTGAGCTCTATCAAATCTAATTGAATAGATGGCACAAATTGCTTGGAAAATAAAATGCAAAACATAAATAAAATGCAGAAATTAAAATTGCAGAAAAAGAAAAACAACAAAAAGTAAAATTAGGATTGTCGTTGAAACTAATCAGACGACAAATCGCTAATAAAAAAATGTAAAATACAATTGGTGTTCTACCAAAACTAATTATGAAGACAGCACCAATTGCTAAAAAAAAGAAAAATGCTACAAAATAAAAGGAGAAGAAGAACTTTATTAATGGAGGTTAAGATAGAAAAATAGGATGGTGGTTACAATGATATTACAAGGGTATTTATAGGAGATAACCAAACCCTAACACTAATTACAAATGGGCCTAGCTATTTCAAGTAAGTATTAGGCCTTTTCTCCTTTGAAACAAGTTCTAGGCCTTTTCTCTTTTTCTCCTGCAAGCTTCCTTTAATTCGAGATGTGCATGGCCTTTTTATCAATCATTTTTCCAACAGCAACTACATGTGAGATCTTCATATATAATTCTTCAAAATGTAAATATATATATATAGCAATCTGATCTCCATTTCTCTACTTTTCTGGTTGCATGCGGGCTGGGTTGGAATATCTGTAATGACCCGAAAATCCGATCCAATTTGAGCTGACTAAATAACACATGTCCAACCCTAGTTACACTGGAAAATCAGAACACTAATAGAAAGAAAACAGAGGGTGAGAATAGATAAGATAGAAACTTAGAATAGAAGAAGAAGAAGAAGAAGAACAAAACATCAGAGTAACACGAACCTCACAGCGGAACGAACAACATATAATAGATAACATATCTTTGAAATATAAATCTGTATTTGAATATACATATCATTATCAGAGTACAACACTTACAACACAGCGGAAATAAACTATAGTTGTATGATCCTGAAGCCTCCTGCTCCAGCTCTTCAGGTATATCTGTAAATCCCGACTACTTGACTGCTCATACAAAATTGAGCACCCAAGAGTTTAGGGAAAACAAAAAAAAATAAACTCCGGGTCAGTCATGGGACTGGTATGAGTAAAACTGTTTAAAACAGTTTGAACAAGTAAACGATATCTCATAAGACCACGCCGTATAACGGAAAGGGTTTTTCCCTTATGAGAATCCAAATTATCTTTATATCAAAAACCTTTTGATATTATAATAATGTCTATCAACCACAATATAATAATCATATAGCAGAAACGCTTTCATCTCACGTTCTACATATATAGTATACAATCAAAACCGCAAGCACGTATTGGGTAATGGATTTCCAACTATGACAAGGTATGGAACCACCTTTCGCTAGTGTATCTCTAGAAAGGAATACACTGGGTTCAACAAGAACATCTTGCAACCCGGCCACACATGACCGACCACTCATTTCGCTTGAGTGTATCGAATGTATATCACCAACGGCTGGGATCAGCAACCGTTTCCCGAATGGGACAACATCAACAATAGATTTTTAGAAGTAAATGAAACTCTAGATCAGGTGATTATACACCCTACTTCGGAGCGACCGACTTAGCCATGTTGCCTGTCCGATTTCTGTCATTTACCGGTCGATGAGGCTAGATGTTACACTTCATCATCATATCGGATTCACTTCGAATGCCACATTTTCAGATCCATCGAAAATCACTAATTGATGTCAACAACAGTACATTACATGTTAGCAAAAGAAGTTTCCTTCTCCACTTCCACTCTTGGTATGGTTGAAGAAATCAATGTACGTGACCTTTCTGGAAATACTCTGTTAGACATTCATCCATACAAGTCATCTAGGAATAGGATGAACCGAAGGCACTATTCAGTATATCCATCTTAGGCACTGTTATCTAAGATTTATACAACAGCCCTTGCACTTTACCCCGTCTTCAATTTTCTTTGGCATATATGATTCGCAACGCTTATGCCAATACAGAGTGGTTCTTTGGATAATAATCCAACCGGTCTCTCCATATTAACAACGTTAAAATGGTCAAAACTTTGATAGTCTGTGATTTAACTATCAAAGAAAAACACGTGTGCAAACAACGATATTATTTCCAGATGGAAATTATATCAAATCAATCATCAATCATATATATATCTATATATATATTTCCTTATTTTCTATGTTTAGAAAATATATGTTATTAACACTGGAAAACATTTCCATTATTTATATATCACTATCATTTCACAACTATCAGTTCCTGACTGTAAACAAGTAGGAGAACAATTCTCTAAGTATAAACCCCGAAGGCCGAAACCAACATCAGATCGATACTCAGAAAAAACATTCAATTTACTAATCTCTAGTCAGTTTCTAATTTTGCTTAACTTCATTTGATTTACTCTATTTCGAATAACTAATATTCTATAAACTCTATTTCGAATAACTTTATATTCAATTAACTCTAATCGATTAATTCTAACTCGATTAATTCGTTTATATAATCCATTACGTTTCTAACACTTAAGTCTTATTTAAAATTCCCTTTTATAGCTCTTGTAAATAAATAATTCCTTTTATAACCTTTATTTGTAAATGTTTTACAAATATTTCTCTTTCTATATTTGTCTATTTATTTTCTAAATAAATAATCCTCTTATACTTCTATTTATTTTCTAAATAAATATTTCATCCTAATTCTATTTATTTATCAAATAAATATTCCTTTTATGAAAATCTATTCATTTTATAAATATTTTCCTTTTATCCTCATCCTGTTTATTTTCCCAATAAATATTTCCTTATGATATTCTATTTGTCTTATAAATAAATATCCTCCTTTATAAACTCCTATTTATTTTATAAATAAATATTCTCCTTTATAAAATCCTATAATTTTATAAATACCTTATGTTAAAAATATTACCTTTTATAAAATCGATTGATTTTATAAAATTCCTTTATTTCAATATACATTGAAATATTTCTTTTTACATCCCAGGGTCTCTTATGATATTTAAAATAGCAAACCACAATGATCGATATCATTTGAACACACATAATCAAACAGATTATATATCACATCATATATTACAATATATGAACAGAACAGTATCATAAATATTGAGGAGTCCAGTTGGACCCCTCCAACCTGTTTTCCTGCATCCACAGATGTTAAACAATATAATTAACATCTATTTCATTTCAATATGAAATATTCTGCTAAACAGAACCAACATATATTTAACGATTTATATATATATATATATATATTTCAAACAACTGACTAGCAGTTCAATCAAACAGTCAACACACAGAATCCACAACATATGATTATCAGTTCTAAGAATACGTTATAAAAATATAACTGTTCATAGTTGGTGAGTTTTACTCCCATATGTCGTAAATCATTAAATAATGATTTACGATCAGTTTGTCCATTCAGGCATTTGATTTTCCCTTGAAATTCCAGTAGCTCAGTACACAGCGAAATCCGTTCCACAACGAAGATTTCATCGTTACAATTTCAATCATTATCGATTTGGTTCGATTCTGTTATAAGAGGAGATAATTATGCTTGTTATACATTTACAAGATTAAACAAATAATTATATTATTTTAAAACCATTTCTATAGCAATTTGGCTCACCACAAAATATCGGCCCAAACCCAACCTATTTGATCCGCACCCGCTAAGGCCTTTTCTTCCTCAAATCAGAAATCTGTTTCTTGTATTTCCAAGCCGCCATCTCCACTTTCTTATGGCCGAATCCCTCCACAACCATCCCATGAAATCCATCAACACTCAGCATCTAAATCTCCTCCACGTTATTCACTTCTGCTAGCTGCTCCTTCCCGCAAGCCATTTTCATCACTTCGGACTCCAGTCAACTCCGCCCAATAGAAAGCAACTCATCAACTGAATGTCTACTTCACCGTTGGCTTCGCCGGAGGGTCACCCTCCTCCTCCAATTGTCGCGCCCTTCCAATTGACACTGCCAGCTCATCAGAAACCCACGACGTCACCTATTTTCCAGCTCGTCAGAACTGAATCGCACTGCTCATATATATATCGGAAATGGAGAGGAAAGCTTGGAGATTGCAAATAATTTAGGTTGAGGAATTTAAGAATTTTCTTTGAATTATTAGGGTTTGTTGAAGATCCGTTTTCCTGGTTTAGAATAAAAGGAACGACGGCAGATTGTTTTTGAGCTGAGAGGAATGGAAATTAGGTCATAAGGTTTTTTTTAGAGGTTAGGTTATTTATAGGCACTTAGTTGAAATTTGTTTTGTGGAGGAATGGTTTCCACGCTGACAAAGAAGAAGTGGTGGTTGAAAATAAGTGAGGGACATGGCCTTGTTTTATCCGTGAAGAGATGAATTAGGTTAAGGGAAATGTTAGGATATTTATAGGGTGTTTAGAATAAAAGCCTATGGATTGGAAAGAGGGAACGTGTAGGAGACTTAATCGAGAAGGATTTCTAAATATATATATATATAGGTGTATATGTTTGTTAAATTTAATGCAGTACCGATGATGCAGAATTCCGTTCTTTTGCGACAATTGTGGACAGAAATAAAAACATCATCGTATCAGGCAACGTGTCACAATCCCAAAAATATAAAAATATCGGTGGGTTGACTCATATTATGAAACCCCAAAATGTTGATTACAGGGTGCAAAACACTCCAAATAAAAAGTTGCCTATTTAATTAATTAAAAATTACAGAAAAATTCTAAAAATTAAATTATCACTACGCCTCAAAAGAATCCTGTCTAAATTCAAAACCGGTATCTAGTTATATCGAATAAACCGTTACGGTCGATAAACGATTCTATAGCGACTATTTTAAAATTTGATTTGGACATATCTCAAAATCTACACGACGAAATCCCGATTTTTCTCTTCCACTAGAAAGATATACTCCACCAGCTCCACATGTTTCTTGTTTCACAGAAATCCGGCTTGAAACGAATCATGTACATTCAGTTGAAGTTCAAATCGCCAAATTACGAACTACAGCGCCATTTCAAGCTCGATTTTAATTATAATATAATTCTATGTTCAAACTGTCGTTTATATAATATATTCGTTATTCAAATTCAATTCCAAGCTGAATTAAATATCACAGATGATCAGGTTCATACCATATCGTCATTTCGGCCAATTCTAATTATTTCAGAATTAAATATATTATTTAATTTATTATTTTAATTAAATATTCATCATTATTTAATTCTACGACCATTTAATTCTCTATATCACTATTTATATAATTAAATAAATAAATTATAATACCTCTGCAAATGCGGGTCATTACATTCTTCCCCACTTAAAATAATTTCGTCCTCGAAATTGCTAAGGTAGAGAACGACCCTATCGACTGGTTAGAACATATTTGTTCACTTTTTAAATTCAGTTTCCACTGAAACAATTAAATTTTCAATTAAATTTATTAATCAATTCTTATCAATGAAAATCTTCAGAAATCCTGAAAATTTTCTAACACTTTAACTTTTCGAAAAATTTCGCCAGCACCTCCTTTGTACTAGTCAATAGCTCGAACTCCAACTCGCCTCTCTGGGCCTTCTTCTACCCAATAGAAAATCAAACAGCCAAGCGGCTTGCCAATTCGGCTCATAAATCTTATATCCAATAGAAATATAAACTTGTACCTTTTTGTCGACATATCATTTTATCCTTTCCACCTGTTATCAATTCAGCGGATACAAGGGTCATCTCAATCAAATTCCAATCTGCTTTTATCCACAACACAACCATTCGCTTATATCCGAGCCAAATATCATTTCAACCCGAGTTTCTTCTCGATTCCCAACTCTTAACTTGATTATCACATTACACTTCAAATTTGAATCTCACCATCCAATTTGTCTTGATATCATTCTAATTCAATCACAGTTACCACTTTACTGGCTTTACTTTAATTCAAATTTTCTTTCACAAATTTCTGTCAAATTTGTTTTTAATTCAAACAGTCTTTCCCTGGGAGTTTTTTTTAAATAGTTTACTCTTTTCAAAAATCAAATTTTCCTTTTCGTAATTCAACACAACTTGTCTTTCCCAAAATAAATTCAAAACAGTATCTCTGGTAGTGATTCGTCACTTACAACTCGAAAATGAATACTGATGATGCAGCTGTCATCATCAGAATCTATTTTCCAGCGATTGAAGTGAGTTCAATACTATAAAACCATTTCTAAACATTTCCACTTTGAAATCCATTTCAAAATATAATTCACACTGCTTGTAAAATAATTTAAAATCTCCCAGGATCTTAAATTTTCCTTATTTTTAATCCAAATCCATTTACAAACACTTATCCAATTTTTTTTAGAAATTTTAATTCAATTCCTGGTTTAAATTTCAGATTTAACTCATCTGATTTCACGTATTTCACTTATATGAATTCTGATTGGCTATTTACATAACCATTTAATTTATAATCTTACTCGATTATAATAACAACCAATTTATCCACTATATTATAATTTTGATATATATATATATATATATATATATATATATATATATATATATATCTTCTCTATATCAAGATATACCTTGGGTAAACTTATTTTAATTTACCCTCCTTTCAAAACATATTGTGTCGACCCATCGTATTCGAGTGTTTATTAACTCCTACTGATACAGTGGATCAAACTGATCGACCAGAACTCATATACTACTCAACCAATAAATCTTCACAATATAAAATTATTTTTATATCATCTACAAATACGTTCACTCGTATATATACACTCAAACTCAATCTAAGGTATTACTAACCCCATCTCTACTGAGTCATGCCACAGAGCCAAGGTAAATCACTTAACCTTAAGCTATGATACCAAATGTAATGACCCGAAAATCCAGTCCAATTTGAGCTGACTAAATAACACAAGTCCAACCCCAATTACACTGGAAAATCAGAACACTAATAGAAAGAAAACAGAGGGTGAGAATAGATAAGATAGAAACATAGAATAGAAAAAGAAGAAGAACACAACATCAGAGTAACACGAACCTCACAGCAGAACGAATAACATATAATAGATAACATATCTTCGAAATATATATTTGTATTTGAATATACATATCATTATCAGAGTACAACACTTACAACACAGCGGAAATAAACTATAGCTATATGATCCTGAAGTCTCCTGCTCCAGCTCTTCAGTTATATCTGTAAATCCCGACTACTTGACTGCTCGTACAAAATTGAGCACCCAAGAGTTTAGGGAAAACAAAACAAAATAAACTCCAGGTCAGTCATGGGACTGGTATGAGTAAAACAGTTTGAACAAGTAAACGATATCTCATAAGACCATGCCGTATAACGGAACGGGTTTTTCCCTTATGAGAATCCAAATTATCTTTATATCAAAAACCTTTTGATATTATAATAATGTCTATCAACCACAATATAATAATCATCTAGCAGAAATGCTTTCATCTCACGTTCTACATATATAGTAAACAATCAAAACCGCAAGCACGTATTGGGTAATGGATTTCCAACTATGACAAGGTATGGAACCACCTTTCGCTAGTGTATCTCTAGAAAGGAATACACTGGGTTCAACAAGAACATCTTGCAACCCGGCTACACATGACCAACCACTCATTTCGCTTGAGTGTATCGAATGTATATCAACAACGGCTGGGATCAGCAACCGTTCCCCGAATGGGACAACATCAAAAATAGATTTTTAGAAGTAAATGAAACTCTAGATCAGGTGATTATACACCCTACTTCGGAGCGACCGACTTAGCCAAGCTGCCTGCCCGATTTCTGTCATTTACCGGTTGATGAGGCTTGAGGTTACGCTTCATCATCACATCAGATTCACTTAGAATGCCACATTGTCAGATCCATCGAAAATCACTAATTGACGTCTACAACAGTACATTACGTGTTAGATAAAGAAGTTTCCTTCTCCACTTCCACTCTTGGTACGGTTGAAGAAATCAATGTACGTGACCTTTCTGGAAATACTCTGTCAGACATTCATCCATACAAGTCATCTAGGAACAGGATGAACCGAAGGCACTATTCAGTATATCCATCTTAGGCACTGTTATCCAAGATTTATACAACAGCCCTTGCACTTTACCCCATCTTTAATTTTCTTTGGCATATATGATTCGCAACGCTTATGCCAATACAGAGTGGTTCTTTGGATAATAATCCAACCGGTCTCTCCATATTGACAACGTTAAAATGGTCAAAACTTAGATAGTCTGTGATTTAACTATCAAAGAAAAACACGTGTGCAAACAATGATATTATTTCCAGATGGAAATTATATCAAATCAATCATCAATCATATATATATCTATATATATATTTCCTTATTTTCTATGTTTAGAAAATATATGTTATTAACACTGGAAAACATTTCCATTGTTTATTTATATATCACTATCATTTCACAACTATCAGTCCCTGACTGTAAACTAGTAGGAGAACAATTCTCTAAGTATAAACCCCGAAGGCCGAAACCAACATCATATCGATACGCAGAAAAAACATTCAATTTACTAATCTCTAGTCAGTTTCTAATTTTGCTTAACTTTATTTGATTTACTCTATTTCGAATAACTAATATTCGATAAACTCTATTTCGAATAACTTTATATTCAATTAACTCTAATCGATTAATTCTAACTCAGTTAATTCGTTTATATAATCCATTACGTTTCTAAAACTTAAGTCTTATTTAAAATTCCCTTTTATAGCTCTATTTATTTTGTAAATAAATAATTCCTTTTATAACCTTTATTTGTAAATGTTTTACAAATATTTCTCTTCCTATATTTGTTTATTTATTTTCTAAATAAATAATCCTCGTTTAATTCTATTTATTTTCTAAATAAATATTCCATCTTAATTCTATTTATTTATCAAATAAATATTCCTTTTATAAAACTCTATTCGTTTTATAAATAATTTCCTTTTATCCTCATAATGTTTATTTTCCCAATAAATATTTCCTTATGATATTCTATTTGTCTTATAAATAAATATCATCCTTTATAAACTCCTATTTATTTTCTAAATAAATATTCTCCTTTATAAAATCCTATGATTTTATAAATACTTTATTTTCAAAATATTACCTTTTATAAAATCGATTGATTTTATAAAATTCCTTTATTTCAATATACATTGAAATATTTCTTTTTACATCCCAGGGTCTCTTATGATATTTAAAATAGCAAACCACAATGATCGATATCATTTGAACACACATAATCAAATAGATTATATATCACATCATATATTACAATATATGAACAGAACAGTATCATAAATATTGAGGAGTCCAGTTGGACCCCTCCAACCTGTTTCCCTGCATCCACAGATGTTAAACAATATAATTAACATCGATTTCATTTCAATATGAAATATTCTGCTAAACAGAATCAACATATATTTAACGATTTATATATATATATTTCAACCAACTGACTAGCAGTTCAATCAAACAGTCAACACACAGAATCCACAACATATGATTATCAGTTCTAAGAATACGTTATAAAAATATAACTATTCATAGTTGGTGAGTTTTACTCACATATGTCGTAAATCGTTAAATAACGATTTACGGTCAGTTTGTCCATTCAGGCATTTGATTTTCCCTTGAAATTCCAGTAGCTCAGTACACAGTGAAATCCGTTCCACAACGAAGATTTCATCGTTACAATTTCAATCATTATCGATTTGGTTCGATTTTGTTATAAGAGGAGATAATTATGCTTGTTATACATTTGCAAGATTAAACAAATAATTATATTATTTTAAAACCATTTCTATAGCAATTTGGCTCACCACAAAATATCGGCCCAAACCCAACCTATTTGATCTGCACCCGCTAAGTCCTTTTCTTCCTCAAATCAGAAATCTGTTTCTAGTATTTCCAAGCCGCCATCTCCACTTTCTTATGGCCAAATCCTTCCACAACCATCCCATGAAATCCATCAATACTCAGCATCTAAATCTCCTCCACGTTATTCACTTCTGCTAGCTGCTCCTTCCCGCAAGCCATTTTCATCACTACGGACTCCAGTCAACTCCGCCCAATAGAACGCAACTCATCAACTGAATGTCTACTTCACCGTCGGCTTCGACAGAGGGTCACCCTCCTCCTCCAATGGTCGCGCCCTTCCAATCGACACTGCCAGCTCATCAGAAACCCACGACATCACCTACTTTCCAGCTCGTCAGAACTGAATCGCACTGCTCATATATATCGGAAATGGAGAGGAAAGCTTGGAGATTGCAAATAATTTAGTTTGAGGAATTTAAGAATTTTCTTTGAATTGTTAGGGTTTGTTGAAGATCCGTTTTCCTGGTTTAGGATTAAAGGAACGACGGCAGATTGTTTTTGAGCTGAGAGGAATGGAAATTAGGTCATAAGGTTTTTTTAGGGGTTAGGGTATTTATAGGCACTTAGTTGAAATTTGTTTTGTGAAGGAATGGTTTCCACGCTGATAAAGAAGAAATGGTGGTTGAAAATAAGTGAGGGACATGGCCTTGTTTTATCCGTGAAGAGATGAATTAGGTTAAGGGAAATGTTAGGATATTTATAGGGTGTTTAGAATATAAGCCTATGGATTGGAAAGAGGCAACGTGTAGGAGACTTAATCGAGAAGGATTTCTATATATATATATATATATATATATATATATATATAGGTGTATATGTTTGTTAAATTTAATGCGGTACCGATGATGTAGAATTCCGTTCATTTGCGACAATTATGGACAGAAATAAAAACATCATCGTATCAGGCAACGTATCACGATCCCAATAATATAAAAATATCGGTGGGTTGACTCATGTTGTGAAACCCCAAAATGTTGATTACAGGGTGCAAAACACTCCAAATAAAAAGTTGCCTATTTAATTAATTAAAAATTATGGAAAAATTCTAAAAATTAAATTATCACTACGCCTCAAAAGAATCCTGTCTAAATTCAAAACCGGTATCTAGTTATATCGAATAAACCATTACGGTCGATAAATGATTCTATAGCGACTATTTTAAAATTTGATTTGGACATATCTCAAAATCTACACGACGAAATCCCGATTTTTCTCTTCCACTAGAAAGATATACTCCAACAGCTCCACACGTTTCTTATTTCACAGAAATCCGGCTTGAAACGAATCCTGTACATTCAGTTGAAATTCAAATTGCAAAATTACGAACTACAGCGCCATTTCAAGCTCGATTTTAATTATAATATAATTCTATGTTCAAACTATCGTTTATATAATATATTCGTTATTCAAATTCAATTCCAAGCTGAATTAAATATCATAGATGATCTGGTTCATACCATATCATCATTTCAGCCAATTCTAATTATTTCAGAATTAAATATATTATTTAATTTATTATTTTAATTAAATATTCATCATTATTTAATTCCACGACCATTTAATTCACTATATCACTATTTATATAATTAAATAAATTAATTATAATAACTTTGCAAATGCGGGTCATTACAATATCTGTAAAAATGACAAAACAATACCCAAGTAATATTTATTTATATACAAAAGATAAGATAAAAAGTCATAAAATAAACACGTTTCTATGTTAATCAAGTCTCTGAGTACATTGTAGAGTTTTATACTTTATCAAAGTATGGATTATCTCTTATCGACACTCCCAAGAAGAAGAACGAGAAGTTCATAACTGTTTTGGATGGATACTTGGGGGAAAGACTTATTAACCACATCGATGAGACGTTTGAATCGATTGTGGGGAAAGCATTGAGGTCAGAGAGTCTTCACCCTAAGACGGAAACTGAGGTTGCATCTGCAGAGGAGCAAAAGCCGTAAGCAAGTGGTGGAGGCAAGAATGGTTCTCAGAATAAGAGAAAGGAGAATCAGACCAAGGATGGCCAGAAGAAAAAGAATAAGAAAGATGTTGAGTGCTTCAGCTGTGGTAGGAAGGGCCACTATGCCAAAGAATGTCGGGCCAAACCAGCGGATAGGAAGTGCTTCAACTGTGGCCAAGTGGGACATCACAAGGACAAGTGTCCGCAACCCCCTAAAGAAGAGAAGATTGTGAAAGCATACGCTATTAATGTTGTTCCTTCTTCTTCGAATGCCCCAACTACGGCGGAGAAAGGAAAGAATGTCGTCATTCATGGTATGCTTTCTGTTTATGATGTTCTTGTTCGAGTATTGTTTGATACCGAGGCTTCCCGTTCCTTCATATCTGGCGACCTAGTAGATAGGCTGGGATTGGAACCCGAGATAGTCGATATACCTTTAGCGGTGATGAACCCGATTGGTGGTTCGACTAGCCTTAGCATGATTTGTTGAAATTTGGTTTTATCGAGTCATGGATGTATGTTTGCTTGTGATTGCTTTGTTTTGGGCTTTACTAGGTTTGGCATTATTTTGGGAGTCGATTGGCTCCAAAGGTACGGGGTGGTGGTAGACTGTGAGGGCTTTTTGGTGACAGTTAGAGCGGATGATGGGCGGAGGGTAATGTTTGGTGGTCTACCTAATGATGGGGTAATGGCTAGTTTTCTAAATTCCCTCGACATCCCACATGATGAGTTGTCAGATGAGCCCGTGGCTGGCCAGTATCCGGACATCTTCGAGGAAGTGACCGGACTTCCACCACACCGAGAGATTGAGTTCCGTATTGATTTAGTGAAAGATGCCAGACCTATAGTGATGCCACTTCAGCGTATGGCGCCAAGGGAGCAGCGAGAGCTCGGGGCGCAAGTAAGCGATCTTTTGAAGAAGGGATTTATCAGAAGAAGTGTTTCTGGGTGGGGAGCACCCGTTGTGTTTGCTACCAAGGCAGATGGTTCCCTTCGATTGTGTGTAGGCTACCGCGAATTGAATAAGGTAACGAGGAAGAATAAGTATCCTCTACTGCGGATAGATGATTTGTTTGATCAGTTGAGTGACGCGAGAGTGTTCTCCCAGTTGGATCTAGGGGTGGCAATTAGACCTGACCCGATAGACCCGGACCCGACCCATCGGGTCTCGGGTCTAGGTGGGTCGGGTTTTGTCGGGTTTAAACTATACATTTTCAAAATCTGGACCCGAATCGACCCGAGCTTTGGTTCGGGTCGGGTTGGTTCGGGTTCGGATAGAAAATAACACTAAAATTACATATATTTCAATGTTTTTTGGGTGGGTCTTTCGGGTCAGGTCAAATCGGGTCGGGTTTTATCGGGTCTTTATTGTATTTTTCATCACCTAGACCCGACCCGAGACCCATCGGGTTCGGGTCTTTTCGGATCGGCTTGGTTCGGGTTTTCTGTTCTCGGTTCTAATTGCCAGCCCTAGTTGGATCTCGCGACAGGTTTTCATCAGCTTAGAGTGGAAGCTGAGAGTGTAGCTAAAATGGCCTTTCGGACGTCGTCTGGATTTTATGAGTGGTTGGTCATGCCATTCGGGTTGACCAATGCACCAGCATGCACCAGCATATTTTGTGGATCTTATGAATAGGGTATTCAGAGATCAGTTGAATAAGTTTGTTCTTATGTTTGTGGACGATATACTTGTTTATTCGAGGACAGAGGAAGAACACAAGGAACATTTGAGGATAGTGATGGAGGTGTTGAGAAAACACCAACTGAAAGCAAAGTTTTCTAAGTGTCACTTCTGGAAGAGGGAGGTGAGATTCTTGGGCCATGTTGTTTCGGAGAATGGTATTGCTGTGGATCCTGTGAAGGTGGCTACGGTACAAGATTGGTCTACGCATAAGAATGCAACTGACGTAAGAAGTTTCTTGGGATTAGCTGGATATTATCGTAAGTTTATCCAAGACTTCTCCAGGATACCACCACCGTTGACTCAGTTGACCAAGAAGAATCAAGCTTTCGTCTGGGACGAAAAGTGCGAGAATGCATTTAAGAGTCTAAAGGAAAAGTTGACATGTGCACCAGTGTTAGTCATTCCTAAAGGGAATGAAGAGATGACGGTAAACACTGATGCCTGTGGTAAAGGACTAGGTGCTGTATTGATGCAAGGAGGTAGGTTGTAGCTTATGCTAGTAGGCAACTAAAACCACACGAGAAAAGATATCCTACCCATGATTTGGAATTGGCTGCGATCGTTTTCGCATTGAAGATGTGGAGACATTATTTCTTGGGAGAAAGATTCGAGTTGTTTACCGATCATAAATCGTTGAAGTATCTCTTCTCTCAGAAGGATCTAAATCTCCGACCGCAAAGATTGTTAGAATTCTTGGCTTCCTACGATTTCGATATCGCATACACACCAGGGAAGGGAAATGTGGTAGCTGATGCATTGAGTAGAAGACATGCCAGTTTAGGGGCTATCACTACAACAAAATGACCCTATTACAACTTTAATTTTACAACGGTGGTAAAAGCACCGTTGTAATAAATGGTTTTTTACAACGGTGGTAAAAGCATCGTTGTAATAAATGATTTTTTACAACGGTGGTAAAGACACCGTTGTAATAAATGGTTTTTTACAACGGTGGTAAAAGCACCATTGTAATAAATGGTTTTTTACAATGGTGGTATTCCCTAAAGTTGTAATAAACGTATTTTTAACAACTTTTTGTTTTGTTAGTTGTAATAGATGCCCATTACAAACTTCATGTTTATAATATCTATATTTAATAACTAATTATATTAATATTTAATAATAATTAATAATTAATAATAAAATTAGGAATCAATAATATTTATTAAATAATTAATAGTTAATAAGTGGTAATTAATGTTTAATAGTTAATGTTAACTGCTTATTAATTAATATTTAGGTGACATATACATTATAAGCTTTTAATAGTTATTACTCGATTATAACTAAGTAGAAATAAGTAAAAGTTAAATAATAACTATTGTTAATATGAAATAATCCTAATTAATAATTAATTTAAAATATGAAATAATCCTAATTAATAATTAACATTTAATTAATAACTAATTAGTAAGTAATAATTAATAATCGATAATAAGTAAACAAATAAATATTAATTAATTAATTAATAATTTACAAATAATTCACTGTTAAATACTAGTAATTAATGATTGATAATAATTTTCAATAAATAATAATTAATCAAATACTAATTAAAAATTATAAAATAATAATTCACTGTTCAATACTAATAATTAAAATATAATAATTAATGCTAATCATGAATAATCAATGATTGCTATTAATAATTAAGAAGTAGAGATTAATAATTAAGAAGAAGAGATTAATAACTAAGATTATATTTAATAGTTAATTTATAATATTGATCTCAATTTTCAAAAAAAAAAATATTGATCTCAATTATATATATATATATGTATATATATATATTTAGGGTGGATAAATGAATAAATAAATAAATCATTTATTTATGTACATATTGAATATATAAAAATTGTACATTTTTTAAATTGTGAACAAATATACATGCTAATTTATATATTGTGTGTGTGTGCGACATTAAAATTCGTCCAAGTGTTGTAAATATTGATTTAAGTATTATAAAATGGCTTAAGGGTTATAAAGCCCAATAAAACCCTAGGGCCAAAGCTGTCAATTGGCAGGAAAATAACCCTAGCCGTGTTAATGTAAGAAAGGAGAAACGAGCCGTCATTTTCATTTATCTCGTTCAAAATAAAAGGCAACAATAATGGCCGAAGCCCTAGCGACTGGAAATTGGGGGAAAAGCGATCAATCCGATGCCTCGCATCAGATTTGTAGTCGGATTCGTGATGGAGACGAACTCGAGGGCGAGAGCAGCGAGTCTAGGAGAAGGCACGTTTGTTCCCATGAGATTTCAGCATTTTTTCCCCAAAATTAAATCCTCCAAAAATTTTGAAATGAATGGCCACTGAAATGGCCATCGCCGTCATCCCTCTGCTGCACTACCCGTTCGCTTTCTTCCACCGTCGCCACCTGAACCAATAGCCGACCTCCCTCCTCATCGGAAGCCGCTCCTTCAACCGATTGCTCCGCTTCACCTTTCAGCAATCGCGCTGCCATCTCCTCCTTCCCATAGTCAGTCAACCAAATCGCCAGAGCTGCCATCGGACAACGCACAGCTCAGACCAGTGCCACAACTTCACCCAATGGAGCTCAGTCACCGTGAACTCTTGCTCGCTCTTCTTGCTTCTCGGTCGTCAACGCTGGTAATTCATTTTGCTTCTATCACTTTTTCCTATTCTATTTTCTTTACTTCTTTTAATTAAAATGAAGGGTGAGAACTTTTGGTATTAGATAACCCGCTCAACCTATAATTAGAAATTATGATAAATGTTAGTGCTACTTTGGGTCTGCTGTAGAGGATTCACGTTAAAGGGTATGTTTCGGCCATTACTCTTTGTCCCTTGCATACACAAGGATTGTTTAGTCCTGAGAGCGTCTAATTTGTACAGATTATATTAAAACTTTGATCATTTTATTATTTGAATGTTATTGGTGAGCCTTGGTCTGATATTCAGGTGCACAGTTCCTACTTTTTCTTTGCTTTATGTCGTGCATGCTTGCCTACTGCACTTGTGATGTTTGCCATAAGTTGCTTTTGCTAACTACATGTTGACCTGGCCTGAATTGCTTAAACATTAGCGTGAGTCTGATTTATGCACTTGTGCTTTATCAACCCAATTTTTTTTTTAGACATTGAATTTTTGAGTAGTCGATGAGTTGGCTGTGCATTTTCAATTTTTCGACGCTGTCTTTGTTGGGGTCTCTTGTACTGCACTGAAAGGAGTCATATGACTTAATCTTTGTAGTTCGTTTTTTTTTCAAGTAATAATAAAATTGGTTAAGGTATACTGTTAAGGGTCTTTAATAATTTGGAGATAAGAGTAGTGTTGATTATAAAAACTTGTTAAACTATGCTCAACAGAAGAAAGATGATGCAGCGAGTCTAGGAGGATCAATCCGATGTCGTTCAATAAGTTTTTAGATGTTTTCCTTATACAGAAAAAGTAGGTTGTTGTTATACTGGTTCCATGAAAGGGTGGCTACGAGTAAATGAGGATTGCTATTGTTTGTCATTTTGTTTCTTTTACTATTTAAGTTTTGAAGACATGATAAGTTTTATTTTGTTTTTTCAGTTGTTGCGCTTCTCATATATAAGATAGGAGAAGGCACGTTTGGTCAAGTATTGGAGTGTTGGGAGTTGGGACAGGGAAGGTAAAGAAATGGTAGCCGTAAAAATTGTTCGAGCTGTAGATAAGTATCGTGAGGATGCTATGATCGAGATTGATGTACTTCAACAGCTAAAGCAGCATAGCAATTCTTCTGTCTGGTTAGTTCTACTTCTTTATACCCATTACTTTTGTTTGCTCAATTTATTGTTGTATTGATTAGAATAAACACCGTGCTGCTTATTTTTGCAGTTGTGTGCAAATACGGAACTAGTTTGACTATTGTAATCATATTTGTATTGTAAGCTCGTAACTGGTACCAAATAATTACCTCACCGGTTTAAATATACAATTGTGTCCAATTCTATGGCCATACTGCCAAATACGTTCATTTATATATGAATTTATCTACATCCATACACCTTATCATGACAGCTAAATGCTATCACATCAACGCAGCTTCACATACTCATGTCTTTTATATAATATCTCTTAACTTTATTTTATATTCACGGTTGTATTCAGTCTCAGATTATTAGCAATAAAATCAAACTCATGCAAACTCATTTTTAACATACAGCTGTACTCAATTCCAGTTTATTAGCAATGAAAACAACCTCATGAAAACTCCCTTTTAACGTAAGAAGAATGATTCATTTCCAGTACATACGTTTAGCTATTCCAATCCAAACTTTTAAGTTAGTGATTGAAACTAAGAATTTCACTAATGATACATTTCTCATGACTGTCTAAACATACCATGCTTTAAATCTCATTTCATTTGCTTCAGTAAATATATACAGTTAAAACAAAATTCTTTAACAGCCTTTTTGGCTTAATCCTTGCTATCATCTTTCATTACCTTAATTAACTTAAACACATTAAAAGAGCGAAGCAGTTCATGGTCATTACGTATTTCTTAAACCAGTAAAACTCTTATATACTCTTAGATTACTACAAAAATACATGCATTGCATTTTACATAGTTTCAACTCCTCATCCAACTTGGAAGAAAAGTAGATATCCACCATTTTATGTTTACAACAAGCTTAAGGTTATGTTTATATATATGCATGTTTTGTGATTGTGCAGGTGGTGTCTTGTGTTGGTGGGGAAGTTGAGGAAGTGCAAAGATGAAGCAAGCTGATAGTTGAAGCAAAGTTTTTGGATGGTACTAATTTGTAATCATTATTTGTAATGAAGAATTGATATATTAACGTGATGATGTATGATTCATTTTTTGCATTTTGAATATAAAGTTGTAATGTTTTTTGTATGAATGGATCTGTTGCTTTGAATTTATATCAATTTGTTTTCTGTTTATTCAGCTTTTGTTGCATTTGCAAAATTTATTTTTTTTAAAACCCAAATATCAATCACAACGGTGCATAAATGTTGTAATAAAGTTTATTACAACGGTGGAAAAAAGTTGTAAAATATACATATTACAACGGTTTTGCAACAGTGCAGAAAAGTTGTAAAAGATATTAGGCTATTACAACTTCTTAAGACACGACGGTTTGCCCACCGTTGTAAAAACCTATTACAACGGTGTTCCACCGTTGTAATAGGGTCATTTTGTTGTAGTGTATGTTTCTTGAGTGGAAGCAATTGGAGTACATCGCTGGGTATGATTTCAGACCAAAGTGTGAATTGGTCCAGAAGTATTAGCAAGTTTGACGATCAGACCCACTTTGATTGAGTGGATTGGTTCCAGTCAGAAGAACGAACCTAACTTATTGGAAATCATCTCCAAGTTAGAGATGGGTATCGACAAGGAGATGAACGAGTATGGGCTTGATCGAGATGGATGGCTTAGAAAGAATGGAAGACTAGTTGTGCCCAATGTCAATGGATTGAGAGATGAAGTGCTTAGAGAATGTCATCACTCAAAACTGACTATGCATCCCGGTGGTAACAAAATGTATCGAGACATGAAGCAGG
The DNA here is from genome assembly GCA_030737875.1 of Allium sativum. NCBI lineage: Eukaryota > Viridiplantae > Streptophyta > Magnoliopsida > Asparagales > Amaryllidaceae > Allium > Allium sativum. The sequence goes on from CM060916.1 coordinate 1,016,316,228, forward strand.
CCTACTACTGGGAAGGGATGAAAAGAGACATTGGGAATTTTATATCCAAATGCATGAATTGCCAACTAGTTAAAGCTGAGCAAAAGAAGCCTAGTGGTTTGTTGCAACCATTAGAAGTTCCAGAATGGAAATGGGAACAAGTCTCGGTGGATTTCATTGATGGGTTACCAAGGACTAGGTCGGGCCATGATAGCATTTGGGTGATTGTGGACCGATCGACCAAGAGTGCAAGATTTATACCCGTCAAGTCGAATAGAACGGTAGCTAAGTTAGCTGAGCTATATATGAAATGGGTAGTGATATTTCATGGAGTACCTAAAAGCATTTTGAGTGACCGAGACCCGTTGTTTACTAATGGGTTTTGGAAGAGCTTACAAGAGGCATTAGGATCAGAATTACATCTCAGTACCGCGTATCATTCTCAAACCGACGGTCAGATGGAGAGGGTGAATCGAGTGTTAGAAGATCTCTTGAGAGCTTGCATATTGGATTTTGGTGGATCATGGGATGACCATTTACATCTAATAGAGTTTGCATATAATAATAGTTATCAATCCAGTATTGGTATGGCTACATTTGAAGCTTTGTATCGAAGACCGTGCAACTCACCATCATGTTGGTTAGAAACTGGTGAGAAGTTTGTGCTTGGACCAGATGTGATAAGAGAAACTTCAAATAAGATTAAGGTTATCCAACAGCGAATGAAGGCTGCTCAAGATAGACAGAAGAGTTATGTTGATAAGAGGAGAAGAGATTTGAAGTTCTCCATTGGCGACTTGGTGTTTGTCAAGATTTCTCTGTTAAAGAGCGTGATACGATTTGGCAGGAGAGGCAAGTTAACACCAAGATTTGTTGGACCATTCCCAGTTCTTAAGCAAATTGGGAATTTGGCATATAAAATTGAATTACCAGGGAAGATGGCAGGAGTTCATAACGTATTTCATGTTTCCCAGTTAAGGAAATTCGTGCACGACCCCGATATGGCTATTTCAGTTGATCAGTTGAATGATATTGAAGTAGAACCCGAAGCGGTTGGGAACCACAAGCCGATTCGTATTGTCGAGCACGATACGAAGCAACTTCGAAGGAAAGCGGTGAATCTAGTCAAAGTTCAGTGGGGCGAGAATGAGAATGATTGTACTTGGGAGATAGCGGAGAACATTAGGAAGACGTATCCAGAACTCTTTGCCTGGTAAGATTTTAATTGCAACTTAGATTTCCTCATGCTAGGATAGACTTGTTTGTTGTTTTGTATGTTTGGTTGTTGTGAATGGTTGATAAGCATGCGGGATCCTTTGGTTGTTTCTTAGTTAAGGAATTTCTAGGGCGAAATTTCTTAAGGGGGGAAGAATGTAACGACCCGTATTCTACGCATCGAAGGATCGTAGAATATATTTTTTTTTACATACGAAGTTGTATGGTCATGTAACTTTGGGAGATGACTATCGGGATCATTTCCCATATCCATGATTTTTGTCGATTTTTAAATGACCGTTTTGCCCCTAGCTGATCTTGTTTCGACCATAACTTTTGATTGGAAAGGAGTTTTGACCTAAAACCACTTCCATTATATCTGGATGATGGTTTAGCTTTCCGTAGAGCAGTCATATGTGAAAAATGGACTTATCGTTTGGGAGATACGGCTGAAATAGGGTTTGGAAGGCGAAAAACTGCTTAACCGGGCCAAATGAGGTGATTAGTTAATGGGCCCATAACCCATTTCGGGATTAGGGTTATGGGGAGGCTGAAATGGGTTAGCCTTTTATTTCATTTCGGTTTTCTAGCCGCTATTTACCTCCTAGGAACCCTAACAATGGCCTCCAACATCTAGAATCACATCTAATCACTTTCTAATCAAGTATTAGCCTAACCTTCACCAAATCAAAGGCAAATATCTCCAAATCAAGGTCGAAACTGCTGTATAGCCTTGGGAATAGCACCAAATAGAGGATAATTTCAGATTTGGTATTTTGTTTGTGGCTAAGGTGAGTGATTTGCATAGTTCCTCACTAATTATGGTTAATTAAGGGTAATTAGTGTTAGTTAGCGAATTTAAACATGATTAAATTCTGGAAAAATATTTATAAATTTTGAAATATTGTTTCAGGCCTCTATTAGGAATTTAGGTTAATTTAGTTAAGTTTTACTAATCCTATCATTAGTTTTGCTTAAATATGCTTAAGGGAAAATATGGGATTTTGGCTATGTTTGATCCGTATAAACATGTTAAGTTGTTGTTTTGGTGTCAGTGGCCAATTTTATATGTTGCTATGACTATATGGTATGCTTTGTGATTGATTAGAAAAGTTAGATTGGTAGAAAACATCGTCGAATGGCGTAAAACAGTCGCTGGAAAGAAGTGCAGGAAATTAACCGAACCAGATCGGATCGGAGGGGGAAGCACGAATCGAACCGCTTTCCCCAAACTATTGCATAACGAGCCCATTTGGGGAACTGGGGAGATCATGACCGAACCGACCTTCCTGTACCTGGAGTTCTCTAAACCGACCTGCTCGCGTGAAGACGTCACGATCTGAACCACTTGCTTGAAGTCACGACCTTTTGCTCTAGAGAGGACCACGAACTGATCCAAAGTAGAAGCCAAGAACCAACCCAAACCCAGTGGCTGCTCACGATCCAAAACGACGAACACCACGAATCGACCAGAAGGCGATTACCACGATCAGGAGATGATCACCACGACCCGACCCATTAGGAGTATTCCGATCCGAACCGAGATGCTTGGATTGGAGGCGTGAATCACGATCCGAACTGAAAGTACGAGTTGAAGTGAAGAACATGAACCGAACTGATCTGGAGAAGACCAAAACCCGAGATGCAAAGGTAGTCCAAATGGGAAGTTTGTACTCAGTATCCAGTTGGAAACCAACGAGTTAACTTCATGATTGGGCTTTGCTGCGGGACATGTGCTAAGGGGTTATCGACGTCTATAGCTTTGGCTCACCACGGAAAGGCGGATATTGGCTGCGGATTAGTGCAGTGAAGTTGTTATGACTTATTGGGGGCAGAATGATCGTAGCAAGGCTAAGAGCCAGTGCAGTAGAGCCATCATGACTCCATGGGGGCAGAGTGGACATAGCAAAGGACTAGTGGCTGTGGATCAGTGCAGTGGTGTCATTACGATTCCATGGGGCAGAGTGATCGTAGCAAGGAATTGGGTGGTCAAAGTGGTGGATATAGTATGCTTTACGCATAGAGTGAGAGATGTGAGGATGGTTGCTATGATTGATTGTTTGCCATCACTATGTCATGCACACCCTCACCCCTGTATTCTTTACACCATATGTTAGTGGCACCTTAGAGTGTTGTACAGTATGTAGTTCTAACTCTTTGGTTGCAGGTCCAGGTTCAGGTATGGTTTAGTATACCTGTTATTGTTCTGTTTTACTGCTTATCGCTCATACCAGACTTTTGTCTGAACCAGAGTTTTATGTCTCTTCTTATTACTCTGGGTGCTCTTAAATGGGCAGACTAGAGACAGGTTAGCTGGTTGTGCACGAGTAGTTGTACCAGAGACGAGCAGGAGGCTCCTACGTATTATCTAAATATATTCTCCCAGTGTCGCTGCTGGTCACTACTTTGGGCATTAGTAGTGTACCTTCCTTATTTTCCTTAGAGACAGTTTTAAAAAGTTGTAATAATAATGATGTGGAACATAAGCTGTATTTGGATTTTCCGCTGCTATGATGTTTAGTTTTCAGCTTATGCACTGTCTCACCTATTTTATGTCAAGTATGTTATTATTATATTTTATTCCTTGCGTTGTGAGACATTCTACAGGTTCCTTATTAGTTCAAATACCCTTCCTTTCCTTTCTTTGGCGACCGTCCCGTGCTGGTTAGACATTGGTACGACGCACTTTCACTGAAATGTCGGCTAGTGCGGGGCAACAAGAATAGAAAACAAGAAATCTTCTGAAAATGAATACTCACTGAATTATGCTGCAAATTCGAAAAGCCAAGGCAACAAAGGTAACCTATCCGGCCAAAGCGGAGGATTCAATGGCAGAGGAAGAGGAAGGGGGTAGATCTAACCCTAATAACCGGCCCAAATGCCAAATATGTGAAAGAATAGGGCATACTGCCTTCAAATGTTACTTTAGATATAACTCAAGTTTTGTGCCAAATCAAAGTGATAACAATCAGAAAGGAACCAATCCTAATGCAAATTTGGCACAAAACGAGAATGATAACTCTATTGGTACAGATAATAGCAAAAATCATAATCAGAATGAAAATGCTAAAGTTGAGCATATTCATTATGTAAATTGGTATCCAGATTCAGGGCAACTAATCATATGATAAGCAATCTCGACAATCTCAATCTAGGGAATAAAGAGTACAGAGGTAAATACTCTATAAGCATGGAAGATGGTAAGTGTATCTCAATTTCTCATACTGGTAACGCAATAATAAATGGAAAAAGGCAACTTTTTCTACAAAATTTACTAAGGGTGCTTAAAATCAAGAAAAACTTGATGAGTGTATCAAAGTTTGCAAAAGACAATAATGTCTACTTTATATTCTATCCTACATATTGTTTAATCAAAGACATGCTAACAAATGACATTTGCTTGCAGGGTAATGCTGACAATGGATTGTACAAGATAAATCTTGGAGGAAAAGGCAACTCTGCAAGAGAAAAATCAATCTATACGTATGTCATACAGCAAACAATCACTGTGAAAATATTTTTGATCTGTGGCACTTCAAATTAGGGCACCTACTGTAAAATGTTGTCAAAGATATTCTTAATTAAAAAAATATTGCATATGATGATATTACTTACCCCTATATCTGTACCTATTGTAAAATGGGTAAACATCACAAATTACCATTCAATAACTCTTTAACTGAATATTCAAAATCATTTGATCTTGTTGCTTCTGATTTACGGGGCCCTGCACCCATAAATGTTGATTATGGTTATAAATATTACGTTTCATTTGTAGATGCTTACAGCAGGTATACTTGAATCTTTTTTTTTTTTGAAAAATAAATCACAAACACATGATGTTGTGATGACATTTTTATCTATGGTCGAAAATCTGTTCAACACCAAGGTTAAAATTCTACAAATTAATGGGGGATCTGAATATAAAACCCTTGATAATTATTTTAAAACAAGGGAAATGTACAAAGAACTACATGTCTATATACATCTGAGCAAAACAGATTAGTCGATAGAAAGCATCGACATATTGCAGAATCAGGCTTAACACTACTAGCTCACACATCTTTACCACTAAAATTCTAGTCTGAAGCATTTAACACTGCGGTATATCTTATTTATAGGATACCAACCAAAGTGTTAAATGATCAGACATCATTAGAAAAGTTATATAATGTTAAGCCAGATTATCTTAGTTTAAAGACATTTGGTTGTTTGTGCTTTCCATATCTAAAGCCTTATAACTCTAATAAAGTAAACTTTAGATCAATGCCATGTACTTTTATTGGTTACGCAACTAAACAAAAAGGCTACAAGTGCATTGACGAAAATGGCAGAATTTTTATTAGTAGACACATTGTATTTAACGAAACTGTATTCGCGTACAACAACATAGATATTAAGACCACAAAGAAAGTCTGGAATGAAAAAATTGTTATACTTGACATTCCTCAAACTCACAGCAATTTGCATCCAACTAGTAATAAAGTGGCTGATGATGCCCACTACACTAACACTACTGAAACAGAGGCAATCAATAGTGCAAGTCTTGAACCACCCAGCCTCACCAACATATTACCTAAACAAGCAGAAGATAAAGACAATATTAATCAGAATTAAAGTCAAACCGAGAGAAGTACAAGCAGCTCATCTAGACAATTACCATAGGAAGATAATAGCACCGACGAGGGCAATCAGCAACAAAATAAACCACTTGCTGATTCTATTCATCCAATGATAACCGGATCCAAAAGTGGGATATTTAAGCCTAAAATACATACTTCCACAATGGATACAGATGAACCAATTACTTATGAACAAGCTGCAAGACATGAACATTGGAGAGCAACAATGAATGATGAATACCAAGCTCTTATCAAAAATCAAACCTGGGAACTTGTTCAACAACCAGCAAATAAAAACCTAATTGGATGCAAATGGACTTACAGGATAAAAAGAAATCCAGATGGCTCAGTGAATAGATATAAAGCCAAGCTTGTTGCTAACGGCTATACACAACATTATGGTTTTGACTACAGTGAAACTTTTTCAGCAGTAGTTAAACCTACTACAATTAGACTTATTTTTACTATTGCACTAAGCAACTACTGGAAAATTAAACACTTAGATGTAAATAATGCATTCCTCAATGGTGTTTTTCAGGAAGAAATCTACATGCAATAGACTAAGGATACTCTAAGAATTCAATGCTAGTATGTAGGCTAAACAAAGCAATTTATGGTTTAAAACAGGCCCCAAGGATCTGGTTTGAGAGATTAAGATCAACTGTGGTCTCTTTGGGTTATCAATGCTCTAAAGCTGATAACTCTCTATTCATTAAAAGCAGCAAGGACTATACTATACACATACTCGTTTATGTTGATGACTTAATTGTGACAACTAACAATGAAGCAGAAATTTACAAATTAACATGTTACTTGGATGAGCAATACTCAATCAAAGACTTAAAAGAAGTGTCATACTTTCTTAGCATTGAAGTACAAAGATATTCAAGTTTTGAGATGTTCTTATGTCAAAGAAAATATATTGTAGAACTACTAATGAAGAATGATATGAGTGAAGCAAAACCCCAACCTACCCCAATTACCTCAAGCCAGCATTTCTCTAAAAACAAGGGGAAGCTATAAATAATATTAAACAATATAGAAGTGTTGTGGGAGCACTTCAATATGCTACCATAACACGACCAGACATTGCATTTAGTGTTAATAAGGTTTCACAATTCTTGCAGGAACCTAAAGACGAGCATTGGAGGGTTATGAAAAGAATACTCAGATACCTAAAGGGGACAATCAACTTTGGACTCACACTTAAAGCTATAAAGGAGTTAAACATCATCAGATATACAGATTTAGACTGGGTAGCTGATCCTAATGACAGAAAATCAGTATTTGGGTACTGCATCTATATTGGCGACAATCTAATATCATGGAGTTCAAAGAAACAAGCTACCATATCTAAATCAAGTGTTGAAGCAAAATATAGGTGCATCGAAAGTGCCACAGCATAAGTGATATGGCTACAATCGATGTTAAAGGAATTAAAACTACTAGCTAACAGTAAAGCAAAGCTATGGTGTGATAATCAAAGTGCAATCTACATGTCATACAATCCATTACTACATGCACGAACAAAACACATTGAAATTGACATTTATTTTGTTCGTGAACAAGTCAAAGAAGAGAAATTGGAAATAAATCATATACCGTCATACCATCTGTGTGCCAATATCCTTACCAAGGCACTGTCGGTCAAAAATTTCACAAGGCTAAGGGATGAACTGAAGATCCAAGCTCTGAAGGCCGAAGAATCCAGAACCAAAACTCACAAAGACGCAAAAATCAAAGCGGATCCAACATCAGCTCCCTCTGCAACTTAAGCAATAATCTTTCTCGAACTTCAATCAATCGCGAAAGCAAGACAGAATCGACATGAATCTGCTTCGATAGAAGAAGAAAGTGAAAATTTCTGAACAATCTAAAACCAAAACTCACAAAGACGCAAAAATCGAAGCGGATCCAACATCATCTCTCACGAAGCCGCAACTCAATCAACAATCTATCATGAACTTCAATCACTAGCCAATGCAAGACAGAGTCAAAATGGATCTTCTTCGATTGGAGAAGAAAGTGGAAATTTAGTTAATAGAAAGCTCTTAATCACTGCAAACCAAGAGCCAAAAAAAATCTAACCCTAGGTTTGAAAGGGGGAAATAAGAAACAAGAGAGCAGCCGACAGACTAAAGTAATGAGAAATGTTATATACAGTTAATTTCTTTTATTACATAACGTATGGAATAATGGGCTTCGGGTCTGTCAGCCCACATATACTAATTAGTCTGTCTAACTTTATAGACACATTACATTGTAATGTAACACAGTAACAAAGTATTAATAATACTTCTGCAAGCTATTCTTCTAATTCCATAACTCTTATATACAATATATTTTCTTCAAAAATTCAGCTGACTTCCCATTTGAAAAATGGATCACCGTTCTATCACGCAATCAGACATCTACCTAGATCCAGCCCATGTCCAAGACGAAACAAGACATATGTCTAGGGCATCGCTCATGATGTGCGGCAAAAAAAATCAAATGCAAATTTTTCCATGCAAAAATAAATTACTCGCTCCATGGTAAAACTAGAGCAAAAAAATGTAAAATGCAGTTCATCTTGAACAACAAACTTCCTTGGGCCGGCCCTGCATCTGTTGGGATAAACCAAAGTTAAATGTTTAAGTGAAAAGTCATATCTATTGGAATGAAGAGTCATGTCTCTTGAAATAAAGGTTCGTGTCTATTAAGTGAAAAGTCGTGTCTGTTCTGTGAAATGTCATGTTTGTTTAATGAAGTATTATGTCCGTTTAACGAAAAGTCGTGTCAGTTCAACGAAGGATCATGTCCATTGAAACGAAAAGGTGTTTATTAGTGTTGTAAGTCATGTAGTCCACTAAATATATGTGTGGTTATTTTGTTGTAAGTTTGAAGGGAAGAAAAAGTGAGAAAATAAATTTAAGGAGTTCTTCCAATAATAAAAGTTCCTCTTTTCAAGTCCAATAAATTGGCATTAGAGCCCAGTTGAAATTATGGCATTTCTATTTTTCTCATCGTTTGTTCTCACAGAAGAAAACTTTGAAAAATGGAGTAACAGAAAGAAGGAAGAGTTGATCTCCAACGGGTTATGGGAGATTGTTGAGAGTGGATATGAATGGCCAAAGAATGTTAAAATATGATAGAGAAAGAAAGAGAATCATATACAAGTACGAGAAGAAAAGATCATAATGCTCATGTTGTGATGTGTGAGAACGTCGATGGAGTAGCATGTAATCGTATTATTGGAGATAAACCCACAAAAAATTCATGGAATTTATTGAAAGAGGTATATGAAGGAGAGGAGGAACACGAGCCAGAGGAAAGGTTAGAGTTTGAGGACAACGAGTTTGAGTATGAACCTGAAGAAGAAACTGTTGTGGATTATGATGAACATGACAAAGAGACCGAGGATCATGAGATGGATGTGCATGAAGATAGGTAAGATGGTAGCTTTGCTGGGGAAGGCAAACATACTTGTGAAGATGAGGAGAATGAAGAAAATGGTGAGAATGAAAATGAAAGGCATGAAGCTGATCATGAGATAGAAGAGCACCATGATGTTGTTCAAGAGCGTTGAAAAAGGAAGGAATTTGAAGTTTTTGTTGGGGTCCTAGATAAAGAAGCAGCTGAAGATGGTCTTAGAAAAGCATTTAGCATGGTTGGGGGAAATCAACGAAGTGAGGCTTTTAAAGAACCCTTTAACAAAGAAAAACAAAGGGTTTGCTTTTTTGCATTTTGCAACTGTTGAACAAGCAAAATGTGTTGTTTCAGAGCTCAAGGCGCCCATATTAAATGGCAAGCAGTGTGGTTTGCTCCAAGTCAGGATAATGACACTTTATTTGTTAGGAATATATGCAAGACTTGGACTAAAGAACATTTTAAGGAGAAGCTGAAGAATTTTGGAGTTGACAATATTGAGGATTTAATGCTTGTAAAAGATTCAAATAATGAAACTTGAACGATTTCTATACTTCAAGCAAAACATGTGAGATATGAGGGAATCAAAACCGAGTTGGTCTCAAAAGTTTTGAAGTTTGAAGATCTTATTAGGTTAAAAGAGAAAGGTTTGAAATGATTGAAGAAATTTTGGTTTAAGGGAGACATTTGTTGGGATAAACCAAAATTAAATTTTAAGTGAAAAGTCATGTATATTGGAATTAAAAATCGTGTCTGTTGAAATAAAGGGTCATGTGTATTGAAGTGAAAAATTGTGTCTGTTCAGTGAAGAGATATGTCTGTTTAATGAAGTGTCATGTTCGTTCAACGAAGGGTCATGTCCACTGAAATGAAAAGGTGTCTATTAGTATTGTAAGGTCATGTAGTCCACTATATAAACGTGTGGTTATTTTGTTGTAAGTTTGAAATGAAGAAAAAGTGAGAAAATAAATTTAATGATTTCTTCCTCTAACAAAATTTAGTCTTCTCCATTCAACAACATCTGCCAACAATCTATATTATTTCACATCATGCAAAGAAGCCCCAATTGTGCAATGCAAACGAAAATAAAAAGGAGAAGCAGGGCAATTCAAGTGTGAAGAAACTCATATAGCGCAAGTGTTGATCTCAACAGTATCTCCCTTGAGAAAGTGAGCACAAATTTGAATGTCAACCAATACATCGACATGTAAAGCATCTAAAACTACGTACTTGCAAGAGAGTGAGTTCTGATGTAGCCTCTGAATATTACACTAACTAATTAAATTTGTGCATGAGGGCAAGCTTTGAATTTCTTGTACTACAAGAAAACACAGAAACAGTGGCCTACCTTAATGACGATAGAAATAAGCGGTCATCGTTAACTGATACATTATCAGATATAAACTACAACCAGACAATCCACTTTCTCCCGACTTTTACTAGCGAATCCCCTCCCCCCCCCCCAAATAAAAAAACTACCTGTGAACCGTCGTCGGCCACCGTCCAGCCCAATGCTGCCCCACCTCTGGCATCAAGCGTAGCTCCCTATCTCTCCTTCCAAATTTTCTTCCATTTTGCTAATTGGGGTATAATTTGTATTCCTAAATTAATAAATATTGATGATTATGTGTTTGCATGTGTTAGTTGGTTATTGATTTGTATAATAGTAGATTATCAGTTAACTTATGGTAGAAATTTAGGTGATTAGAAGTCAATGAATATTGTGTATTAGTTGACAATAATATAATGTACTAGTTGATTTGATGAAATAACTAATAGTTTGACTTTTTTACTTTGTTTTTAAAAATTAGGGCTAGATTTGAAGTTCGGAAAATAAAGTATAATTATTAATTAATATGTGCATTGATAGGTTTACGCAAATGTTAGGCATAAAATAATAATTGTTATAGTTTACGCGAAAATATTAATAGTTATATCAATTTTAAAATATGTTTTAAAGTTTATAGTTCAATTAAAAAAGTTAAGAAATATCATATTTAAATCGAATTTATTAAAAAGGTAGAAATGAACTTAACAAGATAAATATTGTACTGAAATCCATTAATTTAATATTTGAAAATGAATTTAATAAGAGCACATATTCTACTAAAATTGTTTTCCTTTAAAAAGGTTGAAAATATTTTAGCAATAAAAAAATACTATATTGATTAGACAGAAAGTGGTGTGGGGAAGATAAGTGATGTGAAGTGAAAAACTGTCAAGATATGACAGTAAGGTGTGTAAAACCTTTAATTTCAAAAGATTTTACACTATATTTATTTTTAGGACAGGAAAAAAATCCCTTAGATGCAACTAATGCGTAAAATAGAAATGTTACAAAGCGCTGTCGAAATTTGACAGAAATGTGGTGTGTGAAGCCTTTAGTCCTAAAAGGCTTTACACTAACATATGTATGTGTTATCGAAATCACTAATATATATTTTTGTAGCAGGAAAAATATTCGATTATTGCCTTGCCAAAAAAATTTCGATTATTATGTCGACCGTAGTTGGATATATGAAGTTAGAACTGGAATGAAAGACTCTATGAAAACACATTTCTACAATGATGTAAACGAATTTATTAAATTTACAGTATTTAATAATCAAAATTATGATGATATTTGTTGTTTGTGTAGTTAGTGCAAGCTGATGAGGTTTTAAAAACTAAACACCATTAAAATACGTTTATATAATTTGGTTTCGTGCCAAATTATTATTTATGAGATTGTCATGGAAAACTTGTTGCACTTACAGTAAATCATGTAGTGTTAGAGGTCTAGTTAGTTATGAAGAATCCAATAGAAAATATATTGCAAGATGCAGTATGGTCACTGTTCTCTACCATTCAAGTTGACGATAATGGTGTTAATATTGAAGAAGAACCAAATATGAATGACAAAAAAATGATTTATTGGCTTCAGCTAAGAGGCCGTTGTGGAATGGTTGTTAAAGTGGAATTGAATTAATGATAATTGTTGCATATGTCACTATGAAATCAAAATTCAACCTTACAGAAGCTGGATTTTCAGCAGTTGTACAAGTTGCAAAAAGACAAATATCAACCGATAATCTGATGTGCGATAGTCGTTACAAAATGAAAACACTAATATTGACTTTTTGTCTGCCATACGAGAAAATAGATACTTGTATAAGAGATTGCATATTGTATTGAAAAGATGATATTAATCTTAGGAACTACAAAATATGTGGTGAGGAAAGGAACAAACTTAGAAAAAAGAAAGGAAAGGAAGTTTCGTACAAGAGAATACATTATTTACGCATCACCCCTATATTATAAAGGTTATACGCATCCACAGTCGTTGCATGTCATATGCGATGACACAGTGTGAGAACACCAAAAGATGGAACTTTTACACATCCATCGGATGAAGAAGCACGAAAACATTTTAATATGACGCATCCTTCATTTGTCGTAGAGAGCCATAACGTCAGACTTGGTTTATATACACATGGTTTTTCACTATTCTCTCAGTTTGATAATAAATATTCATCTTGGCCTATTATTGTTACTCATTATAATTTACCTTCGTGGATCTGTATGAAAACTCCATATATATATATATATATATATATCACTATTATTGCGTTCCAAGCCCTAATGATCCGATGCAAGGCATCGACAGAGTTGAAAACACTATGGGATGAAGGGCTTGAAACATATGACATTTCAGAAAATATTTTTTTTGTAAGTTACCTTCTTTGTTATGGACTATTAGTGATTTTCCTGCATATAGGATGCTTCCGTGTTGAAGTACGGTCAGTCTTCTAGCTTGTCCTCATTGCGTGGAAGAAACACAAACATTTTCTTTATGGTATGGGAGGAACAATTCTTTGTTTGATTGTCATCGTTATTTTCTATATCTCAATCATACTTTTCAAAGAGAAAAAAAATCAAAGCAAATAGAGAAAAGAATATGCAAGTACCAAAGATTTGGTAAAGTGAAGAAATAGTCGAAATTATAAAGGAATATCCTAAGATACATGAAACTGGAGTATAGACTAGAATTCACGGTAAATCTAACATTCATTATTGGTGTGCGAACAAAGTATATTTTGAGATCCACCTTATTGAAAAGGTCTCCTACGTTGACATAATATCGACGTGATACACAATGAAAAAAAATAGGTTTGATAACATGTTTAATACAGTGTTGAATATTAAAGGAAAAACAAAGGACGATCTAAATTCAAGATGTGACATAGAACACTTCTGTAAATGTCTCAGAATTCATATGAAGCCCAAGGACAACGAAAATTCCAAAGCATGTTATGAATTAGACAAAAGGAAAATAAAAATCATACTAAAATGGGTTGAGGGACTAAAATGTCTTGATGGGATTTCTTCTAATCTCCGTAGATGTGCTGACTTTAAAAACAATAAATTGAGTGGGATGAAAAGTCATGATTGCCATATCATGATGGAATATTTATTACCAATGGTGTTCAAAAAAATATTGCCTATAAAAATGTGGGGTGTTATTAAAGAGTTAAGTCTATTTTATAAATATCTTTGTTTGATAATATTAAAAAGTGATCGTCTACGTAAACTTGAAATAGAATTTTTTGCAAACAAGAGAAAATATATCCTTCAAGATTCTTTAATGTAATGGAGCATTTACTTGTTCATCATTCATCCAAAGCAATTCTTGGAGGTCTAGTGCAATATGGATGGATGTATCCTTTTGGAGGAAATAGAAAATATCAGAAAAATTTATATACCTTTAAAATTCAGACTTACATAAGTACATATAAACTAAATTAATTTTGTAATAGGTACTTGAATCATTTGGAGAAAAAAGTACAAGAAAAAGCACGAGTTGAAGATTCAAATAGCTAATCTTATCTTGAAGAAGCTTTATTCTTTTTTCTCATTACATTGAATGATCATGTGAACTAATCATTTGTAAGTGGTCCTTGTAATAATGAAGCCATGGAACAAGATTTTTTCCAATGATGTTATTGAAATATGTATTGAAATATGGTTAGACGATAAACAGGGGCAATCTTCTAAAAAATGTATTGAAATATGGGCAATCTTCTAAAAAATGTATTGAAATATGGTTAGACGATAAGCATCACCATGTAGCGCACACACATGTATTCTTCTAAATTGTGCTCAAGTTACACCATTTATTAGGTATTATAAATTTCATGGTATTATAATTTTCATATGTAGTTTAGTTGTATCTATATCAAGTATTAGCTAATAATAAAATCATGTATATTTTCAGTACTTACGAATCACAAAATCTATCTAGCGATCTCAATAAAGATTTTGTTATACGGTTTTCAAAATATGTTTGCGATCCACTAAACTACAACAATGATGAGAGTTTGCAACATCTTCCGCTCAGACCAAAAAGAAATGTTAAGACTTATACAATATTCTTCATCAATGGATTTAAATTCAACACCAAAGATCATGATACTAAAAGATCAACATATAACATGGTGTTTTTTTCAAAGGTAGTGATGATCAAGAAGAACATAAAAAAAAACTTCTATGGCATCTTAAGATGGGTTTTAAAGTTGACATATTATGTATAACCTATAAAAAAAATTCTTTTATTCAAGTGCAACTGGTTCAACATTGTTCCTACATCTTAGTGTTGAAATCAATGTGCATACATATTATATGCTTATATAAATAAATCAAACATCATATTACTATAAGTATGATCCTTTTGTATTGGCCAAGCAAGCATTAAAAGTTTATTTTGCTCTGTATCCATCCATAAAAAGAGTTAAAGCATATTAGTTTACTGTGATTAAAAGAAAGGCAAGGTTTATGTTTGAAGGAATTGCTATCCCAAAAGTTGCATCGTATCAAACAGATATAGAGAAAAACGACGAAATAATAATAACTGATGATATTGATTCAGGGTCTTTAAATGATGAATCAAATGTTTTAATAGAAGCATTTGGTAGTATAGAAGAAAAGGACATAGAGAACGAGAACGAGACTAAATAAGAAAACGAAGAAGACTGGTAATATTTGCATCATTTGTTATTAACATATATTCTAATTTTTAATTATGTTTTTGTTAACCCAGTTATAAACCCGAAAGAGATATATGCAGAATCTAAGTAAGAAGCAAGATCATTCAACCTCAAAATCAGATGAAACTTTGTAGGAAGGGCCTAGAGATAGAAAACAAAGAGCACAAGAAGTTTCATCTCTAAATAGTCTAACACCATGGACCGTTACCGGTCCATCATCCATGGACTCATACCAATCCATGAAATTAGGGTATTTGGGCATGATGCTTGTGCCGATTTTGTTCTCGTTCTTAAAGAAATCCATTGACAAAATTCAAAGATAGTATGATCATTTCAGATACAAATATTCGATGGACCGAAAGGAAAAGCAAAAACAACGAAGCGTCGGAGCTTGATATACTATAAAACTAAGTCCAACTAAAGTCATATTCCACCTGAACATTAAAGTTAACATCGAGAAGTAATTCCTAAAGAATAAAGTGCATAATATCCTATCTCCATGAATCGGTATTAATCCATCATTAATGGATCGGTACTGATTCATGAAGATAGAAGTATTTTGTGTTGTGGCTATCTAAGGAGAGTCTGAGCACAATTCTGAGGCTTTCTGTAGAGGGGTTTTGCCCAATTCCATAAGAAACTCCTATAAATACTCCCTATACTCCAACACGAACGGGGATTCAGATCCTTGCCCAACCGATATGCTGCCAATGCCAATCTCCAGCTATTTTTCGTCTTTCGAAGTCATTGATCATCTTCAACAGCAATACTTCATCTCCATAAATAGCAATCTTAAGTCACCTAGATTGATTATTGAGATCTACTCCAATAATCAACAGTCCTTGTGATTTCCTGTAAATCTCTACTATGGATTGGAGAACATTATAATTCATTGTATTTTGCTTGGCAAGGATAATAAGAAAGTATTCAAAGTGGACGTAGGCTTGATCTCAAGATGAACCACTATGAATTTGTGTTTCTCTCTTTTACTTTCCGTTTCTTTCCTTTTTCATTTTATTTTATCTGATGTATTCCATTTTCCTCATCGTGGGGTGCTGCTTTCATAGTAAACTGGGTGTCATCGCCATTTTTGGTGTTAAACTTTGGTGCTTCCACTAAGAACATGATTACAATGCCTAGTTCTGCGCTTCTATTATATGTCATCAAGGTTTACTAGGCAGATCAACGGAGTAGATCGCATTAAGACCTCGAAGTTTGGTTGATATCATGGCCCCTCCAAGGAAAAATACAAGTAGAAGAAAATCAGGGGCAGCGTCAACTTTTGGGAATATAGCTGATGACACTCAAGTTTCCCTTATGACCTATAATCCTGGAGTAATTCAAACTCCAGGAGAAGTGGTAACTCGAAGAGAGCTTGTTACCGTGATTGAAGGCATTAACCAACGTCTCGAGGCCGTATACAAAACTTCAATGGAAAAACTGGATGTTTTACTTAATGCAAGACCTAATGTAGGAAATAATAGAGTAGAAATCGACTTGGAAGAACATGCGCACTCATCTGCTCTGATTGTAGAAGAAGAAATCCAAGAACCACCCAGAGGATACATGTTACTAATGCTACTCGGACTAGCATAGGAAGGAATGAATGCACTCTTCCCAGAAATATGAATATTGGAAATGATCAGGATCCAAGTCAATGATAACATTTAGCTGGATAGAATGTCGTTTTCGAGTGACGATCATGGACATAATGATGATGTTGAAGATGCTAATGCTAATTTGGAAGAGCAAAAGCAACCTATGAGACCGTCTTCTCAAAAAATCATAAGCATCCCTGCAAATTGGAGGAACAGGGACCCAACTAGCTAACCCCGATCGTCTGCTTAGTCGGATACCTCGAAAAATGACTGGTGTTCTCCCCGTGGAGCAATGCAATAATGAGGAGTGCATCTCAAGGATGATTAAGCATATTATGAAAGAAAGCATGTCTAAGAAGGATGAAGAGGAAAACTTGGGGTTTTCCCCTAGTCGAACCCCATTCATAGGGAAAATATTGAACGTGCAGTATCCTAAGAAGTTCTTTCCCCCAACTATGCCAACGCATAATGGAACAATGGATCCTAACCTGTTTCTTTCAAACACTATTGCCATGTAAATGGTGCTCGGGCAATTGATGAGTTGAAATGCAGATATTTTCCAGTATATTTGGAAGGGGTTGCCTTGCTTTGGTTACCAAACTTGCACCAAAATCTATTGGCGAATTTGAAGACTTGGCTGGCAAGTTTATGCAGCAATTCCGATTGTACACTTCGAAGGCAAAAGATATTATGCCTTTATGTAGATTCACCTAAGAACTTAGAGAACCATTAAAATACCTTTTGAATAGCTTTAATACCACAGTAATGGAAGTTGGCAATTCTAAGCCAAGGATGTTGTTGATGGGTTTAGTGCGAGCTATCAATAAAGAAACTGAATTTGGGAAGTGCATGAAAATGAAGAACTTAACACACTTGAAAAATTCTATAAGAAGGCAAATGATTTTATTTTGTTGGAGGAAGTAACTCCAATAGTCGAAAACGTTACTAGTAGCATGCAAAATCAAAATGTGGAAGATCCGAAAGGAAGAAACGATACTCAAGGTGATGGGAAGAAATCGAGAGGTAAAGGAGAGGAAATGAGAACAAAGGTAGATGCAAGAAGGATGGAAAAACCTATATTCGGCATTTTAAACCAGAGGACTTTACACCTCTAAATGAAACACCCGAGAATATCTTCATGGCTACCAATGAGCAATAACGCTTCCCGAAACCGCCTCCCCTAAGAATGACAGACAATTACAAGAATTATGGAAGATTTTGCCGCTTCCATAACTAACCAGGTCACAACACCAGCGAATGCCGACACCTAAAGAATCTGGTAGTGGAGCCCATTAGAGAAAATAAGTTGCAACAATATGTCAAGAAGCCTCAGGTAGCAGAACTATCCCCAACAACCCAAGGGCAGGTTGTCCTAGCAGACCAACCAGGATCTAGCAACAGAAATAACTGTCAAAATAATGGAAAGATGGTCATTCATACCATTTCGGGAGGGACC
Organism: Allium sativum; assembly: GCA_030737875.1. Lineage (NCBI taxonomy): Eukaryota > Viridiplantae > Streptophyta > Magnoliopsida > Asparagales > Amaryllidaceae > Allium > Allium sativum. The sequence goes on from CM060916.1 coordinate 1,016,334,529, forward strand.
CATACTACTTGGAAAAGTTGGGGATAAATGGAGAGATACTCGAGTGCCTTGAAGTACGGCCCGAAGGATAAAAGTTGCCTTATCTTAGAAGATACGATTCTGACGAAGCAGCAAATAACATTCAGTGATTACATTGTTTTCAGAGCTAGGCAGTCAGAGGGCATCAAGGCTCTAACGCTTGACCCAGTAGTAGTAACGATCGGAAATGGCCTGGCTATGTTGAGGAGGGTGCTGGTTGATTGTAGATCATCCGTAAACATCCTTTTTAGAAAAACCTTCAATCAGATGAAGTTATCTATGACAGATGTTTTGGCATGTTAAATTAAAATCCAAGGATTCTCTAGTGAGCGGCAGCAACCGATTTGGATGATTGATGTAACACCCCGTATTTTCTATGAACACAAGAATAAAAAATTAGAGAATAATTAAATTATAACAAAATAATTAAGGAAAACGGGTTACGCCATTGCGTTTATCTCGAAATTCTGCTTGGAATAAAGTTCAAGTTTGCGTAAATCGGACTCCGTATGAAGAAGATATGGCCTTCGGAAATTTCAATAAAAACCAGACCGAAATTCAAAATTCAGATTTCAAAATTCAAAACAGACACCCGGGCTGGGCGGGAAAATTCCCGCCCAGGACCCAGGTCGACACTAGGGTCGACCTTGGGGTCGACCTGGGTAAACAGGTCAACACTAGGGTCGACCTCCCCCCTTTTCCAGCTCTGGAGACAGATCCATTTTTCTGCACCTGGACGCCTTTCAGACCGGATTCGTAAGCTCTAACCTATTTAAACACCCCAAACCTAGATTTCTCTCCACACAATTTCATTCTTCCTATACTCTGCCTCTATTCTAATTAAAAATAAAAATGGCGTCGCTACTCTGCTGGAATCAAAACTAGGATTAATGCATCTTCTTCCAATCTGAATAGAATTAAAAGAGAATCAAATCTAAAACGATTAGTCTACATCAAAGGCGAGCATTTCAGTTTCAGAACACAGATTCCTGAATACAAGAATCGTTCCTTTTTGTGAGTACGGTTATTTTCAGATATGAAATTTAATAATTATCTTGCCATTTTTGTGAATCTGGATCTGAGGTTATGCATACTTTTTCTGTGGATCTATCTTTTAATATTATTGTGACTGTTCTGTATTTGTTCCCTCTTTTCTTCCTTTTTGTTTATAGCCAGGCTACCACGAACCTGCGCCAAATCTCATAAGAGATTAACCCACGAACGCTAAATTTTGGGACAAATAATGGATAATGCATAATTGGACATGACTGATCTTTGACTGATTTGAGAAATAGACATACGTTGAAAATTAGATCTAGATCTGTGTATACTCTATAATTTGGAAGAAGAGAAATTATTGTATGATAACATATGACTTGAAACTTGGGGGACATAACGCATGTTTTAAAGTTAAGATCTGATTTTGAGACGTTATAATTTAAAGATCTAGATTTTTGGGTAAATTTTATGTAATGATTCATGACTTGGAAAAGGAATATGTGACTTAGGCGTAGAGACCTATATTATAATAGGATAACTATCAATGTGAATACGCCTAAAAGTAGATTTTTGGATATTTGGCATTAAAGGCTATAATTTGGCATAATTCATATGGTATATCATGATTTGGGCTTTTAGAGAATATTCTGTACTGTGCAAAGTTTAACTAAAAATTTGGGCATATGTTGTATTATGAATTATGACCATGATTTAGGCATGTAAGTTTAGGCTTAATTTATGATTAGGCAAGATATGTAAATAGAAGATTAGAAATATATAATCTGTTGAATTAATCTGCTAAATCTGTTATCTGCTAAATCCGTTGAATTGCCTAATCTGCTAAATCTGTTATCTGCTAATCTGTTGAATTTCCAAATCTGCTAAATCTGTTATCTGCTAAATCTGTTGAATTGCCTAATCTGCTAAATCTGTTAAATCGCCTAATTTGTTAGATCTGTTATCTATTGAATTGCCTAATCTGTTGAAAACTGAATAATTGTAATTTGGGTATGAAAATCCGTAGGCTCGATCTAAGATTGAGTAAAACATGGAAATTTGATTAATCTGTTGTAACCTGTAAAGAAGTTAATCTGTTAAATGAACATAATTAGTTTGATATCTGTATAATCTATATTGGAATAAATTGGCTATGACACGAGGTTAGACTCTGTTTGCGGTAGAAGCCTGCCCGGAACCAACCGGCTTAACCAGCAACCGCAAACTATCAGTCTAATGTGAGAGGTCGTAGGCATAACTAAAATATGCTTAGACACGAGGTTAGGTCTGGCTTATGGCGGAAGTATTCCCGGAACCGCCCGGCACATCCAGCGGCCACAAGCTACCGACCTAATGTGAGAGGTCTATGCATTAATATTTAATTAATGCAAATTTAATAGAAATGTGGTGTCTAAAAACGTGTTGGGTGGATAGGGTTAAACCAATTGGACTGATGAATCTAATAAACCCGTTTCGTGAATCTGCAGGCCAATACGAAGTTAGACAATCTGTAAATCTATTAATCTGAAAACTTGTTAACTTGATTGTCTGATCTGTGTACTAGTAATCTAAACTCTGTCTGAAACTTGTATACAAGTTAATCTGAAATCTGTTAGTCTGGGGACACAAGGTTAGGAGGGGAAATACTTGTGTCATCTGTTGTTTGGGACCCATATTAGTCGGTAACCCTTTCTGGTATCAAAACTTTGACCCCACACTATGTAAGGGTCCGGGCACGCTTACTGAGCTAATTATAAGCGGTTCATTCTGACAATGGCGAGGGGTGTTGATGGCGCGTTCCAACCGGGTCATGTGCATGCATGGATCTAGTCCGCTCTGAGGATGTAAGACACCGTGACATCTGTAAATAGGTCTGTGCCAATAGGTTGCCACTTTAGGGAGTGATACTCCCTACTATGGGGCCGACACAGGGTATTTATGTATTAGGGAGCCGATCGCTTGGGGGTAGGACTTAAGGTACACTTACTTCTGTCTGTTTCTGTTAGTACCGTCTGTTTCTGTTGGGTGGTAACACCTGTCTGTTTCTGCGTGGTACCGTCTGTTGGAGTGGTAAAGGCCCATTACTAGTGTACACCTAATTCTAACATTCTGTTTGCGTCCGGATTATTCTGTTTCCGTCTCTGATTCCGTTTCCGATTGTGTTTCCGTAACTTCTATCTGTTGGGGTGGTAAAGGCCCATTAGTTGGGTGGTAAAGGCCCATTATTAGTATTCTGTTTCCGTACCTTCTGTCTGTTGGGGTGGTAAAAGCCCATTATTAGCATTATGTTTCTGTACCGTCTGCCTCTGTTCAGGTAGTAAAGGCCCATTACTAGCATTCTGTTTCTGTAGAGATTATTTTGTTTCCGTTTCTGTTATAGTTTAGACATTAGGGTAACACCTAATCTTGTTATACTAGTATTAGTGCAGAGAAGTGAAAAGCTTAGCTTAGCCTATACCATTCCGTTTCCTCTATTAACCTGCTATTTCTGTTACGGTTATCTCTCATCCAGTTTTATTTACATGTCATGATATTATTATCTGTTTATATGCTAAAAGTCACTGGACTCACCAGATTTATGTCTGACCTAGTTTGTTTTGCCTCTTTTCTTTCCGTCCCCCCCCCCCCACCCCCGAGGTTTTCATGGTGGGAACATAGGAGCTTGATTCAGATTCTCTCTTCTTGAAGTGTTTGAAGTATTGTTGGGCTTTGGCTCTATCTTTCCATGGCAGTTTATATTGGCGATTATGGCTTTAAAAACTATGCATTCTGAAGGCTTTTGTACAAGACCGATATTTATGTACTTGAATTCCGCTATTGTGATTTTGAAAGATGTAACAAAACTTATTTTTGTTTCTGTTGAAATAAAGATATAAAATTTTCAAGTAAAATTTTATCTGTCTTGTAAATTTCTATTCTCTCTACTAAAAACGCTTCACCAAAGTTATGGCATTCCCTTTGCGAGTGACCTTAACTAAGGTGGGGTGTTACACTTAGTATCAGAGCTGAAAGTTACCAGATTTGATAAAAAGTTTTTGAAAACTATTTTCAAAAAGGTTTAAAAAGGAAGTATTTTCAAAAGTAGAGTTTGTTTTGAAAAACATAATCCCCAAAGCCATGTGCCTATCTTTCTATCCTTTGTTTTGAATCTTTCGTTTTCTTTCGTTTCAGCATGTCTGGGGATCTTAACCTTCCGGAGGGCGTATCGATACCTAGCTGGTTCAGGAGGTACATAAAAGCTAGGGCAAATAATGCGGGCCCAGCAGACGTCCCTCCTCCCCCAGCTGCAGTGGTTCCTCCTCCTCCTCAGCACATGAATACTTTCCTGAAGATATGTAGAGACTTTTGAGCCATGGGTTGGAAGAACTTTAATGGAACTGAATCCTTCGTGGAGGCAAGGAACTAGCTCAAAGAAACTGAGGATTTGTTCGTTATCTTCAAGGTGGATGATAGGCAGAATATACAGTTGGCGGTATGGCTGCTTAAGGACAAAGCTTCTTTTTGGTGGGAGGTCACAAATGGGGAATGTCCAGTAGAGAGATGGATGGATTTCAGGCATAGGTTCGAGATGAAATTTCTCTCACGAGCGGAAGAGAGTCTATACGTAGAGAGGTTCTTGGCGTTGAAGCAGGAGAATTTATCAGTGAGAGAGTACGTCAACAAGTTTAATCAGTTGGCGAGATTCGGCTTAGATTTGGTAAATACACTACATAAGAAGGCACTAAGGTTTGCTAAAGGTTTGGAGAATTTGCCGCTGCACGGATTGGCAATGTCCCACATTCCTATGGGGGCTACCTTCGAGAAATTAGTTGACATGGCATTGATGCATGAAGAGGAAACCAAAAGTGAGAAGAAAGAAGAAAAGCTTGAAGGACCACAAAACAAGAAGGCGGGGCCGAAAAATGAAACACAAAAGAAGGATGAGAAGTCTAAAGATAAGAAGGAGAAGAAGTGCTTTACTTTTCGAAGCTCGACCCATCTGAACAAGGATTGCAGAAAGAGGAAGGGCACTTGCTTCAACTGTGGAGAAATGGGGCACTTCACTAGGGACTGCCCAAAGAAACGAGGACAAGAGAAGAGGGCAGGACCTACTTCTGGAGGGCAGGCGAATGCTCGCGAGGCTGGTGGATAGGAAAGAAATAAGAAAATTTATGTAGAAGGTTTAATTTCCTTATCCGATTGTGGAGTTAAAACTCTTTTTTATTCTGGCATTTTGATTCTATAATTGAAACTCTGCACTTTAATACTAGTCTTGTTTCTAATCCCGCTGTAGACACAAACCCAGAAAGGTTATGACTCATCTGTTTGCGATAAGTTGGGGTTTGAGAGTATCTGTGTTGGGCGTTAAGTTGACTATGACGCATACATTCTGGGTTTTTATCATGCTTAGTTTCCTAAGAATCATTTGGTAATCTGATATGTACCAGTAGTCTGTAAGTATCTGAATATTTCTGAAAAGGATAGGGGGTTTTACTCAAAGCGTGGAGTAGATTTCCAGTTGGACATTTGTTTAATGGGAGTGATTCTCTGAGTGTCAATCTGATGTTGATTTCAGTCTTCGGGGTAAAACTTATGGGGTTATTCTCTTAAATCGATGCCTAATACGAACAAAGCTTTTGTTTTAATTATACTTGCTTCTGTCACTCAGTTGTATCATATCGATCGAATCTTTGACCTTTAGGTAGAAACTAATGGGTGTAAACATTTGTTTAAGACATTTTATGTTTGACAGTTGCAAGTGGATGCAAGTGGTTGCTCGTGGATGCATATACACACACTAGGCACTAGATCGGCTCAAAAACACTCTCATACTGCATATGGATGTGTGTGCATTTTTAAAAAATTTATGGATGCGAAATGGTTGACTCAGCACATGGATGTTGCATATGAATGAAAGGTTGTGCACTCATATAGAAATGATATGTATCAAATAAGAAAATTGCATACATATTGGACTCATGGCACTGACATAATTCGCATTAAGGAGGTGAACTGAATCAGTGGACCGCCTGATCTTTGCATTAGATAAGAGACATATACACACACTTTTGCATATGTTCATACAACATTAGAAGTTTTCTAAGGACAATTGATGCTTGTGGATGATGGTTGAGTAGATGGGTGATTGGATGGTAGGACACATTCTTCCTAACTTGAAGATTTCGGGGACGAAATCCTATAAGGAGGAGAGAATGTAACACTCCGTATTTTCTGTGAATATAAGAATAACAAATCAGAGAATAATTAAATTGTAACAAAATGATTAATGGAAACGGGTTACGCCATTGCGTTCTGAAACGACCCGAACTTCCCCGGTCTCCGAAGAGAAGAGAAAGAACGAATTGCTTTGAGAACACGACAAAATAGAACGCAGACGGGAGAATATTTCATTGTATATTACAACAATTCCATTAGAATATAAGAATGTACAGAGTATAAATGAATATTACACAGAAATATCAGAGATTTAAATTACATTTAAATACATAGCAGCGGAAAATAATACAATACACAACTAGAAAAGATGTACAGATACAAAGCTTTCCGGATATCATACCAGCTGTAAACCAGGATCCTGTGAATATTAATCTGCAAAACCAAAACTACTAGCTGCCCGTGTCAAAATAAGGGCACCAGAGTTTAGGTTAAAACAATAAACTCCAGGTCAGTCATGGGACTGGTGTGAGAACTAAAACAGTTATTAATCTTTATTTTAAAGTTAGGTAAATCAAGGGACCACGCCGTATAACACGGAACGGGTTTCCTCCCAAGAACACAAGTGCATGAAACAACAACGCAATGCTAAATAAAGAAAAATGAAGCTATTATAAGACCCGGTTCCCATAACACAATGCAACGCAAGCCGGAGGATAGGGTTTTTACCTTATAATAGCCAAGAATGCTTGATACGTTTAAAACAAATCATTTGATACTATTATAAGTGCATAGTATATAAAACAACTTCAAATCATAAGTATCAATCATAGGCGGCATGAGTGCCCCATCCCACTATGTCGCCATACTAGGCTCTACAAATAAAACCGTAGAATCACGAATTTGGAAATTGGATTTCCATCTATGAACCGAGGCAAAAGATAGTCCTCTACCGATTCGAGATGCTCTAGCCCGCCCCTCAGGAACAGAACGCATCGTCCCTTGGAGCGACAGGGCCGGTCCACCGATGTGGATTAGACGAAATCCTGAATACTGCGTTTCCCCGCCCTTTGGGGCGTAGGTGAGCCAACTAAATGACTCCATCGGTTCGAGAATGACCGATATATCCGAGGCGCCTCGCAACAGCAACAACCACATAAGTCAAACTCGGTAGGGCATGTAAAACCACTGACGCCACTTCTAGCTAGAAAGAAACGCATGTCCTCCCTGAGGTCCGTCTCCGTTTTTGGTTCATACCGGGTGTGAAACTCGTGAAGTAAACGTTACACAAAGCTACGCCACAAAGGTCGTTCTTTGATCATCAACCACAAGACTTTGCTTTTCAACAGAAGCCTTGATCATTTGCATCTCAGCATGCCACATAGGCAAACCACTCCATGCAACCGATATCAATCACATAGAATGAAATCCAATGTCAGACACACAGTCTATTTACAAGTCCGTTCTGGGTTTGAACGAAATCGGAGGCACCTAGTACCCCGCATATCCATCGATCTCCAAGTACGTCTGGACAATCACCAACAGTTTCCATCTTCTTGGGTGTACGGCCCAATAAAGATCTTCAGTAATTATCCAAACGACGTGAAGACCTCCGGTCTTCAACCACCGTCTTCACCTTCGACTTATCGTCATATCAGTTATTCAGAATGGGATAAACCCGGTCTTCCCGAATAACTCGCGTATATGATAAACAAGTGTTACACAAACACAACGTACGCCTCATTCCAATTCATCAGTCACTAACCGTAAATTAATCAAGAGAATAATTCCCCAAATATTAACCCCGAAGGCCGAAACCAACATCAGATCAATACCCAGGAAATCACTCTGCTTAGCCAATCTACAGCTAGATTCTAAATTTCACATTCTTAGGGAAAGGTTCACATTAATTTTATCTAAGATAAATCCTTAAAATTTATTCTTTAATCCACTTTTGAATATCAATTCAAACTGGTCGGGATTAGCGAACCTTACCGAAGTAATCATTTATTTTATTTCCCAATCCCAACCTATTCAGTCCATGAAGTAAAACTGGTAATACTTCATATCTAACACCACGGTGTTATCGGTAAATTCAATTACCATTTCACGTTCAAATCTAATTAAAGATTTAACTATCGCCTGGAGCAAAACTGGTGATACTCCATTCTCGATCATTTCAATCTAATTAAAGATTCATTAAAACTCCACTTAATTTTTAATCTGTGACTGGGTTAAAGAATCTGTGTCATTTGAAACACGGTTCACGATAAACCCAAAATCACATCACATTTCAATCAGTCCCTAACCGTAAATTAGCAAGTGAGCAATCCTTTAAGTATTAACCCCGAAGGCCGAAACCAACATCAGATCAATACCTCTGAAACCATTCAACTTAACTAATCTCCAGTTAGTTTCTGATTTTCTTAACTCCGTTGGGTCTAAGAAAAGTATTATTGAAGATACCGTTCACGATAACCCAAAATCACATTTCATTAATTATCGGGTTAAAGAACAAGTGTTATTTAAAACACTGTTCACGATAAATCCAAAAATCAATATCAATTCAATTCCAATTAAATATTATTTAATTGGTACACTTCATTAAATCTAAATAAAAAGATTTAATCTTTTCTCAACTGGGTTCAAGAACAGTGTTAATGAAGACACCATTCACGACAAACCCAAATAACATTTGATATTAAATACAAGGCTCTGAATAGAAAATATATCGGCTTATATTCAATATCAAATTCTACGACCAACAGATATCGTATTGGAAATAACGATATATATATATATATATATATATATATATATATATATATCTTTCAAATATCCATAACAACATCTGTATAATCACAAAATCCAACATCGAAATATTCCGAAGACAATTTCATTTCAAATCCATTCCAATGCAATCATTAGAAATTCTGGTTATTTTCAATTCCATTTCAAATCCAATTTATTTATTTTAAAAAAAAAAAATTACTATTCTAGTTCAAAACTAGTTCATTTCGATAAAAATCTATTTTTATCTTTTCAAATATGGAGTTTTTCATCCCGATTCTTCCCAAATCGTTTCTTATGATTTTACACAAATTATTGATATTTTTAATAATTTTATCAAGGCCCGTACAGTCGATTTCCATCAACGGTCATCGAACTGCACTTACAGCGACCTTTTCCAAATTTGATTTGGACATAATTCCAAATCCAACCGTTAGATTTCTAATTACTAATATTCCTTGGAAAGCTCTTTTCGATATGAACCCAACGGTTCCGGTTTTAGGAGAATCCGACAGTCGGATCTCCCGTAATATCCGTTTGAAGTCGATGGTCGAAATTCACGAACTACCGCAGCGCGGCGCGTTCTATTCAGGCCATTATATTTTATATATAATATATACTTCGTCGATTACCTTTTAAAACGAATTTTATAAATCGTTTTTAAATTCATTTTCAAAACGATTTCCACTTCATTTCAAATTCAAATCAAAATTGAATTTCTCCTGATAAATTCGTTTTAAATTCATTTCAAATTGATTTCAATTCAAATCGATTTTTCTTTCAATTTCAGTTCGTTTTCAATTCAATTACAATTCGAATTCCTTCCTATTCAATTCCAATTCGAATTCATTTATATTTAGTTCCAGTTCGAATTTCAATTCTTTTCAAATTATCAGATTTTGAAATCACTTTTGATATTCATTATAAATTGAATAAAATCGATATAAATATCGTTTACGTCAAAATGGCGTCAATCTAATCAACACGGCTTCATATATTTCTATTTCCAAATATTCTATTTCAAATATTTCTATTTCAAATATTTCTATTTCAAATATTTCTTTTTCAAATATGGAATGAGGCCCAATCAATTACCATATAATGTTAATTATATGGATTTTCTACAACACATGTATACAATAACAACGATGAATAATCAACCATCATCCAAGGTGCCTTCTACACTGTATAAGCATCAAATATAAATATTTAACGCTCATAACAGTCTATCCATCAATCGATCGGCATATAGCTAATTATTGGGACAAGTGTATGTCATATATCGTCCCAATACCCGTGTGGGGTTTTCAAACAATCAAACACAGATTTTATTTGTGCAGTTGGGCGATGTGTAAAATTTATCGTCCCAATCAATATCGATCAAATCAGTGTATATAAACAAATCTCAGATTTGTTTATAAATATTTATTTTATATACATGTTAAAAATTCTATTTTTAACTATAAAATATTTTCCACTATATATTATTTTATTTCAATTATATAAATATTTTATTTCATTTCACATAACATCACACAATCAACTACACATCAAAATCAAACAAACAAGCATACAAGCCGTCCATGGTCTGTGGACGACGGGTGTCGGGTGCTACTAAACACCGTCTGCATCCTAGTATATATTTCAACTAGAAAAATTAAATTAAAAGTGAGAAGTTCTCACCGAAAGTTCTACTCAGCCGTGCTTTGCTGTTGAACTGCTGAATCGACTGAATCTATTTGAAATTCCAAAGCCGTTCTTTTCCCGCTGTTCACAATAAAAATTATATTTTTATCACTTCATTTCAATAAATAAAAATCATATTTTTATTTCATCTATTTTTACAACGCTTCATTATATATAAAAATTATATTTATATTTCTACTTCTAATATAAAGATCGAAATTTTATTTCATCGCCATAAAAATCACATTTTTATTTCAATATATATATAAGAAAAATCAGATTTTTATTTCGCTATTCAATATATAAAAATCGAATTTTTACTTCGCTATTCAATATATAAAAATTGAATTTTTACTTTGCTATTCAATATATAAAAATCAAATTTTTACTTCGCTATTCAATATATAAAAATCGAATTTTTACTTCGCTATTCAATATATAAAAATCGAATTTTTATATTGTTGTCATGTGTATAAAAATCACATTTTTATACTACTACTATATAGATGAAAATTCTATTTTTACACCGCTAAAAATCGTATCTTTTCTATTTTAAAAATCTAATCTTTTCTATTTTAAAAATCTAATCTTTTCTATTTTAAAAATCTAATCTTTTCTACTTAATACAAATCAAATCTTTATACAACTAAAAATCTAAACTTTTAAAATCAAAAAATCAGTTTTTATTATTAACAGAAATCAGTTTTTAAAGCTAAGAAAATAAATAAAACTCAAATTTAGAAACTTACATTGGCCTTGAAGGAGAGGGGAATGGGTTTCGCTGCTGGTGGCGCAGCAAGGGGTGTGGGCGTCGGAGCTGCAGTCTGGGGTGAGCGGCTCAGGCGGGCGGTGGGCCAGGGGATGGGCTGGCGGCGCGATTTGGGGCTTGGGGGAGGGCTTTAACGCGAGGAGAGGGAGGAGGGGTAAGGGGATGATCGGAGGAGGGGGGAGCGTTGCGGCGACGCTCGTAGGGCGCGGTGGCGGGGCGGCTGTCGGAGGGCGACGGGGTTCGGGGGTTAGAGCGGTCAACGGTTTTGGGTTTTTTTTTCTGAAATCGATTTGGGTTTATAGAAGGGGGGCCAAGAGAGAGAGTATATATATTATATAATAATATTATTTTTAGTTCCCTAAAGTGGTCTTTTCATACGGCCTCGAAATCAAACATGCCGACTGTCGTCCCTAGCGTTTTACCCCCATTCCGAACACAATGGGATATGTATCGTAGGCTAATTCGAACGTTGATCTGTTTCCGTCAAAATCAAAATATAAATCTATATATTGAATTTGGACGCACATTTCAATTTACTAGGGCCACATACAAACTCGAAAAATTCCAAAAAAATATTTTCTAGCTTCGTACTGAGATACGGTCCTAACAAAACTAGTTTCGTCAAATTCTGAGACCGTTTGAAAAATGGTCATTTTCCAGTCGATTAAAATCAACTGAAACTGGTCAAACACGTTTTCCTTTGCCACGCACACATATTGATTCGAAAATTTATGAAATTTGGAATCTAGCAATAATTTGACATCACGGATCCAACAAAAGTGGTTTCGTCGAAATCCGAGGTCGTTTGCAAAATTTCCATTTTTAAGGGCCTGAATTCCATAGCGACTATTCAGAATTTTCAACTGGACATATCTTTTGATTCCAGCTATAAAATTTCAATTTTCCGGGTTCGTTAGAAAGATATTATCAATTAGATTCTATTATCTTTTGTTTCGCTAAATTCCGGTTTATTTTGCACCCGGTATGTTCAATTGAAGTTTGAAATCGAATTATCGAACTACCGCGCCATTTTCAATTCCTTTTATAATTATAAATAAATATTTATATTCTAACGATGATCTATGTAATATATACGTTCGAATTCTGTTGAAAATAAATTTCTCGTCGTTATTATTTAAAATAATTCATTTTAAATAATCAAAATTCACTAAATTGGCCAAAATAAAAATTTTAAATTGGCTCGGATTTCCGGGTTATTACAATCTCCCCCACTTAAAACTTTTCGTCCCCGAAAAGGAACAAAGCCGAAAGTTGTTTAACTAATCAACTCAACTTTCACTATTTTCTTTACGGCTTAAGTTCTTCAACTTTTCAGTTTCTAAGAACTTTTCAAAATTTTCAAAAATTTGGCTAACACCCTAAATTTTTGAAAAATTTCGCCATAACCTCCTCTGCACCGGGAGCACGGGAAAATCCCGAAATTGCCATACAGGCCCTCTGATCTGAAAAAGAAAAAGAAAAAGCCAAGCGGCTAGCCAATCGGCTCATAAAATCATCATCACCCAAACAAAACAGTAAATTATGGTAAACATGTACCTATTTGTCGGGCAAACAAATTTATTCTTCTGCTCTAGCCTCGTTGTTATGACCTGTTCAATGTAAGTACATGTATATGCAAGCAAATGCGACCAAATTTCAATACAATTCACTATTTGGTTCAATTGGGCTATATGGTACAAATTTTAACAAATCAACCAATAATCAACAACACAACCATCAATCAATTAGTTGATTAGCTTTTCAAATTCATAGCTTTGATATAGAGTCAAAAAATCAGATTTTTGATGCCAAATCACAACGATAAGCCCTATCTAATTTCGGTTCTCACACCAGTCTAATGGAAATATTGAAATCTCACTTTCGTTACTCGAAAATAAATATTGGCGACGGTGCCCCGTCACCAGAATTATCCCCGGGCACTAGAGTGCGATTCTATAACTATCCAATACATTAAAACTTCGAATATACGTTTGCAAGACGTATATGCAAAATCATTATATATTGGATTGTCACAATTCAGTATAAAATAAATAATCAAATACGAATAATTGATTTAAATTTTCAAAACAAAAATCGTTTTCATTTTAAAAATATACTCTTCACACTCGTTCTAGGATACTACTGATCCCATCTCTAACAAGTCATTCCCATTGGATATTACTAATCCAATATCTAATGAATTCTTTTGTTTGGTTCTAACGTGTCTTGTTCTCTGAGCTTTGTAAACCAAAGCTCTGATACCACGATGAAACGACCCGAACTTCCCCGGTCTCCGAAGAGAAGAGAAAGAACGAATTGTTTTGAGAACACGACAAAATAGAACGCAGACGGGAGAACATTTCATTGTATATTACAAAAATACCATCAGAATATAAGAATGTACAGAGTATAAATGAATATTACACAGAAATATCAGAGATTTAAATTACATTTAAATACATAGCAGCGGAAAATAATACAATACAGAACTAGAAGAGATATACAGATACAAAGCTTTCCGGATATCATTGCAGCTGTAAACCAGGATCCTGTGAATATAAATCTGCAAAACCAAAACTACTAGCTGCCCATGTCAAAATAAGGGCACCCAGAGTTTAGGTTAAAACAATAAACTCCAGGTCAGTCATGGGACTGGTGTGAGAACTAAAACAGTTATTAATCTTTATTTTAAAGTTAGGTAAATCAAGGGACCACGCCGTATAACACGGAACGGGTTTCCTCCCAAGAACACAAGTGCATGAAACAACAACGCAATGCTAAATAAAAAATGAAGCTATTATAAGACCCAGTTCCCATCACACAATGCAACGCAAGCCGGAGGATAGGGTTTTTACCTTATAATAGCCAAGAATGCTTGATACGTTTAAAACAAATCATTTGATACTATTATAAGTGCATAGTATATAAAACAACTTCAAATCATAAGTATCAATCAAAGGCGGCATGAGCGCCCCATCCCACTATGTCGCCATACTAGGCTCTACAAATAAAACCGTAGAATCACGTATTTGGAAATTGGATTTCCATCTATGAACCGAGGCAAAAGATAGTCCTCAACCGATTCGAGACGCTCTAGCCCGCCCCTCAGGAACAGAACGCATCGTCCCTTGGAGCGACAAGGCCGGTCCACCAATGTGGATTAGACGAAATCCTGAACACTGCGTTTCCCCGCCCTTTGGGGCGTAGGTGAGCCAACTAAATGACTCCATCGGTTCGAGAACGACCGATATATCCGAGGCGCCTCGCAACAGCAACAACCACATAAGTCAAACTCGTCAGGGCGTGTAAAACCACTGACGCCACTTCTAGCTAGAAAGAAACGCATGTCCTCCCTGAGGTCCGTCTCCCGTTTTTGGTTCATACCGGGTGTGAAACTCACGAAGTAAACGTTACACAAAGGAACGCCACAAAGGCCGTGCTTTGATCATCAACCACAAGACTTTGCTTTTCAACAGAAGCCTTGATCATTTGCATCTCAGCATGCCACACAGGCAAACCACTCCATGCAACCGATATCAATCACATAGAATGAAATCCAATGTCAGACACACAGTCCAATTACAAGTCCGTTCTGGGTCTGAACAAAACTGGAGGCACCTAGTACCCCGCATATCCATCGATCTCCAAGTACGTCTGGACGATCACCAACTGTTTCCATCTTCTTGGGTGTACGACCCAATCCAGATCTTCAGTAATTATCCAAACGACGTGAAGACCCCCGGTCTTCAACCACCGTCTTCACCTTCGACTTATCGTCGTATCAGTTATTCAGAATGGGATAAACCCGGTCTTCCTGAATAACTCGCGTATATGATAAACAAGTGTTACACAAACACAACGTACGCCTCATTCTAATTCATCAGTCACTAACCGTAAATTAATCAAGAGAATAATTCCCCAAATATTAACCCCGAAGGCCGAAACCAACATCAGATCAATACCTAGGAAATCACTCTGCTTAGCCAATCTACAGCTAGTTTCTAAATTTCACATTCTTAGGGAAAGGTTCCCATTAATTTTATCCAAGATAAATCCTTTAAATTTATTCTTTAATCCTCTTTTGAATATCAATTCAAATTGGTCGGGATTAGTGAACCTTACCGAAGTAATCATTTATTTTGTTTCCCAATCCCAACCTATTCAGCCCATGAAGTAAAACTGGTAATACTTCATATCTAACACCACGGTGTTATCGGAAAATTCAATTACCATTTCATGTTCAAATCTAATTAAAGATTTAACTATCGCCTGGAGAAAAACTGGTGATAGTCCATTCTCGATCATTTCAATCTAATTAAAGATTCATCAAAACTCCACTTAGTTTTAATCTGTGACTGGGTTAAAGAATCAGTGTCATTTGAAACACGGTTCACGATAAACCCAAAATCACATCACATTTCAATCAGTCCCTAACCGTAAATTAGCAAGTGAGCAATACCCTAAGTATTAACCCCGAAGGCCGAAACCAACATCAGATCAATACCTCTGAAACCATTCAACTTAACTAATCTCCAGTTAGTTTCTGATTTTCTTAACTCCGTTGGGTCTAAGAATAGTATTATTGAAGATACCGTTCACGACAACCCAAAATCACATTTCATTAATTATCGGGCTAAAGAACAAGTGTTATTTAAAACACTGTTCACGATAAATCCAAAAATCAATATCAATTCAATTCCAATTAAATATTATTTAATTGGTACACTTCATTAAATCTAAATAGAAAGATTTAATCTTTTCTCAACTGGGTTCAAAAACAGTGTTAATGAAGACACCATTCACGACAAACCCAAATCACATTTGATACTAAATACAAGGCTCTAAATAGAAAATATATCGGCTTATATTCAATATCAAATTCTACGACCAACAGATATCGTATTGGAAATAACGATATATATATCTATATCTTTCAAATATCCATAACAACATCTGTATAATCACAAAATCCAACATCGAAATATTCCGAAGACAATTTCGTTTCAAATCCATTCCAATCATTGGAAATTCTGGTTATTTTCAAAACCATTTCAAATCCAATTTATTTATTTTAAAAATAAATAAATTACTATTCTAGTTCAAAACTAGTTCATTTCGATAAAAATCTATTTTTATCTTTTCAAATATGGAGTTTTTCATCCCGATTCTTCCCAAATCGTTTCTTATGATTTTACACAAATTATTGATATTTTTAATAATTTTATCAAGGCCCGTACAGTCGATTTCCATCAACGGCCATCGAACTGCACTTACAGCGACCTTTTCCAAATTTGATTTGGACATAATTCCAAATCCAACCGTTAGATTTCTAATTTCTAATATTCCTTGGAAAGCTCTTTTCGATACGAACCTAACGGTTCCGGTTTTAGGAGAATCCGATGGTCGGATCTCCCGTAATATCCGTTTGAAGTCGATGGTCGAAATTCACGAACTACCGCAGCGCGGCGCGTTCTATTCAAGCAATTATATTATATATATAATATATATAATATATACTTCGTCGATTACCTTTTAAAACGTATTTTACAAATCGTTTTTAAATTCGTTTTCAAAACGATTTCCACTTCATTTCAAATTCAAATCAAAATTGAATTTCTCCTGATAAATTCGTTTTAAATTCATTTCAAATTGATTTCAATTCAAATCGATTTTTCTTTCAATTTCAGTTCATTTTCAATTCAATTTCAATTCGAATTCCTTCCTATTCAATTTCAATTCGAATTCATTTCTATTCAGTTCCAGTTCGAATTTCAATTCTTTTCAAAATATCAGATTTTGAAATCACTTTTGATATTCATTATAAAATGAATAAAATCGATATAAATATCGTTTACGTCAAAATGGCGTCAATCTAATCAACACGGCTTCATATATTTCTATTTCCAAATATTCTATTTCATATATTTCTATTTCAAATATTTCTTTTTCAAATATGGAATGAGGCCCAATCAATTACCATATAATGTTAATTATATGGATTTTCTACAACACATGTATACAATAACAACGATGAATAATCAACCATCATCCAAGATGCATTCTACACTGTATAAGCATCAAATATATATATATTTAACGCTCATAACAGTCTGTCCATCGATCGATCGACATACAGCTAATTATTGGGACTAATGTATGTCATATATCATCCCAATACCCGTGTGGGGTTTTCAAACAATCAAACACAGATTTTATTTGTGCAGTTGGGCGATGTGTAAAATTTATCGTCCCAATCAATATTGATCAAATCAGTGTATATAAACAAATCTCCGATTTGTTTATAAATATTTATTTTACATACACGTTAAAAATTCTATTTTTAACTATAAAATATTTTCCACTATAAATTATTTTATTTCAATTATATAAATATTTTATTTCATTTCACATAACATCACACAATCAACTACACATCAAAATCAAACAAACAAGCATACAAGCCGTCCATGGTCTGTGGACGACGGGTGTCGGGTGCTACTAAACACCGTCTGCATCCTAGTATATATTTCAACTAGAAAAATTAAATTAAAAGTGTGAAGTTCTCACCGAAAGTTCTACTCTGCCGTGCTTTGCTGTTGAACTGCTGAATCGACTGAATCTATTTGAAATTCCAAAGCCGTTCTTTTCCCGCTGTTCACAATAAAAATTATATTTTTATCACTTCATTTCAATAAATAAAAATCATATTTTTATTTCATCTATTTTTACAATGCTTCATTCTATATAAAAATTATATTTATATTTCTACTTCTAATATAAAGATCGAATTTTTATTTCATCGCTATAAAAATCACATTTTTATTTCAATATATATATAAGAAAAATCAGATTTTTATTTCGATATTCAATATATAAAAATCGAATTTTTACTACGCTATTCAATATATAAAAATCGAATTTTTACTTCGCTATTCAGTATATAAAAATCGAATTTTTACTTCGCTATTCAATATATAAAAATCGAATTTTTACTTCGCTGTTCAATATATAAAAATCGAATTTTTATATTGTTGTCATGTGTATAAAAATCACATTTTTATACTACTACTATATATATAAAAATTCTATTTTTACACCGCTAAAAATCGTATCTTTTCTATTTTAAAAATCTAATCTTTTCTATTTTAAAAATCTAATCTTTTCCATTTTAAAAATCTAATCTTTTCTACTTAATACAAATCAAATCTTTGTACAACTAAAAATCTTAACTTTTAAAATCAAAAAAATCAGTTTTTATTATTAACAGAAATCAGTTTTTAAAGCTAAGAAATAAATAAAACTCGAATTTAGAAACTTACATTGGCCTTGAAGGAGAAGGGAATGGGTTTCGTTGTTGGTGGCGCGGCAGGGGTGTAGGCGTTGGAGCTGCAGTCTGGGGTGAGCGGCTCAGGCGGGCGGTGGGCCAGGGGATGGGCTGGCGGCGCGATTTGGGGCTTGGTGGAGGGCTTTAACGCGAGGAGAGGGAGGAGGGGTAAGGGGATGATCGGAGGACGGGGGGGAGCGTTGCGGCGGCGCTGGTAGGGCGCGGTGGCGGGGCGGCTGTCGGAGGGCGACGAGGTTCGGGGGTTAGAGCGGTCAACGGTTTTGGGTTTTTTTTTCTTTTTTTCTGAAATCGATTTGGGTTTATAGAAGGGGGGGCCAAGAGAGAGAGTATATATATTATATAATAATATTTTTAATTCCCTAAAGTGGACTTTTCATACGGCCTCGAAATCAAACATGTCGACTGTCGTCCCTAGCATTTTACCCCCATTCCAAACACAATGGGATATGTATCGTAGGCCAATTCGAACGTTACGATTTGTTTCCGTCAAAATCAAAATATAAATCTATATATTGAATTTGAATGCACATTTCAATTTACTGGGGCCACATACTAACTCAAAAAATTCCAGAAAAATATTTTCTAGCTTCGTACTGATGATACGGTCCTAACAAAACTAGTTTCGTCGAATTCTGAGACCGTTTAAAAAATGGCCATTTTCCAGTCGATTAAAATCAACTTAAACTGGTCAAACACGTTTTCCTTTGCCATAATCACACATTGATTCGAAAAATTGTGAAATTTGGAACCTAGCAATAATTTGACATCATGGATCCAAAAAAAGTGGTTTCGTCGAAATCCGAGGTCGTTTGCAAAATTTCCATTTTTAAGGGCCTGAATTCCATAGCGACTATTCAGAATTTTCAACTGGACATATCTTTTGATTCCAGCTATGAAATTTCAATTTTTCGGGTCGTTAGAAAGATATTATCAATTAGATTCTATTATTTTTGGTTTCGCTAAATTCCGGTTTATTTTGCACCCGGTATGTTCAATTGAAGTTTGAAATCGAATTATCGAACTACCGCGCCATTTTCAATTCATTTTATATTTATAAATAAATATTTATATTCTAACGACGATCTATATAATATATACGTTTGTTAGCCTACTTTGTGAACTAGGCAACACAAAGTCAAGAAACCAGACATTGAAGGGCATTTTTAATTAGAAGACTTCGGTTCGGATTGGAGAAGACACTACAATCTAGATTGAATAGCTGCAGTTGTTCGGGTCGGATCAGAGCAACATATCGGTTCGGGTCGGATTGAATCTTCCGTTCGGATCGGTGAACTGCTGCTGAGGAAATTGGTAAGGTATATCTAATCGGATCGGAGAGCGACATGATCTCAATTGGATCGGAAAGCCACCTATTTGCCACGAAAATGGATCGGAGCGGAGTAGATTAGAGAAGAAGAGAGCGTTGCATCCAAGCCAATCCGGGTCGGATCGGGTATTCCGATCCGAACCCCTTGTCTGTGCGTCTCCGACCCGAGCCCATGTTCCATGTTATTCTCCTGCAAAAGCGCCTGGATATCCGGACCGGCTGTGACCAGTTCCTACCCATAACGTCCGTTCCTTTGATGCGTTGTCAACATAACAGTCATCCGAACCCGAAGATAGTGGGATGGACAACATGTGGCCCCGACCCGGATCAAGTCTCGAGCAAATTCACACCTATAAATACCCCGTCTGGAGACAAAGAAGAGGATCTTTTTTTTCAGCACTTTGAGAATTCAACCACCTCCATAATCCGAACTCCATTACTCCCGGAGAATCCAAATCATCTTTCATTTTTTGTTTTAGTCAATTGAGTGAACATAAGTGAGTTGTGAGTGGAGTTGAGTGAATCTTACATTGTATTTGCAACTGAATCATTGAATATAGTGAAAGATAAGTGGACGTAGGCATTTCTTCGCCGAACCACTATAAATCCTGCGTGTTCATTTTTATTTTTATCTCATTTCATCTTGCTTTTAATCAATTTGGGTGTTAGAACCACTTTTGGGTCTAACATTTTGGTGCTTTCACTGAGAATCCTCATCTAAATTCTTTATTTTCCGGGATCTCTTTCTACTTTTTGGACCGTTGAGTTCAAAGAAGTGAATCCTTAAGTTTCTCCGCTTTTTTATATTTGTTGAAGTGATTGTCAAAAACTCATGGCCAAAGGAAAAGGCAAGGAAGTTCAACCTTTTCGAGGAAATGGAGCTGGCGAAGATCAGCAAAATGCTGTTGTAACAAGGTCTCGGGGGCAGAGTTCAGCAGCAGGAAGAACCAATGCAGGAAATCCGAGCCGCCAGCAGGGGGAGAGCTCCGATCCGATCCGGGTAGGTGATTCTGAAGCAGTGCATTCCCCCAATCTGAACCGACCCGAGCTGCTTGCCACGCACCGATCCGAGCAGGCTCCCCAGCTCCGAACCGATCCAACTTCCTACATCCGATCCGACCCGATGCTTGGTGAAGCTGGAACCTCTACTCGAGTCCCTACGAATGCTCCAATTCCAGCCACCAGGGTTGGTGATCAGGTCAATCCATCTGCGCCCATCACTCAAGGAGATTTCTCGCGCTTTCTTGACATGCTTGAGAGCACGAGGGAGGCCATGAAAGTTCACGAGCGCACTAATCTCATGATGCAGGAAAATATGAGGCTCATGAGTCAGGAGATTAGTGAGCTCCGTCGACAGAGAACTCCATCACCGGTTCGTCACACACCAGTAGATCAATCTTCATCTTCCGAGGAAGAGAGGCCCCGTGAACGAAGGCCACTCGAACGACCTCAGAACGTGGAGCAGCTGACATTTGGATCTTTGGGATCTCGTGAGGATATCGCATGAGCATTAGGAAACAATGACCCCACTCGGGGGCAAAGACTCCAGTCCCCTCCTCCCGAGATCGACCGGGAACGCAGGGAACGGAATCGAGCAGAGGCAGCTCGAAGAAGAAGGGCATCTCCTGAGCAAGAGCCCAGAAGGAACTCGGATACTAGGGCCAGGGAACCTGAGCGGCCCCTAACTAATGTTGATGTACAGGCAATGGTTCGCCAGATTATGTCCGAGAGCCGGAATTATACAAATGAAGATTATGGCATTGAGCGAAGCCATACTCCCTTCACCGACAATATCCTCGACTTCCAATTTCCCCGACGCTTTAACTTGCCACAAATGGACAAGTACAACGGAAGGACTGATCCGGGACAGCATTTGATGCGGTATTCGTGGCTCATGAATGCTGCTGTTGCCCCTGATGAAGTGAAGTGCAAAGCATTCCCAATCTACCTAGAAGATGTGGCATTGTTCTGGTTTACCCGACTTCCTCCTCGTTCGATTTCTAATTACAAGGAACTAAGCGAGCGTTTCATGAACCAGTTCCGACTACATGCCCGAAAGTCCAAAAGTGTTATTGAATTATCGAGAATCAAACAGGCACCAGGAGAATCTTTAAGGGCATATCTTGATCGTTTTAACCAAGCTGTAACTGAGGTCAGTGACCCGCATGAGCCCACTATTCTGATGGCATTGAAGGAAGGAGTCGATCCTGAATCTGAGTTTGGAGACTACCTTTCTGGGAAGACACCCTCCACAAGGGAGATATTCTACGAAAAAGCCGATATTTATCTAAGGCGAGAGGAGGCCAGGGCAAACCGAAAGAGAAAGTCTGAGACGGCTTCAAAGGAGAATGTGTAGAGTAATATCGCCGTGAAGCAGTCTGGGGAGAATTCTGGCAAGGTTGAAGTAAATGTAGGAAACAAGGGTGGAAACAGCAATACTGGAAGTGGGGGAAACAACAACAATAACCGTAATTCGAGCGGTAACAGAAGAAACAGAAATAGGGGAAGTGACCCTAACAAAAGACCCCGATTTCAGAACTACGAGGATTATACACCATTGAACGACACCCTGGAGAATATTTACCTGGATACGTATAATGTGTTGCAATACAAAAGACCGCCACCTCGTGATTCGACCGAGAAAGAAATGGCGACAGGGAAGTTTTGTTTGTTTCATGGAACTCACGGGCATTCAACTAATGAATGTCGGCATTTAAGGGATGTGATTGAGAAACTGTTGCATGAAGGGAAGTTGGATGAGTACAAGGTTGCCCCGAGGGACAGGGGGCAAGGTGAGCAGGCTCCAAAACAGATTCTACCTGCTCCCAAGCCTACAGCGCAGCAGAAAGGTAAAGGAATTGTTATCAACTCCATAGTAGGCGGACCTCACCCGGCAATCCGAAGTTTCAGATCAATGGATCAATATGTGAATGCTGCCAAGCATCTAGACGTGAATGAAGGTGATGATTTGGAAGATGTCACCCCCATAAAACAACAGAAGACCATGTTCGACGACGTGGTATTTCGCAGCCGAGACAATACTGGGATACAATCACCCACCAATGATCCGTTGGTTATTACTACCACCATTGGGCCGGCCTTGGTCCATAAGGTATTAGTAGACAATGGAAGTTCCGTTAATATTTTGTTCAAGAAGTCATTTGATCAGATGAAGCTTGAGTCCGAAGATCTGAAACCTTGTGAAGGATGGATTAGAGGCTTCAACGGGGCGACGACAGCACCCATGGGATACATAGAGTTGCCCGTGACCCTGGGGCAAGGAGAACGTAGAAGAGTGCGAATGCTTCAGTTCGTAGTATTGGACGTAGATTCGCCTTATAACGCATTCTTGGGGAGACCTGCCCTCGCTGAATTTAGAGTTTGTATCGCCCCTTGGTGCTTGTTACTTAAGTTCCCAACCGAAGCCGGAACTGAAGTAATGAGAGGGGATCAAGTTTCCGGACGGGCCTGCTATGTGGCCGAACTAAAGATGTTGATGAAAGTACTTAACGTTGAGAGTAAGGAGGCCTCGTCTCCCTCAAAGGGGGACTCGGCGTAGCAATTAGAGAAATTGACCCCGAAGGAGTTGCCCAAAGGAACGCCTGAAGACCTGGATCCCAGAAAAGACGAGGAACCAGAGGCTAGGAATGCAACTCCTAATGAAGCGACAGTGGAAATTCCCATTGATAAAGCTGATCCGACAAAAGTTTTAAAGATTGGTTCTCAATTGGATCCACATCGAGCTAAAGAACTAACGGACTTCTTGAAGGCAAACTTAGACGTGTTCGCCTGGACCCATGCTGACATGTGTGGGATATCGCCATCCATTATAAGTCACAAACTGAATGTAAATCCGAAGCATCCGCCTGTGAAGCAAAAGAGACGCATGCTGGGCCCAGAGAGGTCGGCTGCTCTCAAAGAGGAAGTAGAGAAGTTGAAGCAGAATGGATTTATTCGAGATTCGACTTATCCCGACTGGATATCGAATCCCGTCTTGGTAAAGAAGCCAAACGGAAAGTGGCGGACTTGCATTGACTTTTCAGATTTAAATAAAGCTTGCCCGAAAGATAGTTTCCCACTTCCCAGGATTGACCAGCTTGTAGACTCGACAGCAGGTCATGAACTTCTCTCTTTCATGGACGCATATTCTGGATACAACCAAATTCCTATGCACGTACCAGACCAAGAACATACGAGTTTCATTACGAATTTGGGGTTATATTGTTATGTTGTAATGCCATTCGGATTAAAAAACGCTGGAGCTACTTATCAGCGCTTGGTAAACGGAATGTTTTATGATCAAATAGGAAAAACTATGGAAGTTTATGTGGATGATATGCTTGTCAAATCAAAGCATTCCTCCAGCCATACGCAAGACTTGGCGGAAATGTTTGGTATCCTGCGAAAGTACCGGATGAAATTGAATCCTCTGAAATGCTCATTTGGAGTGGCATCGGGAAAGTTCCTTGGCTTCATTGTGAGTTCCCGAGGAATTGAAATCAACCCTAGCCAGATAGCAGCGATTAGAAACATCGAAGAACCTAGGAGAATTAAAGACGTCCAAAGTCTTGCAGGGAAAGTAGCGGCGCTGAGTAGATTCATCTCCAAAGCCACAGATAAATGTGTTCCGTTTTTTGATTTGATAAAAAGGGGAAAGAAGAATTTCCAGTGGACTCCGGATTGTGTTGAGGCCTTTCAAAATCTGTTGGAACTGCTAGAGAAACCACCGATTTTATCAAAGCCCGTAGATCACGAAGAATTATTTGTTTATTTGGCAGTCTCGGCTCACGCTGTCAGCACAGCCCTGGTTCGAGAAGAAGACAAAGTACAAAGGCCGGTGTATTATGTAAGTAAGAAATTAGCAGCGGCAGAGCGCAACTACCCAAAAATTGAGAAGCTCGCTTACAGCCTCCTGATCGCATCCCGAAAACTTCGTCACTATTTCCAAGCCCATCCAATAACCATATACACCGACCAGCCCTTAAAGCAGGTGTTGCAGAGACCCGAAGCATTGGGAAGGTTGATCAAATGGAACATAGAACTAAGTCAGTTTGATTTGAATTTTCAACCACGAAAGTCAATCAGGGGGCAAGCTCTAGCAGACTTTATTGCGGAGTTCACCATTCCAGAGGAGGAAATAATCAATGACAGAGTGGTTAAATCCGAGGATGAGCTAAAGATGAATCCGTGGAAATTATATACAGATGGAGCCAAGAATGACCGAAGGTCCGGAGCTGGAATTGTCTTAGTCACTCCCGAGGGACGGTCGTTATATTACGCCCTGCGATTAGAATTTTCGGCAACTAACAATGACTCCGAATATGAAGCCCTGATCGCCGGGCTGAAGCTTGCTAAAGACCTCGGAGTAAAAATGATAGACATATTTTGTGACTCTAAAATTGTTGTTTGTCAAGTGCGAGAGGAATTCATGGCTCGAGGACCTCGACTTATCGCCTACCTCAAGAAAGTGAAAGAGCTATTGAATAGCTTAGAGCGGTACAACATAACACATATTCCCAGAGTTGAAAACCAGAAAGCGGATAGACTGGCAAAGCTGGCTAGTTCCGACAATCCAGAAGAGACTGAAGTAATTCCAATTGAAACGTTGGAGTCGCCAAGCTTTGAGTCAATGGAAATTGAATTCGCTTTTGAAGCGCAACCAGAGAAGGAGTCATGGATGACTCCAATTAAGAATTTCCTTAAGAATGGGACACTCCCATCGAAGAAGAGTGAGAAAAGAGCTGTAGTTCGCAAAGCTACCAGATATGTCATACAAGATGATACTCTCTATAGACAAGGATTTTCTATGCCCCTGTTACGATGTATAGCACACGACGACATCAAGCGTGTACTAAGAGAAGTACACGAAGGTGAGTGTGGAGATCATACAGGAGGTCAAACTTTAGCAAAGAAAATATTGCGGTACGGATACTTCTGGCCTACGATCAACAAAGATGCAGCTGATTATTCACGACGCTGCGATAAGTGCTAGAGATTCGCCAAAATCCCCAGGGCACCATCAACCCAGCTTAAATCGATGGTGAGTCCTTGGCCATTTGCCACATGGGGAATTGATATCATTGGAGTTTTACCAATTGCTAAAGGAGGAGCTAAGTATGCAATAGTAGCCGTGGACTATTTTACGAAGTGGGTGGAAGCTGAGCCCTTGACCAAGATCACAACAAGAAAGGTGATAAGTTTTGTGGTCAGAAATATTATATGCCGATTCGGGATCCCAAGGACGATTATAACTGACAACGGGACCCAATTTGATAGCACTGAATTCAGAAATTTTTGCCAGAAGTATAAGATAGACAAACGATATACTGCAGTTGCCTATCCGTAATCGAATGGGCAAGTAGAGGCAATAAACAAGGTAATAAAATCCATCCTCAAGAAGCGATTAGAGCGCGCAAAGGCAAAGTGGGTTGATGAATTGCCCCTAGCTTTGTGGGCATATCGAACAACATTTAAAACGGCCACCGGTCATACCCCTTTCTCTCTCTCCTTTGGCTCAGAAGCTGTAATTCTAGTTGAACTAGAAGTTCCTTCCCACAGGGTGACATATTATGACCCGATGACAAATCGGGCGCTTTTACTTGAGTCTCTTGATGAAGTCGAAGAGAAAAGGGACGAAGCAGATTTGCGTGCAGCAAGGCATCGGCGTCAGATGGCACGCTATTACAACAAAAAGGTTCGCCTCAGAACTTTTGAACCAGGAGATTTGGTGCTAAAGAGAGTCTTTCCATCCCTTCCTCACCTTGGTCCGAAATGGGAAGGACCCTTTGTCATTCAACGGAAACTTGAAAAAGGAACCTTCAAGTTGACGACCGTGGATGGCGAAGAAGTCCCCAGAGCATGGAATGCCCAACACTTAATGCGATATTTGGATTAAAAACACTGTAGTTTGTGTTATTTTTCTTATGAACTCTGTAATAAGGCACGACTTGCCTTGGGAAAATCTGATGATATGAATAAAGGACTATAAAGTGGATGTAGGCTACGACTTAGCTGAACCACTATAAAAATATTGTGTGTTATTTACTTTTATGCATTTACATTCATCAGTTATTCTGTTGTGATTATAAAATACAGGATAACTCAGAGCCTAAAAAGGTTGAAAACAGTTTAGACATAAAAAGAAGCACAACGATTATTTGTGCAATAAGACATAAAAGAATGAGAAAACGACATTCTTAACTCTAACTCTCCAGAGAAAGAGAGAGAGTATAAAAGCGTCTCCGACTGAGCGCTGAAAAAGAAATTCTCTTCCTAACTCTAACTCTCCAGAGAAAGAGAGAGAGTATAAAAGCGTCTCCGACTGAGCGCTGAAAAAGAAATTCTCCTCCTAACTCTAACTTTCCAGAGAGAAAGAGAGTATAAAGGCGTCTCCGACTGAGCGCCGAGAAAGAAATCTTTCCCCGTTGAACGACCGGGGAATAAACAGATGACTGAACTCGAACTCTAACTCTCAAGAGAAAGAGGGAGAGTATAAAAGAAATGCCAGAAAAGACGATAGGTACTGACGGCACAGGAAGTGTTATCCCGTCAGAAAATCGGGAGCTTTCAGATTGCTTGGTTAAGCATTGAATAACTTGTGGAAATTGACTGGGGACACTTATGTACACGCATATTTCCCCTCTCCACAACTTCGTTTCACAACTGTAGACATGCATAAATGCAGAACTACTAACAAACAAACATTGCAAAAAGTGAATTGTTTTTATTTACAGATGAATGAATTTGTACAGGGAAATAGCTAAAAAAAAAAGAAAGTGCAGGAGCTGCTTTTGTAGCAGCAATTATTGGTTCACAAAGATGCTAAAAAGATACAGGGCAATCCACTATTTAGATTTGGAATGAGCCTTGGATTTCTTGGCGGCTTTCTCCGCATCCTTTGCTTCTTTCTCGGCTTCGGTCAAGATTCGCTTCGATTTCTTTTTCCCTGAAGATGCGGTACTGGAGCCAGTAGACTTCTTCCCGGAGGGCGGGGCACTGGAATCAAGAGAAGATTTTTTAGCAAGTTCTTCTGTAATAGATCTAGTTGAGAGCTTAACAACTAACCTTGAACCCGCATCCACAACTGCGAGGGGCTTGAGGACCTCAGGGTCTAGTTCTTCGGCCTTTAATTGCAAACGCTTGTCTTGATCAGCCTTCATTGCAGCCAAGGTAACGTCATCAGCACTTTTTGACTCCCCGGTTATTGCAACTTCTGGTTCCTCTTCATGCCCCCCGTCTCCGCCATCGTCCTTTAAAGCTGCTATCATTTCTTCATCATGGGGAGTGGAGGCCTTAGTTGGCTCACTTCCTTCTCCCAAGTCTATAGAAGCAGCCTTGTCCTCCCCTTTTTTGGCCCCATCTGCGGGCTTTGTCCCAGCTGCAGCTCCTTGAGCTACATCTGTCTTTTCGGATGATTCGACACCTACAGAATGAGAAGCAACAGTTATCAACTCAGGCGAAAACAATGGGTCTCTCATCGAATGTTCAATCACGTAGCGAAAGGTAGTAATAGCTTTGGCGAATTGAGGAGAAAAGGTAGGGATACCTTCCGAAGACTTCTCAACAGGGGTAACTGCTACCTCTGGGGCTATTTCAGGAATAGGGGATAGCAGAGTTGTTCGGGGAATTCCCGGATTTTCGGGATCATACCCTTCTACTTCGGGAGTTGCAGGGGCAGAGGAAGAGGAACCAGCTTCGAGAATGGTTTTTTGTTTAGACTTCCGTCTCTCTTCTTCCATGGCCTCAGCAATAAGGCGGCGCCCTTCAGCTAGGCGCTCCGGTTCATCGTCTCTCAAGTATTTCTCCATCAGTTTATCTTCATCGAGGGAATCGACCTTAAGTTCCTCTTTTTCCCACTCAACGATTTGATTCCATACTTGAACTAGAGTGGATGGATAGTCCTCGATCCAAGAAATGTTTCGACGACGAATAATGTGTGCGAAGAATTCAATCATTAGCTCGCCGAAGCCCTGAATATCAGCCTCCGCCTCTGATAATTGCTTGCGGGCTTCCTCCGCAGATTTAATAGCACACTCCACATTGCCCTCGGCCAAAGCAGCCCTGTTCTCTGCCTCCAACAACTTTGAAGCCAAGTCAGCGTTCTTCTTTTCTAATTCAGCACTCCTCTTTACTAACTCGGCGTTTTTCTGCTCAAGCTCAGCATAAGCAATGCGTGTCTTAGCAGCCTCTGACTTGGCCTCGTCAGCTTGCTTTTTTAATTCAGAACGCTCCTGAGTATGAGATTCAAGCAAATCGTGATAACGTTTTTGCATGTCCTCGAATTGTTGTTTGAAATTAGAAGCGTCCCTTTGAGCGACCGCTAGCTGAGCTTGAGTGTCTTCCAAATCTTTTCCTAGAGCTTTTAAGGCCTTAGCATCTTCCTCCGCGGTCTTTTGCATTGAATCAGTGTTTATGATTAGAGTGCGGATGATTCTAGAAAGATTGCGTGAATATTTGAACATCTCAGTATATTGTTTTTGCACCGCATCAATCTTTGCTTTGGCCTCATCTGCCCAATTAGACGAAATAGGTTCAAGGGAAGGTAGAAAAGTCAGAGTTTCGAAGTAGTGTTCGGGAAATTGCTCTTTCAAATATGCCCGCTTTATTGCAGTTCCCGCATCTGGTGGGGGAGGAGCGAGGATTGTCAATTCGGTGTCCCTTCCTGAAGAGGATTTTGTAGTCTCTTTGTCTGTCCTAGGTCGTTTAGTAGCAGGGACCTTTTGCTTACTTCGAGACCCGGTTTCCTTTGGAGGACTTTTCTCTCTACTGCGTTTTTCATAGGAAGAGGAGGAATCTTTGGATTGTGGTCTATCCTCCTCCCTACGGCTTTGGTAACCTTTGTATTTCTCTTGTTCCGGCCTAACGGGTGAGCGAGAACGTGAGGGTCGAGAACGATAGGGATCATAAGGCCTTCTCTCCTCCCTACCACGATCATCCCGGCGGTCATACTCGACATCCTGAGGAGGATTGGACATGCTGCGACGAAGCTTTCTTATATCATAGTAGGATCGAGACATTGTACCTGCACGATAAAACGAACGAAATTTAGAATTAATGGATTCGCGAGGAAAGAGGTGCAATGAAGGTAAATGCTGTTATGTAAAGTGTATCCTAAGTGGTGTGTTTCCCCCCAACCAACCCGAGTCTGAAGCTAGACTAGTACGGGCAGGCTCTTTGGCCTTAGCGGGAGTGGTCTCTTCAGAAGAAGTGAAGACTAAAGGATCCTTCCTGAAATCCTCTGAAGTGTATATAGTCTCAGGTAAGGGGAGATCCCCCAAACCCTGAAATATTTGATCATCAGTGCTAGGGGCATCCCCCTCAGAAGCGTGAAGTGGTGACTCTTGGGAAGATTTTGACTTTTCTAGAGAAGTAGTTTCCTCAGGGGCAATATATCCTTCACGATGCTTTTCGGCCAGATTAGCCAATTCATCATCTTGCGTAGAAGATGGAGAAGGAGAAGTGTGAAGAGGCGCTGTAGGAATTCCTGAGCCTTCTCCTGTCTCTGGGACTACCTCCACTGGAGGAATGTACGCGTATGGAACCGTCCCATGTCCAATGCTACGAAAAACAGACAACAGCCCATGAAAGTGAAGGTATTCGTCTTTAAGGGTTTCGTCGATAGTCAAGAATTTCTGATCGCCATTGAGGAGTCGGTGCATCCGGTCGAAAAACACCTGGTCTGATATCTGTTTGGGATTGTCAACTGCAAACAAAAAGGAAAAAGCAAGTCAAGGTGATGATTCAAATGTATAAAGCCCGGATTTAGAAAATCAGTGCTTTACTTGATTTTGTCCACCTCCTGGCGCATCCAGGCTGTCGCTTCACGTAGAACCATTCTAATCTGGAATCTCCAGCTTTACTGCTAAATGGTGCAGAGATTATCTTCCTTTTTGGAACTGATTCAAAGTAGCAGAAAGATGGAGTTTCTCGAGTCTGATGCTTGAAATTATAGAAAAAGTGAACATCATAGAACGTGAGCTCTATGCCTAAGATTTCACGATATGCTATGTACAAGGTGTGCAGATAGGCATATGAATTGGGGTGCAATTGCATGGGGGCAATCCGCATTTGTCTTAAAAAATCAACAATGAATGGAGAGAATGGAGGAATGGCACCGACCATGCACATCAATCGAGTGACCGTCATATATCCTTCTGGAGGGTTGTGGGGACGGTCGGAGCGTGAGGGTACTAGGGTGTCCCTTTTCATTATTCCATACTTTAAGCAAATTCGAACAAGTCGATCGTTGTCAATTGTCGATTCTACGGAATCTGGAGGTGATTCCAATATAATGGCTGATTCAAATTCGTCAGGGGCTCGATCGTCACCGATCCCTCCTTCCTCCTCGAAACCCAGAGAAACCTCGTTCTCCGAAGACGCCTCGTTGCTTTCTCGATTTCCGACCCCGTAGTCTGGACCCTCACTGTCCCATTCTGGATCAGACAAAGAAGATATATCCTCAAGAGTGATTTTGTTAGAAGTTTCTGGGGCTTCTTTCCTCTCAGCTAGTCGGGAAGAGCGTCTGGGCCTCATTGTCATAGAACTATTGAAGAAGCAATAGCACAGATTAGAGTAAATTATCCCGTACCCCCCTTGTGTATGTGTGTGAACTAAAATGTGTGCAGCGAATGTGAGAAATGCAAAGTAAAAGTGCAACAATGTAAGACGAAGCTTTGAAGAGAAAGTGATAGTCGGAGTTGTTCTTAATGTTCGTTTATGTCTGCAAGGCACTATCCTAACTGTTCATGAAGTTGGAAGAAACATCTTTTAAATAGTTGGACGAAAGCTTGTGTTTTAGATTGAGTGGTGTTCGGTTCGGGTGCAGACACCAGGTTCGGATCGGATAAGCAAAGATTCATGTTCAGAGAGATATATCCGGATCGGTTCGGAGATTGACACTCGGAGCGGATCGGGTTAACCTGGATAACCAGACCCCTATTCTCTCTTTTGTTTCACAACCGGGTCCGATCCAAGCGCATAAGTCTTGACCTTCATTGTATTCGTAGATCCGATCCGACCCGGTCAAACAAGTTAAGGTTCATTTCTTGGCCCTATTGCTCCGACCCGATCCGGCCCTGTGAATATCTCTCTTTTCCTTTTCCTCCTACTATTCTCCTATCCGAACCAATTTTCTTCAGTTTCCTTCCTCTTCCTCCTCTTGAGTAGTGAACCCGATCCGATGTCCCAGGCTTTAATTAAAATCAAGTGGGTAAGCGCTCAAGTGTTCGACTGCGAGTCTTAATACCCTCCTTTAACGCCTCGAAATGATGCTGATGCCATTAACGATGAAGGCGGAGAATGAAGGAAGTCGTGGCGGCGAAATTAACCAATTATTTTGCTCGAATCGTTCAACTTAGCTACGAATGTAAATTAAAAACCATTATGGCAACGAGATTCAAGATTACAAGGCTACCTATGTATTTGATTCAAAGATTGAAGCGAGAATTTTGGAGTTTCTTGGAAAGACTAAAGTTTCGCTGTGAAATCGGTTCGGATAAGCAGAAACGATGAATGAGAGAAAGGAAGAAAAGAGAAGTGAATTTATATAAAAAACAAGCTGACTATTCGTATTCCCGATCGGACCGGCTCGAAAAGCCCATGAACACAGCTTGGGCCACTGGTTCATCGCAGAGTACAGGAGGAAGGAGATCTGTTCGGGTCGGAACCCAAGCCAGAAGTCTGTTCGGGTCGGAATCCGAACCGAACAGGATGGAGTACGACAACTTAGCGTGTGAATTCGAAAGGGAGGATGAAGCTTTTGTGTTATGACAGTCAAAGCATGCTCCGTTTCCAACAGAAGCATCCTTTGAGGGGGCAAAGTGTTAGCCTACTTTGTGAACTAGGCAACACAAAGTCAAGAAACCAGACATTGAAGGGCATTTTTAATTAGAAGACTTCGGTTCGGATTGGAGAAGACACTACAATCTAGATTGAATAGCTGCAGTTGTTCGGGTCGGATCAGAGCAACATATCGGTTCGGGTCGGATTGAATCTTCCGTTCGGATCGGTGAACTGCTGCTGAGGAAATTGGTAAGGTATATCTAATCGGATCGGAGAGCGACATGATCTCAATTGGATCGGAAAGCCACCTGTTTGCCACGAAAATGGATCGGAGCGGAGTAGATTAGAGAAGAAGAGAGCGTTGCATCCAAGCCAATCCGGGTCGGATCGGGTATTCCGATCCGAACCCCTTGTCTGTGCGTCTCCGACCCGAGCCCATGTTCCATGTTATTCTCCTGCAAAAGCGCCTGGATATCCGGACCGGCTGTGACTAGTTCCTACCCATAACGTCCGTTCCTTTGATGCGTTGTCAACATAACAGTTCATCCGAACCCGAAGATAGTGGGATGGACGACATGTGGCCCCGACCCGGATCAAGTCTCGAGCAAATTCACACCTATAAATACCCCGTCTGGAGACAAAGAAGAGGATCTTTTTTTTCAGCACTTTGAGAATTCAACCACCTCCATAATCCGAACTCCATTACTCTCGGAGAATCCAAATCATCTTTCATTTTTTGTTTTAGTCAATTGAGTGAACATAAGTGAGTTGTGAGTGGAGTTGAGTGAATCTTACATTGTATTTGCAACTGAATCATTGAATATAGTGAAAGATAAGTGGACGTAGGCATTTCTTCGCCGAACCACTATAAATCCTGCGTGTTCATTTTTATTTTTATCTCATTTCATCTTGCTTTTAATCAATTTGGGTGTTAGAACCACTTTTGGGTCTAACAACGTTCGAATTCTATTGAAAATAAATTTATCGTCATTATTATTTAAAATAATTCATTTTAAATAATCAAAATTCACTAAATTGGCCAAAATAAAAAATTTAAATTGGCTCGGATTTCCGGGTTATTACACGTTCGTCTCGAAATTCTGCTTGGAATAGAGTCCAAGTTTGCGTAAATCAGACTCCGTATGAAGAAGATATGTCCTTCGGAAGTTTCAATAAAAACTAGCCCGAAATTCAAAATTCCGATTTCGAAATTCAAAACTGACACTCGGGCTGGGCGGGAAAATTCCCGCCCAGGACCCAGCTCGACACTAGGGTCGACCTGGGTAAACAGGTCAACACTAGGGTCGACCTCCCCCCCCCCCTTTCCAGGTCTGGAGACAGATCCATTTTTCTGCACCTGGACGCCTTTTTTACCGGATTCGTGAGCTCTAACCTATTTAAACACCCCCAAACCTAGCCTTCTCTCCACGCAATTTCATTCTGCTTATACTCTGCCTCTATTCTAATTAAAAATAAAAATGGTTTCGCTACTCTGTTGGAATCAAAACTAGGATTAATTCATCTTCTTCCAATCTGAATAGAATTAAAAGAGAATCAAATCTAAAACGATTAGTCTACATCAAAGGCGAGCATTTCAGTTTCAGAACACAGATTCCAGAATACAAGAATCGTTCCTTTTTGTGAGTACAGTTATTTTCAGATATGAAATTTAATAATTATCTTGACATTTTTGTGAATCTCGATTTGAGGTTATGCATACTTTTTCTGTGGATCTATCTTGTTAATATTATTGTGATTGTTCTATATCTGTTCCCTCTTTTCTTCCCTTTTGTTTATAGCCAGGCTACCACGAACCTGCGCCAAATCTCATAAGAGATTAACGCACGAACGGTAAATTTTGGGACAAATAATGGATAATGCATAATTGGACATGACTGATCTTTGACTGATTTGAGAAACGGACATACGTTGAAAATTAGATCTAGATCTGTGTATACTCTGTAATTTGGAAGAAGAGAAATCATTGTATAATAACATATGACTTGAAACTTGGGGGACATAACGCATGTTTAAAGTTAAGATCTGATTTTGAGAGGTTATAATTTAAAGATCTAGACTTTTGGGTAAATTTTATGTAATGATTCATGACTTGGAAAAGGAATATGTGACTTAGGCGTAGAGACCTATATTATAATAGGATAACTATCAATGTGAATACGCCTAAAAGTAGATTTTTGGATATTTGGCATTAAAGGCTATAATTTGGCATAATTCATATGTTATATCATGATTTGGGCTTTTAGAGAATATTCTGTACTGTGCAAAGTTTAACTAAAAATTTGGGCATATGTTGTATTATGAATTATGACCATGATTTAGGCATGTAAGTTTAGGCTTAATTTATGATTAGGCAAGATATGTAAATAGAAGTTTAGAAATATATAATCTGTTGAATTAATCTGCTAAATCTGTTGAATTGCCTAATCCGCTAAATCTGTTATCTGTTAATCCGTTGAATTGGCTAATCTGCTAAATCTGTTATCTGCTAAATTTGTTGAATTGCCTAATCTGCTAAATCTATTGAATCGCCTAAACTGCTAGATCTATTATCTGTTGAATTGCCTAATCTGTTGAAAACTTAATAATTGTAATTTGGGTATGAAAATCCGTAGGCTCAATCTAAGATTGAGTAAAACATGGAAATTTGATTAATCTGCTGTAACCTGTAAAGAAGTTAATCTGTAAAATGGATATAATTAGTATGATGTCTGTATTGGAATAAATTGGCTATGACACGAGGTTAGACTCTGTTTGCAGTAGAAGCCTGCCCGGAACCAACCGGCTTAACCAGCAACCGCAAACTGTCAGCCTAATGTGAGAGGTCGTAGGCATAACTAAAATATGTTTAGACACGAGGTTAGGTCTGGCATGTGGCAGAAGTCTGCCCGGAACCGCCCGGCACTTCCAGTGGCCACAAGCTACCGACCTAATGTAAGAGGTCTATGCATTAATATTTAATTAATGAAAATTTAAGAGAAATGTGGTGTCTAAAAATGTGTTGGGTGGATATGGTCAAACCAACTGGACAGATGAATCCAATAAACTCGTTTCGTGAATCTGTAGGCCCAACACGAAGTTAGACAATCTGTAAGTCTGTTAAATCCGTACATCTGATCTGTTTATTTAAAAACTTGTTAACTTGATTGTCTGATCTGTGAACTAGTAATCTGAACTTTGTCTAAAACTTGTAAACAAGTTAATCTGAAATCTGCTAGTCTGGGACACAAGGCTAGGAGGGGAAATACTTGTGTCATCTGTTGTTTGGGACCCATATTAGTCCGTTACCCTTTCTGGTATCAAAACTTTGACCCCACACTATGTAGGGGTCCGGGCACGCTTACTGAACTAATTATAAGCGGTTCATTCTGATAATGGCGAGGGGTGTTGATGATGCGTTCCAACCGGGTCATGTGCGTGCATGGATCCGGTCTGCTTTGAGGATGTAAGACACTGTGACATCTGTAAATAGGTCTGTTCCAATAGGTTGCCACCTTAGGGAGTGATACGCCCTACTGTGGGGCCGACACAGGGTATTTATGTATTAGGGAGACGATCGCTTGGGGGTAAGACTTAGGGTACACTTAGTTCTGTCTGTTTCTGTTGGTACCGTCTGTTTCTGTTGGGTGGTTATACCTGTCTGTTTCTGCGTGGTACCGTCTGTTGGGGTGGTAAAGGCCCATTACTAGTGTACACCTAATTCTAACATTATGTTTACATAAGGATTATTCTGTTTCCATCTCTGATTGTGTTTCCGTAACTTCTATCTGTTGGGGTGGTAAAGGCCCATTAGTTGGGTGGTAAAGGCTCATTATTAGTATTCTGTTTTCGTACCTTATGTCTGTTGGGGTGGTAAAAGCTCATTATTAGAATTCTGTTTCTGTACCGTCTGCCTCTGTTCGGGTGGTAAAGGCCCATTACTAGCATTCTGTTTCCGTAGAGAATATTCTGTTTCCATTTCTATTTCAGTTTAGACATTAGGGTAACACCTAATCCTATTATACTAGTATTAGTGCAAAAAAGTGAAAAGCTTAGCTTAGCCTATATCATTCCGTTTCCTCTGTTAACCTTCTATTTCTGTTACAGTTATCTCTCATCCAGTTTTATTTACATGTCATGATACTATTATCTGTTTATATGCTGAAAGTCACTGGACTCACTAGACTTATGTCTGACCTAGTTTGTTTCGCCTTTTTTCTTTCCGCCCCCCCTCCCCCTAGGTTTTCAGGGTGGAAACATAGGAGCTTGATTCAGATTCTCTCTGCTTGAAGTGTTTGAAGTATTGCTGGGCTTTGGCTCTATCTTTCCATGGCAGTTTATATTGGGGATTATGGCTTTAAAAACTATGCATTCTGAAGGCTTTTGTACAAGACCGATATTTATGTACTTGAATTCTAATATCGTGATTTTGAAAGATGTAACCAAACTTATTTTTGTTTCTGTTGAAATAAAGTTATAAAATTTTCAAGTACAATTTTATCTGTCTTGTAAATTTCTGTTCTGTCTACTAAAAACGCTTCACCAAAGTTAAGGCATTCCCTTTGCGAGTGACCTTAACGGAGGTGGGGTGTTACAATTGATCTACCTGTTAAACTTGGAAAAGGTGAAAGGAGGGTGGTATTGATCCAAACCTTTTTTATTGTTGATGAAATTTCTTCTTATAACGCGTTCTTGGGGAGACCTGCATTAATAGACTTCAAGATCACCTTGGCACTATGGTGCATCGTAACGAAATTCCCCATAGAAAATGGAGTCGGAATGATTAAGGGAGATCAGAATGTTGCTCGAGAATGTTATATAACTGAATTGAGAGTACCTAAAAAGAAGGAAAAAGGGAAGAATATGGAGGGAACCCTCCGCATTGAAGAACCTAATTTATAGCAATTAAGGGTACACTTCAAGAAAATGGGGCCTTTACCTACCAATTGTAAGCGTAGGTAAAACTAACATAATGGTAGGTAATATATTTTAGCTACTGATATTGTATTGGTAGAAACTGGTAGGTAAAGCGTAGTAGAGAAAGACCCTATACCTACACTTATTAATATTGGTAGGTAAAAGAATCAATGGACCCCACTATGTTATGACTCAAATGATGACTCATCAGCTGATGTGTTGATGATGTATCATCCTACGCGGCTGCTAACATGGCTGATGATGTGTCATCCTACATGGATGCTGACATGGTTGTCGTAGTAGTATACACATGACATATATTAAGTCCGACACTTGGCATTTAATGGTTGGTTCATGTGTCAAACAATAATTTGTCCATGTATCATCATTTGATTAGTGCATATGACATTATTTTTTAGGCCATATGACATTATTTACTATAAATAAATATTTACAATAATTTAATATTTAACAAAGAATTTATATTTAAACAAATAATAAATATTTATTCAAATAAATATTTCTTGCATTTTTGAATAGTACACATATTGTTTCCTCACTATTACACAATCACTTATACATACACGTCCTCACTACATTTACTCGTATACATTGGCTCCTTACTAGATACTCATTCACTCATATACATGTACATAGTCACTCACACTATCACTCTAATTTTAGTCATTAGCTTCTTGCTTCAGAATTTATCCAGTTGTTTGTCGTACCTGTCATAGTAAAATAGCATAGTAAATTGGAAAAGAAACAATTTAATTCTTTTTTTTTTTGCTACCATTGACTAATTTGTAATAATATTAGCTTGAACTCGTCTACAAAAGGCCAATAAAGAAATAAGGAAGCAGCCAATTTTTTCATTTTTACATTATAAATGATACAAGCATCATATTCAATCTAAAACTCTTATGTGATTCTCTTAAAATTGTACCTTCCCCTGGAGAGGTACACGTACTAGATGCATCGCTACTTCAGGTCATGTTTCTGGAACTAAAATGGATTAAATACACACAAGTATGAAAATAACCAAATACAGAAGAAGGAAACTCCTAAAACTAGTGAAATTTCACAAATGCATACATTTACAAACCTTAAATGAAGACCCATCCAGATTCTGTGAGAGGATGTTCCATAATGCTTTAGACACCATATCTCAATTTTGAGGAAAAGGGAAGGAATATGATATATTTAAGTTCGATAAGTTATAGACAATCAATTATAAATTAACAAAAATGGTATAAAATAAGTAGAAATAACAAACATAAATGGTATAAAATAACAAACATAAATAGTATAAAATACTCATGTGTTTGCTTGTACTACACGGAAATTGGATGTTAGTACCTTAATAACAAACATAAATGGTGTAAAATAACTCCAAATAAGTAGAATTAATGAACATAAATGGTATAAAATAAGAAGAAATAACAAACATAAATGGTATAAAATAAAAAACACAAATGGTATAAAAATAACTCCTCTGTTTTCTTGTACTACATGGAAATTGGATGTCAGTACTTTAATAACAAACAAATGGTATAAAATAACTCCAAATAAGTAGAAATAACAAACATAAATGGTATAAAATAAGTAGAAATAACAAACATAAATGGCATAAAATAACTCTTGTGTTTGCTTGTACTACACACAAATTTGATGTCAATACCTTAATAACAAACATAAATGGTATAAAATAACTCCAAAAAGGTAGAATTAACAAACATGAATGGTATAAAATAAGTAGAAATAACAAACATAAATGGTATAAAATAACAAACACAAATGATATAAAATAACTCCTTTGTTTTCTTGTACTACATGGAAATTGGATGTCAGTACTTTAATAACAAACAAATGATATAAAATAACTCCAAATAAGTAGAAATAACAAACATAAATGGTATAAAATAACTCCTCTGTTTGCTTGTACTACATAGAAATTGGATGTTAGTACCTTAATAACAAACATAAATGGTACAAAATAAGTAGAAATAAGCAAAAAAGTAAATAAATAGTATGTATTAGTGTCAAAAAATATAAAAGAACAAAAAGTAAAGTAAATACAATTTTCAGTCAACAATAGTATTTATTAGTATCAAAAAATATAAAAGGGCAAAAAGTAAAGTAAATACAATTTTCAGTCAAAGTTTACACTTTATTTCATTTTGTTATTTTAATTCTATATCAACAGCAATAGGTTGACACGCGTATAAAAATAAAAAATAAATAAAAATATAGGTCCAATTTATTTGTATCTAAAAATAGAACCATGTTTTTCCAAATGGTAAACATATCATCGACATTGGATTCGTTTCTAAATAAACAAAAGAAATTATTTGTACTAAAAATCAAAGGAAAGAAAGACAATTTTTTTAAAACAACTTGAGCCTAAATTCAGTAATATGCAATGCATCGTGTATGCATTATTTGGAACATAAAGTCAAGAGATGATGGTAGGTAGAGATAAACAAAAAAGAAACAAAAATAAGGTAAGAGTATCATGGTGATACATATACACCAAACAATGGTTAAAATGAAATTAAATCTCATTATTCAACATTTTGTCA
Source organism: Allium sativum (assembly GCA_030737875.1). Taxonomy (NCBI): domain Eukaryota; kingdom Viridiplantae; phylum Streptophyta; class Magnoliopsida; order Asparagales; family Amaryllidaceae; genus Allium; species Allium sativum. The sequence goes on from CM060916.1 coordinate 1,016,374,890, forward strand.
CAATAATAACGCAGTAATCAAGATGAAAACAAACAAATATCAAACTTGGAAACACATAGAAAATAAAATCAGTTAAAAAAGTGACAAATCATACACTAAGCAACAAACATTCATAAGTCGAAGATTAGTTAGTGGTAGACAGTGGTAGTAGAGGTTTGAGAGGTAGAGGAACATACGATGAATGCAAGAAGAAAGTTGTCGCCCGCAACAGAGGGAAATCGTAAACAGTAAGGAAGGGCTATTTGGTGTCATGGAGGAAAGAAGAATGGCCTAGCCTTGAATGATGGATGATAAATACTTTTTGAAGGGATAAATATTAGGATTGAAGAAATTGGGGAATTAAAACGAAGTAGTAACAAATTCTATGAGAAGGAAAGAATTTGAGGAGGAACAATGGAATAGGAACAATGATGGAAATGAGAAGGGGGTAATATTTAGGGAAGAAATAAATGGAGAAGAGGAGGTAATGGTGAAACATGCTTGGGGAGGAACGGTTTTAGGATAAAATAAATGAAAAAAGAAAACATGCCTAACAGGAGCCATTTTGAATTGTGGAGATACTGATGCAAGATTTGGTCCCAACTTACAGCAATCAAAAGAGATTTTTTGGATGGTAGCTAGAATGGAAACCTGCATATGTTAAGGAAAAATATCACACAATAAATTTTAAATATAAACAGGAATAACAATTTTTGTTATACATAAGTTGCAATAATTTATGTCTACACAAGCTTTTCTGTTTTTGATATTTTTAAATTTTACGGAGTTTAGATATTTTTGCCATATTTAACCTTTGTAATATTAAGATGAGAAGTTCTATTTATACACAGTAAATTACTTTACCTACACCATTAAAAAAATTAATTAAATTAAAGACAAAAATTTCCTTATTAAAAAATAATCGAAATAAAATTAAATAATAAAAATTTCATATGTCCACATCACACACAATCGTTAAAATTCTTTTATAAAATAATTGAAATTTCTATGTGTTATCAAGTGAATTTAATTTAACTTCTATTTAAGCATTGTATTTTATTCATATTCTTTCTTGTTATATTCATGCATAATTAGTTCTAACATTATGCATTCCAAATTAGTCACAAAAATAAATTTACAAATGAAGTACTAAAATTAGTATGGTTCATTGTGTACTAAGTTCTTAATTTTTTACTATATTTAAATTGGTTTTTAATTTAAAGTCAAAATTTAAGTAGATTAATATTTTATTATTCAAAATTTGAAGTTAAATTCTAATATATGAATAATTAAATAAATATAAATCCAATTAAGGATTTGAATTTGAGTTGCAAAAGTGAATTCATTAATTTTAGAAATCAATATTCCTTAGTTCGATCAATGCACGTCATAAAGATACTAAATGGGAAACTTATTTTGTTCTATTCAGTCTTGAGGATAGGTTAGTAATATGCATGGTGTATTCTAATTAAAAAGTGGTGCATATGATTTAAAAAAAAGCATGGTATATCTAAAGCAATTTAAGGTGTACAAATAGAATTCTCCTATTAAGATATGTAGACATAGAAATTATAATAAATAGTTGTCATCAAGATTTTTGGTATTTATTTGTAGTGGCAGTTTTTGTGGTTTATACTGTGGCCAATCAAAAGAGATTACGTGGATTGAGATCACAAAAGAGATCATGTGGATTGAGATTTGTACCGTTAGATTTAATTTAAAATAAGCTGAGATGATGGTATGGATTGCGACTCTGCAATAAACTAGAGAAAATATGTTTTAGTCATTTCAGATGATGACATATTAGTGTGAAATTGTGAAACATTTAAAAAATAATTAAAGTTAAAACTTTTATAGATAATTGTTTGGAAAAAAATAACAATGTATGATAAGTTATTAATAAATGATTATTTAACATTAATTATTTACAATTTAATTATTGTTTATAATTCCATTAACTGTTAATTAGTTCATATTTCAAAATAATAATTAATAATTAATAAAAAAATGATTTTACAAAAAAAATTGCTAGGATATGTTAATGAAATCTTCAATTCAAAAAAAATGCTAGAATATACATTTATGACACATCATCACACAACTCAGCATTAATTTTAACGAAATGTTAAAATGATATGAGAAAAATGTAGCGACTAATCGCAAAAAAACTTTCTGTTCTATATATGTGTAGGTAATACATTTTACCTACCTATAAGTATTGGTAGATAATCATCTTTCAACAATTTTATAACATTGACAATATTTACCTACCAATAAATTTTACCATTGAATATTGGTAGATAAAGGTTCTCTTTACCTACCCATATTTATTGGTAGGTAAAATATTGGTAGGTAAAGGCCAAATTTCTTGTAGTGGTAATCCCCTGCACAGGGGGGAATAGTCAGGCTCGTAAGGTTATGGACCCCAGGAAAGATGGTGTAGGGAACAATAGGGTAGCACCCGTGGAGATTAGGGTGCATGTCCCGGCAGACCCTAAAGACACACTTCCGTAGAAAAGAAACACAAAAATATTGTGCATGCTCAATATCTTCTCTAGTAAATCCAATCTATACGTGAGCTTTCCAATTCGCTCGATTATCAGAAACGGTCCGACGAACCTTGGAGGTAACTTTCCTTTACTTCCGAACTAAACAACGTTCTTCAAAGGAGAAATCTTCACGAAAACCATATTGCCAACGTCGAATTCCATGTCCTTACGATGCATATCAGCGTAACTCTTTTGATGATCGTGGGCTACCTTCATTCGTTGTCGAACGATCTCAGTACAATCTGATGTTTCTCTTATCATCTCTGGCTCAAGTATCAACTTATCTCCAGTTTCTAACCAACGTGCTGGAGAATTACACGGTCTACCATACAACGCTTCATATGGTGACATCCCAATGCTTGATTAGTAACTGCTATTATAAGCAAACTCAACTAGATGTAGATGGTCTTCCCACGATCCCCCAAAACCCAATACACAATCTCTTAGGAGATCTTTTAATACTCGGTCAACTCTCTCGGTTTGACCATCAGTCTGGGGATGATAAGTCGTACTCAAACACAACTTTGTTCCCAAAGTTTCTTGCAAACTCTTCCAAAATCCACTTGTGAACAATTGATCTCGATCACTCACTATGCTCTTCGGGATACCATGGAATCGAACTATCCATTTTATATATAACTCAGCCAACTTCGATGTCGTCCTAGTCGACTTGACAGGAATAAACCTTGCACATTTGGTTAAGCGATCCAATATGGCCCAAATCCCTTCATTTCCTGCCCTGGTTCTAAGTGGTCCATCGATATTCGTTCCCATTTTCACTTAAGAACTTCCAATGGCTAAAGTAAACCACTCGGCTTCTTCTATTCAACTTTCACTAATCGATAGTTCATGCATATGGAAATAAACTTTCCAACAACCCTTTTCATCCCTTCCTAGTAGTAAGCTTGCTTCATGTCCTGATACATCTTATTACCACCAGGATGAATTGTAAACTTCGAGTGATGACATTCCCTCAGAACCTCATCTCTCAATCTATCAATATCAGGAACAACTAGTTGTCTTTGCTTACGAAGCCAACCATCTCGATCGACTTCGAACTCCATACCTTCTGGTTCCAACTTCTAGATAATCTCGACAAGCTTTTCATCATGCTTTTGGCTTTTGCCAATCCTTTCGATGAAAGTAGGTCTTATCGGTAAGCTTGCCAACATTTCAGGTTCCAACTCACATCGTGGTCTGAAATCAAATTGTATCAATGGTGCAACTATCTCGCAGAAATCCTTGATAAAACGACGTTAATATCCTGTCAACCTATGGAAACTCTGAACATCCATCGCATTCTTAGGTCTATCCCAGTCCTGGATTGCGGCCACCTTAGCAGGACACTGCTATTCCATTTCCAGAAACATGACCTAAGAACCTTACTTCGCTCTTCCAGAAGTGACACTTCAAAAACTTAGCTCTCAACTGATGCTTTCGCTAGATTTCTAAAACAACTCACAAGTGCATCTTATGCCCTTCCTTGTTCTGGGTGTAAACCAAAATATCATCCACGAATGCAAGCACAGACTTTTTCAATAGATCTCTGAACATCTTATTCATAAGATCCACAAAATACCCTGACGCGTTAGTTAACCCGAATTGCATCAGCAACCATTCAAAGAAACTGGATGGTGTCGTAAAAGCAGTCTTCGACACACTATCCTTCGTCACTCTCAACTGGTGAAATCTCGTTGCCAAATCCATACACTTTAACTTCTTGAAGTTGATTGAACAAGTCATCTACCCTCAACAATGGATACTTGTTGTTCTTGGTCACCTTGTTCAGCTCAAGATAATCCACACACAATCTCAAAAATCCGTCATCCTTGGGTTGCGGCAGCAACCCTTTGACCTCGTCATGATGCGGCAGCAACCCTTTGACCTCGTCAAAGACATCATCAAACTCATAGCGATAGGCACCGATGACAAGTCTTCCCGTGGAATCACAAGCGAATACAAAAAGCTTACGAAGATCTTGTATTCGAGCTTACATCGAATCATGACCACTCGCCCTTCCACATTCCTGACTGTCACCTTGAGCTTTTCGCAACCCACTTTCACCACAAACATTTTGACATACCCAAAATAATCCCAAACCCAGCGAAGTTCAAAACAAAGCAATCACACACAAAGGAGAAACCATGAATAAATAAACTAGATCACAATAAAGCATACAAAGATTAAATGAACTCCCATCCGGATTAGTCACAATCAAAGGTCCACTACAATCTCGGGTTATAAACCCAATTGACATACAAGCTTATTACAAGTAAAATAACACGATGTCCTACTATCATACATGACCCAAACCAAACACTAATGTTAGAAGACATACTAAAACAACAACATCTTCTCTTAATTCTCATTAGGAATACAATAGGAAATCAGAATAGTTTCCAGAAAACATTCTTCCACCAGCTGCTTATTCTTTACAAAACCTAGACAATCCTTCTTCTTATGCCTAGGCTCGCCACAGTTATAACACTTCCTCTCGGCTTTCGGATTCTTGCAATCTTTGGAACTATGGCCTTTATGTTGGCAGTTATAGCAAATGACATCCTTCTTTGATTTATTCTTTTGGACATCATTCTCTTTCCTATGTCCTTTTTTTCTTTTTCAGCTTTCGTAGCATTGGAGTTAGTAAAAGTTTCTTCATGAGGTTCGTTCTTGCTTATAAAAGCCTCGTACAAAGCAGCATTGATCCTTTCTTCTTGCTCCGCAACTCGACGTCGAAATTGCTCCAAAGCTATACTTCTTTTCAACACATCTTCTTCATCCGTAGGAGAATAATACATTCGTCGCTTAGCATAATCAACCCTAGGTACTTGCACAGGAACACTATGCTCTACTGCCGCTTCTGAATGGGGATCCTCTATATGATTGCAACCATCACGGCCCCGAACATAACCAGATAATCAGGTATAGCCACTGAAGCTCCCAGCTGGTTACCATTGCCGGTCCTTCCAGTCTCAGGCTGATCCCTAGTAGTGCTTCCCATAGTTCGACGACTCATTCTAAATCTAAAAATAAAATGATTAGTCCACATATGAGACAAACTTCAACGAAGACCAAACGCAACTATACTATACCCTATAATATAGTAATCATCATTACAAAATACAAATACGTCTCATACGTCATTACGGCTATGAACTTTGGCTAAAATCGATTAACAAGAGCTCTGATACCAAATGTGACGACTGCCCATAACTCCTGCACTTATCAAGAGAAATAATGTGCTGGAAAACGTGCAAAGAACCTATGGACGAAGGCAACACACACAGAACCTGTTGTATAACTCACAGCGCTGGGACAAAATATAATAGAACATATAAAACATGCAATCATAGTGAAACATATATGAGCAGAAACTTAAAACTTTCATACTAACTCGGAAGAATATCCATACATTATAGGATCACAACATAAGGTTCTGTAAATGATGCCTCACTACATGGTCACTCAAAGAAGCATACATCAACATAAAGTGGAAAACAACTAATAATAGATAGTAGAAAATAAAACGCAAGCCTCCTGCTCGTCGTCGCTTAATAACATCTTCCTCATCAAGACTTATCACCTGTCACCTGCTACTCAGTCTTCCCATCCAAACACAATGGATGAACAACCCAAGGTAATAAGAGAAAACATAAAATCTTGGGTCAGAAAATAGTCTTAATGAGTGATAAAACAACTATCTAACATCAACCATAAAGTATATGGGAATAGGTAGATCGACCAACCTATCCACCAATATCAACAGAGAAGAAACCCAAACTCGTCTTCCCCATATTTAACAATGATAGCCTTTACAACAACAAAAATAGAAAACACAGTAGACATAACAACCAGTTATCTAGTATAGACCATCCTAATCAAGATCAACATCCCCCAAGCACAAGCCCCAAAGGCCTAAACCAACATCAGACAAGCACCAAAGAGATGTCTCCTTCGATGTTGAACAATCTACACAAGACGATACAAGCAAAACAACAAATATCCATGACTCTAGCTATCACCATCTATCCTGCTTCGAAAACATTATTAATCGTATGACCGGCTCAACGTCATACCGTCCGTCAAGGGCTAATGGTAACCTCGGTTCTAGCAAAACTCCATACATTATCAACTTGTATGTTTGCTTTACTCAGCGAAGACAACTAGGCCTTTTCACGATACCCAGGGTACTCGACCAGCTAACATCTAGTTTTTTTAGGTGCCCCTATTATACTCCTGCTTTGAGTCCACTAGAACCTCCGACTAACAATAATTCCTCGGCCTTCGATATCTCTAGCCATCCAACTTGATGACTGTTCATAAGCTCAAGCAACTTCTCGAGCAACCATTATCCACGAGCTCACAACCTTGAGTTGTCTTCACATTCATTGCATTTCGACGATCAACGAACTCTTTATGACACTTTGAACATTCCTCCTTAAATTCACGTTGAAGCTATGACCATCGTCGACCCAAAAACATACATTGGGTCGATATTCCATTTCCTAGCATTCCAGCATTTCTGCTATTAAAAAACATACCACAACGTTTCATTCGGCCTTTTACAGAATTTCTGAAATGCTGTCAAATCTCCTAGTTCATTATAGACCCATTGGCTCAATTTTTATACCACAACGTTTCATTCAGCCTTTTATAGCGTTTCTGAAATGTTTGTCATATTTTCTGGTTCATCCTGGATCGACCTGCCCGTTACATCAGAAAACACGCCTGATCCATCGATTTTTCTTGCCCAATCCACCCATTTTCCATAGTGTTTCTGGAAACGCTATAAAATGTAACTATCTGGAGAATCCCGACCCCCAAAATCGGATGTCGACTATTCAAGTATCGAAAACACAAGAACATTAATAAAAAGAAATTAGAGGGTGAGATAAGAAAGAAAGAAATATTAGAATAGAAGATAAAGAAGAAAACATCACAACACAGATTCTCACATCGTAATGGAATGAAATATAATATAGAAATAAATCTTTACTGAGAGCTTTAAAAATACTTACAAGCAACAGAGTACATCACACATCTGGACAGTTATAATAACAGGTCCTCAAATACAACACACAGTGGAATAACAATCATATATCATATGTCTAGACTTCTCCACCTTGTCTCTTCAAAGCATCCGATAACCTGAACCTGTATAACCCGGTCTAACCAGAGCATTTCAAACGCTGGGTCAATCTAGTGAACCAAGTGAGAAAAACACACTAAGTTTAAAGGTATCAACCAACTTGATTTTTAAAGTCAAAATCCTTTTGAAAGAAAATGATAATCGTAAAACCAAATCCACACATAAATACAAACGGATTTTACCTTACAATAACCCCAAACATTTAGAAATCCATATCATTTATGATATTATAATAGTGTATAAATAAAAATAAATATCAATCTAGCGGAGCGCTTGCATGTCACGCTCCATATATATAGTACACAATCAAAACCGTGGGTGCTTATTGGAGAATGGACTTCCATGGCAAGGTATGGACAACCAACTTTCCGATAATGTACCTCCGAAGATGAATACATTGGGGTTCAACAAGAAGATCTTGCAACCCAGGCTAAACATGACTGACCCCTCATTTCCCATGAGAGTACCGAATATATCATCACCACGGTTGGGGGCCAGCCGACCGAACCGATAGCATTTAAAATAGGTCAACCGAATGCATTTGATTTCTCCAGATCAGGTAATGATATACCCTTTTGATGGGTGCGACCCACATAGCCATGCGATCTACCCGATTTTATACCTTTTCCCGGTTGATGAGGTTTGAGGTCATAATTTTTTTTTAGAACATCTGGCAACTATTCACTTTGAATGCCACATCGTTAGATCCGTCAAATCACTGATTGACGTCCACAAATATATTCTAGTTATAAAAGAAGTGCCCCTCTTTGCCACCAACTCGGTATATTTGTAAAAATCAACGTACGTGGTTTTTAGGAAATACTCTGTCAGACATTCGCCCACACAAGTCATCCAGGAACAGGATGAACCGAAGATACCCTCCTACCACATTATATAGTAATCACCACAAGGATCGGTAGCGTGCAATCCACAAATTCCAATCACGACAGAATCACTGCCAAAATATCTCTAGGAGCTAACCAAAGAAATTCAACAAGTAGTTCTTCCGCTCATGAAGATCAATGGTCTTCAATTGCTCCATCTTCAATCAGTATCTTCGCGTATTTGCTGGTTTGGAATGGTTTTCGAATATAATTCGATCCCGGTCTTTCCGTACCGATAATCGTATTGGCCAGATTTGATAGTCAGTTATTTAACTATCAAATAAATATCAGTACTATGCATTACTTGGCCTCTTTAATTAAACATCTGTTAATTATATTCTTAAAGTCTTCCAATATTTGGAGTTTATCTTTTACTTCTTATTATAAATAAGAATATTCTTAAAATCATTTCGTTCACTTATAAACTTTTTGAATACAGTTTGTAATATTATTTATAGAAGTCATAACTTATGTTTCCCTCAATTTCTCTCATTTATAAACTAATACCACTCTTGGATAATCGTGAATTCATTCAAGTTGGGGTATTTTATCTACCTCTCTGACTTTGACCAGCAACATTCATATCTTCATAATAGATAGGAGTTTATTAACCTCCCGTTTCCCTTTGAAAACCTTATTTAAATCCCAACAACGTTTACTTAATTAATTATTAAGTAAACTAATTTTTTTTTACTTCTCTATTAATCTTTAATAATCCTTTATAGTATTAATCTCGAGCTTCAATTCCATTTTAAATAGAATCCCTTATAAAATTTCTTCAACGTTTCTTTATAAACATTCTTTATTTATTTTTTTTGCAACAACAATACTATATTTGTTTTTAAACCATATATAACTTTCTTTTACAAATCTAATATAAATATCTTTACCAATCTTATATAAATATCTTTACAACTCTTATATTTATCTTTTACAACTCTTATACTGACATTTCTTACGAAATCCTTATGTTTATTTTTATCAAAACAATTCAACTTATCATCTGCAATAAACGTTACAGATTCCATTTCAAAACTTTTTATTTTCTTTATTTATACCTTTTTCAAATCATTCCGACAACTTATGTGTTGTCTAAAATCACATAGCGATCTTTTTTCAAAGATCTTTAGTTTATAAATCAAATAGTTCAATTTATTATTTGTATCCATTATTACAAATTCATTTTCTAAAACTCTTACTTCATTTACAAATTCCATTTGTAAATTATTATCGATAACTAATATGTCGATTATATTTCTAACCCTTAAATCCCATTTACAAATCGTTCGTAAATCATTTACGATAACTTATATTCATTGCCATTTCCAAAAAACTTTTACTTAGCTTATACTCTTGCCTTTGATTAACATTCTGAACTTCGGAACATAACATTCCGAACCTCGGACTAAACCTCATTTCATTATTTCATACTATTTTCCAACTTCTAAATTTCCTTTTTTTCTCTACTTCAAATATTAAGTAAATATTTAATTTAAGCTATCGTATTCGCTTAAAAATCCTTTTTATAACTTCATTATAAAAACACAGTTTTTAAAAGTAAAACTCGTTCATAAACTCCTTTCCCAATTCAGTTACATTTCATTACAACTTCGATCACTTTTTAAATGTATTCCAATTAAAAATTAATCTCCTAAATTATTATTAATTAAAATAATAATTTACTTCAATCATTAACTACAATAGCAGTAGTTAACTTCTTAGCTAACTAAAATAAATAGTAAATTCCTTTTTTAAATATTATTAAAATTAAAACCAATATTAGTTAGACCATTTCATTAGATTAACTCAAACAAAATTTTTAATAATTATTCTCAGTTAAAAAAATGGTCGACTTAGTCAACTTAAAACACAGTTGTCGCGTTAACCGATTCCAATTAGTTCTCACTTTAAATTAATTAATAATATAATTAATTTAAATAATTTCATTTAATTGTTTCTAAAAAACAATTATTCAAATCTTAACCGTTAGGTTAATTTTCTACTCGTTTGCTTATATATCTTCTTAACATAAGAATTTACTTTATAAAATCAGTTAATACTTGATTTAAAAATCTATCTTCAGTTATAAAATATAACATCACTTCTATCGGTTTACCTGATGGTAAATTAGTATTTAGAAAACGATTGATTTATAGGCCATATACTGCCAAATACTCAACCAATACTGCCCATTGGTTAAAACAAAATGAACGTTGAATTTCAGTTCAACGCTCAACAACCAAATCAATCATCCAATCAGAACGGTTCATATAATGGTAATATGAGATTAAATAATATATAATATATCTGAGGAATCCAGTTGGATTCCTCCAACCTGTTCTTTCCTGCGTCAAATAGATTATCTCACATAAATCCATTCAGTTCAATTTAACTGATTATTTCTATAACAGTAAATAGCGATTATTTAACATCAACCAACCAATAAAACAATTCAAACAATTAAACACATTTATTATATAAACGTGACTAACAAAGTAAGTTACCTTTATTGGGTCCAATCGTTAGAGCAACAATTTGGGTTTCATTGAAAATAAACAACGTTTAATTTCATCGGTTCAATCAATATATGAATATATAATTAACAAACAGGCAACCATTAACAAACATAGCATACAATTATAAAACCCGACTTATACAAAATATAAGTGGGAAGAACTGAGTGAGTTTAACTCACCTTGACTCCATTTCGTTTTTAAAAGAGCTTGTTACTATTAAATTAAACAACCGTTCAATTTAATGAAAAGTCCAGTTCATTCCAATTCCATCCATTTCTATCTCATATTGTAGTGCTCGCCATCATGATTCCCGTATAACTCATTTTGTTAAATTCTGTTAACAAGGGTAAAAATTATACATGACTTGATTTAAATCATTAACTAACCCTCTTAATTATAATATTAATTTAAATTAATTAAACCCTAACTTTCTAATTACTCTTAATTAACTAAATAAAAACGTTAATTACGTTTAGGATAATCGGCTCCTGCTTCATGGTTCTGACACGTTCCTGCTTCTTTCAAATATGCAAAGTCAAGTCGACCACCTTTTCTCCATTTTGATTTTTTTAGTTCTATACCCATTTTGTAAACAAAGGAATGGTTATTTAGGTTTAAGGTTAATATAATTTTAAATAAACTAATTTCTCTCTTAATTGACTAAATTTACTTACATTTACAGAAGAATCAGCCGACTTCGAAACCTTCTTCATATCACTCCCTTTCGTGATTCCTGAACCCACGCCACCCCACTTTTAGCTCTGTCGCACCCTGTTCAGATCATCGGACGACCATCACACATCGGCGGTCGGTGCGCCTCCATCTGCCTCATCTTTGACCCCAATGCCACCCAGTCTGATCCACCTCATCGCCTGATTTTAAGCCACGAACACTACGACTTTGCCGTTCAATTCTGACCAACTCCGTCCCCAATAACTGATCACCGCCGTTGGATAGCAGGAGCTCGAAGAGCTCTACATGATTGCTTCAGAAAGTATTTTGATTCAGTTTGTGGATTAGAAGATCAATGGAAGAGAAAGTAGGAGATTTCTGGCCGTAAGTTCAGTAAGGGGTGGCGACTCCTTTGCGTTGACCATATAATTTCGTTTGAAAGAGGAAAGGGTAGAGTTTTAGTATAAACGGGTATATATATGGGTGACAAATTAATAAAATATTATTTAATAAAACTTCGACACGAAATAACAAGCAAAAACACTCATACACGACCTCCAATAGAGATGAAACTCCTAATCCTAGCACAAAAAAATATTCCTGACACGATGGGACATGTTTCGCCAAATTCCGAGGTCGTTTGTGAAAAGTCCTTTATAAGTCACAAGCTAAAAATCACGCATTTAAAATTTCCACAATCACAAAATAAACCCAATCAACTTGAAACTTTGATATTCTACTAGACCTTTTTCTTACGGATCCAATAAAATTTGTTTCGTTGAAATTTGAGTTCGTTTCGCTAGTCGTTTATTCATTTAAAGTTAACTCTATCAAAAGATATAAACGATTAAATAAAAACAAGGGCGTTTGACGTTGCCACAATCGAACGGTAAGTCCGATTGACTTGAAATTTGAAACCTTATAATAACTAAATAATACGAATCCAATGGCACAAATTTTGTTGCATTTCGAGACTGTTTCCCAGTACGCTATTTTTATCCGCTAAACAACGCTATTTTGGACCCCGAAATACCCTATGTCCAAAATAACAAACTACCTGCCTATTTTGACTCTAAACGTCGATACGAACTTAACAGAATTGGTTTCGTGCCTTAATTCAATCGTCTGTTCTAGTTATACACAAAAACCCTCTATAAAATTAAATTAAGTTAATTACGCGTTATAGAAAATGACTAGGCGTTTACAGCTGCCATTGTCACGTACGACACCGGTTTACCATAAAATTTAATATCATACAATAATTTGACGCTACAGTTCCAATGAAACTAATTTCAATGAAAACTGAGCCCGTTTGCAAAATGGTCATTTTTAAGGCTCATATAATATGAATAAATTATTATATAAATTCCAAAATAATCGAATTAAATAATTATAAATTATCATTATCATAAATATCCAAATAAATTTGTCATATGGTTCCAAATATAAAAAAATATAGACTATACAACTCAATATCACCAATTTAGAGTTAAAACTGTATCGAAATTATATTAAAACCCTTTTTAAACGTTATATTTTAATAACAATTTCCATAGCGACTATTTTAAAATTTGTTTTGGCCATAACTAACAATTTATAAAACGAAATCTGTATTTTCTCTTCTATATGAAAATTATAATCAATAAGATTCAAACGTTTTTTGTTTCATAGAATTCCAACTTAAAATGAATTCAGTATATTCAATTGAAGTTCAAAACTCAATATTATGAACTACCGCGCCATTTCAAGCTCGTTTTAAATTAATTATAAATTTAAAGTTCAAACTTCGTTTTTAATAGCGAATTAAATATAATAAATCCATTAATATTCCTAATAAAATATTTAAAATCATAAATTAAATTAAATATTTGACTACCAAAAATACGGGACATTACATAAAAGGACTGCCCGATCCATCCAAGAAAATACTTGCCCGATCCGTGTTTTTATTCCCGATCCATGGCTTGTGCACGTGCCCGATCCATCTCCAGAACTTGCTCGATCCATACCTTTTTATAGTGTTTGGCAAATGCTTTCGAACCCTATTTATGCCTGATCCATGCCAAAGCTCGTCTGATCCATACTTCCTTTACTACGCTCGATCCATCACCATTTTTACCCCCGATACACCACCAAAACTTACTTGACCCAACTCTAAATCGATTCTAAACTCGTGCAAAACATTCAATTTCACCAATTAATCAAACTAAACCATCAACAAGTATTATCACAACGATTTTTCATCGTTCAAATATAAGAAATTCACCAAATTCATGATAAACAGTAACGAACTAAACAAATGGATCTAACTTGTTACAACATATGAATTAACATTGAAATTTACCAATTTAGGTTGCTAGATTAGGCCTTATGGTGTTTCGAATGAGAATATACATACCATGATGTAGATCAAGGTGAAAACAACTTGAAATGATGAAATAAGATCAAACAACCCATATACTCGATTGAATCTGTTTGAGAGATGCTTATCACTCACCAAATCTTCAAAATAGCTTGAAATCAAACAATCTCTAATCCAAACAGCGAATAACGATCTTCAAATCTCTCAATTTGATGCGATCCACCCTCTCTTGATGTACATCTAGCCTTCCTTGATGTAGATCTTCAATCTTGTAATGTAGATCTAAGATTTTAATGGTGGAGAGATGTATTTGATTGAAGTAGGGAGAATCTCAAACCCCAACCAAATGAAAAATAAAGAAAGTAACCCTTTCCCCTACCTCATTATTTATATCCAAACCATCAACCCACTAATGGGCCTCACTAATCGGCCCACTAATGACAATTAGTCTGTCTAGAAATTGGGTAGCACTTAAACAGCGATTTCTCCCAAACCATTGAACCATATCTTTAATGTGACCACTCTACGGAATTGGCAACACCATTTCCTTTCCAATGAAATCGAACTCAGCACTTAATTCGATCCCAATAAAAAGTTATTCCCTATACAAAACTAACAGGGGTAAAATGGTCAAAAATAAAATTAATAAAAATTATGGACATGTCTCACGTCCATATAACCAACATATCAAAATATGAGAATGATCCAACCCTCGGGGAATTAAATAAAAATATTTTACGATCCTCCGATGCGTAAAATGCGGGTCGTTACATTAACCCCTCGCCAACTCGCTATAGAAAAACTGGTCGCCAAACTTCATATCCGTCGTAGAATTATCTTCCCTTAGGCGAAAAACGTTTGAGGTTCCCTCCATCGCCGCATCTTTTCGTTTTAGAATGAGATCCTTAACCTGAACATTATGGAGGAAACCAACCTTTTGTGTGCCTCCGAGTTCACCATATTACACTCCCCAGAATCTGAAGCCTCTTTTCTCATCCAGTAGAAGGAGATTGGCTGGAAGTAGCAGTCCACTGCCAAATGGTTTACAGAAGGTGATAGAAATACTTCTTATTTTCACATATTTGCTAATGTTCGGAAGTGTGCTAACCTCATTTTAAGATCAACCATGATAGCATCACCACATCTGATTCTCTAACCATTAAATCTTTGGTCACTTCCTAATTCAATAACCGCTCAGGTCATCCCTCACCGGAACCACCCCCTTCAACTGAAAACTCTGTACCTAGACCGTCCTTTCATCCTCATCGATTTCCCCTTCATTAAGGATGATATCTTCGCTGCCCTCAAGGCGATGGATGTTGACAAATCACCTGACCCTGATGGTTTTGATCTATTGATTTTCAAACACTTTTGGGAACTTGTCAAGATTGATATCCTCAACATGTTTCATGAGTTTCACTCGAACCCCGCTTGCATTGCTCGACTCACCTACGCTAACATCATACTTCTCCCCAAGCATGATGGCGCCATAGAGCTTGACAGTATTCTTTCCATCAGTCTTCTCAACTACACCTTTAATCTTATTACTAAAGTCCTCACAAATCGCCTCCAATCCCACAACTCCTGCCTGGTCATCCCAGAATAATCTGTATCCATTCTTGATTGAAATATACTCGACTATTTTGTTGTCACCCAGGAGATTATTCACCAGTCATCGTACCAAAACCCCAGGCGTCCTACTCAAGAATAACTTTACCAAAGCTTTTGATACCGTGAAACATAATTTTTTACTTGACATCCTCATATATAAGGGAATCCCGCCTCGATGGATGCAACTAGGTTTCCTGCATCCTTCACTCCAACCTATCAACTGTTAGCACTAACGGGCCTCGTGGGGGTTATCAAATCTAGACGGTCTTTGTCAGGGTGACCTTTTCTCGCCACTGCTATTCGTCATAATCGTTGATGTTCTCATTCAGATGACTAAATTTGCTACTGCTAATAACTTTCTTTTCGGTTTGCGTCCTTACCCTGACAACACGACACTATTAATATTCAATTCGTCGATGACACCATCCACTTTACCTCTCTAACCCTCCATAATATCCACTGCCTGAAAGTTCTTCTCTATACTTTTGAATTGATTTCTAGCCTTACTATTAACTTCTCCAAAATCTTCATCACCATGCTTGGTGGGGCTAACCACTTAGGCCCAGACATTGCTCGCACCCTCAACTGCTGTATTGGTACTTTATCCATCTCCTACCTTGGGATCCTCCTACGCCCCCACCAAACTTCTCCACCAAGACTGGCTTCCCTTCACAGTCAAAATTAAATATAGACTCATGAGATGGAAGGATCCTTCCTTATTCCATGCTGGCCGACTCACCCTTATAAAATTCATTTTATCTTCTATGTCAGTTTACTGGCTTTCCTTTCACTCTGTCCCTTCACGGGGCTTCAGCAAGATAAACAGCCTTCGTAGATCTTTCCTCTAGCATGGCAACCTAGAGAAAATGCATATCAACACGGTGTGTAAAGGGACTCGACATGGTAGCCTTAGCATCCCTAGCCTTTGTACTCTGAACTTTTCACTCCTAACTAAATGGTTATGGCGTTGTTTACAATCTGGTAACTTTATTTGGAAAACATGGAACCTCTACTCCTACTATGATAACAACCACCTCAACATCCTCCGCTCCCCCCTCCGTCGATCGTCCATCGATATTCTAGCGGGGAATTCTTAGGACTCTTCCCAGAACCCGCTTTATATTTCACACCATCGTAGGCAACGGTCGTTCTTGCTCCTTTTGGAATGATTTTTGATTTTTCAATTGCCTTTTTAAACACTTTTCCCGAACCTTTTTGTGGCACTTCCTAATTCATTACCTTTAGTTTACGAAATGTCTAAGCAATTACTTCCCATCCTCATCCCGACAACCTACTTATGAAGATGTGCATCCCAAGCTCTTGGAAGTTTCCCAAATCATATCCACTATCAATCTGTCCTAATTCCAGTTTTTCCATTCAAACCTGCTATCGGCATCTTAACTTCTCATGACTTTCATTCACTTTACCAAGACTTTGGAAAACCCATGCTCCCCTCATGTGTGCTTCTTTCTCTGATGCCTAGCCCACAACAAGATCAATTCCAAAGAATAATCGCTACCAAGAACATCCCAGTATACCCTCATTGTGTTCTTTGTTATGACGTTGATGAATTGACTGACCATCTCTTCTAGAATTATGATATTTCCTTTTACGTCTGGGCCTCCTTCGCCTACCACATCCTCACCCTCATCCCCGTTTTAACTAAACCCTTTTCTTACTGGCAATACTCCTCACTAGATTTACTTCTAGATACCCTTATCTTCGCTTTCTATTGGACAATCTGGGTCGAAAGAAATAATATTTGCTTCAATAACTCCTCGCATACCGTATGACCCAATGCAACAAGATCTTTCACCTTGTCTCTGTTTGGTCAGGTTCACGAGCTCTACCGGGCTTCCAGCTTCATCTGATGGAGGGTAACCATAATTCTGAGGAGTCGGTATGTAACTCCATTGTTGTAGTGACTACCACTCCCCAGTCTATGATAATAGTGAGGGACAACTTCTCTTCTCTTCGGTTGCTCCACTTTTGCCTATCCGATTGCTATCTCCGCTGGTGGTCTTGCTTTCATATATGTATTTGTCTAATTTGGGCCAGTTTCCATTTGGGTGAAAATTTGTTCTTCCAGTGTTTATGTTTGTTGTGTTACTTTTTGGTATGTAAGTTACTACTGCTTTTATTAAGTTTTCTTTTAGCCTGTTGGTCAGGCTTATTTACCGACCCTTACTTGCTTTTACTTTATATATATATATATGTATATATATTTGTGTGTATATGTATATATGTATAAGTGGCTGTGTAGTCCCGCACTACACAACGTCCTACTCAAAAAAAGTAGTAAGAATGCAGAAGGATCTATATTTCATCTGAAACAAGGCTATTTGTACTTGCAACTCGCACTGGAAATCCGAAGATTTGAAATAATGTGAGTATACGGCCCAGAGTACCAAAATGACAAAGTTGACATATCGGTACCGATCCCTATACCTAGCCATTTTAGGGGATCAGTCCTCGAAGACTCGTTCTTCCCAATCTTCATTGTCTTCGAGTGAAATCGGTTTGAAATCCAAGGGACCAATGTGGGAGTATGAGCCATTTAATTTGGGGGTAGTGAAGCTGCACTGAGCCCAACAGTGGGATTTGGATCGATCCCGCTCGATGGATGATTTGAGTGAGAGTTGGATTGAACTGTTGAGGAGTGCGAAGTTGAAGTTTGTGGGATTCCTATCAGTCCCTCTTGAGATTCCTATTGATCCCTAATGTTGGTGATCAAGGAGTAGTGGCTTCATGGTTTTCAGATGATTGGACTGTGCCGATCACATTTTTAGGTGATTTGACCATGTTGAGCATGTGTTTTCTAAAGTGATAAATCCGTTTTTGGAGATGATCGATCCAAGTACTCCGAGTGATCCGGTTAGTCAATCATATCATTTCTAAATGTTTAGATGACGTTCGAATGTGATTGATTTGAGTTGAGTTAATTGCAAGCCCACAATCTACTCGTTGATCCTCATGCTTAATCCGAGTTTGAGTAAGTCAAAATTGCTTCTAATAGCCGGACCAAAATGGCAGGTAATAAGCATCGATGCCGTGGGATAGTAAAAACCCTTAAAAATGCTTAGTCACAAATCAATTGATGAGAGAATCATCCAAACACAATTGCGAACAGCTCCTTCACATATTAAGGTTTTTACTAATTTTTCTGTTTTAAAAAAATATTTTGAATTCTTTGCAAATTGGTTGATATTTATATGAAGGTAAATTTTGGCAAGTATCTGATTACGAAGTTATGTTAAGTTTTAGTCAGAAATCGAGGTAATTTTGATTTTTTATGAACTTCCAAGGATGAAGTTTCGGAAGTCAGTGATAATACATAAAGATGTATTTAGAAATTAAGGATGTTAAAATATGGACTTTATGTGGAATCAATGAATATCTAAACGAGGTATTAAAATGTTTACAATTTAATTTATTTATATTAGAATATTTATGGTACTAACAAAATGCTTTATGCTTGCTTTTAGTGGCACACTTATAGAAATAGCGTTGCTAATTGCATTTTGATTTCTTCTTCCTAATATCGTTATTAAAAATACTATATAATTTTATTTTATACTCTTACTAATATCAAACTTTTTAAGTGGTCACCGAATACATTATTTTTATTTTTTTCGCACGACGAACAACCGTTGACCAACATTGTTTTTCATGGCGATCAACCACTGTATAACAGTAGTTTGGTGGTTGATAACTATAGAAAACTGAGTCGGTCGATGATTGTTCGTCGTGCAAAATGACTCTGTATGGTATTCGATTGCCATGTGAAACATGTTTGGTACCAGGAAGCACATATAATTTATCGTATTTACTATTTCTGTATATGGAATTAAGAAGCGTAAACTTGAGCATTCTAAGCAGCACACTACATATAAGCATCGCTAAATGAGTTTGTGTCAATGACATCGAGATTGGTTCAAAACCATCGATCGGTCGGTGTTTTCTTACAGACCACGCTATAGAAAATCAAACTAAAAATTTACGCCTGTGCCATTAGTGAAATGTTCAACGCTTTCAGCAACATCCTGAGGAAATACCTTGTAAATATTTGTCAAAACTAACACTCCAATTAAACTCTATTTTCTCATACAATAATTCTTAGAGGCCCGAAAATGAAGGGTGCGAATTATGCCAGAAAGATAATGGCCACCAGATTTAGAACGTGAGGAATTACCTCCGCTGAATTATACCGTTTGATTGGAATTTCGTTCAATCTGACCAAAAAAAAAAGCTTAGGACTTTCTACCAGCCCCCTTTCTCATATTTAGCAAAACCTTTCTTAAATAGGAAACAACGTGGGCAGGGATGCAAAGAGTGGCTCACTGGCTCGATGCTAACCCAGAAAACCAATCATGACCAACATAAACAAATCAACTAAAGAAACACCTACCAAAATCTAAAGTTGCCATCATCATCATCGAACATGCTGGCCACCCCCAACTCATAAGCTTCAAAAGTCCCCTCAATCCAACCACCAATCTTTGAAAAAAAAATACAAAAAAAGATTCCTATATAACCATAACTACACCAGATAGACATAACCGAAGCACCATGAGACCCATTCTACTCCTCCTCCTCTCCCTGTCCCTCCTCAGCCTCTCCCATTCCGCCACCGCAAGGTCCCGTTCCAGACACCCGGGCTCTTCCGCGGCCGTCCAGTTCCTGGGTCCGCACAATGCAGCCCGGCGGTCCATCAACCTCCCTCCGCTGACCTGGGACCCGCGCCTCGCCCGGTACGCGCAGTCGTACGCGCGAACCCGGAAGCGGGACTGCGCGCTGGTGCACTCCAAGGGGCCGTACGGGGAGAACATATTCTGGGGCAGCGGCACCGGCTGGACCCCGACGCAGGCCGTGGCCGCGTGGGTCGGGGAGCGGAGGTACTACCGGTACGGGACGAACTCCTGCTCCAACGGGGACATGTGCGGGCACTACACGCAGATCGTGTGGAGGAGCAGCAGGAAGGTCGGCTGCGCCATGGTCAAGTGCGACGGTGGGAGGGGTGAGTTCGTCGTCTGCAACTACGATCCTCCCGGCAATTACGTGGGCGAAAAGCCTTACTGATTTGATGGTTGATTGTCGTTTGTATACGTGTATAAAGTAACTGATTAATTTATGAGAATATCGTGTTTACCGGTTAATGCGTTAATTAACACTTGTCTCTGTTTAGCGTTTACCATTACTGTTTTTTTGGAAGAAAAAAAAAAGAAAAAGGAGGGCATTGAATGGTATAACATAGGATGCTATGAGAAAGGTTGAATTGGAACAATGGAAAAGGCATGTGAAAATGCAGAGAGGAGCCAGGACTTGTGGTGTTGTAAAGCCTGTCACATGGACTCTAGGAGTAGGACCAACTGATTATTAAGGGTTGTATATTTTGGGGTGTAGGGCTCACATGCTTGTTTGACCATGTTTACTATCTGGCACACTCTTCAGTAACATGACAGTGTGTATGCACTACAGTATATGTCATTAGGTGGCAGCGGTATTGTACTAAGTAGGTCTGAATGTTACAATGTATGTCTTTAGGCTTCACACGACAAGTGTAAGGCTGTCGACGGATGTGTAAGGCTGTAAACGGATGTTTTCGGATACGGATGGTACTACATCCGTATCCGAAATTATTTTCAGATATTAGATATCCGTTTAATTTTCGGATATCAGATATCCATATCCGCTTAATTTCCGAATACAGAGGTATATCAGATATTTATCCGCTTCGCCGGTAATAAATAAATTTAAGAGTATAAATAAAATAGTTTGGATCAACATAAACTAATTTTTATGCTAATGTTTATAAAAACCAGGAAATGAAGAAATGTGATGATGAAACATTGATATCCATAAGCATATCCAGAAATATTCGGATATATATTACATAAACATAGACTCTATTTTTCTATTTTGAGTTATATATATTACATCAATTAATCCAATGGATATTTTTCGGGTACGGATACCACAATAACCTTATCCGTATCCGAGAAGCTTTTCAGATATCGGATATCAGTATCTGCTTATCGGATAATGCTGGATAACATATATTTTTCATATTTTCAAATATAGGTTCGAACGGATATAAGATTTTTTTTGGGTATTCACTGACAACCCTAGACGAGTGCTTGTTATTTTCCCTTTCAAACAAGATTCACAAGTATCATATGATTCAAACCTAATGAAGGGAGGTACCTTTCAATCTCAAGTAGCACATTCGTTTCTTATTGACACAACATAGTTTATAGGGCCAAAATAAATTGTCATTTACTTTAGATATCTCATTCACTAAATTATTGGCCAATTGATGCGTTGTAAAAAGTCGAGTCCATTTACTAACCATTAGGCTCAAAATTGGAAAATAAGGAAGTGAAACGAACAATTAGGTTCGATAAGCTTACATATGTCCACTAATAAACCGAAAATTCAATCATTTTAATTAAAGATATTTAAAAAATTGATTTAACCAAAATTCGGATTTCTTCCAAAATTCAAACTAATAAATATTGAAAATAAGTTATAAGCAATCAAATATAGGAAGCTTTATGAAATTATATACTCCATCTGACAATGTAAGTAAAAGCCATATATTACTTTATTTATAATGCCAGTATTTGTAGATAATTATTAACATGAATTAATATGGTTTTATTGCTCAAATAACCATGTTTTAATTATTTTAAAATCATAGAAAAAAAATTTTCAAGTTTTGTTACATAGATAAGTAGTTTAATTTAAATTTGAAAACTTAAGTATAATCAAATTGTAGATTTTCAGCGGTTTGACGAATAGAAATTGTATAACTTTGTAACAAGATGTGACACACATATACATGCACATGTAGATGATATCATATATATGTAAGATTAACGAAGATAGAAAATAATAGGAAAAAATAAGCATAAAGGCAACAAAAGAGTTAACTTTTAATGTAATATTACGTTACCTCTTATTGGAGAGGTTTAAACCGCGTGCCCTATTACTTGGTTGTTATGTTGTTGTTGGGCATAGGGAAGGCAATGGCTGTGATATCGTGGGAGCATTCATGTGGAGAGCATGAAAGTGTTCTTGAGTGAGTGACTTAGGTGAGTGTTTGCTAATGCTTTAGGACTTTCTCTAACCTTCTGTTTTGGAATTGGGACTGCTTTGCAGCCTTTTGTGGAATATTTCTGTGTTAAAGCTTGTTGTGTCATTTTAATATGCATAGTCTTGCACTTGTGTGGTGTATATTTTTCTTAGACTCTCTTGCTTTCAATGTTCTGGTTTTGATTATCCCCCCCGCATGGAGATTAAATCAGACAGTATTTATTGGTAAATTAGTCTGAGAAGATGTATGTAGCAGGTAGGCGATGTGTCTATATCTTGTATTATTTTGTAATTGTTATTTGTTGTAATGAGAATGATGTTACAAATCACTATAAAAATGATTGGCTCTGTCAAAATATTACGTCCTTACCTCTTATATGCTTCATCATCTTACAACTCCATGCTCTTACACACATATCTTATAAAAAGTACACGCCGAGGGGAGAGGGGAGTACTACCGAAAACGAGGAGGAGAAAGGAGTATGTTTCCAATAATTTTCAAATGCATATTTTAGTCTTTTCCTTTTTCTATAAATACCACCTATTTGTCTCTTTATCTCTCTCTCTCTCTCATTTATTCACATCAAAATTCTACTATTTTTCTTCCTCTTAAGCTTCATTACTGACTTCCAAATATTCCTAAACTAATAATAAAAGAGAAGAAAAAACACAAAAAGCAAAATCTTAGCAAAAGACATCGAAATCATCGTCAAACCACTTCTCTTCTACATTTGTTAGCCACCATCACTTGCTATAGCAACAAGGCCGAGCACCATCTATTTATAAGGGTAGTCTGAGAGTAAAAGCAAGAGAGAAAGGCGTTCGAGTTGCTTAGGAGAGGAATACCCATGTTCAGAATGCTTCAGATATGTTTTGGGAGCAGTTGTAGGAAGTTTCATGTTTAGCAATCCAAGCCCAAGGTGAGAAACTAAACTTTAAAATGACATTACCTATCTGTAAGCTATGATAATGTTTAATGATGTATATACTTGCTATAATGTTTGTTTACTACGTTTGATTGACTATACGATTGTTGAATGGATGATTTAACATGTCGTATATTGCATGTCGATAAACATAAAAGAAGTCACTTCTTATGTACTCTTCTCCAAACTTCTTATGAATATATTCAAATGATTAATTAAGTATTTTAAGGATCATTCAAATGCACTACAACTTACTAAAAAGGTGGTTTAATAATTGATTTGAACCAAAAGCAATCATAAACAATTGTTTTAATCTTGGCTCCAATAAACCCATGAGTAAACTTAATTTTTTTATTTTTGAGATCCAACGTAGGTGTTTAACTAAGGATATGTTTAGGAGAAACTAGTTTTCTGGCTCGTGTGGCCCTTTCTTGAACGAGCGATGGATAAGGTTAAAATGTCAAAAACGGGGTAAGTATTAAGAATCATGTTTTCCAATTTAAATAACTCGAATTACTTATGGATCATCCTATTGTACTTAGTACTAAAATTAAAGGGATTTATGTATAAGAATTTAAAAGGTGGTTTCACCGTTATTCGGTGGATGGCAAAGATTGAGCATGGAAATTGATATCAGGTGTGTACGATTTCTATGGATTTATCTTACTAAAATGGAATTACAATCTAAAGATGATGTAGTGAATAAATGGGTCTTAATGACTCTATATCACCTAAAGATTATTTGAAAGATACACATCCATAAAAAATATTTTATTGAGAAATGAATTAAACGAAGAGAAACACCCAGACTACTTAAATAGTGTTTTCACGATTATTGGTTCGAAAAAAAATGATTAGATTTGGGTAATTCCTATCTAAAAAACAACTTTGAATTGATTTACGTTTCAGAAGAAAAACAGATGGAATGATCAAGATATGGAAATTGAATACAGAGTTGCTATCACTGACCCTAGGGAAAATTTCCCATATTACAAATGATATTGATTTTTCATTGGAATGTTTGATGCAAGAGCTTCTCGCTACTAATCACAAAGATGTGATAAGAGAAGCACCTTCGGTTTATCCAAACCTACAATGACTTATATAGATGAATGTATGACGTTACACTTCTAATGTGTGTACGTTGATCTCTATGAATGTACATTTATTTGGTGGTATGGGAAGTAACTCTCTTATGCTAAATGCACCCATCTCTGAGACGTATAAGCTCGGTGGTTATACATTAGTGAAAATCAATTGCATGTGATTGTAACAACCCAAATTTTAAATACACAATGGTTAATTAAAAGATTAATAAGTTATATAATAATTTGTAAAATTATAGGGATTTGACAATGGGGATCACGTCATTAGGTCCATTACGATTTTCTAGTTCAAATGCATATTTTATGTAAAACGAACTTAAAACCAAGAATATATCGCGATTTGAAGTATGAAATTAAAATTAGAATTAAAAAAAGAGGATCGTTGCATAGGATGACCTAGCAACAACCGGGTCGACCTAGTTTGCGTTAGGGTTGACCCATGTGTCGACCTAACTGGGGTCTAGGTCGACCCATAGGTGCCTAACACGTATGCTTGGCAGGCTCGAAATCGTTTGAACAAACAAGATCATTTCAGGTTGATTTAGACTAACGTGTTTTGTTTTGATTCGCTGATGTGATCACTCCGGATTGATCCAAGGATATGGTCGATTCAGATTTAAAACCTAAATCTAACAACGGAGGGTCTTTTGTTCCACTTATAAATAAATTTCCAATCCCTCCCCATTTCTTCACAACACATCTCTTCCCCGCCTAGGTTAGTCTCCTTTTTAGAGATAGGGTCGACCTAAAAATTAATTTTTTGGGGATTGAGATTAACATAAATATATTTTTAATTTTATTGTCTTTTAAAGGTTCTACCGAGGCCATGAGGGAACCTTTTCTGGTGAGTTTATAATTACTAGTCTTTTGATTAAGTTTAAGTAAATAGAAAAATTATAGTAGTTGTAGTCGTAGTTTTGTTCATGGTTCTTTTACTTAGAGTTTTGTTTATTCCTGTAATTAATTTTTATAATTTTTCTAATTTTTTTTATAGCTTTTGTTTAATCAAAATTCAAATTACTACAAGTTATGTTCTCAATCCTCTTTCCCATTTCATCGGATATATATTTTTTACAGTTTATTGTGGTTATGCCCAAATATGCCCAAAAGGCATATGTATATGATTTATTTGGGCATAAATTTATATGCTTAATAGCCTACAACTGATTATAATTCTTTTTATTATGCACATGTTGGGAAATATGATTAATTGGAATAATTGAAAGAAAAGGATTCATAATTCGAGGCTAATTTGACATGTAATCTAAATTATAATAAAAAGAGAATGTTGGATTGATAATAAGCAAACTTGATTAAGTTTGTAAATGGTACAGGCTGTAATAAAAAATGAATTATAATCTATATTTGCATTAATATGATGGGTTATGGAATTCATAATAAACAAACATAGTTTATTTGCGAATATGAATATGACTTGGACTGTAAATGAGACAATTGGGCTTAACATGAAAATTAACTTAAAATGGTACCAAGTTATAAGCCTAAAACTATATTATTCTATGGTTGCCTTGTGATTAGCCGATGTCCTATGGTGGCCATGTAAAGCCTGTCACATTGACTCTAGGAGTAGGACCAACTGTTTATTAAAGGCTGTATATTTTGGGATGTAGGGCTCACATGCTTGTGTCACCATGTATATTATCGACACACTCTTCGGTAACATGACAGTGTGTATGCACTACCATCATATATTTTTTATACAACTTGCTTTGCACAACTCGGTGTGTTCATGTCCATTGGTTGGCAGCTGGTATAGTACTAAATAGGTCTAAATGTTACAATGTATGTCTTTAGGCTTCACAAACTCTTTGGTTTGTCCAACCGGACGAGTGCAAGGCTGTCAACGAATGCTTATAAACTCTATTTTTATATTTTGAGTTATATATATTACATCAATTAGTCGGATGGATATTTTCGGGTACGGATACCACAATAACCATATCTGTATCGAGAAGCTTTTAAAATATCAGATATTCGTATCCGCTTATCGGATAATGTCGAATAACATATATTTTTCATATTTTCGGATATGGATTCAGGCGGATATCAGATTTTTGAGATATTCATTGACAACCCTAGAAGGGTGCTTAATATTTTCCCCTTTAAATAAGATTCACAAGTATCATATGATTCAAATCTAATGAAGGGACGTACCTTTCAATCTCAACTAGCGCATTCATTTCTTATTGACACAACATAGTTTATAGAGCCAAAATAAATTGCCATTTACTTTAGATATCTCATTCACTAAATTATTGGCCAATTGATGCATTGTAAAAAGTTGAGTCCATTTACTAACCACTAGGCTCAAAATTGGAAAATAAGGAAGTGAAACGAACAATTAGATTCGGTAAGCTTACATATGTCCACTAACAACCCAAAAATTCAATCATTTATATTAAAAAAATAAAAAGAATTGATTTAACCAAAATTTATCAAAATTCAAACTAATAAATATTGAAAATAAGTTATTAGTAATCAAATATTAGAAGCTTTACAAAATTATATACTCCATCTGACAATATAAGTAAAAGCCATATATTACTTTACCTATAATGCTAGTATCTGTAGATAATTATTAACATGGATTAATATGGTTTCATTACTCAAATAACCATGTTTTAATTATTTTAAAATGAAAGAAAAATAATTTTCAAGTTTTGTTACTTTAGTTTAACTAAAATTTGAAAACTAAGTATAATCAAATTGTAGATTTTCAACGGTTTGACGAATGGAAATTGTATAACTTTGTAACAAGGCGTGACACACATATACATGCACATGTAGATGATATCATATATATGTAAGATTAACGAAGATAGAAAAAATAGGAAAAAAATCTTATTGGAAAGTCGAGTGTTGAAACCCTTCATCAAGCTTTGGAAGTGAACCT
This sequence comes from Allium sativum, assembly GCA_030737875.1. Taxonomy (NCBI): domain Eukaryota; kingdom Viridiplantae; phylum Streptophyta; class Magnoliopsida; order Asparagales; family Amaryllidaceae; genus Allium; species Allium sativum. Next base: position 1,016,402,653 of record CM060916.1, read on the forward strand.
CGAGCATGACTGTTGGCCTATGTTGATCATCTCGAACAATTCCTTTTTAGTTCATTGTCCTACTTATAGTAAAAGAGATCATGCTTTACTACTGAAAATATTGACCAAACCTGGAGCAACTATTAGTTTAGAAGCTTGGGATGAGAATGAGAGAGAGAGAGAGAGCTATAACCCACATTGGAAATCGAGTCATGGGCTAAGGTGGAAGGATTCCCTGAATTCCTGAAATATAATGATGAAGCAGTGAAAGAAATTTTAAAACCAATGGGCAGGGTTATTGCAGTTGATGATTGTGATTGGTGTCACTTTGACCATAGAGAATTTCTAGTTAAATTGTAGTTTTTTCAAGGAATAAGCTCAAAAAGTTGTATATGTTGCGCGTTTAAACAAGAAAACTCATATTATTAAAGTACAGCGATGTAGGCATGAACATCCTGGAACAAGACCAGAAATTTTCTTTATTGGTAATGAAGAGGAACAAATGGTGCCCTAATTTTCAAGATATTAGCTCGGATGATAGGATTGATGCCATGATTGGAGAAGAAGTGATGTTACCCCCGTTACCATCCATTTATTAGGAAGTGAATATGAATTTTAACTCTCCAATCATGGATAATCAGGAAATGCATGTTGATCTGAATCCTCCTTTCAATCAAATAATTCCTTGTCCTCATGATTTCTCCATGGTCCCCGTTCAGACTACCCCTTTTGATATTAGCTCAATTCCTCCACCGCAATCCCCTCCTCATCAGCCATGGACAGATGATCAAGACTGGCCTCATTACCTCTCTCCTATCTTTGTTCGTCGAAGTGGTAGACGCAACAACCCTGAAGTCACTGGTAGTTTTTTGACCCCTGTTGTTTTCTCTTCTGCTAATAAATGTTTGAATAAAATGATTTTAGGCTACATGGGTGTGAGTCTACGTGATTCACATTATAAAACCATGCAGGCTTTAGAAAAAGAGCGTATTAATAAACATCAATGAAAGTAGTCACATGGAATGTACGGGGTTTTGGGGACCATACAAAATGTCATGCTATTAATCATGTTTTGTCCCCACTTAATTTAGATGTCCTTTTTCTTCAAGAAACAAAACTCTCTGGTCCATCAAATTACCACTTTACATTGATTGGTGGATCCTCTTTGACTGGGTGAGCTTATGTTGATGCAGTAGAAACTAGAGGTGGCCTTTTCACTGCTTGGAATTAATCTGTGCAGTCATTGCATCAAACCTTTTCCAATCAATCTGCTTTGCACGTAGCACTTAATCACATTGTCACTAACACCATCTATTTCTTTTCAAATATTTATGGTCCTCAAGATGTTCATGAAAGAATAAATCTTTGGGATCGTTGCAAATATTTGGCTAATAGCTTTCTTGGACCATGGGTAATTGGGGGTGATTTTAATACCACAAGAAATGTTTATGAGAGAAAATCTGGCATTATATCTGTTGGCTAGCTTTTGAACCAAGCCACCAGGAATAGGAAGACTTACATTTGGTAAACAAGGATGCTCACATTTGGATAAATCTCGTTTGTGGTCTACATTTCCCATCGGCTCGTGATCCACATATCCCCCTCGGCTCGTGATAGCCACCACGACCCATTCGTGATAGGTGTCTGTCATGATCCACTCGTATTATAGGGTCACAAACCAACCCTGAATCTCTGAAGATATGGGCACAACTCAGTCCCCCACGAGATGCAAATTCAGGATTCGATGACACATGTCCATAACTACCATATTGACCGTTTCTCCATCTGCTCACGAACGACTCCGAGATCCTCGGGATTCATGACACGTGTCCTCACGAACCGCATACAGGTATCACCTATAAATAGCCCCATACTTGGCATTTTTCAGAATCTTTGGCAATTCTGAGTATTATTCCCACCATTATTGTTTCTCCATTACTTACAATCAGTAATATCTCGAAATTATTGAGTGAATTATAATTGTAAGAGTGAGATTGAGAGAATTTATTGATTGTACTTGCATTCACTCATATAATCAAAGTCATATAAAGTGGACGTAGGCTCGTTAACGCTGAGCCATATAAATTTGGTGTATTTGTTGCATTTTCTTTCATTTCTAGTTATTATTCTCTGCAATTTTAGACAATTTGGTTGTTAGAGCCATAATTTGATCTAACATTTTGGTCCTTTGACTAAGAGTTGAAGTCTCGGCATATTGGATTATTGCTCTACTATTCAGATTTTCAAGTCCGAAGAAAATAGTCCGTACTTCCACTATTTTGGTTTTTAAAGATTTCAGCAAAGTCAAGACGTTATGGCCACAAAGATCAAATCCAATGATATATTAGCTTCGTGAGCAAATGAAGCTGCAAACGAAGCCATTGAAGAAAGTGTGCAGGAGCAGCCTGAAATGGACTCCTCGGCTAGCGGCTCGCAGAGGGCGAACCGACCCCTAGAGGTTGTCACGACTCGCTCTCAGATGGAATTCACGAGTCACCCAGAAGACGGATCCACGAGCCATCAAGGGGACAGGCTCACAAGCTGCATCCAGGGAGGGTCCACGAGCCGACTTGCAGAAGGAGTCACGAGCCATCAACCAGAGGGGGTCACGAACCGCCCTCACCAGGGGACCACAACTTGACCTGGAAAGGAGATGATGACCAACCACATGCCTCTGCTCCTGTAACTGAAGGAGATCTCTCTCGTGTTCTTAATATGTTAGAAAGGACGAATGATGAGTTGGCAGCCCAAAGACAAGAGAGCTCTTTGTTACGACAGAATATTACTACATTGGATAGACGAATTGATGATCTCCAAAGGCAGAGGACACCTCGGCCAACCCGCCCTCTTACTCCAGAGTACTCATCCTCGTCAAAGGAGCCTCTAAGACCTCTACGACGACCATTGGAAAGGGCTGAAAATGTGGAACAACTTCGATTTGGATCACTTCCTTCTTGAGAAGAGGCGGACCTCAATCTGGGACCTGATGACAATCGTAACTTGAATGATCTCGCTCCGCTGCCAAGGAATCAAGGCATTGTTGACCCTGTTCAGAATCAACCATTACAACCACCTCGCCGCGTGATTGATCATGGAAACGGGGGATAAGGAAGATCTGCTCGGGCCTGGACTTCGCGGCAGTACCTCGAAGAGACATTGGAGGGCCCCGTAGGGCAAGGAGTGTCGATCCTGAATCTATATTGACCAATGATGATGTTGAAGCAATGGTTAGGCAAATCATGGGAGATTGCCGTAGACAGAGAAATGAGGATTGGGGTATAGACCGCAGTCATACTCCCTTTACTGATGACATATTAGACGTCTAATTCCCAAGGAAATTCAACATGCCAACTATGAACCGCTATTCAGGCAGGATGGATCCAGGTCAGCATCTAATGAGATATTCATGGTATTTGAATGTCGCCGCTGCTACCGATGCAGTAAAATGTAAAGCATTCTCGATATTACTGGAGGATGTGGCATTAATGTGGTTTCACTACACCAAAACAACCATTTTAATACATCAAGAATCGGAGATTTGATACGGCTTTAAGCCGTATCAAATTTGGTAGGGCTCATAGCCGTATCAAATTTCAATTGCTACCACTCAACCGATCCACACCTTCCCTAAACCTTAAAACTCAATCGTAGATCTTAGAAGGTTTGGATCAGTTCATATAATACGGTCTTCAGCCGTATCAAAAGCAATGATAATTTTCCTTCCCAATTTTTTTTGTCCCTCCCCTCCTCGCTTCTTTATTTTAGCCGAAATGAAAAATTTTACCTAAAAGAAAAAAAGGCCTCTCTCCCTCTTCTTCTCCAACAAAATTTCTTCTCCCTTCTCCTAACAATGATTAACCATCATTATCCAACAAGCTTGGGTCGCTTCTATAGGGATCGTTATCCAATCGTCTTTCCTACCACTTCCGCTGCCAACCGTGCCCTAATCAACCCACCTCCGCATGAATTAAGGCAAAAGAAAATTCGGATGTTCTTGGTCAGCGCAATGATATTTGCACCTGGAAGGCATGTGAACAAATCAACAGAACCATATCTGGTTTCACACTGCCAAATTTTGGTTCACGCAGCTGCTGCCAATAAAAAGAAATTTAAGGTATATATTCTAAAGTGTTTTGGTGTGTATTTAATTTTGGTATTGCTAAGAAGTACATACTCATGAAGAGTTTTTTAAATAGAAATTTTTTGAAATTTCGTTATATTTGTGCATGTGTGCGCTTGCATGCGTGCATGCATGTCATGCTATATGGTATAAACATAACGTACTCCAATTTGTATAAAATATAACGTGTGCCAGTTCTTTTGATTAAGTATTTGTATCCTTTATTCCTTGAAGATTATCCATGTTCTATCCGAGAAAGATTAGGAGATAACCAATCAAAACTTTCTGAGAGGGATAAGGAACTGCTGCTGAACACGGTTGATTTTATCGGTTTGAATCACTACACATCAAGATTATTTTCTTATTCAAATAAGTCTGAAGAAGAACCCTTCTACACAGTGCAAGAGATGGAGTGAAAAGGTATGATGCATTGCACTTCAACTATGACGGAGTGTACTTGATAAACTCCAATAAGCCCATGAGACAATTTTGAACTATCTTAACTTTCTGAACACCTTCTAGCTTGAAATTTCTTGTTAGCTAAACTGGTCGCTCATATTCCCTATTTTCTTCTTTCCCATCCCGTACAATTAGAAGACAATGCTTTATAAAAGGACAGAAAATGAATAAAATATAAATTGATTTGTCACGTTAAAAGTTGTTTTGAGAGCATAAGTTATTTGTAACCAAACCTGATCTTGCAATATTCGATTTGCCGTTATTTTGTAAATTTTAATCTTATACTATGATAATGCATAGTAAAATTATATTTTTGTATTACTTGTTAAGTAACTCAATAACATGATGCATAGAGTTTCTATTCTTTAATTGGTGGTAAGGTCGGTCTCTCTTATATCCTGTTATCATTTCTAAACTTCAATGCTATTTGTAGAACAAAATCTAGAGGGTCTAATCCAACAAGGATAAAATAATGCTGTGGAGTTTTATTTAAAAGCGAAATACATCGAAAAAGCATTTTATTGGTAACAGAACATGATTTGGCACTTCATACATACTAATTTTTTCATTGATAGAGTATGATTTCAGTATGATTTTTCAAGTTCAATTTTGAGCATTCATCCATGATGATAAATCAAATTTCTTTTGACTGACTGGAATAAATGTTAAAACAAAAAAAAAATCTTTCATATACTATTGGTACAAACACCTTTATTTTAAATTTATGCATATCTTCATGTTAGAGAGATTAAGGAGTTATTATCTAACAAGTGCGAACTCGTGTTATGCATACGGATGTTGTTATACTTATCTTTTTGATGATTGCATCCATTATTGCATCGTATTTGAGAAAATTGTAACTCCAAAATAATAACCTCTGTCCAATGCAAAAAACAATTACATCCCCTGTAACCATTAAAGATTACGAAAACATATTTAATTCTCTATTTGTAAATTATCGAATGTTACATAATTTCGTTAAAACGTTCAAGCTGCGTGTAAAATAAAGTTAAGAATCCTCCATCACTATAGTTCATGCGATATCACTATAGTTCATACTCAAGAATCCTTTAGCAAAGTTAACTATTAAAAAAAATTATAATCTAAAATGCATAAAACTAATAATGCTTCAAGCAGCACAATAGATAAAAAAAATAACAAATTAAAACAAAAAAGTTATATACTTAAACTCTGAAAAATGGTAGGCTACATCTTCAGAATGAGGAAATGAATACAGTCATAGCACAATTTCTTTTTGAGATTTTACAACAGCTTTTTTCCTGAAGCGTGTCAGCCCTTTATTTTTCTCCATCTGGTGCAAAATAGGAAGCTCCTCTTCATCTTTTATTTCTAACTCTGGCTCTGGAGCTGCTGACTACAATTGAGCTCCATCCGGGAATTCAATGGGAAAAAACATCCGACTGGCCCATCAAGAAGAAAATGCTGCAAGAGAAAGGTAACAAAAAATTATATCATAGAATTTTCCATTTTAGGATTTCCTTTATGATATATTTCTACAAATAATCGACTGCTTCCATTGCATCGTTGCTATGTTGCACTTGGTTAACCATGATTGCAAACTTTCAATATAGAAATAGATAAATGTATTTGGTGGTACAAAGAAAAATATGCATTGAAGGTACGAAAATGGGAATTACATATGGAATAGACTGCATTACAAATTCATTGACATTGGAAAAAAAAAAAAAAAACCAGGGGAGCAGGCTCAGCTCTGCGCAGAACTGGAAGCCAGGGAATGTAATATTATTTTCCATAAATGGATCCAAGCTCGACTATGTGTATTGTGTAGTGTACATTTTCAAGAAGAAAATCAAATCTGCGTAATAGTCCAAATTAAACGTGTGTCCTGCTAGCTCACGTAAGACAACCATGCTCAACCAATCCTGCTAGCTCACTTAAAACTTATCACTATTCCTATTTCCTTTCACCAGGATATCCTGCATATTAAAAAGTGCAATTTCGAACCGGAGCAAACGTACCGGTAACAATTTCTTGTAACATATATGTGCCTTTAGTACCATTAGGCATTTACCGATCGACTGAATTATACATCTCCTTTTCCATACTTTCGAAGTTCGAACCTGGAAATGTTCCACTATAGACAAATATAACAGCCAAAAAGCGTGAAAAAAATCCTATAATAACATTAAATAGAGATGCAATGCCATGCATTTGTTCTGGGCATTTCTTCAAGAGGGGCTTTACAATTTATTCATGAGATGCAACATTATGTACATTTTCCAAATATTAAATTTCAAACCATCTATTGCATATGTTGAGGTTTCAGATAAATTTAAAATATCAACTATTGCAACGGTGCAATAAGTAGGAGGAAAGGTGGGCAACATGTCAAATTGAAAATTTGCAAGGTGGTTTCCTATAGCAAACAGACACATTATTGTTCATCCAAGAATCTGAGAGGAAAAAAAAAATCTAAATTTCATTATGCAGCGTAAATATAGGAAAAATATCCTCTGTCATTTTTTAATTTCATATATATATAATACAAAAATTATATATAGTTAGAGAGTGGATGCAAACAGGTGAAGTAAAGGCACATCGAACTACCATAACAAGGCATTTACTACTTTGAGGTCAGTTTCCTTAATACAACATAAAGAAGCACTACTTGGGATGTGAATCATTTCTCTGTGGCTAATTAGTGCTTAGTAATGCAGTGCACTTGCCTTGTTACCAGTAATAACATTTAGCTCTCTCACCAATGTTGTTGCACTCAATTTATGCTGTAAACCACTTATTCCTAGGGTATTACTAATATGAAAATGTTCTACTTCATTGACCTTGATTTTTTTCAATTTTGTTAAATAATTATGTTCATGTTTTATTTCGGATCATTTTGATGCTAATTTTTGGTGAAACTCACTAAAGCTAGACTGAGTTCTAACCTTTGTTCCTAATTACAATTTTTAGCATTTCAATGGTTTTGATGTAGTTCAATTATTCAGATCTAGTCGAGCGTCTAACCTTTTGCTAATAACATGCGAGTAAACTCACAAGCAAAATTGAGTTCTAACCTTCGTTCTACTGTGCAAGTATACTGTACACATACCGCTTCTGACTATACACTTCCTTGGTAAAAGCAAAGACAATTTACAAGCACTGGAAAGCATATTCGACGTAATAAGATAATATGTTGTTATACGTGTCTACACATGTGCGCCTGCACACATGCACACAAACATGCATGCATGTATGTGTGTGGTATCTTTCATGAAACTGTAAGTAATGAAATGAAGCTAAGATGGGTAGGTGGGATCTATATTGGAAGTATTCATTCGTTTGTTTCCACATATTTGGCCTTCATGATTGCATAGATGTTGTTTTATTGGTTTTCTTGCATTTTCATCATATTTGGCCTCCCTCAATAGATTATTATTTATAACTGCAAATGACTATTTTCTATTTTTACCTCCATGTTTTTTAAAAATTACATAAATACATAATGTGCAGCAACAACATGGTTGTTCTCACCATTTGTAGTTACTAGTTAAAAATTTTTAGGACAATAGAATGTTGTTTAGAGTAACATAGTTCAAAGTGGTTTTAGCTAGTTAAGTTACTTTGTACCCTACTAAGTATGAAACTAAGGAGCCGAGTGGTGTTATGTAAGATAATCATAGTTTTGAATGCACATCCAAACTTTTTATATAGATTTTTTTTAGAGAAAGATCGGTTGTCATGGCAATCCTCTCTTAAATCGTCATACTTCCTGCACTCTTAGTTTTGTGCTTTATTAATTGCGATACCCGAAATTAATCATCCATGCTGCTTGTTTTCATGTGCATTTATGATTGGTAACAGGAAATTTTTGACCAATGCACACTGCTTTGAACATAGAACCCAGGTGTAATGTGAAGTATTGGTTTATAAGTTTATGTATACCTGTTGCTGTTACTTGCATTGACTAAAATAATTCGCAATCTTTTATTGTATACCACAAATGAGAACTGGAAGGTGATAATAAAATGTTATTAAACGATCCTATTCATTGATATTTTAATTTTCTCATGTGGAATGCACTTCTGTTACAGGTTGTCAACCTCAAGGAAGCAAGGGACTTCTCCAATAATAATGATTTCATATATGTATTTAAGGTTTCTAACTCAACATGTACTGCTTAATATGATATATCGGTTTGTGTTGCTTGGCTGCGTAATATATATTGTATGAATTTCCAGTCTATCATACTCTCTACTTTGCTGTAATGAAGCAGCAAATTGTATTTTTTTTTTTTAAAAAAAAAATTTGATATGGCTCATGGCCGTATCTAAGTTTCAAATAGATACGGCCATGAGTCGTATCTCATTATCAATAAGATACGGCCATTGTAACACCCCGTATTTTCTGTGAACTCATATCAAAATAAATCTAAGATGGGGTTATGCTGCTCAAGTCCTTCGTAGAAATCAAGTTTAGAATTCAAGTAGAGATTCAAAGGCTAATTCAACGACTTCAACAACTATTTTCTAGGAATCAAATCAAATATAAATTAGAAGAACAAATAGTCTACTTCAAGGGAGAGCTATTTAGTTTTAGAATACAGATCCCAGAATTCAAGACCGTTCTGTAATTTGTAAGTTCACGTTACTTTCAGAAATAAAAGTTAATTGTGATTCTGACATTGTAATAAATCAGGATCTGAGATTATGTCTGTCTTTCTATATCCTTTGGATCTATCTCATTGATAATATTATGTCTGTTCTTTGTCCCTTCTTTCTTCTTCCATTTTGTTTTATAACCAGGCTACTACGAGCCCGAGCCAGATCTCATAAGAGATGAACGCACGTTGGAAAGAAAATTGGGTATAATATATGATTTGGACATGACTAGCGCTAAAATTGGAAAAAAAGAATTAAATTGTGTATAATTGGGCATACCTGAGTTGTAACTGATTTGAGGACATAACACATGTTGTATTCAAAACATAAAGTGTATCGAACATATGACTTGAGATTTGAGGCATAAAGTATTGGACATATGACTTGAGATTTGAGGCATAAAGTATATTGGACATATAACTTGGGATTTGGGGCGTAAATCGAACTGTAAACATGTAAGTCCAAGTTAATTTCAGATTTAAACACCTAATAATGATTTTGGCATGTACTGAAATGGATCTAAGTTCATAATACAAATCTTACAGATTAGTTCCAATCTTTTTATTGAATCAATGATTTACATGCCTAGGAAGTTTTATTCAATCATGCCTAGCTTTGTTGGACATCTGATATATAATCCTTTTTAGTTTCATGATATTATTTATATCAGATTCTATATGCCTATGAGATTATTTCTGTCAGTTTGTTTCAGATCTATCTTTGTTATACCTCAACTCTAACAGATCTGTAATCCTCTTAGGTCCATAATATTATATTTGACAGATCTACCATTTTAACACCTGTTTTATGCCTACTCTCGTTTATGTTCCTCTTTCTTCCCCTTTTATTTTATGAATCTAGATTTATCTCGAGTCTAGACTGAAACTTATTGTATGTGCGCGGGGATATTGGGGGATATCTATTTGATAATGATGGAACATAAATTTATAACTTATGATTTGGGGCATAATTGTCTTTGTTGCGAACTTGGGATGAATAGAAATATTAAATCTGGATTTGGCGCAAACTGTAAATTGAAATACTATGGATTGGGCATAACCATTGGTTAAGACGCCAAGCATAATGTATATTGGAATATTGGGGCATGACTATTATTGCAAACTTGGGAAGATTCGGTGTAGTCTATTTTGAGTGATAACTTGAAATTGAACTTGGGGGCCATATCTTGCAATTAGTTTTGTTAGGCATAACTTGAGAATTGGAATACGACTGGTTGGCATAATTAGCATATAAATCTAGACTTGGACATTTATGGAAAATATGTCATAATCTGAAATAGACAACGATTGTGAATAATTTACATATAATCTGTAAATATGTAAATATGTGAAAAGACGAATGTGCCTAACCCGAGGTTAGATTGAGTTATGGTGTAAAACTGCCCGGAACCGCCCGGTACATCCAGTAAACACAACAACACCTATCTAATGTGAGAGGTTGGAGCATCATGCCCAAGAAAAACCCGAGGTAGATTGAGTTGTTGTGTAAAACTGCCCGGAACCACCCGGCACATCCAGTAACCGCAATAACACATATCTAATGTGAGAGTTTGGTGCATTAATAAATCAATTAATGCTAATATAACAAGATGAATGACTAGGGTTAAGTAATGAGAACACTTAACCAGTATAACACGATGAATGAGTAGGGTTAAGTAATAAGAAACACTTAACCAATATAACTTGATTTGTGGTAGGGTTAAAGTTAAAACAAGAGGGCAACACTCAACCAATATAACTTGATTTGTGGTAAGGTAAAGTTGACACAAGAAGGCAACACTGAACCAAAGTAACATGACAAATAGGTGGGTTAAGTTAACTTGAATTGATTGATGACACTTAACCAATACAACATGATGAACACGTGGTGTTAAGTTAACATGAAAACACTTAACCAATATAACTTGATGAACGAACGGGGTTACGTTAATAAGAAAATACTTAACCAGCATGACACGATGAATGGGTGGGTTAAGTTAACATGAATGGACGACACTTAACAAATATTGCATAATGTGCGGGAGGGTTAAGTACATATCGGGTTGGTGGGTAATATTAGTAAATATAGGCCCACAAACTTAACCGTTAAATAAACATGCTTGAATCGATGGAAGGGTTACGTACATATCAGGTTGGTGGGTAATACTAGTAAATATAGGCCCACAAACTTAACCGTTAAATAAACATGCTTGAATCGATGGAAGGGTTAAATACATATCGGGTTGGTGGGTAATATTAGTAAATATAGGCCCACAAACTTAAACGTTAAGAAAACATGCTAGAATCGATGGGAGGATTAAGCACATCTCGTGTAGGTGGGTAATATTTGTATATATAGGCCCACAAACTTAACAAGCAGGAAACCCTGGTAACGGGGACCCATTTCAGCAGTAACCCACATAGACGTATCATGGTACCCTGAAACTAGGCAGGGTGGGGCACGATTACTGGGCTGATTATAAGCGGTCAAAACATCGGCAGGGGGTACGTCAGTGTAGGTTCCGACGGTTTACGGGAGTGCACGTACTTCGGAGTGGGAAAAAGCAGACATAGGGTACCAGTAGTTATACACTGTGCATCTTGAATCGTGTCGGGTCGCTATCATAAGAATTGATACACCTTATGATGGGACCAGCACAGGGTATCTACATGCAAGAGAGGGCCGATTGACACAGACACATGAATACAAGTAAAGAGCCGATCGATAGGGTAGTAAGGGTACATCTAACATGTTCATGGCAATTAGGAAGATTGAGGTGGAATCCTCACGATAGATGTACACCTGAAGGCTACCACAATTGCGGGGATTGGGATCACGTTATCATATTACCATTTTATACAGATTACTAGTTGGGACACTAGTTAGGTGGTGCAGAGATAAATATAGAAATCAGAATAACAAAGTAGTAGCAAAGAAGAGAAAGAGTAGAAGCGCATTCAGTTTATCTTGCCTTATCATACCTTGTACTTATCCTATGTTATCATGTTATCCTTGTTCTTACGGTATTGTCTTATATTCAGTTTATTCATGTCATGATGCTTTTGCCTGTTTATATGCTGAAATTTACTGGACTTACCAGACTTATGTCTGACCTAATTTTGTTTCGCCTTTTTTCTTCCATTCCCCCTAGGTTCACAGGGAGGAAATGTTACCATTTAGCTCAGTTTTCTTTCCAAGCTCGAAGATAGTCGATGTATTGCTTTGGACTCTCTCTTCCACTGCTATGGATGGTTCATGCTTTATTGGGGAATATCATTGTGGTTTTTATGCTTCTTTTATATTTGGAAGTTTTTAGATCAAGACAGAAGTTCTATGTATTACTTTTAAGTATGATTGAGACAACTGTTGTAAAAGCTTGACTGAACCATATTGTTTATAAAATGACTTTATTTTTCCATTGCTTTGTTTGTCTTTCTTGTAATTGATCTGCATCTTTTACCTATAATGCTCCACCGAAGTTAAGGCATTCCCTTTGTGAGTGACCTTAACTGAGGTGGGGTGTTTCACTTAGTATCAGAGCTGAAGGTTACCGGATCAGATAAAAGATTCGAAAAAAATTATTTTCAAAATGGTTTTAAAAGAAGCATTTTCAAAAGGAAAGTTTTGTTTTAAAGGCATATTCCCCAAAGCCATATGCACTATCTTTCGATCCTCTGTTTGAATCCTTGTTTACTTTCTTTACTGAGTCTCCGGGGCTCCCGGCTTTCTGGGAGGTAACCTCATCGCGGCATGGTTCCGTAGGCTCGATGAGACTACGACACCTGTTAAAGGACGAAGAAGTGCCCAACCTCCATCCATAGTCATAGTAGTTTCACCTGGGCCAATTCTCTTCCAAGATTTGTAGGATTTTCCACGCGATGGAGGCAGCTTTTAAGGGACTTGACAACAAGGTACACAAGGATGGCAAAGATGAGAATGAGGGAGTTTGGCTAAGGAGCACAACCCAAGGATGAAGAACTCATGGGTATAGACTTAGTTCACAAAGGTGGGGAGGAAAGAATAGTAAAACCTAAGACAAGAGGAAGTATCTTTATTAGGGTATAACGGGTCGTATAATTAAGGACAAGGGCAAGAACAAATGACAAGATTTTCCGGAAGGCAAGTGCATGCTCTCACCGCCATCATACCTGAGAGAGAGGTAGTAAAGCTTCGGTCAAAAGAGTCTAGTTTTCTTTTTGATCATCCTGTTAGTACTCTTTTTGGTTTTAGCGCTTCACATTCATTTATATCTGCTTCTATAGTTGAGTCTGTGCACCTTAGTACTTGTATAGTAAAAGATCCCATTATTGTCTCGAATCCAATTTGTGGTTTGGCTCATTTATCTTTGGTTTGTAAGGATTTGAGATACTTATGTTTGTGGTTTCATGGGCTATGGGTTGATTCTAGGCATGGATTGATTAGCTAGTAATTATGAACGGAGGGTAGTTAGACTTTCGACTTGCCTCGGGAATACTCTTGAGATTTCGTGCGATCCTAAGGGATCAGTTTGTCTTACCCCTTAGAATCACTTCATGCACTTATCGACGATTTTCGATCCGTTGGAGTAGTCCATGAGTACGCAGATGTTTTTGATTAAGGTTAGGGGTTTGTCCCCTAAAATGTGAGGTAGACTTCCACATATATCTGGTTCACAATGCAAAGCCAGTTATGCGATCAACGATAGTTTTGGAGCAAGACTGGCGAGGATAGCCAGAGTCGGTTAAGTGCTCAATTGTTTGGTTGTTTTGCTAGTATCATCTCACATTGATTGTCCAAATTCGGAGGAGGTATTCCTTGGGTGCTTGTCTGATATTGGTTTAGGCCTTTGGGGCTTGTACTTGAGGGATGTCAGGTTCGACTAGGATGGTTTGCGTGAGAGATATCGACCCACAGATTTGTGACATGATGGATAAGCTAAGTAGAAGAGAGACCTCTAATCATCTTAGTATATACACTTAGTATCATGGTTAACATCTGTTTATCTTGGAAAGATAGTTCGACAACATTGGATACCCTCTAACATAGTAAGTGATCGTGGTCCTATCTTTACTAGTGGGTTTTGGAAATGGAGGTCAAGAAGCTTCGCAACCGTGAAGTTAAATTGGTTAAGGTACAGTGGAGTGAAGCTCATGAAGATGTGACTTAGAAGACTGAAGACTAGATACTCGCATCATACCCTTTTTGAGGGTATATCCTTGATTCCACTTTCTCTGTAAAGTTTATTTGCATGCTAGTCTTTATCTTTTAAGTATATCCTCTCGGTCCTATCCTCGATCCTTAGGTAAAAGCCAATGAATGTAAACATGTGTTTGAGACATGTTATGTTTGGTGGATGCAAGTGGTTGCAAGTGTTTGCTAGTGGTTGCTCGTGGATGCATATACACACATTAGGCACTAGATTGGCTCAGTCACTTTCATATTGCATATGCATATGAATGTATTTGTATAGGGATTGAAACTTGATGTGTTATCATATGGATGTTGCATATAGATGAGTGAATATGCATACATCTAGTATTTACATGATTAGGGATATTTGCATACATATTGGACGCATGACACTCTCATGATTCGCATTAAGGAGGTCAACTGGATCAGTAGACCGCCTAATTTTGCATTAGATAAGAAACATTTACACACACTCTGCATATGTTCATACGGCATTAGAAACCTTTTAAGGACAATGGATGCCTGTTTTTGATGGTTGAGTAGATGGACGATTGGATGGTAGGACATACGTTCTTCTTGACTTGAAGATTTCGGGGACGAAATCCTTTAAGGAGGGGAGAATGTAACAACCCGTATTTTCTGTGAACTCATATGAAAATAAATCTAAGACGGCGTTATGCTGCTCAAGTCCTTCGTAGAAATCAAGTTTATAATTCAAGTAGAGATTCAAAGGCTAATTTAACAACTTCAACAACTATTTTCTAAGAATCAAATCTAAATTAGAAGAATAAATAGTCTACTTCAAGGGAGAGCTATTCAGTTTCAGAATACAGATCCCAGAATTCAAGACTGTTTTGTAATTTGTAAGTTCACATTACTTTCAGAAATAAAAGTTAATTGTGATTCTGACATTATAATAAATCTGGATCTGAGATTATGCCTGTCTTTCTATATCCTTTGGATCTATCTCATTGATAATATTATGTCTATTCTTTGTCCCTTCTTTCCTTCTTCCCTTTTGTTTTATAGCCAGGCTACTGCGAGCCTGAGCCAGATCTCATTAGAGATGAACATACGTTGGAAAGAAAATTGGGTACAGTATATGATTTGGACATGACTAGCGCTAAAATTGGGAAAAAGAATTAAATTGTGTATAATTGGGCATAATTGAGTTGTAACTGATTTGAGGACATAACACATGTTGTATTCAAAACATAAAGTGTATCGAACATATGAGTTGAGATTTGAGGCATAAAGTATTGGACATATGACTTGAGATTTGAGGCATAAAGTATATTGGACATATAACTTGGTATTTGGGGCGTAAATCGAACCGTAAACATGTAAGTCCAAGTTAATTTCAGATTTAAACACCTAATAGTGATTTTGGAACGTACTGAAATGGATCTAAGTCCATAATATAAATCTTTCAGATTAGTTCCTATCTTTCTATTGAATCAATGATTTACATGCCTAGGAAGTTATTATTCAATCATGCCTAGCTTTGTTGGACATCTGATATATAATCCTTTTTGGGTTCATGATATTGTTTATATCAGATTCTTTATGCCTATGAGGTTATTTCTGTCAGTTTGTTTTAGATCTGTCTTTGTTATACCTCAACTCTAACAGATCTATAATCCTCTTAGGTCCATAATATAATATTTGATAGATCTACCATTTTAACACCTGTTTTATGCCTACTCTCGTTTATGTTCCTCTTTCTTCCCCTTTTATTTTATGAATCTAGATTTATCTCGAGTCTAGACTGAAATTTATTGTACGTGCGCGGGGGTATTAGGCGATATCTATTTGATAATGATGGAACTTAAATTTATAACTTATAATTTGGGGCATAATTGTCTTTGTTGCGAACTTGGGGTGAATAGAAATATTAAATCTAGATTTGGCGCAAACTGTAAATTGAAATACTATGGATTGGGCATAACCATTGGTTAAAACGCCAAGCATAATGTATATTGGAATATTGGGGCATGACTATTATTGCAAACTTGGGAAGATTCGGTGTAGTCTATTTTGAGTGATAACTTGAAATTGAACTTGGGGGCCATATCTTGCAAGTAGTTTTGTTAGGCATAACTTGAGAATTGGAATATGACTGGTTGGCATAATTAGCATATAAATCTAGACTTGGACATTTATGGAAAATATGTCATAATCTGAAATTGATAACGATTGTGAATAATTTACATATAATCTGTAAATATGTAAATATGTGAAAAGACGAATGTGCCTAACCCGAGGTTAGACTGAGTTGTGGTGTAAAACTGCCCGGAACCTCCCGGAACATCCAGTAACCACAACAATACCTATCTAATGCGAGAAGTTAGTGCATCATGCCCAAGAAAAACCCGAGGTTAGATTGAGTTGTGGTGTAAAACTGCCCGGAACTGCCCGACACATCCAGTAATCACAACAACACATATCTAATGTGAGAGGTTGGTGCATTAATAAATCAATTAATGCTAATATAACAAGATGAATGACAAGGGTTAAGTAATGAGAACACTTAACCAGTATAGCATGATGAATGGGTAGGGTTAAGCAATAAGAAACACTTAACGAATATAACTTGATTTGTGGTGGGGTTAAGTTAAAACAAGAGGGCAACACTTAACCAATATAACTTGATTTGTGGTAAGGTTAATTTGACACAATAAGGCAACACTTAACCAAAGTAACATGACAAGTAGGTGGGTTAAGTTAACTTGAATTGATTGATGACACTTAACCAATACAACATGATGAACACATGGGGTTAAGTTAACAAGAAAACACTTAACCAATATAACTTGATGAACGAACGAGGTTAAGTTAATAAGAAAATTTAACCAACATGACACGATGAATGGGTGGGTTAAGTTAGCATGAATGGACGACACTTAACCAATATGGCATAATGTGCGGGAAGGTTAAGTACATATCGGGTTGGTGGGTAATATCTGTAAATATAGGCCCACAAACTTAACCATTAAATAAACATGCTTGAATCGATGGAACGGTTAAGTACATATTGGGTTGGTGGGTAATACTAGTAAATATAGGCCCACAAACTTAACCGTTATATAAACATGCTTGAATCGATGGAAGGGTTATGTACATATCGGGTTGGTGGGTAACATTAGTAAATATAGGCCCACAAACATAACCGTTAAGAAAACATGCTAGAATCGGTGGGAGGGTTAAGTACATCTCGTGTAGATGGGTAATATTTATATATATAGGCCCACAAACTTAACTAGCAGGAAACCCTAGTAACAGGGACCCATTTCAGAAGTAACCCACACAGATGTATCATGGTACCCGAAAACTAGGCAGGGTGGGGCATGATTACTGGGCTGATTATAAGCGGTCAAAACAGCGGCGGGGGGTACGTCTGTGCAGGTTCCGACGGTTTATGTGTATGCACGTACTCTTGAGTGGGAAAAAGCAGGCACCGGGTACCAGTAGTTATACACTGTGCATCTTGAATCGTGTCAGGTTGCTATCATAATGATTGATACACCTTAGGTGGGACCAGCACAGGGTATCTACATGCAAGAGAGGGCTGATTGACACAGACACATGAATACAAGTAGGGAGCCGATCGATAGGGTAGTAAGGGTACATCTAACATGTTCATGGCAATTAGGCAGATTGAGGTGGAATCCTCACGATAGATGTACACCTGAAGGCTAACACAATTGCGGGGATTGGGATTACGTTATCATATTATCATTTTATACAGATTACTAGTTGGGAAACTAGTTAGGTGGTGCAGAGATAGATATAGAAATCAGAATAACAAAGTAGTAGCAAAGCAGAGAAAGAGTAGAAGCGCATTCAGTTTATCTTGCCTCATCATACCTTGTACTTATCCTATGTTATCATGTTATCCTTTTTCTCATGGTGTCTTATATTCAGTTTATTCATGTCATGATGCTTTTGCCTATTTATATGCTGAAAGTCACTAGACTTACCAGACTTATATCTGACCTAGTTTTGTTTCGCCTCTTTTCTTCCGTTTCCCCCCAGGTTCACAGGGAGGAAATGTTACCACTTAGCTCAGTTTTCTTTCCAAGCTCGAAGATAGTCGATGTATTGCTTTGGACTCTCTCTTCCACTACTATGGCTGGTTCATGCTTTATTGGGGAATATCATTGTGGTTTTTATGCTTCTTTTATATTTGGAAGTTTTTAGATCAAGATAGAAGTTCTGTGTATTACTTTTAAGTATGATTGAGACAACTGTTGTAAAAGCTTGACTAAACCATATTATTTATAAAATGACTTTATTTTTCCACTGCTTTACTTGTCTGTCTTGTAATTGATCTACATCTGTTATCTATAATGCTCCACCAAAGTTAAGGCATTCACTTTGTGAGTGACCTTAACAGAGGTGGGGTGTTTCAGCCATGAGCCGTATCAATTTGAAAATTAGATACAGCTCAAAACCTTACTGATCCATGAATTTGATACAGCTTTGAGCCGTATCAAACCATGAATTTGATACGCTTTTAAACCATATTAGTCTATGAATTTGATATGGGTTAAGACCGTATCTAAGTAACAAAGACGCCAATTTTTGATACGGCCCACGGCACTGCCAAATTGATTTAGATACGACCATGAGCGCTGCCTAATTGGCATTTCTGGTGTAGTGTTTACCTGCTTGCCAGCACGATCGATCTCCAGTTTCAGGGAATTGAGTGAACAATTGGTAAATCAATTCCGGCTTCATGCTTAAAGGTCTAAAAATGTCATTGAGTTATCCCTCATTAAACAATGCCCTGGCGGTTACGGAGGTTAGAGACCCTCACGAACAGACCATCTTGATGGCCTTAATTGACGAAGTTGACAAAGATACTGAGTTTGGAAGATACTTAGCTGGCAAGCCGCCCCTGACTAGAGAAATATTCTATGAAAAAAGCTTATATTCGCGTACGCCAAGAAGAGATATATGCCAATCGGAAGAGGAAGGATGCCGACAAAGAAGATATACAGAGTAACGTGGCCATCAAACAATCCGACGAAAGTTCAGTAAAGGTAGAGGTTTGGAAATAAGAATCAGGGCAATGGCCGTTAATCTGGGAATAACAGTCGGAGGAAGAATCTGTGGAATGACTCTCAGAAGAGTCCTCGGTTCAAGACTTTTGATAACTTCATACCACTAAATGATACATTAGAGAATATTTTCCTAGACACCTGCACGTTCTTCAGTATAAGAGGCCTCCACCGAGAGATTCGATGGAGAAAGAACGTGAGACAGGAAAGTTTTTCCTTTTCCATCAGACCCATGGTCAGTCCACCAATGAATGCCGTCATTTGAGAGACGTCATCAAAAAACTACTTCGTGAAGGAATGTTGGACGAATACAAGGTTTCTCCGAGAGATAGGGGGCAAGCAGGTCAGGCCCCGAATCAAAACCAACCTGCCGCTAAACCTACTGCTCAACAGAAAGGAAAAAACATTATCATCAACACTATAGTATGAGGACCTCATCCTGCCGGGCACAACTTTAGGGAAATGGATCAGTATGTGAACGCGACCAAACACCTCGAAGTAGGGGAATGCAGTAATCCTGAAGTTGCAGTTCTGGTACAGCAGCACAAAACAATGTTTGACCATGTCATCTTTCGTGATAGAGATAGTGTTGGAGTTCATTCCACCACCGAAGACCCTTTAGTGATCACGGCAACTATCGGTCCCGCTTTGGTCCACAAGGTTTAAGTGGACAATGGAAGTCAGTAAATATTCTGTTTAAGAAAGAATTTGATCAGATGAAGCTTAATGCAAAAGATTTAAAGCCCTGTGATGGATGGATACGTGGCTTCAATGGAGCCTCAATGTCTCCTATCAGATATGAGGAATTATCATTAAATCTGGGAGAAGGATATCGCCGGAGAGTGAGAATTCTTCTGTTTGTGGTATTGGATATCGAATCACCTTATAACGCCTTTTTGGGCCGATCGGCCCTAGCAGAATTTAGGGCTTACATTGCGCCCTGGTGTCTATTGTTGAAATTCTCGACGGATGCAGGAGTGGGAGTAGTCAGAGGTGACCAAGTCGCTGGACGAGCCTGGTATATAGCAGAATTGAAATTGTTCCTCAAAGGATTAAACATAGAATCAAAGGGTACTCCTCCACCCGCAAAGGAGAACTCAGCATTGCAATTAAAGATGGCCCCAAAGGAGACGCCCAGAGAACTACCCGAGGATACAGATCCCAAAGAGGACGAAGAACCCGGGGACATAATAGCAACTCCTAACAAACCGAATGAAGATATTCCGATCGATGATAATGACCCAGCGAAGGTCTTGAAGATCGGATCCCAATAAGACCCTATTCATGCAAAAGAACTCCCTAAAGGCCAACCTGGATGTGTTTGCCTGGACTCGTTCTGAAATGCGTGGGATATCCCCATTAATTATGCATCACTCGTTGAGCATCAACCCGAAGCACCCACTTGTTAAGCAGAAAAAGCGAATGCTTGGCCCAGAGAGGTCAGCTGCCTTAAAGGAAGAAGTTAAGAAGTTTAAGAGTAATGGATTCATTAGAGATTCAACAAGGCTTGCTCGAAAGATAGTTTTCCACTTCCTAGAATTGATCAGTCGGTGGATTCAATGGCAGGTCACGAACTCCTCTCCTTCATGGATGCATATTCCAGATATAACCAAATTCCTATGCATGTTCCAGACCAGGAGAATACCAGCTTCATCACAGATTTGGGACTATATTGCTATGTAGTGATGCCTTTTGGTATAAAGAATGCTGGAGCTACATATCAACAACTAGTGAATCAGATGTTCTACAATCAGATTGGGAAGACGATGGAGGTGTATGTGGATGACATGCTTGTGAAGTCCAGACAATCATCCGATCATACCGTCGACCTAGCAGAAGTGTTTGATATCCTTAGATGATGTGGGATGAAGCTTAACCCTCTGAAGTGTTCATTTGGAGTCGCCTCTGGAAAATTCTTGGGCTTTATCGTTAGCTCGCGTGGAATTGAAATCAATTCAGATCAGATCGCAGCAATCAGGAACATTCAAGAACCAAGGCAAATCAAAGGTGTGTGGAGCCTCGCCAGGAAAGTAGCCGCATTAAGTAGATTCATCTCTAAGGCTACAGATAAGTGCATTCCATTTTTCGGCTTGATAAAGCAAGGGAAACACAATTTCAAGTGGACCCCTGATTATGTGGAAGCATTCCAAAACCTACTGGATCATCTGGAAAACCCCCTTATATTGTCCAAGTCGGTCGACCACGAGGAAATGTTCGTATACTTGGCAGTATCATCCCACGCAATGAGTTCAGCCCTGGTAAGAGAAGAAGATAAAGTCCAGAGACCTGTGTATTACGTAAGTAAGAAGCTAGCGGCAGCATAGCGGAACTACCCAAAGATAGAAAAGCCTGCATATAGTATGCTGATCGCATCTAGAAAGCTTCACCATTATTTTCAAGCGCATCGCATCACTGTATACACTGACCATCCGCTCTGATAAGTGTTACAGAGACCAGAGGCATCAGGAAGGCTACTCAAATGGAATATCGAGTTGAGTCAGTTTGATCTGAACTTTCAGCCCTGAAGATCGATAAGGGGGCAAGTGTTGGCAGAATTTATAGCAAAATTTACTATACCAGAGGATGATGTAGTGAGTGAAGAAGTTGATACCTCAAAACCACTAGTTGACCCCAACACCTAGAAACTGTATACTGATGGAGCCAAGAATGACAGAAGGTCTGGTGCTAGAGTTGTACTTGTAACACCCAAAAAACGATCGATATACTATGCTTTGAGATTAGAGTTCCACGCCATGAATAATGACTCAGAGTACAAAGCCCTGATTGTCGGGATTAGGCTTGAAAAGGAATTGGGGATAGTGAAACTTGATATCTTTTGCGATTCCATGATAGTTGTGAACCAGGTCAATGAAGAGTTTCAGGCCAAAGGGCTTAGGCTCGTATCATACTTGAAGGAAGTGAGCAAATTGCTAGGTGGCCTCGAACACTACAGCATAACACATATCTCCCGATCAAAAAATCAGATGGTAGATAAGTTAGCCAAGATGGCTAGTTTTGATAACCCTGAGGACACAAAGATGGTCCCGATAGAGGTACTGCAGTCTCCAAGCATCGATCAGATGAAAATTGATCCTGTATTGGAAACTGAGCCAGGAAGAGAATTGTGGATGACGCCCCTAAAGAACTTCCTGATGAATGGAATGCTTCCGACCAAGAAAATCGGGAGGCGTGCTATTATTTGAAAGGCCTCCCGATATGTCATGCGAGGCAAAGTCCTATATAGACAAGTATTCTCAATGCCACTCCTCCGGTGTACAGCCCATGACGACATCAAACGGGTACTGAAAGAAGTAAACGAAGGTGAATGTGGCGACTACACTGGAGGACAAACGCTGGCGAAGAAGATACTGCGATATAGCTATTTCTGGCCTACCTTGAACAAAGATGCAGGTAAGTATGCAGGACGTTGCGACGCATGCCAGAAGTTCTCGAAGATCCCCAGAGCGCCTCCTAGCCAGTTGAAGATGATGATGAGTCCATGGCCCTTCGTTGTTTGGGGGATTGACATTATTGGAAGCCTCCCCATAGCGAAGGGCGGAGCAAAATTCGCCATTGTGGCCTTGGATTACTTTAATATGTGGGTCGAAGCAGAACCGTTAACCATGATCACAACTAAGCAAGTGATAAATTTCGTCGTCAAAAACATCATATGTCGATTTGGGATTCCAAAAATTGTCATAACAGATAATGGAACACAATTTGATAACATTGTGTTTTGAGACTTTTTGCTAGAGATATCATATCGAGAAAAGGTACACCTCTGTGGCGCATCCACAATCGAATGAACAGATAGAAGCGGCAAACAAAGTAGTTAAGTCCATTATGAAGAAGAGATTAAAGCGGGACAAAGCCATGTGGGTCGATGAGCTACCCTTGGCATTATGGGCCTACAGGACAACTTACAAGTCGGCAACGGGACACACACCCTTTTCCCTCGCTTTTGGAGCAGAAGCGGTCATCCCGGTTGAGCTAGAAGTGCCATCGCACAGAACAACTTATTACACCCAATGACTAATAATAAGTTGCTCATTGAATCCCTAGATATGGTCGAAGAAAAGAGGGACGAAACGGACCTGCGTGCCTTGAGACACAAATAGCAGGTAACCCGATATTACAATAAAAAAGTTCGAGCCTGAACCTTTGAACCCAGAGGCTTGGTTCTGAAGCATGTCTTTCCACCCCCAGTACATTTGGGTCCAAAATGGGAAGGGCCGTATTGCATTCTATAGAGGCTTGATAACGAATCCTTCAAGCTGGCGACTGTGGATGGAAGTGAAATCCCCAGAGTGTGGAACGCCCAGCAATTGCGGCATTACTTGACATGAAATTGTCACTTTTTCTCTTTTGTTTTTAGGACCATGTAAAAAGGCATGACTTTCCTAGAACAGTCTAGATACATAAACAGAAGATTATAAAGTGGACGTAGGTCATGATTCGGCCGAACAACTATAAAATACCGTGTGTAATTTACTTTTACCGCACCATTTCTTATTTACTCATTCATTATTTACTTACATGAGTTGTCATAATCACAAAGTTCGCTATAAAACTTCGCAACAATCCAGAATCATGTAATTCAAAGTGCCTTCTGTCAAATTAGAAGTTCAATAGTATGCAGAACGTCGAGGGTGCAATAAAGTAAACGACACGACCATCAACACTCTAATTCTCATGATCTAAGAAAGAGTATGAAGGACAAGAATTTTCCACGAGACGTGAAGGTGCACCATGACTTAAAAGACCATCTCGACCACACTCTACCCTTGACATCCGACGGGAGAGTATAAAGGCGCCCATGACTGAGTGCCACAAATGGACTCCTACCCCACTGAAGGATTGGGGGGCAAATTTAAAGCTGAGTTCGAACTCTATCCTGGGCATACATAGGAGAGTATAAAGGCGTTTTGATTAAAAGCCGCGAAAGGGCTCCTATCCCACTGTAGAATCGGGAACAAGAATGAAAGTTGAGCCCAACCCCCTCATTTTCGGACATGACGGGCAACATATATTACTCTAATCAATCCTCAGTAAGCCCTGGCAAGGCATTATATTAATGATTGATTGGGGGCATACTCATACACATATATGCATAGTGTAGGAATTTTAAATTTTTATTGCATATAATTCTGACTTAGATGTGATCCAAATAATTATGTATGACTAAGTATGATAAACTTGCAGGTACACAATGATACAAAAGAAACAGAAATTCATTTACTAATGCAGATTTACAAAGCAAAGCTAGAACAAAAAGTGATAAGTGAGGGCCATTCTCACGACTACATCACAAGGCCAGTGGAAGATCGGAAAACATAAACAAAAGAATGCTACTTAGGCTTTGGGAATGACCTTGGCTTCTTCTCCTTCTTCTGCTTCTCCGGCTCGTCCTTGTCGGCATCAAATTTGTCATGCTTCTTCCTTTTCTTCTTATCCAAATGAGGATCATGTGGAAGGTCAGAGGATTGGGATGCAAGCTGTGTAGTTATCGACTTAGTGGACTGCTTTATAATTAACCCAAATTTGGGATCAGCTGCAGAGATAGGTGGCACATTTAGAGGCTCTTGTTCCTCTATTTTTAACTTCAGCTGTTCATCCTCTTTGGCCTTCATGTCGGCTAGAGTCATGTTGTCATCATCCTTGGTCTCCCCTGTGATTGGTGACCTTCTCTTCTTCATCCCCATGGCCATCGTCGGTATCCTGTAAGGCTTCAATGATTTCAGCATCTTTGGGAACATCAGCGCTTGATGCCACAATGGTCTTCTCTGTTGCCTCAAATTCAATTTGTTTTGGAACTTCAGGAACTTCGGTATGGATGGAACATTGATCTTTTCGGTCTCTGCTTGCTTTTCTGCAACCTCCTCAGTATACATGACACCTACATCATGAGAACAACTGTTATTAGTTTGGGAGAAAATGTGGTCTTCTCGATTGTTTGCTCCACAATGCGACGACAAGTTACAATAGCATTGACAAATTGTGGAGAGAATATGGAGATACCTTCCGCTGACTCTTCGCCTGAAGATGCAGTAGAAACCCCAACAGTTGGAGGGACTGGGACTTCGGAGATCAGTGGATCATCTGGGTTTATTCCTCAACCTCTGAGGTCTTGGGCTCCACAGTTGAGCTTGAGCCTTCATCAACTTTGTGCTTGCCCTTAAGCTTAACCCTTTCTTTCTCCATCTCCTCTTAAATTTGACATCTACCCTCCGCTAAGACCTCGGGATCTCGACCCCTGAGGAAGGTTTGCACAAGCTGGCCTTCATCGACTTCCTCAACCTTCAAGCGTTGCTTTTCGCCCTCGATGATCATATCCCATAAGTTAACCAAGGTGGTGAGATAATTCTTAATCCAAGAAATATCTTGGGTTTGAATGACTTGGGCGAAAAAGTCCATCAATAGCACGTTGAACCCTTCTATCTCCTGTTCAGCGGCAGCAAGCTTAGCAGTAGCAATAGAAGCCGACTCGAGGGCATCATTGGCATTACTCTCGGCAAGAGCTACCCATCCCTCAGCATGGGCAAGTTTGTCATTTAAGCTCGCCCTTTCTTTTTCCCAAGTAGTCTTTTCTACAGCAAAGCGATCCCATGATGCTTTCATCTTAGTGTTAGCCGTCTTGAGATCTTCTATCTCCTTTTTTAAAGCCATACACTCTTGACTATTCGAATTGAGCTCAAGATGGAAATGTTTCTTAGCGTTGTCCAACTCTTTTTTATAATTTTTAGCATCCCGCTGAGCTAAAGCGAGATGAGCCTGTGCATCTTCAAGTTCCTTCTCAGCCTTGCTACTGGTCTTGGTGTCATGACCAATCTTCATCCTAGCTCTCGATGCATCTATTTCCAGACGGCGGATAACATCTGAAAGATTATTGGCATGTTTCTTCATTGCCCTATATTGTTTAGCCACATGACTGGCTTAGCCCATAACCTCTGTATCCCAGTCCTCAGGAACCTGTTCAAGATCTGGAACGAAAACCATCCTTTCAAAGTAGAAAGCGGGGAACTGCTTTGGTGAATGCTCCAGCTTAGCCTTAATTTCAGAAGTTAGGGCACCTTCTGTATGGCGGTAGTGTCCAATTGGTGTTGACCAGAAGGAACAAGAGCTGCCTTCTCCTTTTTCGAATCTTTTCTGGGATCCTTGTGTTTGTCTTTGGGCTCATGATGCTTCTTGGAAGGTTTTCCCGAAGGAGGTATACGCTTCGGGAGAGTCGGAGCCTTGGGAAGCTATTTTCCCCCCGCATGTGGCACTTAATGACTGTGATGCTGGCCTCGAAGGAGAACGAGAGCGCGCAGAATGGGAGTGATAAGAATCATGATGCTTTTGATTATCTCTTCCCCGACTATCAATGCGATCGTGCTTAGTTACGGGAGTAAGCCTGGGTGTGTTCTCGCTAAGATTACAATGAGAATAGGAATAGTCCCGACCCATTTTTCCTTGCAAAAAATAACATATAGGTACAAGGATCATGAATACAACTAGTATACGGGTGTTGTGACAAGTGGTGCTTGTGATTTGTATATCCCGTGTGATCCCTCCTAACTGACAAGGGCCCGGAGCTTGGCTCGTCTGTGTAGTATCTTTATTTTTGGTCGGAGTGGTTTCTTTCTCGAAGACAGGGAAGAACGGTTCCTCCCCGAAATATTTAGAGGTGTATATGTTATCTGGCAAAGGGATCTTTTCTAAATCCCTGAATATCTGCTCCTATGTTAATGTCTCACAAGTGGTAGGCTCTACTGGCGGTGGAGTCTTCGGAGGAGACTGCCCTTGAGAAACTGAGGCATCCTTTGATTCATCAGCTCGAATTTCATCTTCTTTCTATACATTTAAATCCTCATCATCCTGGTCAATCATCGGCGAAGGACTCTTTACGAAATTCGGTCGTTTTTGTGGCATCTGTGGTCATTTCTCCTTCGGCCGGGGGCATGCTACTAGATTTCCCAACTGTTTGAGTAGGGGCACGTACTTATAGGGCTTGTCGCCCGGACCGAGCCCAAATCTTACATCCAGAAGATGGTGTTTGTGGAGGTTCTCGTCGGTTATACACTTCTTAATTCTACAGAGGTTCGACTTACTTTTTAAAAGGCAGGACAATCGGTCCTCGTACACCGAACCTTCTGTCTTTTTGAAATTATGAGCTGTACAGAGAAAGAGAAATGTTAGCCCTTCAATCATATAATGGGAATATGAAATGAAGGATATAGAGCCTACTTGACTGTAGACACTTCCTCGCACATCCAGCTTGATGTTTTATATAAAACTAGTCAGATTTAGCATCTCCTAAATTACTATGTCCATTTGTCAAGACCTTTTTGGAGGGGATTGACTCGAAGAAATGAAGTTCAGAGTCCCCGTGGAACGATGCTTGAAATAATAATAGAATTTCAGATCTTTGAAGGTAAGCTCGGTCTCTGGAATCTCTGCATATGCGATGTACAAGGTATACAGAGCAACGTAAGCATTGGGATGGAGTTGCATGGGAGCAATACGTAGTCGTCTCAGAAGATCGATGACGATTGGAGGAAACAGAGGAATGGCGCCTACCAAGCATATGACCCTACTAATAGCCATGTACCCCTCCAGAGCGGAATGAGGTCTGTCTCCTTCCTCTGGAGTTTTCACGTCAAACCAGGGGATCCCATGTCTTAGGCATAGTCTCTTAAGCTTTATATCATCCAATTTGAAAGCTATAGAGTCACTCAGTTTTTCTTTCTCTACTTCTTTAGCATCCTTGATTTCATCAGGAGCTCGATCATCTTACTCTTCCTCAAGTGATGTGCTTTCTGAAGATGTCGATTCGGTATCAAGATCTGTTTCATATTCGGAGTAAGAATTACTCCAATCTAGATCCGACGGGAGTACATCGGGATTATAATAATTTGACGACTCTAGATCTGTATTTTTCTCTGATATTCTTGTTGAGCGTCTATCAGACATGGCTGTGTTGGTGAACAAACATGAGCAATTAGTGCATAAATACCCATAAACCCCATGTGTGCAAGTGGTAATGTGTGCAAGTGTGTAAATTACTGAAAGGAAAAGCATGAGGTAAAGTAGGGGAATGAGTAGTCAGTTATCGTATGTCGTTAAGTTGAGCAATCATCCAGTTCAGAAGGCTCGTCTCGAAGGTTCTAACCTAACTTCCATCAATTATGGTTGATTTCTAACCAGAACATAAGTTGACGTATTTGGCTAGTTGATATCATGAAGTCAAGTATAGTGGCGTTATAAGAATTGGCACAGAGACAAGTCGACTCATGAAGTACTAAAGCATAACTTGTGGTTAGGGGTCGGTTCGTGAATAATAGCTCGGTTCGTGAACATGAATCTGGTTTGTGACATGAGAATCGGCTCATGAGGAGCATTTAATCTCATGATTATAGTATGGATCGTATTTAAACATCCTCGTGGACACCACTACAACTCGACCTGCACGGTTCGTTAGTCATTCCCACGACCCGTTCCATTTCCCATCTCCACGAACCGATGCTCTCCCGTCATCACGATCCGACCTGCCATCCTATTTCACCACTGTTACGACTCGAAGTCTCACTCCTCCAAAAAGCGCTGAGGATTTTGCAAGCACTTGTTTCCCTTCCTCACCAGGATACCAAATTTCTCTCCCTAAATTTTGAACAGCTTGTTCGTTCCTGACGATTCAACCCATTCACAATTCCACATCCTTCCTTTGCCAGTTCATCCATGTTTTTGAATCCAACTATGTCTCGACCTGGCGCCTAAAGATGATGATCGTCATCATCGTCGGTGATGGCTCCAAGTCTATGACTCTCGCTGCCGCCATCCATCACAGGCGACGATGCTAAAACCGATGACGAAGAAAGACCCATGGAAGCCAAATTCGAATCGATACCCAGAAAGAAAAAAATTGCAAGCAAAATCATCATTACTATTACCTTCTTGGTTTAATCGGATGGTTTCGAGATTGCTTAGGTTCAAAAGAAATGAATTAGGGTTTGAACTCAAGGGAGAAGCGGCGGCAGTAAAGGTAAAATGAAAGAGAATAAAAAAGTAATTAGGACTGGCTTATATAACTTTAAAGGAAACTCTTGGCCTCCCCCTTTTTGACCTATTAGAACAGCCCGATGGGCCACGAGCACCCAAACGAGCCCGTCGTGACTCACGTAAGAACAACCCATGCCGGTTCGTGGCCCACACCAGGGAATGCGAGCTTGATATGCTTCGATGAACGGGATTTTGGGAATGACTACCAAAGGGAAAAATGGATTTTTAAATATCAATACAACAAATGTTTATGGAAATTTGAAGATTTACCTAACAAATCAATTGCAATGCGCTCCGGATTTCACAAAATAGAAGTTAACCAATGAACATAAAAAATTGGAAACTTAATCCTATATTTATGCTAGTCGGAGGAGGTGACCCTTTGGAACAGCACGACGGTACGAACAAACATAACTATTGACTCACACTGTTTCAAGAAAAAGCAGTTTGATTAATTTCGAAGCACGTTCCATCTTTGATAAAACATACTTCGAGGGGGCAAAATGTTAGATAGCTTTTGAACCAATCCACCAGGAATAGGAAGACTTACATTTGGTAAATAAGGATGCTCACATTTGGATAAATCCCGTTCGTGGTCTACATTTCCCATCGGCTCGTGATCCACGTATCCCCCTCGGTTCGTGATAACCACCACGACCTGTTCATGAGGGGTGTCATGTTCCACTCGTGTTATAGGGTTATGAACCGGCCCTGAATCTCTGAAAATATGGGCACGACTCAGTCCCCCATGAGCCGCAAATTCAGGATCTGGTGACATTTGTCCATAAATGCCATATTAACCATTTCTCCATCTGCTCACGAACAAATCCGAGATCCTCGGGATTTGTGACACGTATCCTCATGAACCACATACAGATATCACCTATAAATAGCCCCATACTTGGCATTTTTCAGGATCTTTGGCAATTCTGAGTATTGTTTCCACCATTATTGTTTCTCCATTACTTACTGTCAGCAATATCTCGAAATTATGGAGTGAATTATCATTGTAAGAGTGAGATTGAGAGAATTTATTGATTGTACTTGCATTCAGTCATATAATCAAAGTCATATAAAGTGGACGTAGGCTCGTTAACGCTGAACCACTATAATTTTGGTGTGTTTTTGCATTTTCTTTCATTTCTGGTTATTATTCTCTGCAATTTTAGACAATTTGGGCGTTAGAGCCATAATTTGATCTAACAATATCGGCAGATACTGATGCTTTTAATTCCTTCGTTTTTGATTGTTGCCTCATTGACCCCCCTATTTGTAATCGTTCATTAACTTGTTCAAGTCACAGATCTAATCCTTCTTTAGCTAAGCTAGACCGTTTTCTATTCAATTCAGCTTGGGAGGAGCTCCACCCTCTATCTTTTGTTCCCGGTCTTGCCTCAATTATTTCTGATCATTACCCAATCATTCTTGATTTTGGTTCCCTTTCTGACTTTAAACATCCATTTAGATTTGACCGATTGTGGTTGCTTGAACCATCCATTAAGCAATTTATCAAAACAGTTTGTGAGCAACCTATACAATATCAATCAGCTGCCCGCAGAATCGTTCTAAAACTAAGATCCTTAAGAAAATTGATTAAACCTTGAGCTAAATCTGTTTAGGGATCGATTCGTTCCCATATTTCTAATATTCAGGACGATATCTTGAATCTCAACATTTTTGAGGAATCTCGTCCCTTAAATGATGAGAAGTGCAATACCTTAAAAAACCTTGAATCTAAATAAGATAAACTGTTCAAACAAGAAGAAATAGGTTGGAAACAAAGAGTCAAATCTAAATGGATTGATGAGGGGGACAAAAATGCAGCTTACTTTCAGAGAATTGCAAATGGTAGAAAAAGAGCAACTTCTACTCCAGAAATCTCTCATGAAGGCCAGTTGTATACAAACCATGATGACATTCTTCATCTCTTTTCTAATTTTTATCGCTATATTCTTGGTTGTTCATCCGCTGCCATTCCAGTTATTGATTGGAATTTGCTTTATCCTTTTCCTATTGCCATTTCCATTGACCATCCTTTTTCAGAAAATGAGATTTGGGCTGGTTTAAACAAAATGCAGGATGATAAAGCTCCAGGCCCAGATGGTTTTGGGCCTTCATTCTTTAAATCTTTTTGGGCCATTGTGAAAAATGATATTATGGCCATGTGCAAAGAATTTGATGATAACCCTAGACTTGTCTCTCGTCTAAACTATGCTAATATCGTCCTTCTTCCTAAATTTTCTGGTATTAATTCTCTCTCTTCTTTTCGTCCCATTAGTTTTCTTAATACCACTTTTAAAATTATTACCAAAACCCTAGCTAATCGTCTTCAGTCCGTGATTTCCTCTCTTATTAGCGCTAAACAATCATCTTTTATCCATGGACGTTGCATTCTCAATTGTATTGCAGCTACACATGAGGTAATTTCTTATTGTCATAACACTGCTACACCAGGTGTCCTCCTCAAGTTAGATTTCTCTAAATCCTTTGATTCTGTCAATTGGGAATTCATTTTACATATGTTTAGACACATTGGATTTTCTCAGCGTTGGTGTAATTGGATTGATTGTACTCTAAAGACAAGTTACTCATCCATTTCCATCAATGGAAGGATTGGTGGTTTAATTAAATCCAATAGAGGGCTTCGGCAGGGGGATCCACTATCTCCTCTTATTTTTGTTCTAATTGCAGACGTATTCAATCAAATGGTGAAGAGAGTAATCGCAAACAATTTTTTTGATGGCATTCATCTTCCAAATTCAACTCTTGCAATCTCTAATCTCCAATTTGCTGATGCTACCATCATCTTTTCGTCTCCCGACCTTAACCATATTCACTACCTTAAAGTTGTGTTATATGTCTTTGAACTCATTTCTGGTCTTTCTATTAATTTTTCAAAGATCTCTATAATAATGTTAGGTAAAGGAGATCATTTTGGGCCATCTATCTCTTCCCTTCTTAACAGTTCTATTCATAATTTTCCAACAGTTTATTTGGGAATTCCACTTAGGCCTTCTAAACTTCATAGATCGGATTGGTTGCCACTTATACATACGATTGAAAAGAGATCATCCTCGTGGAAGGCTAATTCCCTTTCCTCAGCTGGTCGTTTAGTGTTGGTTAAAGCTGTATTATCTGCTATACCAACATATTGGATGTCTTTTTATAAACTCCCTAAATGGGAAATTTCGAAAATTGGTTCAATTAGAAGTGCTTTCTTATGGAATGGAAACAATGTCAAAAGATTGGTTAATTGGCACACTGTGTGTTTACATACTGATCAAGGAGGCTTAGGTATAGCTAATCTCTGGAATTTCGATATGGCATTACTATTAAAATGGTTATGGCGTATTGTTTTTTAGAATCTTTCATTTGGAAAGACATGATTCTTTCGCTATATTATTCTGGCAACTCTCATTTTGTTTTGCACTTTCAACCTTCTGTTAAGCCTTCTCCATTTTGGTCAGGTGTAATTTCAATTATTCCTCGTATTAAAATTTTGTTTCATGTAAGTCTGGGTAGTGGTGAATCTTGCTTATTCTGTTTTGATATTTGGCATGGCCAGCTTCCTCTTTCTCATGTTTTTTCTTCTCTTTTCCCTTTGATATCCAATGTGAGCTCTTCTATTGCAAATTTGTTTTATAATGGTCCTTTAAGTCTTTGTCCTCCATCTTTATTCGATGTTCAAGTTCTTGTTAACCTCCTTGATGTCTCCAGTTTGCTTATTCAAACCCAGATTACACAAATCCTTGATAGTTATGTTTGGGCTTTATCACCAAGGAGGGGTTTTTCTGTTGCCTCTATGTATCATTATCTCAACTACTCTGGAAGATCATTCTCCTTTTCAAGGATATGGAAAAATCGTCTGCCTCCTAAAGTTCTTTTCTTTAATTGGTGCCTTATCCATGGAAAGGTTAACGGCAGAGCAAAATTGCATAGGCTTAATCTAGTTGTTGATCCATACTGTGCTTTTTGCTCAAGACACGAGGAAACAGTTCAACATTTGTTTTTTGAATGTGATGTCTCATACCCAATTCTGGTTGCCACTAGTATTCATTTACTTGGATTCATCCCTAACATATCATTTGTGTTTGACTATTAGAAAAATTGTTCTGTTAATACTGCGTTAGATTCCTTTTTACCTATTTACTGCTGGTGCATATGGAAAGAGATAAATACAGTTGTAATTAGCAAATCAGTGAAGCATTTTGAAGGATTATGCAGACTTATTCTATACTACTTTCAATCATGGATAGGTCAGTCTTCCTCAGCTAGATTCAGGCTCGCTTTACCTTGAACAACAGTCTAGCCGAATTAGTGGGTTCAAATCAAGATGACTCGAGTTTTGATCCACATTAAGCTTGGTCACGTTTGCATGGTTTATTTCTATCTCACGTGGTTTCTTATTTTGGCTTGTATGTGTTTATGGTTATTGCTTTATGACTCTACGTTGTTATGTTGTAGTATCTTTAAACTTTGAGTATTTTGGTTTTTGTGGGTTATTAATACCGTCTCGGTCTATTAGCCACCAGTTAGGCTTGTCAACTGGTTTATATATATATATATATTTATTTATATAATGCTTAATCGGCTATGTAGTTTCATGCTACACATCCGTCCTACTAAAAAAAGCATAAAGAGACCATAAGAGTTTACTTTTAGTGTAACATTAACTTACCTCTTATTGGAGAGGTTTCAGTTGTGTGCCCTATTAGTTGGTTGTGATGTTGTTGTTGGGCATAAGGAAGGCAATGGTTTTGATATCGTGGGAGTATTCGTGTGGAGTGCATGAAAGTGTTCTCGAGTAAGTGACTTAGGTGAGTGTTTACTGATGCTTTAGGACTTTCTCTAACCTTGTGTTTTGGAATTGGGACATCTTTGCAGCCTTTTATGGAATATTTCTGTGTTAAAGCTTGTTGTGTCATTGTAATCTGCATAGTGTTGCACTTGTGTAGTGTATATTTTTCTTAGACTCCCTTGCTTTCAATGTTCTGGTTTTGATTATCGCCCTGCATGGAGATTAAATAAGACAGTATTTATTGGTAAATTAGTCTGAGAAGATGTATGTAGCAGGTAGGCAATGTGTCTATCTCTTGTATTATTTTGTAACTGTTATTTGCTGTAATGAGAATTACGAATCACTATGAAAATGATTGGCTTTGTCAAAATATTACCTTACCTCTTATACGCTCCATCATCTTACAACTCCATGCTCTTACACACATATTCTTATAAAAAGTACACACCAAGGGGAAGAAGGGAGTACAACCGAAAACGAGGAGGAGAAAGGAGTATGTTTCCAATGATTTTCCAATGCATATTTTAGTCTTTTCCTTTTTATATAAATATCACCTATTTGTCTCTCTATCTCTCTCTCTCTCTCTCTCACTTATTCACATCAAAATTCTATTTTTCTTCCTCTTAAGCTTCATTACTGACTTCCAAATATTCCAAAACTAATAATAAAAGAGAAGAAAACAAAGAAAAAACAAAATCTTAGCAATAGGCATTGAAATCATTGTCAAACCACTTCTCTTCTACATTCGTCAGCCACCATCACTTGCTATAACAACAAGGCTGAGCACCATCTATTTCTAAGGGTAGACTGAGAGTCAAAGCAAGAGAGAAAGGCGTTCGAGTTGCTTAGGAGAGGAATACCCATGTTCGGAATGCTTCAGATATGTTTTGGGAGAAGTTGTAGGAAGTTTCGTGTTTAGCAATCCAAACCCAAGGTGAGAAACTAAACTTTAAAATGACATTACCTATCCATAAGCTATGATAATGTTTAATGATGTATATACTTGCTATAATGTTTGTTTATCATGTTTGATTGACTGTACGATTGTTGAATGGATGGTTTAACATGTCGATAAACATAAAAGAAGTCACTTCTTATGAATATACTCTTCTCCAAACTTCTTATGAATATATTCAAATGATTAATTAAGTATTTTAAGGATCATTCAAATGCACTACAACTTACTAAAAAGGTGTTTTAATAATTGATTTGAACCAAAAGCAATTGTTCTAATCTTGGCTCAAATAAACCCATGAGTAAACTCAATTTTTTTATTTTTGAGATCCAACGTAGGTGTTTAACTAAGGATATGTTTAGGAGAAATCAGTTTTCTGGCTCACCTGGCCCTTTCTTGAACGAGCGATGGATAATTTAAAATGTCAAAAATAGGGTAAGTATAAAGAATCATGTTTTCCAATTTAAATAACTCGAATTACTTATGGATCATCTTATTGTACTTAGTATCAAAATTAAAGGGATTTATGTGTAAGAATTTAAAAGGCGGTTTCACCGTTATACGATGGATGGCAAAGATTGAGCATGGAAATTGATATCAGGTGAAATGAGTATGATTTATATGGACTTATCTTACTAAAATGGAATTACAATCCAAAGATGATGTAATTAATAAATGGGTCTTAATGATTCTATATCAACTAAAGATTATTTGAAAGATACACAACCTTAAAAAATATTTTATTGAGAAATGAATTAAACGAAGAGAAACACCCAAACTACTTTAATAGTATTTTCTCAATGATTGGCTCGAAAAAAACACGATTAGATTTAGGTAACTCCTATCTAAAAAACAACTTTGAATTGATTTACGTTACAGAAGCAAAACATATGTAATGATCAAGATATGGAAATTGAATAAAGAGTTTCTATCACTTAACCTAAGGAAAATTTCCCATATTACAAATGATATTGATTTTTCTTTCGAATCTTTGATGCAAGAGCTTCTCGCTACTAATCACAAAGATGTGATAGTAGAAGTGCCTTCGGTTTATCCAAACCCACAATGACTTATAAAGATGAATGCATGACGTAACACTTCTAATGCGTGTACGTTGATCTCTATGAACGTACTTTTGTTTGGTGGTATGAGAAGTAACTCTCTTATGCTATATGCACCCATCTCTGAGACGTATAAGCTCGGTGGTTATACATTAGTGGAAATCAATTGCATGTGATTGTAACAACCCAAATTTTAAATACATAATGGTTAATTAACAGATTAATAAATTAAATAATAAGTTGTAAAATTATAGGGATTTGACAACGGGGATTACGTCATTAGGTCTGTTACGATTTTCTAGTTCAAATGCTTATTTTATGTAAAACGAACTTAAAACGAAGAATATATCGTGATTCGAAGTATGAAATTAAAATCAGAATTAAAAAAAGAGGATCTTTTCATGAGACGACCTAGCAACAACCGGGTCGTCCTAGTTTGCGTTAGGGTTGACCCATGTGTCAACCTAAATAGGGTCTGGGTCGACCCATAGGTGCCCAACACGTATGCAGGTCAGGCTCGAAATCATTTGAACGAACGAGATGATTTCAGGCTGATTTAGGCTGACGTGTTTTATTTTGATTCGCTGATGCGGTCACTCCGGATTGATCCAAGGATATGGTCGATTCAAATTTAAAACCTAAATCTAACAAATGAGGGTCTTTTGTTCCACCTATAAATAAATCTCCAATCCCTCCCCATTTCTTCACAACACATCTCTTCCTCGCCCAGGCTAGTCTCCTTTTTAGAGATAGGGCCAGCCTAAAAATTAATTTTTAGGGGATTGAGATTATCATAAATATATTTTTTAATTTTATTGTCTTTTAGAGGTTCTGCCGAGGCCATGAGGGAACCTTTTCTGGTGAGTTTACACTTCGAATTGTTGATTCATCACCAGAGATGGCTTAGAACCAATAGTTCATTATCTAATGGATCTTTCCGTTCTAATACTCCATCCGAGAGTTATCAGTATTTATCAAATCTCTTCCTATCTAACGGAACGCTTAAGTTTAATTATATACAAAAATTATAGTAGTTGTAGCCGTAGTTTTGTTCATGGTTCTTTTACTTAGAGTTTTGTTTATTTCTGTAATTAGTTTCTATAATTTTTCTATTTTTTCTTAAAGCTTTTGTTTAATCAAAATTCAAATTACTATAAGTTATGTTCTCAATCCTCTTTCCAATTTCATCAGGTATTTTTTTATTTTTTTACAGTTTATTGTGGTTATGCCCAAATATGCCCAAAAGGCAAATGTATATGATTTATTTGGGCATAAATTTATATGCTTAATAGCCTACAACTGATTATAATTCTTTATATTATGCGCATGTTGGGAAATATGATTAATTGGAATAATTGAAAGAAAAGGATTGATATTTGAGGCTAATTTGACATGTAATCTAAATTTAATAAAAAGGGAACGTTGGATTGATAATAGGCAGACTTGACTAAGTTTGTAAATGGTACAGGCTATAATAAAAAAAATGAATTGAATCTATATTTGCATAAATATGATGGGCTATGGAATTCATAATAAACAAACATAGTTTATTTGCGAATATGAATATGACTTGGACTGTAAATGAGACAATTAGGCTTAACATGAAAATTAACTTAAAATTTACCAAGTTATAAGCCTAAAACTATATTATTCTATGGTTGCTTTGTGATTAGGCGATATTCTATGGTGGCCATGTGAATAAGAGATATTCTATGGGGCTGTGTGATTAGGCGTTATTCTATGATAAATCAATGATCTTTTAGGCTCTGTGGTAATTGTGGCCATGCATCCCTATTCATTGTGGCTATGCATTATCACCGGCTAGGGTCCACAATCCAGTAGGAACCTACCATTGGATAAAGCCTCAGTGCCTTGTCATATTATCCTGATCAAGCACCCTACGATTCTGACTTGATATTGTCGTATAGTGGTGCATCCCTATTCATTGATCGTTTAACATGTGTTTTATATGCAATGTTTGAAATTATGTTTATAAATGGTGTAAGGTTAAAAATGCAATCCCATTTATGCTATTTTCAATATTATATTTACTGTAGTCACTATTATAATAGTGCATTATATTATATAGTATCTAGCCCAAAGGATCCCAAGGAGATGAAATTCCCATAACATCTCTTAAGTTATTTCCCTCACGTTATACACTGATAGGAGATGGAAAATCCCATAAGCATCTTTAATGCTACTACACTCATATTATTACATGGTTTTGATTTGATTGATATGATAATATTTTTGTTTTGATCTGAGTATTTTATTCTTTCCATTTGTACTCACGTCGGCCTCTCTTTTCCAGTTAGCGAAGATAACATAATATTGGAGGATGAAGATGGAGTTTGTCATATTATCAATTATATATTCCTAATACAACTTTTTTGTCCCGTTCCATTATCGTATTATCTCTAGGTATGTATAATTCTGATAATTATCGTAAAGTATAATCAAATATATGTTTTAACAACATTATGAACTGATATTTGTTTATTATATTTTATCCTTCTGCTCTGACATTCTATGATTGTTTTTCTTCTTTCTTTCTTCTTCTTATATTCACCCCCAACAACTATCTGTATGTCGAATTTGTTTGAGTCAATATGTGTGGATTATTGTTGACTTAAATGGTCAAAAATATAGGTCGTTACACCCAACGACATCGAACTACCTCAACCGTAATCGAGCTCTGCCTTACTTCGACTGCAAGTGCCCCCTCCTTCCTATGAACCCAAAACCAAACTCGATTTCCTCTATCCTTGCTCTTAATGACAAAAACTCGTATACCTAACTCACGACAAAATTGTAGAACCCCATAACACCAACGCAACCTCTCTGATTGGCTCAAAAGTGAAGAGAAACCCAAGAAAACTTCAAACATTCAATATTTCCAATTTTCTGCTAAATATTTATTAGATCTTGAATTTTGAAGAGAAACCAAAGAAGGGAAATGAATAGAAGAGGTCGGGTGTTTTTTCCAAAATAAAGAGAAAGTGCTCAAAAAAAAGAAGAAAGAGGAAATGGGTACACACATGTTAATTAAGTGGATACATATTGAATGCATTTCCTTCTTTTATTTTCCCTTCTCATGTATGCTTTAATTCATCAAATTTTTAATCTTGCACGATTACTTGGAATGTCTGTTCATTACAGAACTTGAAAATAATAATAATTTTGGATTCGATGAAACTAGTTTCGTCGATTTCCTTGATTGTTTGCAAAATGACTGATTTCCGTATTGAAATATTATTTTATATTATGATTTAATTATTGATTCAAGTCTAAACTATTTACTATTATCTATAATCTCACAAAATAGATAAACATTATTGATTAACTAAACAGAGTCTAATGAAATTATTGAATCTGTTTTCAATTAATATCTAATCATTAATCCATGTTTTTAAGTTAAATATTCATTAACTGTATAAATTTAGAACGCTCGAATTTCCGAGTCATTACAAAAGACTTATTTATCATAAGAGAAAATCCCATCCCATATTTATGTATGGTCGTGGTCTTATGGGATACTATTTTGTTATCAAAAACATCATATTTAAGTTTTTCTCATACCAGTCCCATAATTTCCTTGGAGTTTAATTTCTTTTCCCTTAAGTATGAGTTTCCTATTTCTCCAATCAAGTCAATGACTAGATGGAGAATATTATTTTAGAGCATGAAGCCGTGGAGCATCTAGGGTATATTGGAGTATGGAGCTTTTGGACCTCACTATGGTGCTTACCTATCATTATGCTATATCTATTTTTACCAGCACTTAAAAAATGTGGTGTCTAACCATTATTGTTGGGCTAATATCTATAAAACTTTTGCATGTATTTAATGACGTAACCTACAGAATTAATGCGATCTAAGATTCTACTTTGTTCTATTTTCTAATTTTACATCCAATAGTCTAACTCTCTAGCACTTTGTTTACTACATGTGAATGCCAAGGATGTATTATTGTCGATTTTTGCAGTCGAGGACTTTGGGTAATTTCAAGTTCGTCTGCTATATTTATTTATTGTAATTAAAGGGAATTTCAAAAGAATAAGGTAAATGTACCACCTAAGACTAGCGAAATAGTTAGTGTTTCGAATCTATTGTGTAAAGAGTTCTGAATTATTTATATTACCCCAACTTAGTTTTTCTAGCCTGTTTGAAGTGGAAATGCATGGAGGTATTTATAGTAGTGAACCAATAATGGATAGCTGAGATTATGTTGCAAATTAGGTGGAGATGAAACATGACCATTGGTCTGGCCAAGCGAGCCGATGAGAGATAGCTACAAAAGGGAAAGAAATATGTGGCTGAGATGAATGTTAGTAGGGTAACTGTAAAAGGCATACGTCTTTCCTTTTCCATTCGTTTAATGCATATGTACAATGGAATTTTTTTAAAAGAGCACGGTATGATTTATGTCAGTAGAATGCACATCTAGTTCTACCTCCTTACTATTTACTTTTGTGTGATAAAATGGAAAGGCTTATTGAATTGCCTAGTAGAATACATATAGTTGCTAAGGATGAAGGTGTTATAGATGTGCCGAGCCTAGAACTATACAATAAGATGGGTGGCCTAAGACCGATCAAAAGGACACTGGAGAATTCCGATGAAAGATGAACATGATGATGAGACCAGTTTGGAGCCATAATGACTTGCACGTAACTTTAAGAGATGCTTCAGTGTTTAGGCAAACCATGTGAGTTGACATTTGAGAGTAGGTCGTAAGTGAGAAGGGAATCAGGATGGGGTGGATTGTTGTAGGTTCTACTTAGATCCATCTTTTCTTGATAAATTAGATGTTGGTGCCACTTTGAGATTATGCATGTTATCTACTAGCATGATGTGACTCCCCAACCTGGTAACCATACTAACAAAGAGTGTTATTAGGTAATAATGTCTGCTAGTGCAGAGCATAGGGCTGATTAGGAATGACAGACCGTGAGTCTTGTATTAAACAAGTATCAAGTACGTCGGTTTAATGCTCATTTTTTTCTTAGCTCAAAGTGTAACAACATACTTAATTATAACTTAATATAGTATTACGGTGGCTAGCAGATCTATCTTGAATAAACATAACATCAATAAATATAACAAATAATAGAACAACACATAGCTATATATACTGATACATCAATTATAATACATATTGATACATACAATAGTGGTTATATAAACCACTAATATATGCTACATCGTGTACCATGAAAGAATACACATATATCGGAGTCAAATGAATAAACTACTAGAAGACTACTCAAAATATGCCAAAGCATTTAAAAAGTGATAAGTAAGCCATATCAGAAGCTGGATAAGATGATATATACAACAACTGCTAACCTGAAACAACTATATCTGACCCGAGTATATAAAATTCACAAATCAATCTAGTTAAACAAAGTGACCAGAATATAATAATTGAAGGGTAATACTTTTTTAGGGTAAATCGTCTTAAAAGAGAAGTGACAACACAAGTTCCCAATGTCATAGAATACATGAGAAAGGCTCAACTAAACGACGTGTCATAGACTCATGCATTTAGTATCAACTTCACAAGGTATAAGGGCTTCCATCGATAATAAGTTGCTAAGTACAGAGGCTAAGCTAATAATATATAATCACATAACACATAGATACAAGAAGGAAATCATTACTACTACAACATGTTGAACTCATTTAAGAGTTCAAAGAAATATGAATGAAATCACCATATATATACATACATATATATATATATATATGTATGTATGTGTGTGTGTGTAATCAACGAGATAACTCTCAAGCAATGTAATGAATCAATATCAACAATAGGTGAAAACATTCATAAATTAAATTCAAGAAATCAATATAAAAAAAATCTAGAAATGCAATAATGTAAAGAATAGGACCTAAGATTCCCATCATTGACCCAAGCGCTATATATATAAAAAGGACCTAAGAGGCCAATAGATGGCCCAACAACCTGCCAAATACTATTTATTAGGAGACCCAACATTCTCAAATAGGACCCAACGGCCTAATGATTAGCACAATATATATATATATATATATATAGGACTCGACAGTCCAAATACTTGTGATAACACTAATAGAATGTGCAATAGACTCCCAAACAGTGACTCGAACAGTAAAAACAATATGTCCCATATCGCATGTTTTCACTTATCAATTTACTACTGGTCAGCCTATTCCACACTGAAAAACAGCTCCAATCAAACAAGTCTAGAATTAACTAATATAATCAAATCATGTGTCCCATACCATATGGTTTACTATATCTCTTAAGTCGCATTCTTGTTCTCTCGAAAAGTGAAAATATGTGTGATTTTATATTGAAAATACTTGGTTTGAAAAAACAAGTTCTTAAAACAAATCTGAAAATCATTTGGAATTTTTTTCTTTGAAAATCTCTTTATAATGGAATATATTTGCATATTTAGTAGCTTTGAGATAATTATACTTTTATTAAACAATTTTTGGAAACATTTATCTCAAGGCATTAATATTACATATATATATATATATGTATATGTATACATATAGGAAATCCTTTTAAAAATGATTTATAAATAGTGCACCATGTCGGAAAAATCATGAAATTGTTCATGAAACAAACACACATAAATTCACGTGAAAAACATAAATCCGAAATGTGGATTATCTATAACTTCGGCTTTCGATTAAGCCTCATGAAAAGCAACTCAAAATATGAAAATAACTATCTCAAACACCATGAATCAAAGGAAATAAAGCAAGCAAACATACAAAA
Source organism: Allium sativum (assembly GCA_030737875.1). Taxonomy (NCBI): domain Eukaryota; kingdom Viridiplantae; phylum Streptophyta; class Magnoliopsida; order Asparagales; family Amaryllidaceae; genus Allium; species Allium sativum. The sequence goes on from CM060916.1 coordinate 1,016,445,716, forward strand.
GCAGCTGGACCTAGCTTTAGTTTTACACTAGCTAGGCTAACCTCTAAGACTACTTAGGTCAACCATGGCGGTCGACCTTTGTTGAACCCACGTCGATTTCTATGTTCAGACCTGGTTTAGGATCTTCTTTTGCTCAGATTGAAAGTTTAGCTGACCATTTTCTTAGATTATTCAATTCAATATGATTTGAAATTTGACATGCATAAAGTAGAACATAGGACAATGAACTATAATGATAGGATACAAATCTGTAAAGAAACGAGACATATATAATATCACAAAGTTGGACATACAACAAAAATTCAATATAAACATAAAAGCATAGTTTTATGCTCACATAAACAATTTTTTCTCATAAAAGCATACTGAAACATAGATAAAACATAAAAAACACAAGTCTCAAACTAGAACTTTAGGTTTACTTACTATTTAGGCTTGAAGTAGCGAGTTTACAATAATTTTGCAAAGAAGACGAGTTTGGCCACCAAAAGGCTTCAACAACATATAGAATTCATTTGTAGTGACATGCAATAGAGAATGAACACACAATGGATGAAATTTTCACAACACTGAGATAAGCTTGAAATAAATCATGGTTTGTTGCTGATTACTTGTAATAAACGAGATTAGCACACTTTCTTTTAATTTTTGATTTAGTTTAGGAGTTTGAATTTGGGTTTTGAAAAGGAAATTGTAATTTTCTTTCCCTCCTTTTGGTTTATACTGAGAAGAAGACGAAGTACATTCTTTTTCTTTCAAATGCCTCATTTACAAATTAAACTAAGTCATGGGCCTAATTGATTCCAATTAGTCATAAGTGTAAATTTGACTTGTGTTAATTAGGATTAAATTGGTTATGTTACACATTTAACACCAAATGAACATTATATTGCACTACTTTTGTAACACCCCACATCCGTTAGTGTCACTCACAAAGGGAATGCACTAAGTTCTGTGGAGCATTTAGGGTAAAAGATGCAGATAAATTAAAAGACAGACAGAAATTAAACAGCGGAAAATAAAACTTTACTTTGTTGATAAGATAGTTTGTACAACAATTGTTTTCCAATATCAGAGTATCATCTGTCTTACAAAATAAAGAAGCATAAAAATACATTTATATTCCCCAATGTAGCATAAGCCAGCCATAGCAGCGAAAAGGAGAGTCCAAAGCACTTTGTCCAAGAATCTTCAAGCTTGGGAAGAGCAGCGGTCCAATCTAACCTGAGCTGAGTTATTCCCTCCTCAACTACCTGGGGGGGGGGGACGGAAGAAAAGAAGACGAAAGAAAAGTAGAGTCAGACATAAAGCCTGAGTAAGTCTAGTGACTATTCAGTCTATGGATAAGAAAAAGAGCATGATAAGTATGCTGGAAATGGGAAAGCACCCTAAACTAAGTTAAGTTATCTCGAACCGAATATACTATCGTACCCCATACTAATCTCTGCACCGCCTAACTAGTGTCCCAACTAGTAATGATAACGTGATCCCAATCCCTGTAATTTTTGTTGCCTTCAGGCGTACATTTATTGTTTCTGACCTAGATCTAATCTAGGATTTACACTATCTTCCGAACGATGCCCTCTAGTCTAGGACACACTACCTAGAGTGGTATATGTTCCTAGACTTTTTCCACGTATGTGTTGCGAATCGTTATCGCTTGTCTAGATGCACATGTCCTGTAATGTGCGGCCCGAGTTCCGTGTCAGGGCTACTCTAGAAATACGGAACTCGGTCAGGAGCTTTCAGATATCCGCCGATGAAGACGCTAAGGTCTGTTTTTTTCTAGTGGCTATGGTCCCACTCGACCCATCCCTCAACTAATGAAAGGCCATCCTTGAAAAATGAGAACTATGCGCATTCCCCTATGCCCCACTGTCCTATGGCCATCCGCAACCATAACTAGATAGCAAGTATATGGTCTTTTGGTGTTCTCCGCCTTTCCGCTTCACGTATCTCGATTGACTCAAGATGGTAGGTAGACGACGAATTGCTATCACAGGGCTACCGTCTTCTCGCCGAATCACGCTGGTCCATCCTAGTCTTTAGGTTGCCATATTTTGCAACCAAGGCATACCCTTGGTTCTTCTAACGCAGACCTTAACCTCTGTGAGCCCAGGAGGATCATCTGCAGCCACACAGAGGGATACCAAGAGTACCCTCACGTCCCCTCGAAGCCTCGGGCTTCGTAACCCAATTCGTTGGAGGTTTCTAGAATCAGACGGACGTACGCTCCTTCTCGTGTTCTACTAAGATTTACTACTTAGTTTCTTTCCTTCATCAAGTTGGTTAAGTGTCATTAGTCAATTCAAGTTAACTTTAGCCATCCCTTTTTTCATATTATACTGGTTAAGTGTTGCCTCATTGTGTTAACTTAACCTCACCATCTATTTAACTAACCTGTTACAACGGTTAAGTGTCTCCTTATATAACTTAACCCTACTACTTGTTTAATTAACAGGTTATAATGGTTAAGTGTTGTCCATTCACGTTTAACTTTACTACAAGTCAAATTACACTGGTTAAGTGTTCTTGTTACTTAACTCTAATCATTCATGTTATATTGGTTAAGTATTTCTAACTTACTTAATCCTAACCCACTTGTCAAATCAACTTGTTATCATGGTTAAGAGTTATAATTTTACTTAACCTCAATCACTTGTCTCACTAACATGTTTCTATGGTTAAGTGTTCTAATTAACTTAACCCCAATCACTTATCTCACTAACATGTTTCTATGGTTAAGTGTTCTAATTAACTTAACCCCAATCACTTGTCTCACTAACATGTTTCTATGGTTAAGTGTTCTAATTAACTTAACCTCAATCACTTGTCTCACTAACATGTTTCTGTGGTTAAGTGTTCTAATTAAGTTAACCTCAATCACTTGTCACACTAACATGTTTCTATGATTAAGTGTTCTAATTAACTTAACCTCACTCTCTAGTCCAGTTTAATCATGTTAAAATGGTTAAACATTTGCTTAACCTTACCCACTCCCCTAGTCAACATATTAAATTGGTTAAGTGTCCAGATTAACCTAACCCTGCCCACCAATTTAGTTAACATGTTGAATTTGGTTAAGTATTAATTCAATTGACTTAACCCTATCAATCCTGACTCAGCCTTAATTTATTAATTAAAGCACCAACCACTCACATTAGACAGATATTGTTGTGGTAACTGGACAGCCGGTCGATTCCGGGCAGGTTTACACCACAACTCATGTCTAACCTCGGGTCTTTATTGAGCTCAATGCTTAACCACCCACATTGGATAGGTATTGTTGTGATTACTGGACAGCCGGTCGGTTCCGGGCAGGTTTACATCACAACTCAATCCAACCTCGGGTTAAGCATATCGTATTTTCTAAGTTTACATATTTGTCTCTTTTCAATTTTATATGTAAATGTTTTGTGGCCCATTATCCAAATTCGTTATTCTTGGGTATAATAATTTATACCACTTAAATTTCACAAGTCGTTGGCATGTGCCAAACATGCCAACACATATATTTTAATTAAACCCAGTTTTATTTTCCCCGTTTGTATGTTCGCAATATTATAACATATGTTGGGCTTCAACATTTCATCCCAACTTAGAAACATAAAAAAGAGAGGCTTAGAACATGATATATTCTAAGTAACATAAAAGGGGTGTGTGAACGCATGAACTTGCAACATAGCGATTTAACTAACATAAATTATGTGGTGCATGAACTTGCAATATAGCGATTTAATTAACATAAATTATTGGTGCATGAACTTGCAATATAGCGATTTAATTAACATAAATTAGTGGTGCATGAACTTGCAATATAGCGATTTAATTAACATAAATTAGTGGTGCATGAACTTGCAATATAGCGATTTAATTAACATAAATTAGTGGTGCATGAACTTGCAATATAGCGATTTAATTAACATAAATTATGTGGTGCATGAACTAGCAATATGACGATTTAACTAACATAAATTAGGGGCATGTGTACTTGCATTGTAATAGCATATAATTTTGACATAAATCATAAACCTAAACATGAGTCATGGGTTTCAATCTATTCATGTAAACTTGCATTTAAAATATGAACCTAACTAAATTAGGTGTCACTTGTATTAGCATATGATTTCTATAACAACATAAGCCTAAAACATATTTTTATTTAGGCATAACACTAAACATAAACTAGTCATTTCCATAAAGTCACTATATGTTCACAAAGATGCTTACTTTTGGCACTAATACAAAAGTATAGTTTAATTTGAATTATGAGGCCTATTCCAACATAAACTTATATGAATCATGTTACCCAAATGGATCCAACTACACTTGAAATGATCATAGGCATATATATACAAAGATCTAAATCATGTAGGCATAATAGTGAATTATGTTTACTTAAGTCTCAACTTGGTTGTAACAAAATATATACAACTTCTTATTAACCACAACATATAAATGTCAATTTCCAACATGAATCGTATACTTGCAAGGGGTGTTACTTTTCATTGCAAATGTACAATTAATCCAATATCATGTTAATTATACTACAACATCCCAAATCCGTTTATAATAAAATCAGAACAACATACAATTATCAACTAGCATCGTTACAATTAAAGTACGATTCCATTTTCATTCTACACAAATCAAGTCTCAATTTTTATTCATATCGGAATAGTACTCTACTTACAACGTAAGACGAATCTTGTATTCAGGATTCTGAATTCTGAATTTGGTGATGCTATCCTTTGAGGTTGACGTTGTTTTGATTTATTTGTTGTAGTTTTAAGCTTTGAATCAACTCTTAATCGTCTCTTAATTTGACGGCTACTCCTAGTCTCTCTTCAGCAGCATGACGGCTCCTTCTTTTTTTCCTCTTTTTTTTTGTGTGAATTAGGTTGTGAGAGCTATGTTGTTTATATAGAGTTGCAAGTTAATTTGAGCCGTCGATGAAGGCAATTTTAATACAAGCCGTCTGTTCTAAAGAGAAGCCAATTATGTTCACAATTTAAGGGCTATAAATTACTCCTATTTCAAATTATGTCATAATTACTTTCTTAATGTACATTATCAACATTTCTTATTAAATTTGTATGCACATTAGATACATCCCCCCTTTACACATTTATTATTATATTTGTATGCACATTAGATACATCTTCCCTTTACACATTTATTATTAAATTTGTATGCACATTAGATACATCTCCCCTCTACACATTTATTATTATTTTTGAATTAGCAACTTTAGTGTTAACAGAAATACCGGGTGTTACATTCTCCCCTCCTTAAAGGATTTCGTCCCCGAAATCTTCAAGTCTAGGAGAATGCATATCCTACCATCCAATCGTCCATCTACTCAGCCATCAAACACAGGCATTCATTGTCCTTAAAGGCTTCTAATGCTTTTATGTTCATATGCATAGTGTGTGTATATGTCCTTATCTAATGCAAAATCAGGCGATCTACTGATTCAGTTGACCTCCTTAATGCAAATCATGTCAGTGCCATGCGTCCAATATGTATGCAAATCCTAATGATACATATTATTTCTATATGAGTGCACAACCATTCACTCAAATGCAACATCCATATGATAGCACATTAAGTTCAATTCATAAACAAATACATATATGTAAATGAAATATGAAGGCGTCTGAGCTGATCTAGTGCCTAATACGTGTGTATATGCACTCACGAGCAACCACTAGCAACCATTCGCAACCATCAACCATAAAATGTTTCAAATACATGTTTACATCCAAAAGGGTTTCTATCTAAGGATCGATGATACGTCCTAGAGGATATACCTTAAAAGCTAGAAATTAGTATGCATAGAATTCCTTAAAAAAGGAATCAAGGATGTACCCTTAAGAAAAAGGGTATGAGGCGCGTATGCCTTATCTTCAATCTCCCGTATCACGTCTTCTTGAGCTTTACTCAACTGTACCTTAACAGATTCAACTTCACGATTGTGAAGTTTCTTGACCTCCATTTCCAAAATAAACAAAGGTCAACCATGATACTGAGTGTATATACTAGGATGATCAGAGGTCTCTCCTCTTATCTTATCCATCATGCCATAACTATGAGGGTCAAAAGGTCACTACGTACTTTTTACCTCTCTTAAGGTTAGTCCTTCTCTATATAGAGCGCCTGCCACAACTATTCATCTCTCAAGCAAACCATCCTAGTCGAACTCGACATCCCTCAAGTACAAGCCCCAAAGTCCTAAACCAATATAAGACAAGCACCCGAGGAATGTCTCCTCCGAATTTGGACGATCTACGTGAGATGATCTAAGCAAAAACAACCAAACACTTGAGCACTAGTTGGGATCTTTTACTATACAAGTACTAAGGTGCAGAGACTCAACTATGGAAGCAAATATGAACAAATGCGAAGTGCTAAAACCAAAAGAAAGAGTACAAACAGAAAAGCTAGACTCTTCCAACAGAACTTTACTACCTTTCTCCTAGGTACGCTTAGTGGTGAAAGCATGTACTTGCCCTTCTAAAAATCTTGTCCTTTGTTCTTAATTATATGCCCTATTCTGCCATAGTAAAAATACTTCCTTTTGTCTTAGGTTTTATAATCCCTTCCTCCTTCGTGAGCCAAGTCTACATCCATGAATTCCTTATCCTTGGGTTGTGCTCCTTAGCCAAACTCCTCATTCTCTTTCGTGTGTAATCATGTTGACAAATCTCTCGAAAGATGCCTCCATCGTACAGAAAACCCTACTAAGCTTGAAAGAAAACTAGCCGCAGGTGAAACTACTACGGTTATAGATGGAAGTCGGGCACTACTTCGCCCTTCAATGAGGTTACCTCCCAGAAAGCCAGGAACCCCAGAGACTCAAGAAAGAAGGGGACAAGAATTCAAACAGAGAATCAGAAGATAGTGCGTATGGCTTTTGGGGAATATGCCTTTAAAACAAAACTTTTCTTTTGAAAATGCTTCTTTTAAAACTGTCTGAAAATAATAATTTTTTCAAATCTGTTATCTGATCCGTTAACCTTCAGCTCTGATACCACGTGTAACACCCCACATCCGTTAGTGTCACTCACAAAGGGAATGCACCAAGTTCTGTGGAGCATTTAGGGTAAAAGATGTAGATAAATTACAAGACAGTCAGAAATTAAACAGCGGAAAATAAAACTTTACTTTATAGATAAGATAGTTTGTACAACAATTGTTTTCCAATATCAGAGTATCACCTGTCTTACAAAATAAAGAAGCATAAAAATACATTTATATTCCCCAATGTAGCATAAGCCAGCCATAGCAGCTAAAAGGAGAGTCCAAAGCACTTTGTCCAAGAATCTTCAAGCTTGGGAAGAGCAGCGGTCCAATCTAACCTGAGCCGAGCTATTCCCTCCTCAACTACCTGGGGGGGGGAACGGAAGAAAAGAAGACGAAAGAAAAGTAGAGTCAGACATAAAGCCTGAGTAAGTCTAGTGACTATTCAGTCTATGGATAAGAAAAAGAGCATGATAAATATATGCTGGAAATGGGAAAGCATCCTAAACTAAGTTAAGTTATCTCAAACCGAATATACTATCGTACCCCATACTAATCTCTGCACCACCTAACTAGTGTCCTAACTAGTAATGATAACTTGATCCCAATCCCTGTAATTTTTGTTGCCTTCAGGCGTACATTTATTGTTTCTGACCTAGATCTAATCTCGGATTTACGCTATCTTCCGAACGATGCCCTCTAGTCTAGGACACACTACCTAGAGTGGTTTATGTTCCTAGACTTTTTCCACGTATGTGTCGTGAATCGTTATCGCTTGTCTAGATGCACATGTCCTGTAATGTGCGGCCCGAGTTCCGTGTCAGGGCTACTCTAGAAATACGGAACTCGGTCGGGAGCTTTCAGATATCCGCCGATGCAGATGCTAAGGTCTGTTTTTTTTTCTAGTGGCTATGGTCCCACTCGACCCCTCCCTCAACTAATGAAAGGCCATCCTTGAAAAATGAGAACTATGCGCAGGCCCCCCTATGCCCCACTGTCCTATGGCCATCCGCAACCATAACCAGATAGCAAGTATATGGTCTTTTGGAGTTCTCCGTCTTTCCGCTTCACGTATTTCGATTGACTCAAGATGGTAGGTAGACGACGAGTTGCTATCACAGGGCTACCGTCTTCTCGCCGAATCACGCTGGTCCATCCTAGTTTTTGGGTTGCCATATTTTGCAATCAAGGCATACCCTTGGTTCTTCTAATGCAGACCTTAACTTCTGTGAGCCCAGGAGGATCATCTGCAGCCTCATAGAGGGATACCAAGAGTACCCTCATGTCCCCTCGAAGCCTCGGGCTTCGTAACCCAATTCGTTGGAGCCTTCTAGAATCAGACGGACGTACGCTCCTTCTCGTGTTCTACTAAGATTTACTACTTAGTTTCTTTCCTTCATCAAGTTGGTTAAGTGTCATTATTCAATTCAAGTTAACTTAACCCATCCCTTTTGTCATATTATTCTGGTTAAGTGTTGCCTCCTTGTGTTAACTTAACCTCACCATCTGTTTAACTAACCTGTTACAACGGTTAAGTGTCTCCTTATATAACTTAACCCTACGACTTGTTTAATTAACAGGTTACAATGGTTAAGTGTTGTCCATTCACGTTTAACTTTACTACAAGTCAAATTACACTGGTTAATCTTGTTACTTAACTCTAATCATTCATGTTATATTGGTTAAGTATTTCTAACTTACTTAATCCTAACCCACTTGTCAAATCAACTTGTTATCATGGTTAAGAGTTCTAATTTTACTTAACCTCAATCACTTGTCTCACTAACATGTTTCTATGGTTAAGTGTTCTAATTAACTTAACCCCAATCACTTATCTAACTAACATGTTTCTATGGTTAAGTGTTCTAATTAACGTAACCTCAATCACTTGTCTCACTAACATGTTTCTATGGTTAAGTGTTCTAATTAACTTAACCTCAATCACTTGTCTCACTAACATGTTTCTATGGTCAAGTGTTCTAATTAATTTAACCTCAATCACTTGTCACACTAACATGTTTCTATGATTAAGTGTTCTAATTAACTTAACCTCACTCTTTAGTCTAGTTTAATCATGTTAGAATGGTTAAACATTTGCTTAACCTTACCCACTCCCCTAGTCAACATATTAAATTGGTTAAGTGTCCAGATTAACCTAACCCTACCCACCAATTTAGTTAACATGTTGAATTTGGTTAAGTATTAATTCAATTGACTTAACCCTATCAATCCTGACTCAGCCTTAATTTATTAATTAAAGCACCAACCACTCACATTAGGCAGATATTGTTGTTGTAACTGGACAGCCAGTCGGTTCCGGGCAGGTTTACACCACAACTCATGTCTAACCTCGGGTCTTTATTGAGCTCAATGCTTAACCACCCACATTGGATAGGTATTGTTGTGATTACTGGACAGCCGGTCGGTTCCGGGTAGGTTTACATCACAACTCAATCCAACCTCGGGTTAAGCATATCGTATTTTCTAAGTTTACATATTTGTCTCTTTTCAATTTTATATGTAAATGTTTTGTGGCCCATTATCCAAATTCGTTATTCTTGGGTATAATAATTTATACCACTTAAATTTCACAAGTCGTTGGCATGTGCCAAACATGCCAACACATATATTTTAATTAAACCCAGCGTTATTTTCCCCGTTTGTACGTTCGCAATATTATAACATATGTTGGGCTTCAACATTTCAGCCCAACTTAGAAACATAAAAAAGAGAGGCTTAGAACATGATATATTCTAAGTAACATAAAAGGGGTGTGTGAACGCATGAACTTGCAACATAGCGATTTAACTAACATAAATTATGTGGTGCATGAACTTGCAATATAGCGATTTAATTAACATAAATTAGTGAGACACTATAGCTTTGGATACTGGTTAGGCAGTATTATTAATACGGTAAGGCTATACTTTGATTTATATTATATTTTATCCATTTTGCTGTGAGATATTTTATGAGCTCTGAATATTTTATGCCTCTTTCATTTCCACAGGATACCAGAGCAAACCAATCCGAGTTTCGATAGATTAGAATTTTGAAAAAAAAAATTGGTCTATCGGAATTCGAGTTATCACATCAGGTATCACAGCGAGGTTTAGGATTCCTATATAAATAGTGAGTGAACGTATTTTTTTTAAGAATATAAATATATACTATATATACCTAGATCCATAGAGAAGCCCACTAAATTGAAAGAGTATAACATGGTGAGAAATGGGATGTTTGTTTTGTACACTAAAGGAATGAATAAGGAAACCTGAGACCCTTTGGTAATTTGGGTAGAGAGTATACAATGTACTTTGTATGGAAGGAAAGTGAATCCCATATGATTAGAATTTTGGGTTAGTAGCCTTGAAAACCATGTAAATTGGAAAAGGTTTAGAAGAGAAAAATGGATTAGGAATATATATAGTTGAGAGAATTGACCTTGGGGAGTGTCTAGGAAAGCCTAGAAAATTGAAAACCCGCTTTGTGTCTAACCCCATTGTTAACTTTTAAGAACTTGAAATTATAAAAGTTTTGGGAAAATGGTTTATGGTGTTTTCAAGTTTTAATCTTATAAGTTATAGTATTAAATATGTAAAGTATACATATTGAGTTTTGAAGAAAAATTCTCCTAGAAAAAGGTGCATATTACAGAGCATGTATAGCTCGCTAGTTTTCTTGTTATATTTCATACAGGAGTTTTTAATAAAGAAAGATTTTAAATCTCTATTCTAATGACGACCCATTTTGATAAATTATTTTTAAGATAATTTTGCTGGGTGCACAAAATAAGTGCAGGAATTAAGAATAGAGTGGATGTTCGCACCTTGTAGTAAGAGACTAAACCGATCTTGTTGGTAAGAACAAGTCATAAACCCGATTGAGAAAATAGTTGTCCATATCTACTCCAGTTTTGTGATTTGAAAAAAATGATAATTTACATTTTATTTAAGACGACATGTTTTATGGTTTGGCAATAGAAAGTTTTCATGAGGAAAATAAAGTTTTGACAATTTTAATTTTTGGAAGAAATTTTAAATGAAAAAGAAACGCCAAACCGTGTTTAAAAAAAAAGTATGAAGTAGGTAAGGGTTAGTGCCTAGGAAAAATGGGAAAAAGATTTTGAGGCTATAAAGTAAATAGCGAGAATTATGTTGGAATAATAGTGAGTTCCCGTAGAATGCGTAAGTATTGAAATCCTAGGGTGTTGCTTGGAATAATTGTTGGTACATAGCCACGACTAGTACCGACTACTAGATAGAAAAGGGAAAGTAAGTATTTAGATCCTGTTGCTAACTTTCATTTTAGAGGTCAAACCTGTTAGCGCATTTTTATTGGGATCATTCCGTTATTTGGTTGGATAGTTAAGGTAACACCTAAATTAGGTATGGATCCCATGGTCTGGACTTTTCTGTCTGAGGGGGGACATAGTCCCGAGATTCTTGGCCCTTAGTAGTAGCTGTGTTGGGTGTTTGTTCTCCTATTTTATTTGAAAGACTAGAGGCTTATTTAAATTTAAACTAAGATTAGATAATTAAATAAGCTTAGAAAAGGGAAAATGTACAGTTGGAAAAAGGAAATAGAAAATTCAGTTAAACAACAAAAATGGAAAATTATGAGAAAAGATGGATAAGAATAAAAATTTCCAAGATAAGATGAAAAAGAAAATCGGTAACAAAAAGAAAATTTCCTTTGTGGGATGTGCTTGGATAGGAAAATAGGGAATCCTTATAAATAGTTAACATAAAAATCCAAGTACGGTTAGAAAAAGGTTGAAAAAGAGAAAGGGAAGATGTGGAGTTTTCCGTTTTTCACCTTTTTATAACATAAGAAATCGAATTTAGAAAATTAGATTTTTTTTCTTCTGAAATTCAAAAAACAAAGTTAGTTGGTAGGATTATGGATGCAACAATTGGATGAACTATGCTCTTACTCAGTAAGAGTGTGGGAAAATTTGGATGAGAAAGCTTTTTGATTTTCAAAATATTGCATTCATATAGAACTGCCAGTATAATTAGGATGCGAGCATCATATTTTGAAAGGGTCTTTGAAAAACTTGCATACACATAGGAGGTGCCGCTTAGGCATACATGCATGTTGTACTTCACCTTACACAAGTGCATAATGTTTGCAAAAATTGGATGCACTCATGATGGATGTATATTATGCGAGGGGTTAACTGATTTTACCCTTATTAAATTTCGGGGACGAAATTTCATAAGGGTGGGAGAATGTAACACCCCGTATTTTTAAGATAATAAAATAAGAATAACTTAATTAAATATTCAAGAATAATAAAACGGACTGCGCCATTGCGTCCGTCTCGAAATTCTGGTCATGATAGACACCTGATTTGCGTAAAATGGACAACGTATGAAGAAGTTATGAGCATTAGAAGTTTGTATACATATAAGGAGCTTATACGTATATATGTATATATATTAAAATATCTCCATAAAATTCGAAAATCGGTTCAAAAATCTAAAATCGCGAGCGGGAAAGTTCGGAGGGAAAATGGACCGTTGGGGGTCGACTTAAAGGTCGACCCACCAACAGGGGGGGGGGGTCGACCCACCCGCGAATCTGGAACCTTCTTTTCTGACGTGGACGATTCTGGTGTTTTAGATTTTGATTTGAGGGTCCTAGTTCCTTCACTGCTCCTATAAATAAGACCCTAGGCCTAACCCTAAATCTCATAATTCGGCGGCTACGCTGGAGCTCCGCCATTGCTCCCTATCTCTCTCTCCCCTCAAACATATTCAGAAATTTAGAGTTATAAATTAGAAAATCTTAAATTAAGATCTGGAGGGAAGAGATTGGTGTTTTTATTAAAAGGCATTCATAATTACGTGAAAAGCAAGGTAACGTCCCAGATCCATTCTATTTATATTCTTCCTATTTTCTTTCCCTTTTCTTTAAATGAAAATAGTCGATCTACGTTATTAGGTTTCAAATCAAATTAAGGGGGAAAGGAAAACCATGGATGATAGAACGAATCAGATCCAAAATTTGGGAAAGCATGAAAGGTGAGTGGGTTTAAATTATAGCCTTTATTTAATGTTATGACTATCGTTTAACATTCCCCTTTTTGTGAAATTGCTAGTTTAATTATAAATTGCTGTTATAACAATTTGAGACGTTAATATGAATAGATCAGAAAATTCATATGTTGAATATATTAAATTATTGGAATGATTACATGTTGAAAAACAACTTGTTAGAATTGGTTAGAAATTAATGTTGTTCATACTACATGTTAATTTGTCACATGAACCCCACTTGTGCGAATTGGTACAATTATATGATTAAATGGCTACATGTTAGAATTGATTACGTGAATGTAATTTGGGCATAAATCAAACTATGATTACAGACTTATTTTGGGCATATAGTACATGAGGAATATGACTTGGAAAAAGGGGTATATACAGCTACAATTAAATAGTTAAATTTGTAAAAGAATAAATATGCCTAGGATTACAATTAGAAATTGTAACTGCACTTATGGCACGAGGTTAAGTTGCATTGGTGGCGGAAGTCTTCCCGGACCCGACCGGCATATCCAACAGCCACTAATGTTGAACGTAATATGAGTGGCCTAAGTGAAAAAATAAAAATGTGTAATGTTGCTAAGACACGAGGTTAAGTCAACTTGTGGTAGAAGTCTGCCCGGACCCTCCCGACAAATCCAGCGTCCACAAGTGTAGGCTTAGTGTGAGAGGTCCGGTGCTATATATATACATATATATGTATATATGTATAGATAACAAGATATAAATAAATGGCAATTATGGTAATTAATTTTCTAACTCAGAAAATATGAAAGGAAGGGATGTAATGAACTGAGTTAATGTGATAAGAAGGAGAAGTGATGTATTTCCCTAAATGCCCTATTTCTGAGAACGTGGTTGCAAGTAGGCCATAGTAACTAAAGTTAGAAGAGTAAAGAAATTACTTGCTACCACGGATTTAGATGGGAATATGTAATGAAAATAAATCATTGATTCCTTCTATCAAACTGATAATGTGCATGAAGTGTTTTCCTTAATTAAAATAAGGAACATATATTACAGTGATGAAGAATACTGGAATACAACAGTAAAAGAAAATGGTTTAAAAAAGGGAATGATAACCACCTATTATAAATAAATAACATTAATGAAAATGTTGTATAATAGGTAGACTTGTCTTAGGGACAAGTGGGGATTATAATCTAATAAGGAAATTGGATAACTGGTGAATTGAGTTAAGGGACACTTAATTGTAAATTAAGTAATTAGTAAATGGGGAAAAGCCAGAAACCAGTTGAGAAAAGGGGAAAATATGTTAAACATAGGAAGTTGTACTTAATTATAAATTAAGTAATCTGTAAGCTTGGAAGTCTGAAACCCATTGATAAGAATGTTTAGGCTTGTTCTAGGGATAAGTGGAAATTATAACATAGGTTATAATAAATGGCTAGAGAAACTTATTAATGGGTCTTAGTTAATATAACTAAGTTAATAAGTAAACAACGATAAGTTGTATTGACAATATAAAATGGAATTATGATTAAATGATAAAGGATGAGGAAAACTTATGTAACGAAATAAGTTATATTTAATCATAAATGGTAAGTGGCATGTTAATTAGAAAACATGTGAATTGGATATAATTAATTACATATTAAGTAAAATATGTTATTGTAATGATGAAATCAAACAAAAATATGAAAGAGATTGTAGATTACAGACCTTGGGCCATAATCTAGATAATAACATGTTGTGGGCTTATTAATAAACTTAAATGGATTAAGTTGTATGACTGAAATTAATTAGCAAGAGAAACTTGGTAATTTGAATAAGAATTCATTATGAATTGGAATAACCAAGTTAAAAAGGAAACCTGATGAGGTAAGGAAAGCGCGTAAAAGAATGTTTAGACATAGGGTCTAATAACATATTAAAGTGAGGCGCTTGAACCAGTCCGCACGTTTAAGGGTGAGTAACCCAACGGGGTAGATCATCGTGGTGTTTTAAGGCACGAGGGGGAGCGCACATTCATATGATTGTTCTGATGGTTCCGAAGGACTGGAAGGGGAAGCACGTGGCTTCCTAAGGTACGTAAGGTGCTCCTAGTAGTCCTCTGTGCGGCGGCAGATGTCTTAGGTTGTGCTCGCAGAGGTTGGGTCTGCGCGTAACTACTAGGTGGGTGGGCCTTGACTGCAGATGTAGCTATGCAGTCAAAATGCTGTGACGAGGTGACATCAGGGTGGTTCGGAGGTTGCCTCACTAGGAGGCAGAGAGAGGCAAAGGGTCACGACCAACAAGGATACTGGACTGTCGGATACCCGTCATCGGCAGCCAGTAGGATGCGGAAAGACTCGAGCTAAACCCAAGATACCATTCCACCCTTCACCATCGGGGTAAGGGGCTGATGGGAGACGCCACATGGATGTTTAGATTGTTTGCGTAGGGGCAATCGCTTAGCTCTGGTAGTCTTTACTAGTTGAGGGAGGGACCGAGGTGGGGCCATAGCCACCATGAAAATAAACCTTAGGTATATATGCATATATAGGCTCTTTAAAGACAGGCCTATACAAGTATGGAAAAGCTCCCGACCAAGTTCCGTGTTTCTTGTATCGCCCTGCCATGGAATTCATTGCACATTAAAGGACGTGCGATTGAGGCATCGAACTACAATTGAAGATACGTATGGTGGACAGTCTAGATACATGCTTGTCGGCTCTGGGTGGTGAATCATATACTTGAGGGCATTACTCCGGTATGGAGTCTGATTCGAACAACGGTGGTAGTCAGTATGTTTACGTAGCATAGTAATGATAGATATATGCTGAACGTAATATTGATATTCGTACGTCACTACGACGTTGGATGAGGGACTGCGTATATTTCGATGGTGTTACGGTGGAGACCGTGCGAGTGGGGTACCATGGGGTGTACTTCAATGTTGGGGGTAGCTACATATGTACTGTATTAGGTTAATCCACTGGTAAGTAAATGGGTGCAAGGTGTGTGTAGGGATGGCAAATAGAACCGAGAACCGAAAACCCGAACCGACCCGAAAAAACCCGGACCCGAACCGAACCCGATGGGTCTCGGGTCGGGTCTAGGTGATGAAAAACACATTTTAGACCCGATCAAACCCGACTCAAATGGACCCGACTCGAAAGAACCGACCAAAAAACATTGAAATACATGTGTATTTAGTGTTATAATCCAACCGAACCCGAACCGCCCTGACCCGAACCGAAGCTTGGGTCGGGTCGGGTCCAGATTTTTGAAAAGTATAGTTCAGACCCAACAAAACCCGACCCGCCTAGAACCGAGATCCGATGGATCGGGTCGGGTCTAACTGTCACCCCTAGGTGTGTGTAAGCCTTGAGTGCTGTTAAACCAAATAACCTAATAAATAAGAAAATATGATTGAACGATATACGTAGGATTATCCAAAGTGTATAGTTTAAACCCAGTCACCAGAACTTGTGTTCTGACCCCCTCCTCATAACATACTCGCAAGTTAGATTTGTGGCAAAGACATGAGACACTATAGCTTTGGATACTGGTTAGGCTGTATTATTAATACGGTAAGGCTATACTCTGATTTATATTATATTTTATCCATTCCGCTGTGAGATATTTTTTGAGCTCTGACATATTTTATGCCTCTGTCTTTTCTACAGGATACCAGAGCAAACCAATCCGAGTTTCGATAGATTGGAATTTTGAGAAAAAAATCAGTCTGTTGGGATTCGGGTTATCACACCTTGATTTACAAATTATTATTGAATTGAATTGCCTTCCAACCCAACCAAATATATTTGCATACTTTAAGTCCAAACCGATTTTTAATTCCGATCAACTCATTAAAACACTTTTTAATTAACTTTACAGGTAATCAAAAACCAAGGTTGTTGCAGACTCCCCCTTATATAAATTGTGTCCCTGAAATTTCCTAGAGAAGAACTTTATTCAACTTGATTTATTTCATCTATAAATGGAAATATATATAAGGAAATAGATCAGCTTGTGTTTAAAATTTCTTGTACTCGACATAAGAAAATAGAAAATCAAGATATGATCGCTCGATGAATTCTCTAGTTTCTCAAGTGCAGTCATAGGGATCATGAGAACATTGAATCTTAATGAGTTGTATATTCTTATTCCGAAGACGTTTGACCTCTGAAGCAAGTAGAAGCACAAGATGTTGCACAATTGATAGATAAGGAGAGATCTCAGGCTCCTTTAAACATGAGAATAAATAACAGAATTTGAAACGCGTAGGAACTTTCAAACTTGAGATACGTGAAACACATCGTGAATAACATAAAACTAGGCTGGAAATGCTACTCGATAAGTAACACGACTGATACACTCAGTGTTAGGAAATGGCCCTATGTATTGAGGATCCAGCTTCCCAGTCTAATCGAAACATACTACACCTTAAAGGAGATGCACGTCTATAAGCACGATCAACAGTAGAGAACTCAAGAATCTTCTATTGTTTTTTGTGTAGGATTTCTGGTGACTTTTGCCTCTTTGATCCTATCTCCAATAAAATAGTCTTCTCAGAAGCTTCACGAATGGAGTTGGGCCTAAAATCAGCTTTCCCCTGGACTCTAACAAACAAGAGGGTGATCGATATGGCCTTCCATATGAGGCTGCAAAAGGAGCCATACTAATATTGGACTTAAAGTTATTAATATAAGTAAACTCGAGAAAAGGAAGGTGATCTTCTTAAGAACCTTTAAAGCCAAGAATGCAGGCACAAAGTAAGTCCTCTAAGATATGATTCACCTATTCAGTTTGTCCATCGGACTATGGATGGTAAGCAATTCCGAGTTAAGCTTTGTACCCAAAGGTATCTGAAGAATTTGCCAGAAACTACTATTGAACATTGGGTCACGATCACTGACGATCAAAACAAGTATATCATGAAGTCTCATGATTTCCATTGTACAAAGCTTCAAAATAAGAGATTTCTTCATATTATGATTAATAAGTATGAAACGTGTTGATTTAGTAAAATGATTCACTATCACCTAAATGTTGTTATGGCCTAACCCGATCATGGTAAGCTATGGACGAAATCTGTAACTACCAATTTTTTTAGTTATTTGATTTTAAATATTAATTTAATTTTAAATATTTAATCACTTGGATTTTTGTAATTATTAACTTGAATTCCAAATTGTTAGTTATATAAACATTTGCATTTGTGATAAATATTAACTAAACGAATTCAATGATCTCAATTGATTCCTTCTAGTTAATTAATAGCAGCTATATATCCATTTCGTAATTTTATAAACATTAATAAATAACTTGGGTTTGAAATTGATATCCATATCATAATATAAATAATTTTTAATTATAAAATTAACATTTTTGCAAACTATCTCGAATTTTGGAAAAAAATAGTTTCATCGAATCTAGAATAGTGAATTATTGTAAGATGTCAAGTTTCGGGATAATCAGACATATCGCAAGGCCATGCGATCTTGAAACGCGTAGATTGAATTTTAGAATTAATTTAATATAATTTGATTTCAATTTTTCAATTCGACTCATTCTAAAATTTTAATTTATGGTGATAGGATTGATTTGAGAGTCGAAAGATAGCTGACTTGTAAAATGTGTTTACCTATTAAATATTCTTTTACTTGATTTGATAAGTAAATAAATTATAGGTATGTACTAACATCTTGCTTGCTTAACACACTTGATTTCACTTCCATCACTATTCAAACTCATTAAATTTTCCTTTCCCTCATTTCATTTTCCTCTCTTCTTGTTTACTATAAATGAAAGAAGCAAAATCCCTCTTCTTCAAAAATCAAGTCCGCCTAAGATAAAAACTAAAAGTTGTAAAATAAAAACCTTTGAAACGGTTTGAGTGTGATCTACATTTTCATATTGGTCTCCTTACATGCAACAGTGTATTTCGTTGTTTGAAATGCAGATTGTCCGACTATGTTTGTTAGGGAGGAGGTTAAGCAGAAGTTGGGTGAAGTAGAGTGTTGCAGTAAGCTTGTTGGAGCATGTTACAGCTTTGGTCGGATTCTGGCTCCAATAATCAATTGAGGAGTGCAACAATTCTTTAGTTTTGAAGCCTACCATATTGCATTGCTAGAGCATGGATTAAGCCCTCCATGGTGGTGGTGTTTGTGTAAAGCTCGAGGAGAGGAGAAGTATGGAAATTGTTTTAGAGCATTTCATAGTGGAACAACGGCGTGATCGGCGGAGAGGCCGATCATTTTATTTTGTGCTGTGAAAGCTTTCGGCAGGAACACAAAATGGACTAGAAGATGGAATGACATGGCAAGGTATTTGTTTACTAATGATGGCTAAGTTATACATAATTTATTTAAGTTAATCATTAATTTAAAAACTTAATTTCTAACTAATGCGAACTCAGATTCGAACGCCATCATTTTTGTTGAACTCATATAATCAATAAACTTGTGTTAGAGTTAGATTGATAATTTATGATATTTTTGGAATTTGGGCAAAAAAATCGAGCGTCCGTTCGATTTTGGTCCAAACCAAAATGTAGCAGTGATAATTGAAATCTAGGTGAGTAAAACTCACCATTTATATTTATCATTATTATTTAAAGTAGATTCAAAAATATTTTTTTAACCGGCATTTTGTTCCAGTTTCCAAAAGCATACCAAGGCTACTCGACTCGGCCCATCGCGTGGCACCAAAGCCCAAAGTGTCGCCAAAATGCTAAGGATTCAAACCCGAAGGAGTCGTGTGAGCGTAGACCTCACAATACCTCATAATCATCATTTTGCATCCCTCATTTCGCCTCCCATAAATCTACATCCCTCATTTCGCCTCTCATAAATTCACATCCTACAGCTCGCTTTGCATCCCTCTAGAAGAGCGTATTTTCGATATTTCGCATTCCCCGTTCCATAGTCCTCATCGTACTTCGTATCCTCTAGGATAAGAATTTTGTATCCCTCAGAGTACAAAATTTCATTTCCTAGGGATATGTATCCCATAACCCCATAGGATATGAGATATCACATCCCCACGGGATACGAAATCTTTTGTATACCACTATCTGGATGAGAAATTCCTTCAATCGCCTCTTTGAGATGCAAAATTCCTACTGTGGTCCTCAAATCTCACCTACTCCCACATAATTCCCTACCTATAAATACTCCCTACCTCATACTTCAAAAGGGCTGGTATTTGCATGATTTAACGGCTCTTGAAGAACCTTTGGACACCATTAACGGTAGCTTAAGCCTTGAGGAAGAAAAAAAAAGAACTATTTTCTTCCAAGACTTCCTATGTGCAAAATATGACTCCCGAATACTTAATCAAATTTTGTACACAAATGTTGTAATGATTTCCAACACTTGTAACCTTCAATTGTAAATAAAAATTTGAAGACGCTTCAAAGTGGACGTAGTTTCAATACAAACCGAACCACTATAATCTTTTTGTTCTTTGCTTACTGCACTTACTTCTTTCATACGCGAAACATTTTTCTTGTAATCGAGAATCTTTGGGAGTGACGAAAATTTTGCATGTTAACACTTTGGTGCTTTCATTGAGAGATTTACTCACTTCTTTCCTTCTGACATCCATCTCAACTTCAAAGCGCTACTTAGGTTTTCTTGACCCATTTTCTGAGCTTGCTTACGAATTAAGATGGCTAGGAAAGGAAAGATTCCAAGATCAAAACATCCACAGCAGCTGACACTGCTACTTCTCCTCAGCTCCAAACTTCGGAACTTTCGACCGACGTGAATGTCGCTACTTCCTACGATCCTGTCGCTTCGATAACCCAAGCTCACCTCTTTGAGCTCAACAAGAAATTTGAAGACAGGACTCGAGAGCTAAAAAACCAGTTGAGGAAAACATCAAGTTGATGCAGCAATTTCAAGAAATTCAATGCAACGTCGATCGCCACCAACTCAACATTAAGTCCATCCAGATCTATTCCAACTTTCAGCTCATCGTATGCCAAGTGCTGGGCGAATATCAAACCAAGGGGGAACGACTTGCTTCCTACCTTGCCCGGGTCCACGAACTGCTGACCAACTTCTGCCACTATATCATTACACACATCCCTCAAGAACATAATGAGAAGGTTGATTCATTGGCCAAGTTGGCAAGCTCTGGGGATACACAACTCTTATGATTTGTCCTAGTTGAAGCGCCTGACTCTCCCAGTATCGATCAGATGCAGACTGATTCGATATCAACGACGGAGACTGATCCCAAATACGAGTGTCGGATGACACCGATCAAGAACTACTTGCTTCATGGAATCTTACCTGATCATTCCAAGGAGAGATGACACTCATCCGCAAATCATCATGATACATCATTCAAGATGCAGTGCTCTACCGAAGAGAATTCTCTATTCCATTACTCCAGTGTGTATCCCACAACGACGCCGACCATGTATTGCTAGAGGTGCACGAAGACGATTGCGGCGATCACACTAGGGGGAAAACTTTGCAAAGAAGTTTCTCAGATGTGGCTATATTTGGCCAACACTTGACTGGGATGCAACAGACTACACCCATAAGTGCGACAAATGCCAGAGGTTTTCTAAAATTCCAAGAGCCCTGCCTACCGAGCTAACGCAGATGGTCAGTCCTTGGCCGTTTGCCACGTGTGGAATTGGAATCGTCGGAACTCTTCCGATGTCCAGAGGCGATGCAAGGTATGATATCGTCGTAGTTGATTACTTTACCAAGTGGGCCAAGGCCGAGCCTCTTACTACATACTACCAAGAAAGTGATCAACTTTGTTGTCTGTAACATCATATGTCATTTTGGAACCCCTAGACTATGATTTCTGATAAAGAAACCTAATTCGAAAGTGACGAGTTCAAGACCTTCTGCCGACGATACGCATTGAGAATAAATTCTCAGTAGTAGCTCATCCTTAAGCCAATAGGAAAGTCGAGGCTGTCAACAAAGTAATCAAGTCCATCATCAAGAAGCATTTGGCAAAGGCCGGAGGCTTATGAGTAAAAGAATTCCCTCTAACCCTTTGGGCTTACCGAACTACTCATAAGTCGACGACCAGTCACACTCCTTTCGCTCTCTCCTATGGATCTGAAGCCGTCATTCCCATTGATCTCAAGATCCAATCTCATCAGGTCATTTACTATTATTTAATGACTAACCAAGAGCATCTATTGGAATCACTTGACTTACTCAAGACTAAAGAGGCAAAGCTGAACTCAGAGGCATCGCTCAACGACAACGAGTCGCCCGGTACTTCGACTCCAATGTCCACCCAAAGTACTTTGACATCGACGACCACGTTCTGAAGCAGATCTTTCCGACACCGACCTATTTCGGTCCTAGCTAGGAAGGTCTGTACATCATACAACGGAGGCTTGGAGATGGAACCTTTAAGCTAACGACCGTTGATGGCGTCGAGCTACTAAGAGCATGGAACAACGAACACCTCCCCCACTACTTAACTTAGTCTATTGTATAGATTTACTGCTTTCCACCAATGTCTTGTTATCAAACTTCAAGGCATTGTAAAGTAAAGACCATTACTGCCAAAGTTATCAATAAAGAAAATTTTCAAATGTCTATGTACTTTGTGTGTTTACTTTCTTCATAGTATGCTTGAGCAACTATTACAACCGACTTGCCTACACAAGCGCACAACACTGGATCAACACCTCGAAGCTTGGAATCGATTCTTACTCAACTCTCGAACCAACGACGAGGCCGAGTATAAATAACACAACTCGAGTCTCGAACCAATGATGAGGCCGAGTATAAATAACTCGGAATGCCCATTAACTTGAGTATCCAACCACGTTCCTAGGCCTCTGGACTTGGGGGCAACCCACCAACCGAGTGAGTGTGACATCTTCCTCCCTTGAACTCTTCCCGAACGAAATGATGGGAGGGCCTAAAGAACGAACCAACAACGTCCACCTTGCCTCCTCACGACTCGGGACCAATGACTGCAAGAGGATCCTGGGAGAGGAGACACCAAACTCGGACTCCGCATGATTCAAGGCTCCCAGAATTAAGTTTAAATAAAGTTTTAAATGTAGATTTCTAAAATACTTTTATTAAATTAAAATAATTTCATAAGTTCATAAAATACTTTCAAGATAGACCAACGGTTTTGGTATATAATTTTCTACCTAGTCCAAGTGATATAGATATATATATACACACACACACACACCCCCCATTTCAGCTCATTAAATATTGAATTTCCGGGTATTTATCGTTTCAACCCACATCCCATTTAATTCAGTTTTAAATTCCTAGATCTATACAGTGGTTCGTGTGTGTATATATACATACATACATACATACATATATATACATATATATCATTTCAACCGACGAAGAGTTCACTAATCTACATGGAACTTGCAGTGTGAAAACAAAATAAATATAATATTACAAGTATCACTGCATCATAATATATCACACGATCAATAATCACTTGCAATAAATTTTGTCATATACGTCAAAAGTGTGCGGGTCATATGTAACAAATTTATAATAGATAAATCTGGTTCGCTAGAGCAATCTTAACATTTCATATACATTTCAAGAGGTGTCAATTCACTAAATGAAAATGTTTATTGTGAGTGAGACTTCTTATCTTGCGTGGAAAATAAAAAGGAAGATGATTTAGGCTGATACGGACATGGATACAAAAAGCAAAGCACAAGTATACACTCTCTAACACTATGTCACGAATAAATTTGCAAGAAATATCCCAAGAAATTTAAATGATGAAACCAGAGGGGTTTTGGCTAGGGAAGATGGATTTATGTTTTTACCAAAATTTACAAAACTAAACAAAATTTGGATCATTTTAAAATTTATTTTTTAAATCAGTCAACCTTACAATATGGAAAATTTATAAATTGAAAGGTTGTTGTAAGTTCTTTTGCCTTAAATATATATAAAAAAACTGGTTTTTGATAAAATTTGAAGAAGATACGACCAAAACAACGACAATTAAAATTTTGAATCAGAATTCTAGATCCAAAAATGTGTCTAAAAGATTCATATTCTCAGCACATAATATTTTGAAAACTGAAAAAGTATTCAACATGAAAGCAGTAGATAATTAAATTCCACCTAATTTGATATAAAAGAAAAAGTGGATTTGGTTTCTCTAATAGGAAGTTATAGTAGTGGGAACATAGGTCTAATTTCTAAGCTAAAATAGAAAATCACAAAGAGGGGAAAAGGATTGTACCTAGGTATTTAAGGTTTGGCCAAGGTTGTTCAGGCAGGGCCCGCTTGCTCAGGGAGAAGAGAGGTCGGACGGTCATGGTTAGGTCGATAGTGGAAGTCCTAGGTGGCGGTGGCGGCGAAGGAGAGAAAGGGAACCCATGAAGAAAAACAATGGTAGTTGGAAATTATAGTTCAAGGTTTTAAAGATTTAAATTTAAAATAACGAGAAGAGAGATTTGAATACAAAATAAATGACAAAAATATATTTTTTGCCTTGATTTGATTTCAGATATAAAGGAATTTACAAAAAGGAAAGTTTGAGGAAGAAGAAAGAAGAAATTCGATGAATAGAAATGACCCGTATTTTAATTTTCTTAAAGTCTATTCAAATTTCAAAACATAAATTAACTACGATGTGGTGAGATGGCAAATTTTTCTCAAGAAGTGAAAGGAAAACTATAGTAAGTAATTCAGCAAAGTGTGAGAGAAGTACATGATTTTTATCTGTTTGTGAAAAGGGAAGTTACAGAATATTAAGTGACAACTTAATAAAAGGTGTCCCCATAAATTCAATGTACCCATATCAAATTCAATACCAGCATAAATACCAATAAGAATGCAAAAGAATATGTAGATAAGGTACAGATTTAATATGGACAAATATACATATGACGAACACTGTCCATTTTTGTATGTCTTTACAGTTAAAATGTGAATTTCAGACGAAGAAATCAAATTTTAATGAAAAATGCTAGGCACTAAGAATTTAATATATATTCATAAAAAACTCTTAAATTTGCAGCTTGTATTCATATTTTAACCAATTTCGAAAAAAAGCTTGACATTTTTTGAAAATTTTATATTTTAGTAGATTTGGTAAATTAAAATACTCAGTAATTCAAATACTTATTTAAACTTTATGAATTTACTTAAGTTCAAATAACAAATTGAGTCAGTTTATAAAAAATTCTGATTTAAATAGTTGTTTAATTCTATTATTCAAATGGTACTTATTTTTGTTCATATACAAAATCAAATTCATTTATCTCATTATAATTCAGTATATACTAGAATTTTAAAAATTAAAAATTTAAATTCTAATCAAATCATTGATTTAAATTATATTAAAAATTTAGGTTGTTAAAATATGCCATCACAAATTAATAAAATACATGTCAAAGTAGGAAAAATAAATAATTCCTAAGGAGGATAAGATATTTCCAAGGTACTACAAGAATTAATTAAGACTTGATTCAAATTTGATGAAGATTTGATTAGTATTTTAGGTTGGCAAATCTACGCTATAAATACCCATGTAATTATATTGTAAACATCATCCAATAATTGAGAACTCTTTTTCTTCAATTTGTATACTCCTTGTAACAACCCGGATATATGAGTACTCGGGGTAAACAGATCAGAATATGTTTTGTGACTTTTAAAACCAAGAAGGATGTAAATATGAGTTCAAATTGTGACTTTTGTAATAATTTAAGTTGGAAAATAAATAAATTTGTAATTAATAGAGTTGTGTGTCATAGGATAAATTAAATGCTTTTAGTATAATAAGAAAGTTATTCCAATTCATGTGTGCAAATTATGTTTTGAAAATTAGAGTAAATATTAAAAATATAATAGGTTGGTTAATTATCAATATTAAAGTGCCAAAATATTTTCGATATGAAGTATTAATTTGTTTTAATAAGAAAATTAACAAATTATGAATTTGTGTTGGAAAGTGTAAGTTGTGGAATTATAAAATGAAATAGTTTGGTAAATTATGGTAAATGGTGGAATAAATTGTAAATTGTTGCTAAAGTGAATTTTGGTGAAAATGGTGTTTGTTGAATTTAATATGAATAAAAATGTATAAAAAAGTAAATATTGATTTGAAATCAATATTCGAGTATATTGTAAAATGTTTGGTGAGGTTTTGTGTTTATTTCATTAAGAATATGGAGTTTATGTTGATCTGAATTTAAGAATGTTAGTTATGGTCAACTATAAGTGTGAAATTAGTGTTTTTGTAAAATATAATCTTAGTGTTGTTTATTAAAATTAAAAATATTTTAAAATTTACTCAATCATGTGTGTGTATTTTTGGAAAATTTAACTTGTGCTTGTAAAAATGGGTTTAAATTGGGTTGATAATGTTTAAAATTATGTGTTTATGCCTAGCAAGCCAAATATACAAAGCACTTGAGTTATTAAGTATGGAATGGATAATGCAAGCCTAAAATCCATTGATATGTGTATGGAGATGGAAATTAGGACGGGCACAACACTTTTTTTTTGGCCAAGCGGACTGGTTTTATATCTGTTGTGCAACTTTTATTAAAAATGAAATAAAGTACAGGTGTTAAGCTAAACACTTAAACAACTAGCTAGCTACATCTATGCACGGAAGAAAGCATAGCAGTTTAAAGTACATAAGAAGTACATTTTGAAATTCATTAAGAAATACATAATTGTGAAGTCTTTGTTCATTCATGTTGCACGAGTGCAGATGAAGCTCCATCCCCTGCAACCAAGTCAATCATTGTCAAAAATGCTTCCAACCTCCATTATACTCTTCTTGCTCCTCGTTATATAACCAGGGTGTGAGGCAGATGAAGGAGAGTGATGGTTTTGTGTGGCTAAAACAGTGCTGTCATTCCTTGGCGGTGGATCCTTATGCCAGGATGTTGTGCTAAGTGAGCATAGGGGTTGGCTGGTCTTCTGATGACACTCTTTTCATTTGACTTCATTTGCACACTGCTACAGCCAGAAGCTTCAACAGCATTACTTAGCTTCTCAGGAGATGAAGGCATGGCAGCTTCTTTGCTTGCAAGAGATGGAGACTTGTTGAGAAATCCTGGTTTAATAGAAGTGGATGTAGACTTGTTTTTTGAAGTTGAATCTGAAGCAACACCAGAAGCAACATCAGCTTCTTTACTTCGCACATGCAGCTGCTATTATACCTAAATTAGTGCACACATCAGTAACTTCAGTGCATGCATCATCACATGTCGGGTTGAATACATTAGTGAGCAAATCTCCAATCCTTTGAATTTCACCTTCCTCATACTTAGGATCTATACCATTTAAATTACCAAAATCAAAACTGCGGGAAAGAGCTTCGAATCTGTTGTCAGTACCAATCAGCATGAACTGCCTTGCCTCTAACATTATTAGCAACATGCTTATCTCCATTTAGATTACCTCTAACTTTATTGTTTACTTCTTTAATATAGGCCACACTCTTTTCAATTTTGTTGTTCTTCACTTTAGGTCCAGTGAGCAAGCACTTATCAATAGTGTGACTAAAGCATTTGCAGTTTCCACAAATGTCAGGTCGCCAAATATATTCTACTAAAACAGGCTTCTTAGTACCATCCGACAGTAGTACTGGAAACTCGCTAGGAAATGAACTCATTGGAGTTATTTCGACTAAACATTTAGCAAACATAAGTTTATTAAGCGACTCTATAGTGCATCTATACATAAGAACTTAACAATATGAGACTCAAGCCAACAAATTCCAGTTCTCGACCAAGCGCAAAGAGGGATATTGGTAAGTTTAAGCCACACTGGCATAGTTTTGACACTACTACAACCGATATTACAGTCCCATAGTTTGATGATAAACAGCTTGGATTTGATAATAACTGGATCTGAGTTAAGAATCCTCCTCCTATCTTTAGGATTTGAAAATAGAAAAAAGAATACTTTACCAGTAGATTTAACCTTGATACCACCAACTAGCTTCCAATGCCTTTGCAGGAATGTTGTCACAGCAGTGAATGAGAGTGGAGCATCCAAGAAGAACCCGACAAGATAGTCTTTCCACACCTCTCTACCTTCTTCGTAAATAGCTTCATCAGGAAGCAGTGTATTGCCAGAATAGCGAAGCGCGATAGTAGGAGGAGATAAAATACCAACATTCTTAGGTTTGTATTCAAAAAGTGAGGTCAATCTACGGTTACAATTGACTGGCAGGGGATGGGAATTAGTCGGAGATAAGGAAGGAAGCGGCGGCTCAGGAGAAGGCGGGACAGGTTGCGGCGGTATATGTAATAAGGGAAGGTTGGAATTGATAGAGTTGAAAGGTATTGAGAGGCTCGTTGAAGAAGGTTGAGTGGAAAGGACGAAGGCCATTGTTGAGGGGCTCGAGTGAACATAAATTATTGATTAAGTAAAACTCTCGATGACACGACACTTTCATTTGTTATTACCGCCTCTTTCCTCAAGTTTAGATTTTAACAGTGAAAGTCATGGCTTCCTCTTCCTTCATATCACCTTAAACCATACCTAATCCTATATGAAATCTAAAAAGAGATATGTACTCTCTTTTCTCATTAATCCAGTTTGAAGATTCAAGCACTCATCTTTGGAACTGGAAGAAAAAGGAATTCTCAATAGCCTACAGTGTTTGTATGTAATGGTTCCTTTCTCCTACAGGCTGTTAATGTTGCAAAATCCAATCTTGCATCTATTCCAGGGAAAATCTCTAATGGACCAATCAAGGTGAGTTTTAAAACTCACACTTTCTAATTTAGATTGAGATTTCAAAGTTAGAAATTTCAATTTTGTTTGTTGCATGTTCATTTGTGAATTGCTATTAGTAAATTAAGCACATCTCTTTCGTTTTAAATTGGAATTAGGATGTTTTTTGAAGTTATAGAAAGCTTGAAAAGAATGTGAAAACTTTCATGTTTAGCACAATCGAAATTTTGAGAGTAGTGAGTCAAGAAATTTGATTCAAACTTACTTCCCTATCACTGTAATTTTCTGGGCTTAACATTGCATGTAATTTGGGCATATCTTTCTCATTTGGTGTCCAAGTTAGATGGTTTTAGATGTTTCGAAAAGCTTAGACTTTGTTTTAAAAGTTTTATGTTTTTAGTTTTTTTTTTGGAATTTCGAAGTTAGCTTAGTCAAAATCGAGTTTTTCAACTATTATCCTGAGAGCAATGCAAATAATTGCTTTGTGTTTGACGCTAAAACTAATTTAACCAAATCATTCACGTTTCTTAACCAAATTCAATAATTTTTGAAGTTTGGAAAGCATAGTGGTTGTTTTACAATTTTCATGTTTATATTTTGTTTACTTTAGATGTTTAAGTGGTGAAAATTCCTTTCTTTACTACTGGACTGTCAATGAAAGATAGTGCTATTATATTAAAACCTAAAAACTATTTTAATCATTTCTTTGTCGTTACTAATAAGAATTCGATAATTCTTGATGTTACAGAAATCCAAGATCATCATCTCCAACTTTTGTGTTTTGAGTTTTGTGACATTCTGTGGTTTATGTGGCCAAAAATATATTTTTGTATCGCTGTCCTGAGATTGAAATGATAGCTGTAGTGCAATCTTGATCCAAGAATTGTTTTAGTAATAACTTTTTCATTACTGACTGAAATTTGATAATTCTTGAAGTTCTAAAAAGCTTATAACTGATGCTGCAATTTTTATGAGTTTTGCATAGTTTTGAGGTTTAAGTTGTAAAAATTCCAGTTTTTCGTCACTGGCTTGTAACTAAAAGATAGAGCCAATATATTTGAATCTAAATACTATTTCGATCATAAATTTTTCGTTACTGATCGGAATTTAAAATTTTTGGAATTTTGGAAAGCTTAGGTTTTGTGTTACAAAATTTATGTTTTTAGTTTTGTGTCGTTTTGAAGTTTAGATGGTGAAAAATCCACTTCTTTGTCGTTGTTGTCATTAAAAAATAGAGCGAATACATGTGAATTTGAAAACTATAACCAAGTATTTTCATGACATTTATGCACAAGTTAGCTCAAATTTATCCATTTAACTTGTGCACATTTTTGTTTGAAGTATTTTATTCGATGGCTATCATACGCCTAAAACTCTTGATTATTTGTTTTTTTGATTATGCTAATTTCATATGTGTTTTGTTGAGATTTGTCGTTCTTTCTGTGTTGGTTTCCTACACCGTATACGTTTTTAGAAAGTGATTTTAAAGCGAAATTTTATTTATTTATATATGTATGTATGTATGTATTTTGTAGCTTTGAGACAAATTGGTTCTCATAGTTTTATTTTAAAATAAATGTCTCGTGACACTATTAAATCTATATTTTCCAATTATAAAGGATTTTAAAGAAATGATTCACATGAATTTGGAATCTATTTCTAATCCCGTTTTTGCTAAACAAAGAATTTTCCATATATTAAAATACACGTTTCTGCACCCTTCGAGAAGGCATGTGTGACGACCGCATACATCCCCTGCACTAAACAAGAAGAATAATGCACTGAAAGGGGTGCCAGGCAGCTATGGACGATCATCAGAGTAGGTAAACAAAAGCGGAACCTATCATAACTCACAGCGCAAGGATAAAATATAGTAGAACATATACAACAGGTAGTAATAATGAAGCAAAAAACACTAGACTTTCATAACAACCAGAAAGTAATATCCATACACTTGGAAATAATGTTTATACAAATTTCCTCACTACAACACTCAGAGAATAACAAACAACAGAAATCCAAATACTATATAGTAAAAAGATAGCACATCCGCCTCCTGCTCGCCTCCGAACAGCTACATCGTCCACATTAAGCAATCACCTGCCACCTAGTCTGCTCATCGATAAACGGATGAACAGCCCAAGGTAATATGAGGGAAACATAAAACCTTGAGTCAGACAACAGTCTTAGTGAGCGATAAAATAGCTAACAAACTTCATCAATAAAGTATATGAGAATAGGTATATTAACAAACCAATCTACCAAACATTAAGAAGAACTCAGCTCCGGTCTTCCCCACATTAGACAGTGATAGCCCTTACATCAAACAATTCAACCATTCATCCATGGAAACCAGAACACCCATTCAATCATGGTAAAGCACTCATGACATCCAGGTTATATATCTCAAGTAAACCATCCTAATCGAATTCAACATCCCTCAAGCACAAGCCTAGAGGCCTAAACCAATATCAGACAAGCACCCAAGGGACATCTACTTTGACGTTGGACAATCTACATGAGATGGTACAAACAGAGCAATCAAACAGTCAAACATCCATGACTGACTCTGGCTATCACCGCCAATCCTACTTTGAAACCATCGTTAATCATATGACGGCCCATCATGACTGCCATATGTCAAGGGCTAATGGTAACCCCAGTTCTAGCACAACTCCATATGCCTTCATGACTCGTATGTTTGTCTTCTCAAATTTCGACAACTAGGCCCTTCACGACTGCCCAAGGTACGAGGCCCTTCATGACTGCCCAAAGTACCCCTGCTTTGAGTCTGCTAGAACTTACAATAACGATAATCTCTCGGCCTTCACATCTCTAGCCATCAACTCGAATAAATATTCATTAACTCAAGTGCCCTATGAGTATCCATTATCCACGAACTCAAAACACCCTTGAGTTGACTTCCCATTCGTTGCTTTTAACTGACCAACGAATATATCCAACACTTTGAATATTCCCACTTGAATCTACTTTGTAGTTACACATCACTGAGCCAACATACATCACTGTGTTGCGGCTTGGGTTCGGAGGGTTGCCCCCAAAAAATATATTTTTTCAAACCTTTTTGTTTAAATCTGAGTCATAACCGAAAATACATTTTTTTAGAAAATGACCCTGTGCGACCAACCAGAGATCGACCGACACTCTTGAATGCTGGACCCTCTCCAGACCGACCCTTTCACTTGAATGCTCGACCGACCCGCCTTACTCCAAAGCATGACCGACCCAAACAGAAACCAATGGTCGACCCACCTCCACGTAAGTAGTCCGACCCAACTGGTAGCATCGGACCGACCCAACTCCTGGATAGTAGACCGACCCAACCCAAACGAGACCAGACTCACAGGCCTGCTCAACCAACCTACACCGAGACCGACCTAACCCAAAATGAGACCGACCGACCAGGGCATGGAACCGACCCCTCTTCTGACTTGTTACCCAAGACAAGTTTTCGGCTCGGCTGACCCAACCTCGACTGACCCAAAACCTGCACCACCCTAATGCAACTCCGATTTTGACAAAACCTCTCCAATCGACACAATCAATGGAATATACTTGCCCAATTCATTCAACACAATCATAAGCATGTTGTGAAGTCACTAAAAACATGAATACGACGATTATCATTAAAATTATGTAAATTCACCAAAAATAATAATAAATGAACATATGATCTAAATCCGGATCTAACTTGCATAAACATATGAAATGGCATTGGAATTATCGGTTCAAACTTGCTACAATAGATCATAGGGTGCACTACAACAAAATGACCCTATTACAACGGTGGAACACCGTTGTAATATACATTTTACAACGGTGGGCAAACCGTCGTGTATTAAGAAGTTGTAATATACTAATATTTTTTACAACTTTTTTGCACTGTTGCAACACCGTTGTAATATGTATATTTTACAACTTTTTTCCACCGTTGTAAAATATTTTATTACAACTTTTATTCCCTGTTGTTGTACATTCTGTTGTAACATCAAAGCATATGTATGACAACTGGTGATTACAGTTGTGACTTCGAAAATATTACAACTATTTCACACTGTTGTAAAATATTTTATTACAACTTTTTTTTCTGTTGTAACTTACATACACCTTACTAATATAAAGAATTCACATATATTAATAATAATATGATTCATATTTCAATGCAATAAATACAACTATACAAAATCCTTCATACATATTAATTAACAAAATATTCGATCAACATACACATAGTACATCACTAACTAAACCCGTCATAAAAAAACATGTGACTTGAAGTCATCTTTCATTAATATACATCACTATGAGTAATACAAACATAATGGAATTGATATTTGCTCACAATGTTGCTGGTCTTGCAATGGTCTTCATTCTCGAGTTAACTTCCAATGAATTTGAGATTTTCTTGCAATGCTGCAAGTCTTCTTGAATTAAACTATATGAAGTAACATATTAAGCAATAAGAATGAAGTATATTAACGTATGAAGTAACCTAAGCTATAAATGATGTTAACAACAGTTTAAGCTTTGTGTCGCAATAGATATCATCAAAACCATAAAATAGGAAGTTAGCTATCATAATTTCATACGGGATAAGATAAGTTTTTCAAAAATGACATGTTTGTTCAAAGCAGTTACTAACAAGCCTATCAACAAAATAATTCCCATTCAGAGTCATGAATCCTCCGCAAATGATGTGTGTTATGCAACCTGAAAACAGAAGACATGTACCATCAGTTTTTTACCTATATCTATGCTTTAGCTAACACACACAAAAACAGCCCCTTAAAGTTTAATGCATTCCAAAGGTACAAGAACCACCACAAAAATGTTCAGATGTTAAAAATAACACAAGAAACACTACCAAGAGTGAAGAAAAAGTAAATAGCACTGATTTCTCGTTTAAAATTGAATACGGTAGTATTATTATTAACCAAAAAAGAGAGGAAGACCTGTACATGGAAGCAGGCTACAACACCTGAAACTATCAGCATTGCCAAACATTTCTGAATCCCTGCAGCTTGTCTCTATCATGACCATTATATATTTCTACTGTTGTGGTCGTTGTCTCCTCTGTAAATAACCAAATTAGATGATTCCAATAAATTTACAGCCACAATGACCATCACTCATTAATTATTCCATCATGAATTAAAAATGTTGAAATTGGCAAAAAGCATGCTCCTATCCTCATCAGCTTCTCAATGATATGCGGTCTAATAACATTTATCTTATGCATCATGGTTGAATGCACACTAGATCAAAAACTGTGACTAACTTACTCTAGACGAAAAAAAATTACAGCTTTATAGGTGATAATAATATTGTATGCCCTTATTTATCATGATAATGCTGACAGGCCGATGAATAAGCCACTAATCTAAGTAATTAGAAAGTAAAAACTTATATGACCAAACCTATTGGATACCTGAGTTATTGAATAAAGAAACAATTGCCAGTTGCGGCCATAGCCCCATTGTCGTTGAACACTTCTCACCCATCAACGTCAGCATCAACAACAAGGATTCCCCAGTACGCAGCAACCCATGAACCGCAGCTCAAAAAACCTCTGTTCAGTCAACTTGATATTATGGATAGTCTATTGAATCAATGATTAGTCGACGATTTATGATGTTCAGTGGACTGATGTATGTTATATTAAAAAATGTATGCATATGCACAGATTGGCTTTCAAATACATGCTAATAAGTTGAACATTCGCTGCAGACATCATACCTTAAGATGCTCGGAGTAATGTTTCATAAGTATTCAAAACACCAATTCCTTTGCCCTCAACATCCTTGGACTAGGAGGCATAATTCCAAACCCAATATTTATGTCTTTTATTAATAGTTCCAATCTGATGCAAATGCTGGTAATAGTTCAGCAGTACGAATTGATGAATGCTGGTAATAGTTCAGCAGTAGGAATTGATGAATCCAAGTGGAAGTGATTATGTAAAGCCTGTTTCTTCCATTTACTAATTGTACTAGTAAATTCTATGCAGCCAATGAAAACTACAAAAGCTGATGTTAATAGTGAGAACTACAAAGCTGATGCATTAGTAAAGCTGGAGTGAATGTCAGCCGCAATTTCATTGACTGGCTATTATTACAATCAGGTTTCCTAATCTGCACGTCTATGACCCCTGAGTTAATTACCGTACATATAAAAGCATATTGATCTGTATTTCAAGAATGAATTATTAGAAAAAGTAATGCACATTATATGGTTTACAAAGACTTCACAGAACATATGGGCCAAGTCAAGCATATTTTGTATTTATTTGTAAATGGGCTGTAGGCCATTATCTGTACATATATAAATAGATCATCATATCATGCATTTTGATTCATTCAGAAATAATACAACTTCATTCTATCTTCTCAAATATATCACTGCTCGATTTACAACAAACATATCTCCATTTAATCATAGCAAAATTATATTTTGGTATCAGAGCCACCTAAGAGCTTAACGACCATATCCTGATCAAGAATGCAACGTATAACACTTCAGGGTGTTATCAGTATACAGTTCCATCAAAAAAATCTCATCATTTGGAAGTTGTCTCATCAGAGATCCAAGGATCTCATCATCTGAATTCCTGTATTCAGATCATTATACTATTATTTTATTCTTTCGTTATGTATTATACAAATTAATGTGTGAAGCAAACACAAAGTAAAAACAGTCATAGAAAAATATATATCACATTTACTAAATATCATGGGTCTAAATATCAAATATAAAAAGGGCAGCATGTTAACCTATAAGATAGGGAAATATAGTGATGTTATGGATGGATACCTAATATTGTAGGAAGGAAAACAATGGTGGGATTTGAAGTACCAAGATCGCCGAAATCAAGCTACAACAACCCAATCCCAAGCATGAAGAAGAAGCTCAGGATCCACCGCTCGTTCCACCGCACCTGCACAACTCTCTTTTATGCTCACATCGGCAGCCACCAGACCAGTTCTCTGCTTCAATTCAAGGAGAAGTGATGAGATTTTAGGTGAACATGTGAAACATCAGCAGCCTACATCTTATCAGAGAAATGGTGCATACATCTATTTTCCTATAGCGGTAGCATCGTGAATTCCAGATCTCGCATGTAGGAGAATATTAGCCGATAAATGTTTTGGAAACAACAACTCCAGTGTGTTAAGGCGAGACTTCGTTGAGGGGAGGAAGAGGATCTATTTTTGATTTAGGGCTGGGATAGATTTCGATTTTGGGTGAAACTTTGTTGGAAGAAGGGGATACGATAAGGCCTACGTGAGGGAGTGATAATCACGTGAGTAACTTTGGAGCCCAAATTTTCCCGTCCCGCCTCATTTTCCTGCAAGAGCCCGCCTAATTTTCTTGCGTGGTAGAACAACATTTATAAAACTGGATGGCATAAATTATAATTATTAATAAATGAATATTTATAACAAAAATGATATGAATTTCTGAAAATTAATTTTACTACTGACTATTATTTCTTAATTAATATCACTTTTTATTTCTAATTTATAATTGAATATTAATAATTAAAAATTAACTATCATGTATATATTAAGAATTATTAATTACAGAATATTTGTTAGTAATTATTAGAAGCTAATTACTATTTATTAATTACTACTTATTACTAAATTGTAAATTTATTATTAAATAATTAAT
The DNA here is from genome assembly GCA_030737875.1 of Allium sativum. Taxonomy (NCBI): domain Eukaryota; kingdom Viridiplantae; phylum Streptophyta; class Magnoliopsida; order Asparagales; family Amaryllidaceae; genus Allium; species Allium sativum. The sequence continues at coordinate 1,016,482,128 of CM060916.1, forward strand.
GTTTTTTAATTTTTTATAATTTACTATTAAATATTAATTACATAATTTTATTAAATATTAATATACAATAGTTGTTACAAGTGGCGGAAAAAATAGTGTTAAAAATATGCATCTATTACAGCTGACAAACAAGAATAAACATCTATTAATAAGTAGTTAACATACATTACCTATTAAAAATAAATTACTACTTATTAACTATTAATTATTTAATAATAATTGATAAATATTATTGATTCCTAATTTTATTATTAATTATTATTAAATATTAATATAATTAGTTATTGAATATAGATATTATAAACATGAAGTTTGTAATAGGCATCTATTACAACTAATAAAATGAAAAGTTGTTAAATATATGTCTATTACAACTATAGAGAGCTGACAGTTGTAAAAAATATTTATTACAACTGTGCTTTTCGCACTGTTGTAAAATTAAAGTTGTAATATGGTGTTTTTGTTGTAGTGGTGATTCGTATGAAAATGGACTTGTCATGGTATAGATCTATGATAAAACACTTGAATTTGATGTAAAACATGATCAAACATTCATATACTTCATTGAATCCATGTGAGAGATGCAAATCACTCACCGATTCTCCAAAATAAGCTAAAATCAATGCAATAAGATTCCGGACAGCAAGCACTTCGAACCAAAACCCTTGATCCGATGAATTCTCACTTTAAATGATGTAGATCTAGCCTCCAACGGTGTAGATCTTCGATTTCTTACCTTAGATTTTGATTTTTAATGGTGGAAAGGTGTTAGAGAAAGGAGGAACATAAGCCACCAAATTAGAGAATAGAGAAACTAAACCATTTCCCATACCTCTCACCCCTTATTTATACCCTTCCATCAGCCCACTAATGGGCCTTCCCAAATCAGCCCATTGTGGCTCTTAAAACCTGAACAACCAACTGAAAAACCTTAAAACAGTGATTCCTCTCAAACCGTTGAGCCAAATCTTTATTGTAACCAATCTACGAAAAGGCAATCATCATTTCCTTTCTAGTGGCACAGGTCTCACCAACTGATTCGACCTGACTCAAAAGTTATTCCCTGTACAAGGCTGACAAGGGCAAAATGGTCATAGACAAATTGGTAAAAATTATGGACATGTCTCACATCCCCATTAGCAATATATCAAAATATGAGAATGGTCCGACCTTCAGGGAATAAGAAAAAATATTTTACGATCTTCCGATACGTAAAATGCGGGTTGTTACAGCGTGATAGCGATTAAACGGTATCATAAATCTCGTGGTATGGGACACGAAGATATACATGTCCTGACTCGATTATCGAAGTAATTACCATCGATGTTCTCTTGTGTTTCATGTTTTTCTGTGTTTTTGTGTTTCTCGATGTTTATGTGATTTCTATTGTGGAGTTGACTTACGGGTTGTAAACCCATAAAGGCAAACGTGTGGTGTGGGACGCACAATTATCACCATTAAGGTTACATCTGGGAATTTGTGACACATTCTATGGATAAATGACAAAACCGCCCAGAGAGGTGTCAACAACCTTGTCCTTTAAGAAAAAAATGCTTGCGGAAGGTGTAGGTGGCCTTGTTATGATGGAAAAACTTCTTGGAGAGGTGTTAGCAACCTTGCCGTTGTGGCAGAGCTGCTTGGAAAGATGTCCACGACCTTGTCATGCCCGAAGAAACTACTTGGGTAGGAGTCAACGAACTTTCCACTAAGGCGAAACTACTTGGGAAGGTGTAAGCGACCTTGCCGAGGCCGTTGTAGTTTGTGCGGATCCGCTTCATGTTGTTTGTGTGTTTTAATGATATTTATGATTTCACCATTTTCGTGATGACCATTATTATATATATATATATATATATATTTACGTTGCTTCGAGCTATCGAAGTATTGGTGTTTATATGGTGATTTAAGCGATTCCTATGATTCTAGCGATCCATGTGTTCTCCGTGCCTCTCGTGATTTCCGTGATTTTAGTGAATTTTGTGGTTCAGTGTTTTCCAAGTCTTTCATCTTGTGTAAAGTGATTTCTTGTGTTAATGCCCAAAACGTAGAGATTGGGTAACCCGTGCTAAGGGTAATACCTAAGCCTCTGTTTTTATCCTCTTGTATTCCCCGCTTAGTTGTGGTGTGACTTGTATAACGTAAGTTGATATCTTATGTATATGTAATTCCTTTCTGATGGATATAAATTACTACATCTGTATTTTTGAGTAAATCTATATTTTCATATTCCATTTCTTATCAAAAGGAATTGATGCTTAGTTTGATGCTTTATTTCACTATCATTATCACTAATTTGTAAACTAGACTGATCCGTGTATGTAGTACTCAAGTCAGACCGGGTTGTTTCAAGTTTAGCTGGCTATTAGGTTTGGTCTCGCAGTTCATCTTTGGTCTATCTCCCAAAGCTATTTCTTAGTTGTATTTAGAAGTTGTATGTTGATCTTTTGGAGATGTTGGATTCATGTAAGATTTAATTGAAACCATTCGAGTCTGTAGCACATTTATATGTTGTATTCTATGTTGTATCTATTCTTTGATATGTTAACTATGATGAGTTGTAAATTGCTCTGAATACGATCCTTTACTGTAACATCCCGGAATTTAGCAATTTAATAATTAAATTATTTAATAACTAAATTATTTAATAAATGGTTTGGTAATTCAAATGGTTTGAATTTAAATAATTTTGGTTATTTAATTATTTTAAGTAATGGAATAATAAATTCAATCTCCAAAATAGTCGGAAATAGCTAAATTGGCAATTTTGTGTGAATTGGATTATTTAAGAAATTTAATCGAGTTATATTCGAATTAGAATAATGAATAAATTAATATAAACGACATTTGATCGTATTAATTTTAAATATAATTATAAATGAACTTGTAACGTCGTGGTAGTTCATAATATTAAGTTTTGGACTTCAACTGAGTGTACATAATTCGTTATAAGTCGGAATTCTGTGAAACAAGAAATGTTTGAATTTGTTAAGCTACATTTTTCCAATGGAGGTGAAAAATCTAGATTTCGTCTTGTAAATTGTAAGTTATGTCCAAATCAAATTTTCAAATAGTCGCTATGAAATCATTTATGAACCACAACAATTTATTAAACATAATAAATCACTGGTTTCAAATTCAGATAAGATTTTCAAGACGTATTTTCAGTTTAATTTATAGAATTTTTTGTACTTTTATTTTTAAAAAATAAACAACTTCTTGTTTTAAGTATTTTATGTCCAATATCAGCGCTTTTGAAATTTTACAGAATAAGTTAAGTTGTCTATATTATTTTATTTTCGGGATCGTGATGCATTGCTCGACACGGCCGTATTTTTATTTTTGTCAGTTGCGGCTCGTATGCGAATAAAGTTTTATGTAATGGGGTACACAGAATTTTATAACTCAAAATCAATTGGCTAACAAACATCTTCATCAAAATACAAACCAAGTTCTGAATTTTTTGTGATTGCGTGAATGGAGTCTCTTCAATGCATAGATCAAACTTATGTTGTGTATCGATCAATATTTGGTAGAAATCTTCAGCATCTATGTTATCATCTACCTAAATTTTAACACAGCTAGTGTTGTCATCTGCTTCATCATTTGATTGATTTGCATATTCATTGAAAAGAACTGGAACATGGTTTCTAATATATACAAAACTCTTAGCTTATCTTTACACAGACCTATATGTACTGCCTAAAACTTCATGTGAAAGTAACCAAGCAGCCCTACCCCGTAAACTACAGACCCATATGTCTCGACTAATCAAGGTTTAGAGAAAATCGGCAACCCTATGTTAAGTTATGTACCGCCTACCAGATGCTATTCCTTGGTTGGCAAGGAATTTAAAATCTATAAATATAGGGTGATCCGCTCCTTTCGTCCTCTACAGATTATTGTTGAAGCTTCAATGGCACAGAAGAAAAATTAAATCAAAAATCAAAAGTAAAACACTACACTCCATAGAAAATTCCGAAACCAATTTATTTGATTTCGTATAAAGTTTTTCTTCTATCCTATAATCATATTGGAGGGTTCGAACACTATATATACACATACATTATCGCTATCTTATTGCAATGAAGGTAAGGTTAAAACGGGTTTGGAGATATGGAATTTCAACTTGCGAAACGAAGTGGATTGTTGGATTTCCAGGATTGAGTTTCACCTGCATAAAAAATTTCATGGTTTGTGGTGATAATATGGGTCACGATCACGTAATGATGCATACCTATAATCTTTAGAACTCAACTTTTGAGGAAGGGGCCGAATTTATTGAGAATGGTAAAAGGTGATAGAGGAATGGAAGAGGAGAAGGACTGTGTTAGTGGTTTGGAAAGTATTGGATAAATGAGGAAGACAAGAGGCTGGGAAATTTGGTCATGGCCATTGGAGGAAAGGGGATACACAAGTTTAGTTCTGGAGCTTTATTTGGGGAAGAACAAGTAAAGGTGGTGGGTCAGTTTTGAAAATGGGCCGATGGCAACAATTGCTGAGGCCCATTTCAAAAATAAATAAATTTAAGTTGGTTTTAATTTATATTATATATAAACTTGTTAACGTAATTTCTAACTCATAAATATCAAAATTATAAACCGTCTGTCATGTTGGAATCGTAGGGACGTGGGTTACTCAATGGAACTAGTGTGGAGACATTCGGAGCATGTTAAAATTTACGGTGAAATAAAACGTCTGACCGGATCTACAAATCATAAATCATTATTTAACGATTGACGACCAAAGTAATTAAACTCATGAACTCTATCCAGTTTTATAATAGTATAAGCATAGTTTAGAATTTATAAATGAAGATTGATTGTTGTGTGATGGTTGTTTGGATGATTTGCTAAGTAATTAGTTGGAATAATATATATAGTTCATTGTTTAAATATTAGTTCTATTTATTATTATATTTCATATTGAAATGAAACTGATGTTATATTATGTTGATTAACATCTGTGTATGCAAGGAAATAGATTGGAGAAATTAAAATGGATTCCTCAACAATTATATTGTTATTTTTCATACATTGCATTATATGATGTGAAAAATAATCTATGATTGATTATTGTGTATGTTTTGGGAAGTTGAACAACATTGACCCTGAAATGATTGGTATTTAAATACTAAAAAATATATTTGAATATATGGAAAAAGAATTTGGGGTTTTAAAAAGGAAAAATCAATTAAAAATAGAGATTTAATTTCGACTGGGTTAAAATAAAATAACTTGTTTTAATTAGATAAAAACAGTGGTTTGAATTATAACCAATATTTTATAAATAAGATGAAACAATTATTATTAAATAATTTTATAATGTGAAGTAAAGAATAGTTTCAAAAGGGAAAGGGAAAATCATTTTCAAAAGAAAACTATGAAATTTATTTCGATGTTCGAAATGCGGATAGAACTAAATAAAATCATAAGGATTTGTAATTACAACTCGACGATGTCGAATATTATAAAAATGATTTATTTTTAGAAATTATATATTATAAAATTCAGAATTGGACAAGATGGTTAATTTGGTTTGAAACCAATAATTTCTAATCGAGTATGTAATCGAGATTAAATGATAAACTTGATAAATGTTTTTACAAGAAGTTGTCTTGTAAATGGAACAGAATATGTGTATGAATTTACAAAATAACTCGATAAACAATATGTGAACCTGTTATAGTATTAATAAATACAAATCAAGATTTGATTCGATAAAATGAGTCGGAATTTCTGTAAAGGAATAATATTCGCCTTTTAAAGTGAATAATGATTTAAGAGCAAACATTGCATGTTAAATGGGTTATAAAAGGAAATTGTTGAATATTTGAAGTTATAAATTCAAACATGAATTTAGAAATCAAATTAACCTAAAATGGTGTGTTTATTCCAACGTTCGAAACTTTAATTGAATAGAGAGTATTCAAATATGAGTTATATATTGGAATTCGATTCTATCGAATTCAGAAAAGTACCATTTACTTTCCAGTTATAATCAAGATTTATTTATTTATCTAACTAAATATTTGTTTATTTATTCAAATAAAATTTATATTTTGAAATTAAATATTTCAAAAGCAAAGATTATAATGTTATCGTTATAATCAAAGATTTCCATGAAGAAATGGATTCGTAAACTGAATATGAGAGTTTTTTAAATAGTTTTGTAAATAATAAATTAAGAAATGTAGTTAGTAGATTAGAAACTGACTGGAAATTAGTTGTGTTGAATAGTTGTTTGAGTATCGATCTGATGTTGGTTTCAGCCTCCGGGGTTGATACTTAGGGAATTGTTCTCTTACTAGTTTACAGTTAGGGACTGATGGTTATGGAAGGTTAGTGATGTATGAATAGGAAATGGAATTTTTTTTCCAAATGTAAATAGCATATATTTTCTAAATATAGAAAATATGAAATTGTGGATATGAAAATGTTTTTCTGTGAATCGTGAGAGGCTAAACGGGTTTAAGAAATATGGAAAATGGGAGATTGGGAAATGTGTAATTATTGATAAATTAATTTAAAGGGGCCCAGTGTTGATTGATGGTTGATCAAAATAATTTCCATCTGGAAATAGGATCGTTGTTTATATGGATGTTTTCCTTTGATAGTTAAATCACCAGCTATTAAAGTTTTGACCATTTTCCGTTGTCAATACGAAGAGACCGAGATCACTTTTATTATCTGAAAACCACTCCGTATGGGCATTAGCATTGCGAATCAAATATGATGAAGATAATTGAAGACAGATTTTATGCAAGGGCTATTCTGGAAATCCTATGTGGAAATCTCCGAATATGGGTTTACATAATAGTGCCTTCGGTTTGTCCAATCCCAGGACAACGCATACGGACAAATGTTTGATAGAGTATGTCTAATAGATCGCGTAAGTTGATCTCTCCAAACGTATTTACGTTGGTAGCGGAGGAATTCGTTTCACTTAGCTTTATACCTGTGGTATTTTTTGGGAAATCAATTTGTGATTTGGTGGGTATGGCGATATGACATTCAAAGTAAATGAAGGCATGATATGTCGAAAGATATGTTATGACCTCAAGCCTCATCAACCGGGGAATGACAAAATTTGGGTAGGCATCATGGCTAAGTAAGCCGCTCCCAAATAGGGTATATTATTACCATATAAGAATATTCATTTTTGATCTTCTTTCGCTTCTGTATCTCCCGGGAATGGTTATGTTGGTATACCAACCGTGAGGTGACAATATATTCGAAACATTCATGCAAAATGAATGGCCGGTCATGTGGCCAAGTTGCAAGATGTTCTTGTTGAACTCCAGTGTATTCCCTATAGAATACACTGATCGGAAAGTGGTTCCATACCTTGTCATAGTTGAAAATCTATTACCCAATAAGAGCCCGTGGTTTTGATTGTATATTATATATGTAGAATGTGAGATGAAAGCGTTATACTAGATTGCTATTTACTTGTATTAGAAATTATTATAATATTAGAATAATATTGTTTTAAAAGAATGTTTTGGGTTATCGTAAGGTAAAAACCATCCGTATTTATGTGTGGATCGGTCTTACGATTATCCTTTCTTTTGAAAAGGTTTTTTAAAAGTTAAAACGAATGGTTGGAGTTTACTCACACCAGTCCCATGACTGACCCAAAGTTTATTTTGTTTTACCCTAAACTCTTGGGTGCCCAAATTCTTCCAAGCAGTCAAGTAGTCGGGATTTTATAGATACTTGGAAGAGCTTGGAGCAAGAGGCTTCAACATTTGATATATAAAGAGAGAGTTTATTCCCGCTGTGATGTTATGTGTTGTACTCTGATAATGGTATGTATATGCAATAACTGTTTGTATTTCAAAGTCATGTTATATTATATATTTTATTCAATCCGCTATGAGATTCGTATTTACTCTAATTCTGTTGTGTTGTGATCTTCTTCTTCTATTATAACCTAATCTCATTCTATTTCTCAACCTCTAACTTCTTTTTATTAATGATCTGATATTTCCAATGCTTTTATAATCGACATTGTGGTTTGTGTTTATTTTCGGGGTCGAAAATCCTTAGGTCGTTATAGTTGTATCAGAGCTGAAGGTTGAGTAATTACCTTGGCTCTGTGGCGTAAATCGAAAGAGATGAGGGTTAGTAATACCCTAATTGAGTTTGATTATATATATAAACACGTATTTGTTATTTAATATAAATCTATTTTATATATGGTGATTTATTGGTTGAGTAGCTTATGAATTCTTGTCGACGGTGGGGCACCACATTGTCGATATGGGTTTCTAAATACTTGAGTACTATATATTGACACAATATGTTTTTGAAAAAGGGTAAATGAAATAATTTTACCCAAAATATATTTTGATATAAAAGAAGTACATATCTTGGGATTATTATAGTATAGTGGATATGTTGGTTGTTATTATAATCGAATAAGATTATAAATTGAAATGGTTATAAATAACCAATTATAATTCGTGTATATATATATAATCAGATGGATTAAATTTGAATTTAAAAAAGATTTGGGATTAAAACTTTGGAAATTTGGAAAAGTGTTTATAAATGAATTTTGCATTAAATATATGGAAATTTTAAGATCCTAGGTGAATTCGTAAATGTTTTCCAATCATTTTAAAGGATATTTTGGAATAATTTCAAAATAGAAGTATCCAAGAATTATTTTGAAGGTGAAATACTATTGAACTCACTTTGGTCATTGGAAAATAATTCTGATGATGACTGCGACATCATCAGTGTTCATTTTTGAGATTCTAATTGATGGATTACTACCAAAGATTTAGTTTTTTGAACTATTTGAGGAAACAAGTTGTTCAAAAATTCAAATGTTTCGAATTGCTATTATTATTTGTAAATATATATGATTTCATATTGATTTGAAATAAAACCCAGGAATTTGAATTCTAAAATTTGAATTTAACTTATGAAGTTAAATAAATTGAAATGGTAAAAGTAAATAAATAAATTAGAATTTAACTTAAACTAAGTAAATTAAATTGGAGATAATCTGGAATGGAATTGGATTGTTGAGTAAGAATTTGGAATTGAGATTGGAACTGGATTTTAAAATGGAATTGGGCTTGGGTATAAGATAATGATTTTTATTTGAGGAGAAATTGATTGGAGATCGATTGGGAATGCATGGGTATATGCAAAAGTGGTAGAAAATTGAAGAGATAGAGTTGAACACTCGACAAAAAGGTACAAGTTTATTTTATATTGAGTATGAGATTTTTAGGAACCCGTTTGGCAAGCTGCTTGGCTGTTTACTTTTCTTTTGGAATGGAGAGGGCCTAGAGAGGCGAGTTGTGGTTGTACCGATTGAGCCGCGCAAAGGAAACGCTGGCAAAAAACTTTCGAAAATTTAAAGAGTTAGAATTTTTTTAAGAAAGTTTTGATTATTGGAAATCGACTTGTCAATTGTGTAAGAGATTAGAAAACCCAACTGGTTAAGTAAGTTGATAAATTAATTTAAAAACCAATCTGAATAGATGTAGGAATATACAAAATGTCATATAGATTAAGGATAAGTATGTGATAATAGATTGTCCAAAAATGGTGGACACGTCATTTGGAAAGAAAAATAAAAGGTCGGGTATTGATACAAGGATAAAAATTCCGCATAAGAATTGAATTATGAAAATGTAAAGTATGGGATTTCTACTAAGTAGGTTGTGAGGAGTTAGAATTATAACATCTTTACTGCTAAGCAATTTCGGGGACGAAATTCTTTTAAGGTGAAAGAAATGTAACATCCCGGAATTTTAGTTATTTAATAATTAATGTATTTAATAAATGGTTTGGTAATTCAAATGGTTTAAATTTAAATAATTTTGATTATATAATTATTTTAAATAGTGGAATAATAAATTTAATCTCCAAAATAGTCGGAAATAGCTAAACTGGCAATTTTGTGTGAATTGGATTATTTAAGAAATTTAATCGAGTTATAATAGCGAATAAATTTATATAAACGACATTAGAACGTATTAATTTTAAATATAATTATAAACGAACTCGTAACGTCGCGGTAGTTCGTAATATTGAATTTTGGACTTCAACTGAGTGTACATGATTATTTATAAGTCGGAATTCTACGAAACAAGAAATGTCTGAATCTGTTATGCTATATTTTTCTAATAGAGGTGAAAAATCAAGATTTCATCTTGTAGTTAAGTTATGTCCAAATCAAATTCCCAAATAGTCACTGTGAAATTTTTTATAAACCATAGTGATTTATTAAATATAATAAATCACTGGTTTTGAATTTGGATAAGGTATTCAAGATGTATTTTTAGTTTAATTTATAGAATTTTTTATAATTTTATTTTTGAAAAATAAACAACTTTTTGTTTGAAGTATTTTATGTCCTATACCTGGGCTTTTGAAATTTCACAGAATAAGTTAACTTGTCCATACTATTATATTTTTGGGATCGTGGCGCATTGCTCGACACGGCCGTATTTCTATTTTTGTCCGTGGCGGCTCGTACGCATATAAAGTTTTATATAATGGGGTACACAAAATTTTATAACTCAAAACCAATTGGCTAACAAACCCCTTCATCAAAACACAAACCTAGTTCTGATTTTTTTTGTGACTGCGTGAATGGAGTCTCTTCAATGCATATATCAAACTCATTTTGTGTATCGATCAATATTTGGTAGAAGCTTTCAGCATCTATGTTATCATCTACTTAAATTTTAACACAGCTAGTGTTGACAACAAACTCTACGTCATCTGCTTCATCATTTGATTGATTTGCATATTCATTGAAAAGATCTACAACATGGTTTCTAATATATACAAACCTCTTAGCTTATCTTTACACAGACCTATACGTACTGCCTAAAACTTCATGTGAAAGTAACCAAGCAGCCCTACCCTACAAACTACAAACCCCTATGTCTAGGCTAATCAAGATTTAGAGAAAATCTGCAACCCTATGTTGAGTTATGTATGTAACGATTCGGATTTCGCCCGGACCTAATAGATCGCTAAAATCGACCAAGACCGTTCAAAACCCGAATACGCTAACTTTGGGCATACAACACATTAAAACATATAACAGAAGACTTTTATAAACATCATAATAATGTCACATCAGAGTACAGAATATATCAGAGTACATCGATAAATAATAATGTAGCAGAAGATAATTTACAGTAAATGTAATCCAATACAACGGAAACTAGCACAGCGGAAGACTATCAATGTTATGGACACAGCTTTAAGCTTTGATCCAGAATCCTGCGACTATTTGTGTGGGAAAAAGGGCACCCGACTTTGCAAAATGAAACAAACTACGGGTCAGTCATGGGATTGGTATGAGAAATCGTTACTTAACTTAACTAGTAATAAGGCTAATCACAGGACCACGCCGCCAACGCGGAATGGGTTTACTCCATTGGATTGCTAGTGCATAATTTAAATAAAGTAAATCATTAAACAACGTAATGATTTTTAGAAAAATGAAACCATTATAAGACTCAAGTCCTGTCACACAATGCAATGCAAACCGGAGGATAGAGTTTTACCTTATAATGGTCAAAAATGATTGATACGATAAAAACGAATTTGGTATTATTATTAGTGTATATATATTTCAAAAACATTTCAATCATAATGTATCAATCATAGATGGCATATCTACCATATACTATGTCGCCATACTAGTTCTACAGTCAAAACCGCATGATGTCATATTGAAAGTTGGATTTCCATCATGTGTCAAGGCTAGGAACGATCTCCTTACCGATTCGAGACACTCTAGCAATGCCTCAGGATTTGGACGCTGGCGAACCCTTGGATCCTATAGGGCCAGCCCACAAATACTTTAGTGGATTAGTTATGCCTGAACACATGCTTCCCGGTCCTATTGAACCTATAAATTGGTAACTATCGACCAATATAACCGAGGCCTCATAATCGATCATCCACATAAGTAAAATGTCAGGCTTGCAAAACCCTGATACCACTTCTAGCTAGAAAGAAACGTGTGCACACCCTGCGTTCCCTTGTCCCGTTTTTGATTCATACCGAGGTGTGAGGCTCGCGAAGTAACGCTATACACAAAGCTACGCCTAAACAGGTCGTGCTTTGATCATCAATCATAAGGCCCTGTTTTAAACAAAAGCCTTGATCATTTGCATCTTGGCATGGCACATTGACAATTCACGCCATGCGATCGATAACTACCAAAATATAACCTCTGAGCTCATGCGTCTCAGAAAAGGGCGTTAAGCACATCAAATAAATATATATTGAATAGAAATCAATTTACATAGAATGTGTAACACCCCGTAATTCTGTAACACTAAGATTCACAAACCAAGGGAAACGGGCTGCGCTGCGTTCGTCTCGGAATTCTGCATGGAAACGAGTCCGAGTTTGCGTAAATCGGAGTCCGTATGAGGAAGATATGGCCTCCGGAAGATTCAGCGAAGTTCAAACTTCAAAACAGGTCAGAAAACGAGTTCAAATTCAAAAATCGGACCCAGATTGGGCTGGGCGGGAATTTCCCGCCCAAGGCACCTAGGTCGACTGGGTAGTCAACCTGGGGCACCCAGGTCGACTTGGTAGTCGACCTGGGGGTCGACCTCCCTGCTTTTTCCAGCTTTCTGAACCTGGTTCGTCCTGATGTATTTGGTCACGTTTTCTGCCTAGGTTCGTCTGCCTAACACTATATAAACAGCCTTAGTCTCCTTCTCTATTCACAATTCTTTTCTATCCTTATACTGCCTCTGAGAAAATAAATAAATAAGTGAATAAAATAATATATAAAATAAATCAAGACGAGGAGATGCTGCTCAAGACTTTCAAGAAGAGGTCCAAGTCAAGTTAGGATTCAAGTGAAGATTCAAACGACTTCAACGACTGTTTTTCTACGAATCTAATCTAATCTTTGTAAGTCGGTTACTTTTTAGATTTGAACGTTTTTCTCTGTTCGTGACATGAAATTAAAGTAATAGAAGAATATGCCAAATCTCTCTCTATTCGAATCAGTGCTTATATCCTTGGACCTAATTAAGAACTGTTATGATTCGATGACCAATTAGGCCTTGCCTATGACTATGAACATTGCCTATGACTATGAACATTGCCTATGACTGTGACTGTGACTATGAGAATTATTTCCTTGACTATGAACACAAGCCTATGCCTTTGATTAGAAAACATAAACTATTGCCTATGACATAACAAGGACAATTTTGACTAAACACCTATGATTCATGATTAGGAAAGTGTTGCTTAAGTTTTGTGACTGTGAAATTGGGTCTAAACCTGATTTTCTATTCTGTCTATTCTTGGTTTTCTTTGATTTTAGACCTTGCGAATTTACCAATTAAGTTAGGTCTACCCATGTTCTTGAACCTACGACGTTATTCAACCCTTTTTATGTCATAAGATTTTCAGACCTATAGGCTTCCGATGTTTTAGATCAATTTCAGTGTAATTCGTTAGGTCTGTAATTAGTAAATTGTCATCTTATGCCCGTTATTATGTCTATCTTTTTCATAGCAATCTTTGGTTCGTTCCCTATTTTCTACGAATCTAGATTTATCTATAATCTAGGTTGAATCACGATTATGCGAACGGTGGGAATACGATTTGGGCAAAATATGAAATTTACTAAAGACATAGTTTTTAACTTGGAAATTGGCATAAATTGGGAACATGGATTATGGCATGTTCATAGAAATGCAAATTGGATAACTTTGACATGAATTATAGGATGTGTAATTTGAACCTAGGATTGACTTGTAAATCTAGCATTTACATGAATTAAGGACTAGAATAATAAGTCTAGTTTGACATGAACTGTAATTAGAATGTTAAATCAGAATTGGATTAGCTAACTTGGCATAATAAGTATATTGGCATAAATTTGAAATTGGCCATAATTGTGAGTATTTGTCACGTTTAGCAAAATCATGGTTAGTGACACTTAATTTGGTATAGTTTACATACCAAAAAGGCATAAATATGATATAGAGGGGAAAATGGGCCATAAGAATAAATGTTGACAATTTACATTAAAAGAGAAATTGGGAAATAAGTAAACTAGGAATGATTTACTTATGGAATTTGTCCTAAATGAGAAATGTAAATTTAGACAAATTAAAGGTTTATTAACGACATCTCTTTTAATAACATACCAAAAAGTTCTAGGGTGACAGAGAGGATAGTGTCTAGGCTTGGGTTTGGAAAATACAAGTTTCCTGCTCTTCCTGGCTATCCCTAACTGATCCGATGGACGGGATGGTTACTTTCAAAACCTGATTTGAAAATTAATCAAAACCCTTTGAACTTAGAAAACGTGAATATGCCTAACCCGAGGTTAGACTGAGTTGCGATGTAAACCTGCCCAGAACCAACCGGCACATCCAGTATTCGCAACAATATTTGTCTAATGTGAGTGGTCGTGGCTTTAATTTATTTAGTTAAAGCTAGGACAAGAATGATAGGTTAAGTTAACTAAGACACTTAACCAATTCAACATGGTAACCAAATCGATGGGTGGGGTTAGGTTCATACTGACACTTAACCAACTTAACACGGTTAAGCTAGAATGGGAGGGCTAAGTCCATAAGGACGCTTAACCAACTTAACATGGTAACAAGACAAGATTTGTAGGGTTTAAGTAACTAAGAAAACACTTAGCCGAATTAACATGTTAACTAGACTAGATGGTGGGGTTAAGTAAAGTTAATACACTTAGCCAAATTAACATGTTAACCAGACTAGAGGTTGGGGTTAAGTAAAATTTAACACACTTAGCCAATTTGAAATGTTAGCTGGACTAGACCGTAGGGTTAAATAAACTTGAACACTTAACCGCCAGATTGTGATAAAGGAATATGGCTAAGTCCAAAACATGAAGGGATAATACTTAACCATTAATAACATGTTAGTTAAAACAGACGGGCAAGGTTAAGTTAAAAAGGAACACTTAACCAATACAGGATGAATGGGTAGGGTTAAGTAATAAGGAATACTTAGCCAATATAACTTGGGTTGTGGTAGGGTTAAGTCAACATGAATTACTGATAACACTTAACCAGTTTAACAGGATAAATGAAGAGGGTTAAGTTAGCTTGAATTGACTAATGACACTTAACCAATCCAAATTGACGGGAAAGAGAACTTAGTAGTAAACCTTAGTTAAAAGGAGCTAAGTAGTAAACCTTAGTTAAGAAAACAACGATTCGGGAAACTAAGTGGTAAACCTTAGTTAACAGAACTAAGTAGTAATTCTTAGTATAACACGGGAAGGAGGGAATGTCCGTCTGATTAAAACGAAGGCTCCAACGAATTGGGGTACGAAGCCCGAGGCTTCGAGGGGACGTGAGGGTACTCTTGGTATCCCTCTGTGAGGCTGCAGATGATCCTCCTAGGCTCACAGAGGTTAAGGTCTACGTTAGAAGAACCAGGGGTATGCCTTGGTTGCAAAATATGGCAACCTAAAGACTAGGATGGACCAGCGTGATTCGGCGAGAAAACGGTAGCCCTGTGATAGCAACTCGTCGTCTACCATCCATCTTCAGTCAATCGAGATACGTGAAGCGGAAAGGCGGAGAACTCCAAAAGACCATATACTTGCTATCTAGTTATGGTTGCGGATGGCCATAGGACAGTGGGGCATAGGGGGGCCTGCGTATAGTTCTCACTTTTCAAGGTGTGCCTTTCATTAGTTGAGGGAGGGGTCTAGTGGGACCATAGCCACTGGAATAAAAACAGACCTTAGCATCTGCATCAGCAGATATCTGAAAGCTCCCGACCGAGTTCTGTGTTTCTTGAGTTGCCCTGCCACAGGACTCGGGCCGCACATTACAGGACATGTGCATCTAGACAAGCGATAACGATTCACGATACATGCGTGGGGAAGTATAGGAATATATACCACTCTAGGTAGTGTGTCCTAGACTTGGGGGCATCGTTCGTCAGGTAGCATAATCCCTAGTTGGACTAGGTGGCATAAACCCTGAATCCGAGAAGCGTTCAGCAGATAGCGTAAACTCTAGTTGAATCTAGAAAGTACTTGATAGAAAACCCTAGATTATATCTAGGTAACAAATAATAAATGTATGCCTGAAGGCTATGGAAACTACAGGGATTGGGATCACGTTATCGTCACCAGTTGGGACACCAGTTAGGTGGTGCAGAGATATAGAAACCAGTATAACAAGGAAATAGCGAAGCGACGAAAGTATTAGAACATATCCAGTTTATCTTATCTTAGCATATCTTGTGTTAATCTTGTCTAATCTTGCCAACCCTATCATCATGGTGTTATCTTGTATTCAGTTAATTCATGTCGTTTTGTTTTTCCATGTTCACATGCTAGAAGTTACTGAACTTACTCAGGCTTTATGTCTGACTCTGTTTTTCTTTCGTCTTCTTTTCTTCCGTCCCCCCCCCCCAGGTAGTAAAGGAGGGAATAGTATAGCTCAGGTTAAGTTGGACCGTCACTCTTTCCCAGCTTGAAGATTTGTCGAAGTTTTGCTTGGATTCTCTTTTCAGATGCTATGGCTGGCTCTTGCTAAAATTGGGGGAATATAAATATTGTTTTATGCTTCTTTATTTTGTAAGACAGATGATACTCTGATATTGCAAAGAAATCATTGTACAAACTATTTTATCAATAAAGCAAAGTTTTATTTTCCGCTGTTTAATTTCTGTCTGTCTTGTAATTTATCTGCATCTTTTACCCTAAATGCTCCACAGAACTTAGTGCATTCCCTTTATGAGTGACACTAACGGATGTGGGGTGTTACAGAATGAAATCCAATGTCAGACACACATCCATTTACAAGTCCATTTTGGGTCTGAACGAAACTGAAGACACCTTATTCCTCATCCCGTATGTCCAATACGGAAGAGAGGTGCTCGCATATCCGGACAATCAACAAGTACGTCCAGACAAACTACAACTTTTAACACTTTACTGGGAGCTAACTAATGTCGGGCATCAGTAGTCATCCATTCGATGTGAAGATCGCCGGTCTTCAATTTCCGTCTTCAATATCTTCGATTTAAATCGTCGTATAATTATTTAAAATGAGATTGAACTCGGTCTTTTCAAATAATTCTCGCATAATTATAATTTAAAATCATTTCATATCGTTAATATTATTCTATAACGATTTATCGCTATTTTTATTTTTATAAAAATAGCCCAATTTAATTTAACGATGCTTCGGGCCAATAGGCGGCCCTGACGCTGTTTTTACCCAAATTTAATTTACACATTTCTCGAAATCTAACCGTTGGGTTTTAACGAATTTTATATCGTTGGAAAGATCTTCCCAAAGCGAACCTAACGGTTTTAGTTTTAGGAAAATCCAACGGTCGGATCTTTCAGTAACATCGTTTAAAGTTGCGATTTCGAAACATGAACTACCGCGCGCGATTTATTTAATTTTAATATATATATATATATATATAAAACTATATATAAATATAAACTATTCGACAATTCATCTAACGTATTTAACACGCCAAATAAAAGAATGTTTTATTGGCATATCATGTATACATGTTCATAATGTCAGATAAATATGTATTTCATTTACATGACATCTTTGCTAATGACAAATAAAAAGATAATTTTTATTTTCGTTATTTGTTTGCAATTTCTATTTTATACCTTAAGAAATAAAAAGAAATATTTTTATTTGTATATATAGTTTCAATATGTGACATGACACACATAAAATGTTTATTTTAATTTGCATACAAACTCTAATATGTATTCTGACAATAAAAATGTCTTTTTAATTTATACACAGATTCTAATGTGTATATCTGTAATAGAAATGTCTCTTTAATATATACACAAATTCTACTGTGTATATTGACAATAAAAATGTCACTTTAATATATACATAAATTCTAATGTGTATATTGACAATAAAAATGATATTCTTTGAATTGCATACAAATTCTAATGAGTGCATTTTCAATAAAAATGATTCTTTGAATTGCATACAAATTCTAATGTATGCAATTTCCATAATAATGATATTTTCACTTTTGTTGACAATTCTATTTCAACAAAATGATAAAAAAAAAATGATTCATTCATTTTGTTGACAATTCCAGTTTAACAAAATGATTAAAAAGTGATGATTTCATTTTGTTAACAATTTTAGTTTAACAAATGAATATAAGTGATGATTTCTTTTATGTTGACAATTCTAGATTAACAAAATGATTATAATTGATAATTTCATTTTGTTAACAATTCTAGTTTAACAAAATGAATAAAAATGGTCTTTTCATTTTTGTTGACAATTCTATTTCAACAAAAATTAGTATTTTTGCCTAAACACAAACATATTTAACAAAAATGTTACTTTTGTTTTACCTCAAGTCTATTTAACAAAAATGATATTTTTGTTTTCAACGATCATATTTTGACAAAATGTAAAATTTTGTTTCCACTATTATATTTTGACAAAAATGAATATTTTGGTTCAACTAATCTATTTTGACCAAAAATGCATATTTCGTTTCAACTAATCTATTTCGACAAAAATGTATATTTTGATTCAACTAATCATTTTAACAAAACAATAAAAATGATGACTTTGTTTTGTCGACAAATCCATTTCAATAAAACAATAAAAATGATAACTTTGTTTTATCGACAATTCTAATTCAACAAAACAAATAAAAGTGATATGTTTGTTTTGTCGACAAATCCATTTCAATAAAACAATTAAAAATACAACTTTGTTTTATCGACAATTCTAATTCAACAAAACAAATAAAAGTAATATGTTTGTTTTGTCGACAATCTTAATTCAACAAAACAAATAAAAGTGATATGTTTGTTTGTCGACAATTCTAATTCAACAAAACAAATAAAAGTGATATGTTTGTTTTGCCGACAATTCTAATTCAACAAAACAAATAAAAGTGATATGTTTGTTTTGTCAACAATTCTATTTCAACAAAACCAATAAAAGTGATATGTTTGTTTTTTCGATAATTCTAATTCAACAAAACAAATAAAAGTGATATGTTTGTTTTGTCGACAATCTTAATTCAACAAAAAATAAGTGATATGTTTGTTTTCAATCTCTATTTAACAAAAATGATATTATTGTTTTAACACAAATCTGTTTAACAAAAATGTTATTTTTTTAACATAAATCTCCTTAACAAAAATGTTTATTTTGTGTTTTGACACAAATCTATTTGAAAAAAATGTAATTCTTGTTCTAACTCAATTCTAATTAACAAAAATGTAGTTTTTGTTCTAACTATTATATTTTTACCAAAAATGCCAATTTTGTTTCAACTATTACAATTTGACAAAAGTGACAAATTTGATTAAACAATTACAATTTGACAAAGTGACAAATTTGACTCAACAATTATAATTTGACAAACGCGACAAATTTGATTCAACAATTATAATTTGACAAAAGTGACAAATTTGATTCAACAATTATAATTTGACAAAAGTGACAAATTTGATTCAAAAATTATAATTTGACGAAAATGAATGTTTTTATTTCAATTATACTAATTGACAAAAATGAATATTTTTGTTCAACTAAACTATAATGACAAAAATGGATATTTCTGTTAAACTAAACTATATTGACAAAAATGCATATTTCTGTTAAACTAAACTATATTGACAAAAATGACTATTTCTGTTAAACTAAACTATATTGACAAAAATGAATATTTCTGTTAAACTAAACTATATTAGCAAAAGTGAATATTTCTGTTAAACTAAACTATATTGACAAAAATGAATATTTCTGTTAAACTAAACTATATTGACAAAAATGAATATTTCTGTTAAACTAAACTATATTGACAAAAATGAATATTTTTGTTAAACTAAACTATATTGACAAAAATGAATATTTCTGTTTCAATTGTAAAAATGAATATTTCTGTTTCAATTATAAAAATGATAATTTTTGTTCACTATCTTCTTACAACAAAATGTCCTTTTTATTTCAACTATTTTGTTACAACAAAAATTATATATTTGTTTTCAACTATTTTATTATAACAAAATTGATATATTTGTTTTCATCAAATTTGTAATTACAAAATGACGTTTTTATTTTAATATAACATTTCTACCAAAAATGATATTTTGAATATAATAAAAAATTTAATATAATAAAACATTTTATAACAAAATGACAATTTTAACCTAATGCAACATTTTATAATAAAATGTTATTTTATTCAAATGTAACATTTTATAACAAAATGTTATTTTATTTCTAATCCTATTTCTAATGTAGCATTTTGTAACAAAATGTTATTTTATTTCCAATGTAACATTTTATAACAAAATGTTATTTTATTTCGAATATAACATTTTATAACAAAATGTTATTTTAATCTATCATGACATGATCCTAACTAAATGACATATTTTGTTTGCAAAATATGAATATAACTAAACGACATATTTACAAAATATGAATATAACTAAATGACATATTTTGTTTGCATACATTTTCCTATGCATTCTAATTGACAAATAAAAGAGTATTTTATATGCATACATTTTTCTGTTTATTCTTATTGACAAATGAAAGAGTATTTTATATGCATACATTTTTCTATGTATTCTTATTAACAAATGAAAGAGTATTTTATATGCATACATTTTTCTATTTTCTTTTCTAATTCAACCAAATGATAAAAATCGGTATTTCATTTTTGTTTAAAATTCTAATTCAACAAAATGATAAAAATTAATATTTCATTTTTGTTGAAAACTCTAGTTCAACAAAATGACAAAATTGTATATTTCATTTTTATTGAAAATTCTAATTCAACAAAATGACCAAATTTGATATATTTCATTTTTGTTGAAAATTCTGATTCAACAAAATGACAAATAAAGGTTCTTTCATTTTTGTGTGGACAAAAATGTAATTTGTGCTTTGAAACAAACCTGCTTAACAAAAATGTCATTTTTGTTGATTATTTTATCCTAACCAAAATGTTCATTTTTATATTTTAACAATTTCATTTAAACATAAATGTTCTTTTTTGTTTTGACGAATTATATTTTGACAAGGATGATAATTTTGCTTCAACAATTATATTTTGACAAAAATGACAATTCCGATTCAACTATTCTAATTTGACAAAAGTTATTAGTTTTGTCCAATGATTCTAATTTGACAAAAGTGATAAGTTTTGTCCAATGATTCGAATTAACAAAATGCTAATTCTTTTAATTCAACTATTCTAATAAATCAAACATGATCATTCTTGATTTCACTATTCTAATTAACAAAATGTGATCAAGTCAACATATTTACATAACACAACAATCACGGATCAAATCACGTACCATAACAAATAGAAATTAACACTATATTGGTGATAATACAATCATAGCCAATCATGATTAATTTTAATTATTAAAGAAGAAGAAATAAAATAGAATTCTCACATTAGGGGTTTTGAATTCCTCAAAATTTTAGATCGCTCCGTTTCAGTTCTGGTCTGTCCCATTTTGTAGATCTTGGAAATATGGTTCGAACGCATCAAATTTCATTGAATTCTAAATTAATATGAACGAGTTATCATATTTTAAACATTTGAATTCATTAATTATATAAATTAATAATTAATTATATTATAATTCTCTTTAACCTTTAATCCCTCTCTCCTTCTACACGTACAAACTCCAGACCATCTCAACCCATCGTTCGTTCAACACCCTCCCTCACGCACGAAGCTTCAGGCCGCCGGTCTTTAAGCAGAGGTTGCCACAACATCGAGCTACGCATGAGCCACCACCGCCCGGAGGCCTACCCATCTCGGCGCCCCCACGTGGACAGCAAATGCCACGAGCCGCCGCCACTTTGAGCCCTAAAACCACGTCACACACTCCATCAATTTCGATAATCGCTAGTTGGATTCGAAGAGGAGGAAGTGCTCTTTAATTTATGGTTTGGAACTAGCATTTGATTCAAATTGTTTTGGGAGAATTTGTATAACAACCCAAAAAATCAGAACTAATATAAAAAATTTATTTTGGCAATTTTAATGGATTTTGAATATTTAAAATGAATTATTTTCAATAATAATGACTAGAAATTTATTTTTAAATAGAATTAGAATGTATAAATTTACTTGAATTGAAGTTAGAATATAAATATTTATTTTAATTATAAAAGGAATTGGAAATGACGCGGTAGTTTGAAAATTCGATTTCAAATTTCAAATGAATGCACAGGATTCAAAAGAAACCAGATTTTAGTGAAACCAAAAATATTTGAATCTATTGAAAATATCTTTCCAACGAATCCGAAAAATCGAAATTGCATAGTGGGAATAAAATGTTATGTCCAGTTGAAAATTCAGAATAGTCGCTATGGAAATATAGCCCGTAAAAATGGGGATTTTGCAAATGACCTCCGTTTTCGACGAGACCGCTTCTGTTGGATCCGGAATGTCAAGTTATTACTTGATTCCAATTTTCATAATTTTGTGAAATGAATATGTGAGCGTGGCGAAGTAAAACGTGTTTTGACAGTTTCAGTCAATTTGGATCGACCAAAAAATGACCATTTTTCAAACGATCTCCAAATTTGATGAAATTAGTTTTGTTAGGACAGTATCATCAAAACATAGCCAGCTTTATTTTTCTAGAATTTTTGGGGTCCATATTTGAACCCAGTAAATTGAAATGTGCGTTTAAATTCAATATACTGGTTTATATTTTAATTTTGAAGAAAATTGACCGCAACAGCCGAATTGGGTTACGAAACATATCCCATTATGTTCAGAATGAGGGTAATTAGCTAGGGACACAGTCATTGGGTGTGATTTAGAGTTAGTATTGAGACAAGGGTATTTTCGGGAATTAAAATAATTAAATATATATATAATTATTAACCCTAACCCTAGTCTTATTATTCGGGCCGCCACCGTTCAGAACGAACGATTGAAATCGCTCCGGAGAAGATCGCCTCCGATCTCCTTAAAGACGCGATGGCAAGGGGTGAGCTCAACAGGAAATGGTTCAGCTTGGCGAGGACTTCCAATGGCCAGCACCGCCTGGACTCCGGTGGCTCAGTTCGCCTCAGGCGAACTCACGAATGTGGCGCGCGTTTCTTCAAATTCAGGGCTCGATGGAGGGAGATGGAGGATGAAACCGGTTGGGATCAGAGCGCCGTGACCAGCGAAGGGGGTAAGGAGGTCAGATCGGCGGCGTGGTAGCTGTAGGTGGCGGCGCAGGCAAGGGACAGAGGGGAACGATGATCGGCTTTCAGAAAATGTACGGGGAAGATAATTATAACGGGTTTTTAAGTTTTAATTAATTTAACTACGTCATTAACCTTTAAATCATCATGTCTTGGTGATATGAGGTCGAAATCGGATAAAACAAAGTGCGTTGGAATCGTAGGACCGAGCACTTCAACATGGAACTAACTAGGAGTGGTTTGGAGCAAGTCAGAATTTATGGAAAATTCAAATCCGAACAGCTCGGAAATTCAGAAATTAAAACCGACGTAGTGGAAATCAACTGTGAAAACTTCTCACTAAAATTATTTCTGTACAGTTATTTATTTTATAACTGCATATATAAACTTCTCCCTGTCGTCCACAGACCATTGATGACTTGTTTGTTTGATTGTATTGTGTTGTTGAAATTGATTGTGATGTGAAATGGACTGTATAATATATTTATATGTTGAATAAAATATTTGAAGAATAAAAATATCATTTTTATTGTATAAATGGACAGTATAAAATATTCATGAGTTGAATAAAATATTTTATCATTAAAAATGTAATTTTTAATGTGTATGTGAATAAAATAAATATTCATTTGCAAATCTAACGATTTGTTTATGTATACCCATTTGACTGATATTGATTGGGACGATAAATTTTACACATCGCCCAAACTGCACAAATAAAATCTTTGTTTGTTAATTGAAAACCCCCACACGGGTGTCGGGACGATATTTGACGTACACTAATCCCAACAGTTTAGTTGTATGTCGATCGATAGGTTGATAGACTGTTGTAAGCGTTAAATATTTATATTTAATGCTTATACAGTGTAGAATGCACTTTGGATGATGGTTGATTGTTTATCATTGTTGTTCTATACATGTGTTGTATGAAATCCATATAATAAAATTATATGGTAATTGACGCCCCGCACCAACCGACATTTCCAATGAAAGTGCATTGTGCCAATGTCCAACCAGCACGTGACAGTCGTCAAAGAAAGAAAAGAAGGGAATTTGAACTAGCAAGAAACCTAAAGAATGTCTCACAGTGCATGGAATAAAATATAATAATAACATACTTGACATAAAACAGCGAGACAGTGCATAAGCTGAAAATTAAACCATGATAGCAGCGTAAAATTCATAATACAGCTTATGTTCCACATCATCATTATTACAACTTTTCAAACTGTCTCTAAAGCAAAATAAGAAAGGTACACTACTAATGCCCAAAGTAGTGACCAACAGCGACACAGGGAGAATATCTATAAATATCATACGTGGAAGCCTCTTGCTCATCTCCGGTACAGCTACTCATGCATACCACCTAATCTGTCTCTAGTCTGCCCGTTTAAGAGCACCCAAAGTAATAAGAAGAGACATAAAACTCTGGGTCAGACAAAAGTCTGGTATGAGCGATAAGCAGCAAAAACAGAACAATAACAGGTATACTAAACCATATCTGAACCTGGACCTGCAACCAAAGAGTTAGCATAACAAAATGTACAATACTCTAAGGTGACACTAACATATGGGGTAAAGATACGAGGGTTGGGGTGTGCATGTCATAGTGATATCAAAATAATCAAGCATAGCAACCATCCTCACATCTCTCACTCAGTGCGTAAAGCATACGATATCCACCGCTTTGATCACCTAAATCCTTTCTATGATCACTCTGCCCCATGGAGTCATAGCGACTCCACTGCAAAGATCCACAACCACTAGTACTTGCTATGTCCACTCTGCCCCATGAAGTCATGACAACTTCACTGCATTGGCTCATAGCCATGCTACGATCACTCTGCCCCCATGGAGTAATAACTACCCCACTGCACTGATCCGTAGCCTAACATCCGTCTTGGTGGTGAATCAAAGTTATGAACGTCGATAACCACTTAGCACACGTCCTGTAGCAAAGTCCCATTCATAAAGTTAACACGTTGGTTCCCATCTGGATCCTGAGTTCTACTTCCTATTGGGACTTCCTTTGCATCTCGTGTTTTGGTCGAATTGGAGTTGGTCTTCAGAAGAGTCATTGCGTAGTAGAGGTAGATGTCCAAACTAGGTTCGGTTCGGTCTATCCAGTTCGATATGTGGTGCTCAGGCTCCCCATTCGATTCAGCTTAAATCCCCCTCCTTCGGTTCAGTTCGATTCGGGCTCACTTCCTCCATGTGGTTCGGTTCAGTGCTTTGCTTTTTGGTTCCGTTCGTCCCTCCTGCTCCATCTTGCTTACTCCGATCCGATCCAACGTTCCATTCCGACCCGATCCGATCCTCAACCCAACTCCAACCCTTTGCAAGCGGCCTTCCTTCTTGCCAAGCCTTCCTTGGTGCCAAGTTCAGATCCGAATCAAATCCCTTGCCCGTTCCTCCTATCCGACCCGAGCCCTATATCCGATCCGATCCGAAACTCTACACATTTCCTGCAACTTTTCCAGTGACTGTTTTACGCCTTACGACGGCGTTTTCGACCATTCTAACTCTTCTAATCAATCACAAAGTATACCATATAGTCATAGCAACACAGAGAATCAACCATAAACACCAAAACAACGATTTAATATGTAAATATGGATCAAACATACACAAAGACCTATGTTTTCCCCTTAATCTCCCTTAATCATGTTTAAGCAAATCTAATGATAGGATTAGCAAAACTTAACCAAATTAACTCAAACTTCTAACAGAGGCTTAAAATAATATGTAAGAATTTCTATACATTTTTCTAGATTTTTAACATGCATAATTTCGTTAATTAACACTAATCACCCTAATTAACTGTAATTAGTGTAAAAACAATGTTAATCACTCACCTTAGCCACAAATTAACTTTAGATCTGAAACTACCTCTAATTTAGGTTGAATCTCTATGCAACACAACAGCTCTATTCCCAATTTGATGCTAATTTGCCTTGATTTGATGTAGATTAGGCTAAAACTTGATTAAATGGTGATTAAAAGGTGATTTGGTTGTTGGAGGCCATTGTTAGGGTTAGGAAAATGTTTTAGGCGGCCGAGGAAATGAAAATATATCATTTTCCTACTATTCTCTGTCTCCCCAGAACCCTAATTCCGAAATGGGTTATGGGCCCTCTTGCTAATCACCCTAGTTAGGTCCGGTTAAGCCGTTTTTCACCTTCTAAACCTTGTTTCAGCCATATCTCCCAAACAGTGAGTCCGTTTGGCTAATGTGACCACTATACGGAAGGGTAGACCATCATTTGAATCTAATGGAAGTGGTTTTAGGTCAAAACTCCTTACCAATCAAAAGTTATGGCCGAAACAAGATCAGCTAGGGGCAAAACAGTCATTTAAAAATCGGCAAAAATCATGAACATGGGAAATGACCCCAATAGTCGTCTCCCAAAGTTACATGGCTATACGACTTCGCATGAAAATCAAATAAATATCCTACGATCCACTGAAACGTAGAATGCGGGTCGTTACATTCTCCCCTCCTTAAGAAACTTCGCCCCCGAAATTCCTTAACCAAAAACATACAAGGTGTTCCGCATGCCTATCAGTCATTCACAAACAATCAAACACATAAAACAAACAAAACAAACTTATCTTAGCATGCGAAAAGAGTAAATTGCAATTAAAATCTTACCAGGCAAAGAGTTCTGGATACGTCTTCCTAATGCTCTCCTCTGTCTCCCATGTACAGTCATTCTCATTCTCGCCCCACTGAACTTTGACTAGATCCACCGCTTTCCTTTGAAGTTGCTTCATATCGTGCTCGACAATACGAATCGGCTTGCGGTTCCCAACCGCCTCGGGTTCTACTTCGATATCATCCAACTGATCAGGTGAAATAGTCATATCGGGGTCGTGCACGAATTTGCTTAACAGCGAAACATGAAATACGTTATGAACTCCCGCCACCTTATCCGGCAACTCAACTTTATATGCCAAATTCCCAACTTGCTCGAGGATTGGGAATGGGCCAACAAATCTTGGTGTTAACTTATCTCTCCTACCAAATCGTATCACGCTCTTAAATGGAGAAATCTTAACAAACACCAAGTCGTCAATGGAGAATTTTAAATCTCTTCTACTCTTATCAGCATAACTCTTCTACCTATCTTGGGCATCCTTCATTTGTTGTTGAATAATCTTGATCTTATCTGAGGTTTCTCTTATCACATCTGGCCCAAGCACAAATTTCTCACCGGTTTCTAACCAACATGATGGTCAGTTGCACGATCTTCTATACAAAGCTTCATATGGAGCCATACCAATATTGGACTGATAACTATTATTATATGTGAACTCCACTAGATGCAAATGGTCATCCCATGATCCACCAAAATCTAATATGCAAGCTCTCAAGAGATCTTCTAATATACGATTTACCCTCTCTGTTTGACCATCAGTTTGAGGATGATACCCGGTGCGGAGATATAATTCAGATCCTAGAGCCTCTTATAAGCTCTTCCAAAACCCACTAGTAAACAGCGGGTCTCAGTCACTCACAATGCTTTTAGGTACTCCATGAAATCTCACTACCCATTCATATATAGTTCCTCTAACTTAGTTGCCGTTCTATACGATTGATAGGTATAAACCTTGCACTCTTGATCAATCGGTCCACAATCACCCAAATGCTATCATGGCCCGACCTAGTCCTTGGTAACCCATCAATGAAATCCATTGAGACTTGTTCCCATTTCCATTCTAGAATTTCCAATGGTTGCAGCAAACCACTATGTTTCTTTTGCTCAGCTTTAACTAGCTGGCAGTTCATGCATTTGGATATAAATTTCCCAACGTCTCTTTTCATTCCTTCCCAGTAGTAGGTCTGCTTCATGTCTCGAAACATTTTGTTACCACCGGGATGTATAGTCAGTTTTTAGTGATGACATTCTCTAAGCACTTCATCTCTCAATCCATTGACATTAGGCACAACTAGTCTTCCATTCTTTCTAAGCCATCCATCTCGATCAAGCCCATACTTGTTCATCTCCTCGTTGATACCCGTCTCCAACTTGGAGATGATCTCCAATAGGTTAGGATCGTCTCTCTGACTGGAACCAATCCGCTCAATCAAAGTGGGTCTGATCGTCAAATTTGCTAATACTTCTAGATCCAATTCGCACTTTGGTCTGAAATCATACCCAGCGATGTACTCCATTTGCTTCCATTCTAGAAACATAGCCCTTAAACTGGCACGTCTTCTACTCAATGCTTCAGCTACCGCATTGCCCTTTCCTGGTGTATATGATATATCGAAATCGTAGGAAGCCAAGAATTCTAATTATCTTTGCTGTCGAAGATTAAGATTCTTCTGAGAGAAAAGATACTTTAATGATTTATGATCCGTAAACAACTCGAATCTTTCTCCCAAGAGATAATATCTCCACATCTTCAATGCGAACATGATCGCTGCCAAGTCCAAATCACGGTTAGGATATCTTTTCTCTTGCGGTTTCAGTTGCCGACTAGCATAAGCTACAACCCTACCTCCTTGCATCAATACAGCACCTAGTCCGGTACCACAGGCATCTGCGTATATTGTCATCTCTTCATTCCCTTTAGGAATGACTAACACTGGTGCACATGTCAACTTTTCCTTTATACTGTTAAATGCATTCTCGCACTTTTCGTCCCAAACAAAAGTTTGTTTTTTCTTGGTTAACTGAGCCAACGGTGCTGCTATCTTGGAGAAGTCTTGGATAAACTTACGATAATATCCAGCCAATCCGAGGAAACTTCTTACGTCTATTGCACTCTTGGGCGTAGACCAATCTTGTACCGTAGCCACCTTCGCAGGGTCCACGACAATACCATTCTATGAAACAACATGGCCCAAGAATCTCACTTCCCTCCTCCAGAAGTGGCACTTAGAGAACTTTGCTTTCAATTGGTGTTTTCTCAACACCTCCATCACTACTCTTAAATGTTCCTTGTGTTCTTCCTCTATCCTTGAATAAACCAAGATATCGTCTACGAACATAAGAATAAACTTATTCAATTGATCTCGGAATACTCTATTCATAAGATCCACAAAATATGCTAGTGCATTGGTCAACCCGAATGACATGACCAACCACTCATAGAATCCATACGGCGTTCAAATACTCTCAGCTTCCACCCTAAGCTGATGAAAACCTGTCACGAGATCCAACTGGGAGAACACTCTCGCGCCACTCAATTGATCAAACAAATCATCTATCCGCGGTAGAGGGTACTTATTCTTCCTCGTCACCTTATTCAACTCGCGGTAGTCCACACACAATCGAAAGGAACCATCTTCCTTGGTAGCAAACACAATTGGTGCTCCCCACTCGGAGACACTTCTTCGAATAAATCCCTTCTTCAAAAGATCGCTTACTTGCACCCCGAGCTCCCGCTGCTCCATTGGCGCCGTACGATGAAGTGGCATCACTATAGGTCAGTCATCTTTCACTAAATCAATCTGAAACTCAATCTCTCGGTGTGGTGGAAGTCCAGTCACTTCCTCAAAGACGTCTGGATACTGGCCAGCCACGGGCACATCTGACAACTCATCATGCGGGATGTCGAGGGAATTTAGAAAACTAGCCATTACCCCATCACTAGGTTGACCACCAAACACTACCCTCCGCCCATCATCCGCTCTAACTGTCGCCAAAAAGCCCTCACAGTCTACCACCATCCCGTACCTTTGGAGCCAGTCGACTCCCAAATCAATGTCAAACTCAGTAAAACCCAAAACAAAGCAGTCACAAACAAACATGCATCCATGAGTCGATAAGACCACATTACGACAAATCATGCTAAGGCTAGTCGAACTACCAACCGGGTTCGTCACCGCTAAACGTTTATCGACTATCTCAGGTTCCAGTCCCAACCTATCTACCAGGTCACTAGATATGAAGGAATGGGAAGCTCCGGTATCAAACAATACTCGAACAGGAACATCATAAATAGAAAGCATACCTTGAATGATGACATCCTTTCCTTTCTCCGACGCGATTGGGGCACTCGAAGAAGAAGGAACAGCATTAAGAGAATATGCTTTCACAATCTGCTTCTCTTTAGGGGGTTGCAGACATTTATCCTTGTGATGTCCCACTTGGCCGCAGTTGAAGCACTTCCTGTCCGCAGTTTTTGCCCGACATTCTTTAGCATAGTGGCCCTTCTTGCCACAGCTAAAGCACTCAATATCTTTCTTATTCTTTTTCTCCTGGCCATCCTTGGTCTGATTCTGCTTTCTCTTATTCTGAGAACCATTCTTGCTTCCACTTCTTGCTTGCGGTTTTGGCTCCTCCACAGATGCAACCTCAGTCTTCAACTTAGGGTATAGACTCTCTGATATCAAAGCTTTCCCCACAATCGATTCAAACGTCTCATCGATATGGTTTATAAGCCTTTCCCCCAAGTATTGATCTAAGCCTGTTATGAACTTCTTATTCTTCTTCTTGGGAGTGTCGATAAGAGATAATCCATACTTCGATAAAGTATCGAACTCAGCAGTATACTCCGAGACTGCCCTACCATTTTGCTTAAGCTCCAAGAACTTCCTAAACAACTCTGACTTTTGAGCAGCTGGGATAAACTTTTCACTGAATTGGGCCTTAAACTGATCCCATGTAACTTGATCCTCTGGAGTAGCTGCCTTAATAGCATTCCACCAATTCATCGCCCGTCCTTGCAGCTGACGGGATGCTAGCTTTCTCTGCGTCGCATCCTCGATACCCAAGTCTTCGAAGATACGCTCACAACTATTCAACCAGTCCTGAACTTCTGTAGCCGACTATGTTCCACGGAACGGCTTCCCACCAAGACTAGTGTAATCCTTGCAAAGCTTGGCGAAATCGGCTCTAGGCGCCTGCACCACTGCACCACCACCATTTGCAGCATTGGGAACTGCTCCTTGCACATTTCTAAGCATCTCCCTCATGAAGTTAGTGAACATTGTCCTCATATCAGGAGCATTCCCATTATTACCTCCTCTACCAGTACCCCTAGTATATCGGCTCATCGTTCAATCTGTAAGTAGAAAACGATTAACAATCTCTTCAATGGTGCCAGTGCAATGCGACTTCATCCTTAAATATACTAATAGTATATATATATATAACTTTTGAAAACCAAAATATAACAAATACGCACTCTCATATACGTACTATCTCTCCCTGGTGTATTTCCCTTGGTTAACTACGCAACCTAGAGCTCTGATACCAAATGTGACGGCCCGCCCCGCACCAGCCGACATTTCCAATGAAAGTGCATTGTGCCAATGTCCAACCAGCACATGACGGTCGTCAAAGAAAGGAAAGAAGGGAATTTGAACTAGCAAGGAACCTGTAGAATGTCTCACAGCGCATGGAATAAAATATAATAATAACATACTTGACATAAAACAGGCGAGACAATGCATAAGCTGAAAACTAAACCATGATAGCAGCGAAAAATTCAAAATACAGCTTATGTTTTACATCATCATTATTACAACTTTTCAAACTGCCTCTAAAGAAAAATAAGAAAGGTACACTACTAATGCCCAAAGTAGTGACTATCAGCGACACAGGGAGAATATCTATATATATCATACGTAAAAGCCTCATGCTCGTCTCCGGTACAGCTACTCGTGCATACCACCTAACCTGTCTCTAGTCTGCCCATTTAAGAGCGCCCATTGTAATAAGAAGAGACATAAAACTCTGGGTCAGACAAAAGTCTAGTATGAGCGATAAGCAGCAAAAACAGAACAATAACATGTATACTAAACCATACCTGAACCTGGACCTGCAAACAAATAGCTAGCACAACAAGATGTACAATGCTCTAAGGTGACACTAACATATGGGGTAAAGATACAGGGGTGGGGGTGTGCATGTCATAGTGATGTCAAAAAAAAATAAGCATAGCAACCATCCTCACATCTCTCACTCAGTGCGTAAAGCATACGATATCCACCGCTTTGATCACCCAAATCCTTGCTATGATCACTCTGCCCCATGGTGTCATAGCGACTGCACTGCACTGATCCACAGCCACTAGTCCTTGTTATATCCACTCTGCCCCATGAAGTCATGATGACTTCACTGCACTGGCTCATAGCCATGCTACGATCACTCTGCCTCCATGGAGTAATAACTACCCCACTGCACTGATCCGTAGACTAACACCCGTCTTGGTGGTGATTCAAAGTTATGGACGTCGATAACCCCTTAGCACACGTCCCGCAGCAAAGTCCAATTCATGAAGTTAACCCATTGGTTCCCATCTGGATCCTGAGTTCTTCTTCCTATTTGGACTTCCTTTGCATCTCGGGTTTTGGTCGAATTGGAGTTGGTCTTCAGAAGAGTCATCACATAGTAGAGGTAGAGGTCCAAACTCGGTTCGGTTCGGTCTATCCAGTTCGGTTCGGCATGTGGTGCTCAGGCTCCCCATTCAGTTCATCTTAAATCCCCCTCCTTCGGTTTGGTTCGAGTTCACTTCCTCCATGCGGTTTGGTTCGGTGCTTTGCTTCTTGGTTCCGTTCGACCCTCCTGCTCCATCTTGCTTACTCTGATCCGATCCCACGTTCCATTCTGACTCGATCCGATCCTCAACCCAACTCCAACCCTTTGCAAGTGGCCTTCCTTCTTGCCAAGCCTTCCCTGGTGCCATGCTGCGATCCAAATCAAATCCCTTGCCTAGTCCTCCTATCCGACCCGAGCCCTATATCCGATACGAAACCCTACACATTTCTTGCAACTTTTCTAGTGACTGTTTTATGCCATACAATGGCGTTTTCGACCATTCTAACTCTTCTAATCAATCACAAAGCATATCATACAGTCATAGCAACATAGAGAATCAACCATAAACACCGAAACAACGATTTAATATGTTAATATGGATCAAACATACCCAAAAACCTATGTTTTCCCCTTAATCTTCCTTAATCATGTTTAAGAAAATCTAATGATAAGATTAACAAAACTGAACCAAATTAACCCAAACTTCTAACAGAGGCTTAAAATAATATTTAAGAATTTCTAAACATTTTTCCATATTTTAACATGCATAATTTCGTTAATTAACACTAATCACCCTAATTAACTATAATTAGTGTAAAAATAATGCTAATCACTCACCTTAGCCACAAATTAACTTTAGATCTGAAACTATCTCTGATTTGGGTTGAATCTATATGCAACACAGCAGCTCTATTCCCAATCCGATGCTAATTTGCCTTGATTTGATGTAGATTAGGCTAAAACATGATTAAATGGTGATTAGAAGGTGATTTGGGTGTTGGAGGCCATTGTTAGGGTTAGGAAAATCTTTTAGACGGCTAAGAAAATGAAAATAGATCGTTTCCTACTATTCTCAGCCTCCCAATAACCCTAATTCCAAAATGGGTAATGTGCCCTCTTGCTAATCACCCTAATTAGGCCTGTTAAGCTGTTTTCACCTTCTAAATCTTGTTTCAACCATATCTTCCAAACGATGAGTCTGTTTGGCTAATGTGACCACTCTACGGAAAGGTAGACTACCATCTGGATCTAATGGAAAAATTTTCAAGTCAAAACAACTTACCAATCAAAAGTTATGGCCAAACCAGATCAGCTAGGGGCAAAACGGTCATTTAAAAATCGGAAAAAATCATAAACATGGGAAATGACCCCAATAGTCGTCTCCCAAAGTTACATGGCTATACGACTTCGCTTGAAAAAGAAATAAATAGCCTACGATCCTTTGAAGCGTAGAATGCGGGTCGTTACATTGACTGTGTCCGATTCCAATTCAGAACGAACGAAAATTTTAAAATAACAAATATTTTCGAATAATGAATATTTTAAAATAATATTCAAAAAAGAATCAAAATATGATTTTGATGTCTGACTTGGGATGGACACGAATATATTTAAATATATAAAGCCGTGTTGATTAATTTAACGCCATTTGGACATGAATGATATTTATATCGACTTTATTCATTTTTGTAATGAATATTAAAAAGGAATTGATTTCAAAATCTAATGTTTTGAAAATATTATCATTTATACATTAATGATATGGAATAATTTATTTTGATTTGAAATTGATTATGAAGTTGAAATCGTTTTGAAAACGAATTTAAAACGATTTACAAAATTTGTTTTAAATGAAAATCGATGAAATATATTATATATATATATATATATATATTATATATATAATATAATGGCCTGAGTAGAACGCGCCGCGCTGCGGCAGTTCGCGAATTTCGACCATTGACTTCGAATGGACATTGCGGGAGATCTGACCGTCGGATTCTCCTAAAACCAGAACCGTTGGGTTCGTATCGAAAAGAGCTTTCTAATGAATATTATAGATTTGAAATCTAACAGTTGGATTTGGAACTATGTCCAAAGCAAATTTGGAAAAGGTCGTTGTAAGTGCAGTTCGATGGCCCTTTTTGGAAATCGACTGTACGGGCCTTGGTAAAATTATTAAAAATATCAATAATTAGTGTAAATTCATAAGAAATGATATGGAAAGAATTGGGATGAAATTTTCCATATTTGAGAAGGTAAATATAGATTTTTGTCGAAATGAACTAGTTATGAACTAGAAATATAATACAATATTTTTAAATAAATAAATTGGATTTGAAATGGTTTTAAAATAACATGGATTTCCAATATATAAATTGGAATGGATTTGAATAGAAATTGTCTTTGGAATATTTCGATGTTGGATTTCGTGATTATACAGATATTGTTATGGAAATTTGAAAGATATATTTATATCGTTATTTCCAATACGATATTTGTTGGTTGTAGTATTTAATATTGAATTTAAGCCGATATATTTTCTATTCAGAGCCATGTATTTAAAATCAAATGGGATTTTGGGCTTGTCGTGAACGGTGTCTTCAGTAACACTGTTCTTCAACCCCATGTGAAGAGAATTAATCTTTTAATTAAGATTTTTAGAGTTTCCAATTATATTTAATAATTGGAATATAATGGAATGTGAATTGGGTTTATCGTGAACTGTGTTTTTAACGACATTCTTTCTTTAACCCGATTTAAAGTGAAATGTGATTTGGGATTTATAAATCATTTGTTAAGATTTAAAGGAAAATTTCCAAAAGTGAAGTTTTCCAATTTAATAAAATAAATTGGAATGGAATGGAATTTGATTTGGTAATAATCGAAGTGGACTTCTGTGGAGGAAGACTGTTAATATATATGGAATTTAAGAGGCTTTGTCGTTATTCCATTTATAAAATCGGTTGGATATGGAAGTTCATATCGATTATACATATTGATCTGTTTTTAGACGAAAATTCAATTGCTAATGGAATGTGATTTTGGGTTTATCGTGAGCTGTGTTTTAAGTGACATTAGTTCTTTAACCCAGTTAAAGATAAGATTTATTTCTTAACTTTGAATAATCATTAAGTAATGATTTTTGGAAATTAAAACTGAAAAAGAGTTTTAATGAATCTTTAAATAGATTGAAAGGTGAATCTGATAACTAAAATTATCAAATTCGAAAAATGATCGAGAATGGAGTACCACTAATTTTACTCCAAGTGATAGTTAAATCTTTAATTAGATTTGAACGTGAAATGGTAATTGAATTTACCGATAACACCGTGGTGTTAGATATCAAGTATTACCAGTTTTACTTCGTGGGATGAATAGGTTGGGATTGGGAAATTTAAACAAATGATTACTTCGGTAAGGTTCGGTATTCCCGACTAGTTTGGATAAACTATAATTTGGTTCGAATTGATATCCGAAGGAAGATTAAAGAATAAATTTTAAAAAATTATCTTTGATAAAATTAATGGGAACCTTTCCCAAAGGATATGAATATTTAAATAAAAGAATATTCTGAATTGGAATGAGGCGTATGTTGTGTTTATATAACACTTGTTTATTATATACGCGAGTTATTCGGAAAGAACCGGTTTTTCCCATTCTGAATAACTGATTCGACGATATGTCGAGGATGAAGACGGTGGTCGAAGACCGGTGGTCTTCACATCGTTTGGATGATTACTGATGTCTTGATTGGGCTGTACACCCAAGACAAGGTAATAAGTGGTGATCGTCCAGACGTACTTGGAGATCGACCGGATATGCGAGGACCTCTCTCTTGTAATGGACATACGGGACGAGGAATAAGATGCATCCGGTTTCGTTCAGACCCAGATCGAACTTGTAAATGGATGTGTGTCTGACATCGGAGTTCATTCTGTGTGATTGATAGACATCGGTTGCATAGTGTGAATTACTTGTCTGGCATGCTGAGATGCAAATGATCAAGACTTCTGTTGAAAAGAATAGTTTTGTGGTTGATGATCAAAGCACGGGTTTAATATAGCATAGCTTTATGTAGCGTTAATTTGTGAGCCTCACACCCCGGTGTGAACCAGAAATGGGAGAGGACATCAGGGAGGGCATGCGTTTCTTTCTAGCTAGGAGTGGTGTCTGGGTTTTGCATGCCCAGGCGTTTTACTTATGTGGATGATGGATAGCGAGGCGCCTCGGTTATATCGGCACTGCGGGGCCAATGGATGATATGGTCTTTATACAGACCAGACTTGTGCCTCATAGGGCGGGGAAACGCATGTTTAAGCTTTTTAATTCACCCTTTGCACTTCGGGTGGACTGGCCCTGACGATCCGAGGGCCCACCTGAGTTTGGATCCTGAGACATGGGCTAGATTATCTCGAAGCAGTAAGGACGATCCCTTGCCTTGGTTCATAGATGGAAATCCAACTTCCAATACGTGACTTTGCGGTTTCGATTGTAGAGCCTAGTATTGGCGACATGATATATGGTACCCGTGCCGCCTAGGATTGATACATTTATATTTGAAGTTGTTTTATACACTATGCACTTATAATAGTATCAAATGATTTGTTTTAACATACCAAGCATGTTTGGCTATTATAAGGGAAAATCCTATCCTCCGGCTTGTGTTGCATTGTGTGATGGGACCTGGGTCTTATAATAGCTTCATTTTTTCAAAAAGCATTGCGCTATTTTGTTATATGCACTGGTATTCTTGGGAGGAAACCCGTTCCGTGTTATACGGTGTGGTTCCTTGATATATCTGATTTTAAAGTAAAGTTTCAAATAACTGTTTTAGTTCTCACACCAGTCACATGACTGACTTGGAGTTTATTGTTTTAACCTAAACTCTGGGTGCCCCTATTTTCCACACGGGAAGCTAGTAGTTTTGGTTTTGCAGATATTATATTCACGTGATCCTGGTTTATAGCTGGAATGATATTCAGAAAGCTCTATATCCGTATATTTCTTTCAGTTGTGTTTTATATTATTTTCCGCTGCGTTGTAATGTAATTTAAATCTATGATATTTTTCTAATGTATATTATTGGTTCATACTCTGTATATTCTTGTATTTTGATGAAACTGTTGTAATAAGCAATGAAAAGTTCTTTTGTTTGTGTTCCGATGTGTGTTGTTCTCAAAGTAATTCGGGCTTTCCTTCACGGGGAGGTTCGGGTCGTCTCATTTGGTATCAGAGCTTTGGTTTACCGAGCTCGAGAACAAGGCACATTAGAATGAAGCGAAAGAATTCATCAGAGATTGGATTAGCAATATCTAATAAGAATGACTCGTTAGAGATGGGATCAGTAGTGTCCTAGAATGAGTCGGAAGAGTATATTTTTAAAATGAAAACAAATATTGTTTTGAAAATTTAAACCTTATTCAACGTATTTGAATATTTATTTGTATTGAATTTGGACGATCCAATATATAAAGATTTTGCATATACGTCTGATCTACGTGTATTTGAAGTTTTAATATGCTGAATAGATATAGAATCACACTCTAGTCGCCCGGAGATGATTCTGATGATGCCGCGGCATCATCAGCATTTGTATTCGAGTTTCAAAAGTGGGATGTCTATATATTTCCAATTGACTGGTGTGAGAACCAAAACTATATAGGGTTTATTGTTGTGAATTGGCATCAAAAATACGATTTTTGACTATGTATTAAAGTTATGTGTTTGAAATGTTAACCAACTAATTGATTGCTGGTTGTGTTGTTTGATTATTAGTTGGACTAATCGAATTGTTAAACCAATATGTGAATGAAAGTTAAATTTAGCCAATTTATTCCAGTTTGAACTGAATTGCAAATTGTTTGAAAAAAATTGCATGCATATACATGTATATACATTAAACAGGTCATAGCAAGGAGGCTAGAGAAGAGGAATAAAATTGTATGCCCGACAAATAGGTACATGTTTACTAATTTATTGGGCTTGGATGATTTTATGAGCCGATTGGCTAGTCGCTTGGCTTTTTCTTTTTCGTTTTGAGATGAGAGGGTCTGTGTGGTGGTTTGGGGATTTTCCCGGTGCTCCCTGTATAAAGGAGGTCATGGCGAAATTTTTCGAAAATTTTGGGTGTTAGCCAAATTTTTGAAGAATTAGAAAATTCATAGAAACTGAAAAGTTGAAGAATGAACGCCAAAATGAAAGTTGAGTTATTTAGTTAAACAACTTTCAACTCCGTTCCTTTTCGAGGACGAAAAGAGTTTAAGTGGGGGAGATTGTAACAACCAGGAAAATCAACCAATTTAAAATTTTTATTTTGGCAATTTTAATGGATTTTGAATATTTAAAATGAATTATTTTAAATAATAATGACTAGAAATTTATTTTTGAATAGAATTAGAAAATATAAATTTATTTGAATCGAAGTTATAATATAAATATTTATTTTAATTATAAAAGGAATTGGAAATGGCGCGGTAGTTTGAAAATTCAATTTCAAATTTCAAATGAATGTACAGGATTCAAAATAAACCAGATGTTAGTGAAATAAAAAATATTTGAATCTAATTAAAATATCTTTCCAACAAATCAAAAAAATTGAAATTTCATAGCGGGAATAAAAAGTTATGCCTAATTGAAAATTCAGAATAATCACTATGGAAATATAGCCGGTAAAAATGACGATTTTGTAAACGACCTCCGTTTCGACGAGAGCACTTCTGTTGGATCCGAAATGTCAAGTTATTGCTTGATTCCAATTTTCATAATTTTTGAAATCAATATGTGAGCGTGGCGAAGTAAAACGTGTTTTGACAGTTTTAGTCAATTTGGATCGACCAGAAAATGATCATTTTTCAAACGGTCTCCAAATTTGACGAAATTAGTTTTGTTAGGACCGTATCGTCAAAACATAGCCAAAATTATTTTTCTAGAATTTTTGGGGTCCGTATGTGACCCCAGTAAATTGAAATTTACATTTAAATTCAATATATTAGTTTATATTTTAATTTTGACGAAAACTGATCGTAATAGCCAAATTG
This sequence comes from Allium sativum, assembly GCA_030737875.1. Taxonomy (NCBI): domain Eukaryota; kingdom Viridiplantae; phylum Streptophyta; class Magnoliopsida; order Asparagales; family Amaryllidaceae; genus Allium; species Allium sativum. The sequence continues at coordinate 1,016,521,661 of CM060916.1, forward strand.
GGTTACGAAACATATCCCATTGTGTTCGGAACAGGGGTAATTAGCTGGGGATGACAGTCGTTAGGTGTGATTTAGAGTTAGTATTGAGACAAGGGTTTTTTTGGGAATTAAAATAATTAATATATATATATATATATAATTATTAACCCTAGCCCTAGTTTTATTATTCGGGCCGCCACCATTCAGAACGAGCGATCGAAATCGCTCCGGAGAAGATCTCCTCCGATCTCCTTAAAGATGCAATGGCGGGGGTGAGCTCAACAGGAAATGGTTCAGCTTGGCGAGGACTTCCAGTGGCCAGCATCGCCTGGACTCCGGTGGCTCAGTTCGCCTCAGGCGAGCTCACGAAGGTGGAGCGCATTTCTTCAAATTCAGGGCTCGATGGAGGGAGATGGAGGTTGAAACTGGTTGGGATCAGAGCGCCGTGGACCATCGAAGGGGATAGGGAGGTCATATCGGCGGCGTGGTGGCCGTAGTGGCGGCGCAGGTAAGGGACAGGGGGGAACAATGATCGGTTTTCATAAAATGTACGGGGAAGATAATTATAAGGGGTTATTAAGTTTTAATTATATTTTAATTATTAATTTAACTACGTCATTAACCTTTAAATCATCATATCTTGGTGATACGTGGTCAAAATCAGATAAAACAAAGTTCATTGGAATCGTTGGACCGAGCACTTCAACATGGATCTGACTAGGAGTGGTTTGGAGCAATTCAGAGTTTATGGAAAATTCAAATCCGAACAGCTCAGAAATTTAGAAATTAAAACCGATGGAGTGGAAACCAACTGTGAGAACTTCTCACTAAAATTATTTCTGTACAGTTATTGATTTTATAACTGCATAAATGAACTTCTCCCCGTCGTCCACAGACCATGGACGACTTGTTTGTTTGATTGTATTGTGTTGTTGAAATTGATCGTGATGTGAAATGGACTGTATAAAATATTCATATTTGAATAAAATATTTGAAGAATAAAAATATCATTTTTATTGTATAAATGGACTGTATAAAATACTCATGAGTTGAATAAAATATCTTATCGTTAAAAATATACTTTTTAACGTGTATGTGAACAAAATAAATATTCATTTGCGAATCGAATGATTTGTTTATGTACACCCATTTGACTGATATTGATTGGGATGATAAATTTTACACATCGCCTAAACTGCACAAATAAAATCTGTGTTTGTTGATTGGAACCCCACACGGTAGTTGGGATGATATCTGACGTACACTAATCCCAACAGTTTAGTTGTATGTCGATCGATAGGTTGACAGACTGTTGTAAGCATTAAATATTTATATTTAATGCTTATATAGTGTAGAATGCACTTTGGATGATGGTTGATTGTTTATCATTGTTGTTCTATACATGTGTTGTATGAAATCCATATAATAAAATTATATGGTAATTGATTGTGTCTGATTCCAATTCAGAACGAATGAATATTTTAAAATAACGAATATTTTCGAATAATGAATATTTTAAAATAATATTCAGAAAAGAATCAAAATATGATTTTGATGTCCGATTTGGGATGGACACGAATATATTTAAATATACAAAGCCATGTTGATTAATTTAACGCCATTTGGACGTGAACAACATTTATATCGATTTTATTAATTTTTACAATGAATATTAAAAAGGAATTGATTTCAAAATCTAATGTTTTGAAAATATTATCATTTATATATTAATGATATGGAATATTCAATTTTGATTTGAAATTGATTATGAAGTTGAAATCGTTTTGAAAACGAATTTAAAATGATTTATAAAATACGTTTTAAATGGAAATCGATGAAATATATATTATATATATAATATAATGGCGTGAATAGAATGCGTCGCGCTGCGGCAATTCGCGAATTTCGACCATTGACTTCGAATGGACATTACGGGCCGTCGGGTTCTCCTAAAACTGGAACTGTTGGGTTCGTATCGAAAAGTGCTTTCGAAAGAATGTTAGAGATTTGAAATCTTACGGTTGTATTTGGAATTAAGTCCAAATCAAATTTGGAAAAGGTCGTTGTAATTGCAGTTCGATGGCCGTTTATGGAAATCGACTGTACGGGCCTTGATAAAATTATTAAAAATATCAAATAATTAGTGTAAATTCATAAGAAATGATTTGGAAAGAATTAGGATGAAAATTCTATATTTGAAAAGACAAAAGTAGTTTTTTATCGAAATGAACTAGTTATGAACTAGAAATATAATCCAATATTTTTAAATAAAAAAATTTGATTTGAAATGGTTTTAAAAATAACCAGGATTTCCAATATATAAATTGGAATGGATTTGAATCGAAATTGTCTTCAGAATATTTTGATGTTGGATTTCGTGATTATATAGATATTATTATGGAAATTTGAAAGATATATTTATATCGTTATTTCCAATACGATATTTGTTGGTTGTAGTATTTGGTATTGAATATAAGCCGATATATTTTCTATTCAGAGCCTTGTATTTAATAGCAAATGGGATTTTGGGTTTGTCGTGAATGGTATCTTCAGTAACACTGTTCTTGAACCCCATGTGAAGAGAATAAATCTTTTAATTAAGACTGTTAGAGTTTCCAATTATATTTAATAATTGGAATATAATGGAATGTGAATTGGGTTTATCGTGAACTGTGTTTTTAACGACATTCTTTCTTTAACCCGATTTACTGTGAAATGTGATTTGGGATTTATAAATCTTTTGTTAAGATTTAAGGGAAATTTTCCAAAAGTGAAGTTTTCCAATTTAATAAAATAAATTGGAATGGAATGGAATTCGATTTGGTAATAATCGAAGTGGACTTCTGTGGAGGAAGACTGTTACTATGTATGGAATTTAAGAGGATTTGCCGTTGTCCCATTTATAGTATCGGTTGGATATGGAAGTTCATATCGATTATACATATTGATATGTTTTTCGTGAAGATTCCATTGCTAATGGAATGTGATTTTGGGTTTATCATGAGCTGTGTTTTAAATGACATTAGTTCTTTAACCCAGTTAAAGATAAGATTTATTTCTTAACTTTGAATAATCATTAAGTAATGATTTTTGGAAATTAAAACTAAAATAGAGTTTTAATGAATCTTTAAATAGATTGAAAGGTGGATCTGATAACTAAAATTATAAAATTCGAAAAATGATCGAGAATGGAGTACCACCAGTTTTACACCAGGCGATAGTTTAATCTTTAATTAGATTTGAACGTGAAATCGTAATTGAATTTACCGATAACACCGTGGTGTTAGATATGAAGTATTACCAGTTTTACTTCATGGGATGAATAGGTTGGGATTGGGAAATTAAAACAAATGATTATTTCGGTAAGGTTTGCTAATCCCGACTAGTTTGGATAAACCATAATCTGGTTCGAAGTGATATCTAAAGGAAGATTAAAGAATAAATTTTAAAGAATTTATCTTTGATAAAGTTAATGGGAACCTTTCCCAAAGGATATGAATATTTAAATAAAAGAATATTCTGAATTGGAATGAGGCGTATGTTGTGTTTTTATAATACTTGTTTATTATATACGCGAGTTATTCAGAAAAACCAGGTTTATCCCATTCTGAATAACTAATTCGACGATATGTCGAGGATGAAGACGGTGGTTGAAGACCAGAGGTCTTCACATCGTTTGGATGATTACCGATGTCTTGATTGGGCTATACACCCAAGGCAAGGTAATAAGTGGTGATCGGCGATACGTACTTGGAGATTGACCGGATATGAGAAGACCTCTCTTCTGTATTGGACATATGGGACGAGGAAAAAGGTGCCTTCGGTTTCGTTCAGAACCAGAACGAACTTGTAAATGGATGTGTGTCTGACATCGGATTTCATTCTGTGTGATTGATGGACATCGGTTGCATAGCGTGAATTGCCTGTGTGGCATGCTAAGATGCAAATGATCAAGGCTTCTGTTGAAAAGCAAAGTCTTGTGGTTGATGATCAAAGCACGACTTTAACATAGCATAGCTTTGCGTAGCGTTAATTTGCGAGCCTCACACCCCGGTGTGAACCAGAAACATGAGAGGACATCAGGGAGGGCATGCGTTTCCTTCTATCTAGGAGTGGTGTCTGGGTTTTGCACATCTAGGCGTTTTACTTATATGGATGATGGATAGCGAGGCGCCTCGGTTATATCGGCACTGCGGGGCCGATCGATGATATGGTCTTCATACAGACCAGACTTACGCCCCATAGGGCGGGGAAACGCATGTTCAGCATTTTAATTCACCCTTTGCACTTCGGGTGGACCGACCCTGACGATCCAAGGGCCCACTTGAGTCTGGGTCCTGAGACATGGGTTAGATTGTCTCGTAGCAGTGAGGACGATCCCTTGCCTTGGTTCACAGACGGAAATCCAACTTCCAATACGTGACTTTGCAGTTTTGATTGTAGAGCCTAGTATTGGCGACATGATATATGGTACCCATGCCGTCTAGGATTGATACATTTATATTTGAAGTTGTTTTATACACTATGCACTTATAATAGTATCAAATGATTTGTTTTAATGTACCAAGCATGTTTGGCTATTATAAGGGAAAACCCTATCCTACGGCTTGCGTTGCATTGTGTGATGGGACTTGGGACTTATAATAGCTTCATTTTTTTACAAAAAGCATTGCGTTGTTTTGTTATATGCACTGGTATTCTTAGGGGGAAACTCGTTCCGTGTTATACGTCTTGGTCCCTTGATATATCTGATTTTAAAGTAAAGTTTTAAATAACTGTTTTAGTTCTCACACCAGTCACATGATTGACCTGGAGTTTATTGTTTTAACCTAAACTCTGGGTGCCCCTATTTTCCACATGGGCAGCTAGTAGTTTTGGTTTTGCAGATATTATATTCACAGGATCCTTGTTTATAGCTGGAGTGATATTCGGAAATCTCTGTATCCGTACATTCATTTCAGTTGTGTTTTGTATTATTTTCCACTGCGTAGTAATGTAATTTAAATCTCTGATATTTTTCTAATGTATATTACTGGTTCATACTCTGTATATTCTTGTATTCTTATGAAATTTTTGTAATAAGCAATGAAAAATTCTTCTGTTTGTGTACCGATGTGTGTTGTTCTCAAAGTAATCCGGGCTTTCCTTAGGAGGTTCAGGTCGTCTCAATTTGGCCATTGTTTTCTAGAGCATCTCAGCCATTCGCTGAATGATATGGTGGTCGTGTTCTAATAGAGGATTAGGGTTTTGAATACTTAAGTATTAATAATATTTTAATATTTAATTATCTAGTTTTGCAAATAAACCCGTTTAGTCTCAGTAGCTCCAATTTCGGCCCAACGTGAATTGTCCCTAGGCAAATACCCCCGTTCCGAACATAATGGAATAGGTCCTGTCTGCCCGTTTGACTGTCTCAGCCCACTTTTCTTAAATTTAAAATATAAATCATTTAATTATTTACTTCAAACGCACATTTTAATTTACTGGGGCCACATACTGACTCTAAAAATTATAGAAAAATTATTCCTAGTTATGTTTTGACGATACGGTCCTAACAAAAATAATTTCGTTGAATTTGGAGACCGTTTGAAAAATGGCCATTTTCTGGTCGATCCAAATTGACTGAAATTGACAAAGCAATTTTCTTTTGCCACACTTACATTTTAATTCCAAAAATTATGAAAATTGGAACCTAGCAATAATTTAACATTCTGGATCCAACAAAAGTGGTTTCGTCGAAAACGCAGGTAGTTTGCAAAATGGCTATTTATACGGGCTATATATTATATTAATTTCTATAGCGACTATTCTGAATATTCAACAGACCATAACTTTTGATTCCCACTATGAAATTTCAATTTTTAGGATTCGTTGGAAAGATAATTTTAAATAGATTTAAATATTTTTGGTTTCACTATAATTCGATTTATTTTGAATCCTATACATTCAGTCAAAGTTCGAATTCAAATTTTCAAACTACCGTGCTATTTCTAACTCTTTTTATAACTAAAATAAATTTATTCGCTCTAACTTCGATTTAAATAAATTTTTAATCCTTATTATTTAAAATAAATTATTTTAACTGTTTAAATCCATTAAAATTTCTAAAATAAAAATTTTAAATTGGTTCCAAAATTCCTGGTTGTTACAATGTACCTCCTACAGACGTTATTTCTTGGTTGCTAAGGAATTTAAAATCTATAAATATAGGGTGATCCGCCCCTTTCGTCCTCTACAGCTAATTGTCGAAGCTTCAATGGCACGAAAGAAAAATTAAATCAAAAATCGAAAGTAAAACTTTACACTCCACAGAAAATTCTGAAACCATTTTATTTGAGTTCGTATAAAGTTTTTCTTCTATTCTATAATCATATTGGAGGGTTCGAACTCTATATATACAGATATATTTTTCGCTGTGTTATTACAACGAAGGTAGGGTTAAAACGGGGTTGGAGAAATGGAGTTTCAACTTGCAAAATGAAGGGGATAGTTGGATTTCTAGGATTGAGTTGCACCTGCATACCAATTTCAGTGTTTATGGTGATAATATGGGTTGCGATCATGTATTGGTGCATGCCTATAAGCTATAGAACGCAACTTTTGAGGAAGGGGCCAAGTTTATTGAGAATGGTATAAGGTGATAGAGGAATGGAAGAGGAAAAGGACTGTGTTAGTGGTTTGGAAAATATTGGATAAATGAGGAAGACAAGGGGCTAGTAAAGTTCGTTCATGACCATTGGAGGAAAGGGGATACACAAGTTTAGTTCTGGAGCTTTATTTTGGGAAGAACAAATAAAGGTGGCAGGTCAGTTTTGAAAATGGGCCGATGGCAATAATTGGTGAGGCCCATTTCATAAATAAATAAATTTAAGTTAGTTTTAATTTATATTGTATATAAACTTGCTAACGTAATATCTACCTCATAAGATATCGGACTATAATCCGTCTGCCGCATTGGAATAGTAGGGACGTAGGCTACACAATGGAACTGGTCTAGAGCCACTTGGAGCACGTTAAAATTTACGGTGAAATAAAACGTCTGATCGGATCTAAAAATCGTAAATCGTTATTTAACGATTAACGACCAAGGATAGTAAACTCACTAACTTTGTCCAGTTTTATAATATTATAAACAAATTTTAGAATTTATAAATGGTGATTGATTGTTGTGTGATGGTAGTTTGGATGATTTTCTAAGTAATTAGTTGGAATAATATATATAGTTCGTTGGTTAAATACTAGTTCTGTTTACTATTATATTTCATATTGATATGAAATTGATGTTATATTATGTTGATTAACATCTACATATGCAGGGAAACAAGTATGAGGAATCCAACTGAATTCCTCAACAGTTATATTGTTGTTTTTCATATATTGCATCATATGATGTGACAAATAATTTGTGATTGATTATTGTGTGTGTTTAGGGATGTTGAACAATATTGACCTTGAATTAATTGGTATTTAAATACCAAAAATATATTCGAATGTATGGAAAAAGAATTCGGGGTTTTAAAAAGGAAAAATCTATTTTAAAATAGAGATTTAATTTCGACTGGGTTAAAATAAAATAATTTGTTTTAATTATATAAAAACAAGTGGGTTGAATTATAACCAATATTTTATACATAAGACGAAACAATTATTATTAAATAAATTGAGAATGCAAAGTAACGATTGGATTCAAAAGGGAAAGTGAAAATTATTTTCAAAAGAAAACGATGAAATTTATTTCAATGTTCGAAATGCGGATAGAACTAAATAAAACCATAAGGATTCATAATTACAACTCGACAATGTCGAATATTATAAAAATGGTTTATTTTTAGAAATTATATATTATATAATTCAAAATTCGACAAGATGGTTAATATTTGGTTTGAAACCAATAATTTCTAATCGAGTATGTAACCAAGATTGAATGATAAACTTAATTAAAAATTTACAAGAAGTTGACTTGTAAATGGAATAGAATATGTGTATGAATTTATAAAATAACCCAATAAACAATATGTGAACTTGTAATAGTATTAATAAGTACAAATCAAGATTTGATACAATGAGTCGGAATTTATGTAAAGGAATAATATTCACCTTTTAAAGTGAAAAATGATTTAAGAGAAAACTTTGCATATTAAATGGAATATAAAAGGAAATTGATGAATATTTTAAGTAATAAATTCAATCATGAATTTAGAAATCAAGTTAACCTAAAACGATGAGTATATTCCGACGTTCGGAGCGTTAATTGAATAGAGAGTATTCAAATGTGAGTTATATATTGGAATTCAATGCTATCGAATTCAGGAAAGTACCATTTACTTTCTGGTTATAATCAAGATTTATTAATTTATCTAATTAAATATTTGTTTATTTATTCAAATAAAAGTTATATTTTGAAATTAAATATTTCGAAAGAAAAGATTATAATGTTATCGTTATAATCAAAGATTTTCGTAAAGAAGTGGATTCATAAACTGAATACGAGAGTTATTTAAACAGTTTCGTAGATAAGAAATTAAGAAATGGAGTTAAGGAAATTAGAAACCAAATGGAAATTAGTTGAGTTAAATAGCTGTCTGAGTATCGATCTGATTTTGGTATCGGCCTTCGGGCTTGATACTTAGGGAATTGTTCTCTTACTAGTTTACGGTTAGGGACTGATGATTGTGGAAGATTAGTGATGCGTGAATAAGAAATGGAAATGTTTTCCAAATGTAAATAGCATATATTTTCTAAATATAGAAAATAAGAAATTGTGGATATGAAAATGTTTTTCCGCGAATCGTGAGAGTCTAAACGGGTTTAAGAAATATGGAAAATGGAAGATTGGGAAATGAATAAATTAATTTAAAGGGGCTCAGTGTTGATTGATGGTTGATCGATATAATTTCCGTTTGGAAATAGGATCGTTGTTTGTTTGGATGTTTTTCTTTGACAGTTAAATCACCATCTATTAAAGTTTTGACCATTTTCCGTTGTTAATACATAGAGATCGGGATCATATTTATTATCTGAAAACCACTCCGTATGGTCATTAGCATTGCCAATCAAATATGATGAAGATAATTGAAGATGGAGTTTATGCAAGGACTTTTTTGGCAATCCTAGGTAGAAATTGCCTAAGATGGGTTTATAGAATAGTGCCTTCGGTTTGTCCTATCCCAGGACAACGTGTATGGACGAATGTATGACAGAGTACATATAATAAATCGCGTAAATTGATCTCTTCAAACGTTTTTATGTTGGTGGTAGAGGAATTTGTTTCTCTTAGCTTTATACCCGTGGTATTTTTGGGTAATAAATTTGTGATTTGGCGGGTATGGCGATGTGGTATTAAAAGTAAATGAAGGTGTAATATATCGAAATTAACATTATGACCTCAAGCCTCATCAACCGGGAAATGACAAAAATCGGGCAGGTAGCATGGCTAAGTGGCTCGCTCCCATTTAGGGTATATTATCACCATCTAGAGAATATTCATTTTTGATCCTCTTTCGCTTCTGTATCTCCCGAGAATGGTTATGTTGGTATACCAACCATGAGGTGACAATATATTCGGAACATTCAAGTGAAATGTATGGTTGTTCATGTGTGGCCGAGTTGTAAGATGTTCTTGTTGAACTCTAGTGTATCCCCTCTAGAGTACACTAATAGGAGGGTGGTTCCATACCTTGTCATAGTTGGAAATCTATTACCCAATAAGTGCCTGTGGTTTTGATTGTATCTTATATATGTAGAACGTGAGATGCAAGTGTTCTAGTAAATTGCTATTTACTTGTAATAGACACTGTTATAGTATTAGAATAATATTGTTTTAAAAGAATGTTTTGGTTTATCGTAAGGTAAAAACCATCTGTGTTTATGTGTGGATCTGTCTTATGATTATCCTTTCTTTTGAAAAGGATTTTAAAAAGTTAAACCGAATGGTTGGAGTTTACTCACACCAGTCCCAGGACTGACCTACAGTTTATTTTATTTTATTTTACCCTAAACTCTTGGGTGCCTAAATTTGTACGGGCAGTCAAGTAATTGGGATTTTACAGATACTTGGAAGAGCTTGGAGCAAGAGGCTTCAACATTCTATATATATATAGTTTAGTGTTTACTCTGATTCTGTCTTATTATGATCTTCTTCGTCTTCTATTCTAACCTCCTCTCATTCTATTTCTCCCCCTCTAACTTCTTTTTATTAATGATCTGATATTTTTGATGCTTGTATAATCGACATTATGGTTTGTGTTGATTTTCGGGGTCGAAAATCCTTGGGTCGTTACATTAACCGTCGTAGTTTCATGTTAGATGTGTTGAGTATGGCGATCCACTTGGTATAAGAAAGGAAAAAAAATTATAAACCCAACCAACGTATTCAACACTTTTCCACTACAAAATTATGGATGGTGCCTCTAACCACCTCTATTCTCCATTCTAATAGGTGGTATTACTTAGTAATACTCTTTTTTAGAGTGGATCTTAGGGTGGGATGTCACAGTTGGTATTAGAGAAAAAAATTGACAAAAATACAATAAACACATAACAAAACTGGAATATACTATGTTTTACAACGTGGAAGGATAATACTTGTGTCTTCCTAATCACTTTCGCCATTGTCCTTATCTAGTGATTCTTATTAGTCGAGTTGTGTGCGGATCCTAGCTTTGGAGTACGACAAGGAATATATTTTATTCCATAATACTACATGTATGGTATCCTATCATTTATAGTATATCTTGATAAAAGTTTCCATTCTCTAACCCTTTCGATACTTAAATCTTGGGTTTAAAATTTTGATAAAAAATTAACCTCCATCTTATATGTCTATTTGGTGTTGAATTAAATATAATGAGTCGGGATGGGTAAATGAATTATCCGAGATAGTAAAAGTATAATTTCATGATTGGGTAAAAGAGTACTATTATTGAAGTAGATCAGATTTGCACGGCAAAAACAAGTGAGCTATTTTAGTTGGTGCTAAAATTAATTAATCTATATGTGGGGTAGGGGATGGTTAATAAACATGATTAAAGGGTTGATGGGAGCCAATTGTCTAGTGAATGTAAATCAAGCGACTAACTAGAAATTTTTGGTGTTGGGTTGTTTTTTTAAGTAAAGCAAGATTATTGGTGATGAATAATATTAAAAACAACCATGTATAAACTAAAATAGAGTGATTTTTTCTGTGTCGAATTGTCTGTTGCGTATCTTAAGAGTTTGATCAACGATATTGGTAAAAATCCCTTAAACACTTAAACGAAATGATCAAGCACAATGCTCTGTGTATTAAAATAAATTTTGTGAAAAGTACTCATGTTAGAATAGTGTTAAACCACAAGATGAGATGAGAATTATAGTGAATTTAGCGAGGCAATAGCGACATTATATCGATTGTGCAACCAATGGATGAGATAAACCATTATATATTTGGTGATTTAATATTATTCGAAACAAGTTAACATGTTGTAAAGTGAAAATTTGCATTTTGAGAAAAATATTACAAAAAAAGGTGTTTTGAATATTGAGAAGAAACTGAAATCTTGAGAGTTATGTGCTTAATAAAATAAATCAAAATTTTCCAAGTGAATAAAATTCGGGATGAATTGTAGGATCAGGATATACACACTCATACATACTATCTTAAGTAAATTGTGAGGATGCAGTTTATTCAATGAGGGAATCTGTAACAACCCGGATTTTTGAGTACTCGAGGTGAACAAATCATAATATGTTTTGTGACTTTAAAAACCAAGAATGATGTAAATACGAGTTCAAATTCTGATTCGTGTAATAATTTAATGTTGAAAATAAATAAATTTGTGATTTATAGAGTTCTGTGTATTAGGATAAATTAAATGCCTTTGATAGTTTACTCCGATTTGTGATTGTAAATTATATGTTGAAAATTAAAGTGAACATTAAAAATATAATAGGTTGATTAACTATCAATATTAAAGCATAAAATATATTTTCAATATGAAGTGTTAATTTGTTTTAACAAGATAAGTAACAAATTGTGAATTTGTTTTGGAAAGTGTAAGTTGCAGGAATTATAAAATGAATTAGTTTGGTAAATTATTGTAAATGGTGGAACAAATAGTTGATCGTCGCTAAAGTGGAATTTGATGAAAATTGTTGAATTTAGTATGAATAAAAATGTATAAGAGAGTAATATTGATTTGAAATCAATATTTGAGTATGTTTGTAATTACCTAGGTCTTTAGCCGTTTAACTTTGAACATTTAAAATTTATTTCAAATGATGAATTGAAATATGAATGGATTTTAAATATGGAATTTATCGATTTAATAAACAGAATACGATTCAATTATGAATATATCGAACTGTCGTATGCGAAAATGAGAAATGATCGAATTCTATGTTAAAAAAGAATCCAAAATGATTATAACAATTAATGTGAATTCTATTTGAATATATACGTTTATTATCGATGGATTTGACTGTTTTGAAATTGATTTATATTTTATCGATTTAATTTAACATATAGAAATAGCCAATTTTCAAACGACCTCAGATTTCGACGAAATAAATTTTATAATATCCGTAATGGTTAATTATTGCTAGATTTCTAGTTTGTACCAATCGGAGTTATTATGTGATCGTGCATGATATAAATGCCTATCGATTACATCTTGAAATTAAAATAGGAGTTTTTTAAACAGTCTTGGAATTCGGTGAAACCGGTTCCATTGTATCCGGAATATTAAGTTATTGTAAAGTTTCAAATTTCATTATGATCAGAGTTTGTAAGGGTTCGTACAAGCTTAAAATGCTTGACGCGAGTATTAATGAATATAATAATATAAAATCTCTCTAAATCCTTACATATCCTTACAAATCTCCGTCAAAATCTTATCTTATAGCTGCCTAATCTTGGAGGAAAAGAATATAGTGTCCTTCGATTCAATATTTGCAGCTGACATAACAGGGAAAACTTGACTTAAAAAAACAAACGGCCTTTGTTTTCCTTCCTCATTCCAAAACCAGAAACCACTTCTTTATAGAAAAAATCATGCATTTCGAAAATCCAAATAAAATCGAATATCGTTCGATTCCTTTAGTTGCTGAAATTGAAAGCATCACCTTCGTATTCAATTTATAGGGTGCGATGAACTTTTCGGAGGCTCAACTTGTAACTGTCGATGCTTAGGGCTTGGATTTTTAGGATATGGAATAGCTTTGGCTCGATTGGTGGTTAGTATGGGGATTAGCATAAGGAGTGGCATTTAGCATAAATTTTTATTAGGAGTCGGCTACAGTTTGTTTCGAGGGTTTTTAGGGTAGGTGCTGGAAGGAGGGACTATCGAGGTTGTATGGGTACTCGAGTTTGAGGAGATTGGTATAGGGAGATGGAGAATGTAGAGTACAACTAAACAATGAAGTCAAAATGGAAATTCGTGGGCTAGGGAAGAAGCTGGGTGGAGAAGCAGTAGACAAGGATGTTTGTATTTGTTACAAGGGAGGGTTCGAATATCGTAAACGAGGGATAAAAGATATTAGGCTAAAACGTGATTAAGGGTAGTGTTTTTTTTGGGTAAGACATCTCTGCGTAAATTTTGGGTGATGTTGGTGCTGGAAATTTTCGCACGACATGGGGAGGACGGATGACCTGTAATGTCGCGATTTCATGGTGAAGGCTAAGTTTGTAACGAAGATGTTAGGAACCTACTGTAATAAGGAGATTGATTCTTAGTTTGGTGGAAGTCTGAGCTTCAAGTGGTCGGGTTTCGATCGGACTGGGATAAGTTTTGGAGATGGGATTTAAAAGGAGGAAGAAGGCAACAACTAGTAATTACGGTTGATTAACTGTAATTAAATGGTTAATGATGTTTTAAGGGTATTCAAACTTATAAAATGCATAACTTGTTCATACATAATCAGATTGGGATGAAACAAGTTACGTTTGAACCATATCGGTGAAAACTACGCGTACAAGCTTGATTGGGACCTAACTAGTTCTAATATATTTTCAAACGCTTGTTTGAAATTATATAAATCGACCTGAAATCGTCGTTCGAAATGAAATATGAGTTAACTCCCATGATTTTTGAAAAAGTGATGTGATGTAATTCATTTAATTATAATTAATCGCTGTTAGTATAAATTGGTTGTTTGGACGCTCTGGATGTGTATCATTTGATTATTGATTGCTATTATTTATATTTCCATCATCTAAATGATTTACATTAGATTACCTATTTCATATGCATTTATTAAATGATATTATGAGTTGTGATGCAGGAAAAAACAGGTTGGAGGGATCCAACTGGGTTACTCAAATATTTCAGATGTTACTTGTTTTCATATTATTTACATATGAATTGTATAACACAAGTAACATGAATTCTATTTGAATGTTTAATGTTGATTGTTGAACTTAAATTCAACATTTGATGTGTTATTAATCAATAGACCGTATTAATTAAGTGATTGGCAGCCAATGGCTTAAAATCCATCTTTTTAAGATGTTGATTTTCCGTTAGGAGAATTGACGAAGTTTAAGTTATAGAATTTATTTTTATAACTGAATAAAAGTTTTCAAGTTTATTTTGTATAAGCTATATAAAAATAGAAGTTTTAAAAATAAATCGATATCTAGACATGGTTTTTATATAGTAATTACAAATGATTAATATAGTAAATTCTTATTTTGTTAATAAGTTTTATAAGCAAGTAATTCAGAAATTATCTTATGGGTTAATGATTTGGATAACCATATTTATGAAACAATTGAGCGATATTATTAATTTAATCAAGTTATTAATTAATTTGATAGCAAGGATTAGTGGCAATCAACTAACAAGATTAACAGTGTTTTCAAGTTGACTAAGTCAATTGCTTTAACTGGAATTGGTTATAGATTAATTTGTTTTCAATTAATCTAATATAAATAATTTCAACAAATAGTTGTCTAAAATTGATAAGATTTCATAAAAGTTAATTAACCTTTTAATTAATTGTGCTTAAAAGTAATTATCGAGTTGTTTATTATTAATAAAGTTAATTCTTATTTTAGTAACTTTTAAAAGAGATTAATTATTTTATTTTAATTAATAACAAAGTAAACTACAATAACTTCAGTTAATGTTAAAGTTAATTATTATTTTAATTAAAAATAATTAAATTGATTACTTTTTAATTGAAATTCATTTAAAAAGTAATCGAGGTTGTAATGAGATTTTAATTGAATCCCGTAAAGGATTTAAAAAGGGATTTTAGAATAAAATCCAAGCGATAAGAACAAGGTTAATAAAAAGAAATTTAAAGCTAATGCTATGATTTAAATTAGCATTTACTTTATAATCTAATTAAATAAAATGATGTGAGATTTAAATGAGATCTTTCAAGATGAAAAAGAAAGGTTGTTTAATAGATTAGTGTAAAAGGATTTGGTAAAGGATGGGTAAAGGACTTGGTAAAAAGGATTTTCGTAATAAACCCAAGTTAATGAATTTTAAAGCTAAGGTTTGTGTTTTAATAAATGTTACTTACCTAATAATTTGATTAAGTAAAGGTGATTGGAAATTGTAAGGTGATTTTCAAATGCAAGAAATGGTTTATAAAACCATATTTTAAATGAAATAATAAATGAGACTAGTGTGATATTTTAATTAATATCAATTTTTGAGTTACAAACTTTTATCTATCTTAAGATAAGAATATTGTCGAGTCAAGGTCGGATACGTAAATAAAATACCCAAACTTGAACGACTTCACTATTATCCAAAGGATGATACTTGTTTGAAATGGTAAAAGATGCTGGAAATAATTTATTATTTCCACAAGAAATATTGCAACTTCATTTGCAAGGTTTAGAAATTTATTAAGACTATTGGGATTTCTAGTAAACAATGTATTACTTGACATTATTTGGTCCAGGTATGAAGTGTGAGTATATTTACTCCATTTGGTTAAGTATATAGCATTATTTTCTAAGTAATGAAAATAGTAGGGTTTAGTGTATACCCTTATTTAAAGTGATAAGTAGATGGCTAGGGTTTTCGAAGAAATGAAACAAGAGGTTATATTGGTTTGGAAACGGGAATGAAAGTTAGAAATTTAATTATTATTTCCATAAGTAAAGATTTTAAACTTTTATCTCTAAAGTGTGAAGTTAAATAAAACAGTTTAGGATAAGATAATAAAGAATATGTTGCTTGACAATGCTTGAGCCCATATAAGATTTAGTGATTAGATTTATCGTGATTGGTTATGTATATACAGCGATATTCTCGAAGTAAAGAAAATAAAGAGGAGATTTTGTGAATACAGTTTTTTTTGAAGAGATAAAGGTATGGTTATTGTTTTCAAAGTAACGAAAACAAGAGAGATTTATGGTTATACTTACTCAGTTGGGATAGAAATATGGAATTCGATTTTTAAGAATCGATGAAAAGATTTTAATGAATGGTTTCAATTTAAAAAGGATTTGAGTTGCTGATGTACTTAATGGTACTTTTTGGGTTAATAGTTAAAATTCCGACTATCAATAAATATCCCTTTTGATTTCTAACGAGTTAGTTCGAGAAGACCGGGATGGGAACTAGACCCAAAATGCAACAACCTGGAATTTTGACAATAAATTAGTTATTTAATTAGATATCAAAAATAGGATTTTCTGCAAACGATGGTATTTGATCACGAAGCTTTAACTGTTGCGTTCGTCTCGGAATTTGGGTCAACTTTCATGTTTGGAGTTTCACGAAC
The DNA here is from genome assembly GCA_030737875.1 of Allium sativum. NCBI lineage: Eukaryota > Viridiplantae > Streptophyta > Magnoliopsida > Asparagales > Amaryllidaceae > Allium > Allium sativum. The sequence goes on from CM060916.1 coordinate 1,016,538,365, forward strand.
GGAATCCGTATGAAAAAGTTACTGACAAAACACGAAAAACGAACGAAAATAATAAAATATAATAAATAATATATTTATTTCCTTTTGTAACCCGCCTTTACTGAGCCAATCGACTGAAGGGGGGTCGACCGCTTGGTAGGAGGGTGTTGACCGCTTCAAGCCTGTATAGCCCAGTGATGGCTAAGGTTAAAGGGTTTAGTTTATTATATATTATTATATAAACAGATAGATGTTAATCAAATCAAATCTATTCATGGCCGGTTTCACTCCTATAAATAAATGGATAAGGCTTCGATCTTTTCCACACAAATCTATAGGCAGCGGCGAAGCTCTGTCATTTCCCTTTGTCTTCAAATAAATTTCTAAATAAAAAAAAAGTTCATATACAATCAATCAAACATAAATTCATATGGATTTGAAAGGGATTATCAGATTCAAGTGGAAAAGGATGTGAATTGACGTCTAAGCTCTTCTTCATCAGATTCTCCCCTTTTTTTCTATTTTGTTGCAAATCTACAAATCTGAAAGTATCCCCTTTTCAGAATAAATGTGGATCTGTAAGAATTTGGACACTAGAGCCCTAAAAGATTATTCATATTTCAGATTTGGATATTTTCAGGTGAGTTAGAAATTTATATACAAAGTTACAATAGCTTATTTATCTCATTTGTATTAGATCTTAAATCTACGTCTTACATATATAAGATATGTACATAATATTGTTAAAGCTGAAATGATGCTTATCATATCTATTTATAAATGTTGTTAAAATTTGAAAATATAAATTTGTGGTTTGAATAATATTATAATTTGTAGGCTTACTTAGTTTTTTTATACATATTTCCTACAAGTGTTTGAAAATGTATTGGGATTATTGCAAAAACACTATAGATCTGGAGATCAGTCCCACAAAACACTATTAATATGTTTTATTCCATATCTCTAGTTTCAGTGTCAAATGATAAGTTATGTAATTTTGATTAAAAAGATATAAACTTGTTTATGCTCAATATATTGGGGTTTAACTTAATTATTGTAAATTGCTCCTTTTTATTCATTTTAAATTACAAGACATTATTTGAAACCAATAAGAAATACATCAAATATTGAAAAAGGGAACAGTTGTGTAAATTCATGTATAAATATAAATAGAGGTATCTGTGCATAGTTTACATCAACTATTCCAAAATATACATAATTACATATTTCTTGTGGTTTGAAATACGTTTATTCCAATATTTAGGTATGATATAAAATAATTATTGTTGACAGTCTTTTTGTTAGATTTAGAACCTTATTTGAAGACTGAATACAAAAAGGAATGTTTGGTTATTAGTTGAACCGAATTATTAAACTTAATGATAATAATAAAAGAAAATAACTACGTTAACTGCACAAAAATATAAATACAAATAAATTTACACTATCCATCTGAATCTACGTAAATAACAAAATATATATTATAATGAATATTTGAATGTTTGAATGAACTTCATTTTATGGAATTATACATGTAAATGTAATCCATATTAAATGAATAATTTTTGGTGACCATTGTAGCAATTAGTGTAATTGATTGCTATAAACAAGGCCACAAATAAATTAATAACTATTGTAACCGTAAACGATTTGGGGAAAGTAAATTTAATTAGGAAGTTAAGCCTAACGATAACAATTTCTAAATTGGCTAGGATTAATATTGTAAACCTCAATTAGGAGATTAAATTATAATTACACTATGATACGACACTAAGCTCAACTTGTGGTAGAAGTCTGTCGGAACCGTCCGACAAATCCAGCATCCACAAGTGGTCGGCTTAATATGAGCGGTCCGACACAAAATTATATATAGATATACATATACAATAGGCAATAAATGAATAATTAAATTAGTAATATCTTTTGGGGTACAACAAATAGATATCTCGAGACTGATAATTAAGGATAATTAATTTCTAGGAAAATATCACAGTTATGGTCATAAATGGCAATAACTCTAACAACTAGAAAAAAATGGAATAAAAGGGGGATTAATGGGTATCGATTACAGTTTTAAATACTAAGTCCAATAAGGAAAATAATTAAATAAATATCTCAGCTAAGAAGGATATAACTTTCCCCATTTTATACTAGATAATCTAGAGCTTATAATGAAAAATTAGGATTGGACTTGGTAGGTTAATGATGCGAGATCAGTTGTCTTATTCGACAGAAGTCTGCACTTTCCAACAGTCGAATATATATTCAACTTATGTGAGATATTATTGATCATAGGAACCCATGATGATAGTTAGTTTGCGTAGCATTGATTATTTCCAAAAATAAGGTTTGCTCCATCAGTGAGGTCTTAAGTGGCAAAAAGGGGTCCTCCTCCGGTCCGTAAGGAGAAACCAAATAGGAAATAATCAATAAGCGTAGCCTGCTTTGGGATAAAGGTCTTAGTAGGTTGGTCCATCTATACAAAGGTATTAAGTGATCGTGTAGCCCACCTCCCATAAATGAAAGCATTAAAGGCTAATTGGGTACGAGTTTGATAATCTCCGTGAATAGTCTGCTTCCTTGGGTCGTAAGTGACTTAGGTCAAGAAGTCCACCTCGGATAGGTCTTCCTATTTAGGGTTCTCAAATGGTGTGCAAATCCTACCTAAACATGGAGACAAAATGTTTGGTATGGTCATTCCATAGGGATACCTATCCTACGGGAAGTATTAAGTGTAACACCCCGTATGTTGAATAACTTGTTATAATATAAATCAGGGCAGAATTAAATTTTAAAATCTGAATCAGGGGAAACGGGCTATGCCATTGCGTTCGTCTCGGAAAAATACGCGAAATAGAGTCCGAGTTTTCGAAAATCGGAGTCCGTATGACCCAGTTAAGGCCCGAAGAAGTTTTCAGAAAATTCAAAACAGATTTAAAATATTCAAACTTCACATTTCAGAAGAGGCGGGAAAATTCCCGCCAGACAGAGGGTGTCGACCCTAGGGTCGACATGGGTGTCGACCCCCCTCCCTAGGGGTCGACCAATGGGTCGACCCAGGGGTCGACCCCCCCTGTCGGCCAGCTTTGGCTGGGTGCACTATCTTGGCTTTGGGGCTGTGCTTGGTGGCTAGTGACGAGATCTGACGGCTCTAATCTGATTTAGGGTTAATCTAATGGCCTAAAACACTTAACTAATCTATAAATACACCCTAAGACTACCCTAATTCATACCAAAATTGAAGATAACGTCGTTATGCCGTCAAAATGCAACTAGAAGGAGCCACCAACAAATTAAAGAGGAAGATAGCTTCTCAAATCAACTTCTAATCAACTGTAGCAACTTAATCCTATTCATAGGAGTGCTAATCAACAAGTTGTGAGTACAATAGCCTTAATGACCAATTGTTGAAATGATTATGATAGGATATAATGAGGTTATGGCTATGAATGTGGATCAATGCAAGTTATGTTATCATATGCTATGTGTTCATGATGATAGTTATGCAAGTTTGATGTTATATGTTCATGATGTTATGCAAGTTATGCAAGTCATATGCTATGCGATCATGATGTTATGCAAGTTATGCAAGTCATATGCTATGTGATCATGATGTTATGCAAGTTATGCAAGTCATATGTTATATGTTCATGATGTTATGCAAGTTATGCAAGTCATATGCTATGTGATCATGATGTTATGCAAGTTATGCAAGTCATATGCTATGTGTTCATGATGTTATGCAAGTTATGCAAGTCATATGCTATGTGATCATGATGTTATGCAAGTTATGCAAGTCATATGCTATGAGTTCATGATGCTAGTTATGCAAATCACTATGATAAACATTGATCCATTATGACACCATGTTATGCAAGTTTGGTGTTTGATTATATGCAAGTTCATATATAACATGTTATGCAAGTTTGGTGTTTGATTATATGCAAGTTCATATATAACATGTTATGCAAGTTTGGTGTTTGATTATATGCAAGTTCATATATGACATGTTATGCAAGTTTGGTGGTTGATTATATGCAAGTTCATATATAACATGTTATGCAAGTTTGGTGTTTGATTATATGCAAGTAACATGTGCAAGTTTACACCTTTGTATGATATGCATACATATGCAAGTTAACCCCTTTGTACGTCATACATACATATGCAAGTTTACCCCTTTGTATGACATAAGTAACTTATGCAAGTTAACCTCTTTATGACATATGTGATTCATGCAAGTTTGGGTTGATTATTTATGCTAGTTGGGTTTGATGCCATGGTCATATATGCATGTTGACACCTTTAAAACCCATGTTGATGCTAATGTTATGCAAGTTGAACCCATTGTATTTGTGATGAATCTTCCCTTTTATGTCATGTTAGCGAATTACGTGGGGAACGATGGGGTTAACATTCATGTTAATAAAATGGTGTGAAGTTGGTATGATTATGCATACCATAAAGTGGATGGACATAATTGAGTCAATTATGTACATCATTAAATTGGAATTAATTAGGGAAAATTAATTCAAAATATGGGGGTGATTAATTAGGTGTAATTAATCGACTAAGACACGAGGTTTGACCCTTTTGTAGCATAAGACTGCCCGGAACCGACCGGCAAATCCAGCGGCTACAAATGATTGGCCCAATGTGAGAGGTCTTAGGCATAAACTAAATACGTGACAAGTGTAAAGACATGAGGTTAGACTTGGTTATGGCGTAAGGCTGCCCGGACCCGACCGGCAAATCCAGCTGTCATAAAAGATAGTCTAATGTGAGAGGTCTTTACAAAGGTTACGGTCTTAATCAATTATGAAACACTTAACCATATTAGCATGTAGAGGGACATGAGGGGTTAAGTGGGTGCCTTGGGTGGCATGTGGAAAAATCTAGTGGTTGCCTTGGGTGGCAATAGAAAATACGATTAGAATACTTAACCAAAGTGGAACATGTAATTAAACATGATTAAAGGGTTAAGTAAGTGCCTTGGGTGGCATGTGGAAATCAAGTAAGTGCCTTGGGTGGCATGTGGAAATCTAGTGGGTTGCCTTGGGTGGCAATATAAAATACGATTAGAATACTTAACCAAGTGGAAACATGTAATTAAACATGATTAAAGGGTTAAGTGGGATGCACTAGAAAAAGGGACAAGCTTAGGTGGGTAGCTTGTGGGGGGCCCATTTCAACCAGTAACCCATATGTATCTTATTGGGCTCGACCCATGTCGAGGACGGGACACGCGTACTGGGCTTGACTATAAGAGGCCAAAACGGGTTAGCGGTGGCAACGCAATTCCAACGGGTTTCATATGCGTGTGTGGACCCGGGCTGGTAGGTAAGACGTTGTTGCATCGTGTAGGTATAAGCCGTGCACCATTGGTTGTATCGGGTTGCCACTTTGGGGAGTGATACACCCCACTGTGGGGCCAGCACGAGTATCTACGTTAGGGAGCCGATCGAATGGGAGTAGTGGGTACACCTAGTGGAGATAAGGGCAGACAGCACCTATGTAGTCAGCTAGGGGTACACGAGACTACTATTAAGATTACTAAGTACACTTAGTGGGATCAAACTTTAAGTTAGGAATTACCCTTGGGTGGGTAGATCTGGTGTGGTGCAGTGTAGGAATTACCCTTGGGTGGGTAGATTTGGTGTGGTGCAGTGTAGTAATTACCCTTGGGTGGGTGGATGCGTCTTTACCGTTATCTTAGTTTATCCTATGTCCAGTTGGCTGCTTAGTGTAGTCATTTATCCCCAGTCATCACCGTACCAAGTTTATATCATACCCTAATTACTTTAATGATTGTATTGTTAAAGTTATAGGGCTCACTCAGACTTATGTCTGACCCCGTTGTTTTTATCTTTTTTTTTTCCAACCCTCAGGTTCTCAGAGTGGGCCTAGCACTAGTGGGCTTTGATCAGATTGCTTTATCTATCTTTTGGAGCTTGGACCGTGATGTAAAGCCTAGCTTATCTTTTCTATTATGGCTATTAGTTATGTAGTGGGATTATGTACTTATGTTTTATCAGGATGGATATTTAGTACTTGACTCTTGTTTTACTTGGTTTTGATATGTAACCAAACATGTTTATCTTCTGCTGCAATGAAATGATGTTTTAGATTTCAAGTATTATTTATATCTGTCTTGTTGTAAATTTTCTGTTCTATATTCACTTAAAATACTCCACCGAAGTTAAGGCATTCCCTTAGTGAGTGACCTTAGCGGGTGTGGAGTGTTACACGTGGTATCAGAGCTGAAGGTTACCAGAACAGATAAATTTTTTAGAAAACTATTTTTCTAAAAACATTTTTGGAAGAAGTATTTTCAAAAACATGTCTTTTAAGAGAAAAGTTTTTGAAAGAAAAGAACATAATCCCCAAGAGCCATATATCCTTCCTTCGATTCTCCGTTTTGAATCTCTTCCTCTTTCTCTTTGAATTTCCCCTCCGCGTATAGATGTCTTTTTAAGATTACTAAGGACTTCCGTATGAAGGACGGAAGAACCACTTCAAGGGACTTAGACGTTTGTCGGGCTAAGAAGTTAGTCCAAGGAGGTGGAGGGCTTGTGGGTACCTTTAAGATGGACGAGGGAGGAAGGTTCAAAATAGTTGTTAGGTAAATAAAAGACGAAACCTCATCGTGGTGAGAAGGTCACGAAAGGAGAATGTGAAGGAGAAGGCTAGTTGTTTTGGAGAAATAGGACACCTTATTAGGATTGTCCAAAGAGGTAAGGACAAAGTACAGGATCTTCTGGAGGGTAGATGTATTCCCTCACGGTTGGTATACCTGATAGGGGTAGGACCGTCTAGGTTGAAATTTGGTTCTCTCGATCATCCTGTTCGAACTTTATTCGACTCTGGCGCATCGCATTCGTTTATCTCATCATCGTTAGTTGAGTCACTGCACTTAAACACCAGTCTGGTAGATGATCCCTTGGTTGTTTCAAACCCAATTGGGGGCTCCACTTATTTGTCCATGATATGTTTGGGTTTGAAGATTTCTATACTTAGCGTTGAGTTTAGATGTGATGCTTTTGTTTTGGGTTTCACAGGCTATGGGTTGATTTTGGGCATGGACTGGTTATCCAGTAATGGTGCCGTTCTTGATTGTGAAAGGAGAGTTGTTAGGCTCATGACCCGCTTGGGTAACACTCTCGAGATCTCTTATAATCCCATGGATTCTGTTATGCTAAGTTATCTTGAATCGCTTGACGCTTCGGTCGAGAGTTTGCGATCTGTTAGAGTGGTCCGGGAATACTCGGATGTGTTTGAGGAGGTGAAGGTGTAACACCCCGCCTCCGCTAGGGTCACTCGCAAAGGAATGCACTAGCTTTAGAGGGGCATTATTGGTAAACATGCACAGAAATATCACAAGACAGAACATATAAAATAGCGGAAGTAAAATCAAACTTTCATAACATGAATAAATAAGGTCTAAAGCCTTTTACATCAGAGTACATCAAAACCTGTCTTGCAATAGTAAAGAAGCATAAAGACATTTTCATAAATTATTCCCCAAGTAAAAACAGTAAAGTAGCCATTAGCCAAGAAAAGTCCAAGCCATCCATGATGACCTTCAAGCAGAAGAAGTCCGAACTAAACAACAGTATTTCCTTCCTGTAACCTGGGGGGGAAACGGAAGAAAAGAGGCGAAACAAAACGGGTCAGTCAAAAAGACTGAGTAAGCCCTATCTACTATTAGCATAAAAACTAGTAAAGTTAACTGACATGAGAAACTGAGATGAACATAAGCATGATAACAAGATAGATAAGCTAAATCAAAATAACAGGATGAACTACTGAACTCAGATAAACTAAGGTGTCATGATAAATTACGATGTCAAGATAAAACAAGGTATCACATCGTCAGGTTTCTATCAAGTATAATATCCCCAAGATATCTGTCACGTATAACGCCCCGTGATATCTATCCTGTATTTTAGCTCTGCACCTACCGTACTAGTATCCCCACCGTGTCATGTGTTAACCAAGAATGAACCTCACTCAAAAGTCGTGTAATGGTCCATGTCAACCTAATATATCGCATATATAGGTTACTCAACTTGTATGTTTTATTCCATGTAAATGTTCAGTCCCTTGCCGTAGACCATACGGGCTTTCCCATGAGATTCTATATTACTTTAACATAGTTCCATGATCCTTAAGATCGGTTTGGACTGTTACCCTAAACCTAGCTAGGGTCTTCCAACATGAATTATTTTTGTACAACTAGGACTTATGCTACCTAGGGCTGCTAGGGATTATGCTTACCTATTGCACGTTTTCGTATCTCGGTTTGGGTTCAACCACCTAGGCCACTAGGGATTACGCTAACCGCCAACCGCGCCCTTTTTCCCACGCGTTCATCGTGAATCGCTTTTCCATGACTGTATGCACATGTATCACATTGTGCCATCCGAGTCCTGTCATAGGGCAAATCAAGAAATACAGGACTCAGTCGGGAGCTTTCGATTTATCAACCGATGCAGATGCTAAGGTCTGTTTTTCTTATACGTGGCTATGGTCCCACGAGACCACTCCCTCAACTAGTGAAAGACAAGACAGGATAAATCCTGTATGAGAACACAACACTGGCCAACCCACATCCAAGCCTTACCGCAACCATAATTAGATAGCAATTATGGTCTTTTGGGTGTTCTCTGCCTTTCCGTACGTACACGCTTGACCAAAGATGGTAGGTAGCCCGACGAAATGCTATTTAGGGTACGACCGTGTATCGTCGACTATCCCCTATCCATCCCCGTCTTTAGGTCGCTCGTATAGCAACCAAGGCATACTCTTGGTTCTTCTAACGCAGACCTTAACCTCTCATGAGCCTAGTATAATCACCTGGCAGCTCATAGAGGGATACCAAGAATATCCTCACGTTCCCCGAAGCCGCTGCTTCGTTACCCAGTTCCCTGGAGCCTTTATCTAAATCAGATACTTGCTCCTACTCGTATACTTAAACGATGACCTACCGTATTAGGTTACTCATCTATCTATGAACTGGTCTAAATTTCCTTGACTAAGAATCATTACTTAGTTATTCTTCAACTAAGGTTTACCACTTAGCATTGTTCCCGTTATCCTTGTTAACTACGGTTATCCACCTAATCCTCAGGACTAGGGTTTACATAATGGATTAAGTGTCACTTAAGTTCATGACTTAACCCGTCTACAAATCCTGTCAAAATTGGCTAAGTATCCAAGTTCAAGGCTTAACCCTACAAACCATGCTCAAGTTGGTTAAGTATATTAAGCAATTCACAACTTAACCTCGTCCAATTATCATTCTAGATTGGTTAAGTATATATAAACTTGACCCTATCAATTTACTGAGTCAAATCGGTCAAGTGTATTCAAGCGATTCGTGACTTAGCCTTATCATGTTTTCACGTTATATTGGTTAAGTATTGGTTAACTTAACCACAATAAATTAACGAGTTAGATTGGATAAGTATAGGTCACTTTACCACATCAATTCATCATGTTTAGATTAGTTAAGTGTTTAACTTAACCCCATTAAACTACCAAGTGGGATTAATTAAGTCTAGGCTAACTTAACCCCATCCGATTTCCATGTTTAGACTAGTTGAGTCTAATCTTAACCCCATTCGTTAACCGTATTTTTCGGTTAAGCGTCATTAAGAAAACTTACTTAACCTTACCAAGTTATCGCGTTGGATTGATTAAGTGTTGGTTAACTTAACCCCATCCACTAGTCATATAAAAATGGTTAAGTGTCATTAGGCAAATCAAGTTACTTAACCTACCCAACCTTGTCATGTTTTGTTAAGTATCATTAGCCTAATCAAATTACTTAACCCATTTGTCCATGTCATATTTGGTTAAGAGTCATTAATCAAATTAACTTAACCCTATCATGTGGCATTAATTACTTAATGCACCTTCACCTCTCACGTTAGACTTTGTTGTGGTTACTAGTTAAGCCGGTCGGTTCCGGGTAGCTTTACACCACAACTTGGTCTAACCTCGGGTTCAAGCACAACATGACCAACTTCTCACATTGGGTCCTATTGTTTGCAACTACTAGTTAGGACGGTCGGTTCCGGGTAGTTTTACGTTGCAAACTCAACCCAACCTCGAGTTGGCCACACTTATATTATCTAAGTGTCATGTCCATCATGTTTCCCAAAACATGTTACAAGTTTTCAAGCATTTGGGTAGACCTAACTTAATAGGTAAATTCCCAAAGGGTAGACCTAACTTATTAGGTAAATTCCCAAGCTTATGTTTTTATGCATACTTACGTGCCAACTTCCATGTTATATTTCAAGTCATGTTTTCAAGTTGTATTTTCATGTCATTAGAAATTACCCATAACATAACCCAACGCTTTTAAACTCGCATATACGTTCGCGACAACGTAATGGATTAAAAGAAGAGACTTGGCAAAGGCATGACAAAAATGGATATTAAGCCACAAGTTAATCATGGTGGCAAATGAGGCACAAATGTGTTCATTAACTTGCATGTTACATTCTTAAGCCTCAAAACATGCGTAAACCCAAACTTGGCACATAAGCGAATCATGGTGACAAAAGATATGGAATGATGACTAGTAACTCGCATATATCATCATATAAGGGTTATGACTTCATATGCAAGTTGACATAAAGGTTATGAGGGTTCTCATGTTGCCTAATGCAACATTTCAACATAAAGGTTGTATCTTTTAGCTCACAAGATCAAGATAATGACTTCATAAACTTGCATGACATGATAGCATGTATCATACTCAATGATCAAACCCAAACTTGCAACATGAACATTTAACTTCATAGTTAATATCTAAGAGTAGGGAAAGGGCTTACATTGCTATGAAGGCACAAAAGATATGACAAAGCCCTTATGCAATCAAATAGACCCAAAATGCAAGCTCTAACATAAAAACCCTTGAGCCAAAATGATCAAAACCCTTGCTTTATGATGCAAAGATAGAAACTTGACTTGAATGCAAGCTAATGACACTCATACAAGCTTGAAAACACTTGTATGCATGGAAAATCTCTCATAGAAACCATTTAGAAATTTTATGAAGAGAGTGGAGGCCATGAGAGGTAAAATTTTGCCATAGTTTAGTTGCATGAATGAATAATGAGGATTTATGATAGGTTAGGGTCTTATTTATAGATTAGGCAAGTGTTTTAGGCCATAGGATTAAACCTAGATTCAATCCAAGCCATCAAGCATGTCTTGGGGAAGAAGTCAAGTGTAGGAACCATCTAGGGCCTTTAGATTAAAGATGAACCATGAGAACCATCCAAATGCAAAATCTGCATTTGAGCGAATCGGCCCACGGGTTGACAGCCAAACACCCTGGATTAACCCCTAGTCGACCCAGCGGGCTCGGGTCGACCTCAAAAATCGGCCGGTTCGGTTATTCCCCTCTCCCAATTCGCTGTTTTGAACATTTTTGCATATTTATTTATTTAATTTTCAATTATATATATATATATCAATATATATATATTTCTCTGCGCAACCCATTTCACTTAATTAAGTATGCTTTAATTTGGGAATTTTTCGTGAAACTTCGCGAGGCCATATCTTGGTCATACGGACTCCGATTTTCGAAAACTCGGACTCTATTTCGCGTATTTTTCTGAGACGAACGCAATGGCATAGCCCGTTTCCCTTGATTCAGATTTTACAGTTTAATTCTGCCTCCATTTATGTTATAACAGGTTATTTAAAATACGGGTTGTTACATTCTCCCCACCTTTTAGGATTTCGTCCCCGAAATCTCCAAGTTAGGAAGAACATATCCTACCATCCATCATCCATCTACTCAAAACATCATCCACAAGCAACCATTGTCCTTAGATGATTTCTAATGCTGTATGAATATATGCAAAACGTGTGTGTGCATGTTCCTTAGCTAATGCTAATGATCAGGCCTGAATAATCTTTCTAATGCAAAATATGTATAGTGCCATGAATCCAACATGTATGCCAATAGTCCTAGTCATATAGATACTATATGCGTGCACAATCATTCATTCATATGCAACAACCGCATGATAATACATTCGATTTCATCCATAAACAAGTATAAATACTCGTGCATATGCAATATGAAATGTGACCGAGTCGAGCTAGTATCTAATGTGTATTCGCGCATCCACGAGCAACCACTTGCAACCATATCAATCATAACATGTTTCAAATACATGTTTACATCCATAGGGTTCTACCTAGAATTCCCTGAAATAGGGTCGAGAAGATAAACAGGACAAACTCCTTACAGGGTTTGTAACGGAGAATAGGACCGAGAGGATGTCCACAAAAGATAGCCTACAAGTAAGCTCTACAGAAAACAGGGATCAAGGATATACTCCCAAAAAGAGATATCATGCGCGTATCTAGTCTTTGACCATCAAAGTCGTCTTTTAACTTCGCGATTTTGTAGCTTCTTATTCCTGTTTCCATAACATGAGCTGGAACTCATTTCTTCGTCGCCTCTCGTTCCACTTGCACTTATCCTTTTCCTAGAATACTTGACGCAAACATGACTGCGTACTCATGATCTCATGCAAGCTTTCCAAAATTCACTAGTGAATCTTGGATCTCGTTTATATACTATAAGGCATTACATGTAGAAGAACTTTCTCTTGAAAGTAAACATATGTCAATCAGGTTATCATGCGCACTTACTAGGGTGATCTCTATAACCCATGCATAAATGAAGTAAACCATCCGTCTTATTGGCGAACACCACTCGATCGGGCTTCAAATTTCCAATAAAGGCATCAAGGGATTCTAAGTAACTAGTCATGACAGAACCTCAAAAAGGTTACCCGATACTTCGAGGGCATTACCAAGGCTAGTCAAAAGGTCTAACTACCCTCCTATCAAAACCGAGAGTGGCACCCCCTACTGGATAACCACTTCATCCCTAGAATCCATCCATAGCTTATAAACATAAGCATTATTTCCAAACTCAACACTTGGCATAGACATTCCCAAATCCAAACAAGTCATGTATAAATGGACTGATTCTCCAATAGGACTTTGAGACAAAAATGGGATTCTCTATTACGCTAGTACTTAAGGTGCAGAGACTCAACTATCGAAGCAGACTTAAATGATACGAACAACGAAGTCCTAACGGGATGATAGAGAAGAAAAGCTAAACCTTTGACAAGATCGTTACCCTCCTTCCGAGGTACTCTAGAAATGAGAGCATACTACTGCCCTCCCGATGATCTTGTCCTTGTCCCATAATACTTAACTATCCGCCCCGTTTTACCATGCCAAAGGTACTCTCTCGTCATGGGTTTCATTGTTCATCTTTCTCCCTCCTTTGAGGACTAAGCCATACCAACAAGTTGCTCATCCTTAAGCTCGTATCCTTTATCCTTCTTTCTCACGATCCTTTCTTATAACGCGGCCACTGGTCTCTCGAGAACCACCTCCATCGTATGGAAAGCACTTTCGTAGGTAGAAAAGACTAGTCGCAGTTAAAACTACTGTGACTACAGATGGAGGAAAGAAAGGAAAAGAGACTCAATTAAGGAAACAAGGATAGTGCTAATGGCCTTTAGGGAATAGCCTTTTTCTTTTAAAAGAAAATTTTCTTGAAAAATGCTTCTTTGTAAACGGTTTTTTTTTTAAATAGTTTTCAGAAGGTCTTTAAAAACTTTTGCCCAGTCTGGTAACCACCTGGCTCTGATACCACGTGTAACACCCCGCCTCCGCTAGGGTCACTCGCAAAGGAATGCACTAGCTTTAGAGGGGCATTATTGGTAAACATGCACAGAAATATCACAAGACAGAACATATAAAATAGCGGAAGTAAAATCAAACTTTCATAACATGAATAAATAAGGTCTAAAGCCTTTTACATCAGAGTACATCAAAACCTGTCTTGCAATAGTAAAGAAGCATAAAGACATTTTCATAAATTATTCCCCAAGTAAAAACAGTAAAGTAGCCATTAGCCAAGAAAAGTCCAAGCCATCCATGATGACCTTCAAGCAGAAGAAGTCCGAACTAAACAACAGTATTTCCTCCCTGTAACCTTGGGGGGAAACGGAAGAAAAGAGGCGAAACAAAACGGGTCAGTCAAAAAGACTGAGTAAGCCCTATCTACTATTAGCATAAAAACTAGTAAAGTTAACTGACATGAGAAACTGAGATGAACATAAGCATGATAACAAGATAGATAAGCTAAATCAAAATAACAGGATGAACTACTGAACTCAGATAAACTAAGGTGTCATGATAAATTACGATGTCAAGATAAAACAAGGTATCACATCGTCAGGTTTCTATCAAGTATAATATCCCCAAGATATCTGTCACGTATAACGCCCCGTGATATCTATCCTGTATTTTAGCTCTGCACCTACCGTACTAGTATCCCCACCGTGTCATGTGTTAACCAAGAATGACCCTCACTCAAAAGTCGTGTAATGGTCCATGTCAACCTAATATATCGCATATATAGGTTACTCAACTTGTATGTTTTATTCCATGTAAATGTTCAGTCCCTTGCCGTAGACCATACGGGCTTTCCCATGAGATTCTATATTACTTTAACATAGTTCCATGATCCTTAAGATCGGTTTGGACTGTTACCCTAAACCTAGCTAGGGTCTTCCAACATGAATTATTGTTTGTACAACTAGGACTTATGCTACCTAGGGCTGCTAGGGATTATGCTTACCTATTGCACGTTTTCGCATCTCGGTTTGGGTTCAACCACCTAGGGCCACTAGGGATTACGCTAACCGCCAACCGCGCCCTTTTTCCCACGCATTCATCGTGAATCGCTTTTCCATGACTTTATGCACATGTATCACATCGTGCCATCCGAGTCCTATCACAGGGCAAATCAAGAAATACAGGACTCGGTCGGGAGCTTTCGATTTATCTGCCGATGCAGATGCTAAGGTCTGTTTTTCTTATACGTGGCTATGGTCCCACGAGACCACTCCCTCAACTAGTGAAAGACAAGACATGATAAATCCTGTATGAGAACACAACACTGGCCAACCCACATCCAAGCCTTACCGCAACCATAATTAGATAGCAATTATGGTCTTTTGGGTGTTCTCTGCCTTTCCGTACGTACACGCTTGACCAAAGATGGTAGGTAGCCTGACGAAATGCTATCTAGGGTACGACCGTGTATCGTCGACTATCCCCTATCCATCCCCGTCTTTAGGTCGCTCGTATAGCAACCAAGGCATACTCTTGGTTCTTCTAACGCAGACCTTAACCTCTCATGAGCCTAGTATAATCACCTGGCAGCTCATAGAGGGATACCAAGAATATCCTCACGTTCCCCGAAGCCGCTGCTTCGTTACCCAGTTCCCTGGAGCCTTTATCTAAATCAGATACTTGCTCCTACTCGTATACTTAAACGATGACCTACCGTATCAGGTTACTCATCTATCTATGAACTGGTCTAAATTTCCTTGACTAAGAATCATTACTTAGTTATTCTTCAACTAAGGTTTACCACTTAGCATTGTTCCCATTATCCTTGTTAACTACGGTTATCCACCTAATCCTCGGAACTAGGGTTTACATAATGGATTAAGTGTCACTTAAGTTCATGGCTTAACCCGTCTACAAATCCTGTCAAAATTGGCTAAGTATCCAAGTTCAAGGCTTAACCCTACAAACCATGCTCAAGTTGGTTAAGTATATTAAGCAATTCACAACTTAACCTCGTCCAATTATCATTCTAGATTGGTTAAGTATATATAAACTTGACCCTATCAATTTACTTAGTCAAATCGGTCAAGTGTATTCAAGCGATTCGTGACTTAGCCTTATCATGTTTTCACGTTATATTGGTTAAGTATTGGTTAACTTAACCACAATAAATTAACGAGTTAGATTGGATAAGTATAGGTTACTTTACCACATCAATTCATCATGTTTAGATTAGTTAAGTGTTTAACTTAACCCCATTAAACTACCAAGTGGGATTAATTAAGTCTAGGCTAACTTAACCCCATCCGATTTCCATGTTTAGACTAGTTGAGTCTAATCTTAACCCCATTCGTTAACCGTATTTTTCGGTTAAGCGTCATTAAGAAAACTTACTTAACCTTACCAAGTTATCGCGTTGGATTGATTAAGTGTTGGTTAACTTAACCCCATCCACTAGTCATATAAAAATGGTTAAGTGTCATTAGGCAAATCAAGTTACTTAACCTACCCAACCTTGTCATGTTTTGTTAAGTATCATTAGCCTAATCAAATTACTTAACCCATTTGTCCATGTCATATTTGGTTAAGAGTCATTAATCAAATTAACTTAACCCTATCATGTGGCATTAATTACTTAATGCACCTTCACCTCTCACGTTAGACTTTGTTGTGGTTACTAGTTAAGCCGGTCGGTTCCGGGTAGCTTTACACCACAACTTGGTCTAACCTCGGGTTCAAGCACAACATGACCAACTTCTCACATTGGGTCCTATTGTTTGCAACTACTAGTTAGGACGGTCGGTTCCGGGTAGTTTTACGTTGCAAACTCAACCCAACCTCGAGTTGGCCACACTTATATTATCTAAGTGTCATGTCCATCATGTTTCCCAAAACATGTTACAAGTTTTCAAGCATTTGGGTAGACCTAACTTAATAGGTAAATTCCCAAAGGGTAGACCTAACTTATTAGGTAAATTCCCAAGCTTATGTTTTTATGCATACTTACGTGCCAACTTCCATGTTATATTTCAAGTCATGTTTTCAAGTTGTATTTTCATGTCATTAGAAATTACCCATAACATAACCCAACGCTTTTAAACTCGCATATACGTTCGCGACAACGTAATGGATTAAAAGAAGAGACTTGGCAAAGGCATGACAAAAATGGATATTAAGCCACAAGTTAATCATGGTGGCAAATGAGGCACAAATGTGTTCATTAACTTGCATGTTACATTCTTAAGCCTCAAAACATGCGTAAACCCAAACTTGGCACATAAGCGAATCATGGTGACAAAAGATATGGAATGATGACTAGTAACTCGCATATATCATCATATAAGGGTTATGACTTCATATGCAAGTTGACATAAAGGTTATGAGGGTTCTCATGTTGCCTAATGCAACATTTCAACATAAAGGTTGTATCTTTTAGCTCACAAGATCAAGATAATGACTTCATAAACTTGCATGACATGATAGCATGTATCATACTCAATGATCAAACCCAAACTTGCAACATGAACATTTAACTTCATAGTTAATATCTAAGAGTAGGGAAAGGGCTTACATTGCTATGAAGGCACAAAAGATATGACAAAGCCCTTATGCAATCAAATAGACCCAAAATGCAAGCTCTAACATAAAAACCCTTGAGCCAAAATGATCAAAACCCTTGCTTTATGATGCAAAGATAGAAACTTGACTTGAATGCAAGCTAATGACACTCATACAAGCTTGAAAACACTTGTATGCATGGAAAATCTCTCATAGAAACCATTTAGAAATTTTATGAAGAGAGTGGAGGCCATGAGAGGTAAAATTTTGCCATAGTTTAGTTGCATGAATGAATAATGAGGATTTATGATAGGTTAGGGTCTTATTTATAGATTAGGCAAGTGTTTTAGGCCATAGGATTAAACCTAGATTCAATCCAAGCCATCAAGCATGTCTTGGGGAAGAAGTCAAGTGTAGGAACCATCTAGGGCCTTTAGATTAAAGATGAACCATGAGAACCATCCAAATGCAAAATCTGCATTTGAGCGAATCGGCCCACGGGTTGACAGCCAAACACCCTGGATTAACCCCTAGTCGACCCAGCGGGCTCGGGTCGACCTCAAAAATCGGCCGGTTCGGTTATTCCCCTCTCCCAATTCGCTGTTTTGAACATTTTTGCATATTTATTTATTTAATTTTCAATTATATATATATATATCAATATATATATATTTCTCTGCGCAACCCATTTCACTTAATTAAGTATGCTTTAATTTGGGAATTTTTCGTGAAACTTCGCGAGGCCATATCTTGGTCATACGGACTCCGATTTTCGAAAACTCGGACTCTATTTCGCGTATTTTTCTGAGACGAACGCAATGGCATAGCCCGTTTCCCTTGATTCAGATTTTACAGTTTAATTCTGCCTCCATTTATGTTATAACAGGTTATTTAAAATACGGGTTGTTACATTCTCCCCACCTTTTAGGATTTCGTCCCCGAAATCTCCAAGTTAGGAAGAACATATCCTACCATCCATCATCCATCTACTCAAAACATCATCCACAAGCAACCATTGTCCTTAGATGATTTCTAATGCTGTATGAATATATGCAAAACGTGTGTGTGCATGTTCCTTAGCTAATGCTAATGATCAGGCCTGAATAATCTTTCTAATGCAAAATATGTATAGTGCCATGAATCCAACATGTATGCCAATAGTCCTAGTCATATAGATACTATATGCGTGCACAATCATTCATTCATATGCAACAACCGCATGATAATACATTCGATTTCATCCATAAACAAGTATAAATACTCGTGCATATGCAATATGAAATGTGACCGAGTCGAGCTAGTATCTAATGTGTATTCGCGCATCCACGAGCAACCACTTGCAACCATATCAATCATAACATGTTTCAAATACATGTTTACATCCATAGGGTTCTACCTAGAATTCCCTGAAATAGGGTCGAGAAGATAAACAGGACAAACTCCTTACAGGGTTTGTAACGGAGAATAGGACCGAGAGGATGTCCACAAAAGATAGCCTACAAGTAAGCTCTACAGAAAACAGGGATCAAGGATATACTCCCAAAAAGAGATATCATGCGCGTATCTAGTCTTTGACCATCAAAGTCGTCTTTTAACTTCGCGATTTTGTAGCTTCTTATTCCTGTTTCCATAACATGAGCTGGAACTCATTTCTTCGTCGCCTCTCGTTCCACTTGCACTTATCCTTTTCCTAGAATACTTGACGCAAACATGACTGCGTACTCATGATCTCATGCAAGCTTTCCAAAATTCACTAGTGAATCTTGGATCTCGTTTATATACTATAAGGCATTACATGTAGAAGAACTTTCTCTTGAAAGTAAACATATGTCAATCAGGTTATCATGCGCACTTACTAGGGTGATCTCTATAACCCATGCATAAATGAAGTAAACCATCCGTCTTATTGGCGAACACCACTCGATCGGGCTTCAAATTTCCAATAAAGGCATCAAGGGATTCTAAGTAACTAGTCATGACAGAACCTCAAAAAGGTTACCCGATACTTCGAGGGCATTACCAAGGCTAGTCAAAAGGTCTAACTACCCTCCTATCAAAACCGAGAGTGGCACCCCCTACTGGATAACCACTTCATCCCTAGAATCCATCCATAGCTTATAAACATAAGCATTATTTCCAAACTCAACACTTGGCATAGACATTCCCAAATCCAAACAAGTCATGTATAAATGGACTGATTCTCCAATAGGACTTTGAGACAAAAATGGGATTCTCTATTACGCTAGTACTTAAGGTGCAGAGACTCAACTATCGAAGCAGACTTAAATGATACGAACAACGAAGTCCTAACGGGATGATAGAGAAGAAAAGCTAAACCTTTGACAAGATCGTTACCCTCCTTCCGAGGTACTCTAGAAATGAGAGCATACTACTGCCCTCCCGATGATCTTGTCCTTGTCCCATAATACTTAACTATCCGCCCCGTTTTACCATGCCAAAGGTACTCTCTCGTCATGGGTTTCATTGTTCATCTTTCTCCCTCCTTTGAGGACTAAGCCATACCAACAAGTTGCTCATCCTTAAGCTCGTATCCTTTATCCTTCTTTCTCACGATCCTTTCTTATAACGCGGCCACTGGTCTCTCGAGAACCACCTCCATCGTATGGAAAGCACTTTCGTAGGTAGAAAAGACTAGTCGCAGTTAAAACTACTGTGACTACAGATGGAGGAAAGAAAGGAAAAGAGACTCAATTAAGGAAACAAGGATAGTGCTAATGGCCTTTAGGGAATAGCCTTTTTCTTTTAAAAGAAAATTTTCTTGAAAAATGCTTCTTTGTAAACGGTTTTTTTTTTAAATAGTTTTCAGAAGGTCTTTAAAAACTTTTGCCCAGTCTGGTAACCACCTGGCTCTGATACCACGTGTAACACCCCGCCTCCGCTAGGGTCACTCGCAAAGGAATGCACTAGCTTTAGAGGGGCATTATTGGTAAACATGCACAGAAATATCACAAGACAGAACATATAAAATAGCGGAAGTAAAATCAAACTTTCATAACATGAATAAATAAGGTCTAAAGCCTTTTACATCAGAGTACATCAAAACCTGTCTTGCAATAGTAAAGAAGCATAAAGACATTTTCATAAATTATTCCCCAAGTAAAAACAGTAAAGTAGCCATTAGCCAAGAAAAGTGCAAGCCATCCATGATGACCTTCAAGCAGAAGAAGTCCGAACTAAACAACAGTATTTCCTCCCTGTAACCTTGGGGGGAAACGGAAGAAAAGAGGCGAAACAAAACGGGTCAGTCAAAAAGACTGAGTAAGCCCTATCTACTATTAGCATAAAAACTAGTAAAGTTAACTGACATGAGAAACTGAGATGAACATAAGCATGATAACAAGATAGATAAGCTAAATCAAAATAACAGGATGAACTACTGAACTCAGATAAACTAAGGTGTCATGATAAATTACGATGTCAAGATAAAACAAGGTATCACATCGTCAGGTTTCTATCAAGTATAATATCCCCAAGATATCTGTCACGTATAACGCCCCGTGATATCTATCCTGTATTTTAGCTCTGCACCTACCGTACTAGTATCCCCACCGTGTCATGTGTTAACCAAGAATGACCCTCACTCAAAAGTCGTGTAATGGTCCATGTCAACCTAATATATCGCATATATAGGTTACTCAACTTGTATGTTTTATTCCATGTAAATGTTCAGTCCCTTGCCGTAGACCATACGGGCTTTCCCATGAGATTCTATATTACTTTAACAT
Source organism: Allium sativum (assembly GCA_030737875.1). Lineage (NCBI taxonomy): Eukaryota > Viridiplantae > Streptophyta > Magnoliopsida > Asparagales > Amaryllidaceae > Allium > Allium sativum. The sequence continues at coordinate 1,016,559,346 of CM060916.1, forward strand.
AGTTCCATGATCCTTAAGATCGGTTTGGACTGTTACCCTAAACCTAGCTAGGGTCTTCCAACATGAATTATTGTTTGTACAACTAGGACTTATGCTACCTAGGGCTGCTAGGGATTATGCTTACCTATTGCACGTTTTCGCATCTCGGTTTGGGTTCAACCACCTAGGGCCACTAGGGATTACGCTAACCGCCAACCGCGCCCTTTTTCCCACGCATTCATCGTGAATCGCTTTTCCATGACTTTATGCACATGTATCACATCGTGCCATCCGAGTCCTATCACAGGGCAAATCAAGAAATACAGGACTCGGTCGGGAGCTTTCGATTTATCTGCCGATGCAGATGCTAAGGTCTGTTTTTCTTATACGTGGCTATGGTCCCACGAGACCACTCCCTCAACTAGTGAAAGACAAGACATGATAAATCCTGTATGAGAACACAACACTGGCCAACCCACATCCAAGCCTTACCGCAACCATAATTAGATAGCAATTATGGTCTTTTGGGTGTTCTCTGCCTTTCCGTACGTACACGCTTGACCAAAGATGGTAGGTAGCCTGACGAAATGCTATCTAGGGTACGACCGTGTATCGTCGACTATCCCCTATCCATCCCCGTCTTTAGGTCGCTCGTATAGCAACCAAGGCATACTCTTGGTTCTTCTAACGCAGACCTTAACCTCTCATGAGCCTAGTATAATCACCTGGCAGCTCATAGAGGGATACCAAGAATATCCTCACGTTCCCCGAAGCCGCTGCTTCGTTACCCAGTTCCCTGGAGCCTTTATCTAAATCAGATACTTGCTCCTACTCGTATACTTAAATGATGACCTACCGTATCAGGTTACTCATCTATCTATGAACTGGTCTAAATTTCCTTGACTAAGAATCATTACTTAGTTATTCTTCAACTAAGGTTTACCACTTAGCATTGTTCCCGTTATCCTTGTTAACTACGGTTATCCACCTAATCCTCGGAACTAGGGTTTACATAATGGATTAAGTGTCACTTAAGTTCATGGCTTAACCCGTCTACAAATCCTGTCAAAATTGGCTAAGTATCCAAGTTCAAGGCTTAACCCTACAAACCATGCTCAAGTTGGTTAAGTATATTAAGCAATTCACGACTTAACCTCGTCCAATTATCATTCTAGATTGGTTAAGTATATATAAACTTGACCCTATCAATTTACTTAGTCAAATCGGTCAAGTGTATTCAAGCGATTCGTGACTTAGCCTTATCATGTTTTCACGTTATATTGGTTAACTTAACCACAATAAATTAACGAGTTAGATTGGATAAGTATAGGTCACTTAACCACATCAATTCATCATGTTTAGATTAGTTAAGTGTTTAAGTTAACCCCATTAAACTACCAAGTGGGATTAATTAAGTCTAGGCTAACTTAACCCCATCCGATTTCCATGTTTAGACTAGTTGAGTCTAATCTTAACCCCATTCGTTAACCGTATTTTTCGGTTAAGCGTCATTAAGAAAACTTACTTAACCTTACCAAGTTATCGCGTTGGATTGATTAAGTGTTGGTTAACTTAACCCCATCCACTAGTCATATAAAAATGGTTAAGTGTCATTAGGCAAATCAAGTTACTTAACCTACCCAACCTTGTCATGTTTTGTTAAGTATCATTAGCCTAATCAAATTACTTAACCCATTTGTCCATGTCATATTTGGTTAAGAGTCATTAATCAAATTAACTTAACCCTATCATGTGGCATTAATTACTTAATGCACCTTCACCTCTCACGTTAGACTTTGTTGTGGTTACTAGTTAAGCCGGTCGGTTCCGGGTAGCTTTACACCACAACTTGGTCTAACCTCGGGTTCAAGCACAACATGACCAACTTCTCACATTGGGTCCTATTGTTTGCAACTACTAGTTAGGACGGTCGGTTCCGGGTAGTTTTACGTTGCAAACTCAACCCAACCTCGAGTTGGCCACACTTATATTATCTAAGTGTCATGTCCATCATGTTTCCCAAAACATGTTATAAGTTTTCAAGCATTTGGGTAGACCTAACTTAATAGGTAAATTCCCAAAGGGTAGACCTAACTTAATAGGTAAATTCCCAAGCTTATGTTTTTATGCATACTTACGTGTCAACTTCCATGTTATATTTCAAGTCATGTTTTCAAGTTGTATTTTCATGTCATTAGAAATTACCCATAACATAACCCAACGCTTTTAAACTCGCATATACGTTCGCGACAACGTAATGGATTAAAAGAAGAGACTTGGCAAAGGCATGACAAAAATGGATATTAAGCCACAAGTTAATCATGGTGGCAAATGAGGCACAAATGTGTTCATTAACTTGCATGTTACATTCTTAAGCCTCAAAACATGCATAAACCCAAACTTGGCACATAAGCGAATCATGGTGACAAAAGATATGGAATGATGACTAGTAACTCGCATATATCATCATATAAGGGTTATTGTAACAACCCGTATTTTCAATAACCTGTAATAACATAAATCGAGGCAGAATTTAATTCTAAAATGGGAATCAAGGGAAACGGGCTATGCCATTGCGTTCGTCTCGGAAAAATACGCGAAATAGAGTCCGAGTTTTCGAAAATCGGAGTCCGTATGACCAAGATATGGCCTCGCGAAGTTTCACGAAAATTCCCAAATTAAAGTATACTTAATTAAGTGAAATGGGTTGTGTAGATATATATATATATATATATATTGATATATATATATATATATAATTGAAAATTTAATAAATAAATATGCAAAAATGCTCAAAACAGCGAATTGGGAGAGGGGAATAACCGAACCGGCCGATTTTTGAAGTCGACCCGAGCCCGCTGGGTCGACTAGGGGTTAATCCAGGGTGTTTGGCTGTCAACCCGTGGGCCGATTCGCTCAAGTGCAGATTTTGCATTTGAATGGCTCTCATGGTCCATCTTTAATCTAAAGGCCCTAGATGGTTCCTACACTTGACTTCTTCCCCAAGACATGCTTTGATGGCTTGGATTGAATCTAGGGTTAATCCTATGGCCTAAAACACTTGCCTAATCTATAAATAAGACCCTAACCTACCCTAATCCATTCATAATTAAACCTAGTGACTAAACTATGGCAAAATGCTAGCTCTCATGGCCTCCACTAATTTTATGAAGAGGGTTGCATACTAATCACTCTCTAATCAACTTCTAATCCCTTCTTAGCATCTTAATCTTCTTCATTTGGTGTTCAAAGTTGCTAGTTGTGAGTTTCTATCACTTTGATGATCTTTTGTTAAACTAAGTAGATGAGATATGATGAGATTTATGGTTTTGTATGTGGATTAATGAGTCTTGAATCATATGATATGATGTTAGCATTAATCTTATGTTTATGCATGTTGAGTATGTAAGTTTATGCAAGTTTAATATGATGTATGTTATATTTGCATGATGTTAATATGCAAGATATGCTATGCAAGTTACATGTTTGTTAATATGCAAGTTACATGTATGTTAATATGCAAGATATGCTATGCAAGTTACATGTTTGTTAATATGCAAGTTACATGTATGTTAATATGCAAGATATGCTATGCAAGTTACATGTTTGTTAATATGCAAGTTACATGTATGTTAATATGCAAGATATGCTATGCAAGTTACATGTTTGTTAATATGCAAGTTACATGTATGTTAATATGCAAGATATGCTATGCAAGTTACATGTTTGTTAATATGCAAGTTACATGTATGTTAATATGCAAGATATGCTATGCAAGTTACATGTTTGTTAATATGCAAGTTACATGTATGTTAATATGCAAGATATGCTATGCAAGTTACATGTTTGTTAATATGCAAGTTACATGTTTGTTAATATGCAAGTTACATGTTTGTTAATATGCAAGTTACATGTTTGTCAATATGCAAGTTACATGTTTGTTAATATGCAAGTTCATGATGACACATTATGCAAGTCTATGGGTTAATATGCAAGTATATTATGCAAGTGAATATGTAAGTTATGTGACATATTATATGCAAGTTATGTGACATGTTATACAAGATTATATGCAAGTTATGTGACATATTATGCAAGTTCATATGCAAGTTATGTGTTTGTTAATATGCAAGATGGCACCTTTGAAACATGTTCATTCATATGCAAGTTGACACCTTTTATATGTGTTATATCATGAACGAAATTACGTGGGAACGATGGGGTAATTAAATGCATAAGTTAATAAGATTGTGTGAAATTAATATAATTATGCATAACACAAAATAAATAAACATAGTATGGGAATTTGCCTATTTGGTTAGGTGTACCCATACTATGTGTTGGGAATTTACCTATTGAGTTAGGTCTACCCCATGGGAATTTACCTATTAAGTTAGGTCTACCCATGTTAAGAAAACTTGATTAATTAGGGATAATTAATATAAAATTATGAGGGTGATTAATTAGGTGTAATTAATTGACTAAGACACGAGGTTGGACTCAGTTGTAGCGTAAAACTGCCCGGACCCAACCGGCTTAACCAGTTGCTACAAATGTTAGCCCAATGTGAGAGGTCTTAGGCACAAACTAAATACGTGATTAATGTAAAGACACGAGGTTAGACTCGGTTATGACATAAGGCTGCCCGGACCCAACCGGCTTAACCAGCGGTCATAAAAGATAGTCTAATGTGAGGGGTCTTTATGAGGATCACGGTCTTAATTAATTAAGAAACACTTAACCATATAAGCATGTAGTGGGGCATGAGGGTTAAGTGGGTGCCTTGGGTGGCATGAGAAAACTAGTGGGTTGCCTTGGGTGGCAATAGAAAACACGATTAGAATACTTAACCAAAGTGGAACATGTAATTAAACATGATTAAGGGGTTAAGTAAGTGCCTCGGGTGGCATGTGGGAATTAAGTAAAGGACTTGGGTGTCATGTGGAAATCTAGTGGGTGCCTTGAGTGGTAATTAAAATATGATTAATGACTTAACCAAAGTATTTATAACATGTAAGTGAACATGGTTAAAGCGGTTAAGTGGGATACACTAGACAAAATAACAAGCTTAAGTGGTAGCTTGTGGGGGCCCATCTCAACCAATATCCCAAACGTATCTTTGTGGGCTCGACCCAAGTCGAGTGACGGGACACGCATATTGGGCTTGACTATAAGAGGCCAAAAACGGGTTAGCGGTGGCAACGTAGGACCAACGGGTTTCATATGCGTGTGTGGACCCGGGCTGGTTAGTAAATCGTTGTTACATCGTGTAGATATAAAGCCGTGCACCATTGATATTATCAGGTTGCCACTTTGGGGAAATGATACACCCCATTGTGGGACCGGCACGGGTATCTACGTTAGGGAGCCGATCGCTTGGGAGTAGTGGGTACACCTAGTAATGATAGGGGCAGACGGCACCTATGTAGGGGTACTAGAAACTACTGGGTAAAAATTACTAAGTACATTTAGTGGGATCAACCTTTAAGTAGGAATTAATCTTAGGTAGGTAGAACTGGTGTGGTGCAGTGTAGGAATTATCTTTGAGTAGGTCTGGGGCGGTGTAATTTAGTAATTATCCTTGGGTGGGTAAATGCGTCTTTACGGTGATCTTAGTTTATCCTAAGTTTACCAAGCTGCTTAGTGTAGCCATTCATCCCCAGTCGTTACCGTATATCAACTTATGTCTTCTCTGGTTATTTTAATGATTGTATTGTTAGGGTTATAGGACTCACTCAGACTTATGTCTGACCCCGTTGTTTTTATCTTTTTCCCCCAACCCCAGGTTATTAGAGTGGGCCTGGTGCTAGTGGGCTTTGATCTGATTGCTGTATCTATCCTATGGAGCTTGGACCTCTGAAGTGAAGCCGAGCTTATCTTTCCTTTTATGGCTATTAGTTATGTAGTGGGATTATGTACTTCTATTTTATCAAGATGGATATTATGTACTTGACTCTGGTTTATGGTTTTGTGATGTAACCAAACATGTATTACTTTCCGTTGCAATGAAATGATGATTTAAATTTTCAAGTATTACTTATATCTGTCTTGCTGTAATTTTACTGTTCTATATTCACTCAAAATACTTCACCGAAACTAAGGCATTCCCCTGGTATGAGTGACCTTAGCGGACGTGGGGTGTTACACGTGGTATCAGAGCTTAAGGTTACCAGAACAGATAAAATTTTTAGAAAAACTATTTTTCTAAGAAAATTTTTGAAGGAATGTTTTCAAAAACATGTCTTTTAAGAGAAAAGTTTTTGAGAAAAGCATAATCCCCGATAGCCATATCTTTATCTTTCGAATTCTCCGTTTGAATCTCTTTCTCTCTCGTTTTGAGTTTCCCCTCCATGTGTAGATGATCTTTCTAAGATAGATAAGAATGGAAAACCGCTTCAAGGGAATTAGACGTAAATCAGATTAGAAGTTGGTTCAAGAAGGAGGAGGACTTGTAAGTACTTATTGGATGGACGATGGGAGGAAGGCTCTAATAGTTGTTTGGTTAATAAAGGACGAAGCCTCATTGATGGGAGGTTACGAGTGGAGAATGGGAAGGAGAAGGCTAGTAGTTATCCTTTTGGGAGGAATAGGACACCTTATTAGGATTGACCAAAGAAGCAAGGACAAGGTATGGAATCTTCTGGAGGGTAGTTGTATTCCCTCACGACTAGGGTGCCGGATGGGGATAAGACCGTCTAGGTTGGAATTTGGATTTCTTTATTATCCGATTCGAACTTTATTTGATTTGGATGCATTAAGTTCGTTTATCTCATCATTGTTAGTGAGTCACTGCACTTAGACACCAGTTTAGTAGATGATCCCTTAGTTGTTTCAAACCCAATTGGGCTCCATGATGTGTTTGGGTTTGAAAGTTTCTATACTTAGCATTGAGTTTGGAGGTGATGCTTGTTGGGCTTCACGAGCTATGGGTTAGTTTGGGCATGGACTGGTTATCCAGTAGGGATGCCATTCTTGATTTTGAAAAGAGAGTTGTTAGGCTTATGACCCGCTTGGGTAACACTCTCGAGATCTCTTGTAATCCCATAGAGACTGTTATGCTAAGTTATCTAGAATCGCTGGACACGTCGGTCGAGAGTTTGCGATCTGTTAGAAGTGGTCCGGGAATACTCGGATGTGTTTGAGAAGGTGAAGGGCTTACCTCCGGAGCGGGAGATTGACTTCCGAATATATCTGGTAAACAATGCCAAACCAGTGACTTGGCCAGTGTGCCACAAGGCTCCTCGTGAGAGGAGGGAACTCCATAAGTAAGTAGGCGATTGCTTGAGAAGGGGTTCATAAGAAGAAGTATATCGGAGTGGGGCGCTCCATTAGTTTTTGCCATGAAGGCGGATGGGTCCCTCAGACTTTGTTTAGGCTAAAGAGAACTAAATAAACTCACAAAGAAGAATAGACACCCATTGCCAAAGATTGATGATCTCTTTGATCAGTTGGCTGGCGCCTCAGTATTTTCGCAGTTGGACTAAGCCACATGGTTTCGTCAGTTGAGAGTGGCTGACGATAGTATAGAGAAGATTGCCTTTAGGACTCCGGATGGTTTTATGAGTGGCTGGTGATGCTATTTGGTTTGACGAACGCCCCCGCATACTTTGTTGATTGGAAGAGAAGGGTGTTCAGAGAGTACCTAAATAAGTTTGTGATGGTCTTTGTGGATGACATCTTGGTCTTTTCTAGGAGCGAAATAAGTTTTCATATGTGCTCAATAGGTTGAGCAAAGCCAGTTATGGGATAAAACAGTGGTTTTGGAGCGAGACTGGCAAGGACATCCAAAGTTGGTCAAAGGCTTAATTGTTTAGCCATTATTATTATTATTTTTAGTATCATCTCACGTAGGTTGCCTGAACTCGAAGGAGATATCCCTTGGGTGTTTGTCTGATATTGGTTTCGGCCTTTGGGGCTTGCATTTGGGGGATGTCGAATTCGACTAGGGTGGTCTGCGTGAGAGATGGACAGTTGTGACGATTTTGGATAGGATTCTTAGCATCTTATGAGTTGAGATAGCGTATACCCCTAACAAGGGAAGCATGGTAGCAGACGCCTTAAGAAGAAAAAGGTTGTCCTTGAGTTCATTGATCGATTAAACGACGGAGCTTAGGGTTTATTTCTATGTTTGACTTTAGACCTTCCGTTGACTTTGTACCCGGTTTGCTAGCCTCCTTGGAGGTTAGGCCTACTCTTTTGGGACGGGGTGGCGAGGCACAGCAAGACGACCCACAGTAGGTTGAGCTATGAGAGAAGCTCATAAGGGGGAGGAGTCGTCCAGCCATTTGAGTAGGTACACCCTAGATAGTAAGGGGTGGTTGCGTAGAGACGGTAGACTTTGTGTACCGCAAGACGAGGGTTTGAGGAAGGCTATACTTGATGATACACATCGGTCGAAGATGACCATTCATCCCGGTAGGGACAAGATGTACCAAGACATAAAGCGAGTTTTCCTTTTTGCCAATCTGAAGAAAGATGCGGCCAAGTATGTCGCTAGATGCTTGGTATGCTAACAAGTGAAAGTGGAACAGAAGAAACCCGGAGGGTTGCTTCACCCGTTGGAAGTTCCGAAATAGGAAGTAGGATAGTGCCTCGTTGGATAACCGAAATCAAGGAAGGGTAATACGGGGATTGGGCTTATGGTAGATAGACTTACTAAGTGTGCCCATTTCATACCCGTGAAGAGCAAGAGGACTATTCCATGTCTAGCTTCAGTTTACCTTCAAGGGATTATTAGTTTGCATGGTGTACCTTCCAGCATTGTGAGTGATCAAGATCCTATCTTCACTAGTGAGTTTTGGAAGATTTTGCAAGAGGGCGGTAGGGACTCAGTTGTGTTTGAGCACTGCATCTCATCCTCAGACGGACGGTCAGACCAAGAGGGTGAACCGTATCTAGAACATCTTTTGAGGTTATGTATTTTGGATTTTGGAGGTACATGGGAAGAGCATCTTCCGTTGGTGGAGTTCGCATATAATAGCAGCTTTCAGTCCAGTATTGGTATGGCTCATTTCAAAGCTCTTTATGGAAGGCCTTGTCGATCTCCTACATGTTGGTGGGAATCTACGGATAAGATCTTGCTTGGGCCAGATATGGTTAAAGAGACTTCAGAGAAGATGGGTTGGATTCGAAGAAGGATGAAAGCGGCGGAATCTTATGCGGACAAGAGGAGAACAGAGCTTGAGTTTGATATTAGGACATGCTTTTTATCAAGGTGTCTCCGTTACGGAATGTGGTTCACTTTGGATCTGTTAGGAAGTAAGTACCAAGGTTTGTAGGGCCATTTCCCATTAAGGAAAGAATTGGACGGATGGCATATAGAGTGGAGTTGCCTGACAGACTTAGTGGTGTACCGGATGTATTTCATGTGTCCCATTTGAGGAAGTGCTTACTTGAGACCGCTGAGGTGGTAGAGCCGAGTTTGCTTAAAGAAGTAGAGTTAGAGCACGATGAGACGATTCGACGAGCTCCTACTCGCATCATTGGGCCAGAGACTAGGAAGTTGAGGAACAGAGAAGTTCAGCTAGTTAGAATGCTACTTGGGAGACGGAAGCGAAGATGCGTTCTTTGTATCCATTTCTTTTGGAGAGTATGTCTTTTAACTTCTCCTTTATCGCTTGCCTAGTACTTATCTTATCTTTAGTAGGTCCTCTCGTTAGTCCTGTTTGACCTTTAGATAGGGAAAACCTATGGTTGAAACATGTGTTTGAGACATGTTATGGTTGATGGATGCAAGTGTTTGCTAGTGGTTGCTCGTGGATGCATATATACACACATTAGGCACTAGATCGGCTCAGTCACTTCATGTTGCATATCGCATAAATGGATGTGGTAGTTAGATGGATGGATGTATCATGGCTGTGTTATCATATGGATGATGCATTTTTGTGTATGGTTGTGCACGCATGTAGAAATTTGTATGTGTCAATAGGGTTTCGCATACATATTGGATGCATGGCACTATCATGGTTTGCATTAAGGAGGTTTACTGTATCAGTAACCGCCTGATTTTCGCATTAGGTAAGTACATATACACACACTTTTGCATATATCCATCCAGCATTTAGAATCTTGTAAGGACAATGATTGCTCGTGGATGATGCTTTGAGTAGATGGATGATTGGATGGTAGGATACGTTCTTCCTAACTTGAAGATTTCGGGGACGAAATCCTTTAAGGAGGGGAGAATGTAACAACCCGTATTTTCAATAACCTGTAATAACATAAATCGAGGCAGAATTTAATTCTAAAATGGGAATCAAGGGAAACGGGCTATGCCATTGCGTTCGTCTCGGAAAAATACGCGAAATAGAGTCCGAGTTTTCGAAAATCGGAGTCCGTATGACCAAGATATGGCCTCGCGAAGTTTCACGAAAATTCCCAAATTAAAGTATACTTAATTAAGTGAAATGGGTTGTGTAGATATATATATATATATATATATTGATATATATATATATATATATAATTGAAAATTTAATAAATAAATATGCAAAAATGCTCAAAACAGCGAATTGGGAGAGGGGAATAACCGAACCGGCCGATTTTTGAAGTCGACCCGAGCCCGCTGGGTCGACTAGGGGTTAATCCAGGGTGTTTGGCTGTCAACCCGTGGGCCGATTCGCTCAAGTGCAGATTTTGCATTTGAATGGCTCTCATGGTCCATCTTTAATCTAAAGGCCCTAGATGGTTCCTACACTTGACTTCTTCCCCAAGACATGCTTTGATGGCTTGGATTGAATCTAGGGTTAATCCTATGGCCTAAAACACTTGCCTAATCTATAAATAAGACCCTAACCTACCCTAATCCATTCATAATTAAACCTAGTGACTAAACTATGGCAAAATGCTAGCTCTCATGGCCTCCACTAATTTTATGAAGAGGGTTGCATACTAATCACTCTCTAATCAACTTCTAATCCCTTCTTAGCATCTTAATCTTCTTCATTTGGTGTTCAAAGTTGCTAGTTGTGAGTTTCTATCACTTTGATGATCTTTTGTTAAACTAAGTAGATGAGATATGATGAGATTTATGGTTTTGTATGTGGATTAATGAGTCTTGAATCATATGATATGATGTTAGCATTAATCTTATGTTTATGCATGTTGAGTATGTAAGTTTATGCAAGTTTAATATGATGTATGTTATATTTGCATGATGTTAATATGCAAGATATGCTATGCAAGTTACATGTTTGTTAATATGCAAGTTACATGTATGTTAATATGCAAGATATGCTATGCAAGTTACATGTTTGTTAATATGCAAGTTACATGTATGTTAATATGCAAGATATGCTATGCAAGTTACATGTTTGTTAATATGCAAGTTACATGTATGTTAATATGCAAGATATGCTATGCAAGTTACATGTTTGTTAATATGCAAGTTACATGTATGTTAATATGCAAGATATGCTATGCAAGTTACATGTTTGTTAATATGCAAGTTACATGTATGTTAATATGCAAGATATGCTATGCAAGTTACATGTTTGTTAATATGCAAGTTACATGTATGTTAATATGCAAGATATGCTATGCAAGTTACATGTTTGTTAATATGCAAGTTACATGTTTGTTAATATGCAAGTTACATGTTTGTTAATATGCAAGTTACATGTTTGTCAATATGCAAGTTACATGTTTGTTAATATGCAAGTTCATGATGACACATTATGCAAGTCTATGGGTTAATATGCAAGTATATTATGCAAGTGAATATGTAAGTTATGTGACATATTATATGCAAGTTATGTGACATGTTATACAAGATTATATGCAAGTTATGTGACATATTATGCAAGTTCATATGCAAGTTATGTGTTTGTTAATATGCAAGATGGCACCTTTGAAACATGTTCATTCATATGCAAGTTGACACCTTTTATATGTGTTATATCATGAACGAAATTACGTGGGAACGATGGGGTAATTAAATGCATAAGTTAATAAGATTGTGTGAAATTAATATAATTATGCATAACACAAAATAAATAAACATAGTATGGGAATTTGCCTATTTGGTTAGGTGTACCCATACTATGTGTTGGGAATTTACCTATTGAGTTAGGTCTACCCCATGGGAATTTACCTATTAAGTTAGGTCTACCCATGTTAAGAAAACTTGATTAATTAGGGATAATTAATATAAAATTATGAGGGTGATTAATTAGGTGTAATTAATTGACTAAGACACGAGGTTGGACTCAGTTGTAGCGTAAAACTGCCCGGACCCAACCGGCTTAACCAGTTGCTACAAATGTTAGCCCAATGTGAGAGGTCTTAGGCACAAACTAAATACGTGATTAATGTAAAGACACGAGGTTAGACTCGGTTATGACATAAGGCTGCCCGGACCCAACCGGCTTAACCAGCGGTCATAAAAGATAGTCTAATGTGAGGGGTCTTTATGAGGATCACGGTCTTAATTAATTAAGAAACACTTAACCATATAAGCATGTAGTGGGGCATGAGGGTTAAGTGGGTGCCTTGGGTGGCATGAGAAAACTAGTGGGTTGCCTTGGGTGGCAATAGAAAACACGATTAGAATACTTAACCAAAGTGGAACATGTAATTAAACATGATTAAGGGGTTAAGTAAGTGCCTCGGGTGGCATGTGGGAATTAAGTAAAGGACTTGGGTGTCATGTGGAAATCTAGTGGGTGCCTTGAGTGGTAATTAAAATATGATTAATGACTTAACCAAAGTATTTATAACATGTAAGTGAACATGGTTAAAGCGGTTAAGTGGGATACACTAGACAAAATAACAAGCTTAAGTGGTAGCTTGTGGGGGCCCATCTCAACCAATATCCCAAACGTATCTTTGTGGGCTCGACCCAAGTCGAGTGACGGGACACGCATATTGGGCTTGACTATAAGAGGCCAAAAACGGGTTAGCGGTGGCAACGTAGGACCAACGGGTTTCATATGCGTGTGTGGACCCGGGCTGGTTAGTAAATCGTTGTTACATCGTGTAGATATAAAGCCGTGCACCGTTGATATTATCAGGTTGCCACTTTGGGGAAATGATACACCCCATTGTGGGACCGGCACGGGTATCTACGTTAGGGAGCCGATCGCTTGGGAGTAGTGGGTACACCTAGTAATGATAGGGGCAGACGGCACCTATGTAGGGGTACTAGAAACTACTGGGTAAAAATTACTAAGTACATTTAGTGGGATCAACCTTTAAGTAGGAATTAATCTTAGGTAGGTAGAACTGGTGTGGTGCAGTGTAGGAATTATCTTTGAGTAGGTCTGGGGCGGTGTAATTTAGTAATTATCCTTGGGTGGGTAAATGCGTCTTTACGGTGATCTTAGTTTATCCTAAGTTTACCAAGCTGCTTAGTGTAGCCATTCATCCCCAGTCGTTACCGTATATCAACTTATGTCTTCTCTGGTTATTTTAATGATTGTATTGTTAGGGTTATAGGACTCACTCAGACTTATGTCTGACCCCGTTGTTTTTATCTTTTTCCCCCAACCCCAGGTTATTAGAGTGGGCCTGGTGCTAGTGGGCTTTGATCTGATTGCTGTATCTATCCTATGGAGCTTGGACCTCTGAAGTGAAGCCGAGCTTATCTTTCCTTTTATGGCTATTAGTTATGTAGTGGGATTATGTACTTCTATTTTATCAAGATGGATATTATGTACTTGACTCTGGTTTATGGTTTTGTGATGTAACCAAACATGTATTACTTTCCGTTGCAATGAAATGATGATTTAAATTTTCAAGTATTACTTATATCTGTCTTGCTGTAATTTTACTGTTCTATATTCACTCAAAATACTTCACCGAAACTAAGGCATTCCCCTGGTATGAGTGACCTTAGCGGACGTGGGGTGTTACAGTTATGACTTCATATGCAAGTTGACATAAAGGTTATGAGGGTTCTCATGTTGCCTAATGCAACATTTCAACATAAAGGTTGTAGCTTTTAGCTCACAAGATCAAGATAATGACTTCATAAACTTGCATGACATGATAGCATGTATCATACTCAATGATCAAACCCAAACTTGCAACATGAACATTTAACTTCATAGTTAATATCTAAGAGTAGGGAAAGGGCTTACATTGCTATGAAGGCACAAAAGATATGACAAAGCCCTTATGCAATCAAATAGACCCAAAATGCAAGCTCTAACATAAAAACCCTTGAGCCAAAATGATCAAAACCCTTGCTTTATGATGCAAAGATAGAAACTTGACTTGAATGCAAGCTAATGACACTCATACAAGCTTGAAAACACTTGTATGCATGGAAAATCTCTCATAGAAACCATTTAGAAATTTTATGAAGAGAGTGGAGGCCATGAGAGGTAAAATTTTGCCATAGTTTAGTTGCATGAATGAATAATGAGGATTTAGGATAGGTTAGGGTCTTATTTATAGATTAGGCAAGTGTTTTAGGCCATAGGATTAAACCTAGATTCAATCCAAGCCATCAAGCATGTCTTGGGGAAGAAGTCAAGTGTAGGAACCATCTAGGGCCTTTAGATTAAAGATGAACCATGAGAACCATCCAAATGCAAAATCTGCATTTGAGCGAATCGGCCCACGGGTTGACAGCCAAACACCCTGGATTAACCCCTAGTCGACCCAGCGAGCTAGGGTCGACCTCAAAAATCGGCCGGTTCGGTTATTCCCCTCTCCCAATTCGCTGTTTTGAACATTTTTGCATATTTATTTATTTAATTTTCAATTATATATATATATATCAATATATATATATTTCTCTGCGCAACCCATTTCACTTAATTAAGTATACTTTAATTTGGGAATTTTTCGTGAAACTTCGCGAGGCCATATCTTGGTCATACGGACTCCGATTTTCGAAAACTCGGACTCTATTTCGCGTATTTTTCCGAGACGAACGCAATGGCATAGCCCGTTTCCCTTGATTCAGATTTTACAGTTTAATTCTGCCTCCATTTATGTTATAACAGGTTATTGAAAATACGGGTTGTTACAGAAGGGCTTACTTCCGAAGCGGGAGATAGACTTCCGAATATATCTGGTGGACAATGCTAAACTAGTATCTTTGCCAGTGCGCCACATGGCTCCTCGTGAGAGGAGGGAACTCCATAAGCAAGTAGGGGAGTTGCTTGAGAAGGGGTTCATAAGACGAAGTATATCGGAGTGGGGTGCTCTAGTGGTTTTTGCCACGAAGGCGGATGGGTCCCTCAGACTTTGTGTTGACTATAGAGAACTCAACAAGCTCACAAAGAAGAATAGACACCCATTGCCGAGGATTGATGATCTCTTTGATCAGTTGGTTGGCGCCTCAGTGTTTTCGCAGTTGGACTTGGCCACGGGGTTTCATCAGTTGGGAGTGGTTGAGGATAGTATAGAGAAGACTGCCTTTAGGACTCCGGATGGTTTCTATGAGTGGCTTGTGATGCCATTTGGTTTGACGAACGCCCCTGCATACTTTGTTGATTTGATGAGTAGGGTGTTCAGGGAGTACCTAAATAACTTCGTAGTGGTCTTTGTGGATGACATCTTGGTCTTTTATAAGAGCGAAATAAGTTTTCGTATGTGCTTAATAGGTTAAGCAAAGCCAGTTATTTGATCAACTGTGGTTTTGGAGCAAGACTGGCAAGGACATCCAGAGTTGGACAAGTGCTTAGCCATTTTTACTAGTATCATCTCACGTAGGTCGTCTGAATTCGAAGGAGGTATCCCTAGGGTGTTTGTCTGATATTGGTTTAGGCCTTTGGGGCTTGCACTTGGGGGATGTCGAGTTCGACTAGGATGGTCTGCGTGAGATATGGATTGTTGTGATGAATTTGCTTAGGAGAATATCCAGGTTTTCTCTAGAAGTGGAGAAAAGCATGCCCTACATCTTAGGGAAGTGTTGGAGACTCTTCGAGCACATAGTCTTAAGACAACAAAGGTGGATGGAATTCTTAGCATCCTATGATTTCGAGATAGCGTATACCCCTGGCAAGGGTAACGTGGTGGCAGACGCCTTAAGCAGAAAAAGGTTGTCCTTGAGTCCGTTGTTCGTTGAACAACGAAACTTGGAATTTATCTCGATGTTTGATTTCAGACCTTCTGTTGACTTTGTACCCAGTTTTCTAGCATCTTTAGAGGTCAGACCTACTCTTTTGGGACGGATTGGCGAGGCACAGCGGGACGACCCACAGTTGGTTGAGTTGGTAGAGAGGCTCATAAGGGGGGGAGTCGTCCAGCCATTTGAGTAGGTACACCCTAGACGATAGGGGGTGCTTGCGTAGAGACGGTAGACTTTGTGTACCGAAAGACGAGGGTTTGAGGAAGGCTATACATGATGATGCGCATCGTTCAAAGATGACTATTCATCCCGGTGGGGACAAGATGTACCAAGACATGAAGCGAGTTTTCTTTTGGGCCGGTATGAAGAAAGATGTGGCCGAGTATGTCGCTAGATGCTTGGTGTGCCAACAAGTGAAAGCGGAGCAAAAGAAACCCGGTGGGTTGCTTCACCCATTGGAAGTTCCGCAATGGAAGTGGGATAGCGTCTCGATGGATTTTATTGATGGGTTACCAAGATCGAGGAAGGGTAATACGGGAATTCGGGTTGTGGTAGACAGACTTACTAAGAGCGCCCATTTCATACTCGTGAAGAGCAAGAGGACTGCTCCATGGCTAGCTCCAGTTTACCTTCGAGAGATAGTTCGGTTGCATGGTGTACCTTCTAGCATAGTGAGCGATCGAGAACCTATCTTCACTAGCGAGTTTTGGAAGAGTTTGCAAGAGGCGGTAGGGACTCAGTTGTGCTTGAGCACCGCATATCATCCTCAGACGGACGGCCAGACCGAGAGGGTGAATCGTGTTCTAGAAGACCTTTTGAGGCTATGTATCTTAGATTTTGGAGGTACATGGGAAGAGCATCTTCCATTGGTGGAGTTCGCGTATAATAACAGCTTTCAACCTATGGTTGAAACATGTGTTTGAGACATGTTATGTTTGATGGATGCGTGTGGATGCAAGTGGTTGCTCGTGGATGCATATACACACACTTTAGACACTAGATCGGCTCAGTCACTTCATATTGCATATTGCATATAACTGTGTGTAGGTAGCTATATTAATGGATGTATCATGGTTGTGTTATCATATGGATGATGCATTTTGGTGAATGATTGTGCACTCATGTAGAAATAGTATGTGTCGATAGGGTTCTTTCGCATACATATTGGATGCATGGCACTATCATGGTTTGCATTAAGGAGGTCAACGGAATCAGTAGACTGCCTGATTTTGCACTAGATAGGGAACATATACACACACTCTTTGCATATGTTCATACAGCATTAGAAACTTTAAGGACAATGGATGCCAGTGTTTGATGGTTTGAGTAGATGGTTGTTTGGTTGGTAGGATACGTTCTTCTTGAATTAGAGATTTCGAGGATGAAATCCTTTAAGTAGGGGAGAATGTAACACCCCGTATGTTGAATAACTTGTTATAATATAAATCAGGGCAGAATTAAATTTTAAAATCTGAATCAGGGGAAACGGGCTATGCCATTGCGTTCGTCTCGGAAAAATACGCGAAATAGAGTCCGAGTTTTCGAAAATCGGAGTCTGTATGACCCAGTTAAGGCCCGAAGAAGTTTTCAGAAAATTCAAAACAGATTTAAAATATTCAAACTTCACATTTCATAAGAGGCGGGAAAATTCCCGCCAGACAGAGGGTGTCGACCCTAGGGTCGACATGGGTGTCGACCCCCCCTAGGGGTCGACCCATGGGTCGACCCAGGGGTCGACCCCCCCTGTCGGCCAGCTTTGGCTGGGTGCACTATCTTGGCTTTGGGGCTGTGCTTGGTGGCTAGTGACGAGATCTGACGGCTCTAATCTGATTTAGGGTTAATCTAATGGCCTAAAACACTTAACTAATTTATAAATACACCCTAAGACTACCCTAATTCATACCAAAATTGGAGACAACGTCGTTATGCCGTCAAAATGCAACTAGAAGGAGCCACCAACAAATTAAAGAGGAAGATAGCTTCTCAAATCAACTTCTAAACAACTCTAGCAACTTAATCCTCTTCATAGGAGTGCTAATCAACAAGTTGTGAGTACTATAGCCTTAATGACCAATTGTTGAAATGATTATGATAGGATATAATGAGGTTATGGCTATGAATGTGGATCAATGCAAGTTATGTTATCATATGCTATGTGTTCATGATGATAGTTATGCAAGTTTGATGTTATATGTTCATGATGTTATGCAAGTTATGCAAGTCATATGCTATGTGATCATGATGTTATGCAAGTTATGCAAGTCATATGCTATGTGATCATGATGTTATGCAAGTTATGCAAGTCATATGTTATATGTTCATGATGTTATGCAAGTCATATGCTATGTGATCATGATGTTATGCAAGTTATGCAAGTCATATGCTATGTGTTCATGATGTTATGCAAGTTATGCAAGTCATATGCTATGTGATCATGATGTTATGCAAGTTATGCAAGTCATTTGCTATGAGTTCATGATGCTAGTTATGCAAATCACTATGATAAACATTGATCCATTATGACACCATGTTATGCAAGTTTGGTGTTTGATTATATGCAAGTTCATATATAACATGTTATGCAAGTTTGGTGTTTGATTATATGCAAGTTCATATGCAAGTTCATATATAACATGTTATGCAAGTTTGGTGTTTGATTATATGCAAGTTCATATATGACATGTTATGCAAGTTTGGTGGTTGATTATATGCAAGTTCATATATAACATGTTATGCAAGTTTGGTGTTTGATTATATGCAAGTAACATGTGCAAGTTTACACCTTTGTATGATATGCATACATATGCAAGTTAACCCCTTTGTACGTCATACATACATATGCAAGTTTACCCCTTTGTATGACATAAGTAACTTATGCAAGTTAACCTCTTTATGACATATGTGATTCATGCAAGTTTGGGTTGATTATTTATGCTAGTTGGGTTTGATGCCATGGTCATATATGCATGTTGACACCTTTAAAACCCATGTTGATGCTAATGTTATGCAAGTTGAACCCATTGTATTTGTGATGAATCTTCCCTTTTATGTCATGTTAGCGAATTACGTGGGGAACGATGGGGTTAACATTCATGTTAATAAAATGGTGTGAAGTTGGTATGATTATGCATACCATAAAGTGGATGGACATAATTGAGTCAATTATGTACATCATTAAATTGGAATTAATTAGGGAAAATTAATTCAAAATATGGGGTTGATTAATTAGGTGTAATTAATCGACTAAGACACGAGGTTGGACCCTTTTGTAGCATAAGACTGCCCGGAACCGACTGGCAAATCCAGCGGCTACAAATGATTGGCCCAATGTGAGAGGTCTTAGGCATAAACTAAATACGTGACAAGTGTAAAGACACGAGGTTAGACTCGGTTGTGGCGTAAGGCTGCCCGGACCCGACCGGCAAATCCAGCTGCCATAAAAGATAGTCTAATGTGAGAGGTCTTTACAAAGGTTACGGTCTTAATCAATTAAGAAACACTTAACCATATTAGCATGTAGAGGGACATGAGGGGTTAAGTGGGTGCCTTGGGTGGCATGTGGAAAAATCTAGTGGTTGCCTTGGGTGGCAATAGAAAATACGATTAGAATACTTAACCAAAGTGGAACATGTAATTAAACATGATTAAAGGGTTAAGTAAGTGCCTTGGGTGGCATGTGGAAATCAAGTAAGTGCCTTGGGTGGCATGTGGAAATCTAGTGGGTTGCCTTGGGTGGCAATAGAAAATACGATTAGAATACTTAACCAAGTGGAAACATGTAATTAAACATGATTAAAGGGTTAAGTGGGATGCACTAGAAAAAGGGACAAGCTTAGGTGGGTAGCTTGTGGGGGCCCATTTCAACCAGTAACCCATATGTATCTTATTGGGCTCAACCCATGTCAAGGACGGGACACGCGTACTGGGCTTGACTATAAGAGGCCAAAACGGGTTAGCGGTGGCAACGCAAGTCCAACGGGTTTCATATGTGTGTGTGGACCCGGGCTGGTAGGTAATACGTTGTTGCATCGTGTAGGTAAAAGCCATGCACCATTGGTTGTATCGGGTTGCCACTTTGGGGAGTGATACACCCCACTGTGGGGCCAGCACGGGTATCTACGTTAGGGAGCCGATCGAATGGGAGTAGTGGGTACACCTAGTGGAGATAGGGGCAGACGGCACCTATGTAGTCAGCTAGGGGTACACGAGACTACTATTAAGATTACTAAGTACACTTAGTGGGATCAAACTTTAAGTTAGGAATTACCCTTGGGTGGGTAGATCTGGTGTGGTGCAGTGTAGGAATTACCCTTGGGTGGGTAGATCTGGTGTGGTGCAGTGTAGTAATTACCCTTGGGTGGGTAGATGCGTCTTTACCGTTATCTTAGTTTATCCTATGTCTAGTTGGCTGCTTAGTGTAGTCATTTATCCCCAGTCATCACCGTACCAAGTTTATATCATACCCTAATTACTTTAATGATTGTATTGTTAAAGTTATAGGGCTCACTCAGACTTATGTCTGACCCCGTTGTTTTTATCTTTTTTTTTTCAACCCTCAGGTTCTCAGAGTGGGCCTAGCACTAGTGGGCTTTGATCAGATTGCTTTATCTATCTTTTGGAGCTTGGACCGTGATGTAAAGCCCAGCTTATCTTTTCTATTATGGCTATTAGTTATGTAGTGGGATTATGTACTTATGTTTTATCAGGATGGATATTTAGTACTTGACTCTTGTTTTACTTGGTTTTGATATGTAACCAAACATGTTTATCTTCTGCTGCAATGAAATGATGTTTTAGATTTCAAGTATTATTTATATCTGTCTTGTTGTAATTTTTCTGTTCTATATTCACTTAAAATACTCCACCGAAGTTAAGGCATTCCCTTAGTGAGTGACCTTAGCGGGTGTGGGGTGTTACATTAAGTATCTAAGGAGATTATCCAATAAGGTCAGCTAAATGGTACAACGAGATTCCACCAATAGGAAGGTCATAAATGGCGAGATGTGGTCTACCTAGTCCTATCGGCCTTAAGCGATAAGATACCATCTCTCGCCTTATGTGGGGCATGGGTTGATATACGTGAACGACAGAAGCCTTAACTAGTAGAACTTTGCAGCTAGTGACCTCTAGTTTATAATAACGTTGAGTACATCATCGAGAGGTATTAAATGACCAGTAGGTCAGCCTAGGTTCTTAAGTGATTGGGAGAATCCACCCTCTCTAGTCTCTATCATTTGATAGTGAGGCATTATGTGATTAAGTATATGCATATGAATAAATAAACTTTGTAATTCGGAGTTCAATTCTCGGTTTAATAATTAGTATAAAGGCTTCGCAAACATATGCGTAAACGTTCTATCTCGATATCATTAGGAGTACTACCTTGGGAAGGGTAGTTGTAGTCGTGCGTAAATGTTTACAAGGTTAGGTTAGAATTACTAGCCTTGGTAAGCATATATCTTTGGTCGAACCAAATGGGATACATCTGTATAATGTAATCTGTGTTCTACTTTTCCTGCTCAACAGAACTTGTTATTCTTACCCCCTCCTCATTACAACCTCCTAGGTTTCTCTCCAAAAGTTCGGGTTCTCACAGGTTTCTAAGTTTAGGTTTCGGTTCTCGATCTCTCTCATGCTCGGTATTGACATAGTGACATACTTTTAAAAAGATAGTTACTTGAGTTACTATTAATCTATCATATTTTGTTTCAACTATGAGTTATTTTATCGTACTATGATTATGCTCTTGCTCACTTATATGTAGGTACCAGATTTATACGTTTATGCTTGGAATTTCGATTTTTGCCGAAATTTGGGCATAGAAATGTGTGGAGTGTTACATTTGGTATCAAAGCATAGGTTAGACAATCAAAGAAATTAGTTAAATTAGGACTCTTGAGAGAACGTAATTCGCCTTTCTTTTGTGTTTTTCTTCATCTTTCTCACTCGATTTTAATTTATTTCGATGACGAATTAGTCGTGGGACTATTTTTATAGAACGGGTCTTAAGCGACTAAGAATTGAAATAGGTCGAGTTTGGGTTTCTAGTCAATTCTGTTTTGCCCCACAATACGTTGACGATTTAGTTGTGAAGAGCATGAGGACGACAGATGGTGGATTCCGTTGATTCGAGTTTGAAGACTAGACAAAAATCTAGCTACAACTGAGATAGTCGCGATTTCTGGTTTTGGTTTTATTTGGTAGTTCTAGTCAATGACCTTTCCTTGGTCTGGAACGGGAAATTCATGTTAATATGTCATATCCATTCAAAAATATAATTGTAAGGTATGCCCATTCGTTACTTCGTTAAATTTCTGGATATTCCTATTTTGAAAATATTCATTTGAGTTCTTGGCCTTATATTTAAGGGAATTTTATTTTTAAAACTGTTTGGAAAACGAAATGGATTTCGAAAAGTTTTGGGATTATTGTTTTAGAAAAATAGTTTTATAAAAATATAGTTTTAATTTTTTTTAATCTATTCGTGTTTCAGAATTGTTGGGCTTTTTGTGATTTTAATAAATATTATCCGATTGGTAGAAAGAATAATCCGATTGGTAGAAGGGAAACAAATAATTTAGCTTTAGATAAAAAGTGGCCTTTGGCTAGTGAGGTCCTGCTAACGGCAACTGGGGAACACACAATTTCTTTCGTTGTTCTTCATTCCTCTTTGTCTCCTCACTTTTCAATAACGCCTCTCCAGTTTTACACCGCTTCTCCTTGTTTTCGCCGCGCGTGGGACCTCACTAACCCTACTTTCTCCGCCTCATCTAAAACGCCTACTTCAGTTACTCCAAACCTCCCTCTAAATTTTATCCTTCCTCAACTATATTATCCTGATCTAGCTGCTGCTAACCTATCTTCGTCTTGGTGTGGTGGCCAGATCTGGTTTCGGCTTGCTTGGGCGAGGATTGTCTTGTTCAATGTGTTGTATTTACAACAGCAACGATGGATTTTCCAAATTTGAAGTTTTCGCGACTCGCTATCTTCACTGTTTTGGTATGCTGACATATTTTCCTAATTTATACTGAGTTCCTCTCTGTGGATCAAACGTGACTGAGTTACTCAGCAGAACGAGGGATGGAGATGAATGTTGTCTCTAGCTCAATGAGATAAATTTGAAAATGCTTGGTTTCGTGAATAGATGAGTTTGTTGGGTTGGTTCTTCTTTTGGTATTTGTCTTTTTTTTTGGAGATTTCGACTTGTTGAATAGTTGATTAGTCAGTGGCGTAGTAGGTTTTAATGTCTGGTGAGTGAAGCTTTTCGTGGATGTATGGAGTAATGTCTCATCTCCTAGCTTGTGAGGTTGACTTTGGTTCTGGTTATCAATTGCATTGCAAACTAGAGAAGCTCTTTTGCTCTCGCCTACTTTGAATTAGTAGCCTTTGGTCCCTGTTCCGCCCTCAATGTTATGATTTCAGGAAACACTACCATGTAATTTTCTTATGTATTCCTGTGATTAATTGGGTAGGTCATGTGGATATGTGTTCTTGTTTATTGCTTGTTCATCGAATTATAGTGATACAAGTGAAGCTCATATGCTCTCAACATTGTTTTCTCTTTCATTGAGCATCTTTTTCCTTTATCTTCCATAGCCCTCGCCAGTCTGGTCACTACGTCATTTTTTTGTATTGAAATCAATGTACAATATCTTGCTTCATAGCTTTTGGTGTGGAGCTCAAGAAACATGGCTATTGTTGTATGGTCTCTTCTGAAGCATCTGTGCATTTTTCAGAACACGTTCATACTGTAGTCTTGTGAAGCAATCTTTTTGGATACCTATTATTGACAGTAGTGTATATATTGTATTCAAATGTAATCCACTTCATTTCAAAGTATGTTATGTATAAAAACTCTTCCTGCGTTGAGAGTTAGGTCATACGAGGATGTAATTTATAGTAGTATAGTGAGTAGTCTAGCTCTTGTCTTGTAATCTTGATTAGATATTGTGGACGGCCCACAATAAATGCCATAGACGGTGGACGGTCCCCCTTAAAAAACCGAATTGTAGTATGCCGGCTCCCACCAACCTCCTGTTATACTTGTATTTATTATTGGTAATAATAAAAGTGTTTGCGGTCACTTTAAAAACCGGTCTGCTTTTCCAAAAATAAGAAAGAAGGGAATTGGAGATGACAAGGAATATGCCACTAAACTTGAAAATAATTAATACCCATTCCTTGTAATTTTTAGTAAATTATTGAAATTATCACAATTAAAACTTGAGATTTTAAAGTTTTGAACTTTTTGAACGTGAAAAGGTTTTTCAGTATGTAATATAAACTGGAATATAAATAATAACAATAGTAATAAAAAATTTGATTTATAAAAGTAGAACTGTTAGTTTATAATAAATTCCATTTTTGAAAAGTTTTTAATTTTCCTTCGAAAAAGCTGAGGAAAATCATTCGTCTTGATTTTTTGGGTATTTAATTTCAATTCATTTATTTGTACGTCAGCTAAGTAAGGGGAAAATACGTTTAAATTTAATTATGGATATCTACCTGAATTATTTTGGAAATTCGTTTATTCGTTATGCAGTCGCAACATCGTTATTGAGACCACTTTAAATCCTTGGAGTTGGTTCGGAGTTTTGACTGCGGTCTATGGTATCGTCGTGATGAGGGTAGTTGTTTTCGGGTCGCATCAAATCTTGAAAGATGATGCAGGACAACTAATATTTTAATCCAACTTAATAAGGTCAAGGTTCGTCCTTTGCCCAAAACCCATTTGACATATGACCATTTAGCGTTATACATAGAGTGGTTAGCGTGTTGATGAGTTTTGGTACAACTTGGACCTAGGACTCAACCGTAAAGGTTGCATCCAAATCACCCCCTTTATTTTTTTATTTCGTTCTTCCTTCCTCATCTTGTCGAACCATATTCTTATCCTTTTCCTCTTTCTTTGTCGTTGCCTCATCTCCTCCTTTTCCGCGCTAGTTTGCACATTAGATCTTGCCCCACTAGTACTTCAAGATCTAAATCCAATTTCTTCTCTCTGACCATTTCTTAGCCTATAATACCTAATTGTACTATCTGATCTTACTTGTACCATTTAAGTCCCATCCATAAGGAAAGATCATTTGGTTGGTTCGAAATGAGCAAAAGGTCTTATCGCATTAGGGCTAAGAAAATTTGTCGTCGCAGTTGGACTTCCACTGACCATTTGCTTAGAGATCTTAGGATAAGATTGTTGCTTGTGTTGCATCCGCCTTTGTTATATCTTGTTGGAATAGATTTTTAGGAAGACGGTCATCGTTTCAAAGATGAAGATTAACCTATCTTTGGATGGTTTTTTGAGGAGAATCTTGAAGAGATCTTAGAGGCATTTGTGTCATACGCGAACTTGAATGGTCTTTTGTTTGATCAGCTCTAGAGATTTTGCAGCAAATCTTTTTTCCTTAATGTATGGCTTTTGGGTTTGAGAATCTATGTTCGAACTGCTGATGTGGATATGTGACTCATTTAGTACATCTATTATAGATCGGAAGTTATGACTAGATTTATCTCATGGTGCGGAAAAATAATCTTTTGCTTGATCGATGGTGTAACCATCATTTAATGCCACATCATCTTTGATTCAGCTTGTGTTTTTGTGTGTTGTCTAATGGATTTACTTTCTATAATTTCACCTATCCATTTTTGTCTTTAGACAATATTAGGTGAATTTCCATGAGAAGCATTTTTGTGGTAGTTTTCTTTTCTCATCACAAATTCTCTCCTAGAAGAGATGATGATGTGAGAACCTCCAGCAACACCAATAGTGTTTGTAACATGAGATTGAGCATTTTTCTACCATGATATGATTAATCAAAGGTCATAAAAATGGTTTGAGCCCTAGTCGCGGAGCAAGACATCTTGTTGTTTATAGCCAATGTTTTAGGAGTTTCGGTGTTGTTGTTTTGTTGTCATCTTCGGGTGTTTCCCTTTCTAGCATTTTTAGCTTCGTTGTTATAGTGTATGTAACTGTTAGTGTTTGTTTTCTTTAAAATCACACGACTTATGTTAATGAGATTCCTATGCTTGAAAAATATTTATGTCATCCGCGCATATCCGTTTGAATGAAATTTCATTTTTCTTACCTAACTAATAGTTGTCCTAGGGCTGGGAAGAATAAATTTCTATATTGGATAAATTTTATCAAAGAATAGGTTCTATATTGTTTTTCATCATAGGTATAATAAATCACTGTTCCGTGTTAAGATAAAATTAATTACGCCTTTTGTGTGTGATTTCAATTTTCGCATTTTTGCGTGACTGACTTTCTTTTTCGCTAACATGTGACCTGAATCATTTAGGTTTCCATAGAATATATTTTTGAAACTTTTGGAAAACGTTGTTTGGAAAAAAAAACTTTTATCATTTTTAATTTTTTTGAAATTTTAACTAATATACTTTCTTTTATTTCGATTTGTGCGAAAATGCAGAATTTGGGTACAGTAGTTTGCGCATGTTTAAAATGTCTATTTTACATTAAAATAGACGGTTTGAATGGTGGAAAACGCACATTGCCAAGATTTTGATTTTATGTGAATCTCATATGGAAAGTGAAACGGTATTGAAAAGAAAATTTCAAAATCAATACAAAAAGTTCTAAGGCGGAAATTTATTTTTGTGAAAAGATTTGATTTTTAGGTCACATGAAAGGTGTAAGGAAGATGTTTGGATAGTTTGTGTGGGCGTTTTAGCGGTGTAATAGGATTGACGATGCGATAAAAACATTAACAAAGACAAGGAAAATGTCATTTTAGCCTTGGAAACGTTGTTTCAATACCTTGTCAGCGATGCATGCGAGTTGCTAATTAACTCATTTTACGTTTTAGAGCTTGTTTTAAGCCTCCTTTACAGTCTACAGATGGGAAACTTTGGAGTATTTTGGAGAACTAAGGTAAAATTTCCACTATAGGATGGGAAATGGAATATTTATAAGCGAAAGAAACGTTAAAATATTCACTTTGATTTCCTTTTTCCGGTTTAGTAACAATAAAATTGGAAGCGATTTGATGCTTTGACGGTTTAGGATGGTAGGGTTTGGATGCAAAAACTGTTGTTTCATACTTCTATTCGTAATCATGTGAAGGTTATGGTTGAAAAAGGATTTTCGACATTTGCATTCATGTAGAACTACCGGTATATTTTGGATGTTTTGCAACATGTTTTCAAAATTATTTTACAAATTTAATGCATACATTAGGAGGATCCGATTTAGAATCATTTTGCATACATGTTTTGTGGTTGAAATGCATTATGTACGTTAGGCACATGTGCACATGGATGCAAAGTGGATGTACACAAATTGGTTGCGTAGGATAGGATAAGTAGTTGTCAGAATTTCAAGACGAAATTCCTTTTAAGGGAGAAGAATGTAACAACCCGGAATTTTGACAATAAATTAGTATTTAATTAAATTTCAAAAATAAGAATTTCTGCAAACCGCGGAATTTAACCATGAAACTTAATCGTTGCGTTCGTTTGGATTTCTGGTGAATTTTCATGTTTGAAGTTTCGTAAAAGGAGTTTGTATGAAAAGTTACGGACGAAATACGAAAAATTGACGAAAATAATAAAATATAATAAATAATATATTTATTTCCTTTCGTAACTCTCCTTTACTGGCCCGTCGGCTAAAGGGCGGCTGACCGCTTGGTAGGAGGGTGTTGACTACTTCAAGCCTGTACAGCCCAGTGACGGCTAGGGTTAAAGGGTTTAGTTTATTATATATTATTATATAAACAGACGAATGTTAATCAAATCAAATCTAACGATTCATGGCTAATTCCACTCCAATAAATAAAGGGGTAAGGCCTCATCCTTTTCGACACAAATCTATAGGCAGCAACGAAGCATTGCCATTTCCCTTTCTCTTCAAATAAATTTCCAAATCAAAAATGAATTCATATACAATCAATCAAACATAAATCTATATGGTTTTGTAAGGGATTACCAGATTCAAGTGCAAAAGGGTATGAATTGACGTCTAAGCTCTTCTTCATCAGATTCACCCCTCGATTTCTATTTTCTTGTAAATCTACAAATCTGAAAGTATCCCCTTTTCAGAAGAACTGTAGATCTGTAAGAATTTGGGAACCAGAGCCCTAAAAGATTATTCATATTTGGATGCCTTCAGGTGAGTGAGAAATTTATATACAAAGTTACAAAGCTTATTTATCTCATTTGTATTAGATCTTAAATCTATGTCTAACATATATAAGATGTATTCATAATATTGTTAAAGATGAAATGATGCTTATAGGATCAATTTATAAATGTTGTTAAAATCTGAAATGAATGCCTTTACTGGGCCCGTCGGCTGAAGGGCGGCCGACCGCTTGGTAGGAGGGTGTCGATCGCTTCAAGCCTGTACAACCCAGTGACGGCTAGGATTAAAGGATTTAGTTTATTATATATTATTATATAAACGGACGGATGTTAATCAAATCTAATGATTCATGGCCAATTCCACTCCAATAAATAAAGGGGTAAGGCCTCATTCTTTTCCACACAAATCTATAGGCAGCAACGAAGCATTTCAATTTCTCTTTCTCTTGAAATAAATTTCTAAATCAAAATTAAATTCATATGCAATCAATCAAACATAAATCTATATGGATTTGAAAGGGATTATCAGATTCAAGTGGAAAAGGGTACGAATTGACATCTAAGCTCTTCTTCATCAGATTCACCCCTCTTTTCCTATTTTCTTGCAAATCTACAAATCTAAAAGTATCCCCTTTTCAGAATAACTGTAGATTTGTAAGAATTTGGGAACTAGAGCCCTAAAAGATTATTCAGATTTGGATGCTTCCAGGTGAGTGAGAAATTTATATACAAAGCTACAATAGCATGTTTATCTCATTTGTATTAGATCTTAAATCTATGTCTAAAATATATAAGATCTATTCATAATATTGTTAAAGCTGAAATGATGCTTATCGGATCTATTTGTAAATATTGTTAAAATCTGAAAGTATAAATGTGTGGTTTGAATAATATTATAATTTGTAGGCTAACTTAAATGTTTATGCATATTTCCAACAATTGAGTTTGAAAATGTATTCGGATGATTGCAAAAGCATTGTAGATCAGGAAATCGGTATCATAAAACACTATTAAGATGTAGTTTTATTCCAAATCGCTAGTTTCAATATTAAATGATAAGTTATGTAATTTCATTAAAAAGATATAAACCTGTTTGTGCTCAATTTTGTTGTAGTTTAACTTAGTTATTGTATTTGCGCCTTTTTGTTTTTTTAAATAAAAAGACATTATTTGAAACCAATAAGAAATATATCAAATATTGAAAAAGGGAAAAGTTGTGTAAATTGATGTATAAATATAAATAGAGATATTTGTGTGTAGTTTACATCAGCTATACCAAAATATACACAAACATATATTCGAGCATGATTTGCAATAATTATAGTTGACAGTCTTTTTGAAAGATATAGAACCTTATTTCAAGATTGAATACAAAAAGGATTGTTTGGTTATTAATTGTACCAAATTATTAAACTTAACTATAATAATAATAACAACTACGTTGACTGCGCAAAAACATAAATACAAATATATATACATTATCTATCTAAATCTACGTAAACAACGAAATACATATTATAATGAATGTTTGAATGAACTTCAGTTTATGGAATTATACATGTAAATGTAATCCATATTAAATGAATATGTTTATGGTGACCATTGTAGCAATTAATGTAATTAATTGTTATAAATAGGGCCATAAATAAATAAATAAATAACTATTGTAACTTTAAATGATTTGGGGAAAACAAATTTAATTAGGCAGTTAAGCCTAACGGTTACAATTTCCAAATTGGCTAGGATTAATGTTGCAAACCCTCATTAGGAAATTGAATTATAACAAATTAAGCTCAACTTGTGGTAGAAGTCTGCTCGAAACTGCCCGACAAATCCAGCATCCACAAGTGGTCCGATTAATGTGAGGGTTTGGTGCATAAATATATATATATATATACAACAAGCAATAAATAAATTAGTAATGTCTGTTGGGGTACAACAAATAGATATCTCAGGATTGATAATTAAGGATAATTAATGCCTTAGGAAAATATGACTGTTATGGTCATAAATGGCAATAACTCTATCGAACAGAAACAAATGGAATAAAAAGGGGATTAATGGGTATCGATTACCGTTTTAAGTACTAAGTAGAATGAGGAAAATAATTAAATAAATATCCTAGGCTAAGAAGGATATAACTTTCCCTATTTTATACCAGATAATCTAGTGTTTATAATAAAAAATTAGGATTGGACTTAGTAGGTTAATGTTGCGAGGTCAGTTGTCTTATTCGACAGAAGTCTGCACTTTCCAATAGTCGAATATATGTTCAACTGATGCGAGATATCATTAATCATAGGAACCCGTGACGATAGTTAGTTTAAGTAGCATTGATTATTTCAAAAAATAAGGTTTACTCCATGAGTGAGGTCTTAAGTCACCCAAAGGGGTCCTCCTCCCGTTCGTAAGGAGAAACAAAACAGAAAATAATCTATAAGCATAGCCTGCTTTGGGATTAAGGTCTTAAGTGGTTAGGTCCACCTATAAAAAGGTATTAGTGATCGCGTAGCCCACCTCCCATAAATGAAAGCATTAAAGGGTAATTAGGTACGAGCTTGATAATCTCCGCGAATAGTCCGCTTCATTAGGTCGTAAGTGACTTGGGTCAAGAAGTCCACCTGGGAATAGGTCCTCCAGTCTAGGGGTCTTAAATGGGGTGTGAATCCTACCTAAACCTAGAGTCTAAATGTCTGATGGTCATTCCATAGGGTTACCTATCCAACGGGAAGTATTAAGCATCTAAGAAGATTATCCAATAAGGTCAGCTAGATGGTAGAAAGAAATTCCACCAATAGGAAGGTCAGAAATGACGAGATGTCGTCTAACTAGTATTATCTGTCTTAAGCGATGAGATACCATCTCTCGCCTTATAAAGGGAATGGGTTGATATGCATGAGTGATAGAATCCTTAACTAGTAGGGCGCTATAGCTAGTGTCCTCTAGCTTATAATAACGTTGAGTACATCATCGAGAGGTATTAAATGACCAATAGGTCCGCTTTAGGTCTTAAGTGACCAGGAGAATCCACCCTATCTATCATTCGATAGTGAGGCATTCAGTGGTTAAGTATATGCATATGAATAAATAAACTCTGTAATTAAGAGTTCACTTCTCGATTTAATAATCAGTATAAATGCTTCACAAATGTATGCATAAAGGTTCTATCTCGGTATCGATATCGTTAGGAGTACTACCTCGGGAAGGGTAGTTAGAGTCATGTGTAAATGTTTATAACGTTAGGTTAGAAAAACTAGCCTTGGTAGGCATATATCTTCGGTTGAACCAAACGGGATACAATTGGGTAATGTAATCTATGTTGTACTTTCTTATTCACCAGAACTTGTTGTTTTGACCCCCTCCTCATTACAACCTCCCAGGTTTTTCTAGAGAAGGTCGGGTTCTCACAAGTGTCTAAGTTTGGCTTTCGGTTCTCGTTCTCTCTCTTGCTTGGTATTGACATTGTGACTTACTTTTAAAAAGGTAGTTAGTTGAGTTAATACTAGTATGTCCTATTTTGTTTTTGATGTGAATTATTTTACCGTACTCTGATTATGCTCATGCTCATGCTCATGCTCATGCTCATTTATTTACATGTACCATATTTATACGCTCCATGCTTGGATGTGTTCGAATTTCGATTTTTGTCGAAATTTAGGCTAAGGAAAGTGTAGGGTGTTACATAAAACCACTTCGAACCGACTTTGCGTTCAAAAACTAACTTGCAGGAAGACTATGAGATGATTCGAAGGCGTGGATCTCCGAAGTGAGAGGGTTGCTACTTAAGGTATATCATCATCTAATCTTCGAAGCGAGAGGGTGATACCCATTAAGTATATCATCACCTAATCTAAAGAAATCGGTTGTCCCATTTGTATGCTTCATAATATATGGTTGTTGATCCTAACCGTGGTGATGATATATTTGGTACACTCAAGTTGAATGAGTTATCATTTCTGTATGACCGGGTTGAAAGATGTTCTTGTTGAAACCTAGTGTTTTATCTCTAGATTACACTTATCGAAAGGTGGTTTCATACCTAGTCATGGTTGAAATCCAAACTCCAATACGAGTCGTACATTTTTAGTTATATACCAACTATGTCGAAAAGTGAGATGCAAGCCTCTCGGCTATATTCCTATTTATTTGTGGTTTGACAGGCATTATTATAATATCATTAGACTTTTATGAAATAAAGCGATTTGGGTATCGCAAGGTAAAAACGCATGTCAAGTTTATGTGTGGTCGTGTCTTACGAAAGTTTCATTCTTTCAAAGGATTTTCTAAATTTAAGCAAGTTGTTTGTATTGTGAATTTTATCACTGAAAGTATTCCAGATTGAACCGGATAGATTTTTTTTCCTTAAAAATATGCTCGGGTCAGACCGAGTATATTTCCAGGTTGCAATAGGTATACTTGGAGCTTCAGGAGAGGAGTCGAGACGTATTCCCGTATTTTCCGGTATTAATTTATTTTCGTTGTGTGTGTTGTATGGGTTGATCCAACATGTACCATGATATTGGAATCATACATACATACATATATATAGTTTTCTCTTTGTGTAAAGAGTACTGATATATTATATCTTATTCGATTTGCTGTGAGATTCTATTTTACTCTGATTCTATAGTGATGATATTCTTCTTCTTTTATTATATCATTTCTTTCTTTTTCACACCCTCTAAATTCTTTCTCCTAACTATCTTCTTTCTTGTGCATTCTGATTTGGACAAAGGTAGTAAAATGTCATCTTAAACAGTACGGAGAAGTTGGACCGTTATATTTGGTATCAAAGTTGAAGGTTAAGTAATAACCTTGGCTCTGTGGCATAACTCAATAGAGACGGGGTTAGTAAAACCCTAGATTGAATCTTAGTGTGTAGACACAATTTTATATATATATATATATATATATATGAGAGTGTACTTGTTAGTGTTATAAAATATTTTATATTATGTTTGTTTATCTGTTGAGTGGTATATAAATTCCAAATTGATGCATTTAGCTGACATGGTCAGTAGGAATTTCTAAATGCTTGAATAAGGTAAATCGACATAGTATTGTTTTTAAGTGGGCAAATGTAATAATTTTACCCAAATTTATATTTTTGATATAAAGGAATAAATTTTCTGAAATTATTGTAGTATATGGATGTGTTGGTTATTATTTATATAATCAAATGAGATTATAATATTGAGATGGTTATATATAACTAAATAGAATTCGTTTAAGAATGGAATTTACAAATGAGCTAAATTAAAATTGGGTTCAGACCAGAATTGAAATTTAAATCTCGAAAGTTTAGAAAAAATTTCTAAGTATTATGAAGTAATATAGTATTACTCTGAGGGAACTTTTGAATAAGAAATCGTTTTTAAATGAATTTTTAAAAGGGATAAAGCACTAAACTAACTTCAGTCATTGGAAAACAAGTCCGATGACGATTCAGACATCATCAGTGTTCATTTTCGAGTTTCTAAGTGAAGGATTGCTACCATAATAAAATTTACTAGTGGAAAATTGTTTGAGAGAAATAAGTTTTAAAATTCAAATGTAATGAACTTGCAAACGGTAATAAATATATGCATATATTTACCTTATCGTAAAAGAATTTGAAATAAAAATAGTGAATTTGGATTTGGAAAATTTAAATTTAACTTGTGCAAGTTAAATAGATTAAAATGATAAAAAGGAATCAAATGGATTAAAATTTAACTTAAGTTGACTGAAATAAAATTGGATTAAATTAGAAATAATATCGAGTAGAATCGAATATAGAAAAATTAAGTTGTAAATGATTTTATAACTTAGTTATGAGTTTTGGATGGAATATTCGACGATTTTGGACTATCAAAATTTTCGAGTTAGATTTGAAAACCTAGCTTAATTTATATTGAAATATAAGAGGATGGGGTTGAAATTTATTAATTAAATAAAGTTGAAGTGTTAATTAAATTTAATTAAAAACGAGCTCACCGTGTCTCGGTAGTGCGTAATTTTACGTTTTGAACTTTAAATGAATGTACAGGATCCAATATAAGTCGGAATTTTTTGAAATAAGTATCTTTCGGATCTATTGGATTATAGTTTTCTAATTGAAGAGAAAATTCAAGATTTCATCTTGTAGATTTCAGTTATATCAAAATCAAATTTCCAGAAAAATTGCAGTATGGTCGTTTATAAACTATAACGATTTACGAAATAAAATGGATGGATTTTAAGGAAATTAAATCGCGTAACTTAAAAATTAAAAGTGAATAAATTGATTCAGATTCAATTTGGATGAATGTGAATGTGTGTGTACGGAATACGAATTGAATATTGTTAAAACTTCATATATTAAGACTTATGAGTTTAAATTGAGTAAGTACAGGTGCACATAGCTGTATGACTTGGTTTTGCATGCGCAAATAGCATAAATATTAAGCAAACAACATAATAACCCTTATATAAGATATGTTTGCACAAAAATACAAAATAGGATATAGAAACGGTTATATATTGTGTTTTCCGACCGTTTGGGTCAATGTATAAATATTTATCTCTCTTGATATATTGCCAAAGTCCCTCTGTGCAAGAGAGATTCTACCCAAAAAATTCGAAAATTTAGCGAGTTAGAAAAACAATCAAAATTTTTGTAATCTAAAGGGATGGTCCTTAAATTGGGAACAATTTCAAGGATTTTTAATTAGAAATAGAAAATTAATTATTTGCATGAAAACTAAACTGTTTATATAGAACTAATGTTGTAAGAATATGAAATGTAGGATATCAGCTAAATTGATTTTTGAAAGATTAATGGGTTTGTAGCATTTTTCCTTCTTAAGTAATTTAAGGGACAGGGGAGGAATATAAAGACTCGGATTTTTAGCCATTTAACTTCAAACATTTAAAATTTATTTTAAATGTTGAATTATAAATATAAATGGATATCATATATGAAATTTATCGATTTAATAAACATAGTATGATTTAATTTCAAATATATTGAATTATCGTGTACGAAAATGAGAAATGATTGAATTCTATTTTTAAAATGAATCAAAAACGATACTAACGATTAATATAAATTCTATTCGAATATATACGATAATAATAATGTATTATCAATGGACATGATTGTTTTGAAATCAAATTATATTTTATCATTTAATTTAACACATACAAATAGCCAATTTTCAAACAACCATGGATTTCAACTAAACAAATTTTATAAAATCCATAATGCTTAATTATGGCTAGATTTCCAGTTTCGCACCAATCATAGTTATTATTTGATCGTGCAGGATATAAATGCATATCAATTTACATTTTGAAATGAAAATAGAAGTTTTCAAACAATCTCTAAATTCGACGAAACTAGTTCCATCATGTGCGAAACATTAAGTTATTGTAAGGTTTCAAATTTCGTCACGATCGGAGTTCGTATGGGTTCGTACGAGCTTAAAAAGCTTGACGTGAATATAAGTGAATATAATAATATAAAATCTCTCTAAATCCTTACATATCCTTACAAATATCTATAAAAATATTATCTTATATCTGCCGAATCTTGGATGAAAAGGATATGATGTCCTTGGATTCAATATTTGCGGCTAAGGTAGCAGGGGAAATCTTGACTTAAAAAAACAGCCTTTGTTTTCCTTCCTCATTCCAAAACCATCAGCCACTTCTTCATGAAAAAAAATCATGCCTTTCAAATATCCAAATAAAATCAAATATCGTTCGATTCCTTGGGATGTTGAAATCGAAAGCATCACCCTCGTATTTAATTTATAGGGTGTAATGAACTTTCCTGAGGCTCGACCTGTAACTACCGATGCTTAGGGCTCAGATTTTTAGGGATATGGAGGAGCATTGGCTCGATTGGTGGTAAGTATGGGGATTAGCATGAGGAGTAGCACATAGCAGAAATTTTTAGTGGGAGTCGGCTACAGTTTATGTCGTAGGTTTTTAAGGTTGGTGATAGAAGGAGGACGGTCGCGGTTGTAGGGGCTCAAGTTTGAGGAGATTGGTGTACGGAGGCGGAGAATGTGGAGTACAACTAAATGGTGAAGTCAAAACGGAAATTCGTGGTCTAGCGAAGAAGCTGGGTGGAGAAGTAGTGGACATGGATGTTTGTATTTGTTATAGGGGAGGGTTCGAGTATTGTGAACGAGGGAGAAGAGAGATTGGGATAAAACGTGATTCAGGGTAGCGTTGTGTTTGTTTTTGGGTGAGATACCTCTGCGTGAATTTTGGGCGATGTTGATGTTGGAAATTTTCGCACGACATGGGGAGGATGGGCGACCTGTAATGTCGTGATTACATGGTAAAGGTTGAGTTTGTAAAGACGATGTTAGGAGGGTGGAGCGTTGTAAGCTGATGTAATGGGAGGTTGATTCAGAGTTTGGTGGAAGTTTGAGCATCGAGGGGTCAGGTTTTGATCGGACTGGGATAAGTTTTGCTGATGGGATTTAAAAGGAGGAAAAATGCTGAAGCTAGTAATTAAGGTAAATTAACTATAATTAAACGTTTAATGAAATTAATTATAATTAAATGTTTAATGATGTTTTAGGTGTATTCAAACTTATAAAATGCATAACTTGTTCATATCTAAACAGATTGGGACGAAACAAGTTAAGTTGGAACCGTATCGGCGAACACTACGCGTACAAGATTGATTGGAAGGATTCAGAGCTACTTGGTTTAATATATTTTCAAATGCTTGTTTGAAACTATATAAATAGACCTGAAATCGTCGATCGAAATGAAATGTGAGTTAACTCTCACGCTTTTTGAAATACTGTGATGTGATAAAATTCATTTAATTATAATTAATCGTTGTTAGTATAAATTGGTTGTTTGGATGCTTTGAATGTTTATTGTTTGATTGTTGATTGTCATTATTTATATTTCCATCATTTAAACGATTTAGATTAGATTATCTATTTCATATGCATTTATTAAATGATATATGAGTTGTGATCCAGGGAAAAACAAGTTGGAGAGATCCAACTGGATTCCTCAAATATTTCAAATGTTACTTATTTTCATATTATTTATATATGAACTGTTTAACCCAAGTAACGTTGAATGTTGATTGTTGAATTTAAATTCAACATTTGACGTGTTATTAATCAATAGGCGGTATTGATTAAGTGATTGGTAGCCTATGGCTTAAAATCCATCTTTTTTAAGATGTTGGACGAATTGACGAAGTTTAATTTATAAAATTTATTTTTATAACTGAATCAAAGTTTTCAAGTCTATTTTATATAAGCTATATAAAAATAAAGTTTTATAAGAAAATCGATATTTAGAACAGGCTTTTATATAGTAATTATAAATGATTTATATAGTTAATTCTTATGTTTTTAATAAGTTTTATAAGCAAGTAAGTCAGGAATTAGCCTAAAGGTAATAGACTGGGATAATTGTTTTTATGAAACGACTAAGCGATATTATTAAATTAATTAAGTTATTAATTAATTTAATAGAAATGATTAGTGGTAATCAGTTAACAAGATTAACTGTGTATTCAAGTTGACTAAGTCAACTTTTTTAACTGGAATTTGTCATTAGATTTATTTGTTTTCAATTAATCTAGTATAAATAGCTTTCATAAATAGTTGTCTAAACTTGATAAGATTTCACAAAAGTTAATTAATCTTTTAATTAACTGTGTTTAAAAGTAATTATCGAGTTGTTTATTATTAATAAAGTTAACGCTTATTTTAATAACTTTTAAAAGAGATTAATTATTTTATTTTAATTAATAATGAAGTAAACTACTTTTACTTCAGTTAATGTTGAAGTTAATTATTATTTTAAATAATAACAATTAAAGTGATTATTTTTAATTAAAATTCATTTAAGAAGTAATCAAGGTTGTAACAAGATTTTAATTGAATCTCGTAAAGTATTTTAAAAGGGATTTTAGAATAAAATACAAGTGTTACAAACAAGGTTTATAAAAGGAAATTCAAAGCTAATGCGATGGTTTAAATTAGTGTTTACTTAATAATCGAATTTAGTAAAATGATGTGAGATTTAAATGAGATTTTTCAAGATGAAAAAGAAAGGTTGTTTAATAGATTAGTGTAAAAGGATTTGGTAAAGGCAGGGTAAAGGACTTGGTAAAAAGGATTATTGTAATAAACCCAAGTAAATGAATTTTAAAGCTAAGGTTTGTGTTTTAACAAATGTTCCTTACTTAATAATTTTAATTAAGTCAAGGTGATTGGAAATGGGAAGGTGATTTTCATATGCAAGAAATGGTTTATAAGACTATATTTTAAATGAAATAATAAATGAGATTTGTGTAATATTTTAATTAATATCATTTTTTGAGTTACAAAATTTTATTTATCTTAAGGTAAGAATGTTGTCGAGTCAATATCTGAGAGGTAAATAAAATACCCCAACTTGAATGACTTCCCTATTGTCCAAAGGATGATATATTAGTTTGAAATGGTAAAAGATGTTGGAAATATTTTATTATTTCCGTAAGAAATATTTCATCTTCATTTGCAAGGCTTAGAAATTTATTCTATTGGGAATTTTAGTAAACAACGTATTACTTGACATTGTTTGGCCCATGTATGAAGTGTGACTTTATTTATACCATTTGGTTAAGTATATAGCACTATTTTCTGAGTAATGAAAATAGTAGGGTTTAGTGAATATACTTATTTAAAGTAATAAGTAGATGGCTAAGGTTTTCGAAGAAATGAAACAAGAGGTTATATTAGTTTGGAAACGGGAATGAAAGTTGGAAATTTAATTATTATTTTCGTAAGTAAAGTTTTTAAACTTTAATCTCTAAAGTTTGAAGTTAAATTAAACCATTTAGGGTTAGATAATAAAGAATATGTCGTTTGACATTGTTTTAAGCCCATATAAGATTTAGTGATTAGATCTATACCGATTGGCTATGTATTTATAGTGATATTTTCGAAGTAAAGAAAATAAAGAGGAGATTTTGTTAATAAGGTTATTTTGAAGAGATAAAGGTATGGTTATTGTTTTCAAAGTAACGAAAACAAGAGAGATTTGTGGTTATACTTATTCAGTTGGGATAGAAATATGGAACAGGAATTTTTAAAATCAATGAAAAGACTTTAACGAATGGTTTTAATTTAAAAAATGGCCTCAACTGCTGATGTACTTAATTGTATTGTTTGAATTGATAGCTAAAAACCCGACTATCAATAAATATCCCATTTGATTTTTAACGATTTAGTTCTAGGAATCCGGATGGGAATTGGATCCAAAATTACGTTGAACCAACTTTGCGTTCAAAAACTAACTTGCAAGGAAGATTATGATATGATTTGAAGGCGTGGTCTTCGGAGTGAGAGGGTTGCTCCCTGATGTCTCTGGTTAACCCCCTAGAATAAACTTGTAGCGGTAAACCTCTACATTCTGAGGTATCATCGGATTCATTCAGTCCCAGATTGAACTTGTATGGACAAAGTATATGATAGAGTATTTCCTAGAGTCACGTACATATATTTTTACAAATATACCAAGTATGATAGCGGAGAAAGAAACTTCTTTAGCTTAACACCCATAGTATATTTATGCAAATCAATTAGTGATTAGCGGATATGACAATGTGGCATTCAAAGTTTGAATGTGGTGTATTCTGGAAAGGTAATCGCGACCTCAAGCCTCTTTAACCCGGAAATTATTGAAATCGGGCAGACAACCGGGCTATGTGCGATCATACCAATTAGGGTATATCGTCACGTATTCTGGAGAAATCGGTTGTCCCTTTTGTATGCTTTGGAATATACGGTTTCTGATCCCAACCGTGGTGATGATATATTCGGTACACTCAAGTTGAATGAGTGGTCGGTTCTGTGTGGCCGGGTTGCAAGATGTTCTTATTGAACCCCAGTGTTTTATCTCTAGAGAACACCGATCAGAAGGTGATTCCATACTTAGTCATGTTGAAAATCAAAACTCTAATACGAGTCGTACGTTTTTAGTTGTATACCAACTATGTCAAAAGGTGAGATGCAAGCTTTTCTACTATACTCCTATTTATTTATTGTTTGATAGACATTATTGTAATATCATTGAATTTTAATAATAAAAAGTGATTTGGGTATCATAAGGTAAAAACACGTGTCATGTTTATATGTGGTCGTATCTTACGGGAGTTCCATTCTTTCAAAGGATTTTCTAAAGTTAAGCAAGTTGTTTGTGTTGT
The DNA here is from genome assembly GCA_030737875.1 of Allium sativum. Classification (NCBI taxonomy): domain Eukaryota; kingdom Viridiplantae; phylum Streptophyta; class Magnoliopsida; order Asparagales; family Amaryllidaceae; genus Allium; species Allium sativum. The sequence goes on from CM060916.1 coordinate 1,016,599,650, forward strand.
GAATTTTATCACTGAAAGTATTCTGGACTGATCCGAGTTTATTTTGTTTTCCTCAAAATGTGTTTGGGTCAAACCAAGTATATTTTCAGGTTGCATTAGATATACTTGGAGCTTCAGGAGAGGAGACTGAGTCGTGACGTATTCCCGTATTTTCTGGTATTAATTTATTTCCGATGTATGTGTTGTATGGTCTGATCCAGCATGTACTCTGATATTGTAATCATATATATAGTTTTCTCTTTGTGTAAAGAGTATTGATATATTATATTTTATTCGTTCCACTATGAGATTCTATTCCACTCTGATTTTGTAGTGATATTATTTTCCTTCTATTCTATCATTTCTTTTGTCTCAGCTCTAACTTCTTTCTCCTAACTATTTGTTTCCTTATGCATTTTTAGTTGGACATAGGTTGTTAAATATCAGTTTAAACGATACGGAAAAGTTAGGTCGTCGCAATGTTGTAATATATTCGGTGAGGTTTTGTGTTATTTCATTAAGAATGTGGAATTTATGTAGATCTAAATTTAAGAATGTTAGTTGTGCTCAACTATAAGTGTGAAACGAGTGTTTTTGTAAAATATAAATCTTAATGTTTTATATTAAAATGATGTTTAAAAATATTTTAAAGTTTATTCAAACATGTGTGTTGTGTTTTGGAAAATTTAACACAACATAGTTTTTGCTTGTGTTAGTTAAAATGGGTTTAAATTGGGTTGATAATGTTTAAAATTGTGTGTTTAAGCCTAACAAGCCCAAATATACAAAGCACTTGAGTTATTGGGTATGGAATAGATAATGCAAGCCCAAAATCCATTGATATGTGTTTGGGGAAGGAAAATAGAAAGGGTACGACACTTTCAATTGCTATTATCTCCTTCTTCCTCAAGTTTAGCTTTTAGCAGTGAAATCCATGGCTTCCTCTTCCTTTAAATCACCTTAAACCCTAGCTAATCCTATACGAAATCTAAAGAGTCATTTGTACTCTCCTTTCTCATGAAGCCAATTTGAAGATTCAAGCACTCATTTCTGGAATTAGAAGAAAAAGGAATTCTTAGTGGCCTACAGTGTTTCCATGTAAGGTTTCCTTTCTCCTACAGGCTGTTAATGGTGAAAACTCCAATCTTTCATCTATTTCAGGGCAAATCTTCAATAGACCAATCAAGGTAAGCTTTAAAAGTCTGACTTTCAAGTTTAGATTTAGATTTCAAAGTTAGAAATCTCTAGTTTGTTTGTTGCATGTTAATTTGTGAATTGTTAGTAAATTAGGCATATCTCTTTCGTTTTAAATCGGAATTAGGATTTTTTTGGAGTTATAGAAAGCTTGTAAAGAATATGATAACTTTCATGTTAAGCACAATCAAAAATTCTAAGAGTAATGGATCAAAATTTTGATTCAAACTTACTACCCTGTGATTGTAATTTTCTTTGCTTAACATTGCACTTAATTTGAGCATATTTTTCTCATTTGTTGTCCAAATTTAACGATTTTACATGTTTCTGAAAGCTTACACTTTGTTCAAAAAGTTTTGTGTTTTGAGTTTTCTGGAATTTCAAAGTTAGCTTGGTCAAAATTGAGTTTTTCTTCTGTCATCTTAAAGCAAAGCAAATAATTGCTTTGTGTTTGAAGCTGAAACTAGTTTAACCATATCTTTCACGTTTCTTAACCAAATTCAATAATTTTTGAATTTTTGAAAAGCTTAAGGGTTGTGTTACAACTTTCATGTTTATAGTTTTGTGTACTTTTGATGTTTAAGTGGAGAAAACTCCCTTCTTTGCTACTGGTCTGTCACAAAAAGACAGAGCTAACATTTTAAAACCTGAAAACTACTTTAATCATATCTTTTTCGTTACTAATCGAAATTCGATAATTGTTGAGTTACGAAAAGGTTTCATATCCAACGTAGATCATACGATGCACCTATGCGCGTTGGAATTATAGATCGTGCCGAAGGCCGAAAAAGAGGCAGAGGTCGACCTAAAATAACATGGGAGGAGATAATAAAGAGAGATTTAAGTTATTGGAGTTTATCTGAAGAGCTGGTAGTGGATAGGAGTGCATGGAAGTTGGCAATCCATGTACAGAACTTAGGGTATTTTTTGACTTTATTTCACTCTATTGAACCTTTTTACTTTTTTTTTTTTTTACTATTTTAGACTTTATTTCACTTTTACTGAACCTTTTTACTTTATTATTATTTAAAAAAACCTTTATCAGATGACTTTTTATCTGTTTGGTTATTTTAAACCCTTTTTTATATATGTATTATTACTATTATTATTTATTATAATTTTGGGTTCCATATCTAGCGAACCCCAACTTGTTTGGGATACATGGCTTTGTTGTTGTTGATGATGTTACGGAAAGCCTAAATCATCTTCTCCAACTTTTGTATTTTGGGTTTTGTGATATTTTGTGGTTTATGTGACCAAAAATATATTTTTGTATCGTTGTACTGAGACTAAAATAATAGCAGTAATGCTATCTTGATCCGAGAATTATTTTAGTAATAATTTTTTCATTACTGGTCCAAATTTGATAATTCTAGAAGTTTTGAAAAGCTTATAATTTATGCTACAATTTTTATATTTTGAGTTTTGCATAGTTTTGAGGTTTATATTGTAAAAATTCGAATTTTTCGTCGCTGGCCTGTCATTGAAAGATAGAGCCAATATATTTGAATCTGAAAACTATTCCGATCATAACTTTTTCGTTAATGATCGGAATTTGAAATTTTATGAAGTTCTAGAAAGCCTAGGAATTGTGACAGCATCTGTGTTTTGAGTTTTTTGTAGTTTTGAAGTTTAGATAGTGGAAAATTGACTTCTTTGTCGTTGTCATGTAATTAAAAGACAGTGCTAATATATGTGAATTTGAAAACTATAACTATGAATTTTCATGATATTTATGCATAAGTTAGCTCAATTTTTATCCATTTAACTTGTGTACATGTTGATTTGAAGTATTTTCTTTGATGGTTATTCATACGCCTAAAACTCTAGAGTATCGGTTGTTCCGATAATGCGAATTTCATATGTATTTTGTTGAAATTTGTCGTTCATTCCGTGTTGGTTTCCTACACCGTACATGTTTTAAAAAATTGATTTTGAAGCAAATTTTTTATATATATGTATATATTTTGTAGCTTTGAGACAAATGGGTTCTCATGGTTTTGTTTTGAAATAAATGTCTCAAGGAAGTATTAAAACTTTTTTTCCAATTATAAAGAATTTTAAGAAATGATTCACATGATTTTTGAAATCATTTTATAATCTCATTCTCGCTAAATGAAGTATTTTCCACATATACACGTTTCTGCACCCTTAAGAAGGTGTGACGGTGATTAAATGGTATTATAAACCTCATGGTATGGGACATGAAGGTAAACGGTATCGGTTAATTCCTGACTCGACTATCAAAGTCATTACCACTGGTGTTCTCTTGTGTTTCGTGTTTTTCCGTGTTTTCGTATTTCTCGGTATTTATGTGATTTCATGTGTGGAGCTAACTTTCGGGGTGTAAACCGACAAGTGAGAACGTGTGGTGTAGGACACACGATTATCATTATTAAGGTTACATCTAGGAATCTGTGACACATTCTATGGATAAATGACAAAACCACCCGAAGAGGTGTTAGTGACCTTGTCCTTTAAGAAAAAATACTTGTGGAAGGTGTATGCGACCTTGTTATGATGGAGAAACTGCTTGGAGATGTGTCAGCAACCTTGCCGCTAAGGCAGAACTGCTTGGGAAGATGTCTGCGACCTTGTCATGGCCGACTAAACTACTTGGATAGGTGTCAATGAACTTGCCATTAAGGCGAAACTACTTGGGGAAGGTGGCAGCGACTTTGTCGAGGCCATTGTAGTTTGTGCGGATCTGCCTCATGTTGTTTGTGCGTTTTAGTGATATTTATGATTTCACCAATTTCGTGATGACCATTATTATATATATATTTACATTGCTTCGAGATATCGAAGTATTGGTATTTATATGGTGATTTAAGTGATTCCTATGATTCTAGTGATCCATGTGTTCTCCGTACGTCTCATAATTTCTGTGATTTTAGTGAACTTTGTGGTTCAGTGTTTTCCAGGTCTTTCATCTTGTGTTAAGTAATTTCTTGTGTTGATATCCAAAATGTAGAGATTGGGTAACCCGTGCTAAGGGTAATACTTAAGCCTCTGTTTGTATCCTTTCATATTCCTCGCTTGGTTGTGGTGTGATTTGTATAATGTAAGTTGATATCTTATGTATATTTAATTCCTTTTGGATGGAAATTAATTACTACATCCGTGTTTTAGTGTAAATCTGTGTTTTGAGATTCCTTTTCTTATAGAAAGGAATCGGTGCTTAATTGATATTTTATTTTGTCTATCATTATCATTGATTTGTAAATTAGACTAATCCGTGTATGTAATACTCGGGTCAGACTCAGTTGTTTCAGGTTTAGCTGGTTGTTGGTTTGGTCTTGCTATTCATAGTTGGTATATCTCCTGAAGTTATTTCTTAGTTGTATTTGAGTATTTAAGTAGTTGTATATTGCTCTTTTGGTGACGTTGAATTTATGTAAGATTTATTTGAAACCATTCGAGTCTATAGCACATTTACATGTATTCTGATGTTGTATTTATATGTATCTGTTCTGTGATCTGTTAGCTGTAATGAATTGAAATTGTAACAAATATGATCCTTAGCTATTGTAGTTTCATATTAGATGTATTGGGTATGTCAATCCACGTAAGATAAGAAAAGAAAAAAATTATAAACCCAATCGACGTATTTAATACTTGTCCAATAGGAAACTACGGATGGTCAACCCTAACCAGCTCTATTCTCTGTTTTAATAGACTGTATCATTTAGTAATGCGCTTTATTAGAGTGGGTCTCGGGGGGGGGGGTGTCACAATCCTCTTGGGTCTGATAAGTTGGTAATGGTTGTCGATTAGATTTGTCAGAAATTACCATTTGCTATTTACTTTCCTTACAATTCTTATTCTCTTTTTTTGTTTTTCGTATCTAGTTATTGCATTTGATGTGTATCCAATTAAATTCAAATTGCTAGCAAATTCAATAATGGCTCTTTTTAGTTTCTGTTTGTTTATTTTTATTATGTAATTTTTAATTCCAGTATTTTAGTTTAGTGAAAATCAGGGACACATCCCTAAAAACTTTCATAATTAGAACGACGTCCTCCCATGTTTGAAATTCAAAGCGGGTCCCTAAAATGACGCTTACGTGTTTTTCAAAGAATGTAATGCGGTACAGTATAAAAAAAATCGAAAAATTGCAAATATTCACAGAAGATCACGGAAAAAGAAAAAAACATGCATACATGTATGTAAGTATACACAATAGTTGCACACATGTATGCAACTACTCCTGAAGCAGTTTACACCGAAAATCTGCACGAATACTTGCATGCATGTGTGCAAGTATTCTGTTTTCTTGTATACATGTATACAAGTAAACATGAACTAATATTTATGCCAACGGATTGTTGTATGCATGTATGCAAGTATTCTGAATACCTGCATGCATGTATGCAAATAAATATGTACTGATTTGCATGCCTACGAATTATAGCATACTTGTATGCAACAAATGTGTATTACTTGCATACGTGTATGCAAAAAAGCCAACCCAAATGCATAACTGAAATAGCTGCATAGATGTGTGCAAGAATTTTGAATATATGCATTTGTTGATGCAATAAACTGTTGTTTCGCCGTTTTTATGTATTTTTGGTTTTTGACGTGTTTTTCGGTGGTTTTTTCATTTGAATTTTTTTAGCGTATGTTTTTAATTTAAATATGAATTTATGTGTTTTTTTTATTTTATTTTTTACTTTTTGTATGAATTTTTGAAAAATAGGAATGTAATTTACAATAAGTTTAGGATCAGATGTGAGCCTAATTTTGAAACTCAATAGGGACTTGTGCTAAACGCACCCTTTATTTTATTATTCTTAGTTAGTTATTGAATTTAGTATAAATCCAATTAGATTTGAAACTGTAGTGAATTCAATAGTAATATTTCAAATCACCTCTTCCGAATTCATCTAACTCGCCCATGAACTTGCATAGATAATAGATTTTAATTTTCCTTCTTGTGTTCGACCTGCATACTACACACATGTGCACTTGCAGTAATGTATAATAAATTTGTACTTTTCTAATCCATAAAAAAGGAGGAAATAAGTTTTTGACGTTGTTGCGGGAGAGGCAATAATTGAATTTTATTGTTTATTTATTTTTCGATTCGTGGTAGTTTTTATTTTATTTTCTTGTTTTTTACTAAGAAAGGAAAAAAATCTTATTTTATTGATATGGTATTAGTATTACTCATTAATAACACTATCTCTAACACAAGAGGGAAAAAACTTGCCATTTATTTTTCGTTTTTTTTTCAATTTTCTTTCCAAACTCTTACGCAACTTTCATTAACTCCTTCTCAATCACGGATCTGCCTCTGCCTTTGCCTCAACCAATAATCCATCTGAAAACTTCTACTTTATCAAATTCGAACCGCTCACACTGCAACGTTGCCTTGAAATTCACATCCTTCCTATCTCCACAACAACCTCCATCAACAACTGACGCACACTTCACTATTCTTGACAACCAAGCTGCAACAATACTCATTGCTCCACCATTTCACAACCGGAGCCTCCACTTCATGGACAAACCACAACACATCATTTGCACTACCTGCAACTCACGACCATCACAGTCCATCACGCGACGCCGGAAACAACTCATAAGCCACCAAAAACCACAACTCATCCTATCAGAACCCAATCGCACCAAACTCGATCACGCCCGTGTGTCTCTACCTCATTATCGTAAACCCGTCCATACCCCACCACAAGCCTCCACTACGTTGACCAACACTGGCAACCCATCGACAGATTCAACCTGATACCACTATCGTCTTCTATCCTCCTATCACTGATATTCATCATTGAAGTCACCACAGCATCCTCTGCCGGTACACACGTCACAAACCTAAAACCCGATCACATATTCCCCACTAAAATCACGCAAATCATACCACCTGCTCAATCGGTCCACTGCCAAATCGCCTCACCAGTAAGAATCACCACAATCCCTCACTCTCATCAACGAATTGCAAAAAAGAAAAAAGAAAAACAATTTGATTTCGAAGTCGAACCCGCTCTTCGTCAAAGACAACCAAAACATAATAACCCGAATTCAACTTCGAAGTAGCAGGAAGAAAAGGAGGCGTGATTTATTTCCAGGTCTCGTTTTGGTTTGATTTTCTTTTCAGAGAAACAAGTTTTTTTTTTGGGGAAGGGGGGTTCTAAATTGAGTGTTTCCTGATTTCAAAAAAAAGATTGGTTTAGTGATAGGCTGGTTCGTTTGGTTTTGATATATATTCCTTTGTTGGAGTGCGCGAGTCTTTTATATGTATATATATATATATATATATATATATATATATAGGCGAGCATTCAATGGCACCCCAAACAGTGCAGTACCCGTAAATGCCTCCTGATTTCCACCACATATCCCGTTTCTCTCTCCCTCCACTCATTCTCTCACCTCTCACTCACTTAAACTACTATAAATACTTGGTTTCTTTTGGGGGGCATTTGGGGTGCTCACTATTTGGGGTGCCATTGAACGTTCCTCATAATATATATATATATATAATATTCTTTGGGAAACCATATTCTTTGACTAAGTAGGTGAGTTTACTCTTTCTTTTTTTATATATAATTTTAAAATACGTAGTTATGAATCTAAACCACACCCTCGACTTGGTTTAGATATTAGGATATGTTATCCTATTGCAGTTGGCATCCCGTCACTAAGTAGGGATGTACTCTACTTGGCTCTTTACCAACATAGAGTAATAGTGCACTACCCAAGATCTATTGTCTTATACCGCACCCCATCGAAGAAATAAATTGTATCTCACAAGTAATCTTAAATTACTTTTCTTTAATATTGAATAAAGTTCTAAATTATTTCTAAATTCAAATAATTTCAAATTAAATTTGAATTAACCTTCCCGTTCATCGGATCAGTTAGGGATAGCTAGGGAGAGCAGGAAACTATATTTTCCAAACTCAAGCCTAGACACTATCCTCTCTGTCACCCTAGAACGTTCCAGTTATTCATTTTGAAAGATACTTTATAAATATGTGTATTTTCGCAACAATTAGGGTGTTATATTGGTAATAGGAAAATCTCCTACTTTTAAATTCATGCTTTTAAAGGGTTTAAGGCAGAACCAAACTATTTCGAATTATTCCAATCTAGGTTAAGAAGTACCTCGAAACTACTTAAAACAAAGAAAAGGTAACATTTAAAAAGTTTCAGCATTATAAAATAAAAACTGCAGCGTTTTTAAAGTGTTAGGACGAGTTTCGGGTGATTTTAGACTCAAAACAGCTATCTACAGCGTTTCAGCCATGCTATGGAAAGTTCTGGTTAGTCTATAATAGTTTTAGACTAAATACAGCTACTACAGCGTTTCTGCGTGCTATAAAAAGAGTTCTGGTCGTGTTCAAGGCTTTATAATCAATTCAGTGGAAAGATAGCGCTCCATAAGTGCTATAGAAAGTTCTGTTTTGATACACTTCTGCGTTAGGAACACTCAGAAAGCGTTTCAAATTTCCAAAGTGTTTCAAGTTTCGGAAAATCAGCTTTTTTCCAGTTTTTGGGTGAAATGTTTGACACTGTTTCTCTATGATAGAAATAGATTTTGACTGCAATTTTTTTACAGAAAGAAGCTATCTTTGTCTACTTAATTATCATAAAAAGAAAATCTTAAAATTATTTACTGATTTAATAAACAAAATTTAACAATAAAAGGCATTTTTAACATGTCTATTTCGGGTTGATTTTTACCTCACTTTGCATTCAGTTTTCGAGTATAAAAACGACCGAATTAGAAAAGTTGTAGCCCTTTGAATTAGCTTTCCAAATTGATAGAGAAGTTGAAATTTCATTAAGAATTGCAAAAGTTATGCCCAAAATACTGAACGTCATTTTCGGGGGTTCACCTCCAAACATTCGTTCATAAAATTCCCAACTTTTCTTCTAAATATGAAATGAATACATGAACTTAAATAGTTTTTCTCACCTTAAACTTGTATCTTGATCTTGTATCTTGATCTTGTACTTATCCTCTTGCCTTCTCCTAAGCTTCTCCTCTTTATCTTATTTTATTTTTGTTTTCAAAATGTATGAAATGAAGTGAACCTTTACACCGTTTATATAGTAGTTTTCAAGGTTAATTTGGTAATTTAGTTTTGGACACTTATCCACTACATCTTCATGCATTCTTTAGGATGTAGACACATGCCCTCTTATGTGTCTTAAGAGGTTTCTACACATGGACACCTAATGTGTGTATGTGTCTTAACCTTATTTACTTATGAGACATGTGTTTCTTTCATTTGATGACACATGTCCCTATCACTTTAAGCCATTTTTCTTATTCTAGAATTTGTACACATACCATTTATAAACTATGTATTATGTATACATATATCATACATATATGTATGTATTTATCATACTTAAATATCTGTATTGGACTGAACTAACATATTCAAAATTTCTAGTAACTTTTACATACCGGGATTTTTGGGTTAGGCTGTTACATGCGTAAATGTTTATAAGGTTAGGTTAGAAAAACTAGCCTTGGTAGGCATATATCTTCGGTTGAACCAAACGGGATACAATTGGGTAATGTAATATATGTTGTACTTTCTTATTCACCAGAACTTGTTGTTTTGACCCCCTCCTCATTACAACCTCCCAAGTTTCTCTAGGGATGATCGGTTTCTCACAAGTGTCTAAGTTTGGCTTTCGGTTCTCGTTCTCTCTCTTGCTTGGTATTGACATGGTGACTTACTTTTAAAAAGGTAGTTAGTTGAGTTAATGCTAGTATGTCCTATTTTGTTTCCGATGTGAATTATTTTACCATACTATTATTATGCTCATGCTCATGCTAATTTATTCACAGGTACCATATTTATACGCTCCATGCTTGGATGTGTTCGAATTTCGATTTTTTCGAAATTTAGGCTAAGGAAAGTGTGGGGTGTTACACAAAACTACTTTGAACCGACTTTGCGTTCAAAAACTAACTTGCAGGAAGACTATGAGATGATATGAAGGCCTGGATCTCCGAAGTGAGAGGGTTGCTCCTTAAGATATATCATCACCTAATCTTCGAAGCGAGAGGGTGATACCCATCAAGGTATATCATTGCCTGATCTAAAGAAATCGGTTGTCCCTTTTGTATGCTTCATAATATACGGTTGTTGATCCTAACCGTGGTGATGATATATTCGGTACACTCAAGTTGAATGAGTTATCAGTTTTGTATGACCGAGTTGAAAGATGTTCTTGTTGAAACCTAGTGTTTTATCTCTAGATTACACTTATTGAAAGGTGGTTTCATACCTAGTCATGGTAGAAATCCAAACTCCAATAAGAGTCGTACATTTTTAGTTATATACCAACTATGTCGAAAAGTGAGATGCAAGCCTCTCGACTATATTCCTATTTATTTGTGGTTTGACAGGCATTATTATAATATCATTAGACTTTTATGAAATAAAGTGATTTGGGTATCGTAAGGTAAAAATACATGTCAAGTTTATGTGTGGTCATGTCTTATGAAAGTTCCATTCTTTCAAAGGATTTTCTAAATTTAAGCAAGTTGTTTGTATTGTGAATTTTATCACTGAAAGTATTCCAAATTGATTTGGATATATTTTGTTTTCCTTAAAAATATGCTCGCGTCAGACCGAGTATATTTCCAGCTTGCAATAGGTATACTTGGAGCTTCAGGAGAGGAGTCGAGACGTATTCCTGTATTTTCCGGTATTATTTTATTTCCGTTGTGTGTGTTGTATGGGTTGATCCAGCATATACCTTGATATTGGAATCATACATATATATATATATATAGTTTTCTCTTTGTGTAAAGAGTATTGATATATTATTTCTTATTCGTTCTGCTGTGAGATTCTATTTTACTCTGTTCTATAGTGATGATATTCTTCTTCTTCTTCTTCTATTATATAATTTCTTTCTTTTTCACACCCTCTTAATTCTTTCTCCTAACTATCTTCTTTCTTGTGCATTCTGATTTGGACAAAGGTAGTTAAATGTCATCTTAAACAGTACGGAGAAGTTGGACCGTTATATTTGGTATCAAAGTTGAAGGTTAAGTAATAACCTTGGCTCTGTGGCATAACTCAATAGAGATGAGGTTAGTAAAACCCTAGATTGAGTCTTAGTGTGTAGACACACACACACACACGCATATATATATATATATATATATATATGAGAGCGTACTTGTTAGTGTTATAAAATATTTTATATTATGTTTGTTTATTTGTTGAGTGGTATATAAATTCTAAGTTGACGCGTTTAGCTGACATGGTCAATAGGAATTTCTAAATGCTTGAATAAGGTAAATCGACATAGTATTGTTTTTAAGTGGGCAAATGTAATAATTTTACCCAAATTTATATTTTTGATATAAAGGAATAAATTTTCTGAAATTATTGTAGTATATGGATGTGTTGGTTGTTATTAAAATAATCAAATGAGATTATAATATTGAGATGGTTATATATAACTAAATAGAATTCGTTTAAGAATGGAATTTACAAATGAGCTAAATTAAAATTGGGTTCAGACTAGAATTGAAATTTAAATCTCGAAAGTTTGGAAAAAATTTCTAAGTATTATGAAGTAATATAGTATTACTCTGAAGGAAATTTTGAATAAGAAATCGTTTTTAAATGAATTTTTAAAAGGGATAAAGCACTAAACTCACTTCAGTCATTGGAAAATAAGTCTGATGATGATTCGGACATCATCAGTGTTCATTTTTTAGTTTCTAAGTGAAGGATTGCAACCATAATAAAATTTACTAGTGGAAAATTGTTTGAGAGAAATAAGTTTTAAAATTCAAATGTTTTGAACTTGCAAATGGTAATAAATATATGCATATATTTACATTATTGTAAAAGAATCTGAAATAAAAGTAGTGAATTTGGATTTGGAAAATTTAAATTTAACTTATGCAAGTTAAATAGATTAAAATGATAAAAGGGAATCAAATGGATTAAAATTTAACTTAAGTTAACTTAAATAAAATTGGATTAAATTAGAAATAATATTGAGTAGAATCGAATATAGAAAAATTAAGTTGTAAATGATTTTATAACTTAATTATGAGTTTTGGATGGAATATTCGACGATTTTGGACTATCAAAATTTTCGAGTTAGATTTGAAAACCTAGCTTAATTTATATTGAAATATAAGAGGATGGGGTTGAAATTTATTAATTAAATAAAGTTGAATGTATTAATTAAATTAAATTAAAACGAGCTCGCCGCGTCTCGGTAGTGCGTAATTTTACGTTTTGAACTTTAAATGAATGTACATGATCCAATATAAGTCGGAACTCTTTGAAATAAGTATCTTTCGGATCTATTGGATTATAGTTTTCTAATGGAAGAGAAAAATCAAGATTTCATCTTGTAGATTTCAGTTATATCAAAATCAAATTTCCAGAAAAATCGCAGTATGGTCGTTTATAAACTATAACGATTTATTAAATAAAATGGATGGATTTTAAGGAAATTAAATCGCGTAACTTAAAAATTAAAAGTGAATAAATTGATTCAGATTCAATTTGGATGAATGTGAATGTGTGTGTATGGAATACGAATTGAATATTGTTAAAACTTCATATATTAAGACTTATGAGTTTAAATTGAGTAAGTACATGTGCACATAGCTGTATGACTTGGTTTTGCATGCGCAAATAGCATAAATATTAAGCAAACTACATAATAACCCTTATATAAGGTATGTCTGAAAAAAAATGCAAAATAGGATATAGAAACGGTTATATATTGTGTTTTCCGACTGTTTGGGTCAATGTATAAATATTTATCTCTCTTGATATATTGCCAAAATCCCTCTGTGCAGGGGAGATTCTATCAAAAAAAATCGAAAATTTAGAGAGTTAGAAAAAAATTCAAATTTTTTGTAATCTAAAGGGATGGTTCTTAAATTGGGTACAATTTCAAGGATTTTTAATTAGAAACAGAAAATTAATTATTTGCATGAAAACTAAACTGTTTATATAGAACTAATGTTGTAAGAATATGAAGTGTAGGATTTCAGCTAAATTGATTTTGAAAGATTAATGGGTTTGTAGCATTTTTCCTGCTTTAGTAATTTTGAGGACAGGGGAGGAATATAAAGACTCGGATTTTTAGCCATTTAACTTCGAACATTTAAAATTTATTTTAAATGTTGAATTACAAATATAAATGGATATCTTATATGAAATTTATCAATTTAATAAACATAATATGATTTAATTTCGAATATATTGAATTAACGTGTACGAAAAACGAGAAATGATTGAATTCTATTTTTAAAATGAATCAAAAATGATACTAACGATTAATATAAATTCTATTCGAATATATACAATAATAATTTATTATCAATGGACATGATTGTTTTGAAATCGAATTATATTTCATCGATTTAATTTAACACATACAAATAGCCAATTTTCAAACAACCTTGGATTTCAACGAAACAAATTTTATAAAATCTGTAATGGTTAATTATGGCTAGATTTCCAATTTCGCACCAATCGGAGTTATTATCTGATCGTGCAGGATATAAATGCATATCAATTTACATTTTGAAATGAAAATAGAAGTTTTCAAATAATCTCTAAATTCGACGAAACTAGTTCCATCATGTGCGAAACATTAAGTTATTGTAAGGTTTCAAATTTCGTCACGATCGGAGTTCGTATGGGTTCGTACGAGCTAAAAAAGCTTGACGTGAATATAAGTGAATATAATAATATAAAATCTCTCTAAATCCTTACATATCCTTACAAATATCTGTAAAAAACTTATCTTATATCTGCTGAATGTTGGATGAAAAGGATATGGTGTCCTTGGATTCAATATTTGCGGCTAAGGTAACAGGGGAAATCTTGACTTAAAAAACAGCCTTTGTTTTCCTTCCTCATTCCAAAACCATCAGCCACTTCTTCATGAAAAAAAATCATGCCTTTCAAACATCCAAATAAAATCAAATATCGTTCGATTCCTTGGGTTGTTGAAATCGAAAGCATCACCCTCGTATTTAATTTATGGGGTGTGATGAACTTTCCTGAGGCTCGACCTATAACTACCGATGCTTAGGGCTAAGATTTTTAGGGATATGGAGGAGCATTGGCTCGATTGGTGGTTAGTATGGGAATTAGCATGAGGAGTAGCACATAGCATAAATTTTTAGTGGGAGTCGGCTATAGTTTATGTCGCAGGTTTTTAAGGTTGGTGCTAGAAGGAGGACGGTCGCGGTTGTAGGGGCTCGAGTTTGAGGAGATTGGTGTACGGAGGCGGAGAATGTGGAGTACAACTAAATAGTGAAGTCAAAATGGAAATTCGTGGTCTAGCGAAGAAGTTGGGTGGAGAAGCAGTGGACATGGATGTTTGTATTTGTTACAGGGGAGGGTTCGAGTATTGTGAACGAGGGAGAAGAGAAATTGGGATAAAACGTGATTCAGGGTAGCGTTGTGTTTGTTTTTGGGTGAGATACCTCTGCGTGAATTTCGGGTGATGTCGATGTTGGAAATTTTCGCACGACATGGGGATGATGGACGACCTGTAATGTCGTGATTACATGGTAAAGGTTGAGTTTGTAAAGAAGACGTTAGGAGGGTGGAGCGTTGTAAGCTGATGTAATGGGAGGTTGATTCAGAGTTTGGTGGAAGTTTGAGCATGGAGAGGTCAGGTTTTGATCGGATTAAGATAAGTTTTGCTGATGGGATTTAAAAGGAGGAAAAAGGCTGAAGCTAGTAATTAAGGTAAATTAACTATAATTAAACGTTTAATGAAATTAATTATAATTAAATGTTTAATGATGTTTTAGGTGTATTCAAACTTATAAAATGCATAACTTGTTCATATGTAAACAGATTGGGACGAAACAAGTTAAGTTGGAACCATATCGGTGAACACTACGCGTACAAAATTGATTGGAAGGATTCAGAGCTACTTGGTTTAATATTTTTTCAAACGCTTGTTTGAAACTATATAAATAGACCTGAAATCGTCGATCGAAATGAAATGTGAGTTAACTCTCACGCGTTTTGAAATACTGTAATGTGATAAAATTCATTTAATTATAATTAATCGTTGTTTGTATAAATTGGTTGTTTGGATGCTTTGAATGTTTATTGTTTGATTGTTGATTTTCATTATTTATATTTCGTCATTTAAACGATTTAGATTAGATTATCTATTTCATATGCATTTATTAAATGATATATGAGCTGTGATCCAGGGAAAAATAAGTTGGAGAGATACAACTGGATTTCTCAAATATTTCAAATGTTACTTATTTTCATATTATTTATATATGAACTGTAAAACCCAAGTAACGTTGAATGTTGATTGTTGAATTTAAATTCAACATTTGATGTGTTATTAATCAATAGGCAGTATTGATTAAGTGATTGGTAGCCTATGGCTTAAAATCCATATTTTTTAAGACGTTGGGCGAATTGACGAAGTTTAAGTTATAAAATTTATTTTTATAACTGAATCAAAGTTTTCAAGTCTATTTTATATAAGCTATATAAAAATAGAAGTTTTATAAGAAAATCGATATTTAGAACAGGCTTTTATATAGTAATTATAAATGATTTATATAGTTAATTCTTATGTTTTTAATAAGTTTTATAAGCAAGTAAGTCAGGAATTAGCCTAAAGGTAATAGACTGGGAAAATTGTTTTTATGAAACGACTAAGCGATATTATTAAATTAATTAAGTTATTAGTTAATTTAATAGGAAGGATTAGTGGTAATCAGTTAACAAGATTAACTGTGTTTTCAAGTTGACTAAGTCAACTTTTTTAACTAGAATTTTTCATTAAATTAATTTGTTTTCAATTAATCTAGTATAAATAGCTTTGACAAATAGTTGTCTAAACTTGATAAGATTTCACAAAAGTTAATTAATGTTTTAATTAACTGTGTGTAAAAGTAATTATCGAGTTGTTTATTATTAATAAAGTTAACATTTATTTTAATAACTTTTAAAAGAGATTAATTATTTTATTTTAACTACTTTTACTTCAGTTAATGTTGAAGTTAATTATTATTTTAAATAATAACAATTAAAGTGATTATTTTTTAATTAAAATTCATTTAAGAAGTAATCAAGGTTGTAACGAGATTTTAATTGAATCCCGTAAAGGATTTTAAAAGGGATTTTAGAATAAAATCCAAGTGTTACAAACAAGGTTTATAAAAGGAAATTCAAAGCTAATGCGATGATTTAAATTAGTGTTTACTTAATAATCGAATTTAGTAAAATGATGTGAGATTTAAATGAGATTTTTCAAGATGAAAAAGAAAGGTTGTTTAATAGATTAGTGTAAAAGGATTTGGTAAAAGCAGGGTAAAGGACTTAGTAAAAAGGATTATTGTAATAAACCCAAGTAAATGAATTTTAAAGCTAAGGTTTGTGTTTTAACAAGTGTTCCTTACTTAATATTTTAATTAAGTAAAGGTGATTGGAAATGGGAAGGTGATGTTCATATGCAAGAAATGATTTATAAGACCATATTTTAAATGAAATAATAAATGAGATTTGTGTAATATTTTAATTAATATCATTTTTTGAGTTACAAAATTTTATTTATCTTAAGGTAAGAATGTTGTCGAGTCAATATTTGAGAGGTAAATAAAATACCCCAACTTGAATGACTTCACTATTATCCAAAGGATGATATTAGTTTGAAATGGTAAAAGATGTTGGAAGTATTTTATTATTTCCATAAGAAATATTTCAGCTTCATTTGCAAGGCTTAGAAATTTATTAAGACTATTGGGAATTTTAGTAAACAATGTATTACTTGACATTGTTTCGCCCATGTATGAAGTGTGACTTTATTTATACCATTTGGTTAAGTATATAGCACTATTTTCTGAGTAATTCAAATAGTAGTGTTTAGTGAATATACTTATTTAAAGTAATAAGTAGACGGCTAAGGTTTTCGAAGAAATGAAACAAGAGGTTATATTAGTTTGGAAATGGGAATGAAAGTTGGAAATTTAATTATTATTTCCATATGTAAAGTTTTTAAACTTTAATCTCTAAAGTTTGAAGTTAAATTAAACCATTTAGGGTTAGATAATAAAGAATATGTCGTTTGACATTGTTTTGAGCCCATATAAGATTTAGTGATTAGATCTATACAAATTGGCTATGTATTTATAGTGATATTTTCGAAGTAAAGAAAATAAAGAGGAGATTTTGTTAATAAGGTTATTTTGAAGAGATATAGGTATGGTTATTGTTTTCAAAGTAACGAAAACAAGAGAGATTTGTGGTTATACTTATTCAGTTGGGATAGAAATATGGAATAGGATTTTTTTTAAACAATAAAAAGACTTTAATGAATGGTTTTACTTTAAAAAAGGGCCTCAGCTGCTGATGTACTTAATTGTATTGTTTGAATTGATAGCTAAAAACCCGACTATCAATAAATATCCCAGTTGATTTTTAACGAGTTAGTTCTAGGAATCTGAATGGGAATTGGATCCAAAATTACGTTGAACCAACTTTGCATTCAAAAACTAACTTGCAAGGAAGATTATGATATGATTTGAAGGCGTGGTCTTCGGAGTGAGAGGGTTGCTCACTAATGTCTTTGGTTAACTCCCTGGAATAAACTTGTAGCAGTAAACCTCTACATTATGAGGTATCATCGGATTTGTTCAGTCCCAGAATGAACTTGTATGGACGAAAGTATATGATAGAGAATTTCGTAGAATCACGTACATATATTTTTACAAATATACCAAGTACGATAGCGGAGAAAGAAACTTCTTTAGCTTAACACCTAGAGTATATTTATGCAAATCAATTAGTGATTAGCGGATATGACAATGTGGCATTCAAAGTTTGAATGTGATGGTTTCTGGAAAGGTAACCGTGACCTCAAGGCTCTTTAACCCGGAAATGACTGAAATCGGGAAAACAACAGGGCTATGTGCGATCATACCAATTAGGGTATATCGTCACGTATTCTGGAGAAATCGGTTGTCCCTTTTGTATGTTTTGGAATATACGGTTTCTGTTCCCAACCGTGGTGATGATATATTCGGTACACTCAAGTTGAATGAGTGGTCGGTTCTGTGTGGCCGGGTTGCAAGATGTTCTTATTGTTTATTTCTAAAGATCACGGATCAGAAGGTGATTCTATACTTATTCATGTTGAAAATCCAAACTCTAATACGAGTCGTACGTTTTTAGTTGTATACCAACTATGTCAAAAGGTGAGATGCAAGCTTTTCTACTATACTCCTACTCATTTGTGGTTTGATAGACATTATTACAATATCATTGAATTTTAATAATAAAAAGTGATTTGGGTATCATAAGGTAAAAACACGTGTCATGTTTATCTGTTTTCGTATCTTACGGGAGTTCCATTCTTTCAAAGGATTTTCTAAAGTTAAGCAAGTTGTTTGTGTTGTGAATTTTATCACTGAAAGTATTCTGGACTGATCCGAGTTTATTTTGTTTTCCTCAAAATGTGTTTGGGTCAGACCAAGTATATTTTAAGGTTGCATTAGGTATACTTGGAGCTTCAGGAGAGGAGACTGAGTCAAGACGTATTCCCGTATTTTCTTGTATTAATTTATTTCCGATGTGTGTGTTGTATGGGCTGATCCAGCATGTACTCTGATATTGTAATCATATATATAGTTTTCTCTTTGTGTAAAGAGTATTGATATATTATATTTTATTCGTTCCACTGTGAGATTCTATTCCACTCTGATTTTGTAGTGATATTATTTTCCTTCTATCCCATCATTTCTTTTGTCTCAGCTCTAACTTCTTTCTCCTAACTATCTGTTTTCTTGTGCATTTTGAGTTGGACATGGGTTGTTAAATGTCAGTTTAAATGATACGGAAAAGTTAGGTCGTCGCAATGTTGTAATATATTCGGTGAGGTTTTGTGTTATTTCATTAAGAATGTGGAATTTATGTAGATCTAAATTTAAGAATGTTAGTTGTGCTCAACTATAATTGTGAAACGAGTGTTTTTGTAAAATATAAATCTTAATGTTTTATATTAAAATGATGTTTAAAAATATTTTAAAGTTTATTCAAACATGTATGTTGTGTTTTGGAAATTTTAACACAATATAGTTTTTGCTTGTGTTAGTTAAAATGGGTTTAAATTGAGTTGATAATGTTTAAAATTGTGTGTTTAAGCGTAAAAAGCCCAAATATACAAAGCACTTGAGTTATTGGGTATGGAATGGATAATGCAAGCCCAAAATCCATTGATATGTGTTTGGGGAAGGAAAATAGAAAGGGTACGACACTTTCAATTGCTATTATCTCCTTCTTCCTCAAGTTTAGCTTTTAGCAGTGAAATCCATGGCTTCCTCTTCCTTTAAATCACCTTAAACCCTAGCTAATCCTATACGAAATCTAAAGAGTCATTTGTACTCTCCTTTCTCATGAAGCCAATTTGAAGATTCAAGCACTCATTTCTGGAATTGGAAGAAAAAGGAATTCTTAGTGGCCTACAGTGTTTCCATGTAAGGTTTCCTTTCTCCTACAGGCTGTTAATGGTGCAAACTCCAATCTTTCATCTATTTCAGGGCAAATCTTCAATAGACCAATCAAGGTAAGCTTTAAAAATCTAGCTTTCAAGTTTATATTTAGATTTCAAAGTTAGAAATCTCTATTTTGTTTGTTGCATGTTAATTTGTGAATGGTTAGTAAATTAGGGATATCTCTTTCGTTTTAAATCGGAATTAGGATTTTTTTGGAGTTATAGAAAGCTTGTAAAGAATATGATAACTTTCATGTTAAGCACAATCAAAAATTCTATGAGTAATGGGTCAAAATTTTGATTCAAACTTACTACCCTATGATTGTAATTTTCTTTGCTTAACGTTGCACTTAATTTGAGCATATTTTTCTCATTTGTTGTCCAAATTTAACGATTTTACATGTTCCTGAAAGCTTACACTTTGTTCAAAAAGTTTTGTGTTTTGAATTTTCTGGAATTTCGAAGTTAGCTTGGTCAACTTGAGTTTTTCTTCTGTCATCTTAAAGCAAAGCAAATAATTGCTTTGTGTTTGAAGCTGAAACTAGTTTAACCATATCTTTCACGTTTCTTAACCAAATCCAATAATTTTTGAATTTTTGAAAAGCTTAAGGCTAGTGTTACAACTCTCATGTTTATAGTTTTGTTTACTTTTGACGTTTAAGTGGTGAAAACTCCCTTCTTTGCTACTGGTTTGTCACAAAAAGACAGGGCTAATATTTTAAGACCTGAAAACTATTTTAATCATATCTTTTTCGTTACTAATCCAAATTCGATAATTGTTGATGTTACGAAAAGGTTCCATATCCAACGTAGACCATACGATGCACCTGTGCGCGTTGGAATTATAGATCGTGCCTAAGGCCGAAAAAGAGGCAGAGGTCGACCTAAAATAACATGGGAGGAGATAATAAAGAGAGATTTTGAGTTATTTGAGTATATCTCAAGAGCTGGTAGTGGATAGGAGTGCATGAAAGTTGGCAATCCATGTACCAGAACTTAGGGTTTTTTTTTTACTTTATTTCACTTTGTTGAACCTTTTTACTTTTTCTTATTACTATTTTAGACTTTATTTCACTTTTTACTTTATTATTATTTAAAAAAACCTTTATCAGAAGACTTTTTATCTGTTTGGTTATTTTAAACCCTTTTTTATATATGTATTATTACTATTATTATTTATTATAATTTTCGGTTCCATATTTAGCGAACCCCAACTTGTTTGGGATACATGGCTTTGTTGTTGTTGTTGATGTTACGGAAAGCCTAAATCATCTTCTCCAACTTTTGTATTCTGGGTTTTGTGATATTTTGTGGTTTATGTGACCAAAAATATATTTTTGTATCGTTGTACTGAGACTAAAATAATAGCAGTAATGCAATCTTAATACGAAAATTATTTTAGTAATAACTTTTTCATTACTGGTCCAAATTTGATAATTCTAGAAGTTTTGAAAAGCTTATGATTTATGCTACAATTTTTATATTTTGAATTTTGCATAGTTTTGAGGTTTATATTGTAAAATTTCGAATTTTTCGTCGCTGGCCTGTCATTGAAAGACAGAGCCAATATATTTGAATCTGAAAACTATTCCGATCATAACTTTTTCGTTACTGATCAGAATTTGAAACTTTATGAAGTTTTAGAAAGCCGAGGAATTGTGACAGCATCTGTGTTTTGAGTTTTTTGTAGTTTTGAAGTTAGATAGTGGAAAATCGATTTCTTTATCGTTGTCATGAAATTAAAAGACAGTGCTAATATATGTGAATTTGAAAACTATAACTAAGTATTTTCATGACATTTATGCATAAGTTAGCTCAATTTTTATCCATTTAACTTGTGTACATGTTGATTTGAAGTATTTTCTTTGATGGCTATTCATACGCCAAAAACTCTAGAGTATCTGTTGTTCCGATAATGCGAATTTCATATATATTTTGTTGAAATTTGTCGTTCATTCCGTGTTAGTTTCCTACACCGTACATGTTTTAAAAAATTGATTTTGAAGCAATTTTTTATATATATATGTATATATTTTGCAGCTTTGAGACAGATGGGTTCTCATGGTTTTGTTTTGAAATAAATGTCTCAAGGAAGTATTAAATCTTTTTTTTCCGGTTATAAAGAATTTTAAGAAATGATTCACATGATTTTTGAAATCATTTTATAATCTCATTCTCGCTAAATGAAGTATTTTCAACATATACACGTTTCTGCACCCTTCAAGAAGGCGTGACGGTGATTAAACGATATCATAAACCTCATGGTATGGGACATGAAGGTAAACGGTATCGGTTAATTCCTGACTCGACTATCAAAGTCATTACCACTGGTGTTCTCTTGTGTTTCATGTTTTTCCGTGTTTTCGTATTTCTCGATATTTATGCGATTTCATGTGTGGAGTTAACTTGCGGGGTGTAAACCGACAAGTGAGAACGTGTGGTGTAGGACACACGATTATCATTATTAAGGTTACATCTAGGAATCTGTGACACATTCTATAGATAAATGACAAAACTGCCCGAAGAGGTGTTAGTGACCTTGTCCTTTAAGACAAAAATACTTGTGGAAGGTGTATGCGACCTTGTTATGATGGAGAAACTGCTTGGAGATGTGTCAGCAACCTTGCCGCTAAGGCAGAACTGCTTGGGAAGATGTCTACGACCTTGTCATGGCCGACGAAACTACTTGGGTAGGTGTCAATGAACTTGCCATTAAGGCGAAACTACTTGGGGAAGGTGGCAGCGACTTTGTCGAGGCCATTGTAGTCTGTGCGGATCTGCTTCATGTTGTTTGTGTGTTTTAGTGATATTTATGATTTTACCAATTTCGTGATGACCAGTATTATATATATATATATATATATATATATATATATACATTGCTTCGAGATATCGAAGTATTGGTGTTTATATGGTGATTTAAGTGATTCCTATGATTCTAGTGATCCATGTGTTCTCCGTGCGTCTCATAATTTCTGTGATTTTAGTGAATTTTGTGGTTCAGTGTTTTCCAGGTCTTTCATCTTGTGTTAAGTAATTTCTTATGTTGATATCCAAAACGTAGAGATTGGGTAACCTGTGCTAAGGGTAATACTTAAGCCTCTGTTTGTATCCTCTCGTATTCCTCGCTTGGTTGTGGTGTGACTTGTATAATGTAAGTTGATATCTTATGTATATGTAATTCCTTTCTGATGGAAATTAATTACTACATCTGTGTTTTAGTGTAAATCTGTGTTTTGAGATTCCTTTTCTTATAGAAAGGAATCGGTGCTTAATTGATATTTTATTTCGTCTATCATTATCATTGATTTGTAAATTAGACTGATCCGTGTATGTAATACTCGGGTCAGACTGAGTGGTTTCAGGTTTAGCTGGTTGTTAGGTTTGGTCTTGCTATTCATATTTGGTATATCTCCTGAAGTTATTTCTTAGTTGTATTTGAGTATTTAAGTAGTTGTATATTGCTCTTTTGGTGACGTTGAATTTATGTGAGATTTATTTGAAACCATTCGAGTCTGTAACACATTTATATGTTGTATTCTGATGTTGTATTTATATGTATCTGTTCTGTGATCTGTTAGCTGTAATGAATTGAAATTGTAACAAATATGATCCTTAGCTATCGCAGTTTCATATTAGATGTATTAGGTATGTTAATCCACTTAAGATAAGAAAAGAAAAAAAATTATAAACCCAATCGACATATTTAATACTTGTCCAATAGGAAATTACGGATGGTCAACCCTAACCAGCTCTATTCTCCGTTTTAATATACTGTATCATTTAGTAATGCGCTTTATTAGAGTGGGTCTCGGGGTGGTGTGTCACAATCCTCTTAGGTCTGATAAGTTGGTAATGGTTGTCGATTAGATTTGTCAGAAATTACCATTTTCTATTTACTTTCCTTACGATTCTTATTCTCTTTTTTGTTTTTCGTATCTAGTTATTGCATTTGATGTGTATCCAATTAGATTCACATTGCTAGCAAATTCAATAATGGTTCTTTTTAGTTTCTGTTTGTTTATTTTTATTATGTAATTTTTAATTCCAGTATTTTATTTTAGTGAAAATCAGGGACACATCCCTAAAAACTTTCATAATTAGAACGACATCCTCCCATGTTTGAAATTCAAAGCGGGTCCCTAAAATGAGGCTTACGTGTTTTTCAAAGAATATAATGCGGTACAATAAAAAAAAATTCGAAAAATTGCAAATATTCACAGAAGATCACGGAAAAAGAAAAAAACATGCATACATGTATGCAAGTATACACAATAGTTGCACACATGTATGCAACTACTCCTGAAGCAGTTTACACCGAAAATCTGCATAAATACTTGCATGCAAGTGTGCAAGTATTCTGTTTTCTTGCACACATGTATACAAGTAAACATGAACTAATATTCATGCCTACGGATTGTTGTATGCATGTATGCAAATATTTTGAATACATACATGCATGTATGCAAATAAATATGTATTGATTTGCATGCCTACGAATTATAGCATACTTGTATGCAACAAATGTGTATTACTTGCATACATGTATGCAAAAAAGCCAACCCAAATGCATAATTGAAACAGCTGCACAGATGTGTGCAAGAATTTTGAATATATGCATTTGTTGATGCAATAAACTGTTGTTTCGCTGTTTTTATGTATTTTTGGTTTTTGACGTGTTTTTCGGTGGTTTTTTCATTTGAATTTTTTTAGCGTATGTGTTTAATTTAAATATGAATTTACGTGATTTTTTTATTTTATTTTTTACTTTTTTTTATGAATTTTCGAAAAATAGGAATGTAATTTACAATAAGTTTAGGATCAGATGTGAGCCTAATTTTAAAACTTAATAGGGACTTGTGCTAAACGCACCATTTATTTTATTATTCTTAGTTAGTTATTGAATTTAGTATAAATCCAATTAGATTTGAATCTGTAATAAATTCAATAGCAATATTTCAAATCACCTCTTCCGAATTCAACTAACTCGCCCATGAACCTGCATACTACACACATGTGCACTTGTAGTAATTTATAATAAATTTGTACTTTTCTAATCCATAAAAAAGAAGGAAATAAGTTTTTGACGTCGTTGCGGGAGAGGCAATAATTAAATTTTATTATTTATTTATTTTTCGATTCGTGGTAGTTTTTATTTTATTTTCTTGTTTTTTCCTCAGAAAGGAAAAAAAATCTTATTTTATTGATATGGTATTAGTATTACTCATTAATAACACTATCTCTAACACAAGAGGGAAAAACTTACCATTTATTTTTCGTTTTTTTTTTTTTTCAATTTTCTTTCCAAACTCTTCCGTTCCTTTTGTTTATAATTTGTTTCAAAAAAAAAAAAAATTCATCCTCAGCAACTTTCATTAACTCCTTCTCAATCACGGATCTGCCTCTGCCTCAACCAATAATCCATCTGAAAACTTCTACTTTATCAAATTCGAACCGCTCAAACTGCAACGCTGCCTCGAAATTCACATCCTTCCTATCTCCACAACAACTGACGCACACTTCATTATTCTCGACAACCAAGCTGCAACAATACTCATTGCTCCACCATTTCACAACCGGAGCCTCCACTTCGTGGACAAACCACAACACATCATTTGCACTACCTGCAACTCACGACCATCACAGTCCATCACGCGACGCCGGAAACAACTCATAAGCCACCAAAAACCACAACTCATCCTATCAGAACCCAATCGCACCAAACTCGATCACGCCCGTGTGTCTCTACCTCATTATCGTAAACCCGTCCATACCCCACCACAAGCCTCCACTACGTTGACCAACACTGGCAACCCATCGACAGATTCAACCTGATACCACTATCGTCTTCTATCCTCCTATCACTGATATTCATCATTGAAGTCACCACAGCATCCTCTGCCGGTACACACGTCACAAACCTAAAACCCGATCACATATTCCCCACTAAAATCACGCAAATCATACCACCTGCTCAATCGGTCCACTGCCAAATCGCCTCACCAGTAAGAATCACCACAATCCCTCACTCTCATCAACGAATTGCAAAAAAGAAAAAAGAAAAACAATTTGATTTCAAAGTCGAACCCGCTCTTCGTCAAAGACAACCAAAACATAATAACCCGAATTCTTCAACTTCGAAGTAGCAGGAAGAAAAGGAGGCGTGATTTATTTCTGGGTCTCGTTTTGGTTTGCTTTTCTTTTCAGAGAAACAGGTTTATTTTTATTTATTTATTTATTTGGGGGGGGGGGGGTGAGGGAAGGGGTTCTAAATTGTGTGTTTCCTGATTTTTAAAAAAAGGTTGGTTTGGTGATAGGCTGGTTCGTTTGGTTTTGATATATGTTCCTTGGAAAACCATTTCCTTTGATTAAGCAGGTGAGTTTACTCTTTCTTTTTTTATATTGAGTCGTGTGTTTGTCGGAAGTAGTATTCAGAATACTAATTTGATAGTATATTTGACAGTGTACGACGTCTTTAAACAACAATGTTTCCACAGTTAACATTATCTTAAGATAATGGGAACACATTGACTGAAAACCCATAATGATTTTGGCAAGTGAAATGAAAACGGAAAATGGGGACAGGATTATAACTCACTTGTCATCTTCATCATCGATGCCTTCTTCATCGTCAGCAACATCTAGCATGTTGGCCTGACTCTGCTTAAACTGGACAATAACCTCTTGAGCTTCTGATATAAGAGCGCTCTTTGCAGCTTTAACTATTCCTCTTTTATCATCACCCACAACCTCACCTTTAACTACTCTACTGCTACATGCATCATACTTCCTCCTAGCTTCTCTACCGTGAAGCTGATCAATATACTTTTCATGCAGCGCCATGTTTTTAATCTTTTTTAGCACTATGGGGCTAGAGTCATTCGATTTTGCGAACCTCGATAGCCTCTTGCTATGGCTGCAAGATGAGATCCCTTGAGGACTAACGATCATTGTTGAATTAGCGTTGGGTGAAAGCATGACAACTGAAACTGGAGAAGTTTCGAGAACCGAGAAGTGATCTGCTACTTGATTTTGGTCGTCTGTGGTGTGTTTTCTTAGTAAGTGCCTTACTGTTTTCTGTGCAACGAGACTCTTTTTTTTGTTGCTCGACTTCCGAGCTGTCATGTTCGGAGGGATGATAGGTTTGCTATCGGCTAGACTGAAACTAGCAATTGGAGACATGCAATGACTCCTTTTAGCCTTTGAACGAGGTTGTGGATGAGGTGGCGTGCTGATGCTGTCGTTGACTCGATCAAAGCAATCTTTAGCTGATTTTCCTGGTACCATGCTAGCAACTTTTTTCCAGAAATGAGGGGAAGGATTGGCAACAAGGTAAGCCTTTTGCAATGCAATATCTTGTTCCTGAGACCATTCGGTTAAACCACTATATAGTCCTTCCTTTGCAGGTGCACTATCAATCTCTCTTCTGTGAATCATTTCTCTATTTCTCTTCTTACTCACCTCAACACCTACATTTATCTTTGGTTGATCACTCGATATAATGGACAAATTTTCATCTTTGGGGATATTCAAATCTGAATCAACATTGTCGTTTTCATCAGATAATTCATCAGATTCCACATTCTCAGTATAGTCTACAGCCTTTTTAGAGCACATTAGTCTTGGTGACCGCCTCTTCTCTTTTCTGCATTCGAATAATTCCCTGGTCTCATCATTCAGTTCTTTATAAATCACAATCTGTTTTCCCCTTGGTTTCTTCTTTTTGCATCCCATGCTTACCGAACTATCTTCACTTCTTGTATACTCCTTTCCATTTAGCCTAGATGACCCTGTCTTCTCCTTCTTGCATTCATATTTGGAAAATAAAGGCTTTTCACTCACGTTTGCTTTTCCAGTAGACTGAAGTGGACGTCTTTTCTCGCTTCTGCAGCCAACACCTTCTTTTCCAACTATTTTGTATTTCCCTCCATCTACATTTTCTTTTCCCAAAATCCTACTTGATCTGCTCTTCTCCTTACCATCATGACTCAATTCAATTATACAACCAAGTTTCGCATTCTTCTGTGAAGACCGGTCAAAATTATCAATTGATCGCAATGGCGTTACATTTGAGCATTTCGTCAAGCGCCCTTTACGACTCTTCTCAACAACCGAACTTTGAGTCAGACTCGTCGGAATTGAGACTTTTTTTGCTGTTTTAGGCGTGGTTAAACTCAAATTTTCGGATTGAGGATGAAATCTAGGAGATTTTTGGAGAACGTTTGGGGTTTGATAAGAGCGAACACGAGCTCTGTATTCCTTGCTGCTTGCGATTGATCTGCTTGGAGTTGATTGCGACATTCGAATTTCGAGAGAAACTTCGGCAATACAGATCGGAAAAACTACAGTACTATAAAAATCGATCTTAGGTTTTCTTTGTATGATTTTGGGGATTTTTGCCTTTTTATATTGGATTAAGCAACGATAATAATCCGAAGTTTAACAGGTCTGCACATATTAATCACATGTTTGCGTTATTTAAAAATAATTCCAAGTTTAGGGGTGTCTTCCCAAATTGATCTCATTTTCCCGATGACCGGTTTAACGGGTCCGCACATATTAATCACAAGTTTGCATTATTTAAAAATAATCCCAAATTTAGGGGTGTCTTCCCAAATTGATCTCATTTTCCCGATGACCTGTTATACCCGGTTTTAAGTTTTAGCCTTCCCTGATCAAGCGTTAATTCATTCCTTCTCCTTCAGGTATATTTCTTTGTCCATCAAAATCCTCCTTTCACCTCGAAATCATTCCCTATAGCTCCTTACTTCCGATCCATCTTGCTGTCTCCTTTAGTTCACTGGTTTATAATTATTACGCAAGCTCCTCTTTTTGCTTTCTTTAGTCAACGTCGTTTCAAACCGGTGTGCTAATTCAAGATCTGCTTTCTCGTCTTACTGGCGCTACCCACCCTAAATCCATTCATCTGTTGCTGACCTAATTGGGAACTAATTTGCTACGAATTGAGTTGCTGTTGAGCCATTTACTGGGGAGCCATCTGTTGTTGATAAAAATTCGGCTGCAACTACTGCAGCGTTAACAAATGTAGCTGCTGAGCAGTAGCCTTATTAGTTAACTGAATTCAGGTCCAACGAACTCAAGTTTGCATTTGGGACCATTAGTTGACTTAGAGGATTTTGTGAAAGCATTGATGAGTTTAAAAACGGTAGCTAAGGGAGTTGCAGTTGTGACTGCTGCTTCTACTGGTGCTGCTGTCGAGTTTGTTGTTGCTGACGCAAGCATTAATCTGGTGTTGATTGGCTTCTGTACACCAGAATATTATTACTGTAGCTTTGCAAGCGTTAATTTGGTGTTTCAAGCATGGTTTATTCCCCTGTATCATCAAAATCCAGAGAAATTTCTAATGGTTCAGATTCAAGCGTGTGAATTGTCGATCAGAAGCTAGTGATGGTGATGCAGCGGTTTGAGCGGCAGGAATCAACTTATTTGGAAGGTGAAGGCGGTTAATTTGTTTTTTTTTTCTTCTGAAATTCGAATCAGATTATGCGAAAGGGGAATCATTGTGCTGAGAAAATATGTGAATTTTGAAGAAGAAGGCTAATGAATTGTGTTCGAAGTCAGCAACGAGCATGAAAGAAGAACCAACTGTTCATGATATAGAAACCTGCTATAACAGGTCATCGGGGAAATGAGATCAATTTGGGAAGGCATCCCCTAAACTTGGGATTATTTTTAAATAATGCAAACTTAGGATTAATATGGGCGGACATGTTAAACTTCGGATTATTCTTGTCAATTAATCCTTTTGTATTTGAGTTGTTTGATTCTTTTTCTATTTTCAAAATACAATCTCCTAGTACTTTCGTTTTGATTTTGTTTTAAAAAAAATCTTTAAAAAAAAATCAAATCAAAGGATCAAAATGAAGATAAAGTTCAAGCAATGAATCAAGGATCTACGGCTCGAATGATAAACAGTTGAATTTGAATCGTTAGTGCTACTCAATTGCTTTGGACGGGAGCCATACCCTACTATTAAAATTATATTTATCTGCAAGTGCTCTGCTACTTAAAGAAAAAAAAATCCTTATAAAAATCTTGTGTAGGTGTCGCGGCTTGTTTGTACAATTTTTAAATTTTGCAATTATTATTGCCTGATTGTTGCATTGGCGGCGGTTTTGAATCAATTTAGGTATGAGCAAATTATCATGACAAATATAAGGTAAGAGAAATTATTACCCTTTCATTGGCTCCGAAATAACTTAAATCGTCATTTTCTAACTTTAAAGGACGTTAGACATTGGTATTAGGGTAAATACGAGCTCACAGGAGAAAATAGTTATAATTGAAAAATGAGTGCTTTGTGAACTTGACTGTCTAGAGCAATTAGATCGTGAATATATAGTAGTTCAATTTGTTGAACTATTAAAAAAGAGGTTTCATACATTTTGTAAACATTAGTCATATCCCTTAGTATTTATGCATACCTGAACGACCATAAAACCCTCATCCCCTTCTAATTGACACTGTCAACTAATAGAGCACAACTTAGTATTTTATGTTATTTTAAAGTAGAAGCCACTTCTTATAACTTTTCAAAATGAGTGAAAAAAGTTTTAGCTAACATGCTTCTTTTAGGAGGTTTCAAATAAACCAAAACTTTCCAAACGAGACATATCACAATCGAATAAATCAAAAAAAATTGAATTGCAACATGGTTGAGGATAAACACTTAACTCTTCGAGGTCGATGCTATCCAACTAGAACTATCCAACCACCTGTCATAGTATTTCCACCAGCTGAAGGAAATAATTTGAGCTTAATCATTCTTTTATCCAAGAGGTACCAAAATTTATTGGTTCTGAAAATGCTTACGAATTTCTTAGTGAATTTGAATTATACGCGTCCACGGCTAAAATGCAACAATTATTTAATGAATCGATCAAGCTAAGGCTAATTCCATTTGCACTACTTGAAAGTGCTAAAAGATGGTTAAATAATCTTCCAAACATTCAATAAGAAGTTGAGATGAATTTGTCACTATATTCTTGAAAAGGTTTTTTCCATTTCATAAAACTTTAAAAATCAGAACCAAAATAAATTAGTTCTCTAAAAACGAAGGGGAAACTTTTTAAATATACTTTGGAAGGTTCAACCAGCTAATGTATAGTTGTCCTCATCTTGCAATCCTAAAAATACCACTTTTGCCAAATTGCATATGAATGACTAAACTATCGGACTAGAACACAACTATAATCGATGTATGAGGAAGAATTTATAACTGTTTGTGAAGCTTGGGAATTCTTAGAGGATTATTTTGAAAAATACAGTAGGAATCAATTCGTGTTCCTATCTGTATTTCTATTAGAGGAGTGCATGTCGTAAACCCAATTCAAATTCCCTTAGAAAATCAAACTCCTCAAATCGAAAAGGGACCACTCTAATATTACTTAAGACCAAATCAATGTTATAGCTCAAATTAGTCATTACTCATCCACGCATAACCTTAATTGGAGGCATCATCCAAATTTTTCTTTGTCAAATCCTAATAATTTGTTGAATCCATCTCACATGCAGTCCATGGTAGCAAACCCGAATTATCAAGCTCCATTTTCTATTTCTCCAACTTCTTAAGCTCGCACCTCAATCCAAACCTCTGAGCCATCCATATAGGCATTCTAACTTTTAATCATTAACTCAGTTGCCTCAGTCTTATCTACCTTCACAACGAATTGTTTGATTAGAGAAACAAATAAATAATCAAGATTCTAATAATGAACGAATGAAGAACATGATGAAGGAGTTAATGAAAAGTAATGAGAAAGGAAAATTGCCTAGTCAACCCATGCTGAATTCTAAAATAACTATTGTACTGTGAATTCTTGTGAGGACGAAAACTATAATTCGGTCAGCACTATTAGGTCCAGAAAGAGGATCGATGATAATGTCGACAATTCCGACAAACCTTTGAATTTGAACCCAATTCAAAAGTTTGACACTCAAATAATGGATGTGAATGGCAATTCCTCTAAATCATCATCTTTCTCAATTGTTGGCAATACCAACACCACTTCTTCTAATATCGGAAACCCCAACACATGTGACGAGAAGGAATTTCGCTCGGTCCGAACCAGTCGCTAAACCGACCCAGACCGTTCGAAACGCCCTATCGTTTGAGAACACGACAAAATAGAACACAGACGGAAGAACATTTCATTGTATATTACAACAATGTATCAGATTACAAGAATATACAGAGTATAAATGAATATTACACAGAAATATCAGAGATTTAAATTACATTTAAATACATCGCAGCGGAAAATAATACAATACACAACTAGAAGTAGATATACGGATACAGAGCTTTCCGGATATCATTCCAGCTATAAACCAGGATCCTGTGCATATATAAATCTGCAAAACCAAAACTACTAGCTGCCCGTGCGAAAAATAGGGGCACCCAGAGTTTAGGTTAAAACAATAAACTCCAGGTCAGTCATGTGACTGGTGTGAGAACTAAAACAGTTATTAATCTTTGTTTTTAAAGTTTGGTAAATCAAGGGACCACGCCGTATAACACGGAACGGGTTTCCTCCCAAGAACACCAGTGCAGAAAACAAACAGCGCAATGCTAAATAAAGAAAAATGAAGCTATTATAAGACCCAAGTCCTATCACACAATGCAACGCAAGCCGGGGGATAGGGTTTTTACCTTATAATAGCCAAGAATGCTTGATACGTTTAAAACAAATCATTTGATACTATTATAAGTGTATAGTGTATAAAACAACTTCAAATCATAAGTATCAATCATAGGCGGCATGAATGCCCCATACCACTATGTCGCCATATATAGGTTATACAATCAACATCGCAAAGTCACGTATTTGGAAATTGGGTTTCCATCTATGAACCGAGGCAAAAGATAGTCCTCAACCGATTCGAGACGCTCTAGCCCGCCCCTCAGGCAAGTACTCAGTCAAGCCTTTGGATCCTCAGGGCCGGTCCACCGATGTGGATTAAAATGCCTGAACATGCGTTTCCCCGCCCTATGGGGCGTAGGTGAGCCAACTAAATGACTCCATCGGACCCGGATCGTCCGATCAAACCGAGGCGCCTCGCAACAGCAACAACCACATAAGTCAAACTCGTCAGGGCGTGTAAAACCACTGACGCCACTTCTAGCTAGAAAGAAATGCATGCCCTCCCTGACGTCCTCTCCCGTTTTTGGTTCATACCGGGTGTGAAGTTCGCGAATCAACGTTACACAAAGCTATGCCACAACGGCCGTGCTTTGATCATCACCACAAGACTTTGCTTTTCAACAGAAGCCTTGATCAATTGCCACTTAGGCATGCCACACATGCAATTCACTCCATGCGTTTGATATCCATCAATATATAACCCCTGAGCTCGTACGTCTCAGAGAAGGGCGTTAAGCAAGAGAATAAATTCTCCGCCGCCAAACAGATATATATTTAATAGAGATCAATCACACGGACTAAAATCCAATGTCAGATACACAGTCCATTTACAAGTCCGTTCTGGGTCTGAACGAAACCGGAGGCACCTAGTACCCCGCATATCCATCGATCTCCAAGTACGTCTGGACGATCACCAACTGTTTCCATCTTCTTGGGTGTACAGCCCAATCAAGATCATCAGTAATCACCCAAACGACGTGAAGACCTCCGGTCTTCGACCATCGTCTTCATCTTCGACTTATCGTCGTATCAGTTATTCAGAATGGGATAAACCCGGTCTTTCCGAATAACTCGCGTATATTTTAAATAAGTGTTACACAAACACAACATACGCCTCATTCCAATTCATCAGTCACTAACCGTAAATTAATCAAGAGAATAATTTCCCAAATATTAACCCCGAAGGCCGAAACCAACATCAGATCAATATCCAGAAAACCATTCTGCTTAGCTAACCGACAGTTAGTTTCTAAATTTCACATTCATAGGGAAAGGTTCCCATTAATTTTATCCAAGATAAATTCCTTGAATTTATTCTTTATTCTATTTTTGAATCTCAATTCAAACTAGTCGGGATTAGCGAACCTTACCGAAGTAATCATTTATTTTAATTTCCCCATCCCAACCTATTCATCCCATGAAGTATAACTGGTAATACTTCATATCTAACACCACAGTGTTATCGGTAAATTCAATTACCATTTCACGTTCAAATCTAATTAAAGATTTAACTATCGCCTGGAGCAAAACTGGTGATACTCCATTTTCTATCATTTCAATCTAATTAAAGATTCATTAAAACTCCACTTAGTTTTAATCTTCGACTGGGTTAAAGAATCAATGTGATTTAAAACATGGTTCACGATAAACCCAAAATCACATTCCATTAATTATCGGGTAAAAGAACAAGTGTTATTTAAAACACTGTTCACGATAAACCCAAAAATCATTCCATTAATTATCGGGTTAAAGAACAAGTGTTATTTAAAACACTGTTCACGATAAACCCAAAATCAATACCAGTTCAATTCCAATTAAGTATCATTTAATTGGTACACTTCATTAAATCTAAATAAAAAGATTTAATCTTTTCTCAACTGGGTTCAAGAACAGTGTTAGTGAAGACACCATTCACGACAAACCCAAAACACATTTGATATTCAATATAAGGCTCTGAATAGAAAATATATCGGCTTATATTCAATATCAAATTCTACGATTAACAAATGTCGTATTGGAAATAACGATATAAATATATATCTTTCAAATTTCCATAACAACATCTGTATAATCACGAAATCCAACATCGAAATATTCCGAAGACAATTTCGATTCAAATCCATTCCAATGCAATCATTGGAAATTTTGGTTATTTTCAAAACCATTTCAAATTCAATTTATTTATTTAAAAATAAATAGAATTATAATTCTAGTTCAAAACTAGTTCATTTCGATAAAAATCTATTTTTATCTTTTCAAATATGGAGTTTTTCATCCCAATTCTTTCTAAATCATTTCTTATGATTTTACACAAATTATTACTATTTTTAATAATTTTATCAAGGCCCGTACAGTCGATTTCCATCAATGGCCATCGAACTGCACTTATAGCGACCTTTTTCAAATTTGATTTGGACATAATTCCAAATCCAACCGTTAGATTTCTAATTTCTAATATTCGTTAGAAAGCTCTTTTCAATACGAACCCAATGGTTCCGGTTTTAGGAGAATCCGACGGTCGGATCTCCCGTAATGTCCGTTTGAAATAAATGGTCGAAATTCGCGAACTGCCGCGGCGCGGCGCGTTCTATTCAGGCCATTATATTATATATATAATATATATTTCGTCGATTTCTATTTAAAACGAATTATATAAATAGTTTTAAAGTTCGTTTCAAAAGCAATTTCAACTTCCATTTCAATTCAAATCAAAATTGAATTCTTCTTTATAAATTCGTTTTAAAATTCATTTCTATTCAATTCAATTTGAGTTCATTTCAATTCGCTTTCAATTCAATTTGAATTCGTTTTCAATTCAATTCATTTCGAAATCGTTTTCAATTCAATTCATTTCGAAATCGTTTTATATTCAATTCATTTCGAAATCGTTTTTAATTCAATTCATTTCGAAATGAATAAAATCGATATAAATATCGTTCACGTCAAAATGGCGTCAATCTAATCAACACGGCTTCATAAATTTCTATTTTCAAATATCCTATTTCAAATATTTCTTTTTCAAAATAGTTGTTATCAAAATATTTCGTTCAACACATGACCAATCTCAATGGATGAGTACTGTCAACACAGGAACCTTTATTTTATATCGATAAAAATGTAAATTTTACTACTAAAATGTTTCGTTCAACACATGACCAATCTCAATGGATGAGTACTGTCAACACATGAACTTTTATTTTATATCGATAAAGATGTAAATTTTATTACTAAAATATTTCGTTCAACACATGACCAATCTCAATGGATGAGTACTGTCAACACATGAACTTTTATTTTATATCATTAAAGATGTAAATTTTATTACTAAAATATTTCGTTCAACACATGACCAATCTCAATGGATGAGTACTGTCAACACATGAACTTTTATTTTATATCGATAAAGATGTAAATTTTATTACTAAAATATTTCGTTCAACACATGACCAATCTCAATGGATGAGTACTGTCAACACATGAACTTTTATTTTATATCGTTCTTTATTTTCTAAATTGGAATGAGGCCCAATCAATCACCATATCACATTAATTATATGGATTTTCATACATCACACGTATATAATAGCATTGAAAAATAATCAACCATCAACCAAAGTGCACTACACTGTATAAGCATCAAATATAGATATCTAACGCTTATAACAGCATGTCAATCAATCGATCGACATATTTAATCAATCAGGATGAGTGAACTTCATATTTCATCCCAACCTTTTCATCCCATCACCCGTGTGGGGTTTCAAACAATCAAACAAATATTTTATTCGTGCAGTTGGGCGATGTGTAAAATTTATCGACCCAATCAATGTCCTTCAAATAAGTGTACATAAACAAATCGTCTGGTTTGTAAATGAATATTTATTTATTCCCATTCACGTTAAAAATTATATTTTTAACGATAAAACATTTTATTCCAATATACGAATTTCTATTCAGTTCATTCTTTAAATAATATGATATTTTTATTTTTCTAACATATTTTAGAAAATTTCTGCGGCATAACGGCACGATACTAGAAACGGGACGAGGCCTAGCCTTATCCCCGGTCTAGTGAAGGCCCACGCCATTCACACATCAATCAAATCAATTCATTTCACCACACAATTCAATTTCAATCAAATAATCTAACTAATTTTTGCAATAAAACAAACAAGTCCATGGTCTGTGGACGATTGTGTCGGGTGCTACTAAGCACCGTCTGCATCCTAGTATATATATATAACTAGAAAAAGAAATTGAAAGGTGAGAAGTTCTCACCAATAGCTATCCTAACTCCACGGCACTTCAAATGTAGGAAATCTTCACTGTTCTCGTCTTTTATCACTTTCTTCGCCCGTAGCCACTACCTATGTAAAAATCGAATTTTTATTTCGCTATTCAATATATAAAAATCATATTTTTACTTCGATGTTCAATATATAAAAATCATATTTTTACTTCGATGTTCAATATATAAAAATCATATTTTTACTTCGATGTTCACTATATAAAAATCATATTTTTACTTCGATGTTCAATATATAAAAATCATATTTTTACTTCGATGTTCAATATATAAAAATCATATTTTTACTTCGATGTTCACTATATAAAAATCATATTTTTACTTCGATGTTCACTATATAAAAATCATATTTTTACTTCGATGTTCAATATATAAAAATCATAACTTTTAAATCACTCTATATATATTTTAAAAACTGCATTTACATATGTTTTAAAAAAACTGCATTCATATATGATAAAAACTGCATTCATATATGTTAAAAACCGCACTTCTTATTTTGATAAAACCTGCATTTCTTATTTGTTAATTTTATTTTTAAAACCATTTTAATGACTTAAATAAGGTAATTAATACATTTGTTAAAATTATACCTTTCTTCTACGTTCAGATTTCCAGTGAACCATCGAACAAAGCTCCACCCTTTCATCTGAAATCGCGCCGCCACCAGGTGCCCTGCGCCTCCGATCTGACCCCGCCATCCTCTCCCACTACGCCACGCCTCCCCGCCGCCGAAGAATAGGAGAACTCGGCCTCACCGTTGAGCTGCAAATTAAGGTCGACGACGACCTGTTAGAGCGGCGATTCCACGCGATTGACTTCTCCAGAGATGATCATACTAATATAGAATCGAAGATCTTGAAATTATCTCCCATTTTCACGTTGGTTTGTCCTTCAAATTCGAATTGGATAATCGGAGTTTAGGGTTTTCAAATGGGGATTGATTCGGCCGTCGATTTTATGAGAGGGGGTGGCGGCTGACTTATGAAGAGAGAGGGTTTAGAAAATTCCTTTCATATCCCTTATATTTTAATTTATTTAGTTCGAATATTAGGGTTTTTTTTTCATTTGAATTCTAAATCAAACCAAACGACTATCACCCCTAGCCAATTACCCCCATTCCGAACGCAATGGGATATGTTTCGCAACCCAATTTGGCTGTTACGATCAGTTTCTGTTTAAATTAAAATATAAATCTATATAATCAATTTTAAACGTACATTTCAATTTACCGGGGCCACATACGGACTCTAAAAAAATCCCAGAAAAATATTTTCTAGCTTCGTATTGACGATACGGTCCTAACAAAACTAATTTCGTTGAATTCTGAGACCGTTAGAAAAATGGCCATTTTCCAGTCGATTAAAATCAACTGAAACTGGTCAAACGCGTTTTCCTTTGCCACGCTCACATATTGATTCGAAAAATTATGAAATTTGGAATATAGCAATAACTTGACACTGCGGATCCAACAAAGGTGGTTTCGTCGAAATCTGAGGTCGTTTGCAAAATGTCCATTTTTAAGGGCCTGGATTCCATAGCGACTATTCAGAATTTTCAACTGGACATATCCTTTGATCCCCGCTATGAAATTTCGATTTTTCGGATTCGTTGGAAAGATATTATCAATTAGATCCTAATGTTTTTGGTTTCACTAAAATCCGGATTGTTTTGCACCCGGTACATTCAATTGAAGTTTGAAATCGAATTATCGAACTACCGTGCCATTTTCAATTCTATTTATAATTATATATAAATATTTATATTCTAACGACGACGTATATAGTATATACGTTCTAATTATATTCAAAATATATTTCTCGTCGATTTTATTTAAAATAATTCATTTTAAATAATCAAAATTCGCTAAAATTGCCAAAATAAAAATTTTAAACTGGCCCAGATTTTCGGGTTGTTACAATCTCCCCCACTTAAAACTTTTCGTCCCCGGAAAGGAACAAAGTCGAAAGTGGTTTGATTAATCAACTCTACGTTCGATCTGGCTTCCATTCTCCAACTTTTTAGTTTCTGAGAATTTTCAAAATTTCAAAAAATTTGGCTAACACCCTAAATTTTTGAAAAATTTCTCCATAACCTCCCCTACACCAGGAGCATCGGGGAATTTCAAATAGCTTCCCCGGTCCTTCAGATCTCAAAAAGAAAAAGAAAAAGCCAAGCGGCTAGCCAATAGGCTCATAAAATCATCATCACCCAAACAAAACAGTAAATTATGTAGTAAACATGTACCTATTTGTCGGGCAAACAAATTTTATTCTCTGCTCTAGCCTCCTTGCTATGACCTGTTCAATGTAAGTATATGTACATGCAAGCAATTGCGACCAATTTTCAATATAATTCAATATGTGATTCTATTAGGTTAAATGGCTAAAAAAATTAGCAAACAACTAAACAAACAACACAAACATCAATCAATTAGTTAATTAGAGTTTCAAATTCATAATTTGATACATATACAAAAATCATGTTTTTGATGCCAATTCACAACAATGTGTCCTATCTATATATATAGGTTTTGGTTCTCACACCAGTCTAATGGAAATATATAGGTATCACACCTTCGTCACTCGAAAATAAATGCTGATGATGTTTCGAACCACCATCAGAACATCTCCGGGCTACTAGAGTGCGGTCCTATCTCTATCCAGTATATTAAAACTTCGAATATACGTTCATGACGCGTATATGCAAAATCTTTATATATTGGAATGTCCATATTCAAAATAAATAAATAATCAAATACGTTTAAAACGATTTAAATTTTCAAAACAAGATTGTTTTCATTTGAAAAATATACTCTTCACACTCGTCCTAGGATACTACTGATCCCATCTCTAATGAGTCATTCTCATTGGATACTACTAATCCAATATCTGATGAATTCTTTCGTATGGTTCTAATGTGCCTTATTCTCTGAGCTTTGTAAACCAAAGCTCTGATACCAACTGTGACGAGAAGGAATTTCGCTCGGTCCGAACCAGTCGCTAAACCGACCCAGACCGTTCGAAACGCCCTATCGTTTGAGAACATGACAAAATAGAACACAGACGGAAGAACATTTCATTGTATATTACAACAATGTATCAGATTACAAGAATATACAGAGTATAAATGAATATTACACAGAAATATCAGAGATTTAAATTACATTTAAATACATCGCAGCGGAAAATAATACAATACACAACTAGAAGTAGATATACGGATACAGAGCTTTCCGGATATCATTCCAGCTATAAACCAGGATCCTGTGAATATAAATCTGCAAAACCAAAACTACTAGCTGCCCGTGCGAAAAATAGGGGCACCCAGAGTTTAGGTTAAAACAATAAACTCCAGGTCAGTCATGTGACTGGTGTGAGAACTAAAACAGTTATTAATCTTTGTTTTTAAAGTTTGGTAAATCAAGGGACCACGCCGTATAACACGGAACGGGTTTCCTCCCAAGAACACCAGTGCAGAAAACAAACAGCGCAATGCTAAATAAAGAAAAATGAAGCTATTATAAGACCCAGGTCCTATCACACAATGCAACGCAAGCCGGGGGATAGGGTTTTTACCTTATAATAGCCAAGAATGCTTGATACGTTTAAAACAAATCATTTGATACTATTATAAGTGTATAGTGTATAAAACAACTTCAAATCATAAGTATCAATCATAGGCGGCATGAATGCCCCATACCACTATGTCGCCATATATAGGTTATACAATCAACATCGCAAAGTCACGTATTTGGAAATTGGGTTTCCATCTATGAACCGAGGCAAAAGATAGTCCTCAACCGATTCGAGACGCTCTAGCCCGCCCCTCAGGCAAGTACTCAGTCAAGCCTTTGGATCCTCAGGGCCGGTCCACCGATGTGGATTAAAATGCCTGAACATGCGTTTTCCCGCCCTATGGGGCGTAGGTGAGCCAACTAAATGACTCCATCGGACCCGGATCGTCCGATCAAACCGAGGCGCCTCGCAACAGCAACAACCACATAAGTCAAACTCGTCAGGGCGTGTAAAACCACTGACGCCACTTCTAGCTAGAAAGAAACGCATGCCCTCCCTGACGTCCTCTCCCGTTTTTGGTTCATACCGGGTGTGAAGTTCGCGAATCAACGTTACACAAAGCTATGCCACAAAGGCCGTGCTTTGATCATCACCACAAGACTTTGCTTTTCAACAGAAGCCTTGATCAATTGCCACTTAGGCATGCCACACAGGCAATTCACTCCATGCGTTTGATATCCATCAATATATAACCCCTGAGCTCGTACGTCTCAGAGAAGGGCATTAAGCAAGAGAATAAATTCTCCGCCGCCAAACAGATATATATTTAATAGAGATCAATCACACGGACTAAAATCCAATGTCAGATACACAGTCCATTTACAAGTCCGTTCTGGGTCTGAACGAAACCGGAGGCACCTAGTACCCCGCATATCCATCGATCTCCAAGTACGTCTAGACGATCACCAACTGTTTCCATCTTCTTGGGTGTACAGCCCAATCAAGATCATCAGTAATCACCCAAACGACGTGAAGACATCCGGTCTTCGACCATCGTCTTCATCTTCGACTTATCGTCGTATCAGTTATTCAGAATGGGATAAACCCGGTCTTTCCGAATAACTCGCGTATATTTTAAATAAGTGTTACACAAACACAACATACGCCTCATTCCAATTCATCAGTCACTAACCGTAAATTAATCAAGAGAATAATTTCCCAAATATTAACCCCGAAGGCCGAAACCAACATCAAATCAATATCCAGAAAACCATTCTGCTTAGCTAACCGACAGTTAGTTTCTAAATTTCACATTCATAGGGAAAGGTTCCCATTAATTTTATCCAAGATAAATTCCTTGAATTTATTCTTTATTCTATTTTTGAATCTCAATTCAAACTAGTCGGGATTAGCGAACCTTACCGAAGTAATCATTTATTTTAATTTCCCCATCCCAACCTATTCATCCCATGAAGTAAAACTGGTAATACTTCATATCTAACACCACAGTGTTATCGGTAAATTCAATTACCATTTCACGTTCAAATCTAATTAAAGATTTAACTATCGCCTAGAGCAAAACTGGTGATACTCCATTTTCGATCATTTCAATCTAATTAAAGATTCATTAAAACTCCACTTAGTTTTAATCTTCGACTGGGTTAAAGAATCAATGTGATTTAAAACACGGTTCACGATAAACCCAAAATCACATTCCATTAATTATCGGGTTAAAGAACAAGTGTTATTTAAAACACTGTTCACGATAAACCCAAAAATCATTCCATTAATTATCGGGTTAAAGAACAAGTGTTATTTAAAACACTGTTCACGATAAACCCAAAATCAATACCAGTTCAATTACAATTAAGTATCATTTAATTGGTACACTTCATTAAATCTAAATAAAAAGATTTAATCTTTTCTCAACTGGGTTCAAGAACAGTGTTAGTGAAGACACCATTCACGACAAACCCAAAACACATTTGATATTCAATATAAGGCTCTGAATAGAAAATATATCGGCTTATATTCAATATCAAATTCTACGATTAACAAATGTCGTATTGGAAATAACGATATAAATATATATCTTTCAAATTTCCATAACAACATCTGTATAATCACGAAATCCAACATCGAAATATTCCGAAGACAATTTCGATTCAAATCCATTCCAATGCAATCATTGGAAATTTTGGTTATTTTCAAAACCATTTCAAATTCAATTTATTTATTTAAAAATAAATAGAATTATAATTCTAGTTCAAAACTAGTTCATTTCGATAAAAATCTATTTTTATCTTTACAAATATGGAGTTTTTCATCCCAATTCTTTCTAAATCATTTCTTATGATTTTACACAAATTATTACTATTTTTAATAATTTTATCAAGGCCCGTACAGTCGATTTCCATCAATGGCCATCGAACTGCACTTATAGCGACCTTTTTCAAATTTGATTTGGACATAATTCCAAATCCAACCGTTAGATTTCTAATTTCTAATATTCGTTAGAAAGCTCTTTTCGATACGAACCCAACGGTTCCGGTTTTAGGAGAATCCGACGGTCGGATCTCCCGTAATGTCCGTTTGAAATAAATGGTCGAAATTCGCGAACTGCCGCGGCGCGGCGCGTTCTATTCAGGCCATTATATTATATATATATATAATATATATTTCGTCGATTTCTATTTAAAACGAATTATATAAATAGTTTTAAAGTTCGTTTCAAAAGCAATTTCAACTTCCATTTCAATTCAAATCAAAATTGAATTCTTCTTTATAAATTCGTTTTAAAATTCATTTCTATTCAATTCAAATTTCAATTCAATTTGAGTTCATTTCAATTCGCTTTCAATTCAATTTGAATTCGTTTTCAATTCAATTCATTTCGAAATCGTTTTCAATTCAATTCATTTCGAAATCGTTTCATAT
This sequence comes from Allium sativum, assembly GCA_030737875.1. Lineage (NCBI taxonomy): Eukaryota > Viridiplantae > Streptophyta > Magnoliopsida > Asparagales > Amaryllidaceae > Allium > Allium sativum. Next base: position 1,016,642,765 of record CM060916.1, read on the forward strand.
TCAATTCATTTCGAAATCGTTTTTAATTCAATTCATTTCAAAATGAATAAAATCGATATAAATATCGTTCACGTCAAAATGGCGTCAATCTAATCTACACGGCTTCATAAATTTCTATTTTCAAATATCATATTTCAAATATTTCTTTTTCAAAATAGTTGTTATCAAAATATTTCGTTCAACACATGACCAATCTCAATGGATGAGTACTGTCAACACAGGAACCTTTATTTTATATCGATAAAAATGTAAATTTTACTACTAAAATATTTCGTTCAACACATGACCAATCTCAATGGATGAGTACTGTCAACACATGAACTTTTATTTTATATCGATAAAGATGTAAATTTTATTACTAAAATATTTCGTTCAACACATGACCAATCTCAATGGATGAGTACTGTCAACACATGAACTTTTATTTTATATCGTTAAAGATGTAAATTTTATTACTAAAATATTTCGTTCAACACATGACCAATCTCAATGGATGAGTACTGTCAACACATGAACTTTTATTTTATATCGATAAAGATGTAAATTTTATTACTAAAATATTTCGTTCAACACATGACCAATCTCAATGGATGAGTACTGTCAACACATGAACTTTTATTTTATATCGTTCTTTATTTTCTAAATTGGAATGAGGCCCAATCAATCACCATATCACATTAATTATATGGATTTTCATACATCACACGTATATAATAGCATTGAAAAATAATCAACCATCAACCAAAGTGCACTACACTGTATAAGCATCAAATATAGATATCTAACGCTTATAACAGCATGTCAATCAATCGATCGACATATTTAATCAATCAGGATGAGTGAACTTCATATTTCATCCCAACCTTTTCATCCCATCACCCGTGTGGGGTTTCAAACAATCAAACAAATATTTTATTCGTGAAGTTGGGCGATGTGTAAAATTTATCGACCCAATCAATGTCCTTCAAATAAGTGTACATAAACAAACCGTCTGGTTTGTAAATGAATATTTATTTATTCCCATTCACGTTAAAAATTATATTTTTAACGATAAAACATTTTATTCCAACATATGAATTTCTATTCAGTTCATTCTTTAAATAATATGATATTTTTATTTTTCTAACATATTTTAGAAAATTTCTGCGGCATAACGGCACGATACTAGAAACGGGACGAGGCCTAGCCTTATCCCCGGTCTAGTGAAGGCCCACGTCATTCACACATCAATCAAATCAATTCATTTCACCACACAATTCAATTTCAATCAAATAATCTAACTAATTTTTGCAATAAAACAAACAAGTCCATGGTCTGTGGACGATCGTGTCGGGTGCTACTAAGCACCGTCTGCATCCTAGTATATATATATAACTAGAAAAAGAAACTGAAAGGTGAGAAGTTCTCACCAATAGCTATCCTAACTCCACGACACTTCAAATGCAGGAAATCTTCACTGTTCTCGTCTCTTATCACTTTCTTCTCCCGTAGCCACCACATATGTAAAAATCGAATTTTTATTTCGCTATTCAATATATAAAAATCATATTTTTACTTCGATGTTCAATATATAAAAATCATATTTTTACTTCGATGTTCAATATATAAAAATCATATTTTTACTTCGATGTTCACTATATAAAAATCATATTTTTACTTCAATGTTCAATATATAAAAATCATATTTTTACTTCGATGTTCAATATATAAAAATCATATTTTTACTTCGATGTTCAATATACAAAAATCATATTTTTACTTCGATGTTCACTATATAAAAATCATATTTTTACTTCGATGTTCACTATATAAAAATCATATTTTTACTTCGATGTTCAATATATAAAAATCATAACTTTTAAATCACTCTATGTATATTTAAAAACTGCATTTACATATGTTTAAAAAAAACTGCATTCATATATGATAAAAACTGCATTCATATATGTTAAAAATTGCACTTCTTATTTTGATAAAACCTGCATTTCTTATTTGTTAATTTTATTTTTAAAACCATTTTAATGACTTAAATAAGGTAATTAATACATTTGTTAAAATTATACCTTTCTTCTACGTTCAGATTTCCAGTGAACCATCGAACAAAGCTCCACCCTTTCATCTGAAATCGCGCCGCCACCAGGTGCCCTGCGCCTCCGATCTGACCTCGCCATCCTCTCCCACTACGCCACGCCTCCCCGCCGCCGAAGAACAGGAGAACTCGGCCTCACCGTTGAGCTGCAAATTAAGGTCGACGACGACCTGTTAGAGCGACGATTCCACGCGATTGACTTCTCCAGAGATGATCATACTAATATAGAATCGAAGATCTTGAAATTATCTCCCATTTTCACGTTGGTTTGTCCTTCAAATTCGAATTGGATAATCAGAGTTTAGGGTTTTCAAATGGGGATTGATTTGGCCGTCGATTTTATGAGAAGGGGTGGCGGCTGACTTATGAAGAGAGAGGGTTTAGAAAATTCCTTTCATATCCCTTATATTTTAATTTATTTAGTTCGAATATTAGGGTTTTTTTTTCATTTGAATTCTAAATCAAACCAAACGACTATCACCCCTAGCCAATTACCCCATTCCGAACGCAATGGGATATGTTTCGCAACCCAATTCGGCTGTTACGATCAGTTTCTGTTTAAATTAAAATATAAATCTATATAATCAATTTTAAACGTACATTTCAATTTACCGGGGCCACATACGGACTCTAAAAAAATCCCAGAAAAATATTTTCTAGCTTCGTATTGACGATACGGTCCTAACAAAACTAATTTCGTTGAATTCTGAGACCGTTAGAAAAATGGCCATTTTCCAGTCGATTAAAATCAACTGAAACTGGTCAAACGCGTTTTCCTTTGCCACACTCACATATTGATTCGAAAAATTATGAAATTTGGAATCTAGCAATAACTTGACACTGCGGATCCAACAAAGGTGGTTTCGTTGAAATTCGAGGTCGTTTGCAAAATGTCCATTTTTAAGGGCCTGAATTCCATAGCGACTATTCAGAATTTTCAACTGGACATATCCTTTGATCCCCGCTATGAAATTTCGATTTTTCGGATTCGTTGGAAAGATATTATCAATTAGATCCTAATGTTTTTGGTTTCACTAAAATCCGGATTGTTTTGCACCCGGTACATTCAATTGAAGTTTGAAATCGAATTATCGAACTACCGTGCCATTTTCAATTCTATTTATAATTATATATAAATATTTATATTCTAACGACGATGTATATAATATATACGTTCTAATTATATTCAAAATATATTTCTCGTCGATTTTATTTAAAATAATTCATTTTAAATAATCAAAATTCGCTAAAATTGCCAAAATAAAAATTTTAAACTGGCCCAGATTTTCGGGTTGTTACAACACATCTTCGGCAATTGATGTTGGCAATACCAACATCTTGTCTTCTACATCCTTACCACCTTCACCTTTTATGGCTAAACCTTATTCTTCAAATGATGAAATTGATCAAAGAGCCAGAAAACCAATAGCCATATTTTCCCGTAGGCTCAATAATAAAAAGAAAGCGGAAAATTTCGATATTATTTTGGAAATTTTCAAGTAAGTCCATGTGAACATTCCACTTTTAGGCACCATTTAACAGGTTCCTCAATATGCCAAATGTCTTAAAGAGTTGTGTGCATAAAAACATGCCATTAACGTTCCACAAACCACCTTTCTACTGCGAGTACTAGCTCTATTCTTTCGAACCTTTCCCCAATCATGTATAAAGATCCTGGTTGCCTGCATTTGATTGCAAAATAGGAAAAACTCACATCACTCGTTCCCCACTTGATCTTGTTGCAAGTGTCAATCTTCTTCCATGCACTATTTATTGTCAACTTGGACTATGGGAGATAAAACCAACCAAAATCATTTTTCGGCTAGTTGATCGATCTATGAAAAAACCACTGGGCATAACTGAAGGCATCTTAATATAAATCGAACAATTTTACTTCTTTGTCGATTTCATAGTTTTAGAAACTGAGCCTGATTCAAATCCCAATGTTCAAATCCCATTGATATTAAGATGCCCCCGTTTTAGCTACCTCAAATGCTATCATAAATTGTATGAAAATTGAACTTCGGCTTTCTTTCAGGCACCTAATCATTGAGTAAATACCTTTAGTCTCGACAAGCAAGCTAGGGATTATGAAATACAGGAAATTAACATGATTCAAATAACAGTTGATGGGACACATCTGAAGCCTTGAAAACGCGTCTCGATCATTTTAATTCTGATTTCGATGAGTTCGAATACACTTCTAAACTAAATGAACTTCTTGGCTCAAAACCTAGGTCACTTGAACCTAACCAATAAATATTGACTAATGTCATCACACAATAACATATTTTATTAGACCTTCTGTGATACCTTAATTATCCTTCAACTTAGTTTTGCTTACTCTATCTTTTTATCAGTTTTCATTAAGGGCAATTAAAAACAATGGTATTCCTTTGGAAAGGGAATTCAGATTGCTTTAATTTACATTATTTATTCAACTACGATATTGCATGTAAACCAAATCACATAGTGGTCTAAGCATTATAAACTTGAAGGTTCTCAATATTTGTAACTGCCCGGCGAAATCCGTAGCTCGAGTTTTGACAATAATACATAATTTTGTATTACTTGCCAAAACCCTAGTATCGAAAACTCGGGTAGTTAATAAAAAGAAATTAGAGGGTAATAAAAAAAGAAATTTCATAATAGAAGAAGAAGAAGACCAAGAACACAAAATCAGAGTCGAATAAAATCTCGCAGCGGAATGAACAAAATATAATACATTAAAACTCTTTACTCAAAAGGAAATTGTATATATATAAATATGATTATGCAACATTAGACTACACAACAGATCAATAAAACTCACATAGTGGAAATATTTTTTCACCACAAAATACAGGTATACGTCTCGACTCTAGCTTCTCTCCTGAAGCTCCAAGTGTTACCTAACCAGGGAATATACTTGGTCTGACCCGAGTACATTTGAAGCAAGGAAAAATCAACCTGGATCAGTATAGAATACTTACACTGATAAATTCATAACATAAACAACTTGCTTAACTTTATAAAATCCTTTGAACAAATGGAACTCGCGTAAGACACGACCACACATAAATATGGCACGTGTTTTTACCTTACGATAACCCAAAATATTTTTTATATCAAAATCTAATGATATTATAATAAGGCCTATCAATCCACAAATAAATAAGAATATAGCTAGAAAGCTTGCATCTCACTTTCCAATATAGTTGGTATACGAATAAAAACGATGATTCATACTGTAGTTTGGATTTCAAATGTGACAAAGTATGGGTCTACCTCCTGAATAGTGTACCTATAGAGACAATACACTAGGGTTCAACAAGAATATCATGCAACTCGGCCACACATAACTTACCACTTATTCAAGGTGAGTGTATCGAATATATTGTTACCGCGGTTGGTAGCGACCAAAACCGCATTCCCACAAGATACAGAAACGAAAGAAGAAGAACAAAAGAAATTTCTCTAGATGGTGACAATACACCTTAATGGAAATGACCCACATAGCCATGCTGCCTGCTCGATTTCTATCATTTCCCAATTGATGAAGCTTGAGGTCCCAGTTTATCTTTCAAAAAACATCACATCAATTCTTTGAGTGCCACATCGTCAGGTCCGTCGAATCACTAATTGTCGTTCACAAATATACTCTGGGTGTTGAGCTAAGTTAAGTTTCCTTTTCTGCCACCAAACATGGTATATTTGTAAAAATCAACGTACGTGTTCCTCAGGAAATACTTTGTTAGACATTCATCCATATAAGTCATCCAGGAACAGGATGAACCGAAGGCACCCTCCTACCACATCCTATATAGGAATCACCCCAAAGATCAATAGCGAGAAGTCCTTGCAGTCCGTATATTTCAACCACGATAGAATCACATTTTATCTCTGGTTGCAAGTCAGATATTATAAGTGGTTCTTCTATTTTATGAAGATTTACGGTTTCCAATGCTCCATCTTTATTTACTGCAAGGTTGTTTCGAATGCAATGTTCGTTCGAAGTGGTTTTGGGTCTAGTTCCCATCTCGGTCTCTTCGTCAAAGGTCCAATAAGATATTTCATTGATAGTTGGGTTTATAATTACCAATCACAATAGTATTGTCAAGTACATCGGCAGCACATGCTTGTTAATTAAAACCGATTATTCAAACTATTTCATTAATTTTAAAAATCGATTCTATATTCTTATCTCGGTAAATCTCTTTTGTTTACGCCATTTGAAAACAATAACTATTCTTAATTTTCATAATAACATATTTACCAAACTCTGCTTTATTGCCTTTAGCTCGAAAATATCGCTACATTTTTATAAAACCTTTTTAATTTCCTTTACATTGGAAATATCACTTATATATTCGCAAAACCTTTTTTATTTTCCTTACTTTAAAAATATCAATTATATATTCATAAAACCTCTTTTTATTTAAAATCATACATTTAAAGCCATTTGATCAATTCCACTTTCTCCTCTTATCTGATTAAACATGAATCTCTCTTATTTCCGTATTTTGAAAAAAAAAATCATACATTTATATATTTAGAATAAACGTATTCATCAAACCTCACTTATTTTCTTTATTTCGAAAATATCGCTATATATATTCCCATAGCTAATTGGTATAAATTGAATTACCAAATCTTATACGCAAAACAATGTCAAATGGCATGTTCTTTATTTTAAACTCAACGGCTTTTACTTAACTTTAGTCTGAAGATTTTAATTCAACAATAAAGCTGATGGAAATATAATTAACTTCCAAATATTTACTTTCGTTTCCAAACCAGTGTAATCATTTTTCATTTCTTCGGAAAAACCAATGTTGTTTATTTATTACTTAAAATAAGTGTATTTTCAAACCATATTATTTCCATTTTATAGAAATGGTGCTATATATTTAACCAAATGGTATAAATATAATTACGCTTCAAACTTGGGCCAAACAATGTTAATTTATACATTGTTTACTTTAAAAATTCAGTAGTTTTAATTACATTTCAAAATCTTGTAAATAACATTGCAATATTCCTCTTATGGAAATAATAAATAAATTTCAACATTCTCTACCGTTACAAACTAATATCATCCCTTGATAATAGTGCAGTCGTTCAAGTTGGGGTATTTTATTTCCTCTCAGAACTTGATCGACAACATTCTTATCTTAAGATAGATAGATCTTGTAACTCAAAACTGATATTAATAATATCAATTTCATTTGATTTTTAAATAAGTTTTTACAAACCATTACTTATAACTGAAAAATCCTGTTTCCTCAATAATATAAAGGTGGATTTACTTTTAGTTTATCGATAAACATCGCCTTTAAAACATGGTTTTACAAACGATTCTTTATTTTTAAAGCCTCTTTTCACATATAACGATTGTTACTTAATTCATTAATTAAGAAAATTCTTACTAAAACATCACCTATTAAAATTTAAACTTCTTTAAACCACTCCATTAACATCTCTTCCTTTTTACTTTTCCAATATTTTCTTCCAATCCCATTCATTGTTCTTAATTCAATGATTCAGCAAATACCTCTTTTAAAACTATTATTTTAGCTTTAGAACTCCTATATAAACCTTTTCCATATCACTTGGTTTTTATTACAAAATCCCTTTACAAATACCATTGCGAACATCCCACTAAATCTTATTACAAACTTGGCTCCTTCCTTAAATGAATTCCATTTAAGAAATAATCACTTTAATTATAATTAATTAAAATAATAATTAACTTCATCATTTACCGAAGTAAAAGCAGCTTACTTCATCGCTAACCAAAATAAATCAGTTAATCACTTAATGAAATTATTAAACAATATTACTTCATTTATGATTGTTAATTGATAATCATTTTCAAATATCGTTAATAAAAAAGTGAATTTAAAGAAATCTTATTAAATTAAAGCAATTATTCATTAAATTATTTTATTAGATTAATCGAAAATCAATTAATCTAATAACCACTTCCAATCAAAATACTTGACTTAGTGAACTTGAAATCATTGGCTAACTTCTTAAATGAGTACAACTAATCCTTCCTTTAGATTAATATAATCAATCTAATAATATCTCTTAACAATTTACTTAAAAATAGTTATTTCAAAACATTAACCATAGGTTAAATTCTAACTTCTACGCTTAAAATAACAATACATAATATTATATAACTATTTCGTAAAAACCATTTATAGATATCGACTTACTTATAGACTTCTATTTTCAATAAAAATACAATTTAAACTTCGCTTTAGTTATAAAATAAATTTTATAACTTTAATTACGTTGATTCGCCTAATGTGAATTAACGTTTTTAAAACATGGTTTTTAGACCATTTGCTTTCAACCACTTAATCAATATTGTATATTGATTAAAAACACAACAACGTTGAATCTCAATTCAACGTCCAACACGTAAATGGGTTTTAATGCCTCTGGGGTTAAACATTTCATATATAAACAATATGAAAATAAATAACACACAAATGTTGAAGAATCCAGTTGGATCCCTCCAACCTATTTATCCCTGCAAGACAGCTTATAATAACATTTAATAACTGCATATGAGATGAATATTTTAATCTAATGCATTTAATGACATGAATATAATAACGACCATCAATAAAAAAACAGACAAACACCAAGCATCCATAGCATCCAACCATCATATTTTATACTGTCAATGACTAAAGTTTAATTATATGAACTTAACCACATCATAGAATTACAGAAAGCGTGAGAGCTAACTCACCATTTGTTTACGATTTGACGTTGCCTGGTTATTTCATTTAATTTTAAACGAGCGTTTAAAATTTAATGAAATTCCAATTGTTTCCGATTCCAATCAAACCAGCTCAGCAGCGTAGCCTTCGTTGCCACGATTCCACCATCTCCTATTTCACAAAATTCTGTTAACGTACGCATGGGATATAGCGATTACAAATTAACGTTTATATATATATATATATAATATTGATTAACTTAACTAAACTTTAATAACCCTATTATACCTAAATTACGTACTTAACCGGCTAGTCCATCAGAGAACGCGGTTTCTCTTCATCACCCAGAAATTCGTCGATCCCCATCCACTTTGCTTTGCACGAACCCAACGTTGATTCCTATTTGATCGTCGTCGCCTACCTCCGATCACTTGGATCCCACCTGACCTAACCAACTTTAGTGCACCACCGAGTGCCCTCTCCACTTTAAGCTCTGATCCCTGTTCATCCCCATTCGCCTGAATACACGTCCCAACTAGATCACGTTCATGTGCAAAATTCCACCTCCATGGACCACCATGTACATTTCCACCATTGCCAATCGAGCGGCCTCGTTCCCTTCCACGTCCGTGTCTTCACCCAATAACGCCTTCATCAACCAGAAATCAACGAAACCCAACTATAGCTCTCCAAAATCAACACCCACGATCAACTACCAAATTCCGACACCACTGACCACCATATGTCACCACACCACCACCGTTTGAAAGACCTGCCTCTCCTCTCCATCTTCCCTTCAGGCCCCCTCACCTGAAATCGATCCCTCCTCCGTCAATAGTCAAAAAATGAAACAACCTCCTTCATTGTTGTGGCTAATTTCTGGTCTCTACAGTACACCAACCACCACCAAATTTCACCAGTAGGTAAAACTCGAAGTCTTTTACAACTTTCATGTTGATGCCTTCGATCGATTCTCAACAGATTGGGAGGAGTAAATTAAAATAGCCAAAAGGACTTGTTTGTAAAATTTCAGCCTATTTGGGAACTAGGGTCGTTGGATTTAGTAGGGTAGGGTATTTATAGAGTAGATTTATATTATTATATCTTGAAGTGGCTAACGATATTTTATTGAAAACGACTAACAATATTTGCTTGTGCCTATCACCATTTCTAATCGACATTTATTGATTCATATGATCACATACGAACTTCATTCGCGACGAAAATGGACATCAAGCTATGGTTTGACATTATGGACTTAATGAAACTTGTTTTGTCGAAATCCGAATCCGTTTGCTCAAATGGTGCTAGTTCGAGTCCAAATTGTCGATTTGTTTATATTTAATTTTGTAGCTCACAAAATAACTCCAATTGACATGAAACTTGAAATCTAGCAATAATTAGGCATTACAGATTTAAAAAAAAATTGTTTCGTTGAAATTCGAGGTCGTTTAAAGAATGGTCCTTTTTAAAAGTCTAAATTGAATCAATATAAATTAATTTTAAAACACCTCAATATAACAATAATAAATTATAATAATCGGACATATTCAAATATAATTTCATATAGCTCCAAAATAAATTATTCCAGGTTGAATTTTAAGTTGAACCAATATCCAATATATTAAAAATCGTTTTATTTTATAAATAAATAGTTATGGTTTTTAAACGATTCCATAGCGACCTTTTGAAAATTTGATTTGGAAATAACCCAAAATCTACAAGATGAAATCTTGAATTTTCTCTTTCATTAGAAAATTATAATCCAATAGATCCAGATGATTCTTGTTTCAAAGAATTCTGACTTATATTGGATCTTGTACATTCATTTAAGTTCAAAACGAATACTACGAACTACCGCGACGCTGAACTTGTTTTATAATTAAGCTATATGTTATACGTTCAAACGTCGTTTACTAAACGAGTTCGTCATTATAATTCAAATCTAATCCCAACTAAGTTCTTCTATGTTCTCCAATTCATTCAATATTGCAAATCCAACATATCTTGACTATTTTAGAAATAAAATATTATTTATATTAATGAAATTTTCAAAACTATTGAATTCGAGTTATTTAAATTTCCAGATCAACATTTAAACTATTTTTAAATGTTTAACTTAACGTAAAAATCTGGGCCGTTACATTCTTCCTCCCTTAAAAAAAATTGTCTTCGAAATTACTAAGGTAGGAAAAATGCTACAAACCCATTATCTTTTCAAAAAACCAATTAATTAATTATTCTCCATTCCACTTCCAGAACTAATCCAATTAGTTTTTACTGAAAAATCAATTCATTATTGTTAACAAAAATTTCCAAAAATCTTGAAAATTTTCTAATATCTTAAAATTTTGAATTTTTTTGGCAGAATCTCCTCTGTACAGAGGGACTTCTGCAATATTTTAGGAACAACAAAAATATATACATCGACCCACATAGTCAGAAAATTCCAATTCAAAACCCATTTTTTTTATAATATGCATAGGCGTGTACCTTATACGAGCGTTATTCATCGATAAGCAATAAGCTATACTTGTCCTCCCTAATTTCATCTTTTCTACCAATCAGACTATATTTATTAAAATTACACAATAACTCTAAAATTTTGAAACACGAATAGATTAAAATTTAAAACCATAAATTCACAAATTCCTTTCCGAAATCGTAATTCAAAACCGTTGAAATCCATTTTTACTTTTCAAATAGTTTTAAAAATAAATTTCCTTGAATGCAAGGCCAAGACCTCAATTGAATATTTCAACAAAGGTAGATTCGAAATTTTAACGAAGTTACAAATGGATAAACCTCATAATTATAATTCCGAAATGGATACGACATATTAACGTGGGCTTTTTCCCCGTTTTGGAGTGAATAATGGTCTTAATTGGAACTACTAACGAAGCCATACCAGGAATTTACGACTATCTCGGTTGTAGCTAGCTTTCCATATTAATATATATATATATATATATATAATTCCATTTTCCAAATCTCAAAGCAACGGAATCCACCATATGTGTTCTCATGCTCTTCACGACAATATTGCCAATGTACTGTTGGGGTACGACAGAATCGGCTAGAAACCCGAACTCAAAATATTTCAAATCTTAGTCACTCAAATCCCATTATATATAATTAGGCCCACGACTAATTTATATAGTCGAAATAAATTAAAGCCGAGTAAGAAAGACGAAGAAAAACAAAAAAGAAATTTGAATTACGTTCTCTCGCGATTCCTTATATAACTAATTCCTCTGATCGTTTAACCTAGACTATGATACCAAATGTAACACCCCACAATTTTCTACACCCAAATTTTGACAAAAATCAAAACTTGAATACATCCAAGCGTAGAGCGTGTATATCTGATACCTGCAACAAATGAGCATAAGCATAATCAGAGTACGATAAAGAAAACTCACAGTGGAAACAAAATAGGATAAACTAGTATTAACTCAAGTAACTACCTTTTCCAAAGTAAGTCACTTTGCCAATACCAAGCATGAGAGAGAACGAGAACCGAAAGCCAAACTTAATCATCTGTGAGAACCCGACCTTCTCTAAGAGACTTGGGAGGTTGTAATGAGAAGGGGGTCAGAACAACAAGTTCTGGTGACTAAGAAATGTACAACACAGTCTACAACACAGATATATTCCGTTTGGTTCAATCCAAGCTGTATGCCTAACCAGGTTAGTGATTCTATCTCAACCTAGTAAATGTTTACGCAAGACTTTACTATTTAGCCCAAAGTAGTATTTACAAATTATATTACCGAGATGGGACATTTACATATATTTTTGTGAAGCCTTTATATTGGAGTTTAACTGGTTAGTTATATCGAGAGTGCGCCCCTAATTACGGGGTTTCTATCAATTTCCTCAATCACTATTCTTTATTATTTAATGTCTCACTATCAATGATAGATAGGGTGGATTCTCCCTGATCACTTAAGACCCTAGGAAGACCTATTGGTCACTTATTAACCCTCGATATTATATTAAATGTTAACATAAAACTAGAGGGCACTAGTTACGTACGGACCCTACTAGTTAAGGCTTTCGTCGTTCACGCCTATACCCTTACCCCCGCATAGGGTGAGAGTAGGTATTTTATCGTTCGTTATACCTTCTAGCTGACCTTATTAGATAACCTCCTTAGTCACTTACTACTTCTCGTAGGATAGATGGCCATATTTGGTCCTTCTAATTTCCAGGCTTGGGTGCGCCAACACAAACCTACCATTTAAGACACTTATATTGAAAAACATATTCCCAGGTGGACTCTTTAACCTTAGTCACTTAGTCTTTTAGGACCCAGGAAGCGGACTATATGCGAAGATTATTAATTTGTCCCCCATTTGCTTTTAAAACCTTTCCCTTTTTGGGATAAAGTAGTCTACGTTATTAAGTCATTCCCGTTTTAATTCGTTTATATGGAAATACTATACGTACACCATTTATTTGCGTCACGGGTTTGTTTGGTTAACAATATCTTACATTACTAACCTACTAAATCCAACTATATTTTTAATTATAAGTTTTAGGATTAATTGACAGGAATAATCCGAAGTTTGACGTGTCTTCCGATATTAATCCGAAGTTTGGATTATTTTTAAATAATCCCAAGTTTAGGGGGTCCCTTCCCATATTAAACCCGATGACTTATTAACCTGTTGTAGCCGGTTATCAAACTTAAATTCGTCTTTCCCAAACGATTTTCCTGGAGTGGGAGACTAGTTTGGGGAAGACGAAATTAAGTTTGATAACTGGCTACAACAAGTTAATAAGTAATCGGGATCAATATGGGAAGGGACCCCCCAAACTTGGGATTAATTAAAAATATTCCAAACTTCGGATTAGTATGGGAAGACACATCAAACTTCAGATTATTCTTGTCAATTTATCCTAAGTTTTATTGGAATAGATAAGGAAGGTTATATTCCCGTTTCTCTAGGATATTTATTTAATTTCTTCCCTAATTTGGACTTAGTCTTTAAACGACAATCAATATCATTAATCCCCTTTTTGACACCCAATTCTTTTTATTTTCTTTATATTGCCCTTTATGACTCTAACGGTCATATTTTCATAAGGCAACTATTTATCAATCCCAAGTTATCTATTTGTTGTACCCCAACGGACTGTTTCTATTTTTATTTATTTATTGGTTGACCGTTATATATATGTATATATATTTTTACATGCCAGGCCTCTCACATTAAGTTGACTACCTATGGATGCTGGATATGCCGGTCAGTTCTGGGCAGGGTTCTACCACAAGTGAACTTAACCTCGTGCCTTAGTACGATTATATTTATGCATTAGACCCCCCACATTAAACTAACTATATGTGATTGTTGGATTCGTTGGTCAGTTCCGGGCAGGCTTACACCACACGTTGAGTTTAACCTTGTGTCTAAATGCAGTTATAATTTAAATTTCCTAATTTGGGTCCACAACAATCATCCTAATTAATTTTAGGAGTTGTAACCATTTTCCTTTTCACATTTATTTCCCTAAATCATTATTGGTTACAATCGTTATTTATTAATTTGCAGTCTATTTATAGCAATTAATTACATTGGTCGCTACACATAGTCACCACAAATATATTAATTCAATATGGACTATATTTACATATAATTCCACCATTGAACATTATCCAAACATTTGTCACAATTGTTAATTATTTATTTATGGCCCCATTTATAGCAATCAATTACACTAATTGCTACAATAGTCGCCATAAATATATTAAGTGTGGAATATAATTTACATGTATGATTCCATAAATGAATATCAATCAGCATTTCAAACCTTCAAACATTTAATACAATGCATATTTTACCGTTTTACGCTGATTTGGATGGAAAATATATACACATTCATTTTTTTATGTTTTCGTGCGGTCAATGCTGTTATTACTATTTATTTATTATTTTGCAATACTTATTTTGTAACAACCCAGAAAATCAGAACCAATTTAAAATTTTTATTTTAGCAATTTTAATGAATTTTGGATATTTAAAATGAATTATTTTAAATAATAACGACGAGAAATTTATTTTGAATAGAATTAGAACGTATATATTTATTTATATCGAAATTAGAATATAAATGTTTATTTTAATTATAAAAGGAATTGGAAATGGCGCGGTAGTTTGAAAATTCGATTTCAAACTTCAAATAAATGTACAGGATTCAAAATAAATCGGATTTTAGTGAAACCAGAAATATTGGAACCTATTTGAAAATATCTTTCCAACGAATCCTAAAAATTGAAATTTCATAGCGGGAATAAAAAGTTATGCCCAGTTGGAAATTCAGAATAGTCGCTATGGAATTTTAGCCCCTAAAAATGGAAATTTTGCAAACGACCTCCGTTTTCGATGAAATATATATTATATATATAATACAATGGCTTGAAATGAACGCGCCGCGCTACGGCAGTTCGCGAATTTCAACCATTGACTTCGAATGGACATTACAGGAGACCCGATTGTCGAATTCTCCTAAAACCGGAACCATTGGGTTCGTATCGAAAAGAGCTTTCTAACGAATACAAGAAATTAAAAATCTAATGGTTGGATTTGGAATTATGTCCATGTAAAATTTGGAAAAGGTCGTTGTAAGTACAGTTCGATGGCCGTTTATGGAAATCGACTGTATGGGCCTTGATAAAATTATTAAAAATATCAATAATTATTGTAAAATCATAAGAAATGATTTGGAAATAATTGGGATGAAAAATTCCATATTTGGAAAGTTAAAAATATATTTTTATCAAAATGAACTAGTAATTAATTAGATATGAAATCCAATAATTTTTAAATAAAATAAATTGGATTTGGAATGGTTTTAAAAATAACCAGGATTTCCAATATGTAAATTGGAATGGATTTGAATCGAAATTGTCTTCGAAATATTTCGATGTTGGATTCCGTGATTATACAGATATTGTTATGGAAATTTGAAAGATATATTTACATCGTTATTTCCAATACGATATTTGTTGGTTGTAGAGTTTGATATTGAATATAAGTTGATAAATTTTCTATTCAGAGTCTTGTATTTAATATCAAATGGGATTTTGGGTTTGTCATGAACGGTGTCTTCGGTAACAATATTCTTGAACCCCAAGTGGAGAGAATAAATCTTTTAATTAAGATTGTTAGAGTTTCCAATTATATTTAATAATTGGAATAAAATGGAATGTGAATTGGGTTTATCGTGAACTATGTTTTAACGACATTCATTCTTTAACCCGATTTATAGGGAAATGTGATTTGGAATTTATAAATCTTTTGTTAAGATTTAAAGGAGATTTTCCAAAGTAAAGTTTTCCAATTTAACATATTAAATTGGAATTGAATGGAATTCGATTTGGTAATAATCGAACTGAGCTTCTATAGAGGAAGACTGTTAATATATATGGAATTTAAAAGGCCTTGCCGTTATTCCATTTATATTATCGGTTGGATATGGAAGTTCATTTCGATTATATATATTGATCTGTTTTTCCATGAAGATTCCAATGTTGATGGAATGAGATTTTGGGTTTATCGCGAGCTGTGTTTTAAATGACATTAGTTCTTTAACCCAGTTAAAGATAAGATTTATTTCTTAACTTTGAATAATCATTAAGTAATGATTTTTGGAAATTAAAACTGAATCAGAGTTTTAATGAATCTTTAAATAGATTTAATGTGAATTTAATAACTAAAATTATCAAATTCGAGAAATGATCGAGAATGGAGTACCACCGGTTTTACTCCAGGCGATAGTTAAATCTCTAATTAGATTTGAATGTGAAATGGTAATTGAATTTACCAATAACACCGTGGTGTTAGATATGAAGTATTTCCAGTTTTGCTTCATGGGTTGAATAGGTTGGGATTGGGAAATTAAACAAATGATTACTTCGGTAAGGTGCGCTAATCCCGACTAGTTTGAATAAACCATGATTTGGTTTGAATTGATGTCCAAAGGAAGATTAAAGAATAAATTTAAAGAATTTATCTTTGATAAAATTAATTGGAACCTTTCCAAAAGAATGTGAATATTTGAATAAAGAATATTCTGGATTGGAATGAGGTGTATGTTGTGTTTTTATAACACTTGTTTATTATATACGCGAGTTATTCAGAAAGACCGGGTTTATCCCATTTTGAATAACTGATTCGACGATATGTCGAGGATGAAGACGGTGGTGGAAGACCGGAGGTCTTCACATCGTTTGTATGATTACTAATGTCTTGATTGGGTTGTACACCCAAGACAAGGTAATAAGCGGTGATCGTCCAGATGTACTTGGAGATCGACCGGATATGCGAGGACCTATCTCCTTTATTGGACATACAGGACGAGGAATAAGGTGCCTCCGGTTTCGTTCAGACCTAGAACGAACTTGTAAATGGATGTGTGTCTGACATCGGATTTCATTCTGTGTGATTGATAGACATCGGTTGCATAGCGTGAATTGCCTGTGTGGCATGCTGAGATGCAAATGATCAAGGCTTCTGTTGAAAAGAAGAGTCTTCTGGTTGATGATCAAAGCACGGATTTAATATAGCATAGCTTTGTGTAGAGTTAATTCGCGAGCCTGGCACCCCGGTGTGAACCAGAAACGGGAGAGGACTTCAGGGTGGACATGCGTTTCCTTCTAGCCAGGCGCTTTACTTATGTGGATAATGGATAGCGAGGCGCCTCGGTTATATCGGTCTCTGTGGAGCCGATGGATGGTCTTTATATCGACCAGATTGGCGCCCCATATTGTGAGTAAACATAGTGTTCAGGCATTTTAATCCACATCGAGTGGACCGACCCTGACGATCCAAGGATTGTTTGCGCGCTTGCCTGAGACACGGGCTAGAGCGTCTCGAAGAGGTAAGGACGATCTCATGCCTTGGTTCACAGATGGAAATCCAATTTCCAATACGTGACATTTGCAGTTTTGATTGTAGAGCCTAGTATTGGCGACATGATATATGGTACCCATGCTGTCTAGGATTGATACATTTATAATTGAAGTTGTTTTAAACATTATGCACTTATAATAAATATCAATGATTTGTTTTAAACGTATCAAGCATGTTTGGCTATTATAAGGTATAACCCTATCCCCCGGCTTGCGTTGCATTGTGTGACAGGTCCTAGGTCTTATAATAGCTTTATTTTTCCAAAAAGCATTGCGCTATTTTGATATATGCACTGGTATTCTTGGGAGGAAACCCTTTCCGTGTTATACCGCGTGGTCCCTTGATATATCTGATTTAAAGTGAAGTTTTAAATAACTGTTTTAGTTCCCACACCAGTCACATGAATGACCTGGAGTTTATTGTTTTAACCTAAACTCTAGGTGCCCCTATTTTCCATACGGGCAGTTAGTAGTTTTGGTTTTGCAGATTTATATTTACAGGATCCTGGTTTACAGTTGGAATGATATTCAGAAAGCTCTGTATCCGTGTATCTTTTTCAGTTGTGTTTGTATTATTATTTTCCGCTGCTATGTAATGTATTGTAATCTCTGATATTTATCAAATGTATATTATTTGTTCACTCTGTATACTCTGATGTAAATTATTGTAATAAGCAATGAGATGTTCTTCTGTTTGTGTTCTGATTCGTCTTGTTCTCAACTCAATCTGTGCTTTCCTTCATGGGGAAGTTCGGGTCGTTTCATATTTTTAAATTATTGATTTGATCTAATCAATTAAACAAACATTCCCTCTTTATGTTCAATCTTGCCAAAATGGTTTCAAGTCTCACAAGGGTCGTTAAACCAAAATCATTGTAAATCATGCCTATTTTGTGGAATTGACATATTTTTAAATCACGAGAAATATATGTAATATATTTTTATTTTGGGAATAATCGATGCAAGTTACATACAAAAACATGAATTTATTTTTATGTGTACCTTTGCACCACTTTTCCCTTTTTAATTCTTTTTGTCATACTTCTTATGATTCTAAAATAATGCCTCTTTACTTAAAAATGAGGAAAACGACATAATTTACAATGTCTAAGCCAAAAACCCAACAATATTGGACGTAAGCAAGGAATAATTCTTTTTATTCTTAAAATCACATAATACACAAATTCATCTTTCTTACCCAAATTTACATATTTCATATTTAACCACCGAAATAAAGATCTGGAACATAACTACAACAGTTTTATGTTTAATGGGACTGATTTCCAGATCCACAGTGCTACGTAACATGTACAACTTATTTCATTACATAACTTGTAGGAATATGAGGGAAAATATATATTTATAAATCCTATAATTCATGTTTACACATAATCACAACTTATCATTTGCCAATTTTAAACATATTCATAATCAGATCTGAAGGTTGCTACAATTCACGATTATTAAATAACAAATCTGATAGACATAAAACATAGATTGGATTCAAACGAAATAGAGAGGCCATTATAATTGTATTAGTAAATTTCCCACTCACCTTATAGCCTCCAAATTCAATTGTTTTGAACCCTTTAGGCTTATAATCCTCAAATTCTTATAAATCTACAATTTATCTAGAAAGAGGAAAATTCTAGATCCGTAGAAATGTAAAAAAAAGGGAAGAGCGAAGAATATGATTTGGAGCATCACTTTGCATTCCTTTCCACTAGATCTGCTTGTTCTCTCAATTTCATATGAATTGGGTATGATTTGATATGTGTGAATATATTTTTATTTTAGAATTTAGGTTCGGAGAGAGAGAGAGAGAGAGAGAAAAATGGCAGAGCTCCGCTGCCTCTGTAGATTAAGTGGAAAAAGAATGAGGCTCTAGCCCTTTATTTATAGGAGTGGAAATGGACTTGGACCGTTAAATCTATTTTAATTGTCATACGTCCATTCGTTTTATAAAATATAACCAAATTACCCCTCAAAACCTAGCCGTCATTGGACATTACAGGCCCGAAGCGGTCGACACCCCCCTAGGGAGCGGTTGACTGCCCTCCG
Organism: Allium sativum; assembly: GCA_030737875.1. Lineage (NCBI taxonomy): Eukaryota > Viridiplantae > Streptophyta > Magnoliopsida > Asparagales > Amaryllidaceae > Allium > Allium sativum. The sequence continues at coordinate 1,016,662,551 of CM060916.1, forward strand.
GCTGGTTTGCCCAATGAGGGTTGGTCAAAGAGGGAAACATATATATTAATTATTCTGTTTATTTATTTCTGTCTGTTTTTCGTATTTCGTCCGTAACTTTTTCGTACGAACTCCGTTCGGGAAACTCCAAACATGAAAGTTGGTAGAATTTTGAAATGAACGCAACGGTTAAAGTTTCATGATCAAATTCCATCGTATCACATCCATGGTTGCGTACCCCACTCTTCTCGAATCCCCCGTACCCATCCAATATAAAACTCGTACCCTATGGGGTACGAATTTCGTACCCTATCGGGCATGAATTTCGTACCCTTATAATGGGGTACGAATTTCCTGGGTATGGTGGATGGGATTCGATTTTATGGAGGATTATGTTTTGGGATCAGAAATGTACTATTATGGTACTCGACTGCCACCTAGCCACTCCACTATAAATACCCCCTCACTTCCGACTAACAAAGTCTTGCCCTAAGCTCTCTCCCAAGCTTTAATGGCTTCCGTCCTCTTCCCCAAGGCCTCCTAGACACCGTCCTTCTTTATACAAGGAAGAAGATGAATACGCTCGGACCCATGGGCATACTCATGAAGGTTTAACCACGCCTTCGAGCATCTACAAGGACCTCTACATTACCTTTGGATATTTTCGGATCTCTTGGACATTGCTGGTCAATTCATCACCTCTTCCACTCAACGAAGAAGAAGAAGGCCTTGGCTCCATCACCTTAGACCTTAAGCCTCGACTCCGCTTCCCTCAGCCTCGACTCCACTTCCCTCGGCCTCGGCTCCACTTCCCTCGACTTCAACTATGCTCCGTCGCCCTCAGCTACGCTACAACTCCTCGACTACTCCTGCACAGCAAGTAAGCTCGACAGCAAGGAAGTTCGATAATAAGGAATAATAGGATATTGTTAATCATTATAACTTCTTGTAATAGAGTCTTATTGTACTTTATTGTAATGGAATAAAATCAGTACAGCCTTCAAAGTGGACGTAGACCCCAACGGGCCGAACCACTATAAATAATTATATCCTTTACTTCCCACATGTTATTACCGCATCTCTTATACTTCTCCGCTCTGGACATCTGAGTTTCTAATTTTTGGAGTTCTCGGATGTTGACGACAATTTTAGACGTCAACAACTTCTTTTAAAACTATTATTTTAGCTTTAGAACTCCTTTATAAACCTTTTCCATATCACTTGGATATTTATTATAAAATCTCTTTACAAATACCATTGTGAACATCCCACTAAATCTTATTTCAAACTTGGTTCTTTATAAAATGAATTCCATTTAATAAATAATCACTTTAATTATTATTAATTAAAATAATAACAAACTTCATCATTTACCGAAGTAAAAGCAATTTACTTCATCATTAACCAAAATAGATTAGTTAATCACTTAATGAATTTATTAAACAATATTACTTCATTAATGAATATTAATTGATAATCATTTTAAAACATCTTTAATTAAAAAGTGAATTTAAAGAAATCTTATTAAATTAGAATAATTATTCATTAAACTATTTCATTAGATTAATCAAAGATCAATTAATCTAATAATCGCTTCCAATTAAAACAATTGACTTAGTAAACTTGAAATCATTGACCAACATGTTAACTGATTACAATTAATCCTTTCTCTTAGATTAATTTAATTAATCTAATAATATTGCTTAACTGTTTACTTAAGCATGGTTATTTGAAATCATTAACCTGTTGGTTAAATTTTGACTTCTACGCTTAAAATCACTATACATAATTATATAACTATTTTTGTAAAAACCATTTTTAAACATCTATTTACTTATAAACTTCTGTTTTCTATAAAAATATTATTTAAACTTATCTTTAGTTATAAAAATAAATTTTATAGATTTAATTACGTCGATTTGCCTGAGGCGAATTAACGTTTTTCAAAACATAGTTTTTAGACCATTTGTTGTCAACCACTTAATCAATATTGTCTATTGATTAAAAACATAACAACGTTGAATTTCAATTCAACGTCCAACATCTAAACAGGTTTTAATGTCACTGGGGTCAAACAATTCATATATAAACAATATTAATAAAAATAACACACAAGTGTTGAGGAATCCAGGTGGATCCCTCCAACCTGTCTTTTACTGCCACACAGCTCATAATAACATTTGATAACTGCATGTGTGATGAATATTTTAATCTAATGCATTTAAATGACGGGAATATAATAATGACCTTTTACAAACAAACACCAAGCATCCATAGCATCCAACCATCCAATTTTATACTATCAACGATTAAATTTTAATTATATGAAACCACATCCTAAAATTCCAGAAAGCATGAGAGTTAACTCACCATTTGTTTTCGATTTGATGATGTATGGTTGTTTCATTTAATTTTAAATGAGCATTTAAAATTAAATGAAATTCCAATTGCTTCCGATTCCAAACAAACCAGCTCAGCAACGTAGCCTTCGCCGCCACGATTCCATTGTCTCTTTTTTCACAAAATTTTGTTAATGTATGCCTAAGATATAGCGATTACAAATTAATGTTTATATACATATATATATATATAATATTGATTAACTTAACAAAACTTTTTCTTTGGCAAAGCCGACGGGGTTGAGTGGGCCTCTACCACCTTTATTAATATACCGAAGACGATTACATAGAAATAACAACAGACAAAAGACCAAAAGAGAAAACAAAGACTACACAGTATATCAATGCTAACAGATTCTAAACAAAAACACTTAATTACAAAAACTACAAGCTGTAGTAGCAATTAGCTTCCAAAAATTCCAGGATCGAATGAGAATTTTAGATATTTAAGTCCATATCTCATTTCATGCCATATCAGGTGCTTCAGTTGTACAGTGGTCATAACTCGAACTGGGTCGAACACTTGTTTATTTCTTTCTACCAAGATTCAGTGAACGAATTTCTTGAGCACGTAAGTATATAATCTCTCTCTCTTGGATCTTCCTTTGCTCTTGCTTCTAATTTCTTCCCACTTAAGCTGACTAGTGTGTTGCGCATTAGTATTGCTGATTTGAGCTAGCGTTTCATTTCAAAGTGTTCGAATTATGTTGCACTCAAAGAATAGGTGGTCAGCTATTTCATCATGAGAATTGCAGAAACTACATTGATCATTAACTTCCATGCCACTACTTTTTAGTTTATCCCTGGTTATAATAGCCTTGTGAACAATTTTCCAGAAACAAAGGTTCTCCTTAGCAATGGTGTCTCTTCTCCATACAATCTTGTTCCATCTGCTAGTAGAAAGATTAGGATCACCTAGTATATTATAGTGCATATCCTTAATATTAGACTTAGCACTTTTCCATTTCCAGAGTGTACTGGTAGTAGCATCAGTATCAGCCCAATTATTCTTGATGGTATCCCACATGCTCGCACATGCTGATTAGAGGTAGGAGGTAAACACAACTAATTGCCATGAGCATAACTTGCAACATTGCTAGTGAGTCTATATTGAAGCATGTCAAGATATGATAGTGAGTTCCCAATGATAACTCCAAAATCACACCATGGGTCATTCTAGAAATTGATATTATTATATGCTTGCTGCCCATATTTGAAAAAAGGCAGAAAGATGACCTTTAGCTTAATTAAGCTTTGCCATATCCAACTCATGCCATTTCTAACATTCAAAGACCAAAAATTAGTATCTTTGAGGAATACATATATGACCAGTCAACCCAAAGACTGACTTTTTTAATCAATATGTCATTCAAATGTTTCCCAAAGATTTCCTTATTCCATACACTCATATTCAAAATACCCAGCTCGCCCCTTGCTTGTAGGATATTCAAGTAAAGCAAAAGAGGTAAGAGCAAGATATTTCATATGAATATTGCCTTTTCAAAGAAACCATATAAAGGAAGTTCTCAACATGGTTAGAAGATTTCATGGAAAAATGAAAGTACATGCCCAATATACATGCATAACTATAACCACATATTTGATTAAGGTCACCCTTTATGCTTAAGAAAGCATTCTGGATGACCGACATTCAAGTCTATCTATGATTTTAGCAAATAGTGGTGAGCATTGACGATTTGTTATTCTTGAAGTTCCCAAAGGAAACCCAAGATATGACACGGTTGTGTCATTTTGTTTAAGCCCAGTTTGTGCATTAATTAGAGCAATCTGATCATTACTTACTCCACTTGCTAGAAATTAAGATTTCTCCAAATTGATACGTAATCCAGTCATGTTGTAAAACTTATCAAAGGTGCTCATTATGTTAGAGAGTGTATTGCTATCTGGTTTGCAGAAGATAATTAAATCATCTGCAAACATCAGAGAAGTAATAACAGGGTCTCTGCATTTAGGATGAAGAATACACTGCCCATTGTCAACCAATTCATCCAATATTCTAGTAAGCAATTCCATGACAATTATAAATATGTAAGCAGAAATTGGATCCCCCGGTCAAATGCCTTGCTTACTCTCAAAGTAACCAATAGAAGAAACATTAACATTTATTGAGAAATGAGCATAACTAATGCAAGAGTAAACCCTGACATTAAAACAAGGGGAAATTTCATGAAACTCAAAATTCTGATCGCAGATGTCCATTGGATAGTATCAAAAACTTTTATAATGACTAGTTTTAACATAATTCGAGGAGATATATATTTATACTTGTATCCCTTAAGTAATTCATGAGCAAGTAAAACATTAACTTAAATATTCCTACTAGGAAGAAAAGCAGCTTGGTTCTTAGATATGAGAGTGGGAAAAACTTATTTCATTCTGATAGCCATAATTTTTTGTGATACATTTATATATAGTATCACAACACGAAATAGGCCTAAAAGAATTTACATTACTAGCGTTGGTAACTTTAGATATAAGAGCAATGACATTATTGTTAAAAGATCCCAACATATTGCTCCTTTTAAAAAAATGTTTAATAACATTACATACATTGATTGCAACCACACTCTAACATTTCTGGAAAAAGAAAGCATTAAACCCATCGGGACCACCACAAGAGCTAATGTTGAGCGAGAACATAGTAGTTATTATCTCACCATCAGTGATAGGTGAGCTAATTAAATCTTGTTGCTCAGGGTTAAGTTGTGGGAGAAGCATTGGGTTTATATCATCAATATTTGGCACAAAATTATCTTCATTATCAAACAGCAGCTCGGTGAAGTAATTAACAAATGCATTTTGTATATCAATTTGAGTATTATTCACCTTACTTGTAAGATTAGTGACTGATAGATTATTTTCTCTGTTTTTCTTTGCCCTAAGAACAACATAGAAGTAGGAAGTATTCCTATCACCTTCCTCGGCCCATCTAATTCTAGCCTTTTGTTTTCTCATTAATGATTCAATATGAAGAGCTTCTCTTAGATTGTTGGAGTATCGAGTATCTAACCCATCCATGTTAGGATTATTAAGATCAAGATTCATCTGATTCTAGATGCTCTCAAGTAATTGCAACCAATGCTTTGATTGATTGCTACCATTGCCAAACTTACTGCTCGCCCAAGCTTTTAGTTCATTTTTAACATTTTTCAGTTCTTTGTATAAAATGAACAAGGGGTTTCCAGAGGTAGTAGAACTCCAAGCTTTCAAAACAATGTCAAAGAAATGTGGATCTTCGGTCCATGTACTGAAGAATTTAAAACTGGGTTTTCTACGCTGTTGATACTCTCCCAAATGAAGAATTTGGTAAGAGTGATTAGATAAAATTAGAGGAGGTAGCCCGTTAATCAGTTAAGGCCAAACACTCAAAGTATCAATATTACAAAAAGCATGGTCATTTTTGGTGAAAGTTCTAACCCCTTCCCTCTTTCTATTATTCCAAGTATATTGCACCCTATAAGAGTTGATTTCAAGTAGATCAAAGTCATTTATAACAATATTTGATTGGACTAATTTTAGACAAGGAAACCGGAGAACCTCTTATTCTATCAGTTAGCTTAAGAGGAGTGTTAAAACATCCACACACAATCTAAGTATGTGTGTTGTCTAAGTACAAGCGTATTAAAAAGTGAACTTCTAGCATTGGCAGAATCGTGAGCATATATAAAGGTGAGATAGTAGGATGTAGCTAATGGTAAGTGCAAATTATGACAATGTATATGTTGACTCGATAAGGTAATTTTAGAGAGCTTATGTATAGTAGGATAAAACAAAATTCAAATCGTACCATAACTAGCATCATTTAAATGATGTAAGAAATGCCAGTTTGAATTGGCGTACTTTGTAGCTTTCAAAGTGAGAACTTCATCTAGTTTAGTTTCTAAAATTGCAAGCATACCCAGATTATATTTCCTAATAAGCAGTTTGCATTGATCGAACATTATATCTTGATGTTCCCCTCTAATGTTCCAAATGCAAAGATTTTGCTGCATTGGGAGAACAGAAAGATTTTTGCTGGTATTTTCCATAGATCTGATAATGATCTTAGAATAATATGAAGTTATGGCTTTGTTCTTGTTGCTACTATGTAATTTTTTTCCTTACCTTTTTTGGATCATAGAGGTGTGATTTAATAGGGTCCTTGTGGCCTGGTGGGGTGTTATGCAACTATATGGATGTGCTTTACTCTTCTCTACCATTGTTTCTTTGGGGGTGTCAGTTGCTTTTTTGGAAGTTTCAGCATTGACAGTAGTGCATTGCTCAAACTGGTCTGGTTGTTGTATCATTGGTCGAAGTTGTTCAAGTGCCTTTTAGTTCATGCCAGTCAAAGAAGCCATGACTAACCAGAGGAGGGTCCATATCCAGTTGTTCAATTTCATCAGTATCTTTGCCATGAACAGCTATCCCATTGTTGTTATAGAAGTACTTCATATAGTTTCTCTTACATTGCTCACAACATTAGATCCTTTTCAATAAACTACTGTGTTAATGGCAGTCTCATTAGTCATTTCTTAGGGATTTCTTCTATTGTTGCCACTTCACTTGCTTCTCGACATCTTACCTCAAATTACTTTTGCTTTTTCTATCAATTTGCCTTGATCCTCTTGCATACGCTCTTGTAAACTGGCAAAACTATTATATGTGGGAAAACTGCCCACATTAGGTCTATGGCTCTTATCTTGACAAGTGTCTATGCCCTGCACAATGTTTTTATCAATTTGGTTATTGAGAGTATCAGGTTATGCATGTTCATTGAAAATCTCCCCTTCCTTAAGTGCTTCTTCTTCTTGATAGATAACAACTTTTTTTCTTTTTTTCCATTGTGCCTTTCTAGCTGATGCCCAATAATCACCAAATGTTGACTTATTTCTAGGGTGTTTGGATGTGACAGTCTTTTTGTTTCTTTCAACTTTCTGCCAAGTGTGGTATTTTGGTGCTTCCATTATTCTCTGACGAGTGGATTTATTCCTTACTTAATTCCTTATACCAAGGCTCGGTTGTACGACATCAACATTACTTCTTGTAGCATTACCTATAGCAATAGGTTTATTGACTTGATTGCTAACTTTTAGTGCTTCTATTTTGCTCAATTTCTTACCACCTACGAATTCTTGTTGTGCTTTCATCTCAATACTTCCTTCACATTCTTCCAAAAGTGACCAATTCATGCCAACTAGTGGTTTCCTGAGATAATTTACTTTAATCCTTTGAGTGCCACCATCTGGAGTCTTAACCAATAAATCATCAACAAGCTCTTTATTTGGTTTCACCTCAATCAAGCATTTAGCATACTCCAAACATTTGGTCTTCTCTATCATTTCATCGAGGCAAAGAAGCTTGCCAAGCCTATAGGCTAGCCAATCGATTCCAATGTGGGACCATGCAACCAAAGGAATGTTAGAGAACTATACCCATACAGCAGCAGCCTTTACCGAACTACACACGTTACTACTTGCAGATCATGTGGTTTTATAATAAACAGTTTGTTCATCATGATGATGGGATCGCCCATTAATGTTTTATGTCTATCTTCATCATTATAAATCTAGAAGAGGAAGATTATACCATTAGATTTAACTATCATCGATCCTTTAAGCTTCTAAATAAAGTGGACTTTTTGCACAACAGCTGTATATGATAGTAGAGCATCTAAAAAGAAGCCTACAAGAGTTTCCTTCCAAACTTGAGTTCCTCCCTGAATGATTTCATCTATGAATTCCATTGCATCTTCAAAGAAGGTGGGAATCATGTCAATGGGGTTGTATTTCCTGGCATTATGTGGTAAATTCAGAAACAAAGAAGTCCAACGTCGTTGTCATTCGAGAGTGGTAGGTGCTTGAGGAAAAGCCGAAGAGGAGGAAGAGACTAGAGGTGGTGAAGGTTGTGGATATGGAGGAGCATGAGGTGGAAGAGGTGGAGGATCTAAAGAGGAAGAAATGTTGATGGTTGCATTTTGGTCAGAGGAAGGGAGGGTGGGAAAGAAGAAACAACCGCCATGGATATTACTGATGTTTCGCCATGGACATTATTTTCTAACTTAACCAAACTTTAATAACCCTATTATACCTTAATTACGTACTTAACCGGCTAGTTCGCCATTAGAGAACGCGGTTTCTCTTCATCACCCAGAAATTCCCCGATCCTTATCCTTTTTGCTTTGCATGAACCCAAAGTTGATTCCTATTTGATTGTTGCCGCCTACCTCCAATCATCGGGCCCCATCTGACCAGACGAAGGTCAGTGCACCACCGAGAGCCCCCTTCGCCTTAAGCTCTGGTCCCTGTTCATCCCCATTCACCTGAAAACACGTCTTGACCATACCCCATTTATGTGCAAAATCCCACCTTCACCGACCATCATATACATCACCATCGCCGCCAATCGAATGGCCTCGCTTCCCACCACGTCCGCCCTCCAGGTTCCTTCACCCAATGACGCCTCCATCAACCAGAAATCATCGAAACCCAACTGTAGCTCTCCAAAACCTACACCTACGATCAACTCCCAAATTCTGACACTACCGACCACCATAGGTCACCATACCATCATCGCTTTAAAGGCCTTCCTCTCCTCTTCATCTTCCCTGCGGACCCCCTGAAATGGAAGCGACACCACCTTCATCAATAATAATAAAACAAAATAGCCTACTTGACGGTCGTGGTTAATTTCCAGCCTCCACAGTACACCAATCACCATCAAATTTCACCAGTAGGTAGAGCTCGACGTCCTCAACAACTTTCATGGTTATGCCTTCAATCTACTCTCAACAGACTGGGAGAAATAAATTAAAATAGCAAAAAGGACTTATTTGCAAAATTTCAGCCGATTTGGGAATTAGGATTGCTGGATTTAGGTTTAGAGTCGGGTATTCATTGGGAAGATTTATATTATTTTATCTTGAAGTGACTAACGACATTTTATTGAAAATGACTAACAATATTTATTCGTGCTTATCGCCATTTCTGATCGACGTTTATTGTTTCGTATGATCACATACGAACTTCATTCGCGATGAAAATGGACATCAAGCTATGGTTCAACATGCCAGACCCATTGAAACTTGTTTCGTCGAAATCTGAATCTGTTTTCTCAAGTGGCACTAGTTTGGGTCCAAATTATCGATTTATTTACATTTAACTTACGTACACTCACAAAATAACTCTGATTGGTGCAAAACTTGAAATCCAGCAATAATTAGCCATTACAAATTTAATAAAATTTGTTTCATTGAAATTGAGATAGTTTGAAGAATGATCCTTTTAAAGGTATACATTAAATCAATATAAGTCAATTTTAAAACACCATAATATAACAATAATAAATTATTATTATTATCATCGGACATATTCAAATATAATTTCGTATAGCTCCAAACTAAATATTCCAAGCTGAATTTCAAGTTGAATCGATGTCCAAAATATTAAAAATCCTTTTAATTTATAAATAAATAGTTATGGTTTATAAACGATTCCATAGCAACCTTTTGAAAATTTGATTTGGACATAACTGAAATCTACAGGATGAAATCTTGATTTTTCTCTTTCATAAGAAATTATAATCCAATAGATCCGGACGATCCATCTTTCAAAGAACTCCTACTTATATTGGGTCATGTACATTCATTTAAAGTTCAAAATGCAAAACTATGAACTACCGCGAAGCATAGCTCTTTTTATAATTAAATTATACATTATTCGTTTTTAACGTCATTTATTAAACGAGATCGTCATTATAATTCAAATCTAATCCCAATTAAATTCTTCTATGTTGTCCAATTCATTCATTATAGCAAATCCAACATATCTTGACTATTTCAAAAATAAATTATTATTTTATTATTTATATTGATAAAATATTCAAAACTATTGAATTTGAGTTATTTAAATTTCCAAATCAACATTTAAATTACTTTTAAATGGTCAACTTAACGGTAAAAACTGGGTCGTTATACCATTTCTCTGTTACTTGAATGGATTTGAAATTTCTTGATGGTGATAATGAATCGTGAAAGGAACCAAAACATTACACAATCCCGACAACAATGATTATCTCAAATTTGGAAAAACATATCCAGGCTTCATCACATAATCAAGATTGGTCTTAATTTTAGGGCTCGTTTTGGAAATAAAATCCCTTATTGGAACAATCATTAGGCATCATCTATTTCTTTAAAAAGTGAATTCCCTTATCTTCTCTTGATTTCAAACAACAAGTATGATTGTATTGGTGACCTTTTTATTCTACATGAGACGTTTAAATTGGACTTATCTTTTAATCATAACCCACTCTAAAACATTTTAAATCAATGCATGAAATTGGTGTAGAATCATATACATATATAAAATCTAGATCCAATAATTCTGAATAGAAATAGATTAGAATAGAGGAAGAAGAAGAACTAACCTGACCTAAACTGGACCTAAGTATATGGAAAAGAGAAAGAATAGAGGTAGAGTCCAGATAAGATATAGGATTTTGAGAGGAGGGTAGGGCACTATTTATAGGTGCTGAAACATATGAGAACCATCAGATTTAAATTATTAAATCTAAATCGTTTAAGACACCTAAAAAGTAACCTAAGCACCATATACTATCCAACCTTTGGGGTAGTTGACACCCTTCTTAGGAGGGTGATGGACATGCCAATGGTATTTATTTTACTTTAGATTTATACCTATAATTTCGATTTTAGTTCTGTATATATATATATATATTATTTTATTATTCAAACTGGTTATATACGTATCTTTTGCATACAGACTCTGTTTTCAATAAATAAAATATGAAAATGGAATAGAATCTCGCCACAAATACAATGGTTATATTTTCATGGTCTGGTTCCCAAAGATTAAATATTCAAATTTTCAACCTATTTTTTTAATTACTATTAATTTAATTATTCTTAATTTAAATACCTTGTCAAATTAGGGTGTATTTTAAGGGGTGTTACAACTCGCGCTGTAGTGTAAATCTAGCCTTGGGATCCTTAGTCCACATTCTTTTTCATTTGGTATCAAGCATTGGTCAAAAGTTTCATAGTTTGATTTTTGAAATGTTTTTAAAATGGTAATTTTTGATAAAATTATTAACATTATTTTCGTATGGATGTCATAGAATCATCGTGGTATTAATATTTACTTTTACATGGCAATTGATGAAAAGACATCTGGTAAAAAGCATTCCAAATCGAAAAGAGCAAGTGTTGGATTGTGGATGTACAAGGCGTATAACTAGAAATATGGAGATTCTGAAGGATATAATTCACTACGATGGCGCATTGGTCAATTTTGGAGACACCTTTAGGCTAAGATGTGACAAAAGGGAGTTAACATGAACAAAGTAGCTTCATGGTCATTTTCTATGAAGTAAGATGGCATTGGTTGGCTTAACCCCTGTATAATAACATGTTCTATTCTCGTTACATAGTGTCCACGTAAGAGGCTGACCCATACATAAGCTGAAGTGGAGTGGCTCTATAACTTTCTAAAGAGAAGAGTGTAAGATGGCACTGACAATCATTTATGTTTCCTGTCCCCACCACTTTGCCATGAGCATTGATATATTTTGAGTGTTTTCTCCAGAGGCAATAATCCTTGAAGGAAATAAGAGCAGTCCCTTAGCAAGTTAGTGCAAGGTCACGCACTTGCATTGGTTTGGCCACCATCATTTAGTGAAAGTAAGGAGGTGGAGAATTCTTTTAAGTGGTTATGTAACAACCCAGGTTTAGGGGACCTGGGGTAAATAGATAATAACATGTTCTAAAATTCAAAATTTGAAAAATACGAGTTCAAGAGATAAACTCTTATAATTATGTAAGTTATGAAAACAAAGAAATAGGATTTTATAATAAATTGTGTAGATTAAAGTAAAACAAATTCAAATAATGTAATAAGGAAAGTTATTTTAAACTGGTTAGTAAATAAATTTAAGATAAAGATGTTAAAGGTGAGGAAAACTTATCAATTATGTTTAAAAGACTTATTTTATCAAATGTAATAATTGGTAAATTATTACGTAGCAACCATTTTTGGTTATTTGAGCGAAAACCATGAATATAAATTTTTGATTTAAAATCAATATTTAAGTGTTAAATATTTTCAATATGAGTTATTAAGTTGTTTAAAATATTAAATGAGTTATTGGGTAATTTTGTTGCAAAATTGTAAAACTCATAAGCAATTGAAATAGGGAAATGTAAAGTTAGGTTAATAATGAAAACCATTATTGGAAATGGTCAAATAAGTTAAAGAGTAACAACCAAATATCGAGTTGTCTCTTAAAGAAATACTTCTATGAATTGTTGTTAAAATGTGTTTCTCATATAATAGCAAATTTATTTTTGAATTTTTTTGGCAAAGCCTACCGATTTTTGTAGTGACGACAAACACATATTATTACAATAAATAACAATAACAAATCTTATAGGAGACTGATAGGTAATAAAGTTACTACAAACTGGGTTTTAAGGTGGACCGTCCACCACCATCCTAACTAGGTTACAACACAAGAGCTATACACTCTTTCTAGACTACAAAATCGCAAATCCACGCAGGTAGAGAATATGACCTAAACAACTAGGGCCTATTTCATAATCAAAAAGAAAGTGGAATTTCACAATAGTACAAAAAAACAAGCACACTGTAATATTACACATTATCCAACAATGCATAGAACATCAAAGGACAGAAGACATTGCATTGTAGAGAGACTAACTGTAACAACCCGGATTTTCAGAACCAATTTAAAATTTTTATTTTAGCTATTTTAATGGAGTTTGAATATTTAAAATGATTTATTTTAAATAATAACGACTAAGAATTTATTTTAATCGAAGTTAGAACATATAAATTTATTTTAATTATAAAACGAGCCTGAAATGGCGCGGTAGTTTGAAAATTCGATTTCAAAATTTAAATTTCAAATGAATGTACAGGATTCAAAATAAATCGGATTTCAGTTAAACAAGAAATATTTGAATCTGTTTAATAATATCTTTCGAACGAATGTGATAAACTGAGATTTCATAATATAAATTGAAAGTTATGTCCAGTTTAAAATTCAAAATAGTCGCTATGGAATTTATATATATTTTTCAATATAATATATAACCTTAAAAATAGCCATTTTGCAAACGACCTTCCTTTTCAATGAAACTACGTTTGTTGGATCCAGAATGTCAAATTATTGTTAGATTCCAATTTTCATAATTTTTGGAGTTAATATGTGAGCGTGGTGAGTTTAAACTTGTTTGGTAATTTCAGTTTGAATTTAATCGACCGGAAAATGACCATTTTTCAAACAGTCACCAATTCGACAAAATTAGTTTTGTTAGGACCATATCGTCAAAACATATCTAGATTTATTTTTCTGGAATTTTTGGAGTCAGTATGTGGCCTTGGTAAATTAAAATGTACATTGAAATCAATTTTGAATGTTAAATTAATTTATATTAATTTTGACGAAAACTGATCGAAATAGTCGAGTTGGCTTACAGGATATATTCCATTGTGTCCGGAATGGGGGTACTTAGCAAAGGGCAATAGTCGTTGGGTTTGATTTGGAGTTCAAATGGAAAATTCACTTTTTGGAAATTAAATTAAAATAAAAATATAATTATATGAACTAGGTCAAACCCTCTCCCTCCCTATCCATAGTCAAACAAGGTCAAAAGAGAAAAAACCGATCATGTCAGTTCCCCAGACCCCGTCACCCATCGTCGTCGCCCCCAAGCTCGCCGTCAACGCCAACGCCCCACCACCGCCATCCCCCTCTGTAACGACCCGCATTCTACGCATCAGAGGATCGTAGAATATTTATTTATTTCTCGTAAGGATTCGTATGGTCGTGTGACATTGGGGGACGACTATTGGGGTTATTTCCCATGTTCACGATTTTTGCCGATTTTTGAATGACCGTTTTGCCCCTAACTAATCTTGTTTTGGCCATAACTTTTGATTGGTAAGGAATTTTGACCTAAAACAACTTCCATCAGATCCGAATGATGGTTTACCTTTCCAGAGAGTGGTCATATGTGAAAAACGGACTTACCATTGGGAGATATGGAAGAAATAAGGTTTTGAAGGTGAAAAACTGCTTAATCGGGCCAAATGGTAATTAGTGAATGGGCCCATAACCCATTTCGGGATTAGGGTTATGGGGAGGCTGAAATTAGTTAGGTTTTCATTCTATTTCAGTTTTCTAGCCTCCATTTACCTCTTAGAAACCCTAACAATGGCCTCCACCTTCTAATTTCATCCCAAATCGCTCTCTAATCAAGGATTAAGCTTAGCAACATCAAATCAAGGAGAAACAACACCATTTTAGAGTTAGAGATGTTGTTAAACACTGGTATTCGCCTAAATCAGAGGAGTTTTAGTTCTGAAAGTTTTAAGTGTGGCAAAGGTGAGTGATTAGCCATGTTTTTACACTAATTAAGGTTAATTAAGGGTAATTAGAGTTAATTAGCAAATTTAAACATGATTAAATTCTAGAAAAATATTTATAAATTTCGAAATATTGTTCCAGGCCTCTGTTAGAAATTTGGGTTGATTTGGTTAAGTTTTGCTAATCCTAACATTAGTAATTGTTAAACATGATTAAGGGGGAAATATGGATTTTGGGTATGTTTGATCCATTTTAATATATCATATTGTTGTTTTGGTGTTTATGGTCAATTCTACATATTGCTATGACTGCATGGTATGCTTTGTGATTGTTTAGAACAGTTAGAATGGTCGAAAACGCCGTCGTGTGGCGTAAAAACAGTCGCTGGAAAAATATGCAGGAGCCAGCCCGGATCGGATCGCCGCTACCCGACCCCGACCTGATCGTTGTTGGAGCACTACGAGCCAGAGCAAGAAGCCATAGACTGGACCATGAGCCATCAGGGGAGCATTGCCACGAACCGACCTGATGGTCACGATCCATCATGAGATGTAAGCCATCACGAGTCGAGGACAGGAGGGCGAACCACGAATCCGAAGCTAGGAGGGGCGATCCACGAGCCAAGGAACCTGGTCACGAGCCGTAGCGCCATGAAAGAAGGAGTCACGAATCGAGCATATCTGAGCTGAAGTATGGACATGAATGGAAACTGAAGTGCGAACGGGATAATGACCAAACCCGAGACGCAAAGGTAGTCCAAATGGGAAGATTGTACTCAGGATCCAGTTGGGAACCATCGAGTCAACTTCATGATTGGGCTTTGCTGCAGGACGTGTGCTAAGGGGTTATCGATGTCTGTAGCTTTGATTCACCACAGAGAGACTATTGTTAGGCTACGGATCAGTGCAGTGGGGTAGTTATTACCCCATGGGGAAGAGTGATCGTAGCATGGCTATGAGCCAGTGCAGTGGAGTCGTTATGACTTCATGGGGGCAAAGTGGACATAGCAAGGACTAGTGGCTATGGATCAGTGCAGTGGAGTCGCCATGACTCCATGGGACAGAGTGATCATAGCAAGGATTTGGGTGATCAAAGTGGTGGATTTCGTATGCTTTACACATTGAGCGAGAGATGTGAGGATGGTTGCTATGCTTGATTTTGACACATCACTATGACGTGCACACCCCCACCCCCGTATCTTTACACCATATGTTAGTGTCACCTTAGAGTATTGTACATCTTGTTGTGCTAACTCTTTGGTTGCAGGTCCAGGTTCAGGTAAGGTTTAGTATACCTGTTATTGTTTTGTTTTGCTGCTTATCGCTCATACCAGACTTTTGTCTGACCTAGAGTTTTATGTCTCTTCTTATTACTTTGGGTGCTCTTAAACGGGCAGACTAGAGACATGTTAGCTGGTTGTGCATGAGTAGCTGTCCGGAGACGAGCAAGAGACTTACACGTACTATTCTCTATATACATTCTCCCTGTGTCGCTGCTGGTCACTACTTTTGGCATTAGTAGTGTACTTTCCTTTACTTTGCTTTATAGACAGTTTTAAAAGTTGTAATAAAGATAATGTGGAACATAAGCTGTATTTGGATTTTCCGCTGCTATGATGGTTTAGTTTTCAGCTTATGCACTGTCTCGCCTGTTTTATGTCAAGTATGTTATTATTATATTTTACTCCATGTGTTGTGAGACATCCTACAGGTTCTTTGTTAGTCCACTGTTAAGTTTCCTTCTCTTTTCTTTCTTTGGTGACCGTCCTGTCCTAGTTGGACGTTGGCACGGCGCACTTTCATTGGAAATGTCGGCTGGTATGGGGCGGGCCGTCACATTTGGTATCAGAGCTCTAGGTTGCGTAGTTAGCCTAAGGAAGACACCAGAGAGAGATAGTACGTAAATGAGAGCTCGTATTTGTGATATTTTGGTTTTCAAAAGCTATATATATATAACTATTAGTATATTTAAGGATGAAGTCGCATTGCACTGGCACCACTGAAGAGATGGTTAATCGTTTTCTCCTTACAGATTGAACGATGAGCCAATATACTCGGGGTACTGGTAGAGGAGCTAATAATGGGAATGCTCCTGATATGAGGACGATGTTCACTGACCTCATGAGAGAGATGCTAAGGGATGTTCAGAGGGCTGCTCCTAATATTGCAAATGGTGGTGGTGCAGCGGTGCAGGCGCCTAGGGCCGATTTCGCTAAGTTATGCAAGGATTACACTAGTCTTGGTGGAAAGCCGTTCCACGGAACGGAATCGGCTACAGAAGTTCAGGATTGGTTGGATAGCTGTGAGCGTATCTTCGAAGACTTAGGTATCGAGGATATGATGAAGAGAAAGCTAGCATCCCGTCAGCTGCAAGGACGGGCGATGAATTGGTGGAATGCTATTAAGGCAGCTACTCCAGAGTATCAAGTTACATGGGATCAGTTTAAGGCCCGATTCAGTGATAAGTTTATCCCAGCTGCTCAAAAATTAGAGTTGTTTAGGAAATTTCTGGAGCTTAAGCAGAACGGTAGGGCGGTCTCAGAGTACATTGCAGAGTTCGATACTTTATCGAAGTATGGATTATCCCTTATCGATACTGCCGAGAAGAAGAACAAGAAGTTCATAACTGGTTTGGATGGATACTTGGGGGAAAGGCTTATTAACCACATCGGTGAGACGTTTGAAATGATTGTGGGGAAAGCATTGAGATCAGAGAGTCTTTACCCTAAGTCGAAGACTGAGGTTGCATCTGCAGAGGAGCCAAAACTGCAAGCAAGCGGTGGAGGCAAGAATGGTTCTCAGAACAAGAGAAAGCAGAATCAGACCAAGGAGGGCCAGAAGAAGAAGAATAAGAAAGATGTTGAATGCTTTAGCTGTGGCAAGAAGGGCCATTATGCTAAAGAATGTCGAGCAAAGCCAGCGGATAGGAAGTGCTTCAACTGCGGCCAAGTGGGACATCACAAGGACAAGTGTCCGCAACCCATTAAAGAAAAGAACATTGTTAAAGCATATGCTATCAATGTTGTTCCTTCTTCGTCGAATTCCCCAACTGCAGCGGAGAAAGGATAGAATGTCGTCATTCAAGGTATTCTTTCTGTTTATGATATTCCTATTCGAGTATTGTTTGATACCGAAGCTTCCCGTTCCTTCATATCTAGTGACCTGGTAGATAGGTTGAGATTGGAACCCGAGATAGTCGATAGGCCCTTAGCGGTGACGAGCCCAATTGGTGGTTCAACTAGCCTTAGCATGATTTGTCGTAATGTGCTCTTATCGAGTCATGGATGCATGTTTGTTTGTGATTGCTTTGTTTTGGGCTTTACTGGGTTTGGCATTATTTTGGGAGTCGATTGGCTCCAAAGATACGGGGTGGTGGTAGACTGTGAGGGCTTTTGGTGACAGTTAGAGCGGATGATGGGCGGAGGGTAGTGTTTGGTGGTCTACCTAGTGATGGGGTAATGGCTAGTTTTCTAAATTCTCTCGACATCCAGCATGATGAGTTGTCAGATGTGCCCGTGGCTGGCCAGTATTCGGATGTCTTCAAGGAAGTGACCGGACTTCCACCACACCGAGAGATTGAGTTCCGTATTGATTTAGTGAAAGATGTCAGACCTATAGTGATGCCACTTCGTAGTATGGCACCAAGGGAGCAGCGAGAGCTCGGGGTGCAAGTAAGCGATCTGTTGAAGAAGAGATTTATCAGGAGAAGTGTTTCTGAGTTGGGAGCACCAATTGTGTTTGCTACCAAGGCAGATGGTTCCCTTCGTTTGTGTATGGACTACCGTGAGTTGAATTAGGTAACGAGGAAGAATAAGTATCCTCTTCTGCGGATAAATGATTTGTTTGATCTATTGAGTGGCGCGAGAGTGTTCTCCCAATTGGATCCGCGACAGGTTTTCATCAGCTTAGAGTGGAAGCTGAGAGTATAGCTAAAATGACATTTCGGACGCCGTATGGAATTTATGAGTGGTTGGTCATGCCATTCGGGTTGACCAATGCACCAACAACATATTTTGTGGATCTTATGAATAGGGTATTCAGAGATCGGTTGAATAAGTTTGTTCTTGTGTTCGTAGATGATATCTTGGTTTATTCGAGGACAGAGGAAGAACACAAGGAACATTTGAGGATAGTGATGGAGGTGTTGATAAAACACCAATTGAAAGCAAAGTTTTCTAAGTGTCACTTCTGGAGGAGGGAAGTGAGATTCTTGGGCCATGTTGTTTCAAAAAATGGTATTGCCGTGGACCCTACGAAGGTGGCTACGATACAAGATTGGTCTACACCCAAGAATGCAACAGACATAAGAAGTTTCTTGGGATTAGCTGGATATTATTGTAAGTTTATCCAAGACTTCTCCAAGATAGCGGCACCGTTGACTCAGTTGACCAGGAAGAATCAAGCTTTCATTTGGGACGAAAAGTGCGAGAATGCATTCAAGAGTCTAAAGGAAAAGTTGACATGTGCACCAGTGTTAGTCATTCCTAAAGGGAATGAAGAGATGACGGTATACACAGATGCCTGTGGTACCGGACTAGGTGTTGTATTGATGCAAGGAGGTAGGGTTGTAGCTTATGCAAGTCGGCAACTGAAACCACATGAGAAAAGATACCCTACCCACGATTTGGAATTGGCAGCGATCGTGTTTGCATTAAAGATGTGGAGACATTATCTCTTGGGAGAAAGATTCGAGTTGTTTACCGATCATTAATCGTTAAAAGTATCTCTTCTCTCAGAAGGATCTAAATCTCCGACAGCAAAGATGGTTAGAATTCTTAGCTTCCTATGATTTCGAAATCGCATATACACCAGGAAAGGGCAATGCGGTGGCAGATGCATTGAGTAGAAGACATGCCAGTTTGGGGGCAATGCGGTGGCAGGTCCATCCCTAGTTCTCGAGCAAGTTGGGAATTTGGCATATAATGTTGAATTACCAGAGAAGATGGCAGGAGTTCATAACGTATTTCATGTTTCCCAGTTAAGGAAATTCGTGCACGATCCTAGTGTGACTATTTCACCGGATCAGTTGGACGATATCGAGGTTGAACCCAAGGCGGTTGGGAACCGCATGCCTATGCATATTGTTGGGAACGATATGAAGCAGCTTCGAAGGAAGGCGGTGAAACTAGTCAAAGTTCAGTGGGGTGATGATGAGGAAGACTGTACTTGGGAAACATAGGAGAACATAAGGAGGAAGTATCCAGAACTCTTTGTCTGGTAAGGTTTTTATATCGTTATAGTACTCCCCTGTTAGTAAACCGCATGCTAGGATAGGCTTGTTGTGTTGTTTTGTATGCTTTATTGTTTTGTTAATGATTGGTAGGCATGCGGGATCCTTTGTATGTTTTGGGTTAAGGAATTTCGGGGATGAAATTTCTTAAGGGAGGGAGAATGTAACGACCTGCATTCTACGCATCGGAGGATCGTAGAATATTTATTTCTTTCTCGTAAGGAGTCTTATGGTCATGTGACATTGGGGGACGACTATTGGGGTCATTTCCCATGTTCACGATTTTTGCCGATTTTTGAATGACCGTTTTGCGCCTAGCTGATCTTGTTTTGGCCATAACTTTTGATTGGTAAGGAATTTTGACCTGAAACCACTTCCATTAGATCCGGATGATGGTTTACCTTTCCGGAGAGTGGTCATATGTGAAAAACGGACTTACGGTTTGGGAGATATGGACGAAATAAGGTTTAGAAGGTGAAAAACTGCTTAACCGGGCCAAATGAGGTGATTAGTGAATGGGCCCATAACAGGTTATGGGGAAGCTGAAATGATTAGGTTTTCATTCTATTTCAGTTTTCTAGCCGCCATTTACCTCTTAGAAACCATAACAATGGCCTCCACCTTCTAATTTCATCCCAAATCACTCTCTAATCAAGGATTAAGCTTAACAACATCAAATCAAGGAGAAATAGCACCAGTTCAGAGTTAGAGCTGCTGTTAGACATTAGTATTCGCCCAAATTAGAGGAGTTTTAGTTCTGAAAGTTTTAATTGTGGCAAAGGTGAGTGATTAGCCTTGTTTTTACACTAATTAAGGTTCATTAAGGGTAATTAGAGTTAATTAGCAAATTTAAACATGATTAAATTCTAGAAAAATATTTATAAATTTTGAAATATTGTTTTAGGCCTCTGTTACAAATTTGGGTTGATTTGGTTAAGTTTTGCTAATCCTAACATTAGTAATTGTTAAACATGATTAAGGGGAAAATATGGATTTTGGGTATGCTTGATCCATTTTAATATATCAAATTATTGTTTTGGTGTTTGCGGTCAATTCTACATGTTCCTATGACTGCATGGTATGTTTGTGATTGTTTAGAACATTTAGAATGGTCGAAAACGCCATCGTGTGGTGTAAAAACAGTCGATGTAAAAATATGCAGGAGCCAGCCCGGATCGGATCGCCACTACCCGACCCCAACCCGATCGTGGAGCACTACCCGACCCGAACCGTGGTCACCTACCCTTCACGAGTCGAAGTACGAACCAAACGATGGAACTCGCCATAAAGCAAGTCATGAACTGTGCTGGAGCACTACAAGCCAGAGCAAGAAGCCACAGACTGGACCACGAGCCATCAAGGGAGCATCGCCACGAACCGACCCGATAGTCACGATCCATCATGAGATGGAAGCCATCACGAGTCGAGGACAGGAGGGCGAGCCACGAACCGTAGCTAGGAAGGGCGATCCACGAGCCGAGGAAGCTGGTCATAAACCGTAGCACCATGAATGAAGGAGTCACGAATCGAGCATATCTGAGCTGAAGTATGGACACGAATGGAAACTGAAGTACGAACGGGATAATGACCAAACCCGAGACGCAAAGGTAGTCCAAATGGGAAGATTGTACTCAGGATCCAGTTGGGAACCAACGAGTCAACTTCATGATTGGGCTTTGCTACGGGACGTGTGCTAAGGGGTTATCGACGTCCATAGCTTTGATTCACTACCGAGAGACGATTGTTAGGCTACGGATCAGTGCAGTGGGGTAGTTATTACTCCATGGGGGCAGAGTGATCGTAGCATGGCTATGAGCCAGTGCAGTGGAGTCGTTATGACTTCATGGGGGCAGAGTGGACATAGCAAGGACCAGTGGCTATGGATCAGTGCAGTGGAGTCGCCATGACTCCATGGGAAAGAGTGATCATAGCAGTGATTTGGTTGATCAAAGTGGTGGATATCGTATGCTTTACGCACCGAGTGAGAGATGTGAGGATGGTTGCTATGCTTGATTGTTTGGCATCACTATGACATGCACACCCCCACCCCCGTATCTTTACACCATATGTTAGTGTCACCTTAGAGTATTGTACATCTTGTTGTGCTAACTCTTTGGTTGCAGGTCCAGGTTCAGGTATGGTTTAGTATACCTGTTATTGTTCTGTTTTGCTGCTTATCGCTCATACCAGACTTTTGTCTGACCCAGAGTTTAATGTCTCTTCTTATTACTCTGGGTGCTCTTAAACGGGCAGACTGGAGACAGGTTAACTGGTTGTGCATGAGTAGCTGTCCGGAGATGAGCAGGAGGCTTACACGTACTATTCTCTATATACATTCTCCCTGTGTCGCTGCTGGTCACTACTTTGGGCAATAGTAGTGTACCTTTCCTTTACTTTGCTTTAGAGACAGTTTTAAAAGTTGTAATAAAGATAATGTGGAACATAACCTATATTTGGGTTTTCCGCTGCTATGATGGTTTAGTTTTCAGCTTATGCACTGTCTCGCCTGTTTTATGTCAAGTATGTTATTATTATATTTTACTCCATGCGATGTGAGACATTCTACAGGTTCTTTGTTAGTCCACTATTAAGTTTCCATTCCTTTTCTTTCTTTAGCGACCGACCTGTGCTAGTTGGACATTGGCACAACGCACTTTCATTGGAAATGTCGGCTGATGCGGGGCGGGCCGTCACACCCTCCGTCACAGTGACCGCCGGATCCCCACCCCCTCGCCTCCTCCCGCCAAATCAAACCGCAGCCCGTATCTCCCCCAAAATCCGCCACCAACCACCGCTGTACGACCGTCGCCGACCGCCAGAGATCCTCATCGCCTGACCACACCCTGCCGCCGCCCCCTCAGCACCCTCCTCTATCAAAGATTGATTTTTTTCAAGAAAAAAGGTGAGTTTATTTTAGTTTAATTAATTTAATTTGAATACATAGTTTAAAATCAGTTTTTAAGAATATAAAACATTGAATTTTATTTTCATATTTTAATATTAATAGTATCGTTAAAAATATGAATTTTAAAATGGAAAAAGCATTGATTTTAAAATAGAAATAGCGATATAAAAATATGATTTTTATATATATAATAGCGATATAAAAATGTGATTTTTATATATATAATTGCAATATAACAATGTGATATATATATATATAATAGCAATATAAAAATGTGATATATATAATAGCGATATAAAAATGTGATTTATATATAATAGCGATATAAAAATGTAATTTTATATATATAATAGCGATATAAAAATGTGACTTATATATATAATAGCGATATAAAAATGTGATTTATATATATATATATAGTAGCGATATAAAAATGTGATATATATAGTAGAGATATAAAAGTGTGATTTTTATATATATAGTAGCGATATAAAAATGTGATTTTTATTATAAACCACGTGAAAAAGATTGCGCTGGAACCACGGTGAAGTACATTATGCACTGGAAACAAATCCAAACTGTTCAATTAAAGAATGACGGAGTGGAAACCAAAGGTGAGAACTCCTTCTCACTCAATTTATTTTACAGTTAAATATTTACTAGGTTGCAGATGGGGCTTAGTAGCCCCTGACACTATTTTATTGTACAAACCATGATTGTTTGGTTTTATGGATTGAATTGTGGCTGTAAATTGTATTGTGTTGAGAAATGATTGAATTGGGGTTTTGTTGATTGATTGTGATTATTGTGTATGGCGCGAGCCAGTATCAGGAGAGGGGTAATGCTAGACATTACTCCAGTTTTAATATCGCGCTGTTATAATGCCGAAATTTTCTAAAATACAGATTTATTCATTAAAAATATAATTTTTAACGTATATTCATAAAATTCTCCTGAAATGAAAATAAATATTCGTTTACAAATCGGACGATTTGTTTATGTACACCCATTTAACTGACATTGATTGGGACGATAAATTTTACACATCGCCCAACTGCACAATAATATTCAGTATTTGTTGGTTGAAACCCCACACAGGTATTGGAATGATATTTGGCGTACCTTAATCCCAATTGTTTAGTTGTATGTCAATCGATTGGTTGACAGACTGCTGTAAGCGTTAATTATTTATATTTAAAGCTTATGCAGTCGTGTAATGCACTCTGGATGATGGTTGACTGTGCATGATTAGTGTTGTGTACATGTGTGTATGAAATCCATATAAATAACGTTATATGGTAATTGACCGTGTCTGATTCCAATTCAGAAAGAACGAATATTTTAAAATAACGAATATTTTAAATTAATGAATATTTTAAAATAATATTCTGTGAAGGATTAAAATATGAATTTGATGTCCGATTTTGGATGGACACGAAGATATTGAAATATGTGAAGCTGTGTTGATTAGATTTGCATCATTTTAACCTGAACGATATATATATCGATTTTATTCATTTTTATAATAAATATCGAAAAGAAAATGATTTCGAATCAGATAATTTGAAAATATTATCATTTAAATATTATATTGATAAAGAGTATTCAATTTTGATTTAAAATTGAAGTAAAAGTGGGAATCGTTTTAAAACGAATTTATAAACAATTTATAAAATACGTTTTAAATGGAAATCAACGAAACATATATATAATATATATTATATATATTTAATGGCCTGAATAGAATGCGCCGCACTGCGATAGTTCGCGAATTTCGACCATTGACTTCGAGTTGATATTACGGGAGATCCGACCGTCGGATTCTCCTAAAACCAGATCCGTTGGGTTCGTATCGAGAAGAGCTTTCCAACGAATATAATAGATATGAAATCTAATAGTTGGATATGTAATTATGTCCAAATCAAATTTGGAAAAGGTCGCTGTAAGCGCAGTTTGATGACTGTTTATGGAAATCGACTGAATGGGCCTTAATAAAATTATTCAAAATATTAATAAATTGTGTAAGATCATAATAAATGATTTGGAAAGAATTGGGATGAAAAATTCCACATTTGAAAAGATAAAAATACATTTTTATCAAAATGAGCTAGTTATTAACTAGATTTGAAATCCAATAATTTTTAAATAAATAAATTGGATTTGTAAAGGGTTTTTAATATAAACAGAAATTTCCAATCTATAAATTGGAATGGATTTAAATAAAAATCCTCTTCAGGAGATTTCGATATTTGATTCCGTGACAATATGGATATTGTTGAGGAATTTCGAAGATAGATATATATCGCTATTCCCCATTTGATATGTGTTGGTTTCAGAATTTGATGTTGAATATAAGTCGATATAATTTCAATTCAGAGCCTTATATTTAATATTAAATTGGATTTTGGGTTTGTTGTGAATGGTTTCTTCAGTAACACTATTCTTATGCCCTCGGTGAAAAAATAAATCTTTTAATTAAGATTATGAGAGTTTCCAATTATATTTAGTAATTGGGATAAAATGAAATGTGAATTGGGTTTATTGTGAACTATGCTTTTAACAACATTTGTTCTTTAACTCGATTAACAGTGAAATGTGATTTGGAATTTATAAATCTTTTTATTAACATTAAATGGAAATTTTCCAAAGTAAAGTTTTCCAATTTAATAAAATAAATTGGGATTGAATGGAATTCGATTTGGTAATAATCGAAGTGAGCTTCTGTGGAGGAAGACTGTTAATATATATGAAATTTAAAAGGCTTTGTCGTCATTCCATTTATATTATTAGTCGGATATAAAAATTGATATCAATTATATTTTGATATGTTTTCCGTGAAGTTTCCATAATTAGTGGAATGTGATTATGGGTTTATCGTGAACTGTGTTTTAAATGACATTGGTTCTTGAACCCAGTTAAAGACAGGATTACATGTCTAACATTGTATTTCGAATTGTATTGTTGATCTCTGCTAAATATATTTTTTTTGCTGGGGGAGAATTTATTCTCTTTCTTAACACCCTTCTCTGAGACGTACGAGCTTAGAGGCTATATATCAGCAGAAATCAATGGTACGGTGTAGATTGTCGATGCGGCATGTTTGGGTTTCCAAAGTTAAATAATCATTAAAAAATGATTGTTGGAAGATTAAAACTAAGTGAAGTTTTAATGAATCTTTGATTAGATTGAAAAGGGAATGTGATGATTTAGTTATCAAATTTGTGAGATGATCGAGGATGGAGTACCACCAGTTGCATGGCGTGAATTTATTCTCTTGCTTAACACCCTTCTCTGAGACGTACGAGCTTAGAGGTTATATATTGATAGACATCAGTTGCATGGTGTGAATTGTCAATGTCGCATGCTGAGATGCAAATGATCAAGGCTTCTGTTGAAAAGCAAAGTCTTGTGGTTGATGATCAAAGCACGACTTTGAATAGCATAGCTTTGTGTATAGCATTAATTCGCGAGCCTCACACCTCGGTATGAGCCAAAAACGGGATAAGGGACCCAAGGAGTGTACGACGTTTCCTTCTAGCTATGGGTGGTGTTATGGTATGAAGCCCAGACATTTATTTATTTTTACCCATGTGGATGATGGATTGTGAGGCGCCTCAAATATATCGGTTACTACGGAGCCGATGGATCGGTCCTATAGGACCGGGAAACATGTGTTCAGGAATAACCAATCCACTAACGTAAGAATGGACCGGCCTTGGAGGATCCAAGGGTTCACTGCAGGGAACCCAGAGGCATTTGCTAGAGTGTCTCGAAGCCGGCGAGGAGTACTTTCCTTACCTCGACTCATGACGGAAATCCAATTTCCAATACGTGACGTTTCGGTTATAGTTGTAAAACCTAGTACGGCGACATAGTAGCATGGGATACTATGCCATCTATGATTGGTACATTTATATTTGAAGTGATTTTGACACTATATACTTATAGTAATATCAAAATGATTTGTTTTACACGTACCAATCATGTTTGGCTATTATAAGAGAAAACTCTATCCTCCGGCTTGCGTTGCATTGTGTGATGGGACCTGAGTCTTATAATAGCTTCATTTTTCAAAAAGCATTATGTTGTTTGTTATATGCACTGGTATTCTTGGGAGGAAACCCGTTCCGTGTTATACGGCGTGGTCCCTTGATTTACTCTATTTTTAAAGTAAAGTTTCAAATAACTGTTTTAGTTCTCTTTGGGTGCCCCTATTTTCCACACGGGCAGCAAGTAGTTTTAGTTTTGCAGATATTATTTTCATAGGATCCTGGATTTAGAGCTAGAGCTATATTCGAAAAGCTTTGTATCCGTGTATCTCTTTCGGTTGTATTATGTATTATTCCGCTGCTATGTAATGTATTTTAAATCTCTGATATTTTTTTGATGTATATTATTTATTCATACTCTGTTATATTCTTATACTCTGATGTAATTGTTGTAATAAGCAATGAAATGTTCTGTCGTTTACGTTCGAATTTGTCGTGTTCACAACTCAATCCGGGCTTTCCCGAAAGGGTGAGTTTGGGTCGTTTCACTAACCATCAGTCGCTCCTAACAAAATAGCAAAATGATGTTGGGGTTTTGTGCGCAGCGGAAGTTTGACAAAACGCCAAGAAAAATAGGATATTTTTCACCCAATCACTTGGATACGAATGTGATTGAAAAAAAACATAAATAATATCGGAAATATGAGCATACGATATTCCACCCAACCACCCTCTTTAATGATTCACCAAATAAAAAATTGTTTACAACCGATCTCAACTATCGTTACAAACAATCACAACTTGAACCAATAACATTATTGAGAAATAGGTAGAGAATATCTAATGGCTAAACAATTTGAGGAGAAAGATAATGAAGAACAATGGAAAATTTTCCACACCTAATGAAGATGTTACCTAGGCCTTTTATAGAGTGAATTGCTTCATACCCAAGTTTTCTTGACCTCCAAGTAAACTTGACACCCAAATTATCTTTATATATGTCATAAATTTATTTGGATAAGCATCAAATAATATTTGCCTTAAATATCTCTCAAGCATAGTTGTAAATCACTCCACAAAATCTGCATAGATAATTTGTTGCCCACAATTATGATTTGAGTATCACAAATTTCAACAAATGGAAGTGATCAGGGGCATCATATCACTGCCAAGATGACCAGCCAATTGAATGACAACCAAAATCAACATCCAAGAAGCCAAAGCCAACAAAAACAGAACCTTGCAAAGGTCTTCTGACATGAAATGAAGAGAAGGCAAACACAACGTAGAGCTTGTGGTAGATACCAAATTTCGTACCATACACATATGGCAAAGCCATCACAACTAGCACGTACAATTTCAAACAGAACCAAGGACATCATTGCAGAATTACATGGCAATAATTTCATAGAAGAGTAACAATGGTAGACGTTTGGACGAAAGAGACAACTACACCAATCACTGGTACAGACTTGCTGGCGATGGTAATGAGAGCAACTTGTGACAGCACACCCAACATCATCTGGCTCCTCACAACCAAGAAAACATATCCAAAAAGAAAACTTACAAATTTAAAGTACCCAAATCCAATAAGATGCAAACTAGATGGACCAAGAGCTCACAGACATAACAAAAGCTCACCAGAACACCATGCCGAAAATAAACCAAACCGCGTTCAATTGGAAGCTAGTCTCATTGTGACGAAAGGTAGATCGATGGCATGACATTAGAAGGTGAGAACGAAACTCCATGCAAGGCACAAGACAAGACGATCATCAGATCTGACATTCAAGCTAAAAGAACGCAAGGTAACTTAGATCTGAACACTGAAAATAAGGTTGGGAGGAACGCTTCTGAAAATCCCGAGGAAGTGTGAAAACTGGTACAGGAGAAAATGAAAAGATGAGAATGAAGAAGGAAAAGAGCGAAGAGAAGAAGAATAAAAGGGGAAGGAAGATTTAGGCGAATGGAGGAATCGTACTAGTCACCATTTCCAGAGAGGATAAAAGTGTATTACTGATAAGGAATATTTTTGAATTTTTGTGTTGTTATTAAAATAAGGTTGATTGAGAATCACTGTTTGAAGGATTAAAAATATTTCAAAGATTATTTCAAAGAGGTTTATAGAGTTATTTTGTTTACAACGATGAAGTAGTATAAATTTTGTTATTTTAAATATGCATGTTTTGAATTAAAGCAAGGAGAAATGTTCGTTTTACAAACATGTAGATATAAATGAGGTTGCATGTAATATTTAATACTTAAATGAGTTGAAAATGTTTTATTACATGTTTATATAACTTAGTAGAGTCTTTGCAATGTTAAATATAACAGGAATTTGTGAAAATGTTTTAGATATATGTTATTTTGTTTTCTAGTGCAAAAAATAAATTCGTAACATTTTGACAGTAAAAAGAATTTGCAACACTTGTTATTGTATGGATTCAAAACCCAATCGAAAAGTGGGATCTGGTAGTGGGAAAAAGGAGAAGTACATTCATTGTTTTTTCCTCATTCATTTTTTCTCTTCATTTTGAAGCCTTACCAGAGAAAAAAATGGCCTCTTCTCCCTTGAAACTCAAAATCTGAATCCTCTTTTAGAACTTAAA
The DNA here is from genome assembly GCA_030737875.1 of Allium sativum. Classification (NCBI taxonomy): domain Eukaryota; kingdom Viridiplantae; phylum Streptophyta; class Magnoliopsida; order Asparagales; family Amaryllidaceae; genus Allium; species Allium sativum. The sequence goes on from CM060916.1 coordinate 1,016,692,066, forward strand.
GAGAAGGATCTAATCCGTTAGCAAACAAATCTATGCAAATAAGCTACTCAAGTTAATTCTGAAATTGGGAGGAAGGAGGTTACTTTGAATGATTTGTTGTATGTCAAATTACCTTATCCATATAAGTTTCAAGTGTCTCAAGCTTCATTCTTGCAACTAGTTCGAGCCATATCTCTTCTAAAACTAAACAAGGAGCACTCATTCTTCTTGTTTAAACATTTATATGTGTTCACTCTGAGTTTTTGTGATGCAAAAGATAAGTTATAGTTCTTATTCTGTATAAGTTCTAGGTTTAGTGAAAATAGTGCCCGAGTTCAGCTTTGAGGCACTATATCTCCCTTAATTCATGTTGGTTTTGGGTAATTATTTTTCCAATATGTAATATGAGTGTTAGCCTTCATTCTTGTCAAATTTCAGTTCGTTTCGAGTTTGGGAAGTCAAGGAATCAAGTGCACGAACATAGAGTTGATACTGAATGGTTCAAACTGGGGATGTTGCATTCCCCAGGTCGATCTAGACCTCGTAGAGGTCCACTACAAGGTCGACTTGGAGGAGAGAAGAGGTAGACCTGGCCATTGCATATTGTGGCCAGGCTATTTGTTTTGTTCCAACGGTATTTGTTTTGGTGAATATATGATTTGAGTCTTAATCACTTCCAATGATTGACTTATAAGTGTTAAACTCTTATGAATTTCTATAGTCTTGATATATTCATTGACAAGCCTATACTTCTACGAGTTAGAATAATGGATTTTGTAGTTTTTGTGTGATTTCTGAGTAAATTTTCATGGGTTTTCTGAGATTTCTATGTATATGTGCATGCGATTTATAAATCGTTTTAAAAAGCGTTTATATTGATATATATTTTCGCTTTGTGGCATAGGATTTTTAGTGGATTTTTTACAAAAATAAAACTGTCTCAAGAATATCCTATATAGTACATATGATATTTTCCAATATATAATGATTTTCAAAGAAACAAGTCAAATGATTTCGAAATCGTTTCATGAACACATTTTATTTAATTCAAGTATATTTCTATATATAAAATCACATGATTTTTCATCCTTTGAGAAGGCAAGGTTATGACTAAACGATTTAGTAAATCTTGTGGTATAAGACACAATGATATATTATATCGGTTAATTCCAGAGTCGTTGGTTTAATCTATTTCTGTTTTTTAATGTAAAGTGGGCTGACTAGTAGTGAATTGATTAGTGAAACATGCGGTATGGGACATATTTGTTTCACTTTTCGAGTTATTATTTGGTAGTCTATGGTTCCAAATTTATATTATTCCTTTCTGATAGAAACAAATTATCATATCTATGTTTTGAATTAATTTAGAATTATGAGATTCTTGTTTTTATAAAAAGGAATTATGGTCTTAGCTGACATCACGTTTCACTTATCTTATTATTACTGGTATGTTCAAACTAGACTAACATATGTATTAATACTCTGGTTAGACGTAATTGTTTTAGGTATATCTATAGATTTGAGCCGCTCCGCTTTCACGCTAGCTTAACCTTTTTAGAGCTATTACCTGAGTCGTGTAGTTGAAGTTTAAATCATATGATGTATATTTATTTTGAGATTCATTGCCTTTATTTAATGATCCTTTGAACCACTCAAGGATGTACACATGTAATGTTAGGATTCCATTATATGCAAATAATTATAATATATTATGTGATCTGTTATATGTGTTTGTATTTATACTCCGTTCTGAATATGATCCTTAGATTTCATAATAAAATATTAGACATGAATTGAGTACATTGATCCATTTGATGTAAAAAAGAAAAATTTATGCATCCAATAGACCCATTCGATACTCGTTTAGTATAATACATAAGAATGATTGCCTTTAACTAGCAATATTCTCTGCTTCAATATGCAGTATTACTCAGTAATGCTCTTTATTAGGATAGTCTCAGGGTGGGGCAGTACGAAATGGAATCAGAGAAAAATTCAGAACAAAGTACAATAAATACAGAACATAACCATAATAGTACATGTTCACAACAATGAAGGGTAGCACTTGTGTCTACTTCCTTCATTTTCATTGTTATCCTTAACTCCTGTTCCTTATCATCCTAGTCTCGAGTAAATATTAGCTTTTGGAATAAGTCTAGGAATGTATTTCATTCTGTAGTATTCCATGTGTTTAGCCCAGTTGTCTGTAGATTATCCTTGTAGAAATTTCCATCTTCCTAAATTCGTCCGTTGTTTGTAACCCTAGGTTCAAAATTTTGATGAACTGGAAATCTGATCCTCTTGAGTATAGTTGATAGTTGAGTTAAATAAGTGATTTAGGATTGGTAAATAATTCAAATCCATGATAATAAAACTTAAATTCATATTGGGATAAAAGTGTTCTAATATGAGACCAATCAGAGTTGCGCTGCGAAAAATAGAGAATTGTTTCGGTTGAGCTAAATCTAATATAGTTATAAGTGGGATTAAAGGACAAAATGTAGATAATTAAATTATAATTAAGAACTAAGTGAGGGTTGAAAATAAAAAAATGATTAATTGATGAGACTTAGTGTTTGGTTATATTTATTTACAAATAAATTAAGAGTATCTAAGATATAAATTAAATACGACCATGAAAAAACTTAAAAATCTATGCATATCTTTTGTATTGAATTACCGATTGGGTATTTTAAGGTATTTGATCGATATGTCTGATCAACGTTATCGACAATCATTTCTTGAACACTTAAACAAGACGTTCGAATAGATTATTTTGAGTAATAAAGTAAATTTTGGGAAAGAGTATTGTAAAAAATCCGTGTAAGGATAGTGTTAAACCACTATATGAAACAATAATGGTAGGAAGGATGGCGAGGCAATACAATACTAAATCAACTTTGCAGCCAAATAAGAAGGAGGATCATTATAAATTTGGAGGTTTTATTCGAAACAATAAGCGAAAAATGTATTTTGAAAAAAATTAAGAGAAATAGTTCATGTGTTTTTGTGTATATAGAGTTGTTTTAAGTAAGTATTTATCTTGAATATGAGTAATATTTTCAATACACCCACATTCTTGAGTTTAAAAGATGATTATAGCCCTTAAGAAGTGAGTAATAAACGAAATTGTGCAGCTTTTGATTCTGTAGTCAAAATAACAACCATTGTTTGGGTAATTAGTACAAATTTATTGGCATGGCAGTGTTAATCACAAATAGAATATGGGGAAAAGATGACTGTATATTCCAATTATATGCTACATGAAAGATATGTTATAATAATTTTGGCCGTCAATTTCTAACACAACCAGTAACCCGTACGACAAAAAACCTGACCCGAGCCATTTATAAACGGGTCAATTTCGGGTCAACCCGCTCTGACCCATTTAATAAACAGGTTAACCCGACCCGACCCGTGAACCCGTTTCTGACCTATCATGACCCGATTAATATAAAACATATTTTTATTACACTACAATCTACAAAACGTAGGCCCAGCCCAGTCTACTATCCATTTGCCGCTTTACCTTAATTTACCAGTTATCAAGCCGCCACTCATTCATCCATTCAAATTTATGTGGTTCTACCTCTTTACTGACTCACTCCTTCACGTTTTCATGTTTTTTCCCACATTAAAAATTTTACATTTTTATTCTCATCTTAGCTTGCAACAAGTGAATGACGACAACACCCTTCTTTCATGTTTTCATCTTTTTATACAAATATTTTTCTTAATGGGCTACACGAATCAAACCCGAAACCTGCACGATTATAAACGGGTCAACCCGAAATCGACCCGTTTAATAAACGGGTTGAGCTGACATGACCCGAACTCAACTCGAACACGATTTGACACGACCTAAACCCGACCCAACCCAACCCATTGACAGCCCTAATAATAACTAAAATCTTTTATGTATATTATTTGAATAAGAATTAAATCTTTCATAAATTGAATATTTAGGATTTTAAACTTTATTGTTCTAAGTTTAGTAAATTGGTAATGATTGTTAAAAGTTTTAAACAATATATGTTTGATTACTTAAACTAATTTTTTTCTAAGGAAATAAATTTAGGTTGAGTTATAAGAAATAATACATATAAATATGTTATCCTAAGAAAATTGCAAGGATGCAATTTCATTTTAAGGGGATCTGTAACAACCCAAGGTTAACAGATAATAACGTGTTTTGAAATTCGGAATCTGAGAAATACAAGTTCTAGAACTAAACACGTATACTTACGTAAGTTGAGAAAATAGAAAACTGCGATTCTATAAGAAATAGCGCAGATTGAAACAAAATTGAATTCAATAATATAATAATTTATTTCAATCTATGTTTCTAAGTAAATTCAATACAAAGATAAAGGTGAGGAAAACTTATAAATTGTGGTTAAATGACTCATTTTGTCAAATGTAATAATTGATAAATTATTGCATAACAACCAATTTGAATGCTGAAAATATAAAATATTGATTTGAAATCAATATTTAAGTGTTAAATATTTTCAATATGCGTTATTAAGTTGGTTAAAATAAATAAATGAGTCAAAACTGAAAAATGTAAAGTTGGGCTTGTAATGAAAACCATATGCAAAAACGATCAAACAAATTATAGAGCAACAACCTAATATTGATTTGTGTCTTCAAGAAATAATTTTGTGAATTATTGTTAAAATGAGTTTTTCTTATAATGACAACAATATTTGTTAATTTTTGTGTTGTTACTAAAATAAGGAATATGAATATTTATTGAGAATCAATGTATGAAGGATTAAAAATATTTCAAAGAGGCTTGAAGAGTTATTTTGTTTACAACAGTGAAGTTGTATAAATTTTGTTATTCTTAATATGCAAGTTTTGAATTAAAGTAAGGAGAAATATTCAATTTACAAGCGTGTAAATATTATTGAGGTTGCATATGAATTAAGATTTAAATGAGTTGAAAATATTTTATTACATGTTTGTATAACTTACAATGTTAAATATAACAGGAATTTTTGAAAATGTGTTAGATATTGTTATCTTGCGTTCTAGTGCAAAATAAAAATATGTAACAGTTTGACAATTAAAAGAATTTGCAATACATGTTATTAGGTTAATGGATTCAAAACCCAATCCAAAAGAGATATCTAGTAATGGAAAAATGGAGAAGTACGCTCATTATTTTCTCCTCATTCATTTTTCCTTTTCTTCCTGAAGTTTTACTAGAGAAAAACAATGGCCTCTTCTCCCTTAAAATCCAAAATCTAAATCCTCTTTCAGAAATTAAAGAGAAGAGAAAAGGGCTAATCTATCAAAAAAAAAATCTGTGCGAACAATTTACTCAAATTATTCTAGAAATTGGGAAGAAGTAGGCTAGTATAAATTATTTACTACATGTCAAATTTTCTTATCCAAACAAGTTTCGGGTGTCTCAAGATTCCTGTTTGCAGCTAATTAGGGACAAATCTCTTTTAAAACTAATCAAGGTGAGTTTCTACACTCACTCTTCTAGTTTAAACTTTGATATGTATTCGACCTGAGTTTATGTGATGTAAATTGTAAGTTAAACTAGCAATTCTAGGTAAATTCGGAGTTTAGTGAAAACAGTGTCAGGGTTCAACTTTGATGCACTATATCTCCCTTAATACACACTGGTTTTGTGTAATTCTTTTTCCAACATATAGTATGAGTTTTAGCCTTCATGCATGTCAAATTTAGTTGGTTTCAAGTTCGAATAGTAAAGGAATCAAGTGCATGAACAATAAGTCAAGACTAGACTGTACAACCTGGGGATGTTGTGTGCACCCGGTCAACTTGGACCTTCTACAGGTCGACCCTGGGGTCGACCTATAGAAGAAAAAGGTCGACTTGACCCCATATTATAGCCAGGCTATTTCTTCTAGTCCAACAGTATTCATTTTGATTAATACAGGTTTGGGAGCTTAATTTTTAGTCTTAATTGCTTTTGATGATTAACTTATAAGCATTAAACTCTTATGAATTTCTATGGTCTTGATTCATTCATCAAGCCAATACTTCTCCAAGTCCGAACCATTGATTTTGTAGTTTTTATTGTGATTCCTGAATAAATTTTCATTTGTTGTTTTCATGAGTTTTTCAAGATTTATGTGTGCACGTGCATGCAATTTATAAACTGTATTAAAATGCACATATATGTACACATATATGCCTTAGGACAAAGGATTTTTGATACTTTTTTTTATAAAAGTTAAACCATCTCAGGACTATTCTATATATGATATTTTCAAATATATAAAGATTTTCAAAGAATTAAATCAAATAATTTTGAAATTTTTTCATAAACTTGTTTTGTTAATTTCAATTATATTTCTGTATATAAAAGCGCATGATTTTGCACCCTTCGATAATGCGAGGTTGTGATTAAACAATTTCCTCGTGGTATGACACATGAAGTTAAATCATATCGGTTACACTAAGGCTCGTTGATTGAAGCTATTTTTGTTTTTTCTTATGAAGTGTGCTGAATTGTAGTGAATCTATTAGTGAAACAAGCGGTATTGGACGTATTGATTTCACTTTTTGAGATACTATTTGGAAGTTTGTGACATATTATTTGTTACATCGGTACTTTCTTTTGAGGAAATTCAGGCCCATAGGGTCTTATATATGCATGTACTTGGTCGTTGGCCAAGACACACTCGACCGGGGGTTGTAGTGTTGGCTGTTCGGATTCACTTGGTTGGGGACCTAGTTACACTCGATCGTAGGTCATAGTGTTGCGCGCCTGAATACATATATAGTACTTGGAAAAGCTCTTGGAGCTACATCTTCTATGCACGTACAATTTATTGATTTAGGATACACTTTATGATGATTATAATGATTTTATATCTCTTTGCTGCTTTTGATCCAATTTCTAAGAACTTGATATTTACAGAATTTCTTTCTATAGTTGAGAACTAGCTATCTTGAGGCTCCTATAGTTGAGAGATATCTTAAGGCTTATATACTAGAGGGTTATCTTAAGGCTTTCACACACACACACACACACACACACACACACACATATATATATATATAGTGATATACAGAGAGTTTTTTCCAACCATTATACTTTTTTAATGGCGACCTCTGTTCCATTAATTAACACATGATTTCCTCCATGTTCTCAACCTCCTCCTTCTTCATCGGAAAAACATCAATCTTCATCATCTACATCTAAACTGCATCAGAATCCTAATATCAGTACAAATGCTAATAGCAAGCAAGATCTATCTGCTCGAAGGTTGAACTATGTGAAGCCCTCAACTGAATATGTTTTTATTTCGGAATTTTTTATAATAAATCAGAAGAGGCTTGGATTAACCCCATAGCATTGATTCCAATCCATTTTAGATTATCCTCTATCGAGCTTAAGGATTTTAGTTCGAGGGTTTGGAAGCCATTGGGTGATTTTCATATTCATGTCTCTCCTTTTTATGAATTTGCAGTTCAGTTCGAGAACAACTCCGATTTCTCTCGCATCCTAAAAGTTCTACTTACTCATATTTTGGTAGGCTTCTTCTAATAGAAGCATGGTATCCAGGATATGATTTCACAAAAAAAATAGAGTGATGAGGTTCAGATCTGGATTAGACTTATGGATCAACTTATGGAGCTATGGACTAAGGGTGTCATTTAAATGATTGCAAGCTTTATTTCAAAGCCAATATTAATTGATGAGAATACTGCAGAAAAAAGGTTTACTAAGTATGCTAGGGTTCTTATTTCAATTGATACTCAAACGGATTTAAAAGCAAAAATTCCCATTTTAATGCATAATGGTATTAAAAACAATATAGCATTGGAATATGAGTATGTGTGTGACAACCCGGAATTTTGGAACCAATTTAAAAAAATTATTTTAGAAATTTTAGTGAATTTTAAATATTTAAAATAAATTATTTTAAATAATAATGACTAAAAATTTATTTTTATCGAAGTTAGAACGAATAAATTTATTTCAATTTTAAAAGGAGTTAGAAATAGCACGGCAGTTTGAAATTTTGAATTCGAACTTTGACTGACTGTACAGGATGCAAAATAAATCGGATTTTAGTGAAACCAAAAATATTTAAATCTATTTAAAAATACCTTTCCAACGAATCCAAAAAATTGAAATTTCATAGCGGAAATCAAAAGTTATAGTCAGTTGAATATTCTGAATAATCGCTGTAGAATTTAATATAATATATAGCCCGTATAAAGAGCCGTTTTGCAAACGACCTCCGTTTTCGACGAAACTGCTTTGGTTGGATGCGGAATGTCAAATTATTGCAAGATTCCAATTTTCATAATTTTTGGAATTAATATGTGAGCGCAGTAAATATAAACGTGTTTTGTCAATTTCAGTCGATTTGGATCGACTAGAAAATGACCATTTTTTAAATGGTCTCCAAATTCGATGAAATTAATTTTTTAGGACCATATCGTCAAAATATAGCAAGATTTATTTTTCTGGAATTTTTGGAGTTAGTATGTGGCCCCGGTAAATTAAAATGTACATCCAAACTAAATAATTAAAAGTTTTATATTTTAATTTAACGAAAAACATATCGTAATGGTCGAATTGGGTTACAAAACATATTCCATTGTGTCCGGAATGGGGATATTTAGCAGGGGGCGTCATTCGTTGGGTTCGATTCAGAGTTCGTGGCAGTAAACATGAATTATCGGAATTAAAGGAATAATTAAAATATAAAATACACTATATAAATACGGATGGATTACATAACCCTAATCTGTGTACTAGGGCACCTCCAGTTCAAGGAAGTGGGCGATTAAAAGCTCCCAAATTAAATGATTAAACTCTCCTTCCTTTTATCAAATTAATTTATGAAAGTAAAACAAAAATTGGAGAGCGTTCCAAGCTCTTCAGATTGGTATGGCGATGATCGGTTTACGAGCGATGTAGAGGCGGAGGAGGCACTGCAAAGTGGTGAAGTTCGCAATCCTTTTCTGACGCAAGGAGATGATCGGAGTCGCCATGGTCACGGGCGATGGGGGAGGAGGGTTTGGACTCTGACGGGGTGGTGCAAGATCGACAGTCAGTATCTTCCTGACGGTGCAACAGGCAAAGGAACGATTTGAGGATGGGTTCAATTTTGGGAATGGGTCTGTAGCAAATCAGCAGTGAAGGGTAAATAAGTAAAAAAAAATAGATAATTATATTTAATCATATTAGAAATGTAATTAACGCTTGAAATATTCATATCTTATTCAAACTGAATCAGAATTTGACGAGAACCGTTGGAACCGTAAATTCAAACACTACATGTGGAACAGATCGGAACAGATTTGGAGCTGACTGTAAATTCAGAAGGAATAAAACACACTGTGAGATTTCTTTTTAAATTTAAAATTAATTATTATTTCGTTGAGGAATTTAATTATATATACATCGTTAAAAATTCAGTTGTATATCGTATGTGATGTGAATTGATTTATTTGTTGTGATGATACATTGGATGAAATTGGATTGATTAGGAATTGTTAATCACATAATAGTTAGATTTGTTTTACAATAAAAATTCTCTTTTTTATTGTAAACATGTTAATCACAAAATTGCCTGATTCTGTTAATTTAAACATGGTCATGATTAGCGATGTAGAAAATATGATTCTGTTAATTTAAACATTGTCATGTTAGCGATGTAGAAAATTTGATTTTGTTAATTTAAACATTTTCATGTTAGCGATGTAGAAAATATGATTCTGTTAATTTAAACATTGTCATGTTAGCGATGTAGAAAATATGATTTTGTTAATTTAAACATTGTCATGTTAGCGAAGTAGAAAATATGATTTTGTTAATTTAAACATTGTCATGTTAGCGACGTAGAAAATATGATTTTGTTAATTTAAACATTGTCATGTTAGCGATGTAGAAAATATGATTTTGTTAGATTAAGCATTGTCATGTTAGCGACGTAGAAAATATGATTTTGTTAGTTTAAACATTGTCATGTTAGCGGCGTAAAAAATATGATTTTGTTAATTTAAACATTGTCATGATTAGCGATGTAGAAAATTGATTCTGTTAATTTAAACATTGTCATGTTAGCGATGTAGAAAATATGGTTTTGTTAATTTAAACATTGTCATTTTAGCGATGTAGAAAATTTGATTTTGTTAATTTAAACATTGTCATGTTAGCGATGTAGAAAATATGATTCTGTTAATTTAAACATTGTCATGTTAGCGATGTAGAATATATGATTTTGTTAAATTACAATTATCATGTTCAACAAATTAGAATTATTAAATTCAAATTGTCATGTTTAACAAATTAGAATTGTTAAATTATGTTAACGTTAAAATTTACATTTTTATCATATATATATATATATATATATATATATATATATATATATAGAAAGGATTAAAAATGTTCATTTGTTTTGAAATAGAGATATGTTAACAATAAATTATTCTTTTACTTGTCATTAGAATACATAAAAAAAGTGTACAAATAAATTATTCTTTTATTTGTCATTGGAATACATAGAAAAGTTTAACAATAAAAATTTACATTTTTATTGTATGTAAGAAGTAATGAGAAATGATCATTATTTGAAATAGAAAAGTTCAGCATAAAAATTTACATTTGTTAATGTAAAATGAATCATTAAAAAGATTTATCATTTGATAAAATATGTTAACATAAGAAATTACGTTTGTTAATGTAAAATGAATCATTAAAAAGATGTATCGTTTGATAAAATATGTTAACATAAGAAATTACAATTGTTAATGTAAAATGAATCACTAAAATGATGTATCGTTTGATAAAATATGTTAACATAAGAAATTACATTTGTTAATGTAAAATTGTGTGAACAATAAAATATTCTTTTATTGTATGAATATGAAATGTAGAAATCATATAGAAAATAAATATCTTTTTATTGTATTGACTATTTGGATTGTGCTCGACCAGTTTATGAGCAAAATATGTTTTTACATTTAACATTGGGTTGGGAAAAATACATGTGTGCCAACACCTTGTGAAACACTTCACGATTTGACTATAAGGTGGTTAGCGATGTTGTTTATTTCAAAATTAATGAATGATTTTGGAAAGTGATTTCTTAAGTAAAAAGAATAGTATTTTCGATTTTGGATAATGAATGTTTTATAAAACAGAAAGGAGTTCGAGGACTATACCCGATGATTTCGAAATGATTTGGAAGTAGAAGTCTATACAGATTTTAAAGTACTTGTGATTATCATATTGTGAAATGATTTTCCCTACTTCGGGATATAAAATGATTTAGCTAGTATGTGGATGAAGATGCGGGTGACCCGAAATTGACTAACAGTGCAAGGGCGTGCATGTCTTCCCCAATTGGTGGGATGGTGTATTGTCAGTGTAGCCATTAGGTGCATATATATATATACATACATACATACATACATATATATATATATTGGTTCGGTTAGGGTGCGTATTGCCCGGTCCTGAGGGAACATGACCGATATTTAGTTGCATACTTGTTTATATACATTGTTACCTTTTGGAATTCATATTTCCAAATGATTTGTTTTGAAGTCCCAAAGTGAAATCTACTTTATTATAAAACTAGATATGTATTTCAAATGATTTGAAATAAAAGAAATTGGGAAATAAAGTCCAAAGAAATAATTTGGAATTCATATTTCAAATGAGTCGACCCCAGGGTCGACCTGGGGGTCGACCTGCCTGGTCGGACCCAGGCAGCCTGGTGCACCTGTTTTGCTGTTTGGCTCTGTTTTGGAGGCTTGTGACGATTTTTGAGGGTTCAGATCTATCCTAGGGTTTATCCTACGGCCTAAACTACTCCTAATCTCTATAAAAACTCCCTAGGACCTAACCTAAATCACTCAAAATCAATCTAACAACGAAGTGCTGCCCAATTATCTCTTGATCATGGCCTCCATTCCCAAATTCAAGGGCTTATGCTTGCAAACTAGATTCAATACGAAGGTGCAAGCTTTCTACACCAAATCAAGAGTTTTGATCATCGTCTCAACATGGATTCTACGACAAGACGATTCATGCTCCTAAATCTCTAAGCCACGCTAAGTAAGTTCTAGCTACTTCGAGATGTTAATGGTAGTTTAATCATGGCATGGAATAAAATGTGGTTAAACATGAATGTTATAACCTATGCGAGCCTAGTTTGCTCCTTTTTCATGAACATATGACTTTGGGTTATGTTTTAGCGATTAAACCATGCTATTCATGTTGCATTGGACTTAGTTTACCATGCAAGATTGGACCTTTACTTGTAGTATGATAGCATGAACACTTAGACAAACTTTGACTTGTGAAATAGTTGCATAAATTGGACTTTGGGGCTTATGCATGTAAATGAAACCAACTTATGATGTCATGTTTATGTAAGGTCAAATCCCGTTATGATAATATGCAAGTTTGTGGCCAAATTTCCTATGATAATATGCAAGTTTGTGGCCAAATTTCCTATGATAATATGCAAGTTTGTGGCTAAATCCTTTATGACATTATGCATGCTTGTGGCCAATCCCCTTTTATGTTATGCATGTTTGGAGCCAATCCCTTTTGTGGCATAGTGCATGTTTTGGGTCTACATGTAGCCATAGTATACCTACTATGTTGACTCGCTTTTACTCAAGTGAAAACACGATTTTGGGGTAGTTAGACAAACGCGAACGTGACGCGAAAACTTGACTTGAATGTGGCACGAAAACTTGACATGGGGTTGCATGAAAATGTGACACTCTTGAAACACTTAAACATGAACATGACACGTATGAAAACATGGAACTTGGGGCTAGACACGTATGGGTTGTAGGTGTAATATGACACTAGACCAAACATGAAAGTGGCCAACTCGAGGTTGGGTTGAGTTTGTAGCATAAATCTACCCGGACCCGCCCGGCTTAACTAGTGGCTACAAACAATAGGATCCAATGTGAGAAGTTGGTCATGTCGCGCTTAAGACCCGAGGTTAGACTAGGTTGTGGTGTAAAACTACCCGGACCCGCCCGGCTTAACTAGTAACCACAACAAAGTCTAATGTGAGAGGTTGAGAGTGCATTAATTAAATTAATGCCACATGATAAGGTTAAGTAAGTTTGACTAATGACACTTAATCGATATGACACGAATGGGTATGTTAAGTGGGACCGGGCTTGATTTCTTAATGACACTTAACCATACAAGACAATTAGGGGTTGGGGTTAAGTAATTCATGCTTAACTAATCCGACTTGGTAATTAGATGGGGTTAAGTAATTTAGACTTAACTAATCTAAACACGGTAATTAGATGGGGTTAAGTAACCTACACTTAACTAATCTAAACACGGTACTTCGATGGGGTTAAATTAAACACTTAACCAATCTAAACTTGGTAATTCAATGAGGTTAAGTAGCCAATACTTAACCAACTTAACAAGATAATTTAATGGGGTTAAGTAAATTATACTTAACCAATTATACATGATGATTTGATGAGGTTAAGTAACCTATACTTAACCAATCTAATATGCGGACCTGATAGGGTTAAGTCATAAGACCTTTTAAATATACTTAACCATTATAATACGATTAGTGGATGGGGTTAAGTTAACCTATACTTAACCAATTCGACTCGATAATCCGATGAGGTTAAGATAATCTGTGCTTAACCAATCTAACACGATAACCTGATAGGGTTAAGATAAACAAGTACTTAACCAAATTGACTTGATTGAATATGGTTAAGTCATGAGCTTCTTGGTATACTTAACCAACTTGTAGGGCTAGGTCTTGGACTTGAATACTTAGCCAAGCTTGACATGATTCATAGGCGGGCTAAGCCATGAACTTGAATAACAACACTTAACCCAATAAGCAAAACCCTAGTAGAGGAACTAGGTAGAAAATCGTAGTTAATCAAGGGTAACGGGGAAATAAAGCTAAGTGGTAAATCTTAGTTAAGTGTAACTAAGTAATAATTCTTAGCCAAGGACATGGGACTAGTTCATGAATAGATGAGTAACCCGGTACGGTAGGTCATCGCTTAAAACACGAGGAGGAGCAAATTATCTGACTTAGATAAAGGCTCCAACGAACTGGGTGACGAAGCGGTAGCTTCGGGGGACGTGAGGGTACTCTTGGTATCCCTCTGTGAGGTGGAAGATGGTCCATGAAACCCGGCCTCACAGGGGTTAAGGTCTGCGGTAGAAGAGCCAAGAGTATGCCTTGGTTGCTATGCGAGCGACCTAAAGACTGGGATGGATTAGCGTGGAGTCGACGATACTTGATTTTTCCCTGGATAGCACGTCGCCGACTACCTACCATCTTTAGTCAATCGTGTACGAACGGAAAGGCAGGGAACCCCCAACAGACCATGTTCTTGCTATCGAGTCATGGGTGAGGTTGGCCCATAGGAAAGTGGGGCTATAGTGGGGCCGGGATGTGGTTCTCATACATGATTTTTCTTGGATTGCCTTTCAGTAGTTGAGGGAGGGGTCACGTGGGACCATAGCCACGAGTACAAAAACAGACCTTGATATCTGCATCAGCAGACGACTTAAAGCTCCCGACCGAGTTTCGTATCTCTTGATTTGCCCTGGCACGGAACTCGGATGGCACATTGAGGAACATGTGCGTCTAGACATGGAAAACGATTCACGATACATACGCGGGATAAAGGGCGCGGTTGACGGGTGGCATAATCCCTAGTGGCCCTAGGTGGCTTGAACCCAAACCGAGACACGGAAACGTTCATTAGGTAGCATAATCCCTAGTGGTCCTAGGTGGCATAAATCCTAAGTGAACACGCGATAGTTCATGGTAAGAAAACATAACCAGATCAAGGGTAGCAGTCCAAAACAACTTCAAGGATAAAATGGTACTACGTTGAGGTGGTATAGATTTACATGGTAAAGCCCGTACGGCCTACGGCAAAGGACTGAACTTATACACGGAAAGAAACATACGAGTTGGGAAAACCTACATATGCTATATATTAGGTTGACATGGACCATTATATGACATTGGGCAAGGGACATTCATAGTTAACACATGGCGCGGGTTGGGATACTAGTACGAGAGGTGCAGAGCAAATATACATGTTAGAACCATGAGAAATATACATGATAGGTACCGTATGATGTTATACAGGATAGATACCTTGGGATAGTATACTTGATAGAAACCTGACGATGTGATACCTTGATTTATCATGACACCGTAGTTTATCATGATATCTTAGTTTACCTTGCTATAGTAGTTCATCCAGTTGTCTTGGTTTAGCTTATCTATCTTGTTTTCATCCTTATGTTTACTTTCAGTTTATGCATGTCATGTTACCTTTACCTATTTTTATACTGGAAGTAGATAGGGCTTACCAGTCTTTATGACTGACCCCGTTTTCTTTCGCCTCTTTGTCTTCCGTTCCCCCCCAGGTTTTCAGGGAGGAAATGCTGTTGTTTAGTTCGTACTTCCTCTGCTTGAAGGTCATCATGCATGGCTTGGACTTTTCTTGGCTATGGCTACCTTACTGTTTTATTTGGGGAATAATTTATGAAAAGGTTTTATGCTTCTTTACTATTGCAAGACAGGTTTTGATGTATTCTGATGTAAAAGGCTTTAGACCTTATTTTATAAGGTAATGAAATTTTTTTTACTTCCGCTGTTTTATATATATGTTCTGTCTTGTAATATTTCTGTGCATGTTTACCTCGATAACGCTTCACCAAACCTAGTGCATTCCCTTTGTGAGTGACCCTAGCGGAGGTGGGGTGTTACATTTGGTATCAGAGCAGAAGGTTACCGGACTGGGCAAAAGTTTTTAAAACCTTCTGAAAACTATTTGAAAAACCGTTTACAAAGAAGCATTTTTCAAGAAAAGTTTTTGAAGGCTATTCCCCAAAAGCCATTAGCACTGTCCTTTGTTTCCTTGATCGAATCTCTTTTCCTTTCTTCCCTCCATCTGTAGTCACAGTAGTTCTAACTGTGACTAATCTTTTTCTAGACATGTAGGTGTTTTCCGTACGATGGAGGTGGTTCTCGAGAGACTTGTTGCCGCGGTACAAGGAAGGATAATAAGAGTAAGGATAAAGAACGCGAGCCTAAGGATAAGCAACTTGTTGGTATGGCTTGGTCCATCAAGGAAGATAAGGACGAGATCAGCGAGAGGGCAATTGTATGCTCTCATTTCTAGCGTACCTAAGAGGAATGGTACCGTTTCTGTTAAAGGCTTAGCCTTTCTTTTCTATCATCCCGTCCAGACTTTGTAAGGATCATCGTATCATTTAAGTCTGCTTGGATAGTTGAGTCTCTGCACCTTAGTACTAGCATGGTAGAGGATCCCAGTTTTTGTCCCAAAAATCTGGTTGGAGAGTTGGTCCATTTCTTCATGACTTGTTTGGATTTGAGAATGACATGTCTCGGCTACGGATGGATTCTAGGGATAAAGTGGCACCCAATAAGGGGTGCCATTCTCGGTTTTGGAAAGAGGGTAATTAGACTCTCGACTCACCATGGTGATACCCTCGAAGTCTCGTGTAACCTTTTGGGTTCTGTCATGGTTAGTTACCTAGAATCTCGGGGTGCAGTTGTTGGTAATCCGTTCGAATAGAATTCGCCGCTAAGGCGGATGGTTCGTTTCGCTTATGCATGAGATATGGGAATCACCCTAGTAAGTACTCTTGGCAACATGGATTGGCATCGGCAAACGAGATCCAGAATTCCCTAGTGAATTTTGGAGAGCTTGCATGAGTAAGTGGATACGTTTGAGCCAAGTATACTAGGGAAAGGATAAGTGAAAGTGGAACGAGAGGCGACAGTGAAAAGAGTTCCGACTCATACCTTGGAAATAGGAATCAAGGAGCTACGAAATCATGAAGTCAAAGGCGGTCAAAGCACAATGGAATTAAGCTTATGGAAATGCAGCTTAGACGCGCGCGTTATATCTCTTTTTAGGAAGATACCTTTGATCTCTGGTTCTCCTGTAGAACTTACTTGCATGCTATCGCTTGGTGGATATCCTCTCGACCCTGTTTCTGTTGTAAACCCCGTAAGGAGTTTATCTTGCTTATCTCCTTGATCCTATCTTGAGTACCTTAGGTAGAATCCTATGGATGTAAACATGTATTTGAAACATGTTATGATTGATATGGTTGCAAATGGTTGCAAGTGGTTGCTCGTGGATGCGCGAATACACATTAGATACTAGATTGACGCGGTCATGATTCATGTTGCATATGCACGAGTATTTATACTTGTTTATGGATGAAATTGAATGTGTTATCATGCGGATGTTGCATATGAATGAATGTTTGTGCACGCATATAGTACTTATATGACTAGGACTATTTGCATACATGTTGGACTCATGGCACTAAACATATTTTGCATTAGAAAGATCATTCAGGCCTGATCATTAGCATTAGCTAAGGAGCATATACACACACGTTTTGCATATGTTCATATGGCATTAGAAATCGTCTAAGGACAATGGTTGCATGTGGATGATGTTTTGAGTAGATGGATGATGGATGGTAGGATGCGTTCTTCCTAACTTGGAGATTTCGGGGACGAAATCCTTAAAGGAGGGGAGAATGTAACAACCCGAATTTTAACAACATGTTAAGACAAGAATCAAGGCAGAATTAAATGTTAAAATCTGAATCAGGGAAAACGGGTTGCGCCATTGCGTTCGTCTCGGAAAAATGCGCGAAATAGAGTCCGAAATTTTGTAAATCGGAGTCCGTATGGCTGAGATATGGCCTTCGGAAGTTTCACGAAAAATCAGAATTCAAAACAGATTTCAAAAACACAAAAATCAGGTTAGGCGGGAAAATCCCGCCAGAACCAGGTCGACCTGGGGGTCGACCTAGTGGGGACCAGGTTGACTATAGAGTCGACCCTAGGATCGACCTGGGGGTCGACCTGCCTGGTCGGACCCAGGCAGCCTGGTGCACCTGTTTTGCTGTTTGGCTCTGTTTTGGAGGCTTGTGACGATTTTTGAGGGTTCAGATCTATCCTAGGATTTATCCTACGGCCTAAACTACTCCTAATCTCTATATAAACACCCTAGGACCAAACCTAAATCACTCAAAATCAATCTAACAACGAAGTGCTGCCCAATTCTCTCTTGATCATGGCCTCCATTCCCAAATTCAAGGGCTTATGCTTGCAAACTAGATTCAAGACAAAGGTGCAAGCTTTCTACACCAAATCAAGAGTTTTGATCATCGTCTCAACATGGATTCTACGACAAGACGATTCATGCTCCTAAATCTCTAAGCCACGCTAAGTAAGTTCTAGCTACTTCGAGGTGTTAACGGTAGTTTAATCATGGCATGGAATAAAATGTGGTTAAACATGAATGCTATAACCTATGCGAGACTAGTTTGCTCCTTTTTCATGAACATATGACTTTGGGTTATGTTTTAGCGACTAAACCATGCTATTCATGTTGCATTGGACTTAGTTTACCATGCAAGATTGGACCTTTACTTGTAGTATGATAGCATGAACACTTAAAGTCACTTTGACTTGTGCAAATAGTTGCATAAATTGGACTTTGGGGCTTATGCATGTAAATGAAACCAACTTATGATGTCATGTTTATGTAAGGTCAAATCCCGTTATGATAATATGCAAGTTTTGGCCAAATTTCCTATGATAATATGCAAGTTTGTGGCCAAATTTCCTATGATAATATACAAGTTTGTGGCTAAATCCTTTATGACATTATGCATGCTTGTGGCCAATCCCCTTTTATGTTATGCATGTTTGGAGCTAATCCCTTTTGTGGCATAGTGCATGTTTTGGGTCTACATGTAGCCATAGTATACCTACTATGTTGACTCGCTTTTACTCAAGTGAAAACACGATTTTGGGGTAGTTAGACAAACGCGAACGTGACGCGAAAACTTGACTTGAATGTGGCACGAAAACTTGACATGGGGTTGCATGAAAATGTGACACTCTTGAAACACTTAAACATGAACATGACACGTATGAAAACATGGAACTTGGGGCTAGACACGTATGGTTTGTAGGTGTAATATGACACTAGACCAAACATGAAAGTGGCCAACTCGAGGTTGGGTTGAGTTTGTAGCATAAATCTACCCGGACCCGCCCGGCTTAACTAGTGGCTACAAACAATAGGATCCAATGTGAGAAGTTGGTCATGTCGCGCTTAAGACCCGAGGTTAGACTAAGTTGTGGTATAAAACTACCCGGACCCGCCCGGCTTAACTAGTAACCACAACAAAGTCTAATGTGAGAGGTTGAGAGTGCATTAATTAAATTAATGCCACATGATAAGGTTAAGTAAGTTTGACTAATGACACTTAACCGATATGACACGAATAGGTAGGTTAAGTGGGACCGGGCTTGATTTCTTAATGACACTTAACCGTACAAGACAATTAGGGGATGGGGTTAAGTAATTCACGCTTAACTAATCCGACTTGGTAATTAGATGGGGTTAAGTAATTTAGACTTAACTAATCTAAACACGGTAATTAGATGGGGTTAAGTAACATACACTTAACTAATCTAAACACGGTACTTCGATGGGGTTAAATTAAACACTTAACCAATCTAAACTTGGTAATTCAATGAGGTTAAGTAGCCAATACTTAACCAACTTAACAAGATAATTTAATGGGGTTAAGTAACTTATACTTAACCAATTATACATGATGATTTGATGAGGTTAAGTAACCTATACTTAACCAATCTAATATGCGGACCTGATAGGGTTAAGTCATAAGACCTTTTAAATATACTTAACCATTATAATACGATTAGTGGATAGGGTTAAGTTGACCTATACTTAACCAATCCGACTCGATAATCCGATGAGGTTAAGATAATCTGTGCTTAACCAATCTAACACGATAACCTGATAGGGTTAAGATAAACAAGTACTTAACCAAATTGACTTGATTGAATAGGGTTAAGTCATGAGCTTCTTGGTATACTTAACCAACTTGTAGGGCTAGGTCTTGGACTTGAATACTTAGCCAAGCTTTACATGATTCATAGGCGGGCTAAGCCATGAACTTGAATAACAACACTTAACCCAATAAGCAAAACCCTAGTAGAGGAACTAGGTAGAAAATCGTAGTTAATCAAGGGTAACGGGGAAATGAAGCTAAGTGGTAAACCTTAGTTAAGTGTAACTAAGTAATAATTCTTAGCCAAGGACATGGGATTAGTTCATGAATAGATGAGTAACCCGGTACGGTAGGTCATCGCTTAAAACACGAGGAGGAGCAAATTATCTGACTTAGATAAAGGCTCCAACGAACTGGGTGACGAAGCGGTAGCTTCGGGGGACGTGAGGGTACTCTTGGTATCCCTCTGTGAGGTGGCAGATGGTCCATGAAACCCGGCCTCACAGGGGTTAAGGTCTGCGGTAGAAGAGCCAAGAGTATGCCTTGGTTGCTATGCGAGCGACCTAAAGACTGGGATGGATTAGCGTGGAGTCGACGATACATGATTTTTCCCTGGATAGCACGTCGTCGACTACCTACCATCTTTAGTCAATCGTGTACAAACGGAAAGGCAGGGAACCCCCAACAGACCATGTTCTTGCTATCGAGTCATGGGTGAGGTTGGCCCATAGGAAAGTGGGGCTATAGTGGGGCCGGGATGTGGTTCTCATACATGATTTTTCTTGGATTGCCTTTCAGTAGTTGAGGGAGGGGTCACGTGGGACCATAGCCACGAGTACAAAAACAGACCTTGATATCTGCATCAGCAGACGACTTAAAGCTCCCGACCGAGTTCCGTATCTCTTGATTTGCCCTGGCACGGAACTCGGATGGCACATTGAGGAACATGTGCGTCTAGACATGGAAAACGATTCACGATACATACGCGGGATAAAGGGCGCGGTTGACGGGTGGCATAATCCCTAGTGGCCCTAGGTGGCTTGAACCCAAACCGAGACACGGAAACGTTCATTAGGTAGCATAATCCCTAGTGGTCCTAGGTGGCATAAATCCTAAGTGAACACGCGATAGTTCATGGTAAGAAAACATAACCAGATCAAGGGTAGCAGTCCAAAACAACTTCAAGGATAAAATGGTACTACGTCGAGGTGGTATAGATTTACATGGTAAAGCCCGTACGGCCTACGGCAAAGGACTGAACTTATACATGGAAAGAAACATACGAGTTGGGAAAACCTACATATGCTATATATTAGGTTGACATGGACCATTATATGACATTGGGCAAGGGACATTCATAGTTAACACATGGCGCGGGTTGGGATACTAGTACGAGAGGTGCAGAGCAAATATACATGTTAGAACCATGAGAAATATACATGATAGGTACCGTATGATGTTATACAGGATAGATACCTTGGGATAGTATACTTGATAGAAACCTGACGATGTGATACCTTGATTTATCATGACACCGTAGTTTATCATGATATCTTAGTTTACCTTGCTACAGTAGTTCATCCAGTTGTCTTGGTTTAGCTTATCTATCTTGTTTTCATCCTTATGTTTACTTTCAGTTTATGCATGTCATGTTACCTTTACCTATTTTTATACTGGAAGTAGATAGGGCTTACCAGTCTTTATGACTGACCCCGTTTTCTTTCGCCTCTTTGTCTTCCGTTCCCCCCCAGGTTTTCAGGGAGGAAATGCTGTTGTTTAGTTCGTACTTCCTCTGCTTGAAGGTCATCATGCATGGCTTGGACTTTTCTTGGCTATGGCTACCTTACTGTTTTATTTGGGGAATAATTTATGAAAAGGTTTTATGCTTCTTTACTATTGCAAGACAGGTTTTGATGTATTCTGATGTAAAAGGCTTTAGACCTTATTTTATAAGGTAATGAAATTTGTTTTACTTCCGCTGTTTTATATATATGTTCTGTCTTGTAATATTTCTGTGCATGTTTACCTCGATAACGCTTCACCAAACCTAGTGCATTCCCTTTGTGAGTGACCCTAGCGGAGGTGGGGTGTTACATCTAAATTTAGGGATTAAACCTAAATGGGTAGATTAAGGAATTGCATGTTGATTGATGCATTGTAGATCCATATGTTTATTTATGGTTGATGTTTATACACTGGCAATCTAATGGAGTAAACCCGTTCCGCGTTAGCGGCGTGGTCCTGTGATTGACCTTATTATTAATTAGGTTAAGTAAGATTTCTCATACCAGTCCCATGACTGACTCGTAGTTTGTTTCACTTTGCAAACTCGGGTGCCCTCTTTTCCACACGGGCAGTCGAGTGGCTTGTTTTGCAGATATCTATATATTAGGCAGGATTCTGGATCGAAGCTTAAAGCTGTGTCCAGAGCAATGATAGTCTTCTGCTGCATTGTATTAAATTTGTTGTAAAATATCTTCCGTTGTGGTATTTATATTCGATGTACTCTAATATTCTGTACTCTGATGTAACATTATTATAATGTTTATAAAAGTCTTCGGTTATTTGTTCTGGTGTGTTGTATGCCCAGAGTTAGCGTATTCAGGTTTTTGAATGGTCTTAGTCGATTTAACGATCGATTAGGTCCGGGCAAAATCCCTGGTTAGCTCAAATCTTTGGGGTACAACTCGTTAGAACTGAACAAAAGACTCATCAGAGATTAGATTAGTAATATCCAATAAGAATACTCATTAGAGATAGGATCGGTAGCATCCTAGAATGAGATACCCGTTAGAGATGGGGTTAGTAATACCCAAGAACGAGTTGAGAGTGACTTAGCGTATTTGTGATTATATATATATATAATCCGATCTTAGAAAATATGATTTTTGAATATATAAAAGTTATATATATATTTGAAAAGCTAATCAACCAATTGATTAATGATTGTGTTGTGTGATTATTAGTTCAACTAATAAAATTATTAAAACCAATAAAAGAATGAAAGTTGAGTCGGTTAATTAAACAACTTTCAGCTCCGTTCCTTTTCGAGGACGAAAAGATTTTAAATGGAGGAGATTGTGACAACCCGGAATTTTGGAACCAATTTAAAAATTTTATTTTAGAAATTTAGTGAATTTTAAATATTTAAAATAAATTATTTTAAATAATAACGACTAAAAATTTATTTTTGCCGTAGTTAGAATGAATATATTTATTTTAATTTTAAAATGAGTTAGAAATAGCGCGGCAGTTTGAAAATTTGAATTCGAACTTTGACTGACTGTACATGATGCAAAATAAATTAGATTTTAGTGAAACCGAAAATATTTAAATCTGTTTAAAATTATATTTCCAACAAATCCGAAAAATTGAAATTTCATAACGGGAATCAAAAGTTATGGTCAGTTGAATATTCAGAAT
Organism: Allium sativum; assembly: GCA_030737875.1. Taxonomy (NCBI): domain Eukaryota; kingdom Viridiplantae; phylum Streptophyta; class Magnoliopsida; order Asparagales; family Amaryllidaceae; genus Allium; species Allium sativum. The sequence goes on from CM060916.1 coordinate 1,016,715,347, forward strand.
AGTCGTTCTAGAATTTAATAAAATATATAGCCCGTATAAATAGCCATTTTGCAAACGACCTCCGTTTTCGATGAAACCACTTTGGTTGGATCCAGAATGTCAAATTATTGCAGGATTCCAATTTTCATAATTTTTGGAATTATTATGTGAGCACAGTAAATATAAACGTGTTTTGTCAATTTCAGTCAATTTGGATCGACTAGAAAATGACCATTTTTCAAACGGTCTCCAAATTCGACAAAATTAATTTTGTTAGGACTGTATCGTCAAAACATAGCTAGATTTCTTTTCTGGAATTTTTGGAGTTAGTATGTGGCCCCGGTAAATTAAAATGTACGTCCAATCTAAATAATTAAATGTTTTGTATTTTAAATTAAAGAAAAACATATCGTAACGGTCGAATTGGGTTACGAAACATATTCCATTGTGTCCGGAATGGGGGTAGTCAGCTAGATGCTTCATTCGTTCGGTTCGATTCGGAGTTGGTCGCATTAAACAAGAATTATCAGAATTAAAGGAATAATTAAAATATAAAATACACTATATAAATACGGATGGAATACGTAACCCTAATCTGTATACTATGGCGCCGCCAGTTCAAGGAAATGGGCGATTAAAACGCTCCCAAATTAAATCGTTAAATTCTCCTTCCTTATATAGAATTAATTTATGAAAGTAAAGCGCTCCAAGCTCTTCAGATTGGTATGGAGATGGTCGGTTTACGACCGTTGTAGAGGCGGGGGTGGCGCTGTAAAGTGGCAAAGTTCACAGTCCTTTTTCGACGCAAGGAGATGATCGGAGTCGCCATGATCACGGGCGATGGAGGAGGAGGGTCTGGGCTCTAACGGGGTGGTGCAAGATCGACGGTCAGTATCTTCCTGACGGTGCAGCAGGCAAAGGAACGATTTGAGGATGGGTTCAATTTTGGGAATGGGTCTGTAGCAAATCAGCAGTGAAGGGTAAATAAGTAAAAAAAAAATAGATAATTATATTTAATCATATTAGAAATGTAATTAACACTTGAAATATTCATATCTTATTCAAACTGAATCAGAATTTGACGAGAACCGTTGGAACCGTAAATTCAAACACTACATGTGGAACAGATCGGAACAGATTTGGAGCTGACTGTAAATTCAGAAGGAATAAAACACACTATGAGATTTCTTTTTAAATTTAAAATTAATTATTATTTCATTGAGGAATTTATTTATATATACATCGTTAAAAATTCAGCTGTATATCGTATGTGATGTGAATTGATTTATTTGTTGTGATGATACATTGGATGAAATTGAATTGATTAGGAATTGTTAATCACATAATAGTTAGATTTGTTTTACAATAAAAATTCTCTTTTTTATTGTAAACATGTTAATCACAAAATTTCCTGATTCTGTTAATTTAAACATGGTCATGATTAGCGATATAGAAAATATGATTTTGTTAATTTAAACATTGTCATGTTAGCGATGTAGAAAATATGATTTTGTTAATTTAAACATTGTCATGTTAATTCTGTTAATTTAAACATTGTCATGTTAGCTATGTAGAAAATATGATTGTGTTAATTTAAACATTGCCATGTTAGCGATGTAGAAAATATGATTTTGTTAATTTAAACATTGTCATGTTAGCCATGTAGAAAATATGATTTTGTTAATTTAAACATTGTAATGTTTAGCGATGTAGAAAATATGATTATGTTAATTTAAACATTGTCATGTTAGCCATGTATAAAATATGATTTTGTTAATTTAAACATTGTCTGGTTAGCGATGTAGAAAATATGATTTTGTTAATTTAAACATTATTATGTTAGCGATGTAGAAAATATGATTTTGTTAATTTAAACATTGTCATCTTAGCGATGTAGAAAATATGATTTTGTTAAATTACAATTATCATGTTTAACAAATTAGAATTGTTAAATTCAAATTGTCATGTTTAACAAATTAGAATTGTTAAATTATGTTAACGATAAAATTTACATTTTTATCATATATATAGAAAGGATTAAAAATGTTCATTTGTTTTGAAACAGAGATATGTTAACAAATAAATTATTCTTTTACTTGTCATTAGAATACATAGAAAAATGTGTACAAATAAATTATTCTTTTATTTGTCATTGGAATACATAGAAAAGTTTAACAATAAAAATTTACATTTTTATTGTGTGTAAGAAGTAATGAGAAATGATCATTATTTGAAATAGAAAAGTTCAACATAAGAATTTACATTTGTTAATGTAAAATGAATCATTAAAAAGATGTATCGTTTGATAAAATATGTTAACATAAGAAATTACATTTGTTAATGTAAAATGAATCATTAAAAAGATGCATCGTTTGATAAAATATGTTGACATAAGAAATTACATTTGTTAATGTAAAATGCATCTTTTTATTGTATTGACTATTTTGATTGTGCTCGACCAGTTTATGAGAAAAATATGATTTTACATTTAGCATTAGGTTGGGAAAAATATATGTATGCTAACACCTTGTGAAACACTTCACGATTTGACTATAAGGTGGTTAGCGATGTTGTTTTATTCCAAAATTAATGAATGATTTTTAAAGTGATTTCTTAAGTAAAAAGAATAGTATTCCCGATTTTGGACAGGGAATGTTTTATAAAATGTTTTATAAAACAGAAAGGATTTCGAGGACCATACCCGATGATTTCGAAAGGATTTGGAAGTAGAAATCTATATAGATTTGAAAGTACTTGTGATTATTATATTGTAAAATGATTTTCCCTACTTCGGGATATAAAATGATTTAGCAATTATGTGGCTGAAGATGCGGGTGACCCGAAATTGACTAACAGTTCAAGAGCGTACATGTCTTCCCCAATTGGTGGGATGGTGCATTGTCAGTGTAGCCATTAGGTGCATATATATATATATATATATATATATATATATATATATATATATATATAGGTTCGGTTAGGGTGTGTATTGCCCGGTCCAGAGGGAACATGACCGATATTTAGTTGCATACTTGTTTGTAACATTGTTACATTTTGGAATTCATATTTCCAAATGTTTTGTTTTGAAGTCCCAAAGTGAAATCTACTTTATTATAAAAGCTAGATATGTATTTCAAATGATTTGAAATAAAAGAAATCGGGAAATAAAGTCCAAAGAAATAATTTATGTGAAGTAAGTTGGATTTTGAAATCTAAGTTTAGGTATTAAGCCTAAATGGGTAGATTAAGGAATTGCATGTTGATTGATGCATTGTAGATCCATATGTTTATTTATGGTTGATGTTTATACACTGGCAATCCAATGGAGTAAACCCGTTCCGCGTTAGCGGCGTGGTCCTGTGATTGACCTTATTATTAAATTGGTTAAGTAAGATTTCTCATACCATTCCCATGACTGGCTCGTAGTTTGTTTCATTTTGCAAACTCGGATGCCCACTTTTCCACATGGGTAGTCGAGTGGCTTGTTTTGCAGTTATATATTTATTAGGCAGGATTCTGGATCGAAGCTTAAAGCTGTGTCCAGAGCAATGATAGTCTTACGCTGCATTGTATTAAATTTGTTGTAAATTATCTTCCACTGTGTTATTTATATTCGATGTACTCTGATATTCTGTACTCTGATGTAACATTATTATAATGTTTATAAAAGTCTTCGGTTATTTGTTCTGATGTGTTGTATGCCCAGAGTTAGCGTACTCGGGTCTTTGAACGGTCTTAGTCGATTTTACGATCGATTAGGTCCGGGCAAAATCCGAATCATTACTATGTGCCTTTTAAATGTTCTCAGTGAAGTTTATTTGGTTATAAGGATATTTTCTGTGACAACCCGGATTCCGACAGACCGATTTTTTTTTTTTTTTTTTGTTCAAAAATCCAATCTATCGAAACCCGAGTTGGGTGCTCTTGTATCCTGCAGAAAAAGACAGAGATAAAGAAACATGTCAGAACTCGTAAAGCATCTCACAACGGAAGGAAATAAAGTATAATATTCAAATATTGCTTTACCTTATTAACAATACTGCTAAACCAGTATCCAAAACTATACCATCTCTGTCATGAACCTAACCTGGAAGTATGTAATGAGGAGGGGGTCAGAACATAAGTTCTGTGTGAGTGGACTTAGAATAAGCTTCTGTATAATCCTACATATACCGTTCAGTTATATTTTCTTGCTTATTTGGTTATTCGCGATATTAGGTCTCTAGGCTATACTCATGTCCCACTAGTGGGTTAACCTAATACAACGTATATGTAGATACCCCCAACTCGTCTAATCCTTTCCATGTATATATACAGTCCCTTGCCGTATGTCGTACGGGCTTCATCATGTAAATCTATACTACTTTAGTGTAGTGCCACCATTCTTGAAATCGTTTGGACTAAAACTCTCGATCTTGCTAGATTCCGTGTATCATCTAGATCTAATCTAAGGTTTACTATCGAGAGCTTCCTAGATTCAACCAGGGTTTACGCTACCCAGGGCCAATGGGGTTTATGCTACCTATTGAACGCTTCTCGGATTCAGGGTTTACGCGACCTAGGTCCAAGTAGGGATTATGCTACCTATCAAACGATGCCCCCTAGTCTAGGACACACTACCCAGAGCGATATATGTTCCTAGACTTTCCCCACGTACGTGTCGTGAATCGTTATCGATGTCTAGTTGCACATGTCCTCTATATGTGCGGCCCGAGTCCCGTGGCAGGGCAAATCAAGAAACACAGAACTCGGTTGGGAGCTTTAAGTTATCTGCCGACGCAGATGCTAAGGTCTGTTTTTATCTGTGTGTGGCTATGGTCCCACTTGACCCCAACCTCAACTAATGAAAGGCACCCCAGGAAATCAAGAATGAGAACTGTACGCAGGCCCTCTATGCCCCCACAAACCTATTGGCCAACCTCACCCATAACTAGATAGCAAGTATATGGTCTTTTGGAGTTCTCCGCCTTTCCGCTTCACGTGCTCCATTGACTCAAGATGGTAGGTAGACGACGACGTGCTATCATAGGGCTAAACAAGATATCGCCGCCTCACGCTGACCCAACCTAGTCTTTCGGTTGCTTAAATTGCAACCAAGGCATACCCTTGGCTCTTCTAACGCAGACCTTAAATTGCAACCAAGGCATACCCTTGGCTCTTCTAATGCAGACCTTAACCTCTGTGAGCCCAGGAGGATCATCTGCAACCTCATAGAGGGACACCAAGAGTACCCTTACGTCCCCTCGAAGCTGCGTGCTTCGTAACCCAGTTCGTTGAAGCCTTCTTCATGATCAGATGGACATTCGCTCCTCCTCGTGTTCTACTTGGCTTTCTTGACTAAGGTTTACTACTTAGTTCTTTTAACTAAGGTTTACTACTTAGTTTCCTGAATCGTTAGCTTTCTTAACAAAGGTTTACAACTTAGTCCTCTTAACTAAGGTTTACTACTTAGTTCTCTTTCTCGTTACTTACTTAGTTCTCTTAACTAAGGTTTATTACTTGGTTCTCTTAACCAAGGTTTGATACTTAGTTTCTATTACTTAGTTCTCTTTAACTAAGGTTTGTTACTTAGTTCCTTTTAGCTAAGGTTTACCAATGAATTCAAGCATAACTTAAGTTCTCTTTATCAAATGATAGCGTATGGGTGTTTTTCCACATTTCCCGCTTAGATTAACTTATTTCATGGTATAAGTCGTCCCACCCTTCGAGTCTTATATTACATATTAAGTCATATTCATTTCTTATCCCTAGGATAAGTTTATTTATTATTTAATCTTATCATTCCCCACTTTTCCTTGCTTTGATACTGTTATATTGGTTAAGTTTGCCCATGTGTCCAAGTTGACTTAACCCCCAATCACGTATTCAATTCAACCCACGTGTCGTGTCAAATTAGTTAAGTGTTATCCAGTAGTTCACGTTGACTTAACCTACCCATATATTGAGTCAAATTGGTTAAGTGTTATCTAGAGGTTCACGTTGACTTAACCCACCCATATATCATGTTAAATTGGTTAAGTGCTATCTATCAGTTCGTGTTGACTTAACCTACCTATATATCATGTCAAATTGGTTAAGTGTTATCTAGTGGTTCATGTTGACTTAACCTACCCATAGATCGAGTCAAATTGATTAAGTGTTGTCTAGTATTTCATGTTGACTTAACCTTACCATACTAGCATGTGTCATTAGCATTAATTAATTAATAATGCCCAACCTCTCACATTAGACCTATTGTTGCGGTCACTGGATGTGTCGGTTGGTTCCGGGCAGGATTACACCACAACTCAATCTAACCTTGGGTTTCAAGCACGTTATGACTAACTTCTCACATTAGAACCTATTGTTTGTGGTCACTGGATGTGCCAGGCGGTTTCGGGAAGGATTACACCGCAAAATCATTCTAACCTCGAGTTAGCCATGTTTCATGTTTAGTTCATGTCCATTCTAGATGTCATATGTCAATTATCAATTTCATATCATGTGTCGAGTTCCATAATTACATAAAAACATGGTTTGTCCCACATATTCCATTTTTAATTATATTTCTAGGATCTTAACGGCATATCCAATTTCCAAGTCTCAAATTCAAGCTTTACCCAAAAACCCCTGTTTATGTTCATGCTTATAATCTCATTAATAGGCTATACCTATTATTCCAATTCAATTTATAATTTTAAACCCTCAATCCCACTATATTTAGATTTGAAATAAATAACCTTTTTCCCAATCCTATCCCACATTCAACAATTCCAATTAAATTTACATAATTTCATGTCAACATCATATATCAGAATTCATGATTATGCGCTGTTCACGCTTCCAAATCATATCCAATGATTCATTATGGACTACGCTCCAAAATTACCAATTATAAACTATATCACAATGATTTCCCAATATTTGCAATAATAATTGTTATACCACAAACCCCAAATTACGGATTATGTTCCTCGACTGCATAAAATAGATTATGCCCAATATTCCCCTATTCCAACCGTACGTATGTATAATAAGATTTTCGTCTAGGTTCGAGATAACCTAGATCCAAAATTAAAAAGGGAAAGGAGAATAAAAGAACAATTATTATAACATTAATCTTGAATTGAATTTATAACTGGGGAATGATGAACGATAATAATACTATTATGCAACAAGTTTATTGTTATCCCACTCAAAGTGTTTTTGCGCTCCAATTCATAGATCTGATATATCTTTGATTTCTTTGCGCAGCGTAAGTTGTGAATCTGAATTTCTCCTCCTTGCATAGTGTAAATTACGAATCTGAGTCCCTTTTTCTCTTTAATTTGGAGGTTGTCTTGATTCTTAAAACTTTTAAATTTTAAGAATAGATGTTTTGAAGATAAAAGGGGAAGAAAGTGGATCTAGAAATTTCTTGGAGGAGAGGATTTCTTTGTTTTGATTTAGATTAGGCCAGAGTAGAGACGTAATGGAGTTGTGCAGAGAAAGCACTAGGTTTAGGGGTGTTTATATAGGTAGGAACCAACGAATCTAGTCAAAAATCGCGTCCAGGTGCGAAAAAGTGAATTCTGCCCAAATCTGGGAGTAGGTCGACCCCCAGGTCGACCTCCCTGGGTAGGTCGACCCCCAGGTCGACCTGCCTGGGTATTTTCCTATGTAAATTCTGATTTTTTGTTGAATCTTCCGAAGGCCATAACTCTTTCATACGGAGTCCGATTTTCGAAAACTTGGACTCTATGCCAAGCAGAATTCCGCGACAAACGCAATGGTGATGTCCGTTTTACTTAATTCATGATATTTAAATTAAGTATCCTTGTTTTATTATCTTCTCTGTTACGTACACTGTTATCGAATTAAATTTTCCTTCTCTTCCATACATTAATAAATTTTCATTATACATCACCATTATTGACCTATCTATGCATATACACCTATTTTTACATATTTTTAATAATATTAAAAATGTGGGGTGTTACATTTTCCATGAAGAATCTACTGATTCACGCTGGGTTCCTCCGAAAATGCAAAATAATTCAAATGATATTGCTGAAGAGCCATTGCAAAAACCCCCTGATAATGTTTCAGAACATAATACTTTTGAATCAGCTGGTGATCTTAATTTCCTGAACTCCAAATTACCTGAAAATTTAATTCCGGATGATTTAAATATAGTTGCTGATGCTATTACAGAAGGTGATAAGGTTGATCTTAATGATAAAGGTAAAAATATTGATGCTTCAGAAATGGTTGATAAGAATGCAAACTACTTCAAATGTGATAGTACAGTGGCTTCTTCCTCTTTTGTTGCTCCTTCTAAAAGAAACACAAGGAGCTCCACTTTAGTTAAATGACATTATTAACGTGGAATGTCAGGGGAATGAACACTACTTCTCGTTTGAAGGAAGTGTTAGCTCTCCTAAATAATACTAAATCAACTTTGGTTGGTTTAGTAGAAACAAAACTATCTTCAAATAATTTTGTTTTGTTTGCTTCTTTGTTACCTAACTCCTGGAGGTCATTAACAAATAATTCTCCTGTCTCTTCTGGTAGAATTTTGCTAATTTGGGACTCTAATGTTTGGGATGTGATTCTTATATCTTTCTCTTCTCAGCATATGACAGTAAATGCAATTAATAAAGGTGGGTTTGATATGGCTTTCTTGGTCATTTATGCTAGCAACACTTTTTCTGAAAGGCTTACCTTATGGCAAGATTTGCTTAATGAATCCAGTATGATTAATAATTCTTGGTTTCTCATGGGGGATTTTAATAATGTTCTATCTCCAAATGACAAAAGAGGAGGATTATCTGTTCCTTTCCAACATATTAGAGAATTCCAGAAATTTATTATTTAAACTTCATTATCGGAAATTAAGCCTTTGGGACTTAATTTCACTTGGCGTAGAAGGGGAATTGCTACTTCTATTGACAAAATTTTGGTAAACAACATAAGTATGCATCTTTTTTACACATGAAAGCTCTTTCCTTTCCACAGAAATCAAGTGATCATAACCCTATCATGTTAGAGTTAATTCCTACTAAAGAGACAAAATGTTTCCCTTTTTGATATAGGAATGACTGGCATAACATGTTTAGTTATCAGGATGCAGTTCAAAAAGGCCTTAATATAGCAGTTTTGGGATATTAGAGTTTTCAATTTGTGCAAAAACTCAAGCATTGTAAAATTGAATTGAAAAACTGGAATAAATTGAGAGATAGAAACAATGCTAACCTCAAACAGGCTGAAGAAATTTCTATCCAATTGGAAAACATGTTGATAGTAATCCTAATGATCTTCTCTTATTTGACAATTATTTGAAGGCAAAAAAAGAATTTCAGAATTTGCAACACTTATATTTCAAAGCATTCAAACAGCAAGCTAAAGTCTTATGGCTTCAACAAGGAGACACTAATTCTAAATTCTTTTATTCTAGAATGTCAAATAGGAGGTTCTTTAACCATATCAGAGCTCTAACTGATCAAAATGGAAATTTAATGTTTAAATCATAAGACATTGAAGCTGAAGCTATCAATTATTTTCAAGACATGTTTAATGGTCCATGTTCAACTGAATTTCCAAGTTTCCTTCCTATATCTACTATCAATTCAAAATGTCAACAATTTTTGATGAAAGCAGCTGATTTAACAGAAATAAAAGATGCAGTATTCTCTATTCATGATGAATCTAGTCCTGGGTCTGATGGTATAAATGCTAAATTCCTGAAATTTCATTGGGATGCCTTGAAAAATGATTTGTTGTTGGCTATTACTGATATTCTCATCTTAGGTAAATTGCCTAAATCATTAAATCACACATTCATTACTTTAATCCCTAAAAATGACAGACCTACTAAGATTGCACATTATAGGCCAATTGCTTATTGTAATGTTTATTAAAAAATCTTTTCTAAGATTTTATGTAATAGACTAAAACATTTGCCGCCTTTTCTAATTTAGGAGAATCAAAGTGCTTTCATTAAAGAAAGGTACATTGGGGATAATATACTGTTAGCTCATGAATTATTAAGAGATTTTAAGAAAAGAGGGGTGTCTAAATTTTGTGTGAAGGTTAATTTGCAAAAGGCATATAACCGAGTTAACAGGAATTTCATTTATTATATCATATCAAGAATGAAGTTTCCTACACATTTCATAAATATTATTTATGAATGTATGTCAACTACCATATATTCTATTATGACTCAAGGAGTTCCAAAGGGATTTATAACATCTAATAGACGTATTAGACATGGTGATCCTTTATCTCCTTATTTATTTGCAATTGCCATGCAATTCTTCTCTTATCTTATGGATAAAGTAGTTCAATTGAATGAATTTCAACCCAACTCTGCTATTCAGCCTATTATTTCACACCTGCTATATGCTGATGACCTCATGATTTTTAGGAATTCATCAATTTCTAATGCCAATTCTTTAAAGAAATTTTCAGAAATTAAGTATACATGCTGGTTTGAATGTGAATGCTTCAAAGACAAAAGTATTCTTTAGTGCTTCTATCACAAATTCACGGGATATTCAACAAATTTTCTGGTTTGATCAGGGTTCTTTGCCTATTATATATTTGGGAGTTCCATTATCTTCCAATTATTTGCATTATTCAGAGTGTAATTCTCTTATTCAAAGAGTGCAAAGTAAAATCAATAGATGGGAGACAAAATTGCTTAGTTTTACAGGGACAGCTGAACTAAATAATATTGTTATTACCCCCATTACACTCTACTGGCTCTTCATTTATCAAATTCTAGAATACACTATAGATAAGATTCAATCAATTTGTGCAGACTTCTTCTGAGGAGGAACATAGTTTCATGGCAAAATCTATGTAGACCAAAGGCTGAAGGGGGTATAGGACTTAAAAATTTATCAGACCTTAAAAAAGTTGCGTGTGTGAAATTACTTTGGAATTTTTTTATCCAATACATCCTTATGGAGTAAATGGATGCACAACGAGTTTTGCAAGAAGCATTTTTTTGGTCTATGGCTTTGGATAATAATGCATCTTCAACTTGGAAATCACTGTTAAGGTTAAGATCAAGATCTAAACAACTATTCAATAAAGTTATTACTAATGGGGAGGAAACTTACATGTGGTATGAACCCTGGATTTATTGTCGGTGTTTAGTAGATTTGCTTGGTTATGATAGATTGAATTTACTTGGCTTTGCTGACCAGAGAGTAAGTTATATTATCAGAAATGAAGTGTTTGCTCCAGAAGTACATCCTGCCACAAGAGAGTTGGTAAAAGAAATTAATGTTATTTCTATACATCCAAATCGAAGTTATGATATGTAGGAATGGTGTGAGGGTGGCACATTCTCATTTCATAAAGCTTGGGAATATTTGAGAGATCATGAACAGTATGATAAAGTTTTCTCTGTTATATGGCATCCCAAAAATAGTAGGAAAATGTCTTTGATTGGTAAGCTAGCCATTATTAGAAGATTAAGCACTAAGGATACAATCCAGCATTTCAACAATATTCCAGATCCATTATGTCCTCTTTTCAAAAATCATCTTGAAATCATACAACATTTATTCTTTGCTTGTGATTTTTCGGCTTATATTTGGCTTTCTCTAAAGCAAAAATTAGATCTTCCTCTGACTTCATCTACAGAGCTGAGAGTAAAAGCTAATCTCTTTCATGACAGGTTTATGAGGAAAGATCAATTAAGGGATTTGGCTTGCGCTCCTTTCACAAGTGCTATCTATTTCATCTGGAAAGAGAGGAATTTGAGGAAAGAAAATGGCATCTACAATTTTTTTGCTAAAGATTGAAAAGGAAATTGAATTTCTTGTGAATAATAATGGTAGCAGGACTACTCGAAATGATAGAAATATTCAATTGCTTGGTAGGTGGGGAATTGAGCTAAAAGGCACTGGATGACTTTGAAGAGGCATTTTGAATTCAAGCGGAATAAAGAAGAGAAGATGGGCCGGTTATGGGCCATGAAGTTTGCTGAAGCCTGCGTGTTATTTTCTTTTATTTTTGGTTTTATTTGTTATTTTGTAGTCGAATAACTTATGTTGTCTTTGCTGCTTGTATACCAAATTTATAAGTACTCCTTTTCCCTGTAAGGCACCCATTTAGGTTAGGGGGATTACAGGGTTTTGAGAGGCTTATAAAGGAGGTTTTTAATTGATAAAGTGAACCAATTTTCAATATACAAACATATATATATATATATATATCAATACGACAAGAACACCATATTACAACTTTGATTTTACAACTGTCACAAAATGACAGTTGTAATAAAGCTTTTTTACAATTGTTCTTTATCAAAAGTTGTAAATAACATATTTGTAACAACTTTTTTACTTTGTCTATTGTAATAGATATCTACTACAACCTTTGTTTTTTGTTAGTTGTAATAGATGACTATTTTCAATATTAATAATTAGTATAATTAATAATTAGTATAATTAATAATTATTAAGAAGTAATCATTAATATTAATAATAAGAAGCAATAATCAAGAAGTGATACTTAATATTTAGTAATTTATTTTTGATAATTAATAATTAAAATGTTTTTATTAGAAAATTTGTACAAACCTACTATTAGCAGTTCTTTTTTCTACTTGTTACAATAGTGGCCTATCAGATATTAACAATAGCTAATATTTAATAAATAATAATATTTAAGAATAATTAATAAATAGTAATTATGCTTTGCCAGAAAAATAGTAATCATTTTTTAGGGTGTGTTTTTTGCGAATGGTAACGGGTTGAGCGTGGCACGTTATTGAACATGGAATGCATTTTTTGTTGCAAACGGGTTATTTAAACCGAGTATTTATATATAATGTGATTTTTAACTTATTTTGAATTAATTAAATACTAATTGCACATAAAAAGTGACTACATTTCATTAAACGAAACAAAAGTACAAGTAGAAGATTTATCACTGAAAATAAAACTACTGCCTACGACGAAGACCTTTGTCAAATATAAGCAAAATATTGAAAAAAATTGAAAAAACCTTTGTCAAATACGATCCCCTATAGGGGGTCCAGGGGGATGGCAACCCTCCAAGGTGTGGGATCAGGGGCAACGCCCCCGTTAACGGTGTTCGACTTGCCCGTTCAGGTCGTGGGGGTCCAAGGTGTACCGCCCCTAGCGGAGTGCGGGGCAACGCCCCGTCCAAAACGGTATGTAATAATTAACTTTAGACAATTAACTTTATATATAATAAATTAAAATTAATAACAACTATTTAATATTTAACAATTGATACTATATACGTAATAATTAACTTTTGACAATTAACTTTCAATTATGGTTAAAAAATAATTAAAAAGTAATATTTAATGGGAAATTCTGTTGGAACACAAAATTTAGACACAATTGGTGACACAACTAATCTCCACCATTGGATCACCCCATGAATTACACATCTCCACAGAAAGACAAAAAGATCCAACGGTTGAGGCTTTGTGTCTCCAAGTTTGTGTCTAATTTTGTGTTCCAATAGCCGACCCCATATTTAATACCTTTTAAGAAATCCAAAAATTCATATTATTAGTTAATATAAAATTGGACTTGTTATTTCAGCTTTTAATACGCTTTTAAAAAATTGATAATTGGGTTAATATACTGGCGGCGTCTTATGAAAATGTGGCGGCATCTCATGAAAACTTAGGCGGAAAGCACCAATGTAATTGGCTCCAAACTCACGCTCAAAGGTACAGATCCACATCTTCATCCTCAAAAATTGGCATCTTACGAAAATTTTCACGCTCAAAACTCAAGTTGCATATCCGGCATCATCTTTTCCTTTTTGTCCTCCCAAACTCACGCAATCCCTCCCAAGCTCAAAACTCTGCAGATCCGAAATCTCAAACCGAGCACCATTCTCAACAATCAAAAACGTATCAGAAGTTTTAGAAAACCCAACTGTTATAATTAGTTGGGCACTTCTTCGTTATTGCTCAAATGTTCATTATTGAAGCTTGGGTTCGTTGGTAAAAGATTGACCTTGTCATCTGCAGTAACCGACTGTTCAGAAAGAAATCATCGATTCAAAATTTCTTAAGAAACGTGTTAAAAATTATTAATACAAGTAAATGAGCATTAGGATCTGGGTTCCGCTTCAAGAAGTGCGTATTGAGATCTGGGTTCCGCTTCACTTTTGATTTGGGATCTACATGTGGGAACCGACTGTTTCAACAAATGCCCTCGGTCAATCTCTACTTCACCCGCGCCTTAGTTCCTCCACCTACGTTGCTCGACAACGGGTTGATTTGTTTAATCTCAATCATTCGCCCTTCCAGGAGTGAATAGGTATCGTCATCGCTTATTTTTGAAATCACTTTATCTATGCAGTATATCGTTCTCCCTTTCGAAAATCATTTTGTGTTTAATAAAGTTACCCGACTCCAGAGAATGTTGAATTGAAAAACAAGGAATTTGAAATAGGATTTTGGACCCATATTACATTTTGACAACTTTTATTGATTAATTCCATGTATAATGACAGTAGAATGGGAATTTTACCATCCAACAATGATGCAGGTTTAATTACACCAATTAATAAAGGTGAATGTATAACTACAAATGGAAAATTCTATATTTCAGTTTGTGTAGTTGATTTGCAAGTAGGTCTCCACACACGTGTTATAAAATGTTGCAAGTCAAAAGAAGTTGTTTTAAAATTAGTTTGTAAGGTGATTCTGAAAATGCACAATGTTTTCTTTGATATTGCTACACTATGATCTTGTGATGGGAAGTGTTATAATTGATGGTATGTGTCATTATTTCTTCTTTTTAGATTCACTTTAACATAATCTTTCTTTATTCATCAAAATCATGATTTATCCCTGATAGAAATTTGGTTGCTAAGTATGTGAGCAGCATTTTGCTTGTTTATCTGCTACAAATTTGTATTGAAATTCCCTACTCCATTGCTAGAACTAGGGTAAGGATATGCTTAGATAAATGGACTGCAAGAGTATTTCCCCCTTTATTCTCTATTGTAGTGGAGGATCTCATTCTAGTATGGTTTGATATAGTAACGAGCCTTGGGAATTTCAATAGCTGTTAACAAAATCAATCATAGGCAAAGACACATGGAAAAGGTGACAAAAAACACTTTGAAAAAACTGTAATGACCCAGATTTCCGTAACATCGGAGTTGACTATATACATCATACGTCCAACCCAAATATCACGAAAATACGGAACATTTTTTTTAGAAGAAAGAGATAGAAGAAGAACATAAATAACAACACAGAATCTCACATCGCAGCGGAACAAAATATAATATATCATATCTTTGAAATACAAAATCTTCACTGTATAACATACACTTATCAGAGTACAACACTTACAACACAACGGAACAACTATAACTGGATAACGCTGAAGCCTCCTGCTCCAAGCTCCTTTAGATATATCTGAAAAATCCTGGACTACTTGACTGCCCGTACAAATTTAGGCACCCAAGAGTTTAGGTAGAACAAAACAAATAAACTCCGGGTCAGTCATGGGACTGGTATGAGTAAACAGTTTAAAACAGTTTCAGAAAACTAAATGATATCTCATAAGACCACGCCGTATAATACGGAACGGGTTTTTCCCTTATGAGAATCCAAACACTTGATTTAACTTTATATCAAAACTCTTTTGATATTATAATAGTGTCTAAATCAAGTAGATAACAATCTAGTGGAACGTTTGCATCTCACGTTCCACATATATAATTACAATCATAAACCGCAAGCACGTATTGGGTAATTGATTTCCAACTATGACAAGGTATGGAACCACCTTCTGCTGGTATATCTGTAGAGGAGAATACACCGAGTTCAACAAGAACATCTTGCAACTCAGCCACACATGACCGACCACTCATTTCGCTTGAGTGTATCGAATGTATATCACCAACGGTTGGGATCAGCAACCGTTTCCCGAATGGGACAGCATCGACAATAGATTTTTAGAAGTAAATGAAACTCTAGATCAGGTGATTATACACCCTAATAGGTGCAACCTACATAGCCATGCTGCTTGCCCGATTTCTGTCATTTACCGGTTGATGAGGCTAGAAGCTAAGCTTTATCATCACACCAGATTCACTTCGAATGCCACATCGTCAAATCCATCAAATCACCGATTGATGTCCTCAACAGTACATTCGTGTTAGCTAAAAGAAGTTTCCTTCTCCGCTTCCACTCTTGGTACGGTTGAAGAAATCAATGTACGTGACCTTTCTGAAAATACTCTGTCAGACATTCATCCGTACAAGTCACCCAGGAACAGGATGAATCGAAGGTACTATTTCTATTAATAGAAAAAGTCCTTGCACTCTACTCCGTCTTCGATTATCTTTATATAATCTGATTCGCACGCTACTGGCAATACGGAGGGGTTCTTCGGATAATAATCCAACCGGTCTCTCCATATTGACAACGATGGCCAAAACTTCGATAGTCTGTGATTTAACTATCGAATAAAAACAAGTGTTTCGATAGTCGATGATTTAACTATCGAATAAAAACAAGTGTTTCGATAGTCGATGATTTAACTATCGAATAAAACAAGTGTTCATCCAAACATCCAACAAATCACTGAGCCTTTAATTAATATTCCATTAATTAAATCACTTCTCTATTTCTTATATCAATATTTGTTAACCAAATATTTTCAATAACCATATTGGCCTTTTACGTTATTTGGAAAACATTTCCGAATATCGCCTTCCTTTATTTTCTAACTTTAGAAATATTTATTATTCTATTTCCAAGCTTACATTTATTTGGGTTAAAACGGATGTTGTGTAAAACATCGGTACGACAACCCAAATACTATATTCAACTAAATCTCATTCAACATTGATCTTCGAGCCTGAAATCTTACTGTTTATCTGTTAATAATGAAATCAATCAAGTTGGGGTATAACTACCTCTCAGACCTTGACTGAATAACATTTATAACGTCAAAACAGATATGACTACTTACTCGAATAACCAATACCATACAACTACTTCTTCACTTTTAAACGCATATATACTTTCTCTTTCTATTCTTACTAGATTTTATTCCTAGTCTTCCTTTTTGATTATACTATTCTATTTCTAAGTTCGTTTCCTTATCGACTTCTATATATTTTGATATGTTAATTTCTAACTATCAAATTATCTTAAAAATATTCTATCTCCTTAAATTCCTGGAAAAATTCGCCATAACCTCCTTTGTACCGGGAGCATCGGCTGCCACACAGGCCTTTTCCAATCAAAAAGAAAAAGAAAAGCCAAGCGGCTAGCCGATACGGCGCATAAAATCTCATATATGAATTAAATACGTACCTTTTTGTCGGGCAAGCTATATATATACCTTCTAACACTTTATTCCAAACCTGTCTCCTGTATCTATACCTGCCCAATCTATTTTAACTATACCAATCGTTTTAACTCAATTTGTTAATTAAATATGTTAATTAACTTCTTAGTCTATTCCACTTCTATTTATCCAAACCTATTTTCTTCTATTATTCAAATCCTATAATATAAATCCCATTTGAATTCTATATTCAAATTCTATATTATAAATCCCATTTGAATTTCTATATTCAAATTCTATAGTTAAACTCCATTTGAATTCGATTATTCAAATTCTATATTCAAAGTCTATTTGAATTCTCTTTTCAAATTCTATATTCAAAGTCTATTTGAATTCTCTTTTCAAATTCTATATTCAAATCTATTTGAATATCTCTGCATTTATTTATAAACAACGTTTATAACTTTACTTAAAATCCCCCATTATATATTTATAAACAAAGTTTATAAATTCAATTCAAATCCCATATTTTCCTTTATAAACAGAGTTTATAAATTCGATTCAAAAACCCACTTTTTCATTTATAAACAAAGTTTATAAATTCAATACTCGTTCATATATATTCGAAACAAGTTAATATTTTCTATAGTTCATTAAAATTCAAATTCTATCTATAAAAATAGAATTCACTTTTTAAAATCTCAAATACCTTTTTTGATATTTTTATGAATCAATATTCGAGCCCCAGGGATATTTTAAACAATCAAATCAACCAATTTTCAATCATTTGATTTTTAACACATCATATATGAATATATATGAAATCAAACAAATAACAACTGATAATATATTTTTGAGGAATCCAGTTGGATTCCTCCAACCTGTTTTCCTGCATCCACAGACGTTAGTCAACATAGTAATACCTATCCTGCTTCGAGGCAGGATATCGCGGTATAGAAGGTCATCCACTAATCATAGCGTGGGGCGTATAGGGTAATCATCCGCTAATGAAACCGCGGGCATCCGCTAATGGGACTGCGGGAATCCAACCAATCGTCAACCCAATATATATATATAATAGTCAACCAATCCTAAATAACTATATATATTTTAAAACAATCAGACGGCATTCAAACAAGCACAGACAATTATTTTTAACTATATAAAAATAATTTCTAAATAAAAGGTGAGATTTACTCACTTGATTTTTAATTTGCCGATCCATTTTGACTTCAAAATTAATTCCAGCCTACATCTTCCCCAGCTATGAATTTTCTCGAGTTGATTATCTTGTACCTTACTTTGCAAGCCATGCGATCATTTCCCGACAGCTCCAACTATGTCTATTTCTCTCTTGGACTTTTCGTCGAACACCTGGACTGCTCTAACTGTTTATGACCTTGCTGGTCACGCACACCCCTCCTGATTTTACCACCTCAGTCCCTTTTAGATCCGCATCCGCCTCCACAACATCAGCTCCGAAATTCCCTGGCTGACTCCCCAACGTCCTACCGTCGACCTGCTGCTAACCCCGTCCTTCAGTTCGCTCCCAGTCTTCCTAGTTCGAACTCCAGTTCCCCTTTTAATTTCAGCATCGCTCCTTTCAAAAATCGCGTCGACCCCAGCTCGCGTTGCTACAGACAGCGACGGAAAGGTGTGCCCATCATCAACGAACTCCACCTCAGTCTAGTGAATCACGCCATCTCCTCCGCACCCATTTATCAGCAACGAATTCGAACTTCCCCAAAAAAGTAACCCTAAATCAACAGTCCATCGCGACCTTCGATTTCATTACGTTGCCCTAAGTCGCAAATCTCGCATCGTGCCTCCAGACGTGAGTGCGGAAATGAAGGGCGACCCTCACAAAACCAGGGATTTATGATTCGAATAACACGACTTTTGATTTCGTGAAAAGGGGAAAGGAGTGGTATTGATTTAAAGGAGAACGGATGGAAGGAAAGGGGCCACAGTGATTTCCCATTTGCGGTTTTAATTTGAACAGCATGCCCCTTTTTTTCTCCTTGTTGTTGTGTTTTGGTCCACAATTTATTTTATTTTAGATTTGTTTTAAATTTAAAACTGTATCCTTAAACTTTCAATAGCTCTTGATTTCAAACTCCTTTCTGTACCCAACAACTGTCTATTCTAGGGTTGAACCACCATTCCAGACACACTAGGATATGTCACGAGGTCCAATTCGATCGTCTGTGGAAGATATTTATTTAAATTGATATAAATCAAATTTTAAAACAATAAATTCTGTGACAATAAATTAATATTCTTATTCGAATTCAAACAGAATTTTCTATTGATCATTTGAACTGTAATTTAATTCAGAATTAAATTTTAATTCAATCAACTTCGTATTCTGATAACTTGATATATTCGATATTAAATCGAAACAGATTATTAAATTGATAACTTAAATATAAAATTCCACTTATATTATCCACCCAATATTTAAATTAAATATTAAATATTCAAAATTTAACCCATAAGGATCCGGGTCATTATAATCTTCCCCACTTAAAATAATTTCGTCCTCGAAATTGCTAAGGTAGGAAAAGTGCTACAAACCCATTTTCTTTTCAAAACTTATTTATGTTGATACTCAACATTTCAAACTTCCTTACATAACTCTCTTTCGAGTAGATCCCTATTCGATAACTCCTCCCTTCGAATAACTATATTCGATAATCTCTCTATCAAATAACTAGATTTGAAAACCTTTCTTTGAATCAACTATATTCGATTTACTCTTATCAATTAACTCTATTGGATTTAACTCTTTTCGATTAACTCCCTCAAATAACTAAATTCGATAACTCCTTCGAATAACCAATATTCTATAACTCACTTCGATTAAACTAATCGATAACTCTTTTCGAATAAACTATATTCGATAACTCCTTTAATTCTATCCTAATAAACTAATATTCGATAGCTCCTTTAACTCTATTCGAATAACTAATATTCGATTTAACCTCATTCGCTTGACTCTAGATCGCAGCGATCACAATGGTTACGCCTGATTCCCCCAGGAAACATCTGACCGCCCTAGGCTATCTGCAGCCCTGCGAATTACGCTAGCAGTCGTACGAAATGGCAACTTATCCTGAGTAACTATGTTTGAATAACTCTATCTCAATAACTATATTCGATCAACTTTAATTGAATAACTAACATTCAATAAAATCCTAATTCGATTAACTATGTTCAATTAACTCTATCTGGTTAACTCTCTAATTGAATAACAAATATTCAATTAACTCTACGGATTAACCCTAACTGATTAGCTCTAAATTGTTAATTCTTACTCTAATCGATTTATCCTAACTCAAATCGATTATTTCCAACTCTAATCGACTTCTCTAATTCGAATAACTCTACTGGATAACGTTTATTCATTTATAAAGATTTACTTTTAGTAACGGTTCCTCACTTCATAAATGTTCTCTTTATTAGCGTTACTTCACTTATACAAGTGTTCTGGACCCCTTCTATTTAAAACTATCGGTGTTAAAAACCGATATCTCTTCTCTATATAAGTTCAGACTTATATATTCCATTTATCGAATGATAAATATTTAATTTAATTTATAAACTGTTATTTATAAATTAATCTTTTCTACTTATCTGTTAAAACAGATTTCCATTTTCTATTCATCTTCTGAATATTCCTTTGATTAAATTCTATTTATTTAACAAATAAATATCTCATTTATAACATTCTATTTATTTTCTATAAATAAATATTTCCATTTAATCTATTTGTAAATGTTTTACAAATATTCTCTTCTAAATTCTATTTGTAAATGTTTTTACAAATATTTCTCCTTGTATTTGTTTGCACAAAACTTCCTTTGTATTTGTTTTATAAATATATTTCCTTTATATTTCCCAATTCATATTTCATTCACATTGATTTTACTCAATTTATTCATTTCGATCCATTTAACTTACTTAAGTTAAATTTAATTTCAACCATTCAAATTCCTATTAACTAGTTGCTAATTAACCGTTTTGCCTATTTCACCCTTTTTATTTGAATATAACTTGTTCAAATATATGTCAACTTAATTAGAAACTAATCTAATTATATTTTCAACTTGAGTTATATATTCGATTTCGAATATAAATTCTCAATCTCTTTCACTTATCCAAAAACCCAATTTCGATTCAAATTTCCTTTAACTAAATATTTTTAAATTTAGTTAATTCTATTTAACCATTTAAAAGATGATTTTTATCTTAAAAATCATTTCACTTACTTCATTGGAGTTCATATTTATTTTATATCTCCAGTCTGGATTTTTCTAATGCCAATTCGGATTTTATTTCCTAACAATCCTTTTATTTATTTAATTAAACCTTTATGGTTTTATAATGGTTCTGGCGCTACTTTTCAAAAATTTGATTTTGACATAACTCAAAATCTATACGACGAAATCTAGATTTTTCTCTTTCATTAGAAAACTATTATTCAACCGGTCCCGATGATTCTTGTTTCAAAGAATTCCGACTGCAATTGAGTTCTGTATACTAAATTGAAGTTCGAATCGCCAATTTACGAACTGCCGCGCTACGGCGAGCTCGTTTTAATTATATTTATAAATATAAACGTTTTAACTTTGTTTATAATAAATTCAACTCCATTCTGATATATTTTTAATATATATCAAATCCATTTCATAATATTCCCGATCTATTACACTTCTAATATTCAAATCCTATATATTTACAATATTCAAATTCCATTTGAATTTCTTTATTCAAACTCTATATTATTTCCTTTTATTAAATTTCTATTTGAATTTCTTCTATTAAAATTCTAATTCAACTTCTTATCTTCAAATTCTATTTGAATTTCTTATCTTCAATTTCTATTTGAAATCCTTTATTCAAAACCCATTTCAAATCCCTTATTCAAATTCCATTTGAAATCCTTTATTCCATTTCTATTTAAATTCCTTTGTTCAATTTCTATTTGAAATCCTTTGAATTTAAATTCTATTTTAACTCCTTTGAATTCAAATCCTATTTAAATTTCACTTTGAATTCAAATTCTATTTAAACTCCATTTATTTAAAATTCTATTTCAAACTTTATATTTTCTTTGAATTCTAATATTCAACCTCCACTTTATATTCTCTTTGAAATTCTATTTAACCAAATTCCATTTGAATTCTAATATTCAAATCTCTATTTGATTTTTCTTTATTCAAATCCATTTGAATTCCATTGAATTCAAATTCCATTTCAATTTTTCTTATACAATTTCTATTTGAATTTTCTTCATTCAAATCCTATTTAAATTTCTATGTTCAAATTCTATATTTGAATTCCCCTTTAAATTACTATATTCAAACGCCATTTGAATTTCTATATTGAATTTCTATTTTGAATTTTCTTTGTTCAAATCCTATTTGAATTCTTATATTTTACTTCTATTTGAAATCTATATTCGAATTCCCATTTCAAAATTTCTTTGGAGTAATATAAATATATACATATATTTATATCTATCTCAAATTCAAAACATTTGAATTTTCAAACAACTTGTTTCTTTTCAAACAAATTTCCATCAAAACTTTTCTAAGGCAGCAATTTATCACTTAGAAACTCGAAAATGAACACTGATGATGTTGCGACCATCATCAGAATTATTTCCCAACTACTGAATGAGTCCAGTGCTTTATATTTTTCAAAATCCATTCAGAAAAATATTTTCCCAACTCCCAGGATTTTAAATTCTAAATTCTGGTTGGAATTCAATTTCAGTTTATCACATTTGTATATTTGATTTCATATACAAATTCCATTGGTTATATATATAACTATTTCTATTTTATAATCTAATTCGATTATAATTCTAACAATCAACTTAACTATTTAAAAACAATATCGTGTCCAATCTTCTGTTCAAGTGTTTATAAACTCCTATCGACGTCGTGGCGTCCCACGATTCGACCAAAGATTATAATCCACTCAACAGACTAGTCAACACAATATAAAACAGTTTTTATATCAATTAACAAATACGCTTTCTCGTGTATATATAAACTCAACTCATTCTAGGATACTACTGATCCTATCTCTAATGAGCACATTCCAACAAGCCTAGGTATTCGCTCAACCTAAGCTCTGATACCAAGTGTAATGACCCAGATTTCCGTAACATCGGAGTTGACTATATACATCATACGTCCAACCCAAATATCACGAAAATACGGAACGTTTTTTTTAGAAGAAAGAGATAGAAGAAGAACATAAATAACAACACAGAATCTCACATCGCAGCGGAACAAAATATAATATATCATATCTTTGAAATACAAAATCTTCACTGTATAACATACACTTATCAGAGTACAACACTTACAACACAACGGAACAACTATAACTGGATAACGCTGAAGCCTCCTGCTCCAAGCTCCTTTAGATATATCTGAAAAATCCTGAACTACTTGATTGCCCGTACAAATTTAGGCACCCAAGAGTTTAGGTAGAACAAAACAAATAAACTCCGGGTCAGTCATGGGACTGGTATGAGTAAACAGTTTAAAACAGTTTCAGAAAACTAAATGATATCTCATAAGACCACGCCGTATAACACGGAACGGGTTTTTCCCTTATGAGAATCCAAACACTTGATTTAACTTTATATCAAAACTCTTTTGATATTATAATAGTGTCTAAATCAAGTAGATAACAATCTAGTGGAACGTTTGCATCTCACGTTCCACATATATAATTACAATCATAAACCGCAAGCACGTATTGGGTAATTGATTTCCAACTATGACAAGATATGGAACCACCTTCCGCTGGTATATCTCTAGAGGAGAATACACCGAGTTCAACAAGAACATCTTGCAACTCAGCCACACATGACCGACCACTCATTTCGCTTGAGTGTATCGAATGTATCTCACCAACGGTTGGGATCAGCATCGACAATAGATTTTTAGAAGTAAATGAAACTCTAGATCAGGTGATTATACACCCTAATAGGTGCGACCTACATAGCCATGCTACTTGCCCGATTTCTGTCATTTACCGGTTGATGAGGCTAGAAGCTACGCTTTATCATCACACCAGATTCACTTCGAATGCCACATCGTAAATCCATCAAATCACCGATTGACGTCCTCAACAGTACATTCGTGTTAGCTAAAAGAAGTTTCCTTCTCCGCTTCCACTCTTGGTACGGTTGAAGAAATCAATGTACGTGACCTTTTAGAAAATACTCTGTCAGACATTCATCCGTACAAGTCACCCAGGAACAGGATGAATCGAAGGTACTATTTCTATTAATAGAAAACGTCCTTGCACTCTACTCCGTCTTCGATTATCTTTATATAATCTGATTCGCACGCTGGTTCTTCGGATAATAATCCAACCGGTCTCTCCATATTGACAACGATGGTCAAAACTTCGATAGTATGTGATTTAACTATCGAATAAAAACAAGTGTTTCGATAGTCGATGATTTAACTATCGAATAAAAACAAGTGTTTCGATAGTCGATGATTTAACTATCGAATAAAACAAGTGTTCATCCAAACATCCAACAAATCACTGAGCCTTTAATTAATATTCCATTAATTAAATCACTTCTCTATTTCTTATATCAATATTTGTTAACCAAATATTTTCAATAACCATATTGGCCTTTTACGTTATTTGGAAAACGTTTCCGAATATCGCCTTCCTTTATTTTCTAACTTTAGAAATATTTATTATTCTATTTCCAAGCTTACATTTATTTGGGTTAAAACGGATGTTGTGTAAAACATCGGTACGACAACCCAAATACTATATTCAACTAACTCTCATTCAACATTGATCTTCGAGCCTGAAATCTTACTGTTTATCTGTTAATAATGAAATCAATCAAGTTGGGGTATAACTACCTCTCAGACCTTGACTGAATAACATTTATAACGTCAAAACAGATATGACTACTTACTCGAATAACCAATACCATACAACTACTTCTTCACTTTTAAACGCATATATACTTTCTCTTTCTATTCTTACTAGATTTTATTCCTAGTCTTCCTTTTTGATTATACTATTCTATTTCTAAGTTCGTTTCCTTATCGACTTCTATATATTTTGATATGTTAATTTCTAACTTTCAAATTATCTTAAAAATATTCTATCTCCTTAAATTCCCGGAAAAATTCGCCATAACCTCCTTTGTACCGGGAGCATCGGGAAAATCCCCAAACTGCCACACAGGCCTTTTCCAATCAAAAAGAAAAAGAAAAGCCAAGCGGCTAGCCGATACGGCGCATAAAATCTCATATATGAATTAAATACGTACCTTTTTGTCGGGCAATCTATATATATACCTTCTAACACTTTATTCCAAACCTGTCTCCTGTATCTATACCTGCCCAATCTATTTTAACTATACCAATCGTTTTAACTCAATTTGTTAATTAAATCTGTTAATTAACTTCTTAGTCTATTCCACTTCTATTTATCCAAACCTATTTTCTTCTATTATTCAAATCCTATAAGATAAATCCCATTTGAATTCTATATTCAAATTCTATATTATAAATCCCATTTGATTTTCTATATTCAAATTCTATAGTTAAACTCCATTTGAATTCGATTATTCAAATTCTATATTCAAAGTCTATTTGAATTCTCTTTTCAAATTCTATATTCAAAGTCTATTTGAATTCTCTTTTCAAATTCTATATTCAAATCTATTTGAATATCTCTGCATTTATTTATAAACAACGTTTATAACTTTACTTAAAATCCCCCATTATATATTTATAAACAAAGTTTATAAATTCAATTCAAATCCCATATTTTCCTTTATAAACAGAGTTTATAAATTCGATTCAAAAACCCACTTTTTCATTTATAAACAAAGTTTATAAATTCAATACTCGTTCATATATATTCAAAACAAGTTAATATTTTCTATAGTTCATTAAAATTCAAATTCTATCTATAAAAATAGAATTCCCTTTTTAAAATCTCAAATACCTTTTTCGATATTTTTATGAATCAATATTCGAGCCCCAGGGATATTTTAAACAATCAAATCAACCGATTTTCAATCATTTGATTTTTAACACATCATATATGAATATATATGAAATCAAACAAACAACAACAGATAATATATTTTTGAGGAATCCAGTTGGATTCCTCCAACCTGTTTTCCTGCATCCACAGACGTTAGTCAACATAGTAATACCTATCCTGCTTCGAGGCAGGATATCACGGTATAGAAGGTCATCCACTAATCATAGCGTGGGGCGTATAGGGTAATCATCCGCTAATGAAACCGCGGGCATCCGCTAATGGGACTGCGGGAATCCAACCAATCATCAACCCAATATATATATATATATAATAGTCAACCAATCCTAAATAACTATATATATTTTAAAACAATCAGACAGCATTCAAATAAGCACAGACAATTATTTTTAACTATATAAAAATAATTTCTAAATAAAAGGTGAGATTTACTCACTTGATTTTTAATTTGCCGATCCATTTTGACTTCAAAATTAATTCCAACCTACATCTTCCCCAGCTATGAATTTTCTCGAGTTGATTATCTTGTACCTTACTTTGCAAGCCATGCGATCATTTCCCGACAGCTCCAACTATGTCAATTTCTCTCTTGGACTTTTCGTCGAACACCTGGACTGCCCTAACTGTTTATGACCTTGCTGGTCACGCACACCCCTCCTGATTTTACCACCTCAGTCCCTTTCAGATCCACATCCACCTCCACAACATCAGCTCCGAAATTCCCTGGCTGAATCCCCAACGTCCTACCGTCGACCTGCTGCTAACCCCGTCCCTCAGTTCGCTCCCAGTCTTCCTAGTTCGAACTCCAGTTCCCCTTTTAATTTCAGCATCGCTCCTTTCAAAAATCGCGTCGACCTCAGCTCGCGTTGCTACAGACACCGATGGAAAGGTGTGCCCATCATCAACGAACTCCACCTCAGTCCAGTGAATCACGCCATCTCCTCCGCACCCATTTATCAGCAACAAATTCGAACTTCCCCAAAATAGTAACCCTAAATCAACAGTCCATCGCGACCTTCGATTTCATTACGTTGCCCTAAGGTGCAAATCTCGCATCGTGCCTCCAGATGTGAGTGCGGAAATGAAGGGCGACCCTCACAGAACCAGGGATTTATGATTCGAATAACACGGCTTTTGATTTGGTGAAAAAGGGGAAAGGAGTGGTATTGATTTTAAAGGAGAACGGATGGAAGGAAAGGGGCCACAGTGATTTCCCATTTGCGGTTTTAATTTGAACAGCATGCCCCTTTTTTTCTCCTTGTTGTTGTGTTTTGGTCCACAATTTATTTTATTTTAGATTTGTTTTAAATTTAAAACTATATCCTTAAACTTTCAATAGCTCTTGATTTCGAACTCCTTTCTGTACCCAACAACTGTCTATTCTAGGGTTGAACCACCATTCCAGACACACTAGGATATGTCACGAGGTCCAATTCGATCGTCTGTGGAAGATATTTATTTAAATTGATATAAATCAAATTTTAAAACAATAAATTCTGTGATAATAAATTAATATTCTTATTCGAATTCAAACAGAATTTTTTATTGATCATTTGAACTGTAATTTAATTCAGAATTAAATTTTAATTCAATCAACTTCGTATTCTGATAACTTGATATATTCGATATTAAATCGAAACAGATTATTAAATTGATAACTTAAATATAAAATTCCACTTATATTATCCACCCAATATTTAAATTAAATATTAAATATTCAAAATTTAACCCATAAGGATCCGGGTCATTACAATCACAGGACTAGTGCAACAAGAACCTGCACTTTTGCCAAACATTATATGGAAAAGAAGATGCAACAGAGTCAGATGTGATGGAGGCAGAAAAACACGCACACACTCACTCTTTCATAAGTTCCCCACTGGAGTGATATTCTACAAAGGAGTGAGAACGTGGGGATACAGTTTTCAGGAAGGCAGAAGCAAAGGGTGTTATTGCATGTGTCATGATAAAGAACCCGAAAATTCTTTTACTGGATACAGCTACAAGTGCATCAGATATGAAATCAGGTAGCGTGGTTCAGCAAATGCCTGATAGGGTAATGTCATTGCGTGGTTCAACAAGTTACGTTCCTGGTGTCAGGGCTACCTAGTATGTTCATGTTGTCGATGGTCACTTGGGCTTGGTAGTAGTTTTCATATGCTTGGATCATGTCTTACATTATGATTACTTCTCCGCTTTGTCGAGGTAAGAATTTTATTGTTGAGGTCTTCTTCAGTTTTAGCAATGCGTCTCCAATGCAGCATCCACTCATTACTAGTCTTGTAATGTTTTGGTTGTTAGAATATCAAGGGTAGCATATTAACTTAGACCAACATAACATTATTCTCATCTACAAAAGAAGTTGTAAATTGTTAAGTGTTAAGTTGATAGTAGAAAGATAGAGTTTGAATTATAACGTATGTATTTATCGATTCATATAAAATTATAAATGTGTATTAGTGTCTTTATTCTTTTACCATACATTTTCACCTATCTGTTGCCAAACTTTCTCGAAATTACTTAATACAAAGTGAATATTTGGTGTTATATAATAGAGCATCTTCAAGCTATATGTTATATGGATAACAAAATTATTTGTCACAATAGCCATGTTCTTTTCTCAATCTTTGGTACTATTCAACAATATAAAGAGAGGCAATATTAATAGTATTAGTTTTGCCTTATGGACCCCCACTTCCTTTTTATTTATATTTTTTTCCAGTGTAGAAACTGTTGGAAATGAATGAGTAATTGTTGAAAATAAATGAGTAGGTTTGGCTAAATTCTTTTAGTCCCACATTGGGGAAAACTTCCACCTTTGCCACTACTTATACTAAGGCTTGATATGTTATTACAAAAGAAAGAGGAGATGGAAGAGAGAGGCAATGACATGAATTATGGCATGATAAGCACTCATATTAATATTTAATGGTCAAAAGATAGGGCCTTGGGGCTCTTGGGGTCTGGTGATCAATTGGGCCTCCGGGTGCCGATGGGCTCGCTGCCTTTCCAACAGTCGTAGCCATTGCAATTCGAACAGGAACGCCTGCTCATGTAAAGGTGCCTCTTCCAGCCTATATAAAGGCCTGCAAAAAATCAAAAGAAAGATACGGTTTTCTTCTGATTTCGCTCCTCTTTATCTTCTTCCCACTGCTCTGTTCTTCAAAATAAAACCACTTCCTTGCGTTCGTAGTCAGCCTGCGGTTGTAGCGCAACATCGCAGACAGAAACCGTTTCATCCTTGGGAAACGATTGCTCAACCAAACCTTACAGCACCGTAGAGGGAGCAATTTCGTTTCAAGGAAACAACATACGCT
This sequence comes from Allium sativum, assembly GCA_030737875.1. Taxonomy (NCBI): domain Eukaryota; kingdom Viridiplantae; phylum Streptophyta; class Magnoliopsida; order Asparagales; family Amaryllidaceae; genus Allium; species Allium sativum. Next base: position 1,016,745,000 of record CM060916.1, read on the forward strand.
GGACTCGGTCATTAATTAGTAATATTAATCTTCTTCTCTGCGTCTTTACTTAATCAGTACTGCTTCTTTTACTTCCCTTGCATAACTGAGATTGATAATTGGTGTTGCGATTGCAATATCATTGATTCAATATTACTAACGCTTAAAAGCGTTATTGTTCATAGAAACGGTTTTCAGATGTTTCTAGTGATTGGTTGCTAACAAACTTGAAACGAAATTGTTAATAGTTGCTTTCATTTGCAGACGACAATGTCGCAAAACAACAACAGCAAATCTGTGCCGACACTGACTGTGCCACCGGCTCCGCCTCTGGTTCCACCAACTGTCCCATATTCACATGGCGAGAGAGTAGAGAAGTTTAATGGCCAGGATTTCAAACGCTGGCAACAGAAGATGCTTTTCTACCTAACAACCTTGGGCCTGGCCAAATACATTACGGAGGTTGTTGAAGAATTAGAGCCAGACGCCACCAAAGTTGAGGCTTTTACTGCATGGAAGAATTCTGACTTCATCTGTAAGAATTACATTCTCAACGGTTTAGATAACAGTTTATATAATGTATATTGTACCGTTGAGACTGCAAAGGTTCTCTGGTTATCACTTGAAAAGAAGTACAATACTGAAGATGTCGGAATGAAGAAATTCATTATCGGAATGTTTCTTGACTTCAAAATGGTCGATTCCAAAATCGTCAGTCAGATTCAAGAACTCCAAGTTATCATTCATGAAATTCACGATGAAAAGATGGTGTTAAGTGAGTCATTCCAAGTGGCTGCCGCTATCGAAAAGTTGCCTCCATCGTGGAAGGATTTCAAAAACTATTTAAAGCATAAGCGCAAGGAAATGACCATGGAGGATCTGATTGTTCATCTGCGAATCGAAGAAGACAACAGAAAATCAGAGAAAAAGGCTACCAGTTCATTGTAGGCAAAAGCCAACGTGGTTGAGGATGAAAAAACAAATAAAAGAAAGCGCGAGCAGAATCCTAATGCAAAGAAACAAAAGAAGTTTCAAGGATCTTGCCATAATTGTGGGAAGAAAGGCCACAAAGCAGCCGTGTGTCGTGCGCCCAAAAAGAAGAAACCCGAAGCAAATATGACAGGAAATTCAGAGGATGTCATAGATATGGATTTTTGTGCAGTTGTTTCTAAATGCAACCTTGTTGGCAACAACAAGGAGTGGTTTCTAGACACAGGAGCCACTCGTTATATATGTGCCAACAAGTGGATGTTTACAACCTATAAGCCTGCCACTGATAACGAGCAACTATTCATGGGTAACTCGCCCGCATCAAAGGTTGAAGGCAAGGGAAAGATTGTACTGAAGTTAACTTCTGGAAAGTAACTAAAATTGAATGACGTTCTCCACGTTCCAGAAATCCGCAAGAACCTGATTTCAGGATCGTTGCTCAGCAAGCATGGTTTCAAACTAACATTTGTTGCTTATAAGTTTGTAATATCAAAGAACGGAGTGTATGTTGGAAGAGGATATGTGTGTGATGGCTTGTTTAAAGCAAATGTAACAACTGTTGTACCGAACAATGATATGAATAAAAGTGAATCTTCTGCTTATATTGTTGACTCTTCTAACATATGGCATTCTAGATTAGGGCATGTAAATTTTGATACATTGCGAAAATTAATTAATCTAGAATTCATACCAAAATGCAATATAGATTCCAACTATAAATGTCAAGTTTGTGCAGAAGCAAAAATGACTAGAACCTCGCTTCATCACGTTGAACGAGAGACCGAACCTCTAGAATTAATACATACTGATGTATGCGATTTGAAAATGTGTCAAACTAGAGGTGGAAAGAGGTACTTTATCACATTCATTGATGATTGTACCAGATACTGTAATGTATATCTCCTTAGAAGTAAGGACGAAGCAATCGACATGTTTAAACAGTATAAGGCAGAAGTTGAGAATCAACTCAATAAGAAAATAAAATCTTTAAGAAGTGATAGAGGAGGAGAATACGAGTCTCCGTTTGAGGAATTTTGTGCTGAGCATGGAATTATACATCAAACTACAGCCCCGTATTCACCTCAATCCAACGGTATAGCCGAACGAAAAAACAGAACTCTTAAAGAAATGATGAATGCCTTACTAATTAGTTCTGGATTGCCAGATAACTTTTGGGGAGAAGCTATTCTTTCGGCAAATCACATCTTGAATAAAATACCGCGAAAGAAAACATCAAAATCTCCACATGAACTTTGAAAAAATAGACCACCATCCTACAAATACTTGAAAGTGTGAGGGTGTCTTGCCAAAGTAGAAATACCAAAGCCGAAAAAGGTCAAAATTGGACCAAAGACTATAGATTGCATATTCATTGGATATGCTCATAATAGTAGTGCATATCGATTTTTGGTGCACAAATCTGAAATTGATGATATTCATGAAAACACCATTATCGAGTCTCGAAATGCAAGATTCTTTGAACACATTTATTCTCTAAAGACCTCTATTGAAACTAGTGTTCAAAAGAGGCCAAGAGATCCAGATACTCCTGAGGATAATGCTGATCAAAGAAAAATGAATGATGAAACTAAGATAGAGGAACCGAGAAGGAGCAAGCGACAAAGGACCTCTAAATCCTTTGGACCTGAATTCTATGCATATATGATAGAAAATAATCCTCTAACTTACCAACAAGCAATGTCATCTCACGATGCTCCCTATTGGAAAGAAGCCGTCAATAGTGAAATAGAATCCATTCTACAAAACCATACGTGGGAACTAGTGGATCTCCCTAAAGGATCAAAACCACTAGGATATAAATGGATATTTAAGAAGAAATTAAAGGCTGACGGCTCAATAGACAAGTATAAAGCAAGACTTGTAATAAAAGGATTCAGACAAAAGCAAGATCTGGATTACTTTGATACATACTCTCCAGTTACCAGAATAACATCAATTAGGATGCTTATTGCAATCGCATCTGTATTGAATTTGGAAATACACCAAATGGATGTGAAAACTGCGTTTTTGAATGGTGAATTTGAAGAAGAAATATATGCAGCAACCAGAAGGGTTTCTAAGCCCGGGAAATGAAAATAAGGTGTGCAAATTAGTAAAATCACTTTACGGACTTAAACAAGCTCCGAAACAATGGCACGAGAAATTTGATGAAACTATGTTATCAAATGGATTCAAAATAAATGAATCAGATAAATGCGTATATATAAGATATACGGATATTGGATATGTCATTGTTTGTCTTTATGTTGATGATTTACTAATCCTAGGAAATAATAATGCCATAATAAAATCTACGAAGGATATGTTATCCTCTAGATTCGACATGAAAGACCTAGGAGTGGCTGATGTAATCTTGGGTGTGAAAATTATAAAAACACCACAAGGATATGCCTTATCTCAGTCACATTACATAGCCAAATTACTTGAAAGGTTCAAGCAGTATAATATAACCATTGCAAAATCACCAGTGGATATGAACCAAAATTGGGTAAAGAACACCGGTGATGGAATATATCAACTTGAATATTCTCGCATACTGGGAAGTATCATGTATGTCATGAATTGCACTACGCCTGATATTACATACGCTATAAGCAAGCTGAGTAGATATACCAGTAATCCTGGCAAACATCACTGGAAAGCAATAATAAGGGTCCTAGGATATCTGAAGTACACATAAAACTATGTGTTACAATATGAGAAGTATTTTTCAGTGATAGAAGGATATAGTGATGCCAATTGGATAACTGGCTCAAATGACACAAAATCCACAAGTGGGTATGTGTTTACATTAGGAAATGGAGCAATCTCATGGAAATCATCCAAACAGACTTGCATAGCAAGGTCGATAATGGAATCGGAGTTCATTGCTCTAGATAAAGCCGCAGAAGAAGCAGATTGGCTTAGGAGTTTCTTGGAAGATATTCCAAACTGGGAAAAACCGGTACCTCCAATATGTATACATTGTGATAGTCAATCTGCTATAGGAAGGGCGAATAGTACATTGTATAATGGTAAGTCTCGACATATTCGTCGTAGACATAAAACCATAAGACAACTTCTCTCTAATGGAGTTATCACTATAGACTATGTAAGGTCAAAGGATAACATAGCAGATCCACTAACCAAAGGCTTGCCAAGAGAGAAAGTTCAAACCTTATCGATGGTAATGGGTTTAAGACCTATGAATTAAAAGTTTTCTAAAATGGAAACCCCACCTAGTTGACTGGAGATCCCAAGATCTAGGTTCAAAGAGACAACTAAGTTTAAGATAAACTTGATGGCACTGTTAAATTCAAACCATTCCTATGATAAGTCAGTGCACTACCCGTCGGAGAATAGGATAAGCTTGGCTTTTAATGATGTCTATACTGTGGTGTTATAATGAACCAAGTGGAGTATTACGGGATACTCTTTATAGAATCACCTATGTGAGTGCGAAGGCGCCGCTTCAAGAAGAATTGTAAGGTCGAATTCTTCAAGCACTCATGAAACCAAGGCGGTGTTCATGGAAAAAGCGAACACAAACAGAGAACTAATGGGTTAAAGAGCATTTATCATGTGTTTTCTTTATAGACTTACACAAACGGCTTATAGTTCAAAGACAGTCTAGTCTACTGATTCGCCAGTTAGTTATAACGATATAACACTAGGAAAAGTTCAAGGCCTCTGTGCTACTTTTACCGATATGATAAATGTTTCGCAAAATTTTAAGAACAAATTAGATAATACTCATTCATGTGGGGGATTGTTGGAAATGAATGAGTAATTGTTGAAAATAAATGAGTAGGTTTGGCTAAATTCTTTTAGTCCCACATTGGGGAAAACTTCCACCTTTGCCACTACTTATACTAAGGCTTGATATGTTATTACAAAAGAAAGAGGAGACGGAAGAGAGAGGCAATGACATGAACTATGGCATGATAAGCACTCATATTAATATTTAATGGTCAAAAGATAGGGCCTTGGGCCTTGGGGCTCTTTGGGTCTGGTGATCAATTGGGCCTCCGTGTGCCGATGGGCTTGCTGCGATGCGGAACCGCTATTTTTGAATTTGGCCGCAAAATTGCCAATGGAAAGGTCTGTTGGTAAAGGGTCCCAACCTTTCCAACAGTCGTAGCCGCTGCAATTCGAACAGGAATGCCTGCTCTTGTAAATGTGCCTCTTCCAGCCTATATAAAGGCCTACGAAAAATCAAAAGAAAGATACGGTTTTCTTCTGATTTCGCTCCTCTTTATCTATCTTCCCACTGCTCTGTTCTTCAAAATAAAACCACTTCCTTGCGTTCGTCGTCAGCCTGCGGTTGTAGCGCAACATCGCAGACAGAGACCGTTTCATCCTCAGGAAACGATTGCTCAACCAAACCTTACAGCGCCGTAGAGGGAGCAATTTCGTTTCAAGGAAACAGCATACGCTGGACTCGGGCATTAATTAGTAATATTAATCTTCTTCTCTGCGTCTTTACTTAATCAGTACTGCTTCTTTTACTTCCCTTGCATAACTGAGATTGATAATTGGTGTTGCGATTGCAATATCATTGATTCAATATTACTAACGCTTAAAAGCGTTACTGTTCATAGAAACGGTTTTCAGACGTTTCTAGTGATTGGTTGCTAACAGAAACATGTTATATGTGAAATACTTATAAAAAATTGTTGCAATGAAAAATAAAAGGTATTGATTCTTATTTCTCATAAGCAAAACTGTAACATTAACTTAGTTTCAGTAAATTGGAACACATTTTTTATGTCAACTGATTTAATTTCTAGACTAATTTTTCCTCATACTTTCTGTTTTTATCTATTTATTTACTATTTTATTTGCATTTGGAGACCAAAATAGGAATTTATAGAACTGGAAAGTCTGGCATGTCAACTGGACAATGTCATGGTCAATACTGGAATTATAATGGAGCAACTGAAATTCTGTTTCTCCAACCGGATTGTGATCCTTGGAAAAAATAAAGATTTTTTACAGAATAGTTCTTGGTGTTTTCTAACTGTTATGTTGTTTTATACATTTTTATGCGTAAACAAACTAGTTATAACATACATCTAACTCAATTTTATATGTTAGCTAGTATCAAATTACCTTATTATACTATTTTATGTATAAATTAATTTACCTTTTCCCGTGAGTATGGAAGCAAATTTACATGCAAAGTTTTTAGAAAAAGATCACATACAAATTGATAGTTGCAGTATGTTATGCATGGTGAATTTCAATCACTATTAACAAAATCAATCGTAGGCAAAGACATAAGGAAAATGTGATAAAAAAACACTTCGAAAAAACACAGGACTAATAAAACAAGAACCAACACTTTTGCCACAACATTAGATGAAAACATCTCATATGGAAAAGAAGATGCAATAGAGGCAGAAAAACAAGAACACTCTCTTTCATAAGTGCCCTGCTAGAGGGATGCCTTACTTGTAAGTTCTTTTGATTCAAATTTCAATTAACTTATTTCTCTACTTTAATATACTTCATTCTTATTGCTTAATATGTTACTTCATATAAGTTTAATTCAGGAACACCTGCAACATTGCGAGAACAACATTTCTAGCAAATCTCAATTTCATTATGTTTGTATTACTCCTAGTGATGTGTATTTATGAAAGATGACTTCAAGTCATTTGGATTTTGGAGTCTTGGATAACAGACTTTGTAGTTGCTTTATGTACTTGTGGCACTTGTATGATTTATAAATTCATCATATTACGTAAAAAAAATGATGAGAGTTTGAAAATTCTAATATATTGTTTTGGTTCATGTTTTAAGTTTGTTTGATATCTTCAGTTTTGTAGATAATATGTTCTGAAATGAATTCTTTTATTAGCAATATGCATATAATTTGTTCATATATTACAACTGTAAGATAATACTTTTTATAAAATATATTACAACAGTTGTAATAAAGTTTATTACAACGATGAAAAACAGTTGTAAAATATACATTTCATAACGATGTCGCAACCGTGCAAAACAATTGTAACATATTTCAGTCTATTACAGCTTCTTAATATACGACGGTTGCCCCATCATTGTAAAAAGTCTTTTACAACTGTTTTCCACTGTTGTAATATGGTCAATTTGTTGTAGTGTATAGTGATCACTTACATATTGAATATATTTACTCTCATATGAGATTTATATATTGGAATTTGATGTATTTTCCTTTGTTGCTTTGGAGTTTTGGGGATTTTATATTCGTGCTCAGCTAGGATACTTATCATTTGTTTTTAATGGCAAATCCTTTCGTGTGTTCGTCTCACTCACGAGTAATCTAAGTATTTAATCTGTGAATTTATCTTCTAAAAAATCTATGGTTTCGAGTTTATATTATTCCTTTCTGACATAAAGGAATTATCATATCTATGTCTTGACTTAATATACGATTATGAGATTCCTTTTCCTAAAAAAGGAATTATGATCTTAGCTAACATTATGTTTCACTTATCTTGTTATTACTAATATGTTTAAGCTAGACTGACCTAGGGGTGAGCGTTTGGTTGGTTTGGTTTGTCCGATGATGAAAATTGTCAAACCAAACTAAAACCAATAAAAATGAAAACCAAACCGAACCAACCAAATTAAGATTAGTTGGTTCGGTTGGTTATCCGATTTAACCGAACTAAAAATATTTTAAACTTTATCTTTGTAGTATTAACTGTGCATCGAAATAAATTATAAATATATGGTTAAAGTCTTATTATTTATGATTATCAACCTTCCTAAAAGTAATTCTGATATATTTGTGATGATTAAAATTTACTTAAACAACTAAAATAATAAAAAATATTTACTATAATATCGATAATTCTAAAAATATAATAAAAGTTCGGTTAATTTGGTTAAACCGATAACCAAACTAAATATTTTTCAAACCGATTACAAACCGATCTAATTTCAAAACCAACCAAACCGACTGAAATAAATTGGTTTAGTTGCTTTATTTGGTTTAACCAAATAATGCTCACACCTAGACTGATTTATTTATTTATACTCAGCTCAGACCGAGTGTTTTAGGTATATCTGTAGATTTGAGCTTGATACACTTTCACTCTGGCTAAACCTTTATTTTTTGCTATTACTCGAGTCATATAGTTCAGAGTTTGAGTCATATGATATATATTTATTTTGAGATTCATTGTATTTATATATATGGTCCTTTGAACCATTCGAAGATGTACACATGTATCGTTACGATACCGCTTTTTATAAATATATGTAATCTGTTCTTTGATTTGTTTTATGTGTTTGTATTTATATTGTGTTCTCAATACAATTCTTAGCCGCCGTAACAATATATTAGACATGAATTGAATATGTCGATCTACATGAGGTAAGTAAGAAAAATTTATACATCCAATCGACGTATTAAATACTCGTTTAATATTAGGCTTGCAGATAGTTACCCTTAAACAACCATATCCTCGGCTTTAATAGACGATATTATTTTAATGCATTTTATTAGGGAGAGTCTCGAGATGGAACGTTATAGGTTTATGTGTGCATAATTTTCATAACTTGGTTGATGATAGTAAAATTCTAAGGAGTGCATGGGTGTGCGTATTAGCACCCTTTACAAAATTGGGATTATAATCTTCATCCTTGATGGAATGTACTCAGCATAGGTAGAGGCAGTGGAACACAATTGGCTATTGTTACCAATGTTAAATAAGGCATAAAAGGTGTGAAAAATGTTTACAAAGGGGCAAAAGAGAGGAAATTTGAGGGATTAAGGGTGAGCTCCTCCTTCTAAGTTCTAATGTCAAAATTTTGATTAGATTTTTGGTAACCTTAGAGTTGGACTAGTGAATTTTTAAGAGAAAATGTTACTTGTAGATTAGTAGGCTTAAAAATTGAAACTAGGGAAGAAAAGTGAACTATTAGGTAATTAAACAACATCAAATTTAAAGTAGTCCGACAAGCTTGTATATTTCCACTATGAAGTTCTCTTACCATGTTTTTCTTATATAATTATACAAAGTTAAGAGAGATTAATAATGGGAACTAAGCAATTAAGACTAATGTAGTAGCTGATGCTGACCTCAGAGTTGCGTATAAATCTGAAATTTTCATAATTTTAGCCTTTTAATCGTGGAATGCATAGTTTGTTTATATTAGTTGAAATTAAGGGTGGATAGCAAAGATTATGCTACAAATCAGATGGAAAACAGGCATAGCCATTGATCTAGTAGAACAGCTGATGGGAGAGTGTTGGAGAAGCAAACGGAACATGCAGTTGAGATTAGTGCCAATACGAGAACTATACAAGACATGCAACATGTATGAGCACAGTATGATTTTGTCAAAAGAGGGCACACCTTATTGTGCCCCTTGTTGTTTACATTTCATACTGATATAACAAGGCTTAATGAGTTGGCTCGTGCATGCTAAAGATGACAAGAAAAACATAAAGTGGCTAAGTGCACAACCAACAATGGCTTGTTCAGTTACTAAACAAGCCAGGAGCAACAAGGTATGACTTGTTCAGTCACCCATGGCTAGTTTGTAGCTGGTTTGGAGCTGGGTGGTGGCTGGTTCACTGGACAGAGGTTGGTGGCTATAACGATAAACAGTTTGCCGTATTAAGTTTATAACGACAAAGAGTTTGCTGTTATAAATATATAACGACAAACTGTTTGCCATTATATTTTATACCCGTTGCACCACAACGGCTAGTGCAACGGTCACATTCCCTCCCCTATATACCAACCTACCTCCTTCTTCCACACAACCACACCACCTTCTCAACTACAACTTCTACAACAACAAAAAATGTCTTCTTCTGCACCTAACGAACCGGAAAAAAACTGCAAGCATGAAACCCATGTCCCAACGGCACACGTCATCGTATGCCATGCAACATCTAGTCCAACAACAACAATCATTTCAGTCATCGCACGAATACGGTAACTCGCCATATTCAAATTATCCATACTGACCACCTTACCAATCGCTCGCTCCTCCAAAATTTCCTTCCATCCATTCTATCGCCCCACCACAGTTTTACCAACGACGTCCCTTGGTAGCCATGTACGGCGATCATTCGTCGTATATGTCAATGATGATGTAGACTGATCAAAGTCAACAACCTCACCTAACTCCGCAACAGACCGAGATTCGTGACCGCGAATGTATGCAATATCTGCAATGACAGTTTTCATATGGATATGCCTTTCCTACTAATGAAGAAAATGTTGAAACTTCAACGGAGGAGGCAAAGGAAGAAGATGCAAACAAGGATGCGAATGTTACAAATTCTGAAGAATGTAATCAAGAATTCCTTGCACCTATGAGTCCCGAATATAACCAAAATAAGACTAAGTGGAAGTCGTTAAGCGGCATTTTCAATAAACGACACCAAACCGAAGTTGTATCGGAGGCGGATCCTGGAATAGAAGATATTGAGGATGAACATGCCGAAGGGGAAGGAACAACAGCGGATGGAAGAAAAAAACAATGTAAGTTTACTTCCGAGCAGTACATTTCACTTGCTAAATCTGGGATACGCATTTCACAGGACAACATTACTGGGAATAATATGAAAGGTCGGAAATTTTGGGAAAGAGTTGTAGAGTTTTACAATTCGTTGGAAGCGATGAGTAGAACATGGGGACCACTTAGAGGCGGTTATAGAGTTATGAATGTCGCATGTCAGAACTATCTGGCAATACTGACTAGTTTGCAGAACAGGCAGCAAAGCGGCGCTACACCTTATGACGTTGTAAGTACCATAGAATATTTTAAAAAATAACATACTATACTATGAGTAGTTTGAAATGTCATACACTCATACAATTTCGACTTTGTGTTACAGATTGAAGAGTCACGAAAGGCCTACCAACAAAAGTATGGACATCCATTTAAATTTCAAGACTGCTTCGAGCTTCTATCTAGTTTGCCAAAGTGGAAGAATCCAAACAACTTCATGTTTGAGCAGCAGAACAAAGCTAGAAGGATGAACAACTCTGATTCTAGTCCAGGAAGGGACCCGAGTTCGCAAGAAAGAAGCCCTTTATATGGAACTAGTGACGGATGACCTATTGGTAGAGCCAAGTCAATTCAGCTGGAGCAACGGGGTGCAGAGTTTTCTAGATTTCTGGAAACAATGGAGAATTCAACTAAGGAGACAAGAGAGCATAGAGTTAAATTTTCAGCGCAAAGAAACCACAATGGCGAAGAGTTCCAAAAGGCAATTACAGATGATCAAGAGCTCCGAAGACAAGCACACATGGAGAAACTAGTCATGGTACGAGAGAAGGAGGAGAAGAAAGATATGCAGCAAGAGAAGAATTATATTAAAATTATTACATGTGATTTTAGTAAGCTTTCCCCTCTACAGCAAGAACTATTAACCGAGCAGCTTGGAGAGTACAGAAAATATAAAGGAAGCGGAAGTGGCAGCGGTTCAGCTAAGGACTAGCTATATATGTTGGGTTGAGTTGTAATATGATTATGAACTGTTGTAGTATTTATGTACTAGTGGTTGTTTATGTTAGGGAAACTCCAGTGGATTCAGGGTTGTTGTTTATGTACTAGTTGTGCTTGTAGTTAAGTAATTGTATTATTGTAGATAAATGTCGAATAGTCTAAACGGGAACAACATACAACTACAATAAAGGATACATCATTATAACAAAATATAGGATACAACATCATTATAACATACAACGTACAACATACAACATCAGTATATCACAATATAAGTACAAGATACATTCCGCATTCAATCCAACATACAACATACAACCACGATACAATACGGCAGAACGACCGAACAATCCAAATTACTAGTAGTCTTAGTTTCGCAAAGAACCGCTCCACCCATACAACATTTCTGCTTTTATTGCAACGTTCAATCTTTCCAAGTGACGGACCTCTGCTTGCATTCCCAGTGCATACTGGACACCCCTCTAAGTCAAAGGTGGATCGCACCACAAGAAAAAATTACAACGTTGCAACCCTTGTCAGTTCTACGCAGCAATGTACACCTTGCACCCATAAAATAGACGACCAGCATTGGTTTGACTCTTAGAAACAACCACGTTGCATTCCACTCCACAATAGCAAAGAACAGTCTGACCCGTAATGCTAGAGCTCGACCTTTCGGGGTTCTGGCGAGCAATTACTTCCATCAACCGAGCATGATGGGTTTTTTGCATTGGTCCAATTCTTGGGACAACAACGTTTGGTTGCGTGGCACTAAAAAGTTCAGACTCCAATTCTCCAGGTTCGACTTGGACATCCGCTTGTGTCTCTGGCACAGTCTCTACATCTTCGATTGGTTGCTTATTCCTTTCATACGCATCGTACAGTCGAACCATCGTTTCATCATCGTATTCCCAACTAGACATAATGAAGACAGAAATTATAGGAATTTTTGAAATAATGAAGACAGGAAGAAGATGCAGGGTCCTATTTAATAACGCAAGTCCACTTCCCGATACATTAAAGCATTAATTGAGGCGACTTGTCAACTCATTTGTATTTTTCCGTGGCGCGGGTTTCAAGAATGATGGACAGGTAGTAGAAATTCCCTGTCTCATTTGTACTAGTGATGTCGACTTTATTATGAAGCTAAGCCTAGCAATGATTCGTTGTCTCGTTTCTAATGTGGATGCTGACCAGACCATGTTGCTTGATATACAACAAAGATTCATTGTCTAGTTTGTACAGTTGACAACGACTTTACCTTGCCACTTGGTCACTGGTAAAGACACTTTAAATCATTTAGAATGTTGTTACCGACTTAATTAGCTCTTCTTGTAAATTAAACACTTGAGAACAAACAGGATACATATACTACTTCGCATAATGATACAACTAACAATAGGCATAATCACACAACAGATCACAAGGATACATCAATTACTGATACACGATGCCAATACAACATCATAGCAGGAAACATAGGAAATATTTTACGAAGCGAACGTCTCGTTACGTTGAAACTCAAGGGAGTCCCCTTACGTTCAATCGTAACTGCTCATTTTCGTTTTCCAGGCGTCTAATCTTCTATTCTAGTTCATTTGCATTGGCTATTACCCTTAGGTAAAGTGGATCATTTATTCATTCCGTGTAATTGCATCCATTAGGATACAATGGACATTTCTGCATGCGGCGACCTATATTGTTTCCCTCTGCTCGAACGACCACTTCAACCGCATAACCGCAATAACAACAAAGTGGATAAGAGTCCACTTCCTGTTCAGAAGGTGGTACTCGATACACCTTAACTTCTTGTCGTGGTTGAGGGACCGACTATTCGTACGCTTGCTGAACATGGGCTACTTGAGCTGCAGGTAGATGTTGAACGTTCCCCCGTCTGGAAGGTGCTTGAGCCTGAGGTCTTAGTCTTAGTTCATTTAGAAACTGTAATTCGTCTTCCATCTCCTGAAGTCTCCTCTGTTCGTATGCCTCTTCCTCGGAGTCAGTAGTTGATGGCCAAGAAGGCATGGCAGTGTAACGACCCAAGGATTTTCGGGCCTGAAAATCGACATAAATACCTTTACCGTAACTCATGCCGACCTTCCAAACACCCAAAACACTGGACGTTATTAGAAAGAATTTAGAGGGTGAGAGAAGAAAGAAAGAAATATTAGAATAGAAGAAGAAGAAGAACCCACACAACACAGAGTCTCACATCGCAGCGGAACAAAATATAATACAGAAATAACTTTATTGAGAGCTTTTAAAAATACTTACAATATCAGAGTACATCACACAACGGGACAGTTATAATAACCTGTTCCCATATACAACACACACCGTAATAGTAGCTATATAATATCATACGTCTGAACATCTTCAGCTCGTCTCTTCACGGCATTCGATAACCTGAACCTGTATACCCCGGGCTAACCCGAGCATTTACAAAACACCGGGTCAGTCTGGTGAACCAGAGTGAGAAAAACTCGCACAGTATTAAGGGTATCACACAACCTGATTTTAAAGTTAAAATCCTTCAAAGAAAAGGATAATCGTAAGACCAAATCCACACATAAACACGGACGGATTTTACCTTATGATAACCCAAAATATTTTTAAAACCAATATCTTGTCTGATATTATAATAATGTCCAAATACAAGTAAATAGAATCTAGTAGAACGCTTGCATCTCACGCTCTACATATATAGTATACAAATCAAAACCGCGGGCGCTTATTGGAAATTGGATTTCTGACTATGACAAGGTATGGGACCACCTGTCGATAGTGTATCTCTAGAGGCGAATACACTGGGTTCAACAAGAACGTCTTGCAACCCGGCCCTCACATGACCGACCACTCATTTCGCTTGAGTGTATCGAATGTATATCACCAACGGTTGGGCGCTACCCACCGTCTTCCCAAAAAGGGACAGCATCGATAGATTTAAGAAACAAAAGGATTTTCTCTAGATATGTGATTATACACCCTAATGGGAGCGACCCACATAGCCATGCTGCCTGCCCGATTTCTGTCATTTCCCGGTTGATGAGGCTTGAGGTTTGAATTTCCTTTACAACATCTGGCCACCATTCACTTTGAATGCCACATCGTCAAATCCGCCAGATATCACCAATTGACGTCCACAAAAATACTCTAGTTGGGAGCTAACCAACTATAGCACGTTTGAAGAAATCAACGTACGCGATCCTTTGGAAATACTCTGTCAGACACTCGTCCATACAAGTCATCCAGGAACAGGATCAACCGAAGGTACTCTCCTACTGCATCTCATATAGGAATCACCCCATGGATCAGTAGCGAGAAGTCCTTGCAACCCGTAGATTCCAGCCACGACCGAACCACAGTACACCTCTAGCTGCAGACCAGAGATTATTAGTGGTTCTTCCGCTTATGAAGATCCTACAGTCTTCAATGCTCCATCTAGACCATCTTCTAATATCTTCACGTATTTGCTGGTCGAAATGGTTTTCGAATATAAATTCGATCCCGGTCTTTCCGTACCAACAATCGTATTGGACAAGTTTGATAGTCGGTGTTTTGACTATCAAAATAAACAGTGTTTCAATCATGACAATCCAGTGAGTTCACTGGTTCAGTACTCAGCACCACTTGGCCTTTTAATGCAAATAAATGTAAATTCAAACTTTTAAATCTTTCGATATTTTAAATATCGTTTCCTTACTTTCTTATTTAACATAAGATTTTTCTTTAACTAATTCTCTTTTCATACTTAGGAAATCTTAGATCCTAATCAGTTGTCTATTTTCACTTTCCTCTTTACCCTTACAACCAATATCATCCTCAGATAATCCTGAAGTCGTCCAAGTTGGGGTATTTTAAATACCTCTCAGACCTTGATCAACAACGTTCATATCTAAAGATAGATACGAGTTATAATATAAAACCAATATCTCATCTAATCTCAGCGCAAATTCCATTTAACTATTTAATTCAATATAAGGTTTAATAAATCTTATCATCACTTCGAAAATCTCTTTCTTTAATATACCATGTTTACTTAACTCAATTAAGTAAGTTCTTTATAACACACCACTTTTAACCTCATTAATATAACCCTGGTTTATTATAAACCCTTTATCTCAATTTCCCTTTTTACTTAATTTAAACAATTAAGTAACACTATTTTAAGCTATAATATGTGCTTAAAATCTTCTTTTATAACTTTGTTATAAACTCAGGTTTTAAACAAACCTGTTCATAAATTTCTTTCTCCATTCAGCAAGGTTTAGTTTTCAACTTTGATTACCTTTGAAACGGATTCCATTAAAAAGTCATTTCCCAAATTACTATAAATCAGAATAATACCTTATCTTAATCTTTAACTACTGTAAAGGTAGTTAATTCCATTATTTACTAACATAAATAGTGAATCCCTTTTTTTGGAACTTCATTAAAATTAAAACAATATTCATTTAACTAATTTATTTAGACACACTAATTTAATAATCAATCTCAATTAAAACGGTAGATTTAATCAACTTAAACAAGTTATCTTGGAAATCGATTCCAATTTATTTTCTCTTTAAATAAATTTCATTCGATTGTTTCTAAGTAAATAACTATCCAAATCCGGTCCATTGGTTAAATTACTTTTCTTATAAATCCGCTTATCACCAGAATTTACTTGGATTAATAATTAAGTTTAAAACTTAAATAATAAATAAATATTTATTTCCTTTAAACAGACTTTTATTCAAATAATATATTTAAAAATCTATATCCAGTTATAAAATAAATTTCATTTCTGTCGATTTGCCTGACGGTAAACCAACATCTATAAAACGATTGATTTTCTAGGCCATGTGTTGCCAAATACCCAATCAATACCGCCCATTGGTTTAAACTACACAGGTGTTGAAATTCCAGTCAACAACCAATACTCAAATCAATCAACCCATCAGATTAGTTCATATATGATGATAAATCATCAACCAATAAATAAAACGATTCAACCAGTTTAAACAATTCAACCCATTCAACACGTTTATTTTATAAACGTGACCAACAAGGTAAGTTACCTTTATTGGAACCAATCGTTAAAAATAACGATTCGGTATTTTACTGAAATTAAATGACGGTTTAATTTCATCAGTTCAGTCAACCAATAATCATATAACTAGCAAACAGTCAACCATCAGCAAGTAGAGCACACAAAATAAAAATCCAATTTATATAAAATATAAATGAGAAAACTGAGTGAGTTTAACTCACCTTGATTTAGATTCGTCGATAACACTGCCTGACGTTTAATTCGAATAAAAATTCCAGTCACTTCAGATCCGGACTAGGCCCGCTCCATCTCGAAGTACTCATCTCCACGGTCCCAACGCAACTGACCGTGCGCAAATCTGACATCGTATGAGTGAGAAATCACATTACGAATTTTGTAAACTAATTAAATTAATTTAAAACATAAATTTCCTATTAATTTTAGATGGGCTTTACCTTTGATCACCGGCCCAAACCCACCCACTATCCTTAAAACCCTATCCGATCTTTATACCCATTCAGTAAGCCGCCTCCACCCCAAAAAAAAAAAAAAAACCCGTCCTCCATGCCGTAATCCACCTTTTCCATCTCAAATCGCACGCATCTAAGCTCCAATCTCCCTTCGTCTGCTAGCTTCTGTCTCTGCCAAACCCTCAAACTCCTCGTTCCCCTTCAGGAACCACCCGTAAAGCTCTACTCCAGAACAAGTCGAAGCTCCTATACGCCGGTTGGTCGAAGCTTCTTCGTATTAAGCTAAGTATTTCACTCAATTTTAGTATTATTCGTTTTGATTTTAAAGTGGCCGAACTGTTTTTTTCTTATTTACCGAGTTGATTCATTTGATTCTGGGATGGAAGAACTCATGGCGTGTATGCGTATTTATAGTGCTAGTTTTAGATCAGAACGACGTCCATCAAGGATTGATCTGTAGCTAGGTCCAGCTACCAGGTTATGCGATTTCTCTTTTCCCCCTTTTCAGATTGTATGATTTGAGGTTGATCGTTGCATGCCAATCTTACATAGATTTTGAATTGATATGAAATTTCAATACTGTTACTCTGCTCCCTATTGAACACTGGTCGAACAATGTATATAAGTTAGATGAGATTTTAGGCCATGACTTGTTCAAATCAAATTCAGGGATCTTGAACTATGACCCGTACCTCCTGTATTCAATGTATGGCAGAACAAAATCTTAGTTGATTTTGTTCATGAGACTTCAACTATATACAAATATTTTTTCTGTCCAGCTGTTCATTGAATAGTTTTTGATGTACACATTTGTTTTAATCCTATTGTACTGTTTTCTTAGCTGTTTGAAATCTTTCTACCTTAGTTGTGCAAATTCCCATTTCCTTAGCTGTTCATCTCGTGATTTTACTGTTTTCTTGAAAGGCAAGTCATACTGCATTTGATGAATTGTCTTGTCTTCTTGGGTTTGCCTTTGTACAAAAATGATGTATATGGTTTCTTAACTATGTATTTTCTTGTTCCTACTGTATTTGTTTTACTGCTCCCATGCTGTTCATTTAATATTGTTTCTTAAAATATTCGGCCATATTTTCCTCTTTAGCTGTCCCCTAGCTGTATATGTACATAGCTAGCTGTTAGCTATGACTATAGCTGTTTAACACCTATATTGCATACACCTTGTTTCCATTCAGCTATGCTCTGTCCCCTTCTTTTAGCTGTTGATTTTATTTTATTAGCTATCCTAATTTCACTGTCCTTATGATATTCATCACAATTTCTTTGCTGTTTTGTTGAGAATGTATACTACTCTAACCCTAATTTTCTCTTTTCCCTTTCTTTTTCAGATCCAAGCTGATTGAGACAATTTAGGTTCACTGGTTTCTAGGAAGAACCAAAAGAGCTGCTGGAAATGAAATCCTTTTTTGTTGTTTCATTGTTTTGCATTGTTTTGTCTTGTCAGATTTTAAAATCTGAAATTATCTGTACATGGATATATAAATGTAGTTTTGTAATTTGTTGAACTGTGTATTGTATTTTGCTATTTGTTTGGTTGTCTCATTGAATTATGTATGACTGGGTTGCCTACTTGGTTTGCCGGCCATTGATGTTAATGAGAATTTACATTGATAGTTCAAAATATCCATTGATGTAAAATTTTCTCATCTAACTTAGTGTGAATATATACTAGATTGATTGAAACCACTATTGATATCCATCGATTTTATAGTACGTTGTATCTAGTGTGTGATTGGATCTCAATACCATCTCAAAACCAAATCTTTGCCAAATGGATCCTATCCAAACATGTGCAAAATCTCATTTATTTTCAAATGCGAAATAGTTCTAGTTTCAAATGTTGAAATTCCGGATTAAACGATGTCAATTCCATAATAAAATTCCTTTATTATATGTATAACGTTTATAATTTATAAACGAATTTTAAACGTCGTTTTAAATAACGAATTAAATATTAAAATTCATTAATATTCCCAATATAATATTTAAAATAATAAATTAAATTAAATATTTGACGGTAAAAAATACGGGACGTTACAGGTAGTGGGAATGAAAAGAGGAGTTGGGAGTATTTTGAGAGAGTTATATGGCTGCTCGCCACAAAATAATGTAACCGGTAAATGCTCACGTGGAAGAGGACTGGATTGAATTGTTTAATGCACCCGTGGACGACCCCTGTTTTTTAACTCTTACGTGTATACAAACTTGATACGGTGACAATACAACTCACCATAATGTTTCCAAAGCCTGCTACAGTCATTGAAATGACTTGACATAGAGACATATTTCGTAACCAATGTAGAAAGGAAGCAGAAGAGCTCACATGTTAACTTAAAGACTTAATTACAACTGATACATAGCACAAAACATTGACACGACTACACACTGAGACACAGACAAGCCTACTACAATCTTTGACAATAATACATACTGATACATAGTACACGAATACTGTTGAAAGATAGTACGATACACTGCTATAGTGCCTGCTTTAACAAAAAGATAATAAAGGCTTAAGATTGATTACAGTGCCATAAATTTTCCCAACCATGTAAGGACGTGAATATCATGATCTATTTGTTTCATCATTATCCATAATGGCAAGTCCGGCTTAGAGTCCCCATGATTATTTGGTGTTGATCAAAGCTTACATCCAGGCCGACAATAGACACATGGAAGAGGAAGTTGAGGAAGATTTTTGGTTCACCATCAACGAAACTTACAACAACCATCCATAGTGTAGGATAAGCAGACGTAATTTGGATACTAGAAGTGCATTGGTTACGTTCAGTAGAAGTTGCAGGCGATACCGATGGATTATCATAGAGGTAGAACGAGATAATGTTTTCCAACCTACCCGAGCAACTTTCGACGCTCTTTACTTTATGCGCTATCGACCGCACTTTGTTGGACATGCTGCCTATGACTTGTGGGTAGATCACATCAGGCAGTTCGATTGAGAAGTGCTTGGGTTAGTACTACTACGAATAATGTGTTTGTTAGTCATTGTATGTTTTTTTGCAAATGATTGTAAGTGTATGTCCATATAAGTTTGCAGTATGTAGAATTATTAATGAAATGGAAGTTGAATTGTATGAATATGTCAGATTCCTCCTTTCTTTATTAAAGTAGGTTGTCTTCTTGCTATTAGTAAAGTCTATAATGAAAGATTCTTTCGTTCATTAATTTGAATGAGTAGTCTTCGTGATATTATTAAAGTAGGTTGTCTTGTTTGCAAATGATTGTAAGTGTATGTCCATATAAGTTTTCAGTATGTTGAACTATTTATGAAGTGGAAGTGGAATTGTATGAATATGTCGGATTCCTCCTTTCTTTATTAAACTAGTTGTCTTCTTGCTACTAGTAAAGTCTGTATTGAAATTTTTTTCTTTAATCAATTTGACTGAGCTGTCGTCTTGCCGTTATTGAAGTAGGTAGTACGTTTTGATAGATTTTTCTTTAATCGATTTTCTTGAGTAAACATGAGTTCACAAATACGATAATAAGAAAACATACTACATAATGCCGGATAGTACAACATACTTAAATATGCTTGAACATAGTTAAGCAACAAGTACGAAAGTAACAATGCTAATGAACAACAAGTACAGCAGCAAGCTTAATCAACTAGCGCACACACAATATGAATGTACAACTGACAACTGCGAAAATGTAATACATCGATAGTACATAATAGTGGTAGTCAATAAATACATAACGTCTACTCAAATAATATGAACATACAACTGACAACTGCGAAATTGAAATACATCGATAGTACATAATAGTGGTAGTAAGTCACTGGTCCGATCCATCAGTACGTGGACGTGTTTGGAGCCGACGACGTCTCTCATCATCATCATCTGGAGGATGACTCGACCCAGCACTAGACAAATGGTGGTAATACATCTGCATCTCCTGAAATCTCTTGCGCTCTACCTCAAGCTGAGCCTGTAAATGCGCCTGATGTTGTCGTGCCTCCTCTCCAACACGATGCAGCTCAGCTTTATAGTAATCTAGGCTACGCCTATGCTCTATGTAGCTCGTATGCCTAAGCCCCATCTGCATATCATACAGATCAATATAAGATATCTGTGTAGGATCCGGGTAATCATGATGGGCCGGAGGACGAAACACGTTAACGTAACGATCTGGCCCAACAGTGGGCACTCCCATGGCCCAACCAAAATGACTAGCGACCACCATATGATCAGGTGCACAATAACCCTGGCTGGGTTGGGTAATATCCTCGATAATAGGTGGATGTATGCTGTGTCGTATAGAAGATGGCCCTACTAAATCAATCGAAGTTGCATGTGTAATCGTGTCTGAGGACTCAGAGAAAAATCTGCACTGGAAGACAATGTACGGTTGTCCGGTGATAATAAAGCTCTCAGCCGTCCACCAGCCTGTTGCCCTGGCAAAATCTAGCTGATCGGACAGGTAAATCATACACCGATAAGCATGTGGGTGTGGATCATCGGGAATATCGTCGAAGTCATACAACTGTCTCCAGCACCGCTCACCAAGAAACCAATAAGCACCTAATGCCGAGGGATAAGATATGAGTGGAAATCTCCGTCCGGCAAGCATCCTAGCATTCTCTATGATATCAAGACCAAATGATGTACTCTGCTCAAATGGATGCCATATAATCTGATCCCTATACATCCTCAGGTCGATCTTGTAACAACCCGTAAAATTCACGACAAATAAATTAAACGAATATTTAAATATTGAATCGATATGTTAGTCTTGTGCCCAAAAAGATGAATTTTCGTAAATGATTAAATTATGACTCGGAACCACTTCCATTAGTTCCGGAACGTCGTTTACAATCTTTTTGAGTATAAACATCGACATGTTTCATATTCGGGACAATTGGAGTTGTTTGGAGGGGCTAGAGTGCAAATTTGTGCACCCAAACCTATTTGGACAGCACAAATAGGCACCCAACCTCCTCATCTCTCATTTACTTCTTCATTTGCTTTCCCTCTTTCTTGCTTAGCTTATGAGAATGGGAAATTAAAATCCTAAGCCCTAGAATCTCAGAAAAATCCAATCTTTGTTGCGTTTCCTCATCTCTTAGCTTAGGTAAGTTGATTTATATCCTCTCCATCATATCCTCTATGCTACTTGAGAGTTTTTATGTTCCTAATGCATAGGGCTATTGGGTTTGATGTGTGTAGGTTGTGCTTTGTTGATTCTTGTGTGAAGATAGCACATTTAGCTTGGATTCCTTCTTGTTGATTGCTCCATTAACACCAAGGTGAGTTCCTATGAACTCACATATATGCCTCAAGCATTCATGCTTATCTAGTGTGCTCTTGGCACATATATGTTGCTTATAAACTATGAATTTGGTTGTGTTGATTGATTTATGTGTTGATATTTCAAATTTATGAAGCATGGTTTCATTCTCAAAGATTTCCATTGGGATTCTTGGTGTGCATGTGAATTCTGGCTGTTATGAGTTGTTTCGGCAAGCCTAGGATACTTCATTGTTGCATAGGAATCATCACAATCCATTGGGCGTTTGTTGATATCCTTTTAAACATGTTTTCTAGGCAAAATGGTGCTCCGAAGCAGATTCAGACGTCTGATTTCTTTTAGTTAGACGTCTGACCTGCTTCAAATAATTATGGAAAAGAGATAGAAAATTCAGAAGTCTGAATTATTTATTTCAGATGTTTGAATTGAAATTCAGACGTCTGATCAAAATAATTCAGACGTCTGAATTGGCACCAAAATGATCTAAAACCTTGCTGTCCTGCAAAATTACAAAGTCAGACATCTGAATTTTTAATTTAGACGTCTGAATCCTGTTTTTCTTCTGTGGACCGGAGGGAACCTTGGTCCACACTTTACCCCCATTTGAGCTCATTCCCAGCCGAGTTTCGGTCCATTTAGACCTTTTTGTGACTTTTCATTTTCCCTGCAGCACAGATTTCTGCAGTCCGATTTTTATGGATTATCGATTTATGCATTGTGAATGGATTTTATAATCGATATTTACGAGATTTACATTACGTTATTAAAATGTGGATTCTTAGTTCGATCGTTATTTCGATTGATATTATACGAGATTTGCTGCTTCGAAACTATGTGAAAAGGTTTTATATTGTTAGTAGATACCAAATTCGTTTACCAAAATGGTTTACAAATCTTACTTCATTATACGAAGCTATTTTACGAAATTGTTTTGTAAATCGTTTTTCCAATCTACTAGTACATATTTTTATAAACCTTTTTCTCGATCGGATGAGGAATCTAATTAAACGACATAGTAAAAACAAGGACTATGACCCCTTGTGTTTGCTTTGACGGTTAATTCTTGGACTCGTTCGATTGAACATGGTCTTCATCTTTGGGACTTCGGTCCAACTTTCTATGATTATCTATGATTTATGATGTTTTACTCTATCGGGGTCACGACCCATCTTCGTGGGGAGCTTCGGCTCAAACAAATGGGTTCGCTACCCAGAGATTGTATCTCATCTGTGAACATGCCTGCCTTTTGATGATGTTTTCTGGATTTCGAGTGATTTCTGGATTCTTGATGACTTTGGTGGGATGCGCATCAAATTGATTTATGTTTGGCATTTATTTGTCAATTCTTGTTGTTTTATGCTCTTCTCTTGTCACTAGATTTATGGAGACTTTATATATATATATATATATATATATATATGTTGACATCATGAATTGCATAATATTTATGAATCATCCATGCTTATTCCCATCATGCCATTTATGTTATGTTTCTCAAAATTGCCTCATGTTATGAATGAGAATGGTTTTACTGATCCGTTTATTGTTTATTTTCTTAAATAATACTCGGGTCAGACCCAAGTGTTACAGGTGCTTAGGTGACATTCCTGCTGGGACCTTATGACGAGTCTTAGCTTAACTGCTTTATAGTTGCAGACTTTTGGATATATGTTGTTGACTACTTTTATGACATGTATCATTATTGTATAGGACTTGGTACATGTACTTATTATTTTGGAGTTAGAGTGTCGTGTATGACCTCTAATTGATGTAAACACTTATGGTGTTATATTCATATCATTTTTTTTTTGCTTATGATGTGAATATCTGTGACTATCTGTGTTATATTATTCTGTATGTGTTCTGAGGCTATTATGCCGTTGTGTAGATGCTCTTCGCCTGCAATGCTCATGTCGAAAATTTGGTATGGCCGTGCCATTCGACGTTACTTTCCAAGCAAGAGTAAATATATTAACGGTCGCTCCTAACCAACCTTATTCTCCGCTGTGGCCGACTACATTTCACACGAAATGAACTTGACTATGGCGGGTATAGAGGCGGGGCGTTACAGTTGGTATCAGAGCTTGCCGCGATTGTTTTCGCTCTCCGAATTTGGTGCCATTATCTTTTAGGGGAGAAATTTGTGCTTTACACGGATCATAAGTCACTCAAGTATTTATTTTCTCAAAAGGAACTCAATCTTCAACAACAACAGTGGATGGAGTTTCTCGCTTCTTATGATCTAGATATTCTTTACACGCCCGGTAAAGGAAATTGCATTGCCGACGCTCTTAGTCGGAAGCAACACGCGGTCTTTTCAATGACGTTATCGAAGTGGAAGGATCTTGAATTATTATCTTCATGCGAGATTCAAAGTTGTTACTCCAACCCGGGTTCCACACCCATAATATGTAGCCTCGTGGCTCATCCATCCCTTTTTGACCGTATCAATGAAGCGCAAAAGCTAGATCCCGAATTGGCCCGTATCGGCCATGATCTTAGAAATGAATCTCATGTTGAAGGAAATGGTGACTATAGCCTCAATTCAAGAGGAGCCGTTTGAAAGTTCGGATGACTTATCGTTCCAAATCAAGATGATTTGCGCAAAACCGTTTTGGAGGATTCTCATCATTCTAAATTTTCTATCCATCCCGGGAGTAGCAAAATGTATGCGGACATGAAGCGACTCTATTATTGGAAGGGGATGAAACGAGATGTTGCTAACTTCGTTAGTTGTTGCACAACTTGCCAACTTGTGAAGGCTGAACATCAAAGGCCCGGCGAGTTGTTGCGGCCATTAGAAACTCCCATATGGAAGTGGGAAAATGTCTCCATGGATTTTATTGACGGATTGCCCCGTTCTCGTCAAGGCCATGATAGTATATGGGTAATTATGGATCGTCTTACCAAATCCGCACACTTTTTACCCATTCGATCTAATCGCACCGCTGCGCTTTTAGCCAAGCTTTATGTTAAAGAGATTGTTTGACTACATGGAATCCCTCTTTCCATTGTAAGTGATCGTGATCCGTTGTTTACTAGCGGATTTTGGAGGAGCCTCCAAGGAGATTTGGAAACAAGGCTTGACATTAGTACCGCCTATCATCCGCAAACCGATGGGCAAACGGAGAAGGTAATTCAAGTTCTTGAGGATCTCCTCCGCGCTTGCATTCTTGAATTTGGAGGAAGTTGGGAAGACTACATTCCCCTTGTGGAATTCCCATACAATAATAGTTATCAATCGAGTATTGGCATGACACCTTTTGAAGCCCTTTACGGAAGGCCATGCCAATCTCCTTCTTGTTGGCTCGAAACCGGAGAGAAATTAATTATAGGCCCCAATCTTGTTCAAGATGCCACAGAGAAAATTGAGCTTATTCGTCGCCGCATGAAAGAAGCTCAAAGTCGGCAAAAGTCTTATGCCGATAGCAAGAAAAGAAAGTTAGAATTTTCCGTGGGGGACTTGGTTTTTATTCGTGTATCACCCATGAAGGGTGTTATGCGATTTAGCAAATCGGAAAAATTAGCGCCAAGATTTATTGGCCCATTTCCCGTCATCAAGTGCGTTGGGGTTGTTTCATATCGTGTGAAGCTACCAGATCGATTTTATTCCATTCGTAACGTGTTCCATGTCTCTCAACTACGGAGGAAATTAGGGAAATCTCACATTGCTATCGAGCCTCATGTTCTTGAAGAAATAGAAATTTCACCGAACCTTACCTACGAGCAACAACCTCTTCGAATTGTTGCCACGGAAGTAAAACACCTCCATAAAAAAGAAATTCCCCTTGTTAAAGTCCAATGGTCCGCTAATCCGAAGGATTGCTCATGGGGAACTAAGGAATCCATCGAGCATTCTCATCCAAACCTATTATCATAAGGTGAAATTTTCTTTGTGATTCTTGTTTGAAGTTTTAAAATTTTACGGTTGTTACTTTAGTGGTTTATTTTGAATAATTGCGAGGACGCAATTTCTTTAAGGAGGGAAGTCTGTAACAACCCGTAATATTCACGACAAATAAATCAAACGAATATTTAAATATTGAATCGATATGTTAGTCTTGTGCCCAAAAAGATGAATTTTCGTAAATGATTAAATTATGACTCGGGACCACTTCCATTGGTTCTGGAACGTCATTTACAATCTTTTTGAGTATAAACATCGACATGTTTCATATTCGGGATAATTGGAGTTGTTTGGAGGGGCTAGAGTGCAAATTTGTGCACCCAAACCTATTTGGACAGGACAAATAGGCACCCAACCTCCTCATCTCTCATTTACTTCTTCATTTGCTTTCCCTTTTTCTTCCTTAGCTTATGATAATAAGAAATTAAAATCCTAAGCCCTAGAATCTCAGAAATATCAATCTTTGTTGTGTTTCCTCATCTCTTAGCTTAGGTAAGTTGATTTATATCCTCTCCATCATATCCTCTATGCTACTTGAGAGTTTTTATGTTCCTAATGCATAGGGCTGTTGGGTTTGATGTGCGTAGGTTGTGCTTGGTTGATTCTTGTGTGAAGATAGCACCTTTAGCTTGGATTCCTTCTTGTTGATTGCTCCATTAACACCAAGATGAGTTCCTATGAACTCACATCTATGCCTCAAGCATTCATGCTTGTCTAGTGTGCTCTTGGCATGTATATGTTGCTTATAAATTGTGAATTTGGTTGTGTTGATTGATTTATGTGTTGATATTTCAAATTTATGAAGCATGGTTTCATTCTCAATGATTTCCATTGGGATTCTTGGTGTGCATGTGAATTCTGGGTGTTATGAGTTGTTTCGGCAAGCCTAGGATACTTCATTGTTGCATAGGAATCATCATAAGCCATTGGGTGTTTGTTGATATCCTTTTAAACATGTTTTCTAGGCAAAATGGTGCTCCGAAGCAGATTCAGACGTCTGATTTCTTTTAGTCAGACGTCTGACCTGCTTCAAATAATTATGGAAAATAGATAGAAAATTCAGAAGTCTGAATTATTTATTTCAGATGTCTGAATTGAAATTCAGACGTCTGATCAAAATAATTCAGACGTCTGAATTGGCACCAAAATGAACTAAAACCTTGTTGTCTTGCAAAATTACAAAGTCAGACGTCTGAATTTTTAATTCAGACGTCTGAATCCTGTTTTTCTGCTGTGGACCAGAGGGAACCTCGGTCCACAGTTTACCCCCATTTGAGCTCATTCCCAGCCGAGTTTCGGCCCATTTAGACCTTTTTGTGACTTTTCATTTTCCCTGTAGCACAGATTTCTGTAGTCCGATTTTTATGGAATATCGATTTATGCATTGTGAATAGATTTTATAATCGATATTTACGAGATTTAAAATACGTTATTAAAACGTGGATTGTTAGTTCAATCGTTATTTCGATTGATATTATACGAGATTTGCTGCTTTGAAACTATGCGAAAAGGTTTTATATTGTTAGTAGATACCAAATTCGTTTACCAAAATGGTTTACAAATCTTACTTCATTATAAGAAGCTATTTTATGAAATTGTTTTATGAATCGTTTTCCCAATCTACTAGTACATATTTTTATAAACCTTTTTCTCGATCGGATGAGGAATCTAATTAAATGCCTTAGTAAAAACAAGGACCCCTTGTGTTTGCTTTGACGGTAAATTCTTGGACTCGTTCGATTGAACATGTTCTTAATCTTTGGGACTTCGGTCCAACTTTCTATGATTCTCTATGATTTATGATGTTTTCCTCTATCGGGGTCACGACCCGGCTTCGTGGGGAGCTTCGGCTCAAACAAATTGGTTTGCTACCTAGAGATCGTATCTCATCTGTGAACAGACCTGCCTTTTGATGATGTTTTCTGGATTTCGAGTGATTTCTGGATTCTTGATGACTTTGGTGTGATGCGCATCAAATTGATTTATGTTTGGCATTTATTTGTCAATTCTTGTTGTTTTATGCTCTTCTCTTGTCACGAGATTTATGGATATATATATATATATATATATATATGTTGACATCATGAATTGCATAGTATTTATGAATCATCCATGCTTATTCCATCATGTCATTTATGTTATGTTTCTTAATATTGCCTCATGTTATGAATGAGAGTGGTTTGACTGATCCGGTTATTGTTTATTTTCTTAAATAATACTCGGGTCAGACCCAAGAGTTACAGGTGCTTAGGTGACATTCCTACTGGGACCTTATGATAACTCGTAGCTTAACTGCTTTATAGTTACAATCTTTTGGATATATGTAGTTGACTACTTTTATGACATGTATCATTATCGTATGGGATTTGGTACATGTACTTATTATTTTGGAGTTAGAGTGTCGTGTATGACCTCTAATTGATGTAAACACTTATGGTGTTATATTCATATCAGTTTTTTTTCTTTGATGTGAATATCTATGACTATCTGTGTTATATTATTCTGTATGTGTTCTGAGGCTATTATGTCGTTGTGTAGATGCTCTTCGCCTGGAATGGTCATGTCGAAAATTTGGTACGGTCGTGCCATTCGACGTTACTTTCCAAGTAAGAGTAAATATATTAACGGTCGCTCCTAACCAACCTTTTTCTCCGCTGTGGCCGACGACATTTCACACGAAATGAACTTGACTATGGCGGGTATAGAGGCGGGGCGTTACAAATCTGGTTATGGGCAACTGAATAAACATGGCGTGATTCATTATCCCTGGTCCTCGGTTGTCCGCAGTCCAAAATTGTATACGGGGAAAAAAGGTCGAAGGGTCTGAAGTACGGGTGACGAAATGAAATTCCTAGAGTACTCAAAATACCAATACTGTAACAACTCCCAGAAACCATATAAAGAAACCTGAGAATCAGAGATGGTGCACTGTATGTCGAGACATCTGTATAGGTATGCAAGGATAGGTGTGCCCCAATCAAATAAAATTACTCCATTGGGATTTATCTTAGCCGCGACCTCAACAAATCCGACAGGCAAACTAGTGCTCGTTGTACTAAAGAATAGGTTACCCATAAGGTATAGCACAAATAATCGAGCAAGCTCCAAGTCTTCATCACCAGAGTACTGAGCGAGTATGTTATCCATGGCCGCGCGGATGGCGCTCACTCTTATAGCGCCTCCGGCCTAATAAGACACATTAGAAACGTCAAAATGAGGCAGTAGATCATGAAGAAGTGCAAGATCACGCCATCGAGCATCATCAAAAGGCAGTGGGGGATAAGCAGCTACTCCAATACTTATACCAGTAAGCATGGAGAAATCAAGCGGTGTAAGTCCTAACTCACTGCAAGGAAAGTGAAATGTGTGGGTGGTTTTGTACCACCGTAGAGCAATTGCCGCGCACAATTGAACATTAGCATTTATAACATAGTTGATTCCTAAAATTGTAAAGCGCACAATAAGATAAACTAGGACTAATA
This sequence comes from Allium sativum, assembly GCA_030737875.1. Lineage (NCBI taxonomy): Eukaryota > Viridiplantae > Streptophyta > Magnoliopsida > Asparagales > Amaryllidaceae > Allium > Allium sativum. The sequence goes on from CM060916.1 coordinate 1,016,774,613, forward strand.
AATTATCTAGTAGTTTCATTAAAAGGTCATTAGTGTTACCAGAAAAAAATGAAATCCAAGAGCATGTAACAGCGCTACCACCCTCTCCTTACCCACCAAGTGTGCATGATAATATCTAAGTGTGTTCGCGAATGAACGATGTGAACGTATATTCTGCGACTGTCAACAGTTCAATAAAAAGTTATACTATATACCCAATGTCTAATAATCAAAGAATATTATTTAAATAATACTAAAATACTTACATCGAAACTCGACTGCGTGCTAACATGTACTTGGCCTTCTGGAAGCGTGCGAAAGTTGGATAGCATAGGAAGCTTCACAGCGCCGAGGTTCGGATCCACACAACCATCGAGATTGGCCTGCCTAGTGGAAACCGATCCCACACCCATACGCGACATGCCCACTCGTCCACCCCTACGGCCGCCGCATCCACGACGATCGCCTTCCTTTGTGCCTACACCCAGGTCTTCCTCAGCGCCTACTTCTTGGTTTTCCATGTTTTCGGCGGCTACAAGCAAATCTTCTATTCCGGGCACATATGGTGCGACTGGTTGTTCGCCACTATCACCTGCACCATTCCCGCCTGCGCCACTGCCACTGGTTCTACCATCTTCGTCGTGCATGAATTTTTTGCAAATTTTTTAAGCAATCCATACATATTTTCAAACGAATATCTTGAAAATGGTAGTTAATTTGGTTAGAAGCCGATGGATTCGTGAATTAGTGGAAATTTTTGGGTGAAAAATAGGGAAGATATTGGGATTTTTGGTTGGAGAAATTGGGAGAAAAGGGTGAAGATGGAGTGGCAGCGGGGAGGGTTTACTGGGTTGTAACATACAATGGCAAACTCTTTGCCATTATAATTTTATAACGGCAAAGAGTTTGCCGTTGTAAATTATAACGGCAAAGAGTTTGCCATTGCAATTTTATAACGGCAAACTCTTTGCCGTTATAACCCCCCCCCCCTTTGGTTAGCCCTGTAACACCGCACGTCCATTAATGTCACTCACTAAGGGAATGCATTAACTTTCATGGAGTATTATAAGAGTATAGAACAGAATATCACAAGACAGATATATAAAATGGTACTTAAGAAATTTCAAAATTTATTCATTATAGCGGAAAAGCAAAACATGTTTGGTTACAACATCAAAACCACATACTAGAGTCAAGTACACAAATATCCATCTTGTACAAAATTATTATCAGAGTACATAAAAGTAAAACCATAATCCCACTCCAAATAGACATAATGAAAAAGAGATAAAGCTGAGCATTACTTTCAACACTTCCAAGCGCTTTCAGAAGAAAGAAATCCGAGTCAAGTTTCAGTGTTTCCTCCCTGAGAACCTAGGGGGGAATGGAAGAAAAAAGGCGAAAACAAAAAGGTCAGACATAAAGTCTGGCAAGTCCAGTTACCTTTAGTATGAAAATAAGTAAAGCAATATGACAGGAATAAACAGGATGGAAAATATAACCATGACAGAAGGTAAAGCTGGATAACAGGATGAATATAAAGGAATGTCTAGTGCGCTTCCCAGATTTCTTACTTAATTTAATTCTCTGCACTACCTACTAGTAATTCTTAACGAAATGATCCCAACCCCGCAATTGGTAACCCTCAGGTGTAACATCTAGTAAGAGGTATCCACCCCATACAATCCTTGAAAGCCTACTTGCCCATAATAGATACTAGATGTCCCCACACTACCCCAAATCGATTGGCTCCCTAACTTGTAGATACCTGTGCGGGTCCTAGCTTAGGGTGTATCACTCCCTAAGTGGCAACCCTTGGTTGCACAGCTTTATACCTACTGATGTACACTGGTTAAATCTTCCAATGTCGGGAACACCTTGTGCACGCTTAACGAACCCGTCGGAACCTGCACTGCTACACCTTCGCTCTTATTTGACCGCTTATAATCAGCCCAGTAAGCGTGCCCCACCCCTGCCTAGCTCAGGGTTCCCGATACCACTAAGTGGGTTACTGTCTGAAAAGGGTCCCTACCGCTGCCAGTTTTTCCCCAAGGTTTATCCTAACCAAACTTATATTGGTTAAGTGTTGTCTATCCGCCCCGTTGACTTAACCCTATCCACTTATCAAATCAATATGTATTATTGGTTAAGCTTGCCTTAACCCTATCCACTTTGTTCATGTAATATTGGTTAAGTTGTCATCTCATACAGGTTAACTTAACCCCACCCACCTAACATATTTAAGTATCATATTCATATTTGATTATCATTAATTAGTTATTAATAGACAGACCTCTCACATTAAGTCGATGGCTTGTGGCTGCTGGATGTGCCGGGTGGTTCCGGGAAGACTTCCACCACAAGCCAGACTTAACCTCGTGTCTAGGCATCTTTTAATTATGCCTACGACCTCTCACATTAGACTGGCCGTTTCGGTTGTTGGTTAGGCCGGTTGGTTCCGGGCAGGCTTCTACCGCAAACGGAGTCTAACCTCGTGTCTCGACATGCTTATCTTAGCCAATTTATTTATTTGCAGTTTATGCCAATTTTAGGTTAATTATGCCAATTACCCAAAATCCCCAATTTCGTATCATGCCCAAAATTTAACATTAATCATGCCCAAATCGACCCAACATATATTATGCCATATTTCCCAACGTTCCCTAGATTATCATTCGTACGTTCATCTCTACGAGATTTGGCCTAGGCTCGAAAGTAATCTGGCTATAAAAATAAAAAGGGAAGGAGGAAGGGAAGAGATACGGAACAGACGTAATAATAACAACCAAATAGGCATAAGGATGAACTGATCATAAAGATATGATAAAACTGATAAAACTTATGATAATATCAACATAGGCATATATGAATCATGAATCTGATATATAGGCTAAGATAGAATTGATGAGATTAGATCTTATTATCATGTTTAAATTCCAACTCCAATTTACAACATGTCAGAATTGCTTTTGTATTATTTAAATCTAAAAATAATCAATGGACTCACTGAGAATGGATTTAGGAAGAGAATGGTTCTGAATTCTGAAATCTGAATTTGATTAGCTAAACTGTTGTTGTAGAATTTGATTCTTATCTTCCAATTTGAATACTCTAATTCTGATTTGCTTTGGAGAAGAGAAGAGAGGCTAGTTTTAATTTAGATTAGGGAAGCATGGAGGTGCCATGGATTAGTATAATGAAATTAGGGTTAGGTCTAGGTGTGTTTTTTATAGATGTATTAGGTGAATTAGGTCCTTTAGATTAGCTTAGAGATCATCAGAACCACACAGCTCAAAAGACACGTCATCCAGCCAATCCTCGAAGGAGACGTCATCAGAGAACTCTCCAGAATACTATGTAGATTTTGCCTCGTCATGGGCGCCCTTCCCAAGTGCGCCAGTGCATTTTTGTTCTGACGCACTTCACAAGTGTGCCCATTATCCCACCCTATTTTCTGCTTTTTCTGCTCAACTTCTATCATCCATAATTTCTTCATACGGTATCAGTTTTACGCAAACTCGGACTTTATCTCAAGCAGAATTCTGAGACAAACGCAATGGCGTAACCCGTTTCACCTAATTCTTCATTTAAAAATTAATTATTCTTTAATTATCTCTTATGTCATGTTTTAGAATTACGGGGTGTTACATTCTCCCCTCCGTAAAGGATTTCGTCCCCGAAATCTTCAAGTTAAGAAGAATGTATCCTACCATCCAATCATCCATCTACTCATCCATCATCCACAAGCATCCATTTTCCTTAAAAGATTTGTAACGCTAAATGAACATATGCAAAAGTGTGTGTATATGTTCCTTATCTAATGCAAAGATCAGGCGGTCTACTGATTCAGTTGACCTCCATAATGCAAAAAATGATAGTGCCATGCGTCCATTATGTATGCAAAAGAGCGCTAGTGATACATATCATTTCTATATGAGTGCACAACCATTCATTCAAATGCAGCATCCATATGATAACACATTCAATATACATCCATTTATTTAAATATGCACACTCATTCATATGTAATATGAAAGTGACTGAACCGATATAGTGCCTAATGTATGTGTAAATGCATCCACGAGCAACCACTAGCAAACACTTACATCCACTTGAATCCACCAAATATAACATGTCTCAAACACATGTTTACAACCATAGGTTTTCTACCTAAGGGTCGAAGATATAATCGAGAGGATACACTAAATGATAAAACAGGTATAAAAAAGCGGTGGAAAAAGGAGAAGTTAAGAACATACCCTCAAAAAGAAAAGGGTATGACGCGCGTATCTTGTCTTTAGTCTCCCAAGTCTGTTTCCTTGATCATCTCCCCACTGGACTTTAACCAACTTGACCTCTCGGTTGCGTAATTTCTTGACCTCCGATCCAAGGATGCATGTAGGAGCTCATCTAATCGTTGCTTCTCGCTCTACTTCCACTTCCCTAAGCATGCTCGGCTCTACTACTTCCGCAGTATCATGTAAACACTTCCGCAAATGTGACACATGAAATACGTCATGAACACCACTGAGCTTCTCGGGCAACTTCACTCTGTAGGTCATCTGTCCAATTCGCTCTGTAATGGGGAATGGCCCTACGAACCATGGTGCCAATTTCCCTACAGACCCAAAACGAACTACATTCCTCAATGGTGATACTGACCATGTCTCCAATACTGAACTCAAGATCGGTCCTTCTCTTATCAGCATATGACTTTTGCCGGTCTTGTGCCGTCTTCATGCGTCTTTGAATCAAGTCTATCTTCTCCGAAGTTTCTGTAATCATCTCGGACTCAAGCAAAATCTTATCCGTAGATTCCCACCAACAAGTAGGTGATCGGTGAGGTCGTCCATATAGAGCTTCAAAAGGTGCCATGCCGATACTAGTCTGATAGCTGTTGTTGTAGGCGAACTCTACTAATGGAAGATGTTCCTCCCATGTCCCTCCAAAGTCCAAGATGAATAATCTCAAAAGAACTTCTAGAATCTGATTCACTCTTTCTGTTTGGTCGTCCGTCTGAGGGTGATAAGCGGTACTCAAACACAATTGCGTTCCTACCGCCTCTTGCAAGCTCTTCCAGAACTCACTAGTGAAAATGGGATCTCGATCGCTCACAATACAAGAAGGTATGTCGTGTAGACGAACTATCTCGGAGATAAACAGATGCCAACCATGTCGTTGTTCTTCTACACTTAACAGGAATGAAATGGGTGCTTTTGGTAAGTCTATCTACTACTACCCAAATCCCCATGTTACCCTTCCTCGACCTCTGCGACCCTTCGACGAAATCCATGGAAACACTTTCCCATTTCCACTGTGGGACCTCTAAAGGGTGAAGCAAACCACCAGGCTTCTTTTGCTCAGCCTTGACTTGCTGGCACACTAAGCATCTAGAAACGAACTCAGTCACATCCTTCTTCACTCCGACCCAAAAGAAAACTCGCTTCATGTCCCTATACATCTTGTCACCACCAGGATGTATGGTCAGCTTAGGACGATGTGCTTCTTCATGGATTGTCCTCCTCAAACCCATGTCTCGTGATATGAAAAGTCTCCCATTTCTATGCAACCAACCTTTGTCATCGATAGTATACCTACTAAGATGGCTTGAAGACTCCCCTCTTACGAGCTTGTCTACTATTTCTATCAACTATGGGTCATCTCGTTGTGCCACACCTATCTGTCCCAAAAGCGTAGGTCGTACCTCTAATGATGCCAACAAACCGGGTACATAATCAATAAAGGGTCTAAAGTCAATGGTAGAGATATACTCTAAACTATGTCGCTTGACAAACAAAGGACTCAAAGTCAACTTCTTTCTACTCAAGGCGTCAGCTACAACGTTACCCTTAACAGGGGTACATGCAATCTCAAAATCGTAAGATGCTAAGAACTCCATCCACCTTTGTTGCCTTAAGTTTAGATCTTTTTGAGAGAATAAGTATTTTAGTGACTTATGGTCTATATTCAACTCAAACCTCTCACCAAGAAAATAGTGATGCCAAGACTTAAGCGCAAAAACTATAGCAGCTAACTCTAAGTCGTGGGTAGGGTAATTCTTCTCGTGGGCCTTTAACTGCCTTCCACCAAAGCATATCACCCTTCTGTCTTGCATCAAAACTGCGCCAAGCCCTATCCCGCAAGCATCGGTATACACTGTGAACGGTTTATTCCCATCCGGCAAAACTAAAACTGGAGCAGTCGTCAATGCCCTCTTCAAACGTTGGAAAGCATCGTCATAGTCAACATCCCAAGAAAAGGTCAAATTCTTTTTTGTCAACCGTGTAAGTGGGGTTGATATCTTAGCAAAGTCCTTGATGAACTTTCTGTAATAGCCTGCCAAACCAAGAAAACTTCTTACTTCTGTTGCATTCTTAGGAACCTTCCAATCTTGGATTGCTACCACCTTCGCGGGATCCACAGCTATCCCTTCCTTGGAAAGCACATGTCCTAAGAACCTCACTTCTTCCAAAAATGACATTTGGAGAACTTAGCTTTGAGTTGATGTGCTCGAAGGGTCTCTAAGACTTCCCTAAGATGTAGGGCATGCTCTTCCTAGCTTCTAGAAAATATCAAAATATTGTCCACAAAGACCACCGCGAACTTGTTTAGAAACTCCCTAAACACCCTACTCATGAAGTCTACAAAATATGCGGGTGCATTCGTCAAACCAAAAGGCATAATGAGCCATTCAAAGAAACTGTCGGGAGTCCTAAAGGCAGTCTTATCTATACTATCCTCAGCTACCCTCAACTGATGAAATCATGTAGCTAAGTCCAACTGCGAAAAAACTGAAGCACCAAGCAACTGATCGAACAAATCATCTATCCTTGGCAATGGGTGTCTGTTCTTCTTTGTGAGCTTATTCAGCTTCCTATAGTCCATGGACAATCTAAGCGAACCATCAACCTTCGTAGCAAAAACAACTGGAGCACCCCACTCCGAGATACTTCTTCTTATGAACTCTTTCTCAAGCAACTCTTTCACTTATTTACTAAGCTCTCTCCTTTCTTTAGGAGCCATGTGGCGCATCGGCAATGCAACTGGCTTTGCATTCTCCGCTAAGCATATACGGAAATTTATCTTGCGTTTTGGAGGTAAGCTCCTAACCTCCTCAAAGGCATCTACATACTCACGGACTACTCGAACAGATTGCAAATCATCCATAGATGTGTCAAGAGATTCTAGGTAGCTAAGCATAACAAAACCCTTATGGTCGCATGAGATATTGAGAGTATTACCCAAACTAGTCAACAGTCTAACTACCCTCTTTTCACAATCGAGAATGGCACCATACCTAGCTAGCCGATCCATTCCTAGAATCAACCCATATCCCGTGAAACCAAGCACATAGGCGTTGCATTCGAACTCAATGCCATACATATATATTCTCAAATCCTGACATAACATAGAAAGATGAGACGTACCCCCAATAGGATTTGAGATAACGACGGGATCCACTACTATACTAGTGTCTAGGTTCAGAGACTCAACAACAAAAGCAGATATAAACAAATGTGAAGTGCCAGAATCAAACAAAGTACGTACAGGATGATCGAAGAGGAAAATCAAACTTTAAACAAAAATGTTTCTACCTCTCTCTTGCATAGCTGCCATGAAAGCATGAACCTACCCTCCAGAAGTAGATCATGTCCTTGCCCTTGTCCTTGCCTCCTTGGGCAGTCCTTAATCATGTGTCCTGCCTCACCACATTGGAAGCAACTAGTCTTTTCTGCCTTCTTCTTTCTACAATCTTTAGCTATATGACCTGGTATACCACAGAAATGGCACTTCCTTTTATCTCGGGGTTTCCCACTCTTTTTAGGATCCACTTTCTTGTCCTGTGCCTTATCTAGCTTAGCACCTTTCTTCTCTTCATGCATCAACACCATGTCAACAAGTTTCTCAAAAGTAACCCCCATAGGAATGTGGGACATAGCCAACCCGTGTAATGGTTCATTTAGACCCTTGGTAAATCTCAAAGCCTTCTTATGTGGTGTATTAACTAATTCCATACCAAATCTTGCTAACTGGTTAAACTTGTTGACGTACTCCTTCACAGATAAATTCCCTTGTTTCAAAGCGAAGAACCTCTCCATGTATAAACTCTCTGCCGCTTGTGAAAGAAATTTCAACTCGAACCTTCGTCTAAAGTCTATCCATGTCTCCACTGGATGTTCTCCATTAGTTACTTTCCACCAAAAGGAAGCTTCGTCTTCATCAACCAAGCAGCTAGCTGAACTTTCCTTCCATCGTCCATCTCAAAGATACCAAATAAGTCCTCCACTTCCTTGAGCCAATTCTGAGCCTTAACAAATGTCTCAGTCCCATGAAACGGTTTTTCGCCCATCACACGAAAGTCTTTGCATATCTTAAAAAAAAGTATCTACAGGGGAGGAGGAGGAGGAGCTGCAACTGGGGGAGGAGGAACGTAGGCTGGGCCTGCGGCAGTAGCCCTAGCCTCCAGATACCTTTTGAACCAGCCTGGTATCGGTATGCCCTCAGGTATATCGGGTTCCCTAGACATGCCAAAAGGAAAAAGGAAGAGATTCAAAACAGAGAATTGAGAGACAGATATATGTCTTTTGGGGATTATGTTTTTCATAATAAACTTTTCTCTTGAAAGTACCCTCTTTAAAACATGTTTTTGGAAAATACTTCTTTTAAAAAATGCTTTTGAAAACGGTTTTCAAAATCTTTTATCTGTTCTGGTAACCTTTAGTTTGATACCACGTGTAACGCCCCACGTCCATTAATGTCACTCACTAAGGGAATGCATTAACTTTCATGGAGTATTATAAGAGTATAGAATAGAATATCACAAGACAGATATATAAAATGGTACTTAAGAAAATTCAAAATTTATTCATTGCAGCGGAAAAGCAAAACATGTTTGGTTACAACATCAAAACCACATATTAGAGTCAAGTGCACAAATATCCATCTTGTACAAAATTATTATCAGAGTACATAAAAGTAAAACCATAATCCCACTCCAAATAGCCATAATGAAAAAGAGATAAAGCTGAGCATCGCTTTCAACACTTCCAAGCACTTCCAGAAGAAAGAAATCCAAGTCAAGTTTTAGTGTTTCCTCCCTGAGAACATGGGGGGAGGGGGGAACGGAAGAAAAAGAGGCAAAAACAAAAAGGTCAGACATAAATCTGGGCGAGTACAGTTACTTTTAGTATGAAATTAAGTAAAGAAATATGACAGGAATAAACAAGATGGAAAGTATAACCATGACATAAGGTAAAGCTGGATAACAAGATGAATATAAAGGAATGTCTAGTGCGCTTCCCAGATTTCTAACTTAATTTAATTCTCTGCACCACCTACTAGTAATTCTTAACGAAATGATCCCGACTCCGCAATTGGTAGCCCTCAGGCGTAACATCTAGTAAGATGTATCCACCCCATACAATCCTTGAAAGCCTACTTGCCCATAATAAATACTAGATGTCCCCACACTACCCCTAATCGATTAGCTTCCTAACTTGTAGATACCTGTGCGGGTCCCAGCTTAGGGTGTATCACTCCCTAAGTGGCAACCCATGGTTGCACAGCTTTATACCTACTGAGGTACAGTGGCTAAATCTTCCAATGTCGGGAACACCTTATGCACGCTTAACGAACCCGTCGGAACCTGCACTGCTACACCCTCGCTCTTATTTGACCACTTATAATCAGCCCAGTAAGCATGCCCCAACCCTGCCTACTCAGGGTTCCCGATACCACTATGTGGGTTACTATCTGAAAAGGGTCATACCGCTACTAGGTTTTTCCCCAGGGTTTATCCTAACCCAACCTATATTGGTTAAGTGTTGTCTATCCGCCCCATTGACTTAACCCCATCCACTTATCAAATCAGTACGTATTATTGGTTAAGCTTGCCTTAACCCTATCCACTATGTTCATGTAATATTGGTTAAGTTGTCATCTCACACAGGTTAACTTAACCCCACCCACCTAACATATTTAAGTATCATATTCATCTTTGATCAGCATTAATTAGTTATTAATGCACAGACCTCTCACATTAAGTCGATGGCTTGTGGCTGCTGGATGTGCCGGGTGGTTCTAGGAAGACTTCTACCATAAGCCAGACTTAACCTCGTGTCTAGGCATCTTTTAATTATGCCTACGACCTCTCACATTAGACTGGACGTTTCGATTGCTAGTTAGGACGGTTGGTTCCGAGCAGGCTTCTACCGCAAATGGAGTCTAACCTCATGTCTCGGCATGCTTATCTTAGCTAATTTATTTATTTGCAGTTTATGCCAATTTTAGGTTAATTATGCCAATTACCCAAAATCCCCAATTTCGTATCATGCCCAAAATTTTACATTAATCATGCCCAAATCAACCCAACATATATTATGCTATATTTCCAAACATTCCCTATAAATTTATGATAAAACTGATGATAATATCAACATGGGCATATAAGAATCATGAATCTGATATATATGCTAAGATAGAACTGATGATATTAGATCTTATTATCATGTTTAATTTCCAACTCCAATTTACAACATGTCAGAATTGCTTTTGTATTATTTAAATCTAAAAATAATCAATGGACTCACTGAGATTGGATTTAGGAAGAGAATGGTTCTGAATTCTGAATTCTAAATTTGATTAGCTAAACCGTTGTTGTCGAATTTGATTCTTATCTTCCAATTTGAATACTCTAATTCTTATTTGCTTTGGAGAAGAGAGGCTAGTTTTAATTTAGATTAGCGCAGCATGGAGGCGCCATGGATTAGTGTAATGAAATTAGGGTTAGGTCTAGGTGTATTTTTCTACAGATGTATTAGATGAATTAGGGCCTTTAGATTAGCTTGGAGATCATCAGAACCACACAGCTCAAAAAACACGTCATCCAGCCAATCCCCAAAGGACACGTCATCAGAGAACTCTCCAGAATTTTGTGCAAGTTTTGCCTCGGCATGGGCGCACTTCCCAAGTGCTCCAGTGCATTTTTGTTCTGGCGCACTTCACAAGTGCGCTAGTTATCCCAGCCTGTTTTCTGCTTTTTCTGCTCAACTTCTATCGTCCATAATTTCTTCATGTGATATCTGTTTTACGCAAACTCGGACTCTATCTCAAGCAGAATTCCGAGATGAACGTAATGGGGTAACCCGTTTCACCTAATTCTTCATTTAAAAAATTAATTATTCTTTAATTACCTCTTATGTCATGTTTTAAAATTACGGGGTGTTACAAGCCCCGTGGCTGCTTCCCCCCATCTGGTTGCTCGGTTCGTTCGATCAGTTGCAAAAAAGAGAGAGAATAATTGAACATAACAGATTGTTGGTTATAGTCTAAGAACCAAGCTATCGAGGACACTCTCAGTTCGGTGAGAGATGACGAGACAAGCAACCTGAGACTGATCAAAGAGAGATTTGAAGAAACCAAGCTAAATATGGGCTAGCTGCTACGGTCGATCAGGAGCTGTGTATATCTGCATATGATAAGGAAAAATGCCTGAGTGGATAGGCGAACATGGTGCCACTTTGCGTATGAACCGATGTGAGAGAGATGATCGATGATGGGCTGAGATGCTGGTGGTTGGGACTCGGTGGCGTTGTGCTTAGGTCTGGCTTTGCTCGATGAATTTGATGTTGAGGCCACTTCGGGGATGTGTAGGGAAATTGTAGGCCTGATGTGCTACTGAGTTGATGGGCCACATGTCTTTGGGATGCCAACTACACATAATTGGTGGGTCTTGTTTTACAATGGATTAGCCCAATACAAAATAAACCTAGCCAGCACGAGCTAAGCTAAAAAAAGCCTTGTTCTTGCTTATTGAAAAATTGTGTGACCCAATGTTGAAAACAAACGTCGCTTTTTTATAACTACAGAAAAGTTAAGTTTCAAATACAAATAATCAACATTTTTTAATTAAAATAGAACCATGTTTTCTTTCAATTTACCACCAAATAAATATTTCTCAAATAAATTCACTATATGGTCCCATTTGGCTAAAATTGAACTTTTATTAATGAAAAAGCATTTGATGGTATTCTTTGAATGTTTTGGTTGGTATACCAACAACGTTTGTATAACAATGTTCGAATAAACCTCTTAACATGTACCTTCTAATTTTGAGCTTCAATAATCAATTATAGACCCGAGTTACAAATGTATCATCCAAAAACAAGAATTTTATGTCATTGATACAATCTTCTATATGAAAATATTTTACACAGAGGAATCTAATCCTTTCCTTCGGCGTATTTTAGTAACCCAAATAGTTCCACTACGATGTTTGTTCTTCATGATAAGGTGACAGCAGATCTCCTTATACTTTTCAAATTTGCGTTAATCAGTATCACCCTAAGAATTTTCGCTCCTCTCCTTGGAGTTCTCAACTTTAGAAGAAGAGGAACTATTTACTATAAGAATTAAACAAGATTTTTACATGAAAATGAGTTCATGTAATGTCCCAGAATTTCCAGTATTTGGTATTTAAACATGTGAATGAAATAACTGTTAGAAACCAAGTTAAATATGATTAAGTTAAACCCTTTTAACTAGCTTTTAGTTAATATCAAATGAAGTCAACTTATTTTTGAATATTTTACATGAATATATAGTCCAAAGAAATACCAGCATTAAGACTTATAATCATTTTATCGATAGACGGATTTTAACTCAAATTTAAGTTGTATGAACTTGCGGTATTAGCTATAATATTAATGTTTAATTTAACTAGAAGTCAATGTAATTTCCTAATAAAAGATTCCATATGATTTTAGAAGAATTTAGGGAGATAGTTTGGTAAATGGCTAAGGGCAGATAAGGTATCTTCTTTTCAATGGTCAGGTGTAAAGAAAACATATAAGGGATTTATTTAGCTAGTCCAAAAGAGGAAAAAAACTATCATTTTACCTTTTTTAAATTCTATAACATGTTCCTATGCATTCATAAATTTTTTGCCTAAATTTTGGCCAAAAAACTAAAGTATTCTAGCATTTTCACGCTTCATAAACTCATTTCAAAACACTTCAAACTCCACCAAACTTCTAGAACTAGGAGCACCATGGAAATATAGAAAAGAAAAAAGCAATGTTTAATAAAAATGAAAAATGTTGGAATGTAAAATAGAATGTGAGTAAAGGAAGGGGGAGTGAGTTTTGACTTGTTCTTGCAGTGGCTAAAGCTTGGATGTTTGAAGGTTTGGTGATTGTAATAAGTGTTCCTTTGATTGTTAGTGTTTTTTTGCTTGGCTTAGATCTAAACGAGCTATGTTGACATCTTGTGTGTGTGTGTGTATATATATATATATGTGTGTATATATATATATGTGTGTGTGTGTGTGTGTGTGTGTTTATATGTTATGTGTAATATTAAAAAGTTAAAGTTAAAAGTTAACTAATAAAGTCATAATTTTGGGCCCTTTTATTTTGAAAGCAAATGACAGCTATATGTTGTATAACATTGCTTGCACTATCTTATATAAAATGTTTCATGATCTTGACGTTATGTTTATATATTTGTTCGAATTGTGTGTTGAATTGGGAATGGATATGGAGTGTTCCATATAGCGATTATCATTATGAAAGCACTTGAAAACTCATTGCTTTATACTTGTTTAAATTAGTGATAGGTTAACATACTGAAATATAATATATTTTATGTTCTCTACACATATTTTGTTGTATTGGATGACAAAGAATTAGTCTGGATTTTGGTAGAACTTGTAAAATAAATTGTCGAAGTGTAACAACCTGTACTTTCTGAGTCTCAATTTCGATAAAAATGGAAACTCAAACCCATCAAAGCGTGGATCGTCTGATACCTGAAAAATATTAAGCATTAGCATGATCAAAGTATAATAAAACTAAACTCATAGTGGAAACAAGATAGGACACTCAGTATCGATCGTGACAACTACCTCAATAGTGAATTTTCACATCAATATTGAGCATGAGAGAACAAGAATAGAAAACCAAAAACAAACAATTCCAAAGACCTGTCTTTCCTAAGATAACATGAGATTTGTTATGTGGAGGGGGTCAGAACAACTAGCCCTGGGTATGTGAAAATATGAGATATTATCTGTAATACACCAATGTGTCACATTCAGTTTCATCCAAAGATATATTTCTAACAAGGTTAGTAATTTTAACCTAACCTTGAAAGTTGCACATAATGATTAACTACTAGACCCAAGGTAGAATTTATCAAAGATAGGTTATTGTTATATACTGAAATAGAACCAAAACCTTTAAACCACCCTACAATCAAATAACTAAAAGGTGGACCATTTAACCGTTTAATACCTCATTAAATCAAAAGAGGTGGGTTTATAGTCACTTATGAGTTCAAAAAGAAAAAGGAAGATTTCTATGATCACTTAAGGCCCAAGGTGGATCCATTGATAATTTAATATCTCGCTAGGTGGTTTACTAATACATTATTCTAGATTGAAGGATACTAGCTACTAAGTCCAACTAATTTAAGGCTTCCGTCATTCGTGCATATCCTAGCCCCATTTAAGGCAACAGATAGTAAGCAGTCATTCATAACCTACATTATGTAGATAATTAATTTTCATTTAAGATCTTCTTGCCATGAACCTTTTTGTTACTGCTAGCTGACCTTATTAGATAATCCCTTATGTCACTTAATACTTTCCATATGATAGGCAGACCTACGGTACCTCCGTAGCAGTCATTTAACACCATATCCCAAGGCGGGCTCTATCCTAGTCACTTACTATCTAGAGGAAGCAGACCCTCCTAGAGATTATCGATTACATACCCAATTAGCCATTTGATACTTCTTATTGAAAGAAGGCCCGTTGTCTGATCAATTAATACTTGACAAGGGCGGACCCAATGATTCTACCCTTATCTGGAAAAGAAAGGGTAAATCCAATCACTTAATAACCCCAACAGGCGAATCTAAATACATAAGACCTTAATTTCGAAGGAGGCTACGACTTAAAATTTTCCTTTAGGTTTCTTCTTTCGGTAGGGTGGCGAGCCCTGCAGCCACTTAAGATCTCAGCATCTGAAGTAAATGTTTTAGGAACATTTCACATTACGATAATAATTTTTATCACGAATTCCTATGGTTAATGATATCTCACATCAGTTGTACATATATCCAACCGTTGGAAAGTGCATATTTCTATTGAATAACGCAACTGACCTTGCATCACTAAACTACTAGTCTAATTCTTATTTTATTTAGAGATATTATTCTAAAGATTAAACTAGTGATAAGAAAAATTGATTGCCTAAGATATGATTAATAATTCTAAGATTATTTACTAGACTTAGTCTTAGTTATGGTAAATATTACCCAATTCCTCATTTAATTAATTAATTACCATAACTGTCACGTGTCATTAATGATCGTAAAGGTCACTTTTCTTATGACAATAGACATGAAAATAAATACCATTTATGTATACCATTTATGAAAGTCCCTTTTTAATTTACTATTATTATCTATTTATTGCAACTCCCTCCTATTACATTAATTATTCTTTAAATCTTTTAATTCTTTGTAATATGTTTTGACCTGCCTCAAAGTTTGGATTTTTGGCCATGGAAGTGCTCAGGACTTGACCATGGACCAAGACGAGCATGTATACGCTTGGTTGAAGCATTAGAAATCTCATGAAACTTGGATTTTGGCTTGGCAAAGTCTGTTCGACCACCCTGTCTCAGCACGCTTCTATGAACTTCGATTATCCTAGGCGCTCTGGCTTCGGTTCGGGCATGGCCCAAGATCGACATGCCCAGTTCAGCCATGCCGAATAGGAAGGGGAACATCTTCATGGAATGTCCCGCTACTCCTACTCCTTAACTTGGTCCAACCCACGAACTCCACTACCTCCACGATGCTGCCTTGTGGCATCGTCAAACCAGATTGCTTTCCTTATCTATAAGTACACCTCTAGGACATCATTTTAGGGTGTCTTCTTCTCTGGACTCTGCCATTTCAGAAATCAATCTTCTTCTCCTCAAATTTCTTATTTTTAACTCAACCGGGGCTTGTTATCAAACAGTACAAATAATATATTACTAGTACTGGATGTAGGCACATTGTTAAACCACTATAAAATTTGCGTGTCTCTTAACTTTTCTTGCTTTTCTATCCATTGATATTGTTGTGATTCTATGATGGTGATTGGATTTAGGTGTTTTACTTAGAAGAACCAATTTTGTGTCAATAGTATGTTTATATTTATGTTCATTATATTAATTGCCACTAATTTGGTGCTACAATACTTAAATTCCCATTTATACCAATTGTAACCTTTGGGATTAACCATAATTAATTTCTACATTTATTTCCCATTAAAACAACATTTACAATTGTAAATTCTCCATTTATTATAGTTAATATTAATTAATACCCATAAATAATGGAGAACATTTTAAATTCAAACTAAATGTTATTAATAACTGACGTTAATTACGTGTTTTTGGATGGATATAATATTAGTTTTTGTAAGTAAATAAATAAAGGGAAAGTCTATAGGGACACAATTTTGACACAGTTGGTGACATAATTGATTTGCAGCATTGGATCACCCAATAAATTACACCTCTCCATATAAAGACAAAAAGATCCAACGGTTGAGCCTTTGTGTCTCTCTCTTTGTGTCCAATTTTGTGTTCACATAGCCGCCCCCATAAATAAATAAATAAATTTATATATATTAGCTTTCTTATTATGTATACATAGTTTTAGATTTCTATATTTATTTGTTTACTATTTCTTAATTTTGATTTATTCACAAAACACGTGATATACAGATCTCTTCCTTTTTGTTTATTTTAAACATTCCTTATCATTTTAGTTGTGGTCTTTTGTATAAAAAGAACAAAAGGGAATTTGATAAAAATCAAACAAAAACCTTAAACAACCCAAAACACATATGGATTCAAAACCACAAATGGATTCAAAAAAGTGTGAATTCACATAACTTTTCACTTACACCCAATTTTACAAATCTAGAACAAAATAACAAACAAATTTTCAATTGTATTTAGGGACTAATTTCCAGATTTAGGTGTAAACATGAACAGAAAGGTACAGAAAGAACTGTAAGAAAGACTTAGATATTTTACAGTTAATTCTACAATTTCAGATTATCAGATTTAGGCATATACATTTATATTATGCCAAAGAAACAAAAATCTAATATTATAAACAATATTTATATTTCGAATTCACCTGGTAGCCATCTCAAATCTCAGATTTGAATTATAGGTTTAAAGTTCTTATCCCCATATCCCTATAAATCTATAATATGCATAAAAAGGGATATGTATGCATATTAAAAATTGTAGAACTAGAAAAGGATTAAAAAAAAAGGAAAGAAAACAAGTAGCAAAACCTAAGAACTTACCTTTCGCGCAAAAAGAAATATTTGTTCATAAATCTGGATTCATTATTTCCAATCTTTGTTATTAGATTTGAAAACTAATATTTTTCAGAAAGTTTTAAAGGGGATTGAAGAAATGAAACTGGCAGAGCTACTGTTGCCTCTAGAAGATATGAGTAAAAGAGAGGAATCTAGACCTTTATATATAGGCGCTCAAATGACCCATAACCGTTAGATTTATTTTAATTTAGATACATTTTTAATATAAAGTTTATCCATCTTAAAACCCTAATCGCCATTGGAACAATCGACCAATGGGTCGATATAGAGGTCGACCGCCTTGGTTGGCCTAGCTCCAATGGGGTCGAGTTATTTAAGAAAGGAGTTAATTAATTTTATTTTATAGATTATTTTTCGTTCGTTACTATTTTCATCCTCAATTTTTACATATGAACTCCATTATCGAAGTTCCAAACATGAAAGTTGATCAGAACTCTATCATAAACGCAAATGTGCAACTTTCATGGTCAAATTCCATCATTTGTTCAAATACCATTTTTGAACCTAACTAAATAGCTAATTTAACTAACACCTTATTTTGGGGTGTTATAAAAAGTTTGAAGTATAAAGATCACTATGGATAAACCTTGAAACCGCCTTGTATTTAACAACTTCTATGTTAAGTTTACAAAACATCTATAACATCCTACCGTTATACGAGTAGTGGCACGCTTGAATGGTATGGGTATGGTGGTAGGTGTTAAAATATACTCATGGATTTTTTATTATTATAAAAAGTAAATTATATACATTTTACTTCGAAAATTTATAAAGGTTTAAGATATACATAACTAGTTAAATAAAGTAACGAAAGTTGTAGCAAGAAAGGTTGTTACATGAGAACTTCATACAAATACATTATTTTCCTGTATTTTTATAGTCAAATATTAAGGTAACCATACAAGTGTTTTCATATTATTTCAAGTTTTCTAAGCGTACTACTTAAGTAAAAAAATGAATCAAAAGTCATTACTTCAGGTGGTTAAGACTACTAATAAAATCATGTATTTTTGTTGTTGTTTTGTGTCTAGAACTTGCATAGCATTTATAAATGCCATTTTTAGTCTGCTACAACATTCTAGTTTTGTTTCTATATTTCATTTTAATGTGACTTTTAATTGTCTTTCTTGTTTTAAATGGTTTATAATTTATTATCTTAGTGGAATTTTATAAGGGAAGTCTAGTAGCATTGATTTAACTATGCAATGGTAATAATTCAATATTAATTTTTAAAGAAAAGGATTCCTCTGAAGTATTTAAAATAAAAGATTGCTTTAGAATTTAAAATTTAGTTATTTCTAGGCTTTTACTCCAGTATTTAAAACATTTTTGTATATATTTTTGAGTATACATAAGTTTGGAAATGTAAGCTAAGTAATTTACAAATGAATGAAAAAGAAGTTTTGGATTATAACACTATGCTATAATTAATGGTTTTGGATTACATTACCTTTTTTAATAAGTGTAGATATACTTAGATCTTTAAAATGACATTTTTAAAGATAATAACAAGTGTAAAATGCTTTGAGGTTTATAGTTAAAATTGTTTGAGAAACTTTTGTTTTTGTTATTTTTTATACATAGAAATATAATTTGATCTTTAAAAAGAATGTTAGAAGATAATTATAAGTGAAATGTTTTTAGGTATGAAGTAAAAATTGATTAACATTTTACTTCAATCCTTACATACATGCTTAGATCTTTGATACTCGTTATTTTAAAAATAATAGAATCTTTTGGATAAAGATAAAAAGTAAGGGTTTATAGTATAATCAGAAGAAAGGGATTATAGTAAACAATGCAAAGTAACATTTGTTTTTAACATCTTGGACTATATTTTAAATATGAAATCTTGATTATTTGTGAATACACATATACCGTTTTAGATAGGCATATGAATACTTTTGGAAATGGTGAAAAGGGTGTAAGTACATAGTTAAGTGCTTGTATAAATAAATATATCTTTTGTAAAGGTATTTTGAATACACACACAAATATATATATATATATATATATATATATATTTGAAAATTGGTACTCTTTATTGCTTTACCAATAAAACCTCCTTTATATGCCTCGCTAAAACCCTGTAACCCCCCTAACCTAGATGGGTGTCTTACAGGAAAAAATAGCACATATAAATTTGGTATACAAACAAAGGAAGACTGAAAAACAAACAAGATACAAACACAAATAGAAAGCCCAAAAAACGACAAAGAAACATAACAGACTTCACCCAATAAACAGCCCAAATAGGCCCATTATTCAAAACAACTATCTTCCACAAGTCTTCTTTATTCGACGGCTACTATCCAGTATCCAACAACTCAATACCCCACTTTTCCAAAATCGCCAAATTCATCAGATTCCTCACTGTTTTACCCCATTATCACTAACCAAAAACACAATTTCTCTTTCGATCTGAGCCAGTTTAGAAGATACAGAAGTCCTCTTATTTTGAAAATTCTAAGATTTCTTTCTTTCCAGATTTGATATATAGCAGTTGTAAACATACCACACACAATATCACAAACTTGGTCAGAAGATTTGAAGATCGAATTCAGGCTCCTTGCTTCAACAATTAAGCTGAAAGACAAGGTTAAAGGAAGAGAGAGCTTCGATTTTAATGAAAACCATATGTAACGACCCGGTTTTTAGCGATCTTGGTAATCCGTTATATAACACATATCGAACATCCAAGGACCGAAAATAACCGAATAGTTAATGAAAGAAATTAGAGGGTGAGAATAGATAAGATAGAAACTTAGAATAGAAGAAGAAGAAGACAACAACATCATCAGAGTAACACGAACCTCACAACGGAACGAATAAAATATAACATAACTTTGAAATATAAATCTGTACTTGAATACACATATCATTATCAAGTACAACACTTACAACACAGCGGAATAATAATAGCTATATAATCCTGAAGCCTCCTGCTCCAGCTCTTCAAGTATCTGTAAATCCCGACTACTTGACTGCTCGTACAAAATTGAGCACCCAAGAGTTTAGGGAAAACAAAACAAAATAAACTCTGGGTCAGTCATGGGACTGGTGTGAGTAAAAACAGTTTGAGCAACACAACGATATCTCATAAGACCACGCCGTATAATGGAACGGGTTTTTCCCTTATGAGAATCCAAAATAAACTTTATATCAAAACTCATTGATATTATAATAATGTCTATCAACCACAATATAATAATCATCTAGCAGAAACGCTTTCATCTCACGTTCTACATATAGAGTATACAATCAAAACCGCAAGCACGTATTGGGTAATGGATTTCCAACTATGACAAGGTATGGAACCACCTTTCGCTAGTGTATCTCTAGAGAGGAATACACTGGGTTCAACAAGAACATCTTGCAACCCGGCCACACATGACCGACCACTCATTTTGCTTGAGTGTATCGAATGTATATCACCAACGGTTGGGATCAGCAACCGTTTCCGGAATGGGACAACATCAACAATAGATTTTTAGAAGTAAATGAAACTCTAGATCAGATGATTATACACCCTAATAGGTGCGACCTACATAGCCATGCTACCCGCCCGATTTCTGTCATTTACCGGTTGATGAGGCTAGAAGCTACGCTTTATCATCACACCAGATTCACTTTGAATGTCACATCATCAAATCCATCAAATCACCGATTGACGTCCTCAACAATACATTATGTGTTAGCTAAAAGAAGTTTCCTTCTCCGCTTCCACTCTTGGTCTGGTTGAAGAAATAAATGTACGTGACCTTTCTGGAAATACTCTGTCAGACATTCGTTCTTCATTCACTTAGAATGTCACATCGTCATACCCGCCAAATCACAAATTGACTTATCCAAAAATAAGACGGGTATACAGCTAAGAGAAACGAATTCCTCCGCCACCAAACGTGAATACGTTTGAAGAGATCAACTTACGCGATCCATTGGATATACTCTGTCAAACCTTCGTCCATACAAGTTGTCCTGGGACTGGACAAACCGAAGGCACTATCCAGTACATCCATCTTAGGCACTGTTATCTAAGACTTATACAATAGCCCTTGCACTTTACTCCGTCTTCAATTATCTTTGACATATATAATTCACAACGCTTATGCCAGTACAGAGTGGTTCTTTGGAAAATAATCCAACCAGTCTCTCCATATTAACAAGGTTAAAATGGTCAAAACTTTGATAGTCTGTGATTTAACTATCAAAGAAAAACAAGTGTACAAACAACGATATTATTTCCAAATGGAAATTATATCGATCAATCATCATTAACCATATATATCCTCATTTTCTATGTTTAGAAAATATATGTTATTAACACTGGAAAACATTTCCATGGCTTACTTATGTATCACTATTCTTCCACATCTATCAGACTCTAACTATAAACTAACAAGAGAACAACTTCCTAAGTATAAACCCCGAAGGCCGAAACCAACATCAGATCGATACTCAGGAAACCATTCAACTTATTAATCTCTAGTCAGTTTCTAATTTCTATTTAACTCCATTACTTTAACTCTATTTGATTAACTCAAATTCAAAATAACTAATATCTGTTTTAACTTTATTTCGAATAACTATATTCGATTTAACTCCATTTTTTTACTAACTCACTTTGATTATCTTAACTTGCTAACTCAAATTGAATGACTTAACTTGCTAACTCAAATTTGATTAACTCGACTAACTTCACCCATTTGGTTAACTTGACTAACTAACTCAATCAACTTGGTTTGATCAACTCTTTTAACTTGGTTTGACTAACTTATTTGACAAATCTGGTTTAACTAACTCATTTGACAAATCCCTTTTAATAATCCTATTTATTCCCTAAATAAATATTCTCCTTTTAAAATTCTATTTATTTCCTAAATAAATATTCCATTCAATTCAATTTATTTATTAAATAAATATTCCTTTTATAAAACTTTATTCGTTTTATAAATATTTTCCTTTTATCTTTATCCTGTTTATTTTCCCAAAATATTTCCTTTTTGATATTCTATTTGTCTTATAAATAAATATCCTCCTTTATAAACTCCTATTTATTTTCTAAGTAAATGTTCTCCTTTATAAAATCCTATTTATTTTCTAAGTGCTTTATTTTCAAAATATTCCCTTTTATAAAATCGGTTGATTTTATAAAATTCCTTTATTTCAATATACATTGAAATATTTCTTTTCACATCCCAGGGTCACTTATGATATTTAAAATGGCAAACCACAATGATCAATATCATTTAACACACATAATCAAACAGATTATAAAACACATCATATATTTCAATACATGAACAAAACAGTAATATAAATATAAGTGCACTTTTAAGTTCAAGTCCAAGTCCATTCAAGTCCATTAACATGGATCACATATGTCACTTACTTTTAAAGTAAGAATCAAGTTAACATTTTAACTTAAGTTACCAACATTCAAGAAACTTTAAGCATAGTTAAAACATGCAAAAGGGTTTATGTTTGCTGTCCTAAATAGTGAGTAAACTCACCTTAATCCTTAGCAAATCCAAGATCCAAGAATAAGAATAAAGATCCAAGATTAAGAACAAAGATCCAAGCTAGTAACCTCCTTCCTTTCCTTGCTTTCACTTGCTTTTTCTTGCTTCCTCCTCTACCACCACCATTACTCAAGAAGAAGCCATTAATATAGCTTAAGAAGAAGAAGAAGAAGAAAAGAAATTGTGTAGAATTCCTAAGGGTATGCCTCCCTTTATATAGCCTTAGGAATGTGAATGGGAAAAGACCAAAATGCCCCTAAAACCCTAATCTTACATATGAAGTATTACTACTTTTGCTCATTTTCCTTATTTGCTCATTTTCCTTATTTGCTCATTTCTTTCAAATAAAGTATTACTATTTTTGCTCATTTTCCTTATTTGCTCATTTTTCCTTATTTGCTCATTTTCCTAAATATCTTGCCTATGTCATGCATGACATCATCCAGATATTTAGTTAACCATAAATACTAAAAATATTTTTATTTGCTAATCACATTCCTAATGATTAATTAGACATTCGCTAAAATTTTCAACAACTTTTACTGAGAAAATAGCCATTTATTGATAAAACGATTTTATCTCATTTTATCAATATTTTACCAAAAATATATTTTTGAAAGCATTTTTCCAAAACGAGTCTAGTATCATTAATTATTAATTAAATATTCCAAGTTATTTAATTAAACGACCGTTTAATCCTCTTAATCACCTTTTAAATAATTAATTAAATTAACTATTATATCGCTGAAAACGCGGGTCATTACATTCTTCCCCACTTAAAATAATTTCGTCCTCGAAATTGCTAAGGTAGGAAATAAACCCTATCGACTGGTCAGAACTTATTTGTCCACTTCTTAACTCCAGTTTCAACTGAACCAATTTAATTTCAATTAAATATTTATTAATTTTTTTTAACAATGAAAATTTTCAAAAATCCTGAAAATTTTCTAATGCCTTAACTTTTCGAAAAATTTCGCCATAACCTCCTTTGTACAGCCCTATCGGTAAAACCACAACTCGCCACTCTAGGCCTTCTCCAACCCAAAAGAAAATCAAACAGCCAAGCGGCTTGCTAATTCGGCTAATAAATTCCAAGCTCATATCAAATATAAACTTGTACCTTTTTGTCTGGCATATCATTATTTCCCTTCCATCTGCTACCAGCTCAACATATAACAATGTCATTATAATCAAACTCCAATTGATTTATTATTAAATCCAATCATTCGTTTATACTCAAGCCAAATTCCATTTCGAACTCAAGTAATATTCTTGATTCTAAACTCTTAAGTCATCAACTCAATTCCATTCCAGATTATTATCTAATCAAATCCAGTTTTATTTAACTTAGTTCAAGTTAAATCTTAATTTATTTTTACTTATACCATCTCAATCCATTTAAAATTTTAAGTTAAATTTAAATTCTAAAATTTTAAATCCCTGGGTTCATTTCAAATTAATTTGAAATCGTAATACCAATTCAAAGCCTTTGAATTTCTAAATAACTTGTTTTCTCAAAACAATTCCAAAAACAAAATCTTTGGTAGTAATCCGTCACTTAGAACTCGAAAATGAACACTGATGATGTCTAGATTCATCATCAGAATCTATTTTCCAGCTATCAAGGTGAGTTCAATACTATATCACTTTCAGTTTGAAAAATGTTTTCAAAATCTCCCAGGAACTTAAAATTCTCTTATACTCAATTTAATTCCATTTACAAACACCTTTTCAAATTCTAGGAATTTTAATCCCCATTCTGATTCTAATTTCAGATTTAATTCAATTCATTTCACTTATGTGAATTTTATTTGGTTATATATATATATATATATATATATAACCATATCCATTATAATCTTACTCGATTATAATAACAAATATACTTTGGGTAAAATTATTTCATTTACCCTCTTTTCAAAACATACCATGACAGTTCATCGTATTCAAGTGTTTATAAACTCCTACCGACACAGTGGATCAAACTGATCAACCAGAACTTGTAAACAACTCAACCAATAAATCTCCACAATATAAATTCACTTTATATTGAATAACAAATACGCTCTCGTATGTATACACTCAAACTCAATCTAGGGTATTACTAACCCCATCTCTACCGAGTCACGCCACAGAGCCAAGGTAATTACTTAACCTTAAGCTCTAATACCAACTGTAACGACCCGGTTTTTAGCGATCTTGGTTATCCGATATATAACACATATCGAACATCCAAGGACCGAAAATAACCGAATAGTTAATGAAAGAAATTAGAGGGTGAGAATAGATAAGATAGAAACTTAGAATAGAAGAAGAAGAAGACAACAACATCATCAGAGTAACACGAACCTCACAACGGAACGAATAAAATATAACATAACTTTGAAATATAAATCTGTACTTGAATATACATATCATTATCAAGTACAACACTTACAACACAGCGGAATAATAATAGCTATATAATCCTGAAGCCTCCTGCTCCAGCTCTTCAAGTATCTGTAAATCCCGACTACTTGACTGCTCGTACAAAATTGAGCACCCAAGAGTTTAGGGAAAACAAAACAAAATAAACTCCGGGTCAGTCATGGGACTGGTGTGAGTAAAAACAGTTTAAAACAGTTTGAGCAACACAACGATATCTCATAAGACCACGCCGTATAACGGAACGGGTTTTTCCCTTATGAGAATCCAAAATAAACTTTATATCAAAACTCATTGATATTATAATAATGTCTATCAACCACAATATAATAATCATCTAGCAGAAACGCTTTCATCTCACGTTCTACATATAGAGTATACAATCAAAACCGCAAGCACGTATTGGGTAATGGATTTCCAACTATGACAAGGTATGGAACCACCTTTCGCTAGTGTATCTCTAGAGAGGAATACACTGGGTTCAAAAAGAACATCTTGCAACCCGGCCACACATGACTGACCACTCATTTCGCTTGAGTGTATCGAATGTGTATCACCAACGGTTGGGATCAGCAACCGTTTCCCGAATGGGATAGCATCAACAATAGATTTTTAGAAGTAAATGAAACTCTAGATCAGGTGATTATACACCCTAATAGGTGCGACCTACATAGCCATGCTACCTGCCCGATTTCTGTCATTTACCGGTTGATGAGGCTAGAAGCTACGCTTTATCATCACACCAGATTCACTTTGAATGCCACATTATCAAATCCATCAAATCACCGATTGACGTCCTCAATAATACATTATGTGTTAGCTAAAAGAAGTTTCCTTCTCCGCTTCCACTCTTGGTATGGTTGAAGAAATCAATGTACGTGACCTTTCTGGAAATACTCTGTCAAACATTCGTTCTTCATTCACTTAGAATGTCACATCGTCATACCCGCCAAATCACAAATTGACTTATCCAAAAATAACACGGGTATACAGCTAAGAGAAACGAATTCCTCCGCCACCAAACGTGAATACGTTTGAAGAGATCAACTTACGCGATCCATTGGATATACTCTGTCAGACCTTCGTCCATACAAGTTGTCCTGGGACTGGACAAACCAAAGGCACTATCCAGTACATCCATCTTAGGCACTGTTATCTAAGACTTATACAATAACCCTTGCACTTTACTCCGTCTTCAATTATCTTTGACATATATAATTCACAACGCTTATGCCAGTACAGAGTGGTTCTTTGAAAAATAATCCAACCGGTCTCTCCATATTAACAAGGTTAAAATGGTCAAAACTTTGATAGTTTGTGATTTAACTATCAAAGAAAAACAAGTGTGCAAACAACGATATTATTTCCAAATGGAAATTATATCGATCAATCACCATTAACCATATATATCCTCATTTCCTATGTTTAGAAAATATATGTTATTAACACAGGAAAACATTTCCATGGCTTACTTACATATCACTATTCTTCCACATCTATCAGACTCTAACTATAAACTAACAAGAGAACAACTTCCTAAGTATAAACCCCGAAGGCCGAAACCAACGTCAGATCGATACTCAGGAAACCATTCAACTTATTAATCTCTAGTCAGTTTCTAATTTCTGTTTAACTCCATTACTTTAACTCTATTCGATTAATTCTATTTGATTAACTCAAATTCGAATAACTAATATCTGTTTTAACTTTATTTCGAATAACTATATTCGATTTAACTCCATTTTTTTTACTAACTCACTTTGATTATCTTAACTTGCTAACTCAAATTGAATGACTTAACTTGCTAACTCAAATTTGATTAACTCGACTAACTTCACCCATTTGGTTAACTTGACTAACTAACTCAATCAACTTGGTTTGATCAACTCTTTTAACTTGGTTTGACTAACTTATTTGACAAATCTGGTTTAACTAACTCATTTGACAAATCCCTTTTAATAATCCTATTTATTCCCTAAATAAATATTCTCCTTTTAAATTCTATTTATTTCCTAAATAAATATTCCATTCAATTCAATTTATTTATTAAATAAATATTCCTTTTATAAAACTTTATTCGTTTTATAAATATTTTCCTTTTATCTTTATCCTGTTTATTTTCCCAAAATATTTCCTTTTTGATATTCTATTTGTCTTATAAATAAATATCCTCCTTTATAAACTCCTATTTATTTTCTAAGTAAATGTTCTCCTTTATAAAATCCTATTTATTTTCTAAGTGCTTTATTTTCAAAATATTCCCTTTTATAAAATCGGTTGATTTTATAAAATTCCTTTATTTCAATATACATTGAAATATTTCTTTTCACATCCCAGGGTCATTTATGATATTTAAAATGGCAAACCACAATGATCAATATCATTTAACACACATAATCAAACAGATTATAAAACACATCATATATTTCAATACATGAACAGAACAGTATTATAAATATAAGTGCACTTTTAAGTTCAAGTCCAAGTCCATTCAAGTCCATTAACATGGATCACATATGTCACTTACTTTTAAAGTAAGAATCAAGTTAACATTTTAACATAAGTTACCAACATTCAAGCAACTTTAAGCATAGTTAAAACATGCAAAAGTGTTTATGTTTGCTGTCCTAAATAGTGAGTAAACTCACCTTAATCCTTAGCAAATCCAAGATCCAAGAATAAGAATAAAGATCCAAGAATAAGAACAATGATCCAAGCTAGTAACCTCCTTCCTTTCCTTGCTTTCACTTGCTTTTTCTTGCTTCCTCCTCTACCACCACCATTACTCAAGAAGAAGCCATTAATATAGCTTAAGAAGAAGAAGAAGAAGAAGAAAAGAAATTGTGTAGAATTCCTAAGGGTATGCCTCCCTTTATATAGCCTTAGGAATGTGAATGGGAAAAGACCAAAATGCCCCTAAAACCATAATCTTACATATGAAGTATTACTACTTTTGCTCATTTTCCTTATTTGCTCATTTTTCCTTATTTGCTCATTTTCCTTATTTGCTCATTTCTTTCAAATGAAGTATTACTATTTTTGCTCATTTTCCTTATTTGCTCATTTTTCCTTATTTGCTCATTTTCCTTATTTGCTCATTTTCCAAAATATCTTGCCTATGTCATGCATGATATCATCCAGATATTTAGTTAACCATAAATACTAAAAATATTTTTATTTGCTAATCACTTTCCTAATGATTAATTAGACATTCACTAAAATTTTCAACAACTTTTACTGAGAAAATTACCATTTATTGATAAAACGATTTTCGCTCATTTTATCAATATTTTACCAAAAATATATTTTTGAAAGCATTTTTCCAAAACGAGTCTAGTATCATTAATTATTAATTAAATATTCCAAGTTATTTAATTAAACGACCGTTTAATCCTCTTAATCACCTTTTAAATAATTAAATAAATTAATTATTATATCGCTGAAAACGCAGGTCATTACACCATATGAATGACGAATACTCATAATCAAAAAACAAATGTTGGATTGATTCAGGGTGAGTTTCACACAATGCACACAAATTGCTTGATATATTTCCATATCGAAATACTCTGTCTTTAGTATTAAGCCTTCCCATAATAGCCAAATAAGCAATGAATGCCATCTTTTTACAGTTTTTCTTATGCCAAATTAGTTCAAAAGCAGATTCAATATCTTCATGTTCTCTAATTAATTCCCATGCTTTTTGAAACATAAATTTACCACCATTACCCTATTCATATGAATCCCTACTTCTGTCAGGAAAAATTTGAATAGAGCAAATTTCATTAATAATTTCCCTTGTTGCATGATTAATATTGGGATCCAACGCATTATTCCTGATTAAGGAACAAACTTTTTGGTCTGAATGGCCAAGAAGATTTAATCTATCATATCCCAAAAGATCAACTAAACATTGGCAGCTCACCCATGGCTCGTACCACAGATAAGTTTCCTCACCTCTAGCTATACTTTTATTAAACAATTGCTTTGATCTTGAACGAAGCCTCATCATAGATTTCCATGTCAATGATGCATTATTATCACAAGGCATAGTCCAGATAAATTTCCCTCTGTAGTATTTATTTTGTAACCATTTGCACTACAAAGAATCATCATTTAATAATTTCCACAAAAGTTTTATACTTGCTGCCTTTTTAAGATCAGAAAAGTTTTTCAAACCAATTCCTCCCTCCAATTTTGGTTTACGTAGAGAATTCCATGAAACTTTATGTGAAGAAGAACACAAATATATATATATATATGGGGGGAGGAATTTATTTGAATAAATAGGACAAAGGAGATATTTATTTGTTAAGTAAATATAGTTAGACCAAAGGAATATTTATGGTTAAGTAAATCAAAAAGGATTAGTTAAGTTAAAACTAAGTGAATTGGTTAAGTTAATCGAAGTGAATTGGTTAAGTTAATCGAAGTGAATTGGTTAAGTTAATCAAAGTGAATTAGTCGAAGTTAATCCAAAGGAGTTGGTCGAGGTTAGTTAATCAAAAGGGGGTTAGTCGAAGTTGAGTTAATCAAGTTAAGTTAAGTTGAATAAGTTGAGTTAACCGGTTAGAGTTAGAGTTAACTAATTTGAGTTATTCAATTGGAGTTAATCGGGTAGAGTTATCGAATATCACTTATTCGAAGTAGAGTTATCGAATATAGTGTATTCGAGAGAAGGGTAATCGAATATTGGTTATTCGAAGTGAGTTAATCGAATAGTGGATATTCGAAAGGGGAGTTATCAAATCTAGTAAAATTGAAGGAGTTAATCGAATATAGTTTATTCGATAAGAGTTAAAGGAGTTAATCGAATATAGTTTATTCGATAAGAGTTAAAGGAGTTAATCGAATATAGTTTATTCGAATAGAGTTAAAGGAGTTATCGAATATAGTTTATTCGACAGGAGTTAAGTGAAAAAGAATAAGTCGATTTGAGTTAAATCAAATAGAGTTAATCCAATAGGGTCAGTCCACTAGGGTTAATTGAAAAGAGATAATTGAATATAGTTATTCAAAAGAGAAAGGTTAAGTAAGGAAGTTAGTTAAAGAATTTAAAAATGAACTTTGTCTATTTTAAGGTCAGAAATGTTGTTCAGTTAAGGTCTGAGAGGTAGTTCTACCCCAACTTGATTGGCTTCGTTTTTAACTAAGAAATGGGTATGGTTCGGCAGTAAAGAGGAGTTTAGTGAATTTAGTAATTTAAGGAAATGGAAATGTTTTCCAGTGTTAATAAATATATTTTATAAATCTAGAAAATAGCAAATGTCGAATGTAGGGAAACAGGAGATGTAAAATGAACTAATGAGATTAATGATTAATGATGTTTGATTGATATTATTTCCACCTGGAAATAATATCGTTGTTTGCACACTTGTTTTTCTTTGATAGTTAACTCACAGACTATCGAAGTTTTGACCATTTTAACGTTGTTAATATGGAGAGACCGGTTGGATTATTATCCAACGAACCACTCTGTATTGGCATAAGCGTTGCGAGTCATATATGCCAAAGATAATTGAAGATGGAGTAAAGTGCAAGGGCTGTTGTATAAGTCTTAGATAACAGTGACTAAGATGGATATACTGAATGGTGCCTTCGGTTTGTCCAGTCCCAGGACAACATATATGGAAGAAGGTCTGACAGAGTATATCCAATGGATCGCGTAAGTTGATCTGTTCAAACGTATTCACGTTTTGTGGCGGAGGAATTCATTTCTCTTAGCTGTATACCCGGGTTATGTTTGGATAAGTCAATTTGTTATTCGGCGGGTATGAAGTTGTGATATTCTAAGTGTATGGATGAATGTCTGACAGAGTATTTCCAGAAAGGTCACGAACATTGATTTCTTCAACCGTACCAAGAGTGGAAGCGGAGAAGGAAACTTCTTTTAGCTGACACATAATGTATGGTTGTAGACGTCAAATTAGTGATTTCGATGGATCTGACAATGTGGCATTCGAAGTGAATCTGATGTGATGATAAAGCGTAGCTTCTAGCCTCATCAACCGGTAAATGACAGAAATCGGGCAGGTAGCATGGCTATGTAGGTCGCACCTATTAAGGTGTATAATCACCTGATCTAGAGTTTCATTTACTTCTTAAAATCTATTGTTGATGTTGTCCCATTCGGGAAACGGTTGCTGATCCCAACCGTTGGTGATATACATTCGATACACTCAAGCAAAATGGGTGGTCGGTCATGTGTGGCCGGGTTGCAAGATGTTCTTGTTGAACCCAGTGTATTCCTTTCTAGAGGTACACTAGCGAAAGGTGGTTCCATACCTTGTCATAGTTGGAAATCCATTACCCAATACGTGCTTGCGGTTTTGATTGTATTCTATATGTAGAACGTGAGATGAAAGCGTTTCTGCTAGATTGATATCTATTTGTACATAGACATTATTATAATATCAAAAGGTTTTTGATATAAAGATATTTTGGATTCTCATAAGGGAAAACCCGTTCCGTTCTGCGGCGTGGTCTTATGAGATATCGTTTACTTGTTCATATACCTGTTTAAACTGTTTTACTCATACCAGTCCCATGACTGACCCAGAGTTTACTTTGTTGTTTTCCCTAAACTCTTGGGTGCCTAAATTTGTACGGGCAGTCAAGTAGTCAGGAATTTACAGATATACTTGGAGAGCTTGGAGCAGGAGGCTTCAAGATCATATAGCTATAGTTTATTTCCGCTGTGTTGTAAGTGCTGTACTCTGATAAGTGCTATTGTATACATAACTGTTATATTTCAAAGTTATGATTTCTATTATATGTTATTCGTTCCGCTGTGAGGTTCGTGTTACTCTGATGTTGTGTCCTTCTTCTTCTTCTATTCTAAGTTTCTATCTTATCTATTCTCACCCTCTAATTTCTTTCATTAATTACCGGGATTTTTCGATGTTTTGGTTATCGACATCGTGCTTATGACGATAACCAAAGTCGCTCAAAATCCGGGTCGTTACAGTTGGTCAGAATGTATGTAAACGGGATTTGAGAGTGATCAGAATAAAAAACTTAAGGCTATATTAATATAGACGGGGCGATTAATTTTTTACTTTAGTTTATGCATATTTTCGAAATTTTATTGAATTATGTTTATAAATATATACTTAATGATCACAAAATAAGTCACATAATCAAATAACAAGTATAGTAAATGTAGTGAAGTAGGAAAGAACACACCAGGTTTTAACACTGCTTTGAAGTTACCCTATATCCGATCTCGTACTAATACCATATGGTCTTATTCTTTATCAATTTAATTACCCTTCTTGATTTCATGGATACAAGAAGACCTCTTGGTATCTCAGACCTCTAGGCACATCCAACTTGAATTATGGGAAAATAAGTTACTCTCAATTTTTTTTATGCACAATCATATCTAACTTGATTTTAGGGCTAACAATTCACACCCTTGTAAGTATTTTGATATTGGCTTTACATAGGACGTAGACTTGCATCATGCATATTGATTATAATTCCTCCTATAACTTAGAATTGCACTCAAATCTTAAGAGAATAACAAGAGAGGGATACAGAGTTAAATACGAGTTTAATTTACTTAACCAGATTGAAAATCATTAGAGTTTAGTTCTTAGAAATGAGAGAGAAGAGACAGATGAGTGAAGAAAGGTTAAATTTACAAGTAAAATTCATTTCTAGAAAAGGATATAATTATGGGTAAAGCGAAGTGACTATTCACAAAAGGTTACAATGAAAAGATACTTCAATTCAATTTTGAATTTTGAAAATATCAGTTAGCAAGTCTACATACCCACCATATGTTGTCGACATATATGAATAGTATTTTTTTAAAATAATATTCGTTTATTTTTTTTTGAAAGTTTAAAATATATACAATGGTTTGTAACTTTGTGGAACAATATAAACATAATAAATGTATATTCCAAACATAATAGAACTGTAGAAAACTTATCAAAATAATTTCTAAATAAATAAACTATAATATATATATATATTGAAAAACAGTATGTAATATATAAAATTAAAATATCAAAACTATAGTATCAAACTATAATATCAATTTATTATTATTAAGGCTATAATATAAACCCAGATTCTTTGAAATTAACGTATATAAGTACAAAATCAAAGTATAAATATTGAAATAGAAAGTACAAGTGTAATATAAGAATCAGTATTATATAAAAAGTTTTTAAAATTATTTCAATGTAAAAATATTAAAACT
This sequence comes from Allium sativum, assembly GCA_030737875.1. NCBI lineage: Eukaryota > Viridiplantae > Streptophyta > Magnoliopsida > Asparagales > Amaryllidaceae > Allium > Allium sativum. The sequence goes on from CM060916.1 coordinate 1,016,808,166, forward strand.
CAAAATTTTTATTTGAAGATAGTTCGAAAAATCCATTTTGATAATATTTTAAAATAGGAATACTTTGATAACATTTTGTAAAACAGATAGAGAGAGATTAGGAAAATGAAATTTATGTTCTAATATTTAATCTTAGACATAATAACTTATCTACATCATGAATTCTTGTACTCTTCAATACTCATGAGTTTTCATTCTTTGACCCTTAAATCTTCATACGGACATCAATCTGGACTTTCGTTATGATATTGTATAGTACTCTTTATCAGCAATGATCTATTAACCTATACTATATACAATATATATCTTGATAGTCATTAGCAACATGTTTAAATATAATTTATATCATTACCAGTGGTTGTTATCTTTAAAAATACACATCCATTATACAAAGAATCTCCCCCTTTTTTATGTTGACAACCTTATTTATAAAATACATCTTAACTCTCCTTAATTTGTGCATATTTTATGTTTTTGCCATTTTGTCACCAACAAAATTTATAATTCTTCAAAACTCCTTTAATTACCACTTTCTTTAGTTATTCCTAATCCTAACCAATCCCATCTCTTACTCCCTTTTAGATATAATCCAATTAATAGAAATGATACGAATAATATATAAGAAATGATGAGTGAAAGCATTAATAATTAATAGTAACCAAACCAAGCTATATATTTATTCATTATGAATCCATAAGTGTACATACATCAAATTAAACAATATATCAAACTAATCTAATCCTAGTATAAGTACATATAAACAATAATGGAAAGTGTGTGTGTGTGTGTACAAATATATAGGCACATGTTTAGTTAATTGGGATATTTGTTGTAGATCCAAGAAGGATGGGGGTCTTGGGGTTATCAATCTATATAATTTTAACTCCTCGTTATTAGCTAAATGGTTGTGGAAGTTTAGAAATCCTGAAGTGTCGACAACTTGGAAGCAAATAGTTTCTAAATTTTATTATGACAAATACAAAATTATTTTGTATACTAGTTATATTTGGAACAATATATTATCTTCATTCTGGAATTCCATATTGAAATGTTTTTATTTTTTCAACTTAGGTTGTAAGTTGATCGTTCCTTCAAGTGATATTACATTTTTTTTTGGCATGATTCTTGGATTACTCAATGGCCTTTGAAAATAGAATTCAAAGAACTTTTTGAGATTTTCTACTTTAAGAATGCTTTGATTAAAGAGGTATATAGAGGAAGCTTAATTAGATCCCCAGTGGGAGTTAACATTTGCATAATCAAGGAGGAGATGCAGGAGCAAGTTGTAGTGGTCAACGGGCTCGACTCGTTATAAATTTAAACAAATAAAATTAAATCAAAGAAGAAGTTTAATTTAAATTTGCATAATTTCTTCATCTAAATCTATTTGACACACAATTTATGGCATTGAGCTCGTATTGATCCGTAGAGTACATATGTATAATCAATATGTTATATATGATTGAAAAATTTAATGATAAATTATTATTGGTTAAGTTTAATTATGCAAATCATATTATCTATTACAATTGACATCTAATAGCAGAAGAAAGCCTCACTCCATTATAGTTGAATTGAAATTATTATTTTAAAAGCTTTGTTAGTAGAGATAAATATTGTTCTGCTTTATGCTAGTTTTAACACATATTTTACCAATATGTAGAATTTTATATTGAATACTATTGATTGATAGTATAAACTTATTTACATATCTCTAATTATGTAAATGTTTGTGTGCGACCTCGGTGTTGTATTGTGCTTATGGATAATTTTTTTGTTAAATTTGTCCTTGTGCCTAAAAACCCTTTATTTAAATTACAGATTTATAAACCTTGCTAGAAAATATTTGATAGCAAATTACTAATTATCTTGAGGATTAAAATGATTTGGAGTGAAGGTTTAAGATGTAATGTTACCCCTAACTTGATCACCTTCATCATTATTTGATGGGTAGTATTAGTTTGAGATCGAAGAGCGATGCTTGAATTTTAAATATCATTTCCATATACATGATTGATTTACTCAAAAGCCTAAATGATATTTTCTAAGTAAAGTTTGTAATATACCTATGTTTTGAGATAAGTTTGTAAATGTTTATTTAAGGTTTTTCTTAACCAAAGATTAATTTAATAACGTTTGGTTGATCAAATGGAAATAAACCTACTTATTTGAATGTTTATGTGATAGTTAAATAACCAACTATCAAAATCTAGACTAGATACTTTGAAAATATCCTAGATAAATGATAAGGAGATTCGTCTTCTTAAACGGATAGGGGATGAACCCCGCTCTTATGTATTGTTCGGTATATCTAGATAACAGTCGATTGCCATTTCGAAGAGACCAATATTGGACCATGCCCAAATCACTTTGATCTGGTTGAGCTTTTGAAATGAAGGACATAACAAAATGCTAGAATGTTTTGAAGTGCAAGAGCTACTCGCTACTAATCCTGAGTGTGTTTCCAAATGGATGTAGTAGAAGTAGTACCTTTTGTTCATTCAAACCTAAAATGACTTCTGCGGATGAATGTTAAAAGCACAATGTCATCGAAGGGCAATGAACATTCTAAGTAAAATGTGCCTAAGGAAGGTAAAATTTAGCATCAAGCCTCATTTACCGGTAATGACTAAAACATGAGACATGCTTTAGGGCTAAGTGGATGGCACACAAGCAAGGTATTATCATCATCTAAATGGATTCAGTATTGGCTCCTTTGATTCGTTTACGTTTCTTTGGCCGAAAACCTAGTATTGAAATATTCATCGATGGAAATCCAATTTACTGAACTATGCAGAAACGTAAGATGTCACCATTTCAGCTATATTCATATTTTATTTTTGAATATCTAAATATTATTATAATATCATTAGATTTTGATATAAAATATTTTTGTTATCATAAGGTAAGCACCCATGCGAATTTATTTGATGTGTGGTCTTACAATATACCTTTGATTTCAAAAGTTTTATAAGCTAAAAAGATAAATTAACTGTGATTTGAGTTTTTTCACGTTGGTATTCTAGACTGGCCTAGGTGCTATTTTACCATATTTCTCAGGTCGGACCGAGCATGTTTTTTCTAAAAAAAATTGGATGCTTAGAGCTTCAAGGGAGGAAAAAAAGGCTAAATGTATTGTTGTACTTCGTTATTTTTCCAACTATGTTTTCTATGAGTCGTATTTCATCTTCACTATAAGGACAGGCTGTTAAAACTATCCATGCTAATCTTGGATAGTTATTATGACGTATATTTAAAATAAATTCTTCTATAATTATACATTTTAATATTATATGATTATTCTACTATAAGTGATATTCTTTTCCCCCAACTATTTGGTTTCCGACACTTTGTTTTACGACACATAAATATAGAAAGTGTTATTAAAGTTGACTTTTGAGGGATGTAAAGTTTGGTAGTTAAATTTTGTAAACAAACAGATATTTTGATGTGTAAGATGTGGACATAAACTAAAGGTAACTGATATATGTTTGGATTATTATAAGACCCATACGGTACAATTGTAATGACCCGTATTTTAACGATTAGAAATTTAAATACTTTATTTAAATATTGATCACTAATTACTCAATTGACGGCTCCAAAAGGTGATTTTCTCAAAAGATCGAACCGGGACACGAGACTAGTTCTGTTGAGTCTATATGGTTTGTTACATAAAAAAAAGATATAAGGATCGCTATATTTGGAATCGAGATATTTTTGGGTCAAAACCATCCCGAAATACGCGTAAAATTATCGTTTCGGGCAATAGTATTGGATTTCAACAAAACTTCTACCATCAAACTGTACCATTGCGATGAAAAATGCTTTCAAGTTTCGTAGCGTTTGGATAGGTCGTTTGATCGTGACGAGTTAAAACGTGCATTATAGTTCAATTTGAAATTTGAGACAAATGAATATAATATTAATTATTCAACCCAGTTTGCTACAGTAACTGTAACACACCACACTTTTCTACACCCAAATTTTGACAAAAATCAAAACTTGAACACATCTAAGCATAGAGCGTGTATATCTGGTACATGCAATAAATGAGCATGAACATAATCAGAGTGCGATAAATATAACTCACAACGGAAACAGAATAGGACAAACTAGTATTAACTCAAGTAACTAACTTTTTTCAAAGTAAGTCACTTTGCCAATACCAAGCATGAGAGAGAATGAGAACCGAAAGCCAAACTTAACCATCTGTGAGAACTCGACCTTCTCTAGGAAACTTGGAAAGTTGTAATGAGGAGGAGGGTCAGAACAAGTTCAAGTGACTAAGTGATGCAGCACATCATGGGAAATGTTCATTTTTTGTTTTAAGTCATCCAACAACCTAGGGAGGGTCTCCAATGACCTTAAGCAAGAAAGAAGTGATTTTGGGTCATTCTGCAGCCTAAGCACGGTCTCCGACGACCTAAAGGGGGCTACCAGCATGTTAAAGCAAAGGAAAGAGGAGTTTGAGTCATTCTGCGACCCAGTGAAGCCGTTCTGCGAGCTAAAGGGCTGGAAAGAGAGAGCTAATGATCTAAAGAGGAGAAGCGAGCTTGTAGAAGCATTGTTAGATCGTTGCGGATGAAGTTTAGGTCACACCGTCTGTTTGTTGGGTCGTGTTTTCCTGTTAGACCGTGAATTTTAGGTCATTTTCTGCTTTTAAGGCGTGTTTTGTAACCCTATAAATAGGGGTAGGGTATGAGTTGTAAGGGTTGTTGACATTTGAATAAATTCCTTGTGTGAGCTTTGTGCCACCATTAAAATTGGAAGTTGAGTGTAATCTCCTTTCTCCATCTTCGGATATTCGAATTGAATCAAGGAACTTGAAGTCGATTCATGGTACCGCTTGCGAGTGATCAATGTTTGAAGAATCGTAGATCGATAACACAGTATCTTGCGAGATCAACGTGTTAGAGATAGCGAGATTCCGGCATCGAAAGATCACCGGAGTTGAGCATTTATTCTATCCTTGATTCGATTTCCAAGAATTAATCAATTCGTGTGGAGTTAGATCTTGGATACTGCGCCAGTTTGGTATCAGAGCGAGATTTCCATCTTTTGGTTGGATCCCCGAAGCCTTGATCACCATTTTGGTTGGATCTCCAATGCTAGATCGCCGTCATTTGGTTGGATTGCCGGAAACCATTCGGGTTTGTATCACCATCATCACCATTCCATTCCCGACCACCGTCACTTTCATTTGGACCGCCATTATCATCCTCATCATCTCACAAGACCGCCACCACCAGATCATCAGATCACCATTCATTCCTCTACCACTAGCTAGATCGCCACACTCATTTGAACCGTCAACACCGTTGGACCATCATCCACCTTTGGATCGACATCCTCGGATCGTTGTCATTCAATCTCTGGTCGAACCCTCCCACCAGTAAAACCGCCACCGATTGAACCGCCAACCACCAGTTAAACCGCCATCCACAACTTGGACCGCCAAATCCATTTTAAACCTGTATTCATTTATTTAGACTGCCAATTTTGGGTAACCGGAACAACTTTGGGAAGTTTTCGAGATCTAGATCGTGCAAGTGTGCAAAGGTTGATTTGTTGCTTTTGAAGCTTGAGTTTTTGAGAAGTGTTGAATTTGAGCATGCCACCAAGACGTGCTAATCGTCATAAAAATTTGGAAGAGATGTATCGGAGAGAAGAAGCCAAAAAAATGGAGAGGAGAATTAATGATAAATTTGATGAAGGAGTGAGAAGATTAGAGAGGCTTATGCTAGATATAAATCAATCTAGAAGAAGATCATAGCCTGATTCAAATCATGATGGACATCGAATTTCGCCATTGAATTAGGAAAGAAGAAGAAGATCACCACCATTGGATTGAGATAGAAGAGATATGAATGATCGAAGGCATGAAGATGTTCATGATCGACATCATCACCACTCAGACTTTGAAGAAGAAGGAAGTAGTAGTCATTCTCAGTATCAAGGTCACGTTCAAGATCCATATCGTCAACCGCAAAATAATCATAATTGGGAATCTGGGATGAAGACAGAAATTCCCGAATAATGTCAGCAGAAGGATTCCTATATTGGTTGTCGAATGTAGAGGAAATTCTGGAGTTCAAGAATGTGCCTGAAAATTGAAGAGTTCATCTAGTTGCTACTCATTTGAGAGGAAGAGTTATTGCCTGGTGGAAACAAACTAAGCTAACTCGTGAAAGAATAGGAAAGTGGAAGGTTGTCACATGGGAAAAGATGAGAAAGATGATGATAGATACATTCTTACCTCACAATTACCAGTCTCTTATGTATCAACGTTTGTAGAACTTTAACAAGGGACGAAGTCTGTAAGTGATTATACTGATGAATTCTATCGATTGATTGCAAGGAATGATATCATGGAAACGGAGAGACGGTTGACCGCTAGATATGTTGGTGGATTGAGAACACAGATTCAAGACATGGTGAATATATTTCATCCAATGTCTGGTGCTGAAGCTCACCAGAAAGCTCTAGCTTGGGATAAGCAAGGGAGACGAGGAAGAGGAGTATTCACGAGTTCCAACATTCAAAACAACAGTGTTAGTAGTAGTGCTAATGTTTCCAGACCAGTGACTAAACCTGTTGCCAATGAAGTTGCAAAGATGAAAGTCAATTCAAATGTAAAGTGCTTTAATTGTCAAGAGGTGGGCCATAAAAGCAATGAATGTCCTAAGCTAAAGAAGAGAGCAATGATAGTTGAGGATGTAGAAGCTGAAGTGGACTATTCTCTACCACTTAAATTTGATGATGATGTTGAAAATGATGTAGAAGAGGTAGTGTCAGGAGACAAAGGAGTAGTTTAATGATGAGAAGATCATGTTTAACTCCAAAGCATGTAGAAGAGACAAGTTGGTTACGAAGAAATATTTTCCAATCTACTTGTACTATTCTCGGAAAGGTTTTTCATTTTGTGATTGATACTGGAAGTTGTGGCAACATGATTTCTGAAGAAGCTGTTAAGAAGCTGGGATTGAAGACTGAGAAACATCCTAGACAATATAAGCTTGCTTGGTTGAAGAAAGGAGGAGAAGTCACCATGGGAAGAAGAGCGTATGTTTCATTTTCCATTGGGCTGAAGTATAAGAATTACATTTGGTGTGATGTGGTTAACATGGACGTATGTCATTTGCTATTGGGTAGACCATGGTAGTATAATCGATCAGTTCAACACGATGGTCGAACCAACAACTATAGTTTCATGTTTGAAGGTACTAAAATGACTTTAGTTCCTAAGAAGCAAGAGCAAAGTGACATCAAAGCCGAGAAAAGGTGAACTCGACTAGTCTTTTATCTTTGAAGGAATTTGTTGAAGAAGTAGAAAAGAGTTGTAAAGTATTTTTGTTGATTGGGTTTAAATCACATGGAGAGCCTGAAATTCCTGCTGAAGCTTGCCTGTGCTGAAAGAGTTTAAAGTTTTATTTCCTAACGAATTGGCAAAGGAATTACCTCCACTCAGGGACATACAACATAAAATTGATTTGGTGCCAGGTACAGTAATACCACATAGGCCACATTATCGAATGAATCTGAAAGAGCATGAAGAGCTGAGGAGACAATTTGAAGAGTTACTAGAACAAGGGAAAATACGAGGGAGCCTTAGTCCTTGTGTCATACCTGCCTGGTTAGTTCCAAAGAAAGATGTTTCATGGAGAATGTGTACTGATAGTAGAGCTCTCAACAAGATCACTGTCAGATACAGATTTCCTATGCCAAGACTTGATGATCTATTACATCAAATCAGTGGATCTATTATCTTTTTGAAGATTGATTTAAAGAGGAGTTATCATCAGATTCGAATTAGACCAGGGGATGAATGTAAGACCGCATTCAAGACTCGAGAAGGGTTGTATGAATGGTTGGTTATGCCATTTGGTCTATCGAATGCACCAAGTACATTCATGAGAGTGATGAGTCAGATTTTCAGACCCTACATTGGAAAGTTTGTTGTGGTATATTTTGATCTATAATGCTAGCATGGAGGAGCATATACAACACTTGAAAGCAGTGTTGATGATTCTTCGTCAAGAACAATTCTATGCTTCAACAAAGAAATGTGTGTTCATGATGCAAAGTGTTCCATTCGTAGGGAACATTGTGTCCAAAGAAGGAATACAGGTAGATCAGACTAAAGTCACTGCAATCAGAGATTGGCCTCAGCCTAAGACCATAATAGAAGTCAGAAGCTTCCACGGAATGGCATCATTTTATCAAAGGTTTATTCCACACTTTAGTCATGATACGGATTTCGCTCGGACCTAATCGATTGCTAAACCAACCAAGACCGTTCGAAGTCCAGATAGGCAAACTCTAGGCGCACAACACATCAGAACAAACAACAGAAGACTTTTATAAACATTATGAAATGTTACATAATAGCACAAAATATATCAGAGTATATCGAAAAATAATAATACAGCGGAAGATTAATTTACAATAAATGTAATACAATGCAGCGGAAACAAGTAAACTAACACAGCGGAAGACTATCAATGCTCTGGACACAGCTTTAAGCTTCAATCCAAAATCCAGCTCAATAAATAAATATCTGCAAAACAAACCACTCAACTGCCCGTATGGAAAATAGGGGCACCCGATTTTGCAAGGGAAAACCAAACTACGAGTCAATCATGGGACTGGTATGGAAACTCTTCATTTAAAATTAACTTATATAAATGATATGGCAAATTACAGGACCACGCCGCTAAAGCGGAACGGGTTTACCCCACGAATGCCAGTGCACCAAAAACAACCAATAATAGAGATATGGATTTACAATACATCAATCAACATGCAATTTTCCAATCTACCCATTTAGATTAATCACCACACTTAGATTTTCCAAATCCAATTCACTTTACTGAAATTACTCCTTTGGACTTTATTTCCCGATTTCTCATTTCAAATCATTTGAAACACATATCTATCTTTTATATCAACGTAGATTTCACTTTAGGATCTCAAACCAAATCATTTGGAAATATGAATCCCAAATCATTACAATGCATACAAACAAGTATGTAACCAAATATCGGGAGGTTTCTCCCGTCAACAAGGAAAAGGGCACGCACCTAAGCAACTCGATATATATGTGCACTTCCCACGATGGAGCAGGCTACACTGACGATGCACCTCCCACGCACAGAAGGATACACCGCACAAAGCCATTTAAGGCTATAACACCCATACTTTTAGTCACATAGGTTACCCGAATCTTTAGCCACATACTAAATTATTTCATATCCCGAAGTAGGGAAGATCAATTCACAATATAATAATCATAAGTACTTTCAAAATATATACTTTAAATTAGCAAATCACACATATGACCAGTCACTATTAATCACATAAACTTTGAGCTCGTACGTCTCAAAGAAGCAAGAGAATATATGTTCTCCGCCACCAAACAGATACATCATCAATAGCAACTAATCGGTTACGTGATGAACCACAATGTCAAACATAATACATTTCTAAATCATTTCTCTACATTGGGTTAGCCCTTGAAATCCTTTCTGCTTTATAAAATGTTTTTATAAAACATTCCCTGTCCAAAATCGGGAATACATTTCTTTTCACTTAAGAAAAATATCATTTCAAAATCATTCATTAAATTTGAAATGAACTCAACAACATCGCTAAACATCTCATAGTCAAATCGTGAAGTGTTACACAAGATGTTAGCATACAAATATTTCCACCCAACCCAATGTTAAATGTAAAAGCATATTTTTTCTCATAAATTGGTCGAGCACAATCCAGACAATCAGTCAATCAATATCAATAACCAAGTATATTTGGTTTATACCACATCTCATGTTTTGGTAAATTTAATCACCATTCATTCCTTCAAATCTAATTAAAGATTTATTAAAACTCTTCTTAGTTTTAATCTTAAAAATCATACTTAATGGTTATTCAACTTTCTGGAATTAATCCTGCTTTTAACTGGGTTAAAGAACCAATGTCCTTAAAATACAATTCACGATAAACCTAAAATCATATTCCATCAAAATGGAATCTTCACGGAAATCATAACAGTATATAATCGATATAAATTTTTGTATCAAACTAATACTATAAATAGAGTAATGGCTAGGCCTTTTAAATTCCATATATGGTAACGGTCTTCCTTTACAGAAACTCATCTCGATTATTGCCAAAATGAATTCCATTCAATTCCAAGTTAATATTTTAAATTGGAAAACTTTTCTTTGGAAAATTCTATCAATCTTATTCGAACGATTATAAATTCCAAATTTTATCTTCACTGTTAATTGGGTTAAAGAACGACTGTTATTTAAAACATTGTTCACTATAAACCCCAAAATCCAATTTCAATTCAATTCCAATTAAATATTAATTAATTGGTAAACTTCTCCAAATCTTAATTAAACGATTTATTCTATTCTCAACTTGGTTTAACAACAGTGTTAATGAAAACACCATTCACGACAAATCCAAAATCCAATTTGATATTAAATACAAGGCTCTGAATAGAAATTATATCGACTTATATTCAATATCAAATTTTGAAACCAACAAATATCGTATTGGGAATAACGATATATATATATATATATCTTCCAAATTCCTCAACAATATCCATATAATCTCGGAATCCAAAAATTATTTACACTCAAATCCATTCCAATTTATTCGTTGTAAAATTCTGGTTATATTAAAACCATTTATAAATCCATTTTATTATTTCTAAAAATAATGGGATTTTTATTCTAGTTTTTAACTAGTTCATTTCGATAAAAATATATTTTTTTCTTTTCAAAACTGGAATTTTTCATCAAAATTCTTTCCAATTCATTTATTATGATTTTACACAATTTTCTCATATTTTTAATAATTTTAATATCGCCATTTCGGTCGGTTTCCAATAACAGCTACCGAATTGCATCCGTAGCGACCTTTTTTGAATTTGATTTGGACATATCTTAAAATCCGACCTTTCAAATTTAAATATATTGTATTCATTGGAAATCTCTTTTCGATATGAACCCAACGGTTCTGGTTTTAGGAGAATCCGACGGTCGGAACTCCCGTTACATCAATTTGAAGTTAATGGTCGAAATTCGCGAACGGTCGCTACGCGGCGCATTCTCTTTAGGCCATTATATATATATATATATATATATATATATATATATATATATATATAATATCGTCGATTTCCATTTAAATGTATTTTATAAATCGTTTATAAATTTGTTTTTAAAATGATTCCAACTTCTATTTCAATTTTAATTCAGAATTAAATATTCCATGACACGACAATTCTATACAATGCATATATAGGTTAAAAATAATATTTTTAACAATCCAATAATTATTCCATTTCACGACAATTTTATATATTCCATATATATGTTAAAAATCATATTTTAATGAAATAATAGTTATTCCATAGCATGACGATTTTATATATTTCATATATAATTTTATACAATGCATATGTATATTTTATGTCACAACGCATATATATAATTTCACAACACATTTATATTTTAATACAACGCATATGTATATTTTATTTCACAACACATATATATAATTTCACAACGCATATATACATATATATTTATTTATTTATTCACATCGGATATAAATATTTTATTCACATTTTATATATATATATATATTATTCACATTTCATTTTTTTTTCACATTTCATATATATATATTTTATGCACATTTCATATATATATTTTCACATTATATATATATATATATATATATATATATTTTATTCACATTTCATATATATATATACTTTATTCACATTTCATATATATATATATATATATTATTCACATTTCATATATATATATTACTCACATTTCATATATATATATATATATATATATATATATATATATATATATTTCACATTTCATATATACATTTTATTTATTCCATTTCACATCACAATCATAACACAATACAGTCAATCACACCACAGTTCAATCCAAACAAGCATCCATGGTTCGTACAAAAATAGTGCCAGGTGCTACTAAACATCGTCTGCAACCTAGGATATATTAACTGTAGAATAATTTGACTGAGAAGGTGTTCTCACATTCGTTTCCACTCCTCCATTCTTTATTTCAGTTCTGTTCGGATTTGAAACTGCTTGAAATTCTAACGTTCTCCGTTTTAGTTTTGGTCAGTTCTGAAATGTAGAGTTTATCTTTGTGATCCCAACGCAATTCGGTTTGCTGAATTTTGTGTTCGTTCGGAAAAGTTATGATCCTTTATAACTTAATAACATTAATAATTAATTAAACATTGAATTAAATTAATTAAAATGCCTTAACCCCACTTTAATTGTTTCTTCCCTAGGTCGATGTCGTAACCGTGAACCCATCCTTCACGAGGAAGCATCACCGTCGCACGTACCCGGAGACCCATCAGACATCACCGCTTTGAAGGCCTCAACGCCAACTTCCACCGCCAGTAACTGCTCTCCGCCGGATGAACCCCGTCATCCAAAAATCGTGTGCGATAATCGGCAATTTAAGCCTCAAATTCACACCACAAACGAATCAAAAGATGATCTTAACCATATCATTAGGAAGATCTTAGAGAGATCTATCGTTTTTGTTTTGGAACCGCTTGTAATCGAGGCGCGGATCTCGTGAAAATTAGGGGAGAAAGTCTGTAAATGTCGGCTCTTGATGTAAGAACTGGCGGCTGCTTTAGATTGTGGAGAATTAGGGTTCTGAACTTCTAGGGTGTATATATATATAGTATTATATATTTTAAAATTTAATTATTTCATAAAAGTGAATTTCGCGTCCGGACTCCAATCCAAACTCAACGACTATCGCCCCTAGCTAAATACCCCCATTTTGGACACAATGGGATATGTTTCGTAAGCTAATTTGATCATTTTGACTAGTTTTTATCAAAATTAAAATATAAATATATATATATTGAATTTAAACGTACATTTTAATTTACCGGGGCCACATACTGACTCCAAAAATTACAGAAAAATAAATCTAGCTATGTTTTGATGATACGGTCCAAATAAAATAAACTTTGTCAAATTTGGAGACCGTTTGAAAAATGGTCATTTTCTAGTCGATTAAATTCAAACTGAAATTACCAAATGCGTTTAAATTCACCATGCTCACGTATTAATTCCAAAAAATTTGAAAATTGGAATATAACAATAATTTGACATTCCGGATCCAACAAAAGTGGTTTCATCGAAAACGAAGGTCATTTACAAAATGACTATTTTTAAGGGTTATATATTATATCAAAATATATATAAATTCTATAACGACTATTTTAAATTTCAAACTGGACATATCTTTCAATTTATATTATGAAACCTGGATTTTTCACATTCTTTAGAAAGATATAACTAAGCAAATTCAAATATTTCTTGTTTTACTAAAATCCGATTTATTTTGAATCCTGTACATTCATTTGAAATTAGAAATCGAATTTTCAAACTACCGCGCCATTTCAGGCTCATTATATAATTAAAATAAATTTATTCGTTCTAACTTTGATTTAAATAAAATTTTAGCCGTTATTATTTAAAATAAATCATTTTAAATATTCAAAATCCATTAAAATAACTAAAATAAAAATTTTAAATTGGTTCTGAAAATCCAGGTCGTTACAATTTCCCCCACTTAAAATCTCTTCGTCCTCGATAAGGAACGGAGCTGAAAGTTGTTTAACTAACCAACTCAACTTTCATTCTGGTTTTCATTCTTCAACTTTTCAATTTCTAAGAATTTCTAATTTCTCAAAAAATTGACTAACACCCTAAATTTTCGAAAAAAATCTCCATAACCTCATTTGTACGGGGAGACCTTTAAAACCGCAACTTGCCTCACAGGGCCCTTATCAATCCAAAAGAAAAAGAAAAAGCCAAGCGGCTTATAAAATCATCAAAACCCAAGAAATACAGTAAACATATACCTATTTGTTAGGCATACAATTTTATTCCTCTTCTTAGCTTCCATGTTATGACCTGTTCATTATATAAACATGTACATATATCAGGTTCCAATCAAATTTCAATTCAGTTCAATATTTGATTCAATTTGGCTAAATTTACCTTCCATTTACATATTGGTTTTATTGTTCCAGCATTTTAATTAGTCAGACTAATTATCATACAACACAATCAATAATCAATTAGTTGATTAGCTTTTTCAAATATATAACTTTATATTATCAAAAATCATATTTTCTAAAATTGGATTATATATATAATCACAAATACGTTAATTATAAACTTGTCACTCTTAACTCATTTTAGGGCATCACTAATCCCATCTCTAATGAGTTTTTTTATAGGATATTACTAATCCAATCTCTGATGAGCCTTTTATTCTGTTCTAACGAGTTGCACCCCAAATATTTGAGTTAACAAAGCTTTGATACCATATGTAACGATATGGATTTCGATCGGACCTAGTCGATCGCAAAACAAACCAAGACCGTTCGAAGTCCGGATACGCTAACTCTGGGCGCACAACACATCAGAACAAACAAAAGAAGACTTTTATAAACATCATAATAATGTTATATCAGAGCACATAATATATCAGAGTATATCGAAAATTAATAATACAGCGGAAGATTAATTTACAATAAATGAAATACAATGCAGCGAAAACAAATAAACTAACACAACGGAAGACAATCAACGCTCTGGACACAACTATAAGCTTCAATCCAGAATCTTGCTCAATAAATAAATATCTGCAAAACAAACCACCCGACTGCCCGTGTGGAAAATAGGGCACCCGAGTTTGCAAGGGAAAACCAAACTACGAGTTAGTCATGGGACTGGTATGAGAAACTCTTCATTTAAAATTAACTTATATAAATGATAAGGCAAATTACAGGACCACGCCGCTAACGCGAAACGGGTTTACCCCCATGAATGCTAGTGCACCAACAACAATCAATAATATAGATATGGATCTACAATGCATCAATCAACATGCAATTTTCCAATCTACACATTTAGATTAATCACCACACTTAGATTTTCCAAATCCAATTCACTTTACAGAAATTATTCCTTTGGACTTTATTTCCCAATTTCTTATT
The DNA here is from genome assembly GCA_030737875.1 of Allium sativum. Taxonomy (NCBI): domain Eukaryota; kingdom Viridiplantae; phylum Streptophyta; class Magnoliopsida; order Asparagales; family Amaryllidaceae; genus Allium; species Allium sativum. Next base: position 1,016,823,277 of record CM060916.1, read on the forward strand.
TCAAATCATTTGAAATACATATCTATCTTTTATATCAAAGTAGATTTCACTTCAGATCTCAAACCAAATCATTTGGAAATATGAATTCCAAATCATCACAATGCATACAAACAAGTATGCAACCAATTATCGGGATGTTTCTCCCATCAACAAGGCAAAGGGCACGAACCTAAGCAACTAAATATATTTTTGCACCTCCCACGATGAAGCAGGCTACACTGACATGCACCTCCCACGCATGGAAGCATACACCGCCCAAAGCCATTTAAGGCTATAACAATGATACTTTTAGTCACAAGGGTTACCCGAATCTTTAGCCACATATTAAATTATTTCATATCCCAAAGTAGGGAAGATCATTTCACAACATAATAATCACAAGTACTTTCAAAATATAGTGCTTTACAGTAGCAATTCACACATATGATCAGTCACTATTAATCACATAACCTTTGAGCTCGTACGTCTCAAAGAAGGGTGTTAAGCAAGAGAATAAATCCTCCGCCACCAAACAGATACATCATCAATGGCAACTAATCGGTTACGTAATGAACCACAATGTCAAACATAATACATTTCTAAATCATTTCTCAACATCGGGTTAGCCCTCGAAATCCTTTCTGTTTTATAAAACATTTTTATAAAACATTCCCTGTCCAAAATCCGAAATACATTTCTTTTCACTTAAGAAAAATATCATTTCAAAATCCATTCATTAAATTTGAAATGAACTCAACAACATCACTAAACATCTCATAGTCAAATCGTGAAGTGTTTCACAAGATGTTAGCATACAAATATTTCCACCCAACCCAATGCTAAATGTAAATGCATATTTTTGCTCATAAACTGGTCGAGCACAATCCAGACAATCAATCAATCAATATCAATAACCAATTATATTTGGTTTATACCACATCTCATGTTTTGGTAAATTTAATCACCATTCATTCCTTCAAACCTAATTAAAGATTTATCAAAACTCTTCTTAGTTTTAATCTTAAAAATAATACTTAATGGTTATTCAACTTTCTGGAAATTAATCCTGCTTTTAACTGGGTTAAAGAACCAATGTCCTTAAAACACAATTCACGATAAACCCAAAATCATATTCCATCAAATGGAATCTTCACGGAAATCATAACAGTATATAATCGATATAAGTTTCCATATCAAACTAATACTGTAAACAAAATAACGGCTAGGCCTTTTAAATTACATATATAGTAACGGTCTTCCTTTACAGAAGCTCATCTCGATTATTACCAAATTGAAACCCATTCAATTCCAATTTAATATTTTAAACTAGAAAACTTTTCTTTGGAAAATTCCATCAGTCTTATTCAAACGATTATAAATTCCAAATTTTATCTTCACCATTAATTGGGTTAAAGAACGACTGTTATTTAAAACATTGTTACCTATAAACCCCAAAATCCAATTTCAATTCAATTCCAATTAAATATTAATTAATTGGTAAACTTCTAAAAATCTTAATTAAAAGATTTATTCTATTCTCAACTTGGTTTAAGAACAGTGTTAATGAAGACACCCTTCACGACAAACCCAAAATCCAATTTGATATTAAATACAAGGCTCTGAATAGAAATTATATCGACTTATATTCAATATCAAATTCTGAAACCAACAAATATCGTATTGGGAATAACGATATATATATATATCTTCCAAATTCCTCAATAATATATGTATAATCACGGAATACAATATCGAAATATTCCAAAAATTATTTCCACTCAAATCCATTCCAATTTATTCGTTGGAAAATTTTGGTTATATTAAAACCATTTATAAATCCATTTTATTATTTCTAAAAATAATTGGATTTTTATTCTAGTTTTTAACTAATTCATTTCGATAAAAATATATTTTTATCTTTTCAAAACTGAAATTTTTCATCCAAATTCTTTCCAATTCATTTATTATGATTTTACACAATTTTCCCATATTTTTAATAATTTTAATATCACCATTTCGGTCGGTTTCCAATAACGGCCACCGAACTACATCCATAGCGACCTTTTCTGAATTTGATTCGGACATATCTTAAAATATGACCATTCAAATTTAAATCTCTTAAATTCATTGGAAAGCTCTTTCGATACGAACCCAACGGTTCTGGTTTTAGGAGAATCCGACGGTCGGATCTTCCGTTAGATCAATTTGAAGTTAATGGTCGAAATTCGCGAGCGGTCGTTTTGCCGCGCGTTCTATTCAAGCCATTATATATATATATAATATCATCTATTTCCATTTAAAATCTATTTTATAAATCATTTATTAATTCGTTTTTAAAATGATTCCAACTTCCATTTCAATTTTAAATCAAAATTATATTCCATTACACGACAATTCTATACAGTGCATATATATGTTAAAAATAATATTTTTAACAATCCAATAATTATTCCATTTCACGACAATTTTATATATTTCATATATACGTTAAAATGATATTTTTAATGAACTAACAGTTATTCCATAGCATGACGATTTTATATATTGCATATACAATTTTATACAACGCATATGTATATTTTACTTCACATTGCATACATATAATTTCACAACGCATTTATATTTCAATACAACGCATATGTATATTTCATTTCATAATGCATATATATAATTTCACAACGCATATATATATTCACATCGCATATAAATATTTTATTCACATTTCACATATATATATATATATTATTCATATATATATTTTATGCACATTTCATATATTTATATATTTCACATTTCATATATATATTATTCACATTTCATATATATATTATTCACATTTCATATATATATTTTATTCACATTTCATATTTTTTTTTTCACATTTCATATATATATTATTCACATTTCATATAAATATATATATTATTCACATTTCATATATATATTATTCACATTTCATATATATTTTTTATTCACATTTCATATATATGTATATTTTATTCACATTTCATATATATATATATATATGTTATTCACATATCATATATATGTTTTTCACATTTCATATATATATTTTATTCACATTTCATATATATTTTATTTACTCCATTTCACATCACAATCACAACACAATACAGTCAATCACACCACAGTTCAATCCAAACAAACATCCGCGGTTCGTACAAAAATAGCATCAGGTGCTACTAAACACCGTCTGCAACCTAGGATATATTTAACTGTAAAATAATTTGAGTGAGAAGGTGTTCTCACATTCATTTCCACTCCATTCTTTATTTCAGTTCTATTTAGATTTGAAATTGCCTGAAATTCTAACGTGCTCCGTTCTGGTTTTGGTCAGTTCTGAAATGCATAGTTTGTCTTCACGATCCCAACGCAATTCAGTTTGCTGAATTCTGTCTTCGTTCGGAAAAGTTATGATCCTTTACAACTTAATTACATTAATAATTAATTAAACATAGAATTAAATTAATTAAAATTCCTTAACCCCTCTTTAATTGTTTCTTCCCCAGGTCGATGTCGTAACCGTGAACCCATCCTTCACGAGGAAGCATCACCGTCGTACGCATCACCAGGGGACTGGAGACCCATCAGACATCACCGCTTTTGTAACAACCCGGAAATCCGGGCCAGTTTAAAATTTTTATTTTGGCAATTTTAACGAATTTTGAATATTTAAAATAGATTATTTTAAATAATATCGACGAGAAAATTTATTTTGAATATATTTAGAACGTATATATTTATACGCGTCGTCGTTAGAATATAAATAATTATATATAATTATAAATAGAATTGAAAATGGCGCGGTAGTTCGATAATTCGATTCCAAACTTCAATTGAATGTACCGGGTGCAAAACAATCCGGATTTTAGTGAAACAAAAAACATTAGGATCTATTTTAGAATATCTTTCCAACGAATCCGAAAAATCAAAATTTCATAGCGGGAATCAAATGATATGTCCAGTTGAAAATTCTGAATAGTCGTTATGGAATTCAGGCCCTTAAAAATAGGAATTTTGCAAACGACCTCGGATTTCGACGAAACCACTTTTGTTGGATCCGTAGTGTCAAATTATTGCTAGGTTTCAAATTTCATAATTTTTCGAATCAATATGTGAGCGTGGCAAAGGAAAACGCGTTTGAGCAATTTCAGTTGATTTTAATCGACTAGAAATTGGCCATTTTTCCAACGGTCTCAGAATTCAATGAAACTAGTTTTGTTAGGACCGTATCGTCAATACGAAGCTAGAAAATATTTTTTTGGAATTTTTCAAGTTAGTATGTGACCCTAGTAAATTGAAATGCGCGTTCAAAATCAATACATAGAGTTATATGTTGATTTTGACGAAAACTGATGGTAACGATCGAATCAACCTACGATACATATCCCATTGTGTTCGGAATGGGGGTAAAACGCTATGGACGACAGGCGGTGGGCCTCGTTTAGAGGTCGTATGTAAAAGTCAACTTTTTGTAATTAAAATAATAAATTAAATAAATTAAAATTTAAAACCCTCCACTCTCTCCTTCCTTTATCTGCCCTCCCCCCATTCGATTTTAAAATCAAAAAAAAAAAAAAGAGAGAACGCTGCGCGTAATCGAAGGCGCCCCCTCCAGCCGCCGTCGGAGGCCCTCAGCCCACTGCCGCCTGGCCGAATCCGCCTCCCGCGCCCCCTTCTCCTTCCTCTCCCCTTCCAATCGAACCCGATACCCCCAAAAGCCCACGCCCTACACCAGAAACCCACCTCGAGCCCTTGCTCCGCCGCCACAGTCTAGAGCCGACCGCCTGAAGCCCGACGCTCCACCTCCGACGCAGCGAGCACGGCCTCTCTCCTCCCACTTCGAATCACAGTAAGTTTGTTTGTTTTTATTTTATTTCATTTTATTTATTTAACATAGTTAAATCAGTTTTAAATTAAGGAAAAAAGAAATAATAAATATTTTTATTTTCAGAAATATAAAGATATTTAAAATGGAAAAGATTTTATAAAGTATTAAAAATATGATTTTTATATTTTTAAAGTATTAAAAATATAGTCTTTACTATATAGACGATGTAAAAATATGATTTTTGTTTATATAGAGAATTAAAAATATAATTTTTACATGATAGGAATATTAGAAAGATCATCTTTTTATGTGTATAATAAAAATGTGATTTTTATAATGATATATTTGTAAAGACGATATCTTTAAAATTGAAAAGGCGAAATCTATATTTTTGAAAAGGCGAAATCTATATTTTTGAAAAGGCGAAATCTATCGTTTTGAAAAGGCGAAATCTATATTTTTGAAAAGGCGAAATCTATATTTTTGAAAAGGCGAAATTCTATATTTTTAAAAAGGCGAAATCTTTATACGAAGAATAGCGGGATAAAAGTATAATTTTTATCTATATAACATCATTATAAAAATAGAATTTTTATCTATATAAAATCGTTATAAAAATAGAATTTTTTTCTATTTGGTTGCAAGGAAAAAGTTCGATTTTTATATATTGAATAACATAGTAAAAATTCGATTTTTATATATTGAATAACGAAGTAAAAATTCGATTTTTACATATGTAGTGGCTACGGGCAACGAAGATGACGAAGATGCGATAACGATGAAGATTTCTATCAATGAAGTGCCGTGGAGTTAGGATAGCTTTCGGTGAGAATTTCTCACCTTTCAATTTCATTTTCTAGTTATATATATATACTAGGATGCAGACGGTGCTTAGTAGCACCCAACACAATCGTCCACAGACCATGGACTTGTTTGTTTGGTTGCATAGATTAGTTAGATGATTTGATTTGAAATTGAATTGTTTGGTGAAATGGAATGGATTGATTGAT